>CAKXYN010000033.1:20658595-22130392 GCA_935064755.1 Tragelaphus eurycerus | reverse complement strand
ACTTATTATGCACTAACCTAAACTATCATCATCATCATCATCATCATGTTTTTAGATCTTTTACTCCACAAGGTGGCTTCCCTGGTGGCTCAGACGGTACAGAATCCACCTGCAGTGTGGGAGACCTGGGTTCGATCCCTGGGTTGAGAAGATCCCCTGGAGGAGGACATGGCAACCCACTCCAGTATTCTTGCCTGGAGAATCCCATGGACAGAGGAGCCTGGCATCCTACAGTCCATGGGTGTGCAAAGAGTCTGACACAACTAAGTGACTAAGCACAGCACAATCCACAAGGTAGCTAGTGTTTGCAGACCGTTTTATTTAATATTAGATTTCCCTCTGTGCTCTTAACAAAGGCATCACCCTTCATACATAAGCTTCCAGGATTCTCCTAAGACGAAACAACCACATATAAATGCAAAGGTCCTTAGAAATCCTAGGCAAAACCACAACAACAAAGACCCTCAATAATCACTAGAAATGACATTTATTGTGTGCTTACTTTAAGTCAGAAACCACCATAAGCATGAAGCTGCACTAATTCTCTTAATCCCATCATTTGAGGAAGGCAGTGCTGCTATTCTCACTTTGCAGATGAAGAGACAGAGACATAGAAAAGTTAAGCAACTTACTCAGGTTCACAGAGATAGTAAGCAGCAGAGGTGATATTTATAACCAGGTGTGCTAGCTCCATAGCCTACACATGTAACCACCAGGTCACACTGTCTCTCAATAGGCTAAAATTTCAGGAGAAGAATTCAGGAAGATGATTGATAAATCTGAGAAGTGACAATTTTTTAATTAAATTTATTTATTTTTAATTGAAAAATAATTGCCTTACAGTATTGTGTTGGTTTCTGCCAAACATCAACATGAATCAGCCATAGGTATACCTAAGGCCCCTTTCTCTTGAACCTCCCTCCCACCTCACTCCTCATGCCATCCCTCTATGTTGTTACAGAGCTCCAGTTTGAGTTCCCTGAGTCATACAGCAAGTTCCCATTGGCTATGTATTTGCAGGAGGAGAAGGGGACAGCAGAGGATGAGATGGTTAGATGGCATCACTGACTTGATGGACGTGAGTCTGAGTGAACTCCGGGAGTTGGTGATGGACAGGGAGGCCTGGCATGCTGCTTGCTGTTCATGGGGTTGCAAAGAGTCGGACACGACTGAGCGACCGAACTGAACTGAATGTAAGTTTCCATGTTATTTTCCCACTCTTTCCTTCCTTTCACTCACATGTCTGTAGATTGGATAAGCACGAAAGATGTAAACTAGTCTTTTCTTTCCACTGTAAGTTCAAAATGGCAAAGGATTTCAAAGATACACTAAATATAGCGTAGCAAGATCAGAGGTGACCCAAGGGTATCTATTTCCTATAATAGGGTAAAGTTAGTAGATATACCAATTAAGCCTACACAAGTACAAAAGCTCAAACACAATAAAAATTTATTTCGTGTTAAAGTAAGAATACAAGGTGAGGCTTCCCTTGTGGCTTAGTGGTAAAGAATCTGCCTACCAATGTAGGAGACAGGGATGGGTTCAATTCCTGATCCGGGAAAATCCCACATGCTGCAGAGTAACCAAGCCTGTGCACCACAACTATTGAGCCTGTGTTCTAGAGTCCGTGCTCCCCAGCAAGAGAAGCTGCTGCTACGAGAAGCCTGTGTGCTCTAACTAGAGAGCGACCCCTGCTGGGTGCAGCTAGAGAAAAGCCTGTGCAGCAGCAAAGACTCAGCACTGCCAAAAATAATATAAATAAATAATGAATTTTTTTTCAAAAGAAAAGAACACAAGGTGGATGTTCCCAGTTGATAGGTGGAGTCGCGCTTCACAATGACTCCATCCTGTGGTTCCACCAAGCCTGAGGCAGTTGGGGATGGGGGGAGAGGGTAAGGGAAGGGGTGTTATCTGCATCCAGTCAGTAGAAAAAAGTAGAAACATGGAGGAAGCATCCTTCCTCTTACACGCTATGGCCAGGAAGTGACAAACATCACTCCTGTTCACATTCCATTAGTTAGAAATAGTTACATGGCCGTGCTTAGGTGCAAAAAGGGCTGGGAAATTAAGCCTCAGATGGATAGCTACTTAGCAGGGACAACTTGTACTACAGAAAGAGGAGCATGAATTTGGGGGTAAAGCTATCCCCCTCTGCCACATTCTTCTATGGGTATCCAGTGGGCTCTCCATCACTCAGACATACATGATATGTCTGTGAGAGATGCTCCCTGAGGAAGCTGATTGGAAAACAAAGCCCTGTTTCTACAGCACATCCCAGGCACTAACAGCTGAGAGGGCAATGCTGCTTGAGAGTACTAAATATGGAGATAAACCATTGTCTCCTAAACCTGACTGTAAAGCCAAGACTGAGGCTCTTATAATCCTCGTCCATCTCCTAGTATTAAAAAAAAAATGTGCAGTCAATATTTTGAGTTTACTTAATACCTTGGACTGCAAGGAGATCCAACCAGTCCATTCTAAAGGAGATCAGCCCTGGGTGTTCTTTGGAAGGAATGATGCTAAAGGTGAAACTGTAGTACTTTGGCCACCTCGTGCAAAGAGTTGACACATTGGAAAAGACTCTGATGCTGGGAGGGATTGGGGGCAAGAGGAGAAGGGGACGACAGAGGATGAGATGGCTGGATGGCATCATGGACTCAATGGACGTGAGTGTGAGTGAACTCCGGGAGTTGGTGATGGACAGGGAGGACTGGCGTACTGCGATTCAAGGGGTCGCAAAGAGTCAGACACAACTGAGCAACTGAACTGAACTGAACTGATTACCTGCTGATTAAGACATCTGATTAAGCTGATGAAAAATATTTCTGGTGTCAGCACACAAATATTCTGTCATTTTTAGATGAAGAAAATGATCTAAAATGGTTAAACTCCCAAGTAAGTGATTACTATGCAGTAAACTGAATGAATGGCATGAATCTGAGCTCCTTAAAACCAGCACTTCTCTCAGCTGAGTTCCAACTGGCTTTCAGAATAGCAGAGAGGAGTCTGATGTATTCAATGCCAGTGTACTTCCTTAAAAATATTTCCCAAGTCATAATTCTAATCTAGATCTAGAGAATCTATTTCGATAAAATAGAAAATAAAAATGCAACTTCAAATGTGCACTTAGCCCCTTCTAGAGAACCTCATTACCATTTTATAACAACATATTCAGGCAGACCTGAGAAGCCTAGGAAATACTTCTCTTGCCCAGTAGATTGTTTTGCAAAGTTAGATTTAAATGTCAAGGATGTCAAGCCTAGAGCTGTCTCTACCTTCTTTATAGCATTTAATAACAAAATTAGAGCTGTATTGAATGTTTCAAGCTTGAGGTTCAGTTCAGTTCAGTCATTCAGTAGTGTCCGACTCTTTGTGACCCCATGAATCGCAGCACACCAGGCCTCCCTGTCCATCACCATCTCCCGGAGTTCACTCAAACTCACATCCGTCGAGTCGGTGATGCCATCCAGCCATCTCATCCTCTGTCGTCCCCTTCTCCTCTTGCCCCCAATCCCTCCCAGCATCAGAGTCTTTTCCAATGAGTCAACTCTTTGCATAAGGTGGCCAAAGTACTGCAGTTTCAGCTTTAGCATCATTCCTTCCAAAGAACACCCAGGGCTGATCTCCTTTAGAATGGATTGGTTGGATCTCCTTGCAGTCCAAGGGACTCCCAAGAGCCTTCTCAACACTACAGTCCAAAAGCATCAATTCTTCAGTGCTCAGCTTTCTTCACAGTCCAACTCTCACATCCATACATGACCACTGGAAAAACCACAGCCTTGACTAGACAGACCTTTGTTAGCAAAGTAATATCTCTGCTTTTGAATATGCTATCTAGGTTGGTCATAACTTTCCTTCCAAGGAGTAAGTGTCTTTTAATTTCATGGCTGCAATCACCATCTGCAGTGATTTTGGAGCCCAAAAAATTAAAGTCTGATAGTTTCCACTGTTTCCCCATCTCTTTGCCATGAAGCGATGGGACCAGATGCCATGATCTTCGTTTTCTGAATGTTGAGCTTTAAGCCAACTTTTGCACTCTCCTCTTTCACTTTCATCAAGAGGCTTTTTAGTTCCTCTTCACTTTCTGCCATAAGGGTGGTGTCATCTGCATAACTGAGGTTATTGGTATTTCTCCCGGCAATCTTGATTCCAGCTTGTGCTTCTTCCAGCCCAGCGTTTCTCATGATGTATTCTGCATATAAATTAAATAAGCAGGGTGACAATATACAGCCTTGACGTACTCCTTTTCTTATTTGGAACCAGTCTGTTGTTTCATGTCCAGTTCTAACTGTTGCTTCCTGACCTGCAGATAGGTTTCTCAAGAGGCAGGTCAGGTGGTCTGGTACTAACTTCAATCAAATCAAAACTTTGCTGAACAAATGCATATATTCCAGAAGACAAACTGTTCCAGAAAAGAAAGACTGGAAATGTCCATCTTTTTTTTCATATAAATTGCATATTCATGTCACAAATCTGAGGGTTTCCCAGGTGGCATAATGGTAAAGAACCTGTGTGCCAATACAAGAGACAAAAGAGAGGTGGGTTCAGTTTCTGAGTTGGGAAGATCCCCTGGAGAAGGGCGTGACAACCCACTCCAGCATCCTCCCTGGAGAAGTCCATGGACAGAGGAGCCTGGAGGGCTACAGTTCACAGGGTCACCCAGAGTCAGACATGACTGAAGCGACTTAGCAAGCACACATCATGAATCTGAAGTTCTGTACTAGAAAACCAAAAACCAGAGACTCAGCCAGGAGGATCCTCAGTGATTGTGAAGCCTCCATTCTAGCACTGGACTGTCTATATTCACATGGGAAAGAAATACGTCTCCCACCAAGAGCCCAAGGCTGAACATCATCACTACCGTGGCAGATGCTGCCACTCTGCAGAACTCAGGCGTGCTCTGCTTCCTGCCCTTCCCCACCCAGGGTCTCAAGCCTTTACAGGTGTTGGGAGTAGTCCAGCACCTTCCAAACAGTCTTCTGCTTAAGCCAGTGAGAGCTACCTTCTGCTCCTTTGAGATGAAGACTGCTACAGAAATACCCATACTTACACGCAAGGACACTGAGGCTCTGAATGGTTCTATGAACTGGCAAAAGTTAAGTGTTCTTCCTGCTCTCCTGAGTGGAATCACTCACAAGGATCCTTAGAGATTTATTTCTGACTGTCAAATGAGCTTAAATTAATCTAGCATGCTTCCTCGGAGGCAATGTCCTCACTTCATCCCTTTGCCCTCATCACTTGCATCTCACAAAAGATCCTGGACACTGCCTTGTAGGGACATGCAGCACCCCACATCTCAGCGCTCCCTTGATTACAGATGTGCCTATGAGCATGCTCAATCATGTCTGACTCTTTGCAACCCCGTGGACTGCAGTCTGCCAGGCTCCTCTGTCCATGGGATTCTCCAGGAAGAACACTGGAGTGGGTTGCCATGCCCTCCTCCAGGGGATCTTCCCGACCCAGGGGCTGAACCTGCATCTCCTATGTCTGGCATTACAGGCGAATTCTTTTTGCCACTGAACCACTAGGAAGCCCCTGATTACAGACATGATTCCTCAAAGTCCCCTTTTGTGAGACCCACAATCTAGAAAGCTTGTCTTTGATTTGGACTGATATTCACCATGTCTAAGAGAATCTGGAAGATACAACTGAACATGACTACAACAATCTTTTCTTTACAGGTGTTCAGCCATGACAGAGTTGAAATAAAGCATTATGTTTCTAAATGTGTTTACTAGAAATGTCACAAATAAGTCCCCCCAAGTGGGTCTTCCTGAGCAAGAATCTTGCCAACTCCCCTGTTTTGCCCTCACAGCAGAGAGGGCTGTGGAGCAGAGATGATGCAGAAGGCAGATGACCAGAAACGCAGTTGACTACAAGAGTCCCATTCAACAAAGGGCTTGGAAAACACTTTATATTAACGCATATATGTGGAATCTAGAAATATCATGCAGATGAACCTATTTGCAAGGCAGAAATAGAGACACAGATGTAGAGAACAACTGTATAGACACCAAGGCAGGGGAAAGGAGGTGGGATGGATGAATTGGGAGCCTGGGACTGACATATATACACTGCTGCTGCTGCTGCTGCTAAGTTGCTTCAGTCGTGTCCGACTCTGTGCGACCCCATAGACGGCAGCCCACTAGGCTCCTCCGTCCCTGGGATTCTCCAGGCAAGAACACTGGAGTGGGTTGCCATTTCCTCCTCCAATGCATGAAAGTGAAAAGTGACAGTGAAGTCGCTCAGTCGTGCCTGACTCTTAGTGACCCCATGGACTGGAGCCTACCAGGCTACTCCATCCATGGGATTTTCCAGGCAAGAGTACTGGGGTGGGGTGTCATTGCCTTCTCCGATATATATACACTACTATGTACAAAATATGTAACTAATGAGAACCTACTGTTTCTCACAGGGAACTCTACTCAGTACTCTGTGGTGACCTAAAAGGAGAGGAAATCCAAAAAAGAGGGGATATATACACATATTGGGCTTCCCTGGTGGCTCAGATGGTAAAGAATCTGCCTACAATGCAGGAGATCTGGGTTTGATCCCTGGGTCAGGAAGATCCCCTAGAAGAAATGGCAAGCTACTCCAGTATTCTTGCTTGAATAATCCCGTGAACAGAGGAGCCTGGGGGTCCCATCTATGGAGTCACAAAGAGCCAGACACCAGACACCACTGAGTGACCACCACACTGATTCACTTTGATGTACAGTGGAAATCCCATGGATGGAGGACCCTAGTAGGCTGCAGTCCATGGGGTCGCTAAGAGTCAGGCACAACTGAGCAACTTCACTTTCACTTTTCACTTTCATGCATTGGAGAAGGAAATGGCAACCCACTCCAGTGTTCTTGCCTGGAGAATCCCAGGGACAGAGGAGCCTAGTGGGCTGCCATCAATGGGGTCGCACAGAGTCGGACACAACTGAAGTGACTTAGCAGCAGCAGCAGAAAATAACACAACATTGTAAACCAACTACACCCCAAGAAAACTTTTTAAAAGAAGGGAAAAAAAGAAAAAAATAAACAGGCCAGTCCCTCTCAAACATCTCAGTCCTCCTCTCCCCAATACATCATGCACCAAGTAAAAATAAATATTGTTTATTATTTTCTGTTTAGTAAATGCTTCCCAGGTGGCTCAGTGGTAAAAGAATCTGCCAGCGATATAGATGTAGGAGACACTGCTTCGATTCCTAGGTTGGGAAGATCCCTGGAGTAGGAAATAGCAACCCACTCCAGTCCTCTCACCTGGGAAATCCCATGGAGGAGCCCAGTAGGCTACAGTCCATGTGGTCGCAAAGAGTCAGACAAGACAATGACTGAGCACACAGCACGTTCAGTAAGTACAGGAAAAATTCAGAAGTATTCTAGAAAACAAGGTAACAGAGCAGAAAAACAGAAGTGAGCTCTCTCATACATCAGAAAGCCTTTTTTTTCTCCTTTAAGCAAGTGAAGATTTTGGATAAATTGAAAGAATGCTGTCTCCAAGAGCGGGGGATCTACTTTGAATCTTTGATAGGTTTTCAGGGATATTATCTTCCCTAAAGCTTCTAACAAAGTTTGGTTTGTCTCCCTAGAAAATTGTTTCTCTGTGAAATGATTCACAGAAACTGTGATGAGCCAACTCTCTGATAATCTGCTACTACTGGCCATTATTAGCTCACAGGTTATACTGTGAAGGACTACATCAGCCTTGACCCCAAGTAGAAACAAGGTGTCCCCCAAGAGGCTTCTCTTGCCTGAATTTATGCTTCTGAACTTGGACGTTCCAGGGAAGTGGTACTTAGGAAAATTCTTTTCTTTTTTCCCAAACAACAGAAATTTACTATCTCACAACCTCTGTACATGAGAAGTCTCAGTTCAGTTCAGTTCAGTTCAATTGTTCAGTCATGTTTGACTCTTTGTGACCCCATGGTCTGCAGCACGCCAGGCCTCCCTGTCCATCACCAACTCCCGGAGTTCACTCAGACTCATGTCCATTGAATTGGTGATGCCATCCAACAATCTCATCCTCTGTTGTCCCCTTCTCCTCCAGTCTTCAATCTTTTCCAGCATCAGGGTCTTTTCAAATGAGTCAGTTCTTCACATCTGATAACCAAAGGATTGGAGTTTCAGCTTCAGCATCAGTGCTTTCAATGAATATTCAGGACTGATTTCCTTTAGGATGGACTGATTGGATCTCCTTGCTGTCCAAGGGACTCTCAAGGGTCTTCTGAAACACCACAGTTCAAAAGCATCAATTCTTTCTTCATAGTCCAACTCTCACATCCATACATCACTACTGGACACAGTCTAACCAGGTCCTCTGCCCAGGTCTCACCTGGATCTCACCAGGTCTCAAGGTGTCAGCTGAGGCTATGATCTTATCAGCAGCTGTGATCTTCTTTTTCATTAATTTGTTTACAGATTTTTGACTGCAGTGGGTCTTCATCGCTGCTCATGGGTTTTCTCCAGTTGCGGCAAGCAGGAGCTACTCTTAGTTGTAGTCCTCGGGCTTCTCACAGTGGTGGCTTCTCTTGTTGCAGAGCACAGGCTCTAAGTTCGAGGGCTCAATAGTTGTGGAACACGGGTTTAGTTGCTCCACAGCATGTAGAATCTTCCAAGACCAGGGATCAATCCCACGACCCCTGCATTTGCAGGCAAATCCTTTACCACTGGACCACCAGGGAAGTCCAAAGTTGGGGATCTTCTTCAAGCTAAACAAGTTGTTAGTGGAATAAACTTCCTTTTTGGTTGTAGAACTGAGCCTGGTTTCTTGCTGGCTGTCACCCAGCGTGTACTAAGTCGCTTCAATCGAGTCTGATTCTTTGTGACCCCGTGGACTATAGCCCACCAGGCTCCTCTGTCCATGGGGATTCTCCAGGCAAGAATAGTGGCGTGGGTGGCCAGCCCCTTCTCTAGGGATCTTCCTGACCCAGGAATCCGGCTGTCACCCAGAGATTACCTCAGCTCCTAGAACTTACCTCAGCTCCGAGCAGAGCCGTCTCAGGTCTTAGCTGTAGAAGTCTCTCACAACATAGAGGCTCACTTCTTTAAAGCCAGCAGGAGAACTGCTCTCCCTTTGAATCTCAGTCCCTTTTGAATAAATCTCAAATCCATCCCGGATTACCTCCCTTCTGACCTCACTCAAAACCAACTGATCTGAGATCATATCTGCAAAATTCCTTCATCTTTGTCATGTAGTATAGCTTCACCGTGGGAGTGAAATCGGTCGTATACACAGACCTGTCCATCCTCAAGGGGAAAACCGTTATAAAGAGTGTGTGCAAAAAGGGCAATAATATCTGAAGCCATCTCAGTATCCTGCCATGTCCTTTCAGAAGGAGTTTCTATTTTCAGCACTGGTTCAGGATCAAAGTGCTGAGCTGACAGGGTATCAGGGAGTGCGGTGACTAAAGACCTTCTTTATCCATATCTACAATAACCCTACGGCGACCATCTGCCATCATCACCTGGCAGCCAGGGGAGTAAAATTCCTGTTGGTCTGGAAAGCAATCTTTCTCTTTCCATAGAACTAACAGAACTTTTGCCTTCCTGAAAACTCACTGTAATCAACTTCTACAGAAAATCTCCCTTGTTGACACTCAACTCTGCCCTCTTACTCCCCTCCCACTTATTTCACTCCATCCTCGACATTAACTAGCTTTGTGATGGTGGACAAGTCACTTTGCCTCTCTGGGTCTTAGTTCCTTCATTTGTAAAATTCTAAGGAGGCTGTCACAAGTGATCTTGAATCTATCACCCAGGTCTCTCATTAAATTGCCTGGGGAATCAGGTAGAATCAAATGTGATTCTCTTTTAAAGGGAGATGTTGCAATTGAAGGAATCCAGAAGGGAAAAAAAAAAAATTAGGAAATGTGATGGCTTAAATGATACACTGTAAGAATTTAAGTGTGTTAATCGCTCAGTCCTGTCTGACTCTTTCTGACCACAGGCTCCTCTGTCCATGAAATTCTCCAGGCAAGATATATGAGTCGGTAGCTATTTCCTTGGAGAAGGCAATGGCACCCCACTACAGTACTCTTGTCTGGAAAATCCCATGGACGGAGGAGCCTGGTAGGCTGCAGTCCATGGGGTCGCTAAGAGTCAGACACGACTGAGCGACTTCACTTTCACTTTTCACTTTTCATGCACTGGGGAAGGAAATGGCAACCCACTCCGGTGTTCTTGCCTGGAGAGTCCCAGGGATGGGGGAGCCTGGTAGGCTGCCAACTATGGGATCACACAGAGTCAGACATGACTGAAGTGACTTAGCATAGCTATTTCCTTCTCCAGGGGATCTTCCCAACCCAAGGATCAAACCCAGGTCTCCTGCATTGTAAGCAGATTCTTTACATGGTAAGAACAATCACACACAAAAATACCATATAAACATAAAAGTAGAACATTCCAGAAGTCACAAAATTGAATGTTGGTGCAGAATCGCTGTCTCGGACACCACCTAAGCTCAGAAATGACAAGATCTAGAGGCGGACCACACAACACGGCCCCATAACCATCCCTCTGGGTGGTGGCAGTTGCTGACCTCTCCATTTCAAACATCTCCCTTCATTATTCTCAAAATTCTCCAGTAATCATTCTCTATTCAAACGTCTCATCTCAACCCTCATACCTGTGACAGGCACAACAGTCACCTTAAGAATTGTACTTTGGACTCTTTCCAGCACTAACCTAGCTTTTGATCCTGGCTCCCTCATTTCCTGTACCCCTCTGAGCCTTAGTTCTTCCACCTGTAAAATGGAGATAACAAGAGCTATCCTTTTTAGGAGTTAGTATGAAAAGTAAATAAGAGCATGGAGTTTAACAATACTTGATATGTTGTGGAAAACATGCAAACTCAGTTCAGTTCAGTTCAGTTCAGTTGCTCAGTCATGTCTGACTCTTTGTGACCCCATGGACTGCAGCACGCCAGTCCTTCCTGTCCATTACCAACTCCCAGAGTTTACCCAAACTCATGTCCATTGAGTCGGTGATGCCAGCCAACCATCTCATCCTCTGTCCTCCCCTTCTCCTCCTGCCTTCAATCTTTCCCAGTGTCAGGGTCTTTTCAAATGAGCCAGCTCTTCGCATCAGGTGGCCAAAGTATTGGAGTTCAGCTTCAGCATCAATCCTTCCAATGAACACCCAGGACTGATCTCCTTTAGGATGAACTGGTTGAATCTCCTTGCAGTCCAAGGAACTCTCAAGAGTCTTCTCCAACACCACAGTTCAAAAGCATCAATTCTTCAGCTCTCAGCTTTCTTTCTAGTCCACTCTGACATTAATTTCAGTATTTTCATCAGTAATAATAATTTAGAAACACACCCTGAGAGAGTTCTGTCTCCTGGGTCACTCAAAAGTGACTTATCTTAGATAAGTGCAACATAAATTTCACTAAGAAAGGTTAATGCCTTATTATGTATAACAAAGTTTCAAGAGACATGGAAATGTGTGCCTTCATCCTCAAGAACTCTGGACCAAAATATGTCTTTTCAAACTTCTTGGAACCCTTAGAGGCTGAGCTGAACATGACTAAAGCATTCTGTTCACTTCGGTCCCCTGATATTTTTTTGTCTCCCAACATTAAGTTCACATCCCATCTCCCGGAGGTATGGGAGCACTCAAACATTAATCGTAAGTCATAATTTATTTCTCCTTCCATTATCATAACTTTTACATAATACACAGACATCATACCTTCCTGATTAAATCTATTTCTTCAAAGAGTTTCCTCTTCACCACAGTTAAACATGCCCACCTTCTCCAGGTACATCCTGGATATACATGGCAGTAGAGGGATTACAGATCAAGGTACAGTGGAACTCTAGATTATTTCCATTCCTATTTCAGCTATTCTTTTTGGATTTTAGTTTCACATGTTTTAATAGGAAATTCATTTCATCGTACAAAATTCAAAAAGTACTAAAGAGAATAAAAAATAAGAAAGTCTCCCTCATCCCATCCCAAAGCCACTGAGCTCCCTACCCAGCTATAGGCAAGATTAGCAGGTTCTATTTATAATGCTGTTACAGTAATATTTTTAAATTCAGTTATGCAGCAAGCATGGATGGAGCATCCATGATATGCACTGCTTCAGAGATTAATCATAACTGTTAGAAATTATTGAGCACTTACCACAGGCCAGGAGCCAGGCAGCAGGCTAAACATTTTATACTCTCTCTCTCTTAATCTTCACAATAACCTTTTTCATTGATTCTATTAATGTCCTAATTTAACAATGAGGAAACTGGGACTTCCCTGGTAGTCCAGTGGCTAAGACTCTGCGGTCCCAATGCAGGGGGCCCAGATCCTATCCCTGGTCAGGGAACTGGATCCCATGTGCCACAACTACAGAGTTTGTATGCTGCAACTAAAGATCCCACAAGCTGCTTCTAAGACTCGGTCAGATCAGATCAGTCGCTCAGTCGTGTCCGACTCTTTGCGACCCCATGAATCACAGCACGCCAGGCCTCTCTGTCCATCACCAACTCACGGAGTTCACTCACACTCATGTCCATCAAGTCAGTGATGCCATCCAGCCATCTCATCCTCTGTCGTCCCCTTCTTCTCTTGTCCCCAATCCCTCCCAGCATCAGAGTCTTTTCCAATGAGTCAACTCTTTGCATGAGGTGGCCAAAGTACTGGAGTTTCAGCTTTAGCATCATTCCTTCCAAAGAAATCCCAGGGCTGATCTCCTTTAGAATGACTCGGTGCAGCCAACTAAACAAATAAATATTTAAAGAATAAATAAAATTGTCTTTACATTAAAAAACGAGGAGGCTGAGAATAATTAAATAATTTGCTCAAGATATCTAAGTACAGGCAGTAGGAAGATAGACAAAAAACTCAGACACTTCATAAATGAGGATACCCTACATTAAGAAAGGTTTTCCATCACCAGGAAAAAAGCCAACTAAAACCACAAAGAGTTACCAATATAAAAACCCCCAGAATGGCCACAATGAAGAAGACAGAGAAGGGGGAGTGATGGTGAGGATCTGGAGCAAATGGAACCAGTAGAAGTATATAAATCAATACAACTGCTTTGGAAAACTGACAATACCTGCTGAAGTTAAACTCAGACCCAAGACCTTGCAGTTTCACTCCTAAGTATATACTTAACAGAAGTACTTCAATATTCTCACCAAAAGGCACATGCTAGAATATTTATAACAAGTATTATCCATAATTGGAGAAGGAAATGGCTACCCACTCCAGTATTCTTGCCTGGAAAATTCCATGGGCAGAGGAGCCTGGTGGGCTACAGTTCATGGGGTCACAAAGAGTTGGACACGATTGAGCACACACACATTATCCATAATAGCCAAAACTTCAAAACTATCCATATCTTCATTCACAACAGAATGGATAAATTATGGCATAATCACATAATGGGATGCTACAGAGAGATGAGAATGAATTATCTACAATTACATGGAAGGATATGGGTGAATCTCGCAAGTATGACACTGAGAAAAAGAAGCCAGACACCAAAAAAGTAGACTGTGTTTTATTCTACTTACAGAAATAACAAAAACAGGCAAAATTACTCTGCTGCTGCTGCTGCTAAGTCGCTTCAGTCGTGTCCGACTCTGTGCGATCCCATAGACAGCAGCCCATCAGGCTCCTCCGTCCCCGGGATTCTCCAGGCAAGAATACTGGAGTGGGTTGCCATTTCCTTCTCCAATGCATGAAAGTGAAAAGTAAAAGTGAAGTCACTCAGTCGTGTCCGACTCTTAGCGACCCCATGGACTGGAGCCTACCAGGCTCCTCCATCCATGGGATTTTCCAGGCAAGAGTATTGGCTCTAGGTTGTTAGAAATCAGAAGAGCAATTATCCTTAGGGGAGATGACATCTCAGGAAGGCAACCTCAGGGAGGCTTCTGGGATGCAGATAACGATCCAGGTTCCACCTAGACCAGTGTGTTCAGTTCATGAAAATTCACCAAGCTATGCAGTGGATGAAATATACATTTATATAATATTTCAATAACAAGTTTTTAGCATTTTATGTCCTCATGAAGTTTTACATTCTAGCAGAGCCAAGGATGTATTAATAGTATTTAACAGATGCAGATGACGACCAAGGAGTTGAGCAGATGCATCATTTCTTAGCATGGATTTTCGAGGGCCCTGGGACACTTCACAGGGAGGATTCTGGTCCTGTTGAGAAGCTGGATTCCATCTACACTGCTGCCCTATCGTGCTCTAGCTCACATCACCAAGCACGAGAACTTAACATCCCTACACTTACAGTTAAGGCAAACTGTCGCAACCTGGGATATTCAGAACCCTAGGAAGCACCTGGACAGAATTCAGGGTCAGTGAACCTAGATGGAAAAAAATTAATATATTGATCTCTATCACTAAACTCTATTCATCTGAAATTTCGCATTTTCTTCAACTATAAAGGTAGGCAACAAAGCACAGTATAGTAGTATTGTTGTTGTTTAGTCACCAAGTCGTGGAAACCTCATGGACTGTAGCCCACCAGACTCCTCTGTCCATGGGATTTCCCAGGTAAGAATACTACAATGGGTAGCCATTTCCTCCTCCAGGGGATCTCCCTGACCCAAGGCTTGAACCTGTGTCTCCTGCACTAGCAGGCAGATACTTCACCACTGAGCCACCAGGGAAACACCAGTGTTAAAAGTGCCTAAGACTTTATCACCAACAAAAAACCTCAGATACTTTTATATTCATTTCAACTGTTACAGGTATCTTGAAATATCATTTACACTTATCATTATGCGGAAAGTTTGGCAATTGTTCATTCTGCCACTAGACTTTGTAGTACACGTGTTAATAAGTAAATATATGACTATACCACAATTTTGTATTTTTAGCACTCTGGTAACTGGATTTTAAAATAACTGGCTTTTTTTGTAATCCTATGTATTCTACTTTTGCATTTAGAAATATTATTTTGAAAAAGGCTCTGTTAGCTTTCCAGATTGCCAAAGTGGTTCAGAAAACAAAAAGTAGGGACTTCCCTGGTGGTCCATTGCTTCCACTGCAGGGGGCATCGGTTCCATCTCTGGTTGGGGAACTGAAATCCCACATTCCTCACTAAGACCCCACGTGCCTCACTAAGACCCCACATGCCTCACTAAGACCCACATACCTCACTAAGACCCCACGTGTCAGAGTAGCCAAAAACAAACAAAACCAAATGGAACCCAGTCAAACTTAAAAAGCTTTTGCATGGCAAAGGAAACCATAAAGATAAAGAGACTGGAGGAAAATATTTGCAAAGGAAGCAATTGACAAGGGATTAATCTCCAAAATATACAAATAGCTCATGCAGCTCAATATCAAAAAATCAAACAACCCAATCAAACAATGGGCAGAAGACCTAAATAGATCCTTCTTCAAAAGAAGGCATACAGATGGTCAACTGACACGTGAAAAGAGGCTCAACATCACTAATTATTAGAGAAATGCAAATTAAAACTACAATGAGGTGTATCACCTCACACGGAACAGAATGGCCATCATCAAAAAATCTACAAACAGTAAATGCGGAAGAGGATGTGGAGAAAAGGGAACCCTCCTACACTGTTGGCAGGAATGTAAACTGGCACAGCCACTGTGGAGAACAGCAGGGAGGTTTCCTAAAAAACTAGAACCCCTATGACCCAGAAATCCCACTCCTGGGCATATACCTGGAGAAAATCATAATTCAAAAAGATACTTGCACCCCAATGTTCATTGCAGCACTATTTACAATAGCCAGGACGTGGAAGCACCTTAGACTCCTAAGCCTTGCCCCTTCCTCCTATCTCTAGTTACTGAGTATTTTACTCCTTATTGGCTCACCCACACTGCTAAAAAGTCCCTTCATTAAACTCTGCTCAGCTTAAGTCTTTAGAGAACAATTTCCATTTCTTGCCATCCTGATAACATTTACAGACACTGAGTTCACGATTTGTAGACTAAGCCATTAAGGCTATGACCTCATTCTACTGGGTGGCAGAGTGCAGACGTGTGTGTGTGTGTGCGCACGCATGCACGTGCGTGCATCTGCCTCCACTGCACACCTGTGTTGGGAGTATGGAAAAAAATACCAGGGCCCCTGAATAGTAACTCTTTCTCTAGATGGCCCTGAAAAATCTTCAGCACAGTTTGAGATGGGAAACCGGACAGGTGATGCTGAGAAAAAAGGTCACGCCTGAGCTGAATGTATAGTATCCAGCAGGAGTCGGCCAGGGGAAGTTAGGGAGAAAGCAAGACTCTTAACAGAGGGAGTAGTATTTTCCAAGGCACAAAATAGGGGAGAGCTGCTGCCAGGGGTTCTCCTGCAATTGTCACTGTGATTTTAGCATCACCTGCAATGAGCCCAAGCAGCAGAAGGAAGACGCTCTTTGAAAAGCCAGAAGAGGAGGGAGGGTCTGCTGAAAGGAGATCACTGCTGGGGAGCAGCCCACTTCTGCATTCCTTACACCTGCCAGACCCTCTCCTCAGCATCTCTGATTTCCCAGGGCTGAACCAACAGGAAAGAAGAAACCAGATCAAGTCCTGCTTACAAAGAAGATAATTTCTCCTAAGATATTTCAAGGTACTTGCCCTCCCCTCTTATTCCCCAGGAACATGCTGGCTGATAGCCCTCTGATATGGAAGAGTGAACGGAGAAGACTGGCCAGGCAGAGAGGGAAGAAAGGAAGGAAGCCTGCCAGGAGCTCACTTCCATATATCAGTGTGCGCTCAAGATAAATAATCCCAGCCAGCCCAGGCAGCTATCACACCAAAGGGCATGTTGCAGGTAGCAAGATAAATCACCATTGTCAAGGATGTCTTTGTTTGTTCCCGACAGACTCTTACTGTATCTCCCTCTCCTGACAAAGCAGCCCCCAGAACAGGTTTCTAGCATGTGCTGCCCTCTGGAAATGATTGTGCTTTTAGGGAGAGAAAAATGAGCTTGAGCTCCTGGATCCAGAAGCCAACAGCCTATTGGCTGCAGGGACTACTCACTAAATACAGGTTAGAAGCACAATCTATTAGAAGCAATAGCCACATGCTGTTTTCATCCAAAGTCATATCTGTCAGTCCAGCCTGGCAAATCTGCATCACCAAGACTCCTTCAGTGGGCTCATATCATGAATTTTATCCACACTGCCTTTCAGCCATGCCTCTTGACTCCATCATAGGCACCAAGGTGCGTGCCTGCTCAGTCACTTCAGTTGTCTACTCTTTGCAACCCTATAGACTGTAGCCCGCCAGGCTCCTCTGTGCACGGGCTTCCTAGGCCTGTATACTAGAGTGAGCTGCCATTTCCTTCTCCAGGGTACTTCCCAACCAAGGGATGAAACCCATGTCTCTTGCATTGCAGGCAGATTCTTTAACGCTAAACTACCAGGGAAACCCTAACCATACTGTACTATCCAACTGAGAATTTGTTAAGAGGGGTGAATCTCATGTTAAGTGTTCTTACCACAATACAATTTAAAAAAAAAATCATCATCTTGAGATTCTGATTGTGCCTGAAGCAACGTAGAGCAGAAGGGACAGCCCAGACTTAGTAACAAGCAGATGTGGGCACACAGGAGCATCTTGGTAGGAATCACTTTCTGGGAATGAATGGAGTCGGGCCGAGGACTTCCCTGGCGCTCCAGTGGCTGAGACTCTGTTCTCCCAAGGCAGGGGGCCCAGGTTTGATCCCTCTTCAGGGAACTAGACCCCATATGCTGCAACAAAGAGCCTCTGAGCCAAAACTGAAGAACCTGCACGCTGCAGACCCAACACAGTCAAATAAATCACAGTGATTTTGGAGCCCAAGAGCACCCAACTCATATTGTTATGTTGGGCTTACTTATTGCTTATGTTAATAAGTATTCGTTAAACAAAGAAAAATAAATCTAGCTGCCTCCTGCCCCGTGCCCAGTGCTTTTCCTATGTGACCAGCTGCTCTCACTCTGGACTGTCTCTGTAGTTGGCTGTGCCCCTCCTTGCCACTTTCTGTCCTTTCTTATGATGAGGATTCCAGCAGATACAGATTTGCAAACAAACATTTCCTTATTTCATTACTAACACCTACTCGTCCTTCAAGGCTCCTCTTACATATCTCTTCCTCCTGGAGTCATCTCTGAGGAATGACGCCTCCTTTTTACAAGCTTGCACAGCACAGTGCCTTTTCTCCACTCATTCATTCATTCATTCATTCATTGAGTCAAGAGAAACAATCGTGTTAGGCACCGTGCTGAGTTGCCATTGTTCATTCGCCCAGTCACGTCCATGTCAGGGTCATGGACTGAAGCACACCAGGCCTCCCTGTCCCTCACTGTCTCCTGGAGTTTGCCCAGGTTCATGTTCATTGCATCAGTGATGCCATCCAGCCATCTCATTCTCTGATGCCCTCTTCTTCTGCACTTGATCTTTCCCAGGATCGGGGTCTTTTCCAATAAGTCGTCTGTGCTGAGTAGTGGAAGCCTAAAGGGAAACAACTAGAAAGCCTCTTGAAAACGTTTTGATGCAACCTAGATACCCATCAGCAGACAAATGGATAAGGAAGTCGTGGTACATATAAACAATGGAATGTTACTCAGCTATTAAAAAAAGAACACATTTGAGTCAGTTCTAATGAGGTGGATGAAACTGGAGCCTATTATTCAGAGCAAAGTAAGTCAGAAAGAGAAATAAACAATGGAATATTACTCAGCTATTAAAAAAAGAACACATTTGAGTCAGTTCTAATGAGGTGGATGAAACTGGAGCCTATTATTCAGAGCGAAGTAAGTCAGAAAGAGAAACACCAAGTTCAGTTCAGTTCAGTTCAGTTCAGTCGCTCAGTCGTGTCCGACTCTTTGTGACCCCATGAATCGTAGCACGCCAGGCCTCCCTGTCCATCACCAACTCCCTGAGTTCACCCAGACTCATGTCCATCGAGTCAGTGATGCCATCCAGCCATCTCATCCTCTGTCGTCCCCTTCTCCTCCTGCCCCCAATCCCTCCCAGCATCAGAGTCTTTTCCAGTGAGTCAACTCTTCACATGAGGTGGCCAAAGTACTGGAGTTTCAGCTTTAGTATCATTCCTTCCAAAGAAATCCCAGGGCTGATCTCCTTCAGAATGGATTGGTTGGATCTCCTTGCAGTCCAAGGGACTCTCAAGAGTCTTCTCCAACACTACAGTTCAAAAGCATCAATTCTTTGGTGCTCAGCCTTCTTCAGAGTCCAGCTCTCACATCCATACATGACCACAGGAAAAACCATAGCCTTGACTAGATGGATCTTTGTTGGCAAAGTAATGTCTCTGCTTTTGAATATGTGATCTAGGTTGGTCATAACTTTCCTTCCAAGGAGTAAGTGTCTTTTAATTTCATGCCTGCAATCACCATCTGCAGTGATTCTGGAGCCCAGAAAAATAAAGTCTGACTGTTTCCACTGTTTCCCCATCTATTTCCCAAGAAGTGATGAAACCAGATGCCATGATCTTCATTTTCTGAATGTTGAGCTTTAAGCCAACTTTTTCACTCTCCACTTTCAATTTCATCAAGAGGCTTTTGAGTTCCTCTTCACTTTCTGCCATAAGGGTGGTGTCATCTGCATATCTGAGGTTATTGATATTTCTCCCAGTAATCTTGATTCCAACTTGTGTTTCTTCCAGTCCAGCATTTCTCATGATGTACTCTGCATAGAAGTTAAACAAGCAGGGTGACAATATACAGCCTTGATGTACTCCTTTTCCTATTTGGAACCAGTCTGTTGTTCCATGTCCACTTCTAACTGTTGCTTCCTGACCTGCATATACATTTCTCAACAGGCAGATCAGGTGGTCTGGTATTCCCATCTCTTTCAGAATTTTCCACAGTTGATTGTGATCCACACAGTCAAAGGCTTTGGCATAGTCAATAAAGCAGAAATAGATGTTTTTCTGGAACTCTCTTGCTTTTTCCATGATCTAGTGGATGTTGGCAATTTGATCTCTGGTTCCTCTGACTTTTCTAAAACCAGCTTGAACATCAGGAAGCTCACGGTTCACATATTGCTGAAGCCTGGCTTGGAGAATTTTGAGCATTACTTTCCTAGTGTGTGAGATGAGTGCAATTGTGTGGTAGTTTGAGCATTCTTTGGTATTGCCTTTCTTTGGGATTGGAATGAAAACTGACCTTTTCCAATCCTGTGGCCACTGCTGAGTTTTCCAAATTTGCTGGCATATTGAGTGCAGCACTTTCACAGCATCATCTTTCAGGATTTGGAATAGCTCAACTGGAATTCCATCACCTCCACTAGCTTTGTTCATAGTGATGCTTTCTAAGGCCCACTTGACTTCACATTCCAGGATGTCTGTCTCTAGGTCAGTGATCACACCATTGTGATTATCTGGGTAGTGAAGATCTTTTTTGTACGGTTCTTCTGTGTATTCTTGCC
Source organism: Tragelaphus eurycerus (assembly GCA_935064755.1). NCBI lineage: Eukaryota > Metazoa > Chordata > Mammalia > Artiodactyla > Bovidae > Tragelaphus > Tragelaphus eurycerus. The sequence goes on along the minus strand of CAKXYN010000033.1, from coordinate 22,110,046 downwards.
ACCTCTTCTTAATATCTTCTGCTTCTGTTAGGTCCATACCATTTCTGTCCTTTATCGAGACCATCTTTGCATGAAATGTTCTTTTGGTATCTCTGATTTTCTTGAAGAGATCCCTAGTCTTTCCCATTCTGTTGTTTTCCTCTATTTTTTTGCATTGATCGCTGAAGGCTTTCTTATCTCTTCTTGCTATTTTTTGGAACTCTGCATTCAGATGTTTATATCTTTCCTTTGCTCCTTTGCTTTTCGCTTCTCTTCTTTTCACAGCTATTTGTAAGGCCTCCCCAGACAGCCATTTTGCTTTTTTTGCATTTCTTTTCCATGGGGATGGTCTCGATCTCTGTCTCCTGTACAATGTCACGAACTTCATTCCATAGTTCATCAGGCACTCTATCTATCAGATCTAGGCCCTTAAATCTATTTCTCACTTCCACTGTATAATCATAAAGGATTTGATTTAGGTCATACCTGAACGGTCTAGTGGTTTTCCCTACTTTCTTCAATGTCAGTCTGAATTTGGCAATAAGGAGTTCATGGTCTGAGCCACAGTCAGCTCCTGGTCTTGTTTTTGCTGACTATATAGAGCTTCTCCATCTTTGGCTGCAAAGAATATAATCAATCTGATTTCGGTGTTGACCATCTGGTGATGTCCATGTGTAGAGTCTTCTCTTGTGTTGTTGGAAGAGGGTTTTTGTTATGACCAATGCATTTTCTTGGCAAAACTCTATTAGTCTTTGCCCTGCTTCATTCCGTATTCCAAAACAGTATATTAATGCATATATATGGAGTTTAGAAAGATGGTAACAACAATCCTATATTCAAGGCAGCAAAAGAGACACAGATGTGAAAAACAGACTGCTGAACTATGTGGGAGAAGGCGAGGGTGGGATGATATAAGAAAATAGCATTGAAACATGTATATTATCATATGCATAACAGATGACCAATGCAAGTTCGATGCATGAAGCAGGGCAACTCAAAACCGGTGCTCTGGGACAACTCAGAGGGATGGGTTAGGGAGGGAGGTGGGAGGGGAATTCAGGATTGGGGGATCGCATGTGCATCCATGGCTGATTGGTGTCAGTATGTGGCAGGGGCCACCACAGTGCTGTGAAGTGATTGTCCTCCAATTAAAATAAATAAATAAATTTTTTTAACTTAAAAAGAAAATGTTTTGATGAATGGATGAATCTACAAATGACTCACTTATATACAAATCCTTAGCATTTTCTCCCCACAAAAACAGTGTAGAAACTGTCCAGATTACTAAATAATTCTCTGACATCAGTCTATGACAAAGAGACTTGAGGGGGCTACCTCATCCCACTCAGGACCCGATTCATGTGTATCCCCTTCAAGCTGCTGCATTTCTGCATCCAGTGTAACCATGGAGCACGCAGCAGCAACCTGACTGTGCTGAACCCATTCAGAGCGCTGCACGATTAATCCAAGTGAAATGTCAGGCAACTGAGACACTGAGAATTACAATGGATGGAGCTGTGCCCAGAAAAAAAGAAAGGCAAGAATGAAAACTAGGCCAAAAATCAAACAAAAATGAGTTTTGCAAAGCAAAATTTTTACTTTGTAAAGAAACATTCTCCCATTTACTCTTTTGCTACAATCAACTGAACAACTAGGCAAATTTTCATTCATTACCTAAAATACCCAACTGGGCACTGTGGTATTCTGAGTCAGCACAGTCACCAGCTCTGAATTTACCTTCATCTTAATATGACTGTTTTTAAGTTTCTCAGCATAAGCCCTGCTGCTGCTGCTGCTAAGTTGCTTCAGTCGTGTCCGACTCTGTGCGACCCCATAGACGGCAGCCCACCAGGTTCCCCGGTCCCTGGGATTCTCCAGACAAGAACACTGGAGTGGGTTGCCATTTCCTTCTCCAATGCATGAAAGTGAAAAGTGAAAGTGAAATCGCTCAGTCATGTCCGACTCCTAGCGACCCCATGGACTGCAGCCTACCAGGCTCCTCTGTCCATGGGATTTTCTAGGCAAGAGTACTGGAGTGGAGTGATTACTCATAGCTATCATTCAATTCTTTAGCGAGATATAAGATATAAGACTTTGAACTTATAGACTTGGGCAATTGCAAAGCAAGAAATGCACCTGATGCAAAGAACTGAGTCACTGAAAAAGAGCCTGATGCTGGGAAAGATTGAGGGCAGGAGGAGAAGGGGAAGACAGAAGATGAGATGGTTGGATGGCATCACAGACTATATGGACACAAGTTTGAGCAAGCTCTGGGAGGGAGTTGGTGATGGATAGGGAAGCCTGGCGTGCTACAGTCCATGAGGTCACAAAGAGTCGGACATGACTGAGCAACTGAAATGAAATGAAATGAAAGCAAGAAATTTCACATGCCAAAGAAAAGAACATTTTTAAGCATTAAAAATCTTTGTAAAGTAAGGATTTCAAAAATCTTTGAAATGAAAGCATTTCATTTCATGCCTGAAGATCCTGAAGACCGCAGGCAAAAGAAATAAGCTTGTCATTACACCAAGCCAGAATTTGGGGAAAGCATGGTAATCAATCAGTAGAGATGGGTGGATGCAGGTCAGGGGAAAGTGACATGGTGGTTCTATGGAGATAGCATCAGGTTTTAAGTCCGAAAACATGAATTTGAGTCTGGACTTGCCTTCTATTAGTTGAATGACTTTGAGAATCACTTATTTTTTCTGAGCTTCAGTTTTCACATATGTCAAATGGGAATAACACGTGTCTCAGCTTAGCTAGCTCATGGACTAGAATCAAGTCACTAAACAAGATGTCAACTCCCAGCAGAGGGCCTGAAGTACAATGAAGCTCAATAAATGTTTTGTTTACTATTTTTAATTGGAAGGAAATAAATCTCAACCCAAGTGATCAGCTTATATGTTTCTAACTTGGCTTGAGTTGAAACATATCAGTCATTCTTTTTAAAAGAATAACAATGGTGATGTTGTTGTAGTTCAGTCGCTCATTCATGCCTGACTCTTTGCAACCCCATGGACTGCAGCACGCCAAGCCTCCCTGTCCTTCACCATCTCCTGGAGCTTGCTAAACTAATGTCCATTGAGTCGGTGATGCCATCCAACCATCTCATCTTCTGTCATCCCTTTCTCCTCCTGCCTTCAATCTTTGCCAGCAGCAGGATCTCTTCCAATGAGTTGGCTCTTCGCACCAGGTGTCCAAAGTATTGGCGCTTCAGCTTCAGCAATGAAGATGACAATTAACACTTATTGAGCATTTATAATGGATATGCCAGGAACTACACAAAGAGCTTTGTATACATTCATTTATTCCTCACATTATTCCTGATATATGTATATCATTACAGAGCTGGAAATGGGCACAATCTCCCACATGGAGATTAGGCCATATCTCCAATTATAGCAAATAAGTGATGGAACCATTTTTAAAAATTTATTTAAAAAGCAAAATGGAGGGGCTTCCTCCAGTAGTCCAGGGGTTAAGAATCTGCCTTGCAATACAGGGGATGCAGGTTCAATCCCTTGCTGGGGAACTAAGGTCCCACATATGGCACAGCAACGAAGCCTTCGCACTGCAACTAGAGAGTCTGCCTGCTGCAACTACTGAAGCCCTAGAGTCACAACTAGAGAGTCCATGTGCACAACAAAAGATCTTGTGTGCCACTAAGACCCAATGCAGCCACATATTTTTTTAAAATGTAAAGTGGAACATTTGATTAAGAGGGGAAAGATATGAAAAATATGTAAATCAATTTGAGGACATATATCCATTATACTTGTGATCATATCTCCTACCAAACCAAAGCATGTACTCTCAGGGCTCTCACGCTCCTTTCCATTCCTGCTACCTGAAGGCCAGAGGGTCCTGACTTACAGACGCCAGCCTTGCCTACGCTGGGTGAGCCAGCCAGAGCCCTGACAAAGATGCTCAATCATTACCTTGCAGTTTAGATCACAAAGAAGTTTCTCAAAAACAGTATACTTTTATGAAGAAGACATTGTGCCTGTGACTCAGGTTAACAAATATTTTGGTTGTTTTTGTCTTTCAATTTTCAGAGAAAGAGTTAGTGCTCTAATACTACTCAATGATTAAAAGCATGTAACATATGACCCAAAGGGCTTCCCAAATGGCTCCGGCAGTAAAGAATCTGCCTGCGGTGCAGAAGACACAGGAGATGTGGGTTGGATCCCTGGGTCGAGAAGATCCCCTAGAGAAGGGAATGACAACCCACTCCAGTATTCTTGCCTAGAGAATCCCACGGACAGAGGAGCCTGGTGAGCTACAGTCCATGGGGTTGCAAAGAGTCAAACATGCCTGAGCGCATGCACGCACACATATGATCTAGAACCAGGACTGCCTGCCTTCCAGTGCTGGCTCCTCTGCTTCTGAGCCACACGAGGCTGGTAGGCAGCTTGTTCCTCCTCGCAGAGATTCACTGTCCTCATCTGCAATATGGGTGCAATAAGGTACCAACCCCATAGGGCTGTCGTGAGATTTACATGAATGAATGCACCAGAGGAAGGAGAAAAAGACCCAGCAACTGTAAAATGCTCAATAAATTTTACTACTGCTCTAATTCACAGAAACCCAAGGGATCAATCATGTAAGGGGATGAGGTTCTACAGAAAGAGCACTAAATGCAGAGACAGAGATCTAGGATATAAACCTACCTCTACCACTGACAAGTTTTATGACTTTATCAATAACGATATAAAGAGATGAGCCACGTTGTTTTAATGAGATGAGCCCCAGATATGTTTTAATAGGCCAACACAGGGCTCATTTGTTTCCATTTTTATTTTTTAAATATTTATTTATTGGCTGCACCAGATGTTAGTCGCAGCACGCGAGATCTTTTGCTGTGGCACCCAGGCTCTCTAGCTGTGGCACCCTGACTTAGCTGCCTCACGGCATGTGGGATCTTAGTTCCCTGACCCGGGATCAAACCCAAGTCTCCGGTGTTAGAAGGTGGATTCTTAACCACTGGACCACCAGGGAAGTCCCTGTTTTAATTTTTAGATGTAAACACTTTTAGACCAGGGAGTCGTCAATTGCCACCCACACCCTATTGTTTTCACAACTGATGGGGTTTGAGTTTGCAATCCTGGTCACCCTCCAGGGGTCACATCCCTCATCACTAAAGTGGGCAGAACACCATCTGCCCTTCTGTGTGGCAAAACTGTTGCTCAAATGAGATCAAGTTTGCTAAAGGTACTTCATACATCATAAAGCTATAAAATGGGACCGATTATTTGAAACTCAGAATTTTAGGCCTTTTTAAAAAAAGTACTCATTATACTGTGCCTGGGCTTCCCAGGTAGTGCCAGTGGTAAAGAATCTGCCTACCGGTGCAGGAGATGCAAGAGACACAGGTTTGATCCCTGGATTAGAAAGATCTCCTAGAGTAGGAAATGGCAACCCACTACAGTATTTTTGCCTGGAAAACTCCATGGACAGTGGAGCCTGGCAGGTTCCAGTCCATGCGGCCACAAAGAGTTAGACACAACTGAGCAACTGACCAGACACGCATACAATGTCTACTGCAGAAAACAGTGAAAACAGATAAAATCTGGCAGTTGCAGCAGTTTTTCAATGCTTCCTCACGCCAATTTCCGTCAAGCAGTATGTCTATCCTGATCATTTTTTTTAGACAGGACCCCAGGGTAAGGTATCTCAATCATTCACACTTAGGGAATCAATTCATTTACACGCCTCAGATGGGAGATGCTCTTCCTTAGAAAATATCCTCTGGGAACAGGCAAATGAAGCTCCCCAACGAGTTGGAAAGAAAAGGGGGCCCCTTCTTGACCTCCCAAAGCAGCAGGCGCTTTCTCACTCTCTTACTCTTTCCTGGTGCTTTCTTCACCTGAGTCCATAAGGGTGCTTTAGGACCTAAACAGAGCACCTAGGCCCTAAAACCTCAGTATCTCTAACTACAGACGTCATCTGCCCTGAAACAAGAATCATTTCACAAGATCAACAGCACTAATTATTTGGGGAGCATAAAAGACCACGTGTCTGAAACTGAATGGGGATGGTGCACAGAGATTCGTAACCAGCACATGACAGACACACAGACATTTGGTGTTAAGGGGGAAAACGACAGCCTCTGAATCTGGGTTCCAGCCCATCATTAACAGCCTTAGCCCACTGGCTTTCCTCTGTGAGCCTCGATTTTCTCCACTGTAAACAGTAATAATGACAACAACAGCTGGCACTCGGCATTCCAATAATACGTCAGGCAAGATCTAGGAAACTTATCTACTTTTTTTCATTAAACCCTCTCCAGAATTCTGAAGAGTAAGTATCATTATTATTATTATTCCCATTTTAGAGATGAAGAAAGAATTTAAGGAACTTGCCCAGGAAAACACAGTTCAGTTCAGTTCAGTTACTCGGTCGTGTCGGACTCTTTGTGACCCCATGAATCACAGCACGCCAGGCCTCCCTCTCCATCACCAACTCCCGGAGTTCACTCAAACTAACGTCCATTGAGTCTGTGACGCCATCCAGCCATCTCATCCTCTGTCGTCCCCTTCTCCTCCTGCCCCCAATCCCTCCCAGCATTAGAGTCTTTTCCAATGAGTCAACTCTTCGCATGAGGTGGCCAAAGTACTGGAGTTTCACCTTTAGCATCATTCCTTCCAAAGAACACCCAGGGCTGATCTCCTTCAGAATGGACTGGTTGGATCTCCTTGCAGTCCAAGGGGCTCTCAAGAGTCTTCTCCAACACCACAGTTCAAAAGCATCAATTCTTCAGCGCTCAGTTTTCTTCACAGTCCAACTCTCACATGCATACATGACCACAGGAAAAACCATAGCCTTGACTAGACGGATTTAAGGAACTTGCCCAGGAAAACACAGTAGGACTAGATTGGCAGGTATGATACTGTCATGTGGAAGATGCTATCTACTCTGTCTTCCTCTTGGATTCTTGCAAGGCTAAAATGAGACTGTGTTCGTATGAATATTTTATTTATTTAGACAAATAAATATTTGTCTAAATATTTATTTAGACAAAGCCCCATCTGTATTATTTTTAATATGTCCATCCATTTCGTTTGGACATGAGCAGAAGTGAGCACAATATTTCAGTGCTACAATTAATTAAGTCACTCAATCCACATCAAACACTTGGATGTGGATGAAGACAAAGCTGCATATTTTCAGATGGCCACACTGCATCTATTTCTGTGCCAGTAATGGGAGAGATCTCCATCTTCAGCAAAATTTCCCCATTGATTCAGTTTCTATAGGAGTTAGAACTCTAAGAAGGATGAGGCAGACTAGTTCTCTGGCTACCCAGAAAGAAGGTGGTACGTACTCAGCCTTGAGTTCTTCAGTGTGGGACAAAGGACAGCCCATGATCATAGGATCTAATCCTGCCACCTTCCCACCCATATGCATTCATACATATATTGCTTGTTTTTCTCTCTCCCAATTAGAATATAAGCTCCATATGGACAGAGATTCATTTGTCTGCTATTAGAACAGTGTTGAATGAAGAGACAACCATGAAATGTAGCCGGGATAGAGCAAGAGGTAGAGATCAGAGTGCTGACAAGGTCAGCAGGTAAGTCTAGAGTGTAGCCATCTCAGAGAGATCAAAGATCCAGTATGTTAGATTTACAGCAACACAAAGAGAGTGTATAAAAGTGGCGAGTGCAGTGTCCAGGCCTCCGACACGGACCAGTACTTGTTAAAGCCTGTCCTCCCCTGGTGGAGCCATGGAAGGGGACTTTTCACAGTCCAGAAGTCTCTTCACTGCCATACCAAAACACAGAGAAGACAAGCACACATTAAGTGGATACAGTATGCTCAAAGATGAGTTCTACCGAGATGTCGTCTATAAAGGCTTAGACGTTAGTGAATAGCATTGAAACACGTGCATTACCATATGTAAAATAATGACCAGTGCGAGTTTGATGCATGAAGCAGGGCACCCAAAGCCAGTGCTCTGGGACAACCCAGAGGGATGGGGAGGGGAGGGAGGTGGGAAGGGTTTCATGATGGGGGGACACATGTATACTGGTGGCTGATTCATGTTGATGTATGGCAAAAACCATTACAGCATTGTAAAGTGATCATCTTCCAACTAAAATAACATAATAAATTTTAAAGAGAAATTAGTGAATATGAATGTGGACACATTGCGGAGATTCCACTCCCACCTCCCTGGCCCGAGGTGTCTGCTTCTTCACTTTGATTCTGTGAATAATCTATGAACAGTGGCAAGTTGACATCAAGAACCAACGAGCCTTGGAAATAATGGCACAAAGTGGTCCTCCACGACCTACAGCCATAACATTTTCCCAAACTCTTAGAGGGGGACAGGAGCTATCAGCATAAGAGGTCTCCCAGAAGAAGTCCCTCACTCAGTCAGCTCAGTCTGACCTTCCCACATGCCTGGGAACGAACACCTCCCATCCTCCTCCCTAAAACTCCAATCATGTAACCTGTCCTCCCAGCACCTCCGAGGAAGAAACACTTGCAGAGATGAGAACATGAAGAGAGAATTTCACTGAGGTCAAGCATATGGCTAAACTCTACAGGGCACCCTATATTTAACAGAACACAAACAAAAAGCAAACGGAAATTAGCTTTGACATCTTACGCTCCCAAAGCAGTGCACAGCCTGAGAGTCTTTGGGCTCTGTCTACAAAGAGAACTTTATTAAACATATCTTTGCTGCTATCCAGGGCACCTGCCACAAAGATACTATAAAATTACAGCTATTCCTGGGTTCATAAAAGCTCTCAAGAACAATTAAAGCTATCTATGCCTCTAGGGACACCCCATTTTATACCAACAAATGTTATGTCATCTGTAACCTTGCCAATTCCATTTAAGAACCTGCAATTATTCATATTGCTAGGAGGTGAATTCTGGTTTTCTTGCTGATCGTTCCATTACCTCCTCTCTATTCCCCTCCCCCCAGAAGACAAATTACAGGCTTTTCTCGGAGGAAAAAAATCATAAACAAACTGCAAGATCAACCTTCCAGTACTTTAAAGCTGGGTGCTATTTTATGTGGTTCCAAATGGTCTCTTAAAACCACACGCAATAAACCTATTTCATTTTCACACACATTATTGTTTCCCCATGGGTTGTAGAAAAGCATTTACAGTCAATCCCAATTGTTCTATGTGGATGCAAAGTTTTCTTTATGGTCCTACTACAAGGGCATCTCAGATTTGTACAGGGAGAAGAAAGGAAGACTCTTGAGAGTTCCTTGGACTGCAAAGAGATCAAACCAGTCAATCCTAAAAGAAATCAACCCTGAATATTCACTGGAGGGACTGATGTTGAAGCTGAAGCTGCAGTAGTTGGGCCACCTGATATGAAGAGCCGATGCATTGGTAAAGACCCTGATGCTAGGAAAGACTGAAATCAAAGGGAGGAGAGGCAGCAGAGGACGGGATGGTTGGATGGCATCATCAACTCAATGTTCATGAATTTGAGCAAACTCCCGGAGACACTGAAGGACAGGGAAGCCTTGCGTGCTGTAGACCGTGGGGTCGCAAAGAGTCAGACACGTCTTAGCGACTGAACAACAACAAAGGAAGGAAGAACTCGTGGAGTGTGGAGAGGAACAAGGAAGTAAGGAAATAGAGCCTGGTCTGCTCATCCCAGCGGTAACAATGGCAGTGGGAGGGTGTGTCCCTGACTGGAGCCCAAAGGTTACAGAGGAGCAGCTACTTGGGCCTGAGAATCAGACAGATGACAGGACTCACTTCCAGGCTGCTGACAGCGATGTGCAAAAATTGTCTCATTCCCCTGCAGTCACTTAAGTGGCAGAAAGACAGGACTGACCTAATATTTGGCCTCCCTATGAGAGAGGTGCTCGTGCTTTATTCCAGCATCTCCACTTCCTTCTGGGCTCAGCTTTTCATCACCAAACAAAATCTGGGCTTGAGCCTTGGGACCATCAGGCAGCAGGCAACCTGCTGGGATGGTTCCTCCAGCTCCTGTCTGTGTGTGGCAAGGCACTTCAGTGATGGCCAACTCTGTGCGCCCCCGTGGACTGCAGCCCACCAGACTCCTCTGTCCATGGTATTCTCCAGGCAAGAAGAGTGGAGTGTGTTGCCAGGCCCTCCTCCAGGGGAGCTTCCTGACCCTGGGATCAAACTCCTGCATTGGCAGGCAGGTTCTTTACCACTAGCACCACCTGGGAAGCCCCCTGCCTGTGCAGCAACACTTAACCTAACAGGCAAAGCTGGCGATCCTGTTGTCAGCAGGCTCCATAGCATTGCGAAGCACAGCAAGTCCCCTTTCAGATGACAAACCTTCTCCTTCAGGGCTCTGTTAATACTTTTCTGTGAAGAAGTGCACACGTCTTGAGCCAAGTAGACTGCATTTGCGGGCATGGCCAAATGTAAGCATATTCATATAGTTCATTTTCCTTAAAGCGATTACTGGCATTTGGTCTGTTTCTTTTCATAACATCACCCTTTAACCAACAAATGTTTCCAAGAGTTTTCTGTTATCAGTCATCTGATTTACTGGCTTATCTGAGAGTGGAGCCAGAGGTGCCTGATGGAGAAGGGGGTGGGGCCACCAGAAGACTGGGGGCAGAGGGCTTTTGTCAGAGGCACCAAAAGGGGCCCCTTTTCCTGCTTTGCACAAAGACCTCCCTCCCCAACGTCAGCAGTAGCCTGAGTAACACCAGCCATTGCTATAAAATCTAGGCCATGTCTGGCTCTGGAGATTGTAGAAGGGCTCTGTAATGAGTGTACAACTCAGACCTGGTACAGTTCAGTTGGCCATTGTTCAATGTTCTATGTTCAGTGCAGACTCTTCCTTTTTTAAAGAGTAGGTGGGGAGAACAGGAAGTCTTGAAATAATGCTTGCTGTGTTTTGGGCTTATCAGAAAGGATGAATTGGGATTTCCCTGGTGGTCCAGTGGTTGGGAATCCGCCTGCCAACGCAGGAGACATGGGTTCGATCCCTGGTCCAGGAAGATCCCACACGCCACAGAGCAGGTATGCTCGTGGGCCATAATTACTGAAGCCCAAGCACCCTAGAGCCCATGCTCCGCAGCAAGAGAAGCCCCTCGCACCTCAACTAGAGAAATCCTGCAAGCATCAACAAAGACCCAGTGCAGCCAAAAATATAAGTAAATAAACAAAAATTTAAAATAAGAAAGGATGGATCAGTTACTGAAAGACTGAAACCACTGGAACCAAAGGCAGTATTTTCATCTTTTCTGGCAGCCTTTTCATCTTTTCTGGGGACAGTGACTTGGAAAGAGAATGATGTGGGAGATATTAAAGAAAACAAGTTTTTTAAAACTAAGGTTTACAATATAGATAAATATGCTTTGCAATTGGCTAGACAAAGCTTATCCACTTAGCAATTATACATTAAGCCCTTGTTATGTCTCTGAAGGAATGTATTTCAGGAAGACAGTGAAGAATGAGTTTGCCTGGAGCCACCACTTAAGACTGGTGCAAACCAAGCGATGACCTTTTCTGGGCAACAGTGAATTAGCTTAAAGGACCGGGGTGGGTTAAAGAAGGGGCAATGACAACTGTGTTCAAACATGTGAAGAGCTGTTATAAGAAATTAGATTAGTTCTGTTCAGCCCTTAAGTGTTGGATCCATGGATAAAACTGTCAAGGAGGCAGAGTTTGGGTCTCACTGGAAATAAGAACCTTCAAACCATTTTTACTGAAGTCTTAAGTACTAATGGTTTTTTCTCCACAGAAGGCATTCAACTAGGAGTTGAATAACTACTTGTCTTGGGTGCTGAAGTGGGGATTCAAGCAGTATCAGATCAGATCAGATCAGATCAGTCGCTCAGTCGTGTCCGACTCTTTGCGACCCCATGAACTGCAGCACGCCAGGCCTCCCTGTCCATCACCAACTCCCAGAGGTCACTCAGACTCACATCCATCGAGTCAGTGATGCCATCCAGCCATCTCATCCTCTGTCGTCCCCTTCTCCTCCTGCCCTCAATCCCTCCCAGCATCAGAGTCTTCTCCAATGAGTCAACTCTTCGCATGAGGTGGCCAAAATACTGGAGTTTCAGCTTTAGCATCACTCCTTCCAAAGAAATCCCAGGGCTGATCTCCTTCAGAATGGACTGGTTGGCTCTCCTTGCAGTCCAACAGAGGGTAAATGGATTTAAAGTGCTTTCTGGGGACTTGCCTGGTTGTCCAGTGGTTAAGAATCAGAGATTCCAATGCAGGGGGCATGGATTTGTGGAGATTCATCCCTGGTCAGAGAACTAAGATCCCAAATGCTTGCACTATGGCAGGAAAAAAAAATGGGGGTGGGGGAGTTTCTGATCCTCATATTTCATGAGATTCTGAAAGAAAAGATCCTTATGCTTTTAATGTCAGTTCTGGGGCACCAACTCCTTCCCTATTATACTTGTTAAATTTGTACAACGAATGTGTTATAAGAAAATCACAAAATCTGCTTTATTTTTGCTGTGCCCTAACATTTATAAAGTATTTGATTCATTCCTTATGTTTATCTCATTTTAAAAATAAGAAAACAGAGGCCATTTGAGTTCAATAAGACAACAATCAAGGAAGGATTTGTTGTACTATCAATATTCTATTTCTTGAGCTGGATGGTGAATATAGAAGCCTATTTGTTCTATCTCTGCATCTGTCTGTCTAACTATCTACCTTTCTAGCTATTTAATTAGAATGCTGCAACTGAACTATAAAGAGAGAAAAATAACTAACAGTAAAATGCCTACACTCTGACTTTCTACTTTAGAGTCTATATCTTAAAGTTTCCATATGTAAGATTAATAAAATATAACCTTAAGGTAAAGAAATTTTTCTCTGGCTTCTAGATATTGACCTCATAAGAATTTCATAATTACTATTCAAATTGACATCAGACTCACCCACATTTTTCACTGCCCCTCTCTTGGCTTTGTGATTACATCTACTTCTCCCTTGAATTCCCCAAGCCATTCAGGATATTACAAAATGAAAACGAACAACAGTCAAATCTCAAATATAATCAAAGGTACCATCCTTCTCAGGATGCCTTCTTTTTGTCTTTGTCTCCCATCCCCAACAAGGCCTGTCCAACCCCCTTCAATGCACACTCACACACACTCATACATGCACACACATACTTCTCTGGAAAATTCATTGCCCCATTTCTGGCAGCTCTAACACTGGGAAATTGCATAGCATCAGAAAATCCATATATATTATAGTAGGCTGTGAAAAAGAATTTCCCCTGGAATTTGATGAGATGACCACCCAGAATCAGAATAACACTTATTCAAGATGTTTAAAATAGACTGGACAAAGCACTAGAGATTATGATGTAAAGATCAGTTCTCCCCTAGCAAAGAAATAGAGTAGGTGATTTAATGTACTTTTCCCATTATTAATTTCTATGATCTTGAGATTAATTTGAATGCACACAGAATCCATTTGAATAATGGCTCAAGAAAAGAACTTGGTTGCTAATTTAATAGGTGCCAGGGTGTGAAAATTTATTATCATGATTGTAGTAACTGGAACTAAGCTTGTAAAAATATTTTCACAGAATATTAAACAGCTCTGTAGTGACTGGGGCCACACACATATACATACAGCATAGCAGGTTCTCTTTCATCATGAGTTTATATTTTTCTTTAAGTGAAAAAAGTGTGCCAAGATACTGTTGGATTAGAATTTCCTTAGTACATCTCACTCAATTTGTCATGGTTGCCTAAGAGATATGGGAGACGGCTCCTCAATAAGAATATCACTTAAGATTGAAAGATGGCTGAAAGCTAGAATATATACTCAAAACTATAACGTTAAAGAAGAATATGGCAGAGATGATGTTGAGCAAACAGCCTCAATATCTGCATCTTGGAATTCATGCATGCTTCTTTCAGTAGCTTCTATAGATCAAAGATTCATCTTGCCCTTGTCTCTCTACTGTGAATTCCCTAATGGTTTGCACAAAATGCTCTAAGTATGAACTTCAACGTTTGCATTTACACATACATTGTGGTATATGTTGCCTGAGGGATAAAAGAAGAAATGACAAAACCTCCACATCCAATGAATAAAGAGGCCCAAAACATGCATCAGAATGACTTTGTACTTTCTTGGTTTATTGATTTGATTTTTAGATAAACGAAAAGTCAGAAAAGAATAAAAACAGATAAGAATAGGGTTGTCTCCTCATTTCAAAAACCAATCAGAAGTTTAATAACACCCACATTTTATTGGGCATCCACCACATGCTACACAGTTTGTAGCATTCTCTTAAATCCTTATAAAAATTGTGCACACAGGCACTGTTATCCTCATTTTAGAGAGAAAGAAACCGAGAATCAGAGAGGTTAATTACCTTGCCTAGCTAAGTAAGTGACAAAGTAAAAATACCATCTAAGATCAAAGCCTTGTTATTTCACCTGAAATGTCTCAGCACCCACCAAGAATATCTAAAGGAAGACAGCCCAGATTGAGAAATGATGATTGGACCTGTCTTTTAGGGTTATTTTTAATTTACACACAAGTTTCCTCTCCAATCATTTTGTTTTACCAGACTTAACCTGACAGCCCTAACAGAAAAGAGTATCATAACCTTTTTTATTGAAACATAATTGCTTTACAATGTCACGTTAGTTTCTGCTGTACAATGAGATGAGCCAACTATATGTATACATATACTCCCTCTCTCCGGGAGCTCCCCTCCCCCTCCCATCTCAGAGCACAGAGTTGATTTCTCTCCGTGCTATTCAGCAGGTTCACACTCACTATCTATGTTACACACAGTGGTGTGAATATATCAAACCTAGTCTCCCAATCCATCCCACTCCTCCCCTATCCCTTCCACATCCATGTCTGTTTTCTACACCTGTGTTTCTATTTCCACCCTGCACATAGATTTGCCTGGGCCATTCTTCTAGAGTCCACATATATACACTAATTTATGATATTTTTCTCTAACTTACTATAACAGTAACATAATCTTGATTTTGCAAAACAAAGGACTGATATTTGTTTAATAAGTCTTCCACACATTGACTGTATTTTAACATATACTCACAAGGATTTGCCTAAACATACAGGTAAGCAGTCTGTCAGCAAATTGTGCATAATCAACTCTACAGTTTTTCCAGTGGTAATGTATGGATGTGAGAGTTGGACCTTAAAGAAGGCGAAGCCCTGAAGAACTGATGCTTTCAAACTGTGGTGCTGGAGAAGACACTTGAGAGTCCCTTGGACTGCAAGGAGATCAAACCAGTCAATCCTAAAGGAAATCAACCCTAAATATTCATTGGAAGGCTTGATGCTGAAGCTCCAATACTTTGGCCACCTGACGCAAAGTGTCAACTCATTGGAAAAGACCCTGATGCTGGGAAAGAGTGAAGGCAAAAGGAGAAGCGGGGAGGGGTGGGCAAAGAATGAGACGGTTGGACAACATCACCAATTCAATGGACATGAATTTGAGCAAACTCCAGGAGACAGTGGAGGACAGAGGACCCTTGCATGCTGCAGTCCATGAGGTAGAAAAGAGTTGGACACAACTTAGTGACTGAACAACAGGTAAGTACTTTAAGTACTATGGGAATTTCAGACAACACAAAAGGCACGTTGAGGTGAAAGGGGGATGGGGACGACACATCCTGGGACTCATGAAACCCCACCAAGAATTCCATACTGTTTCTTTTCATGGCTTTTGTAGTTTTCAGCCCAAACTCTTCCATGTATAGAAACTCAGTGTTGAAAGCATCCACTGGGAGGACTCTGCCCTGTTACTTACAACACATTCACATCTGGACTTCACGCTTTCCCCTCGCTACCTGCTCATTCAGTGACCACAGGAGAGCGGTTCAAGGACAATCAGGGTCTGGTCTACAGAGATCAGCTTGAAGACACAATCCCCAGAAATAGGTTTCTCTTAAAACAGACGCCATGTGTACCAGGAGGCAGCAATCAATGAACAAATATTTACCAAGCGTCTAAGGCAAGTAGGACACGAGGAGAATACAAAGAAGCAGGAGGCTCAGTCTCGTCCCTCAAATGCTTAAAATCCAGTCCAGGCTGGAACTACCCTGGAGGTCCAGTGGTTAGGACTTGGCGCTCTCACTGCCAGGGCCTGGGTTCCATTCCTGATTTGGGAAGTAAGACCCCCACATGCAAGCTGCATCATGTGGCCAAAAATAAAAAGAAATCCAGTCAGAGATTTTTAAAAGACAAGTGATGAGAGTAGGTGGCAAGCGATGGCTCTGGCCTGGCGCTCGGCCTCTGCAGCCTGGCTGGCATCTGGCCAAGGAATCAAGCAACTTTGGGGCAGAAGGAACTGCAGGAACTGCCTGCATAATCTGCTCATGCCCATAAAATACCAAACAGTACTTGGCACAGAGCAGGCACCCAGTGAAGATGGCTTTTTCTCTCTCTACTTTCTCTCTCGTTACTCCAAGGAATGGTACCAAACTCTCCTTGCAGCCCACCCAGATTCTCTCAACCCCTTGGAGGGGTGTGTGTGTGTGTGTGTGTGTACTCAGTCTTGTCTGACTTTTTGTGATCCCATGGACTGTAGCCCAGATTCTCTCAACCCCTTGGGGTGTGTGTGTGTGTGTGTGTGTGTGTGTGTGTGTGTGTGTGTGTGTGTACTCAGTCTTGTCTGACTTTTTGTGATCCCATGGCTCCGGGGTGTGTGTGTGTGTGTGTGTGTGTGTGTGTGTGTGTGTACTCAGTCTTGTCTGACTTTTTGTGATCCCATGGACTGTAGCCCGCCAGGCTTCTCTGTCCATGTAATTTTCCTGGCAAGAATACTGGAGTTCGTTGCCATTTCCTACCCCAGGGGATCTTCCCAACCCAGGGATCAAACCTGCGTCTCTTGTATCTTCTCAAACTGTTGGCCCCACTTAATAGTCCAGTTTGAGAATGTTGTCCTGTTCCCCAGTTTGGTTATCTGCCCATGTCCCAGACTCTTCATAGCTGAGGGCTCCATGCCTGTTCCAGATACTGTCTGCTCCGTGGGTTCTTATGCCACACACAGGTCACCCAATTAAACCACAAACATCAATTCATTTCACTGGACTGGCTGCTAAGAATACTTTGTTGGAAAAAAGTCCAAGGCCTTGTCTAGGTTCTATAGGGAAATATGTCATGATCCATTAGTGATGGCGGTCCATGGCACGGAAGGGTAGGGCTGGTGGGTACAAGGGCTTTATCCTTCCTAATCCTGTTTCACAGACTATTATCTTTTCATTACCTTCCTCACTCAGTACCATATTTAACTTACCACACTCACCTACTTCTCAGCACTTGCAGTTGGATTAGTCCCTCTGACCCTACTTCCAAAACACAGAACTGACCCCAATCCAAATCCAAGTCTCCTCCCTGGTTTCACTACCCTGTTGTTGAAAAAATCCTAGACTTAGACTCAGCACAGTCAAAACAAACCTGAGATTGGAGAGGTCAGGGTGAGAGCAAGGATAAAACAGTGCCAAGTAGGGGAAATATATTCAAAGATGTGGTGGCCAGAAAGTATAGAATTATTTCAAGCATAAGCAATATACCCATTGACAGGAACCCATTCATTCACGTCTGTCTTTAAAATGCAGCACATCACAATCTGAACCTTGTTCTCTGGGACACAAGTTTCAATAAAATCACTGAACTTGATTTGATTGAACAAAACCAAAGAACTTCACATAAATTTTTTATCATTGCATTTTTTGAGATTCTAATTAGGGAAATAAATTTGCTATCTATCTTGGACAAAATATAAAAATTCAGATGTGTTTCCAATCCCAATTTTTAAGTAGCCTTTCATAAACTTGTCTGTCCATGGCCCTTGGCTAATTAAGAACCTTGGTTTCCATGAATATTTTATTTTGCAGGTTGGTTAGGAAGGTTAATCGTCTATTCCCATTATTTGTCTTTTTCTCCTTAATGGAATAAGCCATCAATGTGTCTGAATTGGCACACAAAATTACCAAGAAAAAAAAAAAAACAGACTTAATGGTAGTCAGAGTTTAAAGTTGCTATGCATTTGATCTGCAAATTGTGAGTGATACTTACCATAAAAAAAAAAAAAAAGGAAAAAAAAAACAAGGAGCCACATCAAGGTGTCTGAAGATTTGTTTTCTGCATTTTTCTAGTATTTCTTTCAGTACATACTTTAAGGAAACCAAGTTTATTGCCAGAAAAGTAGATATCTAACCCTGTAGAAGGTTCTACAATTTAATCCATTTGATAGAAATCCATGCAAATGTATTTCTATCAAACCAGACTGTCTCCAATCATGTCTATTTACAACAGCACATTCTGCTCCTGTTTGCACCACAAAAAAAAGAAAGTGGTCAGTTTTCTCTGCAATCTAGGAGACATTTTTCAGAAGGGAGGAGTAAGGATGCTTAGTAATTAGAAAGAACATTCAAAATACTTGAACATCTTGGGACAAGAAATATTCCTGCCACAGCTTCTATTTGTTTGCAGCATGGTATTATATCATTGTTAGTTTAAACTACAATCTAACTACAGTTGCCTTAATTAGAAAATCATACTCCAGGGGTAGTCAGTCACCATTTAATCAGAGGTAAGTACCCAACTCCAGTACTCTTGCCTGGAAAATCTCACAGACGGAGGAGCCTGGAAGGCTGCAGTCCATGGGGTCGCTAAGAGTCGGACATGACTGAGCGACTTCACTTTCTCTTTTCACTTTCATGCATTGGAGAAGGAAATGGCAGCCCACTCCAGTGTTCTTGCCTGGAGAATCCCAGGAACGGGGAAGCCTGGTGGGCTGCCATCTATGGGGTCACACAGAGTCGGACACAACTGAAGTGACTTAGCATAGCATAGCATAGCAAGTACTACAAGCCTTCAGTTATCCTTCAGTTCAGTTCAGTCCAGTCGCTCAGTCATGTCCAACTCTTTGTGACCCCATGGACTGCAGCACTCCAGGTTTCCCTGTCTATCACCAACTCCCAGAGCTTGCTCAAACTCATGTCCATCAAGTCAGTGATGCCATCCAACTATCTCATCCTCTGTCATCCCCTTCTCCTGCCTTCAATCTTTCCCAGCATCAGGGTCTTTTCCAATGAGTCACTTCTTTGCATTAGGCAGCCAAAAGATTGGAATTTCATCTTCAGCATCAGTCCTTCCAATGAATATTCAGGACTGACTTCCTTTAGAATTGACTGGTTGGATCTCCTTGCAGTCCAAGGGACTCTCAAGAGTCTTCTCCAACACCACAGTTCAAAAGCATTAATTCTTCAGCTATCTTTATCTTTGATCAACATCAGAGGTTTTGGCAATTGGCTTAACAAATTTTGGTGAGGGTTTTCAGTGGTGAAATCAGAAATATTCAGAACAGATGATCTGGGACACTCACTTAGATACACATGAAAACCAATATAATAATATGGTAAGTCCTGCAGTGGTATGTATACAGTTGTGCCCGAATCTTTATGACCCCACAAACTGTAGCCCACCAGGCTCCTCTGTCCATGGGATTCTCCAGGCAAGAACAATCAAGTGAGTTGATATTTCCTTCTCCAGAGGATCTTCCTGATCCAAGGGTCAAACTGGTGTCTCATGGGTCCCCTGCATAGACAGGTGAATTCTTCACCACTGAGCCACCTGTGAAGCCCAATAGTAAGTCCTGCAGTTGTAGCCTAATTTCTAAACATCTTGTGCCCAGTCAGTGCATCAGAAGATTTATGGTTTCCCAGCAGTTCACTGAATCCTGACACTGGAATAGCACTACAATAACTACAGGTAAACCTTTCCTGCAAGATGTTTTCAGGTGACCAAAAAGGACAGAGCTGGAGCTTCATCTACCCACAGAACAAGCTCAATGACTGTGCTGGCTAGTAAGCATCTTCATGAGGGAAAAAATTCAGTATAATTCATTATAACCTGGTATCAAGACTATGTGTGAGGGGACTTCCCTGGTGGTCCAGTGGCTAAGACTCTGTGCTCCCAATACAGGGGGCCCAGGTTCAATCTCTGGACAGGAAACTAGATCTTACGTGCCACAGCTAAGAATTCACATGCCACAACTAAAGATCCTATATGCCACAACTAAGACCCAGTGCAGTTAAATAATATAAATAAATATTTTTTAAAAAAAAGAGTATGTGTAACTCAAGCAGAGGGGAGAAGGGGTGGCAAACCATCATGCCCTTCTAACTAGTAGGGACTGCTGAGATCTACCCAAAAGCATATCCAAGTGGGCTTAGGTCTGTTCACAAAGGGCATCCAACCCTCCAAACACACCTGGACATACTGCTTAATAAATTTTGATAAGGGTTTTCAAAATTTATTAAGCTCCCAGACAACTCTACAGTCTCTGTTCTGTCAAATCTATCCTTATGCTAATGAATGGATTTAAAGGATAAAATCAACATTGACATAAGAAAACACAAATGAGATTGTGCCCCCGAGGGACACAACAGATTGTGGAGTTAGACAATCATGTCATGCAATGATCTCCCCCACTATATCATGCCTACTTATTCTACAACCAAACTGCATTTGAGTGAATTCTAGAATTATATTTTTTCTAGATGAAAATGGAAAATCAAATCAAATGTTACCAGAACCAAAGTGAGTGAGCCCATTCTACTCGGGGCAAGGTGGGACGGGTAGAGGTGTGCATGGGTGCGTATTTCATATCATTGAGGATCTATTCTGTACTATCTCTTCCTCTATAAAAGATGCACAGAGAAGGAAGAAAGGCCCAGGTGTTTCAGAGTTTACTAATGGGTCTTTGGCCACCTGATTCCAAGAGCTGACTCATTTGAAAAGACTCTGATGCTGGGAAATATTGAGGGCAGGAGGAGAAGGGGACGACAGAGGATGAGATGGTTGGATGGCATCATCGACTCAATGGACATGAGTTTGAGTGAACTCTGGGAGTTGGTGATGGACAGGGAGGCCTGGTGTGCTGCGATTCATGGGGTCACAAAGAGTCGGACACGACTGAACGACTGAACTGGACTGGACTGGAATGGGTCTTTAGCTTACAGAGACAGGCCTGGAGCTGACTTTGAAGGTAGTAGGTAGAGAAAAGTAGACAACGAGATACAAGAACTTTGAAGAGTATCTAGAGACAGTTTAAAAAAAAAAAAAAAACCTGAGAAATAGAAAACCAAGAAAATGGAGAAAAACTGGAGTTCAGGTTGGAGGAAATGACCAAGAAACTTTCTGTGAATGCAAATATCAAAATTCTGGTACTTCCATGGCAGTCCAGTGATTAGGAGTTCCCTTCCAACACAGGGGGTTCGGGTTTGATCCCTGTGGGAGCTAAGATCCCACATGCCTCATGGCCAAAAAAAAAAAAAAAAAACATAAAACAGAAGCAATATTATAACAAATTCAGTAAATACTTTAAAAGTGGTCCACATCAAAAAAAAATTTTTAAGGGAAATATCAAAATTTAATATCAACTTAGTAGTGTTATTGCAAAATGGAACCCCCCTCTGACACTCCATACGGTCTTCCTCATACTCAAAGATCTTAGGAGACTGGCTTTGGTCATTCTTTTGGCATATGGGATATGGATTGGATATGGGATGAGGAACTGTCAAAAAAAAAAAAAGTATTTTTGATTTTGATCTCCATTTGTGCTGACTCTGCAATACTGGGACAGCATGTGTGCAATAGTGAGCTGACTTATAAACAGGATTAGAAGTCAGAGGTGACCAGGAAACAGCCTCCCTCAAGGGACATCTGGGTTATACCAGCATGGGCATATTGATTTTGAATGTTAAAAACAGTAATTACGATTAGCAATAATTTTCTTTGTTACATACCCTTTTGCTTAAATCAGAGGAAAGGGATATTGTGATATAATAAGAAATACTGCTTGGTCTTCATTCCCCATTCCTGGCACAGACTTCCTAACACCCTTGGAATGTCCTGAGTGACAGGGGTGAAAGGAGTGTATTTTGTGATTCACAGCAAGCTCTTTTCAGCCCAACCTGAGTTTCTGCTGATGGAGTGACTCGTGGAGGACGGAACCAACCAGGAGATTCAAGGGTTCAGATTTTCAGCTTCCAGGGAACCCCTGAACCTCCAGGGAGGAGAGAAGGACCAGAGATTAAGTTAATCACCAATGACCACTGATTAAATCAATTGTGCCTACATAAAAATGTACATATGAAAAATGTACAAATGAACCTACATAAAAACCCTAGTGGAAGGAGCCTGGAGTGCTTCCAGGTTGCTGAACACACACAGGTGCTGGGAGGGTCGTGCATCCAGAGAGGATGTGGAACCTCCAGGCACCCCCACCACATGCCTTGCCCAATGCATCTATTCCATCTGGCTGCTCATGAGCTGTATCCTCCAAAATAAGCCAGTAATAGTAAGTCAAACACTTTGCTAGAGCTGCTCTAGCAAATTATCAAACCTGAAGAGGTGATCATTTACAGCCAGCCAGTAATAGTAAGCCAGTAATAGTAAGTCCAAAATAAGCCAGTAATAGTAAGTCAAACACTTTGCTAGAGCTGCTCTAGCAAATTATCAAACCTGAAGAGGTGATCATTTACAGCCAGCAGGCTTCCCTGGTAGCTCAGATGATAAAGAATCTACTTGTAACGCAGGAGACTTGGGTTTGATTCCTGGGTCAGGAAGATCCCCTGGAGAAGAGAATGGCTACCCTCTTCAGTTCTGGCCTGGAGAATCCCATGGACAGAGGAGACTGGAGGGCTATAGTCCACGAGGTTGAAAAGTCAGACACAACTGAGTGACTAATACTTTCACTTTCAGTCATAACCTGGGATTTGTGACTGACATTCAAAGTGGAGGACAGTCCAGAGGGACACAGTCCTGCCCTGTGGAGTCTGCTAATTCCAGCCAGTTAGTGTCAAAACTGAGTGAGACTATAGGTTACCCAGTTGGTGTCTGCTGAGAACTAGAGAATTGCATGATGGGAGAAAATGCATATCTGATGTCAAAAGTGTTTTGAGTACAGAAACAGAGTTTTAGCCTCCTTAAAAAAAAAAAAAAAAAGATACTACACACATAACTATACCCAAAAAGAAAACTGGAACATCAAAGAACCACAGAAGGGCTACTAAGGGAGTATATCAGCTTTTTTTTCTCTTGGAGTTCAGGGCTCAATTAATGGAGACACCCTTACTTACGGTGTGTTGAGTCCCAGGGGCTCTCTGGAGTTCACTGGCAGATGAGCAGACAAGCAGAAGCATTCCTCCAGGAAATCCAGGTGCTAGTGTTTCATGAAGCTGTTTCATTTCAGTGGATCTGCCTCACAGGCACCTCACCTTCTGTCATCACTACTCATCCACAGGCTCTCCCACCCTCCACCTGTCTGCTCATACACTCTGTCTTCAGATGGTTGTTACTTTTAGAAATATATCTCCATATGAGTTCTATCTTAGCCCCCAAATGATGGCCCCTCACTACCATTACCTAAAGTTATTTTACAGAGATGAACTTCCATGGATACAAACCTAGTTCAGTTCAGTGGCTCAGTTGTGTCCAGCTCTTTGTGACCCCACGGACTGCAGCACACCAGGCTTCCCTGTCCATCACCAACTCCCAAAGCTTGCTCAAACTCAAGTCCATCGAGTCAGTGAGGCCATCCAACCATCTCATCCTCTATTGTACCCTCCTCCTCCTGCCTTCAATCTTGCCCAGCATCAGGGTCTTTCCCAATGAGTCAGTTCTTTGCATCAGGTGGCCAAAAGATTGGAGTTTCAGCTTCAAAGTTAGTCCCTCCAATGAATATTTGGACTGATTTCCTTGAGGATGGACTGGTTGGATCTCCTTGCAGTCCAAGGGACTCTCAATAGTCTTCTCCAACACCACAGTTCAAAAGCACCAGTTCTTCAGTGCTCAGGTTTCTTTATAGTCCAACTCTCACATCCATTCATGACTATGGAAAAACCAAAGCTTTGACTAAACAGACCTTCACCAGTAATGTCTCTGCTTTTCAATATGCTGTCTAGGTTGGTCATAGCTTTTCTCCCAAGAAGCATGCATCTTTTAATTTCATGGCTGCAGTCACCATCGGCAGTGATTTGGAAGCCCAAGAAAATAAAGCCTGTCACTGTTTCCCCATCTATTTACCATGAAGTGATGGGATTGGATGCCATGATCTTAGTTTTTTGAATGTTGAGTTGTAAGCCAGCATTTTCACTCTCCTCTTTCACTTTCATCAAGTGAAAGTGTTCACGCTCAATAACTTCATGTTGCTAAACAGCATTTTCATTAAACTCCTGAACTGGAGATGTGTGCATGCATGCTCAGTCATGTCCAACTCTGTGATCCAACAGACTGTTGCCCATCAGGCTCCTCTGTCCATAGAATTTTCCAAGCAAGAATACTGGAGAGGATTGCCATTTCCTACCCCAGGGGATCTTCCTGACCTCAGGGATCAAAGCCAAGTCTCTGGCATATCCTGCATTGGCAGGCATAGTCTTTACTACTAGCGCCACCCAGGAAACCCCGAACTGGAGATGAAACCACTCTAAGGCTGCAAGTGATACGACACAGTGGTTAAGAGTTCAGGTTCTGGAGCCATACTGCTGTGTGCACATCTTGGCTGTGCTATTTGCTAGCAGTGTGACCAGGTGTAAGTTAATTCACCTCTCACGGCATCAGTGCTCTCACCTTTGAAATGAGGCTGTTACAGTACCCAAGTCATAGAGTTGTTGTGAGAGTCAACGAATTTAGCAAAATATTTGGCCAGGGCTGTACTGAACTTGTGGCAACCCACTTCAGTACTCTTGCCTGGAGAATCCCATGGACAGAGAAGCCTGGCGGACTACAGTCCATGGGGTCACAAAGAGTCAGACGTGACTGAAGCGACTTAGCATGCACTCACACACGTGCTGGACTTGACTCCTTTTAGCTCACAAGAGCCTATGGATGGCATCTGTTCCCAAGGCTCCCTTTAGTGACATCACACGCATGGCATGACACTGGTCATGGAGTTTTTACACCACAGAAACTGGCAGATGCTACAGACTATAAGTTTTATTGAGAGCAAATTGTTTAACATTTGCCAGTGCATACCCATGCATTTAGCACAAGAGCTAGCCCATCGTTAGCTCTCAAGAAAGAGCAGCTAATCAGGGAACCCTACTCAGTACTCTGTGGTGACCTAAATGGAAAGGAAATCCAAAAAAAGACAGGATATATGTATACGTATAGCTGATTCACTTTGCTGTACAGCAGAAACTAACACAATATTGTAAAGCAACTATACTCCAATAAAAATAAATTTTAAAAAAAAAAAGAAATAAGAGCTATTATTAATAGAAGAGATAATGAGAGGACCTTCTGGAAAGTTAGAGAATTTTCCTCACTTTCCCTCACCTTTGCAATTACACAAAGGAAACTGAGTCACACTATTCTTTGGTGAGTGGGAAACTTCAGGCTAAACCTAAGCCCAAAGCCTCCAATCCTAGCTAGCTTTGACAATCTGTATGTTCCTGACCAGGACCATCTTGCCCATTTCAATCTATGATACGGCACTAAGGCATCTTACAAAAAAAAAAAAACATTGTTTATAACATGTGAGCACTTTTTCAGTCATTCTGCTAAACTCAGGTACACATAGGTTACATATTTCTACTGAAGTCTGTAAATGAGAACCTGCTTGGGAATCAGTTCAACAACAAAACTCATAAGTACTTCATGAACAACACAGATACTTCAAAGATACAATTTTATAGAAATGACTGATGGACTCCCTCATCACACCAACCAAGAAAGAAATCGATGGAACAGAATCTTGTCAGAGTTTCCAGTTTGTTTGTAAAGGAGATGGATGCAGAGTGAAAGAAATCAATCAAAAATGATTTTCTTTTTCTTTTTCACATGTACCAATAGAATTTAAAATCAAGTTACGTTTCCTAGTGTACTTCCTCTGTTGTCTCCTTGGGCAGTGTGGAAATGAAGAAAATTGATTTTCAGTGTTTTCTTTTGTTTATTTTACCATTTTGGTATAAACTGGAGAAATAAACATATCTACAAAGACCAATTAGAATTACCAATGAAGCAGAGATTGAGGAACAAGACATTCTGTTTTGGGAAATCCTCAGTGTTTCAGAAACACTATCAACAATACTCTAAAATCTCCTTTTGCCACCACTATGCAATTAAGAATTTCATGATGTAACTCAAGCCCTTAGCATAGAATAGACCAATAAATTACCACTATATCTCACAAGTCTCAGTCCAATATTTAGTCATTCTCACCCGACAGGCTTAGAATCTTGCCCATAATTAAGTGAGATGTTTATTACTCTTATCAGGTATCCAGATAGGTGGAAAGAACATTCGGTACTATGAATATGTGTGCATGCATGCTAAATCACTTCAGTCGTGTCTGACTCTTGACCCCACAGTCTGCAGTCTGCCAGGTTCCTCTGTCCATAGCCTTCTCCAGGCAAGAATACTGGAGGGGGCTGTAATGCCCTCCTCAAGGAAATCTTCCCGACCCAGAAATCGAACCCCAGGTTCTTACATTTCTTGATTTGGCAGGTGGGTTCTTTACCACTAGCGCCACCTGGAAAGACCTATTCTGAATATACCAGCACATTATCCCCTGGGCTATAACACTTGCAATTCCTGTTGAATCGAAAAACAAAACCTAGAGGAGTGAGATGGAGTTGGGGGTGGAGGGGAGGCTCAAGAGGGAGGGGATATGTGTATACACACAGCTGATTCACACTCTTGTACAGCAGAAACTAACACAACATTGTAAAGCAATGATCCTCCAATTAAAAAATAATACAAAAAAAAAAAAAAGAAATGATACTTTCCAGAGAAAAATAAATATGCATTCAAATATTTTTTTTAGAAAAAGTAAGTTCTATGCACAAGGCAGAGTCAACCATGCGGCTATTCCGAGTTCACAGTTTAGGCACATGGGATGTGAGTGTTGTCAATATTTAGATTGGTGGTGGTGGGGCTGGTGAAGCACGCACAATACTCCCAGAGAAAACAGGAAGGCAAGGTCTGTGGCATCATCAACCCAGCAGAAAGTCAAGGAAAACATTCTGCTCCAGAGGCAAAGATGGTCAGGAAATCACAGATCCTCAGAAACACTCATGCAAGGACACAGCTATCCACTCTACAAAAAAAAAAAAAAACAGAAGACACACTTTGGGGACTTCCCCAGTGGTCCAGTGGTTAAGACTCTGCCTTCCAGGGCAGGAAATTCGGGGTTCAATCCCTGGTCGGGGAACTAAGATTCCACATGCCTCTTGGCCCCAAAATCAAAACATAAAACAGAAGCAGTGCTGTAACAAACTCAATAAAGACTTTTTAAAAATGGTCCTCATTAAAAAAAAAAAAAAAAAAGACACATTTTTTTTCTCTCTTCTCCATCAGCAACAGAGAAGGCTTATTAACCTTGGACCAGAAGAGTCCTCAACAGTGTGAGCTGCATGTACTCCACTCCCGCCACCTTGCCGGCCTGTGAAGAGGTGGGAGGGAAGGCAAGCGGGGTCCCAGCAGGAAAGAGGCCTCGGGTGTCAACAATGGAGAACAGATCCTTGTCTGAGAAAAGAAGGTCAAGAAATGTTTCAACACAACTGTTCACAAACCTGAACATCTCTCTGCCCTAGGAGTAATGGGAATAAGTGCTGAGTCATCTCTGATTCTCTGCAACCCCATGGACTGTAGCCTACCAGGCTCCTCTGTCCATGGAATTTTACAGGCAAGAATATAGGAGTGGGTTTCCATTTTCCACTCCAGGGGATATAAACTGCATCTCTTGAGTCTCCTGCATTGGCAGGCAGTTTCTTCTGCCACTGAGCCATCTGGGAAGCCCCAAGGCTGCCACCCAAAGGCAAATCAAGCCTTTACCAAGTCCTTATCCTGTGGTCACAGCAAAGCCAGAAAAGTTAACTCTGCTGCCTGGCCAGCTTCTAACTTCTCACCAAGTAGAACAGGGTTAGGAGGACAGAGGCTTGTGTTAAAGATGCAAGTTGCTTTTCTCTTAACTTCCCTCTGTCTTTTCAGCAAGCTCCAGGTTCAACGGTGCTCTGTCCTGAACCCACTTCTGTCAAAAACCCATGTGGCCTTGCTCACTCCATGGGTCAAGGGAGATGTCTTTCATCTCTGACTCCCATTCTTCCCTACTGCAGGGACGGGAGGATGGAGTGCTTGGGGTTATCAGCCTCTTTCAGGCTTTGGAGTGAAGGGACAGGAATCCTATTTTCACCATTTACTGTCTCTTTAACCTTGGATGAATCACTATCTCTGAGAGATCGTTTCTGCATCTGGAAATGAGAATAAATCCTATTGCCCAGGTTTGTTGTGGATTAAGTGGGATAATATATATAAAGTGACTGGCACATGACAAGCTTTGAAGATCCCAAATGGGACTAAATGTGGGATATAATCTAAATAATTTAAATCAATAGAGAAGAGGATCTCGCAGAGTCTGAGCCCAGGAGCCAGAATTATTGTAAAAGGAGGAGGAATGAGGTGGAAACAGGGATGAAGGACAAAGGAAATACAATGACTGTTTTGAATCCAAGATCTTGTTTTTGGGATGACAGGGTCTGAGACTTCCTTGGACAGCCAGGAGATCAATCCAGTCAATCCTAAATCAACCTAAATATTCACTGGAAGGACTGATGCTGAGGGTCCAATACTTTATCTACCTGATATGAAGAGGCGATTCACTGGAAAAGACCCTGATGCTGGGAAAGATTGAAGGCAGAAGGACAAGGGGAGACAGAGGATAATATGGTTGGATGGCATCATCGACTCAATGGACATGAGTCTGAGCAAACTCCAGGAGATAGTGAAGGATAGGGAAGCCTGGAGTGCTCCAGTCCATGGGGTCACAAAGAGTCAGATATGACTTAGCGACTGAACAACAGTGAATGGTCAAGTCAGTAGATAAAGGGAGGATTAAACTGTACAAACATCTAGAAAAACTATTTACAAAGTTAAAAAGAATACTCCGGATGAAGGGAATTCACTCCGTGTAACACCCATGACCTCTCTGAAGTGAACTATCTGATAAATTAAAGGAATGAACTGAATGAACATGCTCACTCAGCCCTTCCTTTATACCTCTTTCGCGCTTTTGTGTCCCTCCAGGGCAGCCCCAACTCACACCCTGACATCCCTTCTCCATTCCTGCCCCAGCCATGGACAGTCAGTAGTACTTCAGCACAGCCAACGACCAAGTGGGAAAGTAGAGTAAAATATATCCTTCTGCTGAGTCTTTAAGAGTAACTAACGTAGTATTTTCAGGCTTCCCTGGTGGCTCAGATGGTAAAGAATCTGCCTGCAGTGCAAGAGACCTGGGTTCAGTCCCTGGGTTGGGAAGATCCCCTGGAGAAGGGAATGACTATCCACTCCAGTATTCTTGCCTGGAGAATTCCATAGACAGAGGAGCCTGGCAGGTTACAGTCCATGGAATTGCAAAGGGTCAAACACAATTCTGAGTGACTAACACACACAGTGGTGTTTTGAATTCTCGTGTTTTACAGTGTTGTCTTAATTCTTACTTTTCTTAATGCTCAAGCAAAACAAAGGGTTTTGTTTAATGGGTTCCCTCCAAGGATCCCAATAAGCTTTAATACTACTCATGGATACTGGAAAACTAACAAAGCAAAGGGAACACTCAAAACTGGTCTGGCTATGTCAAAGTCATACTAATTAGAATAACTGGTAGAAAATTACACTATGACTAGTTTCTATATGTATAATAGCTACTAAAAATACCATTAAGGTGGGTCATCTTATTTTTCTTTGAAACATAATGTGTGAAATTTAATAAATGTGTTTCAATATACTTAAGCTTCTGTGCTCCTAGCACTCAACCATTACAAAACTGAGAAAAAATGGCAACCACATGAGTAGATACAGTCTAAGTAACCCGACTTAACCCTAGTCCTTGCCCCCAACTAGCCTCTGCCCTGTGAGCTTTCCTGAGCTGACCTACAGGAAGTCGATTCATTGCTTAAGTAAGTTTTGTATGCACTAAGGGATCTGCGCCTTCCACCCTAGGGAGGTAGTTACTTAGAGTAAAAGCAGTTAAAATGTGAAGTTCATCATCAGTGGAAATTCACAGGATGACCCAGAGGGTCTACTTCCTGGAGAGAAAATAGGATTTTAATTGACAGATTCGATCCTGGGTTCCTCCAATAGAGGTCATGAACTGTGAAGTAACTGCACCGTTTCAAGCCACTTTCCATTCAGTTCACACCAGGGCCCCATGGAATGAATTTCAGGCTTCCATCTCTCTCTGCATCCCGTCTCAGTCACCCCATCTTGTGCCCAGCCACCCTACTGTTTATGACTCTAATATGAGAAATTTAAACCATGTCAATCTCTTTTGCTGACTGTATACCTTTCAACCGCACTACTTATGTCCTTCCCCAAATCGTTCCCTCTAAGATAAGTGAATGGGTTCTTCAAGCTTATGTACAAGTTTGAAGATTCAGCTTTCTTGACCCAATTACAGTCAGGTTGAGACTCTGACAAGGGATTTACCCTTGAAACTAACCAAGGATTCTGAAGCTCAGGGGCTCTATTCTATCTCATTGGTGGTAAGATTGGTGGTCAAGTTTGGGACCATGTTTTATTCACTTCTGGATCCCCCAGTGCTTAGAAGAGCAGCTCTCGTGAGTAGATGTTGGATAAATCCTTGCAAATGAATAAATGAAGTGTTTATACTCTAACAGGAAATGGCAAAACCTTTAGCAAATGCTCCATAAATCAACAAGATAATGAGCAAGAAGATTGACTCAAGAGACCAGCTTCTAAAGGTATACTAGACTAGGACATAACTCAGACAGATTTCCTTACCTAGAAGAATTTCTTCCTGTACACTCCCAGATGTCCTGAGCTGTTTTTGTTTCTGTTGGGTTTGGCTGCTCAGAAACCATCTCTCTCCTCTGCAGCTTGAGTATTTTGTTCTTAGCTCTTCTGTGACTGCTACTGAAAGCTGTGCTGTCTCTCCTTACAAGACATAAACAAGGAAGTGTAGTGCCCTGAGAAGCTGCTACCAGCCACCTTGTGATACACAAGGTGTCATGAAAACAAGACAAGAAAACAAGAAGGAAGAGACAAAACGACGGCATCAGCGAACCACTGGCTCCAGCCTGACCTGAAGCCTGATCTACGTCTGTGACTTCTCAGTTATACGAGCTGATAAATGCGTCACTGTTTTAGCCAATCTGAGACCAGGTTTCTGTTACCTGCACATGGCTAAAGCCAATTCACTGAACTGATCAAGGCAGCTCTTAGTAAGTCACTACATCCTCAATGAATTGAAAAGTTTGAACACATCAAGGTCAAGAGGCCCACTAGGCGACTGTCAAAGCAGCAGAAAAAGTGAGAGAATGTAAAAGCCTCACCACTTCTTAGCCTATGCCCTCACCTCTGGTCATTTCAGCCTCTTTGGATTCCTTCAAGCATTTATCTGCGTTCATTACATGCTAATTATGTTCAAGCCAGTGCCTACAGAATGAACAAAAACACTATCTCTACTTTCTAGAAGCTCATAAATAACTAGAGAACATATGCAGGTAAAGACTTAGAAGTATCAAAAGATTAAAATGAAGTATTAAAAATTAAATGGTGGATTTCCCACAAATTCTCCTTAATTTTAAGCCATTTTTTTTATAATTTCAACTTGGATTAAAAATAACTTCACAATAAACTAAAAATGTGTTAAAAATAAATGTCATAACAATAAAAAATTTATATCTGTGAAAATTTTGGGGCAGTACAATACACTGCACACTCATGTAATGTTTTGTAAACAATGAGAGCCAAGAATTATTGGACATCTACTATATGCCACATGCTGAGCAGTCTGTATACATTATCTACATCTCCACCAAAAATTGAGTCCCATTTTATAGATGAGAATGCCAAGACAGAGAATGTAACTGATTTGCCCCACACCACACAGTGAGAGAGCAGTGGGCTAGGACTTGAACTCAGGCACTTTGACTTCAAATGCTGGGTTTCTCACTTCTATGTTCTTCTGTTCAAAGATTTCATAATATTTGGCAGGCAGAATAATGGATCCCCCAAAGATGTCCCTGGTGGTTCAGTGGTAAAGAAGCCACCTGCCAATGCAGGAGACGTGGGTTCGAACCCAGTGAGAAGGAAATGGCAACCCACTCCAGTATTATTGCCTGGGAAATCCCATGGACAGAGGAGCTTGCAGACTACAGTCCATGAAAGTAGTTGATATTGCAAGTGAAAGTCACTCAGTCATGTCCGACTCTTTGCGACCCCATAGACTATACAGTGCATGGAATTCTCCAGGCCAGAATACTGGAGTGGGTAGCTTTTCCCTTCTCCAGGGGATCTTCCCAACCCAGGGATCAAAACCAGGTCTCCCAAATTGCAGGTGGATTTTTAACCAGCTGAGCCACAAGGGAAGTCCAAGAATACTGGAGTGGATAGCTTATCCCTTCTCCAACAGATCTTCCTAACCCAGGAAGATCTTCCAACCGGAGTCTCCTGCACTGCAGGCAGATTCTTTACCAACTGAGCTATCAGGGAGGACCAGTGGGGCTTCCATGGGGTCAGCCTATGGGATCACAGAGTCGGACATGACTTAGCAACTAAACAACAAAAGATGTTCAAGTCCTATTCCCCTGACTGTGACTATGTCAGGTTACATGGCAAAGGGGAATTAAGGTTGCTGATGGCATCAATGTTGTTAGTTAGTTGACCTTGAGATGTGAGGATTTTCCTGGATTATTCAGATGGAGCCATGTAATCACTTGGAGAGGAAGGAAGGGACCATGAGACAAGAAGTGAGAGCAGCTTCCAGAAGCTGGAGAAGGTGAGAAAGAAGATTCTCCCCTCCAGCCTCCAGGGAGGAACACACGCCTGCCAGCACCTTGATTTTAACTCCTTAAGACCCATTTTGGGGACTCTGACTTCCAGAACTGAAAAATAATAAATTTGTTTTCTTTAAAGCCACTAAGTTTGTGGCAATTAGTTACAGCAGCAATTGGAGAACAATATACTAAATGTGTATACATTTTCATACTATTTAGGCAAAAGAATGAATAAGATACCAAGGCATCCCATGATACTATTTTAAAAAGTGATTGAAAATTCAGTGCTATGGGAAAAGAAGCACTGGCCTTGAAGACACCAAAGTCTGGTTTGTGTGTGTGTGCTCAATTGTATCCAACTCTTCGCATACCCCTGGACTACAGTCCACCAGGTTCCTCTGTCCACGTAATTTTCCAGGCAAAAACATTAGAGTGGGTTGCCATTTCCTGCTCCAGGGGATCTTCCTGACCCAGGAATCAAACCCACATTTCTTGTGTCTCGTGCATTGGCAGGCAGATTCTTTACCACTGCGCCACCCCTAAGTAACTAAATGACCTGGGCAAGTTACCAAGCTCTGAGTTTCCTGCTCTGTGAATCAGGCATTATTCTTCTCATAGGGCTGGAGTAAGGACTAAAAAGGAGTTTTTATATTTTCAGAGTATAGGGGCTTTGTTGGTAGCTCAGATGGTAAAAAAAATCTGCCTGCTATGCAGGAGACTCAGGTTTGATCTCTGGGTTGGGAAGATCCCCTGGAGAAGGAAACAGCAACTCACTCCAATAGTCTTGCCTGGACAATTTCATGGATGGAGGAGCCTGGTGGGCTACAGTCCAGTTCATGTGATCGCACAAGAGTCGGACATGACTGAGAGATTAACACACATGGCTGCTTTACAACATTGTGCTAGCTTCTAGTGTACAGCAAAGTGAATCAGCTAAATGTATACATATATCCCTCTTTTCTGGATTTCCTTCCCGTTTAGGTCACCACAGAGCACTGAGTAGAGCTCCCTGAGCTATATAGTAGGTTCTCAGTAGCTAATTATACATAGTAACAATACTGACTGTATGTCAATTTCAATCTCCCAATATATCCTACTACCCTCCTTTCCCATCTTGGTATACATGCATTTATTCTCTATATCTATGCCTCTATTTCTGTTTTGCAAATAAGATCCTCTATACCATTTTCTGAAGAAGGAAATGGCAACCCACTCCAGTATTCTTGCCTGGAGAATCCCATGGATGGAGGAGCCTGGTAGGCTACAGTCCACGGGGTTGCAAAGAGTCAGACACGACTGAGCAACTTCACTTCACTTCACATACCATTTTCTGGATTCCACATATATAGATTAATAATCGACATTTGTTATTCTCTCTTTCATTCTGTATGACAGTATCTAGGTCCATCCACGTCTCTGCAAAAGTTACAATTTCATTCTTTTTATAGCTGAGTAATAGTCCATTGTAGATATATACCACATCTTCTTTATCTATTCCTCTGTTGATAACATTTAGGTTACTTCCATGTCTTGGTTATTTAAACATTGCTGCAATGAAAATAGGGATGCATGTATCTTTTTGAATTATGGTTTTCTGGGTATATATATGCCCAATAGTGGGATTCCTGGGTAATATGGTAGTTCTATTTTAGTTTTTTAGTTTAAAAGAGAGTTTTTAGAAAGAAGCTAACACAATGCTGGGCATTCAACTGCCACTTTCTTCTCATAAACCCCCAAGGAAACACTGAGAAAAAAACATAATCATCTTAGGACAAGCTGTATTTTATGAATATTAAGGATATCAATGAATTTAAGCATCAAACTAAACGGAAATGGTGTGCAATCTAAAAAAGAGATTGACATACCCAAAATTTGAAGGCAAGAAATTTCTCATCATAGAGGTCATGCTAGAGCTTTGATCTCTCTCTCTTTCCTCTTCCTTTTTCTGTCTGTCTGTCTCTCTTTCTCTCTTGCTATACAGGGATCAAGTTAAAGTAAAATTGCAGTCCAACAAAAAGAAGGATGTAAACAGATTGATTTATGTCCACTTTGCTGAGCAAATAACTAGCATTGCTTTTGTTACACAGGCTACTTCTCAAGAGGAATATATATTTTTAAAACAGCTTTCTCTGGGGCTTCGACTCAGATCTGCATATCAAGGTTCTGCCCTTTCCCCCAATGACCCATTTGTCTGAGGGAGGCATTCAATTAGACTGCCAGAGCAAATTGATTCAGTATTGACCAGGAAAGCCTTCTCGCTTGAAAGACATATTACCCCAAGGTGGAGGTGTCGCTGCCACCAGTCAATACTCCAAGTGCGAGGGCCCAGATGAATCAGGAATAGGAAATGAGGATGGTTCTCCCCAGGCATTTCGAGCAGAAAAGCCTCCTCTTTATCTTACAGAAGAGAGAATGTGGGAATGAGAAGCCCAATAAATTCTGATTTCATAAAGGTAGGAAACTGATGCCTAGACTCTGCTAAGATGGGAATTTCAGGATGAGGCAGAGGCTCCTTTGCCTCGAGAACCAAAACTAAGATTTGAGATTTCAGTAATCTTACCTCTTGAGGTCACAGCCTTTAGAGAAATCTCCCGGCTCTTTTCAAACATCCTTGCCTCTCCTCCCCATGTGGATTGTAGCCAGGAAGCCCAGGTCTGACAAATTTATCAAAACTCTCTCTTCCCGACCTTCATGCATGGAGTTTATCGTTATAAACAAAAGATAGATGCTCAGTTGTTTCAGACAAGAAATTAGGTCCCTTTACATTCAGACCATCAAAAAGCACCGCACACCCAGGGAGATAGAAATAAATGCTAATCAATGATAAGCATGTTTTATTTCATATAAAACTGGTACTCAGACTCAAGGGCAGGAAGGACCCAAATTTGTGGTGTCCGAAGCTGGCTTTTAATCTTTATTATTTTTCAAAATGATGGCTTTGATTTGTTGAAATATTTTATAGGCTTGACTATCTGACAGAATAAATTAAACCCTTTCTAAGAGCCTTCCCCTGATTATCCCAAGTACCCACTATCGATAAGATTGTCCTCTACATCCAGCTTGAAAAATCATAAAATTGGCTCCATTAAAATAATGAGGACCCCCTACCTTCACTGGAAGATTTAGCCTCTCCATATTTACAGCACGGCTATTTTATTTACTCTTTCCCATCCTTGGAACAGGGTGACTGTTTTTATTGCATGGCGTACATATTATTGAAGACATGTAGTTTCCAAATGTCACTGGTTGAAAGCTGAAATCCATTATCATTTACTCCCAGAAATGAAGCCCATCATGCCGTGCACTTGCAGAAAAGAATAAAGAGGTTTAAACCAGAATCTGCATAATCCCAGGTAGAGGCAGCAGCAGTGCATACTGGGAGGGAGAGAAAAAGACATCCTCTCTGATATGCAAACTCAGGGGGGAAAAAGGCATATATTACAAATCAGGCCACGTGAATGCAGAGGACCCAAGAATGTGCTTTCAATAAGTACACATCTGGTGATGGATCTGTTCAAGGCACTGATGATCATTTTCTAAGCTGTTTCATCAAGTTGCTCAGACACACAGATATGCACAATTCTGCACTTAAAATACAGCTGCCATTCCTTCCACTTTCATTTGAAAGCCAATGTCAGATCACATGAAAAACCCTGTCTTTACCCTATCCAAAAAGATCCCCCTCAGAGAATACTTCTTTCACTTGTTATTTCTTCCCACAAAAATTTCTAATATTATTCATCTGCCTGGATGAAAAAATATTTCTAGTATGAAGGGGAAAACAGGGGAAGAGGAAATGGGTGAACACGTGCCCAAGGTGGAGAGGGAAGTGTCCTCTCTGCTCCAGCTGCTGCTGCTGTGTGCTCAGTCTTGTCTGACCCTTTGTAGCCCCAAAGACTGCGCCTGCCAGGCTCCTCTATCCATGGGATTTCCCAAGCAAGATTACCGGAGAGGGTTGCCATTTCCTACTCCAGGGGATCTTCTCAACCCAGCGATCGAACCTCTGTCTCCTGCATTGGCAGGCAGATCTTTACCACTGCACCACTTGGGTAGCCCCTGTACTCCAGAACTTTGTTCACACTAAAAGAATAGAAGGGAAAGTGTTTCTCTGAGAATCTGTTTCTTCCAACAATGACTCATTTTCAAATAATGGTGTTAGCCACTAAAATGGTAACTATGAAAATTATACAAAAAGCATGGAAAAGAGTTTATAAAAAGGAAAAACAAAAGAAACATGGAATTGTGTTTATACTATTACTACAACATTGAGAAATCACTTATATAGATAAAATTATTTATACCTATATAGAAAAGGTCATTAAAAAGTCATAAACAATATACACAGATAGGATGATAATTATTTTTGTGTAGGAGACTGAGGGCAGTCAAAGGTGACTTTTTTTCTTTTCTTTCAGCCACATGGCAAGGCTTGTGGGATTTTAGTTCCTCCGATCGCAAGGCCTTTGGCAATGAAAGCACAGTCCTAACCACTGAACCGCCAGGGAAATCCCTGGATTTTATTTCTTATTCTCTTTATCTGTCATTTCTAATATTTTTACAATGAAATATATTGCTTTTGAATTTAATTTTTTAAAAAAATCTTTAATTTTAAAGATCTAAGAGGCTAAAGACTCTAAACCCCGTCTCCAACATTTTTGCAGGGAAAATTATTATTTCAAAGCATTGAATTCACAAGAGTAGGAGCAAATATTATCATCTGGGGCTTAGTATATCTGCTACCCAGTACTTGTACATTATGAAATTCTTAAACTGGAAAAGGCCATCTCTGCTGGGAGAACTTGGGAAGAATGAGTAAGGAAACCCGTAACAGAGAGTATCAAGTACAACTGAGGCTAAGGAGTTTCCCTGGGTGTTTAACTTACAACACTGATGGTGTTCAGGACAACTTATGCCAAGATATGACACCTTGGTATATTGAGTATTTTAAGCTGAAAAAAACTTCAGAAATATCACATGCAGAGGGGCCTTCCCCATACTGGGAGGAAAGGAACCTCCTTATTTCCAAGGTAGAAGGATGCTGAAATCACATCTTTCCCCATGCACCACCCTTAGCTCATACCCATTATCCTATCACATTTTCCCATGACTTTCTATTCTTTATCAAACCTAGTATGAGAACTGCTTTTTCAAATCTTTATTTTTTTTTATCAAGGTTCTCATGCCATGTAACTGTTATATTAAATACATCTGAAGGCTGAGAGAAGAAGTCCAGCAGAGGAGAAATATCATATGACACCCCTTATATGCAGAATCTAAAAAGAAATGATACAAATGAACTTATTTATAAAACAGAAACAGACTCACAGACTTACAGAACAAACTTCCGGTTGAGTGGGAAGGATGGGGGAAAGGGAAACTTAGGGAGTATGGGATCGACTTGTACACACTGCTGTATTTAAAATGGGTAACAACAAGGACCTACAATACAGCACAGGGAACTCTGTTCAACGTTGTGTGGCAGCCTGGATGGGAGGGGAGTTTGGGGAAGAACGGATACATACATACGTATGGCTGAGTCCCTTTGCTGTCCACCTAAAACTATCACAATATTGTTAACTGGCTATACTCCAATACAAAATAAAAAGTTGGAAACAAAAAACATCTGTATGCTTTTTTCTTGTTCATCTGTCTTGTTATAGAGGGACCCAACCAAGTTCTTAGAAGGGCAGAAGGAAAAGATATTTTTCATCCCTTACAGCAGCATAAAGAAAAACTATATGAGTGTACTATGTTAAGTTCAAATCATTTTGGAAAGATATTTAAGTAATGAGTGGAAGGGACTCATCTTGTCCCTCACCACAGCATTTCTGAGCCTCAGTTCAGACCAGTTTAAGGTCAGCTCCTTTCCTTCCAATAAAGTGTTGAAAAGGCAGGAGGTAATACTGGTAATACTGGAGGCTTTCTTAACATCTGAACAACTGTGGGTGGGTGTGCTACTCACTAAACTGAAAAATTAATAACAATTGATTTAGAGGCACCACAGGATACCACGTGCTGCTCTTGTGAAGTTCTGTCGGGGTTCATGCCCTTTGCACTCTCCCCTTGATAACAAAAGACGAGACTCTTTCTTCAAAACAGACTGTCAGTTTTGACATAATCAGGGAAGATTTCTCACTTGGCAAGTCTTTTAGAAAATAATTATGGTAAGAGAAACCACTTCTCATGTTTAGGGGAAAAAAATGTAGAGTTTTTAAGTATCTACAAATAAATTAACAAGTCACAAAGAATAAATAACGTTAAAGTGAACAATACTGATATGTAAACAAGATGCCAAAAAGCAGGAAATCAGATAACCAAATTCTCAACTCGGTGTGTCTACAGCATTGACTGGATACTTAAAAACCTGAACTAAACACCTAAACATGTAATGGTAAAATGATAGATACTCTAAGAGTGAGCTAAGCAAAGCCAGTTAATACTTTTCCGTGGCTAATGTGCAGAATGGAAAAAGTACTTTTGGAGGAAGATAAATAGCTTGTTATTTATTTACCAAAATGAAGGACAATCAACATATTGAACTACATAATACTGATTTTTGCAATACAGTTTCAGCAGAGACATCAAGGCTCACCAAACAGTCCATCAGCTCCTCCAAATAAGAAAAAAGGAGCCACATCTCTGGGTCACTACTTGAAGGACAGCGTCTGGAACACAGCAGCTTTTGCATGAGCGAGCCACTGATGTATCAAACCAACCAGGGTTTGGGTACTGGGTGTTTCCACTGACTCAGTGGACATGTATTTGAACAAACTCAAGGAGATAGTGAAGGACAGGGAAGCCTGGTGTGCTGCAGTCCATGGGGTTGCAAAGAGATGGACATGATTGAGCAACTGAACAACAACAGTTTGACCTAGCCTACTCTGACTACAATAGTCAGCTCTAACTTTTCTTTGCCTTGATCAACATTAATTTTTCTTCTGCCTTGCCATAAAACTGATAGTTCAAAAAGAGTGAATAAAGCTAATACACACACACACACACATATATATACATACATACATAGGTGAGAAGCACCAAAGGCTATCCTAAATATTTAGTTTTAATATACACTACATCAATTGATATTAATTGATGTCCCATGAGGGGAAAAAAGTGTTTTAGAGTAAAGTAAGTTTAGGAAATAAGAGATATGCATTCCTAGGGATTTAAAATATAAAATCATATATTTTAGGTTCTACACCAAAATAATCGCTCAGATGGTAAAGAATCTGCCTGCAATGCAGGAGACCCAGGTTCAATCTCTGGGTCAGGAAGATTTCCCCTGAAGAAGGAAATAGCAACCCACTCCAGTATTCTTGCTCAGGAAATCCCATGGACAGAGGAGCTTGCAGGCTACAGTCCATCCGGTGGCAAAGAATCAGACATGACTGAGCGACTAACACACACACACACCAAAATAATAGGTGTAACTTTGCTCAATCCAGCATTTTTCAAGTCAACTAACAATATTTCCATGAAAAAAGACCTTGGGAAATGCTACATTCTATTCCACTCATCCACCCTCTTCCCCAAAAATGATTTGCATACTAATAAAATCTGCACCCAGCTACTATGGAAATTTATTTGCATTCCCTAAGCAAATATCACCTGGTGAGTGAAGAGGGTGATAATCAAGATACTAACAGAATATCCCAGACATCTGTCAATCAGAACAGGCTCTAGGCCATGAAAACTGCCTGTTGTGCCAGGCTGTAATTCTTTAATTGATGGGTTGCAGGTAGGCCTAGGATGCAAAAGACAGAGAGAGGGGTGAGTATTCAGAACAGCGGCTGGTATATACCAACTGGTATTGTTGATATTTTACATCCAGTACTAAATATCAATTGTGCCTAAGAGTAAGTGATAATGTATTTACTTTAAGATTATGGTTTGAACATAGCTTCATCTTCACTTGCCTAAAAGGTTTAAGTCTTGCTTAATAATTTATTTTTGAAGACTTTTTATTTTTCAAAATTGAACAGGTATGGAAGTCCAGAAAAATGTTAAATAGGCATCTATCATGTGACAGGCACTATGATAGGTATTTTCATAAAAGTAAACAAGAAAACATGTTTTTCTGTAACCCATGAATATTAAACACTTTACTGATACATACTTGCAGACTGAAATATTGACAATGCAATAGTCTAACTGTATATTTGACAAATATATTCAAATATACAGTTCAAAAAACATTTAAGTCTGCTTCATTGTATTGAAACTTAAGACACAGCATGAACATGTCAGTTAATAGTATACTTTTCCTTGTATGGAAAACTATTTGGCTTTGTTGAAAGAGTATCTGAACATAAATTTTATTTTACAGGTAAAAGCGGCTTATCAAAAGAATATTTTTAAAGGTTATATTCCTCATCAAAACAGATATGTACCACAGGATGCTTTAGAAATTTATGCTCCTCACCACCTGGCATCAACTTACAGA
The DNA here is from genome assembly GCA_935064755.1 of Tragelaphus eurycerus. Classification (NCBI taxonomy): domain Eukaryota; kingdom Metazoa; phylum Chordata; class Mammalia; order Artiodactyla; family Bovidae; genus Tragelaphus; species Tragelaphus eurycerus. Next base: position 22,068,884 of record CAKXYN010000033.1, on the reverse strand, counting down.
ACTCTGTTTTCAATAAGAAGCATTTTTTAAAATTTGGAAATGTTCTGGAACATTAAAACATGTATTCAGAATGGAGTGAAGCAATAGTCAATTCAACTAATCTTCTACGTCTCCTTGACAGCCAAAAATTCGTATCTATCTACCAACAAGATATTTTAAGTCCTGTTTTAGATCTAAACACCCAAGAAAATGAAATGTTCAAATGCCGTCTCAGGACCCTATTTTAAACAAGGTCCTTTAGGTGGCTGAGCCGATCAATAATGACCTAAAATACATCTCAAAAATCTCAGCCACTACCAAATTCATGTAAATGAAGAACATGATAAGATTGATCCAAGAATCATGCTTGGCTTTGAGAAAAAGCTGACATCAGTGTTTACTTCTGTACCCTTCGACAAGAAGGCAGAGATTTGAGGCATTATTCCAGAGAAAGATGAGTCCCGGGTTTTACCAAACAGGAATTCATTATATTCCTCCATGTTCACTCTTGGTTCTTTTTTTTTTTTACTTTACTCCTTAAATTATAATCAAATGTCCTTGAAAAACAAGGGAAATATCCAATATTAATGACTGAATAGTTCCATCATCATTTACTAACTCTCACTTTGTTGGAGGCTTTATTCCTCTTGGGTTAGCCTTCAGTATTCCAGTTTGTGACTCCTTGGTCCAAAATTCAAAGCCAGACTCTGTCATCATAAAAGATGATGAAAACATTCTTAATCAGTTCTTGTGGGATAAACTACTCAGATCTGCTGTTTTGCCAGGGTTTGTAATCTTTTCTGTTTAAATTACAACTCAGAGTTCATGAAGCGCTTTCAGATTAAACAGAATTAGATTTAAAATTCTAACTCGGGGGCATATCCCTGACATAATTAGTAGCTAAAATCAATATGGACCCCTATTGTTAGGTGATTACTGAGATAATCCTCAGCTCTAATGCAATATGCTGGGTGAGGCAGTTCCTATTTATGTAATTTATACTCTGTTGTGAATACTTTGCCTTCAATTGGATTTATTTAATATAGTACTCCTTTCTGTCCTTTAAAAAGAGTCAAGGAAATACAGTGTGTCTATTTGCATAATAAATCAATCATTCCATCAACATTTACTAATTCTATGTTTGTTGGGAGGAACTGGGACATTAAGGTAAATTGAATTTCTTATTGACTGAGAGGAAATCAGAAGATAATTAGCTATTATCTTGAAATCTTTCTAAAACTTACATTTACTTCCAGTTAAACATGATGCATTGAACACTTTCTGATACTTTACTTTTAGGAAAGACCAAAAAACAGTTGGGGGGAAGACAGAAACAAAATATTGGAGGATGGAGAGCAGATAGATACATCATCCTGACTTAGCAGACCTGAGAAATTTTAATCCTAAAATAGCACTGAAAGAAACCAAGAAGCCAACCAATTACTCCCTCAGAATGATTAAAAGACTCAGTAGAGTAGTAATGGACCTCCAAAAGAATGAGAAATTGGGCAGGGTTAAAAACAGGAAGATTGACTGGATGTCTACATAAGACTGCTCGAGATCCCCCCTAACCTACAGAGGACTCTAGATTCACTTTCTGGTGATGGGGAATGGAAAGGATGATGGCTAAGGGATACCTGGGACACAGAGGAAAATGGACACCACATTTTAGATAGGGTGATGACATAAAAGCCACATATTAAAAGGTGAGAGTCCCAGTTTCTCATTCACCCTTGCATCCAGAACTCACATAACTAATCTTTTATATCTTTCCCAACAGGCAAGAGTTTGGGAAATTTCTCTCTGGAAAAACACACCAGCCCCAGAGAATGGAGCCACGGGTATTGACAGGGGACTGTAAAAAGAGGCAGAGATGATGGAAATGACCTCACCTGTCATCCTACACTAAAGCCCTGCAGTTGACAAGTCACATGGAGAACTTCCAATAAGAACTTCTGTGTCCCCGTTTTAAATATGAAAAACAGGGGGAAAAATTCTCAAATAAATCTAAGTGCACTTTTAAAACTGCAGAGGGACTTCCCTCATGGTCCAGTGGCTAAGACTTCGAGCTCTCAATGCAGAGTGCCCAGGTTCAGTTCCTGCTCAGGAAACTAGATCCCACATGCTGCAACTAAAGATCCAACGTGGTGCAAGTAAGACCTGGTGCAGCCAAATAAATAATGTTTTTAATGCAGAGGGGAAAAAAAACTTTAAAAATAAAAAAGCCCATCATTAATGCTCAGAGAAGAAAGGGGCAAAGTCTATAATGAAAGAAGCACTGTCAAAGAGAAATTGCACTGGATAGTTAAACAGACAAAGATGACTTTATTCAGGATTACTGCAGCAAGGATCAAGACTACTTGCAGTAGGGAAAAAAGACAAAACCGAACTCCAAATACAACAGGGAAGAATGTGCGTGCTCAGTTGCTAAGTTGTGTCCAACTCTTCATGACCCCAAACGGACTGTAGCCCTCCAGGCTCCTCTGTCCACAGGATTTCCCAGGCAAGAATACTGGAGTGGGCTGCCATTTGCTCCTCCAGGGCATCTTCCCGACCCAGGGATCAAACCTGCATCTCCTGTGTCTCCCAAATTGGCAGGCAGATTCTTTACCACTGAGCCACTGACCAGGAAGAGGAAATAGCAACCCACTCCAGTATTCTTGCTAGGATAATCCCGTAGACAGAGGAGCCTGGTGGGCTACAGTCCATGGGATCACAAAGAGTCAGACACAACTGAGCACCCACTTCTCTCACCTGGGAAGCAGTTGAGGATTTATAGCACAGGCAGGATGAGGGAGTCAGTAGATGCAGAATCACTAAGAAGAAATCTGTTAGGCATCAAAGGTTGGGGAGATAAGGAATTTGACTGGATACCAAGGATGGGGGGATTCTCCCTAAACTAGCTTAGCAGGATTCTTGCTAAAATTGGGCTGGGAGCCCACAGGGAGGAATAGCCAAAAAAGGGGCTCAGTGGAACTTTGTCATCATTCAGAAATCAAAAATTAGTTCTAGGGAATTAAAAATGTGATAGCAAATGTAAAGGTTTTACTATGAGAACTGGGAGATAAGTAAAACAAAAAATACTATAGAAAATGGATAAGATAAACAAACCAATCAGGTAGGTACTCCTGCTTCTTGCCAAGCCTGCATAACCAGCATAGTGATAGCCTGATAAGTTCCCAGACACACAAAGGAACAGGGTCTCTATGGACACACCATGTATCTCAGGGCTGGCAGGCCACACACTGAAGTTCAGATACATTCTAGGCCATCAGGATCTGGCTCCAAATGGGTACCAATAGCACGCCACACATTCCCCGGACTCACGCTCTGTGTATAATGTGCTTCCACGTCAACCCCATAATTACAATATCAAAAAGTCATGATGGCACCCACCAAAGCTCCAGAGCAATGAATTAAATTTTCAAACATTCAGACACGACAATTACAGCCTTCGTGTACTTCAAGGTTTGCAGGGTAAATGATCCCAGGGTAAATTAAAGTATTAATTTATTATTTGAAATCACCTCCTCCTTCTTTTCTTCACAGCACTAAAAGACCCTCATTTCTTTCAACTTCATGTATCAGTTTTCTATTGTGGCTGTAACAAATTATCAGCAACTCAATGGCATAAAATAATATGAATTTATTATCTTACATATCTGTATGTTAGAAGTCCCACAAGGCCTCACTGGGCCCATCTCAAATTAAGATGTCAGCAGGGCTGTGTTCCTTCCCTGGTCATGGAACAACAGACTGCTTCCAAATAGAAAAGGAGAACATATTTCCTTGTCTTTTCTCAGGTACTAGAAATCTGGATGGGAGAAAAAAGTTGGAATCGTTGCGGAGAAAATCTCCTCGTATGCTCTTATGGAATCCCTTTTTTCCACTCATCCTCTCTTAAAACCCTTTCCACCCTCAAAGCCAACAACAGATCTAGTCCTTCTCAGATCACAATGGTGCGGACTTTGGTTTCCCTCTTCCGCTATTGTGATGACAATGAGTCTCTCTCTCTCTTTTTGCCTTTTCATACTATTCATGGGGTTCTCAGTGAAAAACAAAGGAGGAAAGGAAAGATACACACATTTGAATGCAGAGTTTCAAAGAACAGCAAGGAGAGATAAGAAAGCCTTCCTCAGTGATCAATGCAAAGAAATAGAGGAAAACAATAGAAAGGGAAAGACTAGAGATTCCTTCAAAAAATTAGTGATACCAGGAGAACATGTCATGCAAAGATGGGTACAATAAAGGACAGAACTGGTATGGACCTAACAGAAGCAGAAGATATTAAGAAGACATGGCAAGAATACACAGAAGAACTATACTAAAAAGATCTTCATGACCCAGATAATCATGATGGTGTGACCACTGACCCAGAGCCAGACATCTTGGAATGGGAAGTCAAATGGGCCTTAGGAAACATCACTATGAACAAAGCTAGTGGAGGTGATGGAATTCCACTTGAGCTATTTCAAATCCTGAAAGATGATGCTGTGAAAGTGCTGCACTCAATATGCCTGCAAATTTGGAAAACTCAGCAATGGCCACAGGACTGGAAAAGGTCGGTTTTCATTCCAATCCCAAAGAAAGGCAATGCCAAAGGATGCTCAGATTACCACAAAATTGCATTCGTTTCACACACTAGTAAAGTAATGCTCAAAATTCTCCAAGCCAGGGTTCAACAATATGTGAACCATGAACTTTCAGATGTTCAAGCTGGATTTAGAAAAGGCAGAGGAATCAGAGATCAAATTGCCAACATCCCTTGGCTCACTGAAAAAGACAGTTCCCAAAAAACATCTACTTCTGCTTTATTGACCATACCAAAGCCTTTGACTGTGTGGATCACAACAAACTGTGGAAAATTCTTCAAGAGATGTGAATACCAGACCACCTGACCTGCCTCCTGAGAAATCTGTATGCAGGTCAAGATGCAACAGTTAGAAATGGACATGGAACAACAGACTGTTTCCAAACTGGGAGAGCAGTATGTCAAGGCTGTATATTGTCACACTGCATAACTTATATGCAGAGTACATCACACAAAATGCTGGGCTGGATGACGCACAAGCTGAAATCAAGACTGCGGTGAGAAATATCAATAATCTCAGATATGCAGATGACACCACCCTTATGGCAGAAAGCGAAGAAGAACTAAAGAGCCTCTTGATGAAAGTAAAAGAGGAGAGAGTGAAAAAGTTGGCTTAAAACTCAACATTCAGAAAACTAAGATCATAGCATCCAGTCCCATCACTTCAAGGCAAATAGATGGAGAAATAATGGAAATAGTGACAGACTATTTTGGGTGGGTTCCCAAATCACTGCAGATGGTGACATGAAATTAAGACACTTGTTCCTTGGAAGAAAAGCTATGACCATCATAAACAGCATAATAAAAAGCAGAGACATTACTTTGCAAACAAAAGTCGATCTAGTCAAAGTTATGGTTTTTCCAGTAGTCGTGTATGGATGTGAGAGTTGGACTCTAAAGAAAGCTGAGCACTGAAAAACTGATGCTTTTGAACTGTGGTGTTGGAGAAGACTCTTGAGAGTCCCTTGGACTGCAAAGAGATCAAATCAGTTAATCCTAAAGGAAAACAGTCCTGAATATTTATTGGAAGGATTTATGCTGAAGCTGAAACTCCAATACTTGGCTACCTGATGGGAAAAACTGACTCATTGGAAAAGATTCTGATGCTGGGCACTATTGAAGGTAGGAGGAGAAGGGGATGACAGAGGATGAGATGGTTGGATGGCATCACTGACTCGATGGACATGAGTTTGAGCAAGCTCTGGGAGTTGGTAATGGACAGGGAAGCCTGGCGTGCTACAGTCCATGGTGTTGCAAAGAGTGGGACACGACTGGGCGACTAAACTGACTCCCTCTCTGATGTTTCAGGATAATCTCAACATCTCAAGGTCATCTGATTAGCAACTTAATTTCATATACAACCGTAATTCCTCTTTGCCATGCAACCTAACAACTTCACAGATTCCACAGATTAGGACATGGACACTTTTCTTGAGCCATTATTATGTCCGCCACACACTTATTAAAATTAATTCCAAAAATCTCCCTTTTAAGAAGTGGTGTTCTGGTGACTTTCCTGTGGTGCAGTGGTTGAGAATCCTACTTCCAATGCAGGGGACCCAGGTTTGATCACTGGTCAGGGAGCTAAGAGCACACATGCCGAGGGACAATTAAGCACATGTGTTGCAACTATTGAACCACAACTGTGCCATTTATTATCTGGGTGATCTTCGGCAAGTAACCTAGCTTCTTTAAGCACAAACGCTATCACCTGCATGTAAAATGAGTATATTAACAGTGCATGTGTGTACTAGGTCACTTCAGTTGTGTCCAACTCTTTGAGACCCTATGGTTTGTAGCCTGCCAGGCTCCTCTGTCCATGGGATTCTCCAAGCAAGATAACTGGAGTGGATTGCTATGCCCTCCTTCAGAGGCTCTTCCCAGCCCAGGGATCAAACTCTTTACCACTAAGCCACATACTTCCAAGTATGGGAAAGATAAGATAATCCAGGTTCCTAAGCAGAATACGTGGCACACAACAACACACAGCAGCTATTTTATTGTCCAAAAGGCATTTACAGAGTTATCACTATATGTTTTATTTGTGTTGGTATGCATACAACCAAATTACAGTATAAAACTCAATTCATCTGAACTCATCCATCTTTTGTTTTCATAAAGCATTTGTTTTATCCTCAAACCCTCAAAATGTTAATAAATATAGATGTTTGATACATGAGGCTTACTTACTGATGTTCCTACAAGGAAAGGTAATAGGTTAGTTGGTTAAGCATCATATATTAAGAGCTCAGTTTGGACTAAAAGGTATACTAAATGCAGCGAGAAGCATTATTATTCAAATCAAAAATATATGTGCAAAGTGATGCTGTCCCAACGGCATCTCAGAGGACATAAATAGCATTCAACAGAAGACTTTGTGCAAGAATTGAGCTAGATAAAAATGGAGAAACGAACTCCTACTAACAAAACTGATGCTAGGAGACTTTTCAATCTGTGGACAAGAGCTTGGCAAGGGTGGGGAACAGGGAATTAAGCAGCCATGAACTGCATGCCACACACAACAAGACTCTAGAAGGAGCACAGGAGCTGTAATGGGACAAAATAGTGAAGTCAAATAAGGAGAAAAACCTCTTCTTGCTATGAATCATCCAAGTACATCAAAGGCCACTGGTGTACAAAAATGTGTGTGGTCAGTAGTCATTTCTCTGGTTTCCAAAATGAGAGCTTTCAGAATCTCTCTGAAAATTAGGTGAAAACTGTTATTATGAGAGAGATTGTAGGTCATTAATGATGACTGCTGATAAAAGTTCAGCTATTTCTATGGCAGAACATTGAACACAAGGAAAACTTTGGGGAACTAATTATAATATATATTCCTAGACTTTTAAGAATTTCTCAGATTCCTATTTTACTCTCCTGTGAATTAGGTAAAATTGCTAATACACTTGTCTTCCGTGGTAAGGTCTAACAATACACTCAAAATAACAATGCTGAAGAAGATGCCCTTGGAGAAGGATAGATTTCAGGAGATAATTAATTCTGCTCCTTTCCTTTCTCACTCACCCCACACCACTACTGGCACTACTTCTAATCAATTTTAAACTTGAACAAAAATCTATACAGTTTCAAATGACCAGATGACATGTTTATTTCTACAGTGATTAATTTCCTCAGAAAAAGAGGGAAAATTCCAAAAGATAACAGATTGGTTTAATTGACACTTTCTAGGTTTGAAGGCAATGAAAACTCTAAAAAGCTTTTCACCTCCTCCATCTCCAACTTCAGTGATTTTAAAGACCAAGAAAAACAAGAGATGAGGGAAAAAAAGAAGGTAATTCCAGCTCAACGGATCAGAAAAACATGCTCAACATGGAAAAAAGTAAAATCCCTTTACAATTCTGGATAGGGAATAAGACCAATACCTGAACTTTAAGCTAATAGAGTTGCATCAAAAAGTTTTGAGTAATTCTCATGTTTATTGGACAGGAGAGCAGACATTGACTCTTGGCATACCTGAAATGGATAAAAATGATATAGACACAGCCAAAATTGCAAATTAAATAATAAGGAAGTAACATATCCTAAGCCACAGACACATCCAGAAAAATTAAATGATTCCATTAAAATAACTCTGCTAGGAAGCCACCTCCAGCTAGGATAGTTTCCTTTATCACGATCCAGTTTCCATTTCATTAACCTTTGGGTCAGAGCTCCCAGAAAACTGTTGGCTATGTCTCAAATGGAGAGATAAATGTGAAAAACATTCTGATCAGGGAAGAATTCTGAGGCACAATAGCAGCCAGAATATCATTTTTAAATCTCCCCCAAACCCTCCATAAAAACAGAGCAACTAGGATAACAACACCAAAAACTTACAAACAATATTTACACTGAACAGTGACAATTAAGTGATGAGATTTCCCCAGGAACCTGAAAATATGAGCAGGGAGGAATAAGCCACCAGCAGTCAGAAGTCTCATGTAGAATCCCCTGCAACGCAGGAGGAAAGAGAAAGAAGCAAAGAATATCTGATGGATCTGAGAACAGGAAAATGCAAAACTTGCCACCAAGTACTCAGTGGTAAAGAATCCACCTGCCAATGCAAGAGACGTGGGTTCGATCCCTGGGTCAGGAAGATCCCGTGGAGGAGGAAATGGCAACCCACTCCAGTAATGGGTTTGTCAGTTCAGTCAGTTTAGTCACTCAGTCGTGTCTGACTCTTTGTGAACCCATGGACTATAGCACACCAGGCTTCCCTGCCCATCACCAACGCCCAGAGTTTGCTCAAACTCAAGTCCATCAAGTTGGTGATACCATCCAACCATCTCATCCTCTGTCGTCCCCTTCTCCTCCTGCCTTCAATCATTCCCAGAATCAAGGTCTTTTCAAATGAGTCAGTTCTTCGCATCAGGTGGCCAAAGTATTGGAGTTTCAGCTTCAGCATCAGTCCTTCAAGTGAATATTCAGGGTTGATTTCCTTTAGGATTGACCGGTTTGATCTCCTTGCAGTCCAAGGGACTCTCAAGAGTCTTTTCCAACACCACAGTTCAAAAGCATCAATTCTTCAGTGCTCAGCTTTCTTTATGATCCAACTCTCACATCCATACATGACTACTGGAAAACCATAGCTTTGACTAGACAGACCTTCGTCAGCAAAGTAATGTCTTCACTTTTTAATATGCTATCTAGGTTGGTCACAGCTTTACATCTTGTACTGGGAAATCTCATGGACAGAGGAGCCTGGCAAGCTACAGGCCATTGGGCTGTAAAAGAGTCAGACACAATTTTGCAACTAAACAACAATGTTAGTCACTGGAAAATACAATAGGCTAATGCGAAGACAGTGGCTGAAAATCAGATGAATTCAGTACATTTCCATTTGTACTGAAAGAGGTTCTCAGCTACATCTAAAGGGACTGTAGGAGCTTGGTTTCTACAAAGACTTAAAACTAATCAGGCAAAGCTCCCTTCCAGAACAAAACCCACAAAAGATAAACCACTGGGAGAGGATGCCAACTTTAGCAGGACAGGGATAATGAAGACGAAAAAAGAAAAGATCCAGATTAAAAAGTTGGGGAAGGAAACAGTTAATTCAGGCAGGGTCATCCAATCAATCCAGCATGGCCATTAAGATAAAGTCAGTTATCCACATTTAATACTTGTTTAATTTTTATCCAGATGTTTGCTATCATGTGGGCAATGACTAAATAAAATGGTGCTTAAGTAATGAATACAGGACAATATTATGAATGAATAGACAGTAAAGAATCTGCCTGCAATGCAAGAGACCCAAGTTCAACCCTGGGTCAGGAAGATCCCCTGGAGAATGGAATGGCAATCCACTCCAGTACTCTTGCCTGGAGAATTCCATGGACAGAGGAGCTTGGCAGGCTACAGTCATGGGGTCACAAAGAGTTGGACACAACTGAGCGACTAACACTTACACTTTCATTTTTCACACTTGAATGCAGCTTTTTTCAGTTATAAGAATCTGTGAGAAAAACAAATGAACAATTTTATGTCAGAAAGCTAAATACACAAAATATTTTAATGCAACTGCCATTCCACTTTCATGATATAACATATAAGGGTAACCAATATTTATGGAGGGTTCAATCTGTTCCAGGCTCCATTACAAGTATTTATAGGAAGGACCTCACTAACTCCTGATAACAATCATCACTATTCTCATTTTAAAGACAAGGAACCTGAAACTAGGAGAAGTGATTAGTCCAAGGAAACACAGTTAATAAATGACAAAGCCAGTTCCAATATAGATCTGCTTGATTCCAAAATTCATTTATTTAACATTTATTATTTATAATAAAAACTCATAATGTTTTTATGCTTTGAGGTTGAAAATTAAAACCTAGTATTAACAAATAACACATTCCCAAATGACCAGAACTTACATTTACTGTATCTCTTAATAGTTTCCATCAAAAAGATATGGATGAGCAAATGAAAAAAGGCAAATATGTAGACTGGTCCCTTAAATAACCAACAGTCAAAGTTTTGCTCATTCATGTCTCTGTAGTTATCTGTGACTAGAGGGCTATTTCAGACTACAAGGATGTGACATATCCACTGCAGATCTCCAAATTCTACTTAACCTTCAAATATGAGTTCATTCTCTTCTTCCATATGACTGTCTCCCGTCCCTCTGGAAATCTCTTCTATTTCTACTTAATTCCTACAACTATACTTATGTATCTAGCACATCAATTCAGTTCAGTGCAGTCACTCAGTCATGTCTGACTCTTTACGACCCCATGGACTGCAGCATGCCAGCCCTCCCTGTCCATTATCAACTCCCGGAGCTTGCTCAAACTCATGTCCATCGAGTCGGTGATACCATCCAACCATCTCATCCTCTGTCATCCCCTTCTCCTCCTGCCCCCAATCCCTCCCAGATCAGGGTCTTTTCCATTGAGTCAGTTCTTTGCATCAGGTGGCCAAAGGATTGAAGTTTCAGCTTCAACATCAGTCCTTCCAATGAATATTCAGGACTGATTTCCTTTAGGATGGACTGGTTGGATCTCCTTGCAGTCCGAGGGACTCTCAAGAGTCTTCTCCAACACCACAGTTCAAAAGTATCAATTCTTTAATGCTCAGCTTTCTTTAGAGTCCAACTCTCACATCCATACATGACTACTGGAAAAACCATAGCCTTGACTAGACGGACCTTTGTCACCAAAGTAATGTCTCTGCTTTTTAATATGCTGTTTAGGTTGGTCATAGCTTTTCTTCCAAGAAGCAAGTGTCTTTTAATTTCATGGCTGCAATCACCATCTGCAGTGATTTTGGAGCCCCAAAAAGTAAAGTCTCTCATTGTTTTCATTGTTTCCCTATTTGCCATGAAGTGATGGGACCAGACGCCATGATCTTCGTTTTCTGAATGTTGAGCTTTAAGCCAACTTTTTCACTCTCTTCTCTCACTTTCATCAAGAGGCTTTTTAGTTCCTCTTCACTTTCTGCCATAAGGGTGGTATCATCTGCATATCTGAGGTTATTGATATTTCTCCCAGCAATCTTGATTTCAGCTTGTGCATCATCCAGCCCGGCATTTCACGTGATGTACTCTACATATAAGTTAAATATGCAGGGTGACAAGATACAGTCTTGACATACTCCTTTCCCAATTTGGAACCAGTCTGTTGTTCCATGTCCAGTTCTAACTGTTGCTTCTTGACCTGTATACAGATTTCTCAGGAGGCAGGTAAGGGGGTCTGGTATTCCCATCTCTTGAAGAACTTTCCACATCTAGCACATGGTTTAGCAAATATTTATTATCCCAATAATAATGAGAGCATCTGAAGTAACGGAGACCAGATTTACCCTCCTGCCCAAAACTACCCCATAAAACTAGCAGAATGTATGCAACAATGGTCTTTAAGACACTGAATAGCAGGCAATGAAGGACACTCCCTGAAAGATAAGAAAAAAACAAGAAGAGCCCTACATTTGTGCTGGTATACTGCCTTGACAGTTTCGAGGCTGCAGCCCAAGGAGAGGAAAGCCAGGGGGAAGTCAGCTGACTAAACGGGTTGAAAAGACAGAGTGAAAGTCTGGGGAGACCAAGGCAGCTAGAGTATACACAGGGTGCTTCCCAGGTGGCGCTAGTGGTAAAGAACCCACCCGCCAATGCAGGAGACATGAGAGACAAGGGTTTCATCCCTGGGTCTGGAAGATCCCCTGGAGTAGGTAATGGCTACCCACTCAGTATTCTTGCTTGGAAAATACCATGGACAGAGGAGTCTGGTGGGCTATGGTCCACGGGATATCAAAGAGTTGGACACAACTGAAGTGACTTAGCACACAGAGTACACAACAGAATACCAAAAAGGAGAAATTTCACAAAGAGTGAACTCCAGAGATCTGCAAATCTCTTTAAAAACTGTAAGCAAGGTACTGATTTGCACATAAAGTGAGAAAAAGATCTGAAGCTGGAGAAAGAACCACTTGAAAGGATTAGAATGAGCAATACCTAGAGTTCACTATGGCTGAGAATAGTGCCTCTTTCTTCAAGACAGATAAGGAAACATTACCATGTATAGGTCATTGGATAGGATACTCACCAGAGTGTTGCCTTAGAAGTGGGGGATAATTACCCTAGACTAACACACCTCTTGGATAAGGCAACGGCACCCCACTCCAGTACTCTTGCCTGGAAAACCTCATGGATGGAGGAGCCTGGTAGGCTGCAGTCCATGGGGTCGCTAAGAGTCGGACACGACTGAGCAACTTCACTTTCACTTTTCACTTGCATGCATTGGAGAAGGAAATGGCAACCCCCTCCAGTGTTCTTGCCTGGAGAATCCCAGGGACGGTGGAGCCTGATGGGCTGCCGTCTATGGGGTCGCACAGAGTCGGACACGACTGAAGCGACTTAGCAGCAGCAGCAGCAGCAACACACCTCTTTGGTTCTCTCATGTGGCTCAGTGGTAAAGAATCCACCTGCCAATACAGGAGACGTGGGTTCGATTTCTGAGTCAGGAAGATCCCTGGAGAAGGAAATGGCTACCCACTCCAGTATTCTTGCCCAGGAAATCCTATGGAGAGAGGAGCCTGGTGGGCTACAGTCCATGGGGTCACAAGAGTCAAACACAACTTAGTGACTAAACAGCGACACACTTCTAGGTGAGCTGAAAAATCTTTAAAATAAAACCTGGTAGGGAATAAACTGTTTCCAAATAACTGCATTCCAAAATAAAGCACAAAATTACAGGAACACAAAATGTCTGTCATCCGATTAAAAATTATCAAGCATAAAAATAAGCATAAAAGCATAAATTTTAATAAGGAAAGAATTCAACTAAAAGTGACACAGAACTGACATAACTGTTAGAATTAAAAGACAAGGACATTATGATAAGATAATAATGTATTATTATCCTATACAGTTATCCTGGGATAACTGTATTTCATACCTGTAAAAACTTAATCGAGACATGGAAGACATATAAAAAAATTCAAATCAAACTGCTAGAGATGAAAAGACAACGTCTAGAAGGAAAAATACACTGGAAGGGATAAGTGGCAGGTTAGATATTATAGAAGAAAATATTACATTGAAGGCATATTAATGGAAACTTTCTAAAATGAAACATGGAGAAAAAAAGCATTTTAAAACTAGAGACTGAGTGAGTGGTGGGACAATTTTAATAGATCTAGCATGTGTGCGCTGGAGTCCCAAGGAAGAGGAGATAGGGAGTGAAAAATTTTAATGAAGAACTGATGAATATATTCCAAATTTAATTAAAACCAAGAAGCTCTTCTTAAGCACAAGAAACCTGAGAAAATTATACCAAAGCACCACATAATAAAAATTACTCAAATCTGTGATAAAAAGAAAAATCTTAAGGCACTCAGGGAAAAAACACATATACACAAGAGCAAATATAAGGATGACAGCAGACTTCTCATTGGAAACAAGATACAGGAAAAAACATGGAGCAATGTCTTCAAAGTAATAATAGAAAAATATGCCAATGATTGCCTTTGTATTAATAGAAAATATAATGGAATCTACATAAAAGCAACTAGAACTAAGAAGTGAGGCTTGCAATTTTGCAGGATCAATACACAAAAACCAATTGTATCTCTATATATAATCAATGAGTAATTAGAAATTAAAATTCTAATTTTAAATTACATTTAAATTTTAATTAAAATTCAATAAAAAATGCAATTTATAACAGCATTAAAAATACAAAATACCTAGGGATGAATCTGACAAAATATATATAATACAAAGATGCAAATGGTGCAAAACCTATACACTGGAAAGTATAAAACATTGCCAACAAAAATGTTTAAAGACCTAAATGAATGAAGAGATACATCATGCTTATAGGTTAGAATATACAGTATTGTGGTGAGGTCAATTATCCTAAATTGATCTATCAGATCAGATCAGATCAGTCGCTCGTCGTGTCCGACTCTTTACGACCCCTGAACCGCAGCCGCCGGCCTCCCTGTCCATCACCAGCTCCCGGGGTCACTCGCTCACACCCTCAAGTCAGTGGCTCCCCTCTCTCTCTCGTCCCCTTCTCCTCCTCCCTCATCCCTCCCACTCAGGTCTTCTCCAATGAGTCACTCTTCGCGGGGCCTGGGTTTCAGCTTTACATCTTCCTTCATCGGTTGATCTCCTTCTGACTTTATCTCCGGTCAAGGACTCTAGGTCTTCTCAACACATTCAAAAGCATCATTCCCCCTTCTCTCCCTCTCACTCCATACACCGGACATACCTTGACTAGGCGAACCTTTGTTGGTAAAGTAATGTCTCTCTTTTATATGCTATCTAGGTTGGTCATACTTTCCTTCCAGGGTGCGTCTTTTATTTGGCTCGGTCACCATCTCAGTATTTTGGCCAAAAAAAAATCTGACACTGTTTCCACTGTTTCTCATCTTTTCCCATGTAGTGATGGGACAGTGCATGATCTCGTTTTCTGTGTTGAACTTTAGCAACCTTTTCACTCTTAGTGAAATTTCTCTATAGTAAATCTATAGATCACCCCAAAATATTCCAGAACACTTTTTTGTAAAAATTGGTAAGTTAACCCTAAAATTTATATGGCAATTCAAGGAACCTGGAATGGCCAAAACAACTTTGAGAAAGAATAGGCAAATGAGAGGACTTAATTTTAAGACTTATCATAAAGCAATTGTATTTGAGATAGTCTGGTGTTGACACAAAGATATACAAATAAATCAACAGAACACAGTAAAGAGTTCAGAAATAAATTTATATGGCATGAACAATTGACTCATGTTTGCCTTTTTCCATTTCTATCTTTTTTAATAGACTATTTTTAGAGTAGATCTACCAACGGGGAGAGAGAAGATGGAAGGGGCATTTAAGGGTAGAGGATTAAGAGGTATAAACTATTATGTATAAAATAAGCTACACAGATATACTATACAAGAATATAACTAATATTTTATAATAACCATTAGTTCAGTTCAGTCGCTCAGTCATGCCCAACTCTTTGTGACCCCACGAACTACAGCACGCCAGGCCTCCCTGTCTATCACCAACTCCTGGAGTCCACCCAAACCCATGTCCATCAAGTCAGTGATGCCATCCAACCATCTCATCCTCTGTTGTCCCCTTCTTCTCCTGTCCCCAATCCCTCCCAGCATCAGAGTCTTTTCCAATAAGTCAGCTCTTCACATCAGGTAGCCAAAGGATTGGAGTTTCAACATCAGTCCTTCCAATGAACACCCAGGACTGATCTCCTTTAGGATGGACTGGTTGGGTCTCCTTGCAGTCCAAGGGACTCTCAAGAGTCTTCTCCAACACCACAGTTCGAAAGCATCAATTCTTCAGTGCTCAGCTTTCTTCATCGTCCCACTCTCACATCCATACATGACCACTGGAAAAACCATAGTCTTGACTAGACGGACCTTAGTTGGCAAAGTAATGTCTCTGCTTTTTAATATGCTATCTAGGTTGGTCATAACTTTCCTTCCCAGGAGTAAGCGTCATTTAATTTCATGGCTGCAATCACCATCTACAGTCATTTTGGAGCCCAGAAAAATAAAGTCAGCCACTGTTTCAACTTTTTCTCCATCTATTTGCCATGAAGTGATGGGGCCGGATGCCATGATCTTAGTTTTCTGAATACATAGATTTAACTTAAAGGGTGGTTTTTGCTATTTTTCCTATACATACATTTGGAAGACAAAATGTCTGAACTTTTCTAAAAATACCCTCATATTCTAAGTAAAATACAAGTAATCTTAATAATCTTACAAAGAAGGAACCAAAACAGATTTCAAATGTTCCTATAAGATCGTCAAACCAAGACAAAAATAATGAGAAAAATAAAATTATCAATCCAAGCTGCAAGAACAAACTAAGTAGGTAGCTTCTCAAACTATTAGGAAGGAAAAGAAAATCTTCACCAGAGAAAATTCTTCTAAGCACTATTTATAAAGGGTGGCTCATACTTTATCTCAGAATTTTTACTCAAAAGTCTCAACATTTATTATTCTGTATTTTGTTACCTTTTCCAAATACTTTTAAAATCATGCTGTTGCTGCTAAGTCGCTTCAGTCGTGTCCGACTCTGTGCGACCCCGTAGATGGCAGCCCACCAGGCTCCCCCATCCCTGGGATTCTCCAGGCCAGAACACTGGAGTGGGTTGCCATTTCCTTCTCCAATGCATGAAAGTGAAAAGTGAAAGTGAAGTCACTCAGTCGTGTCCGACTCTTAGCGACCCCATGGACTGCAGCCTACCAGGCTCCTCCATCAAGCATACTGGAGTGGGGTGCCATCACCTTCTCTGTTGACACTAAATTTTAATAGTAAATCTTAAAATAATGAGGTAGTTGTTCATATTTGGAAAGTACTCACAAGTCAGTCTGAATTTTAAGAAGGCTTTCAAAAGAGTCAAATGTGAGAAACAACTCCGAATTTGTTAAAATTGCTTTTTCCCAAAGGTTTCAGAGCCCTCACCAGTAGAGTTGTTACAAGCTAATGAAATCTCATCACTAAACCCAACAAGGAAAAAAATCTCCATATTCTTTCCAGTGTCCAAAGGGTTTATGAAAACTCATAATGCAGGAACTGCTTTTTCAAATTGAACCCTAGAGTTTTGTGCATTTAACTCTACAAAGGGCTTCCCTGGTGGCTCAGACGGTAAAGAATCTTCCTGCAAAGCAGGAGACTTGGGTTTGATCCTGGGGTTGGGAAAATCCCCTGTGGAAGGGAATGGTTACCCATTCCAGTATTCCTGCCTGGAGAATTCCATGGACAGAGGAGCCTGGTGAGTGACTAAGGGTCCTCTAGGTTTGAAGCCAGGTTTGCCAGCCTGGCATAAAAGAAAAAAATACATGAATTCTAGTCTTGATCAGCCATTACAAACTATATCAAATTAGGTTAATGAGTTTACTTCTTTATAATCCTTCACTGAAAATTGGGACATTAGTCTGGAAATTTCTCACACTGTCATCATTTGGTGACTATGTCTATTAAGACAGTATGCTTTCAGCACCATGGACAGTTATAACAAGACTGAAAAGGTCACTGATTCAAGCAGAAAAACAAGGGTTGTTTTAGATATCATAGAGGCAAAATTTCAAGTTAATATGGTGCTTATGATAATAAGGAAATTTGTCCAATTTCATTTTTTGTAACTACCTTTCAAAATTATGAAAATTTTGGAATACAACACAATTTGTGAGGAAAATTTCTGTATCTACTGTGTTCCAATTAATAGGAACTGAAGATTTATACAGAAAGTTCCTCAAAAGATGTAAATATATACACAAAAAGTAATTTTAAAAAGTGAATTAAAAGTACATTAAATTTTATGTTCAATTGAATACTAGTAATTTGAAAATAATGAACAGTTTCAACTGCATCAATGAAAAATGTCAGACTCATATAAATATCATTAATCAACTTAAACAATGTTAAATTTGTTATCATATCTTAGAATTTACAATCAAAGTCATCCTAAAATATTTTAGGGTCCAATACCTTCCCTAAAGATGGGGAAAATCCCATTCTAACATCTCTTTCTATCCACTTCAATATTTAAAAGCAATTGGAAGTCAGGTTAAAAGAAAGTCAATTTGGTAAGCCTTCAAGACCAAAAAGAAGAAGAGGAAAGGAGTTCATCAAAAAAAAGTATTTTCTATCTTAAGTATGTACATTCACAGAGACCAATGTTTTTCAACTTTTCTTGGTGATGGGGAAAGAGGAAGATCTTGGAAAAGGTATGGTGTGGCTTTATGACTTTAATCATTTTATTAGTCCTGTAAGCCTGCTATTCGGTAAACACTGTAATGTACTGGGGATACAATACTGAAGAAATACACAATTCTTCTCACTGTCTAATATTAAGCTTCTTGGTAGGACAGTCACTCCACACTTGCAGAAGTGTGGAATGAAGACAGTGAATTCAGAGAGAGCAAGAAAGCCTGCTGCACCTCTTCAAAGGCACAGCTTTCTACTCTCACAATATAGAAAATGGAGATGTGGAAAGAGAAAACAGACTTGTGGACACCCTGGGGGAAGGAGAGGGTGGGACTCAGTGAGAGAATAGCATGGACACATATACATTATCATATATAAAAGAGATAGCAGGTGGGAATGTGCTGTGTGACACAGGGAACTCAACCCAGTACTCTTGTGACAACCTAGAGGTGTGGGACAGGGTATGGAGATGGGGAGCGGGGTTCACAAGGGAGGGGACATATGCATACCTGTGGCTGATTCACGTTGATGGATGGCAGAGGCCAACACAATGTTGCAAAGCAATTATCCTCCAATTAAAAAAAAAAATAGGAAAAAGAGAAAATAATAAAAAAAAGAGAGAGAAAAAGAGGAAAAAAGCATGGAGTTGGCTGTGCATTTTCACAAGTGGGAGTTCTTACCATTTTAGAAGGAAGAAAAGAAGAAGGAAAAAGTGGCAGATATATGTAGAGAGCAATTCCCCTCACTCACAGGTATGGCCTAATCTGAGGCCTGTAACCTCTAGAAGTCACGGGCCTCCTTCTTAGGGTCAAATGAGGCAGAGGAGTAATTTGATAGGATGAGTAATAAGTTAACATTCAGTACTCACCCCAGAGGACTGTGGCATAGCTTTCTATTTAACTTTCTTTCTGGAGGAAATATCATTATCAAAGTACAATTTTTACATAAGGGTCAGCATGAAGATGACTATTATCTTTTCAACAGGTCTTTTTCTCTGAAAGCTCCCCCATTCAAAAGATAATTAAGCCAATCTTGGCATTTGCTTTAAAAAGGACTCATTTATGATGTTTTAAAAGGAGTGGTATGTATTTGCAGCTTTGCCTTATACAGGGGCAAAACTGATAGCTCAAAATTCTAAACAATGAATGTAATACAATAATGGGCAGCATTATCCAGGAAAACAGGATTGAAGAAAAGACCCTCCCAGCACCTTGCAAAGGTACAAGAAAAATAACACATCTGGTTGATGTGAGTCACCATTTTTATGGATCAAAGCACAAAAACTGAAGCCAACAAACCGCTTATATTTATTAACCTTCAAGGCTTAAATATATGAAAATTGATGATGTTTCATAGTAAAAATTGATTTAAATCAATCTACTATTAATCTGCTTACCTAAACACTTTTAGTCTTTAATTTATTAAAAAGATAATATTGAATTAACAATTCAATTTTTCTGTATGCAAACCTAAATAGAAAAAAAAAAAAGCTGTCACTATGCTCACATACAATGTATAGCAAAGTAATGTTTCCGCTGTGTGAGCCATCAAGCCCAGCAATTATGAACTGGATAAAACAACAACAGGAGTGAATTCCCATTCCTAGTCCTGAAATACTACAAGAACATCTATGATGATTTCATTTATTTATTGGCCAAATCTTTACTAAGCAATTATCATTTTCCCCATCCACTATGCAAAGAGGTAGAAGAGACTATGGAAGAAATGTAAATTTTCACCCTTGAAGTCAGAGGTTTACACTTTAATTGAAGAGGTTATCTTGCAGGTCTTCCTAACAGTTGACTAAAGCAGGAAATTTTATCCTGTTGGTGTTCCAATTGGAACATAATCTTTATCCAATATAACAGCATTAGGCTGCTGTTATCTTAAGGGCAGAAACATTTACATTCTCCATATAACAACTACACCAGTTCATAGGGAACACACATCACAGACACAATAGAAAATCAAACATTTTTCTCCTATGAAACAGTGAGGAGATTTCAGTTCCTCCAAAACTCTTTTTAAATGAAACACATTCAGAGATTAGGATTGCTTTCTGAATACATTTATAATCTATCACTCAGCATAAATATAAATTACATTTTCTGAAACTAAAAGTTCAGTTCAGTTCAGTTCAATTGTTCAGTCATGTCCGACTCTTTGCAACCCCATGAATCACAGCACACCAGGCCTCCCTGTCCATCACCAACTCCTGGAGGTCACTGAGACGCACATCCATCGAGTCAGTGATGCCATCCAGCCATCTCATCCTCTGTTGTACCCTTCTCCTCCTGCCCCCAATCCCTCCCAGCATCAGAGTCTTTTCCAATGAGTCAACTCTTCACATGAGGGGGCCAAAGTACTGGAGTTTCAGCTTTAGCATCATTTCTTCCAAAGAAATCCCAGGGCTGATCTCCTTCAGAATGAACTGGTTGGATCTCCTTGCAGTCCAAGGGACTCTCAAGAGTCTTCTCCAACACCACACTTGAAAAGCATCAATTCTTCAGCGCTCAGCCTTCTTCACAGTCCAGCTCTCACATCCATACATGACCACAGGAAAGACCATAGCCTTGACTAGGCAAACCTTTGTTGGCAAAGTGATGTCTCTGCTTTTGAATATGCTATCTAGGTTGGTCATAACTTTCCTTCTAAGGAGTAAGCGTCTTTTAATTTCATAGCTGCAGTCACCATCTGCAGTGATTTTGGAGCCCAGAAAAAGAAAGTCTGACACTGTTTCCACTGTTTCCCCATCTATTTCCCATGAAGTAATGGGACCGGATGCCATGATCTTCATTTTCTGAATGTTGAGCTTTAAGCCAACTTTTTCACTTTCCACTTTCACTTTCATCAAGAGGCTTTCTAGCCCCTCTTCACTTTCTGCCATAAGGGTGGTGTCATCTGCATATCTGAGGTTATTGATATTTCTTTCGGCAATCTTGATTCCAGCTTGTGTTTCTTCCAGTTCAGCGTTTCTCATGATGTACTCTGCATAGAAGTTAAATAAGCAGGGTGACAATATACAGCCTTGACGTACTCCTTTTCCTATTTGGAACGAATCTGTTGTTCCTTGTATACAGCAAAAAAAAATACCTCCTTATGAATAGACCAGTTGCAAAACAGTGTTAACATCTCCAAAACATTGTTCTATGTAGTTAAACTGATGCAATAGATGAATGAATTATCATAAACTTAAATTATTCACTTGCACTTAATTTCCTGTTTAAAATAAATCAAAACCCACAACACTGTGTTTAGGTATATTTCTAGTTCATTGCAAGCTGACCAGTTAAAAGTCAAATCCATATATTCTGCTTAATGGAAACTAAATTTGACACCTTTCCACAATCGGGAGCACTATGAACCATGTCAGAGTCACAAGACATGGTTCAAGACCCAGGTTTGCCACATACTTGCTAAGCAGCTGACCTTGGGCAACTCACCTAACTCTCCTGACAATTCAGATTCCTCACCTGCAAGCTGAGAAGTTGTGATGCAATGCATTCAGCTTCCCATTCTATCTCTAAACGCTCCACTGTTAAGATTCTGGCATTTACTGAAGTTCTAGTAATACATCATTCGACCCAAACAACATTCTACATAACCACAGCCAATACAAGCCACATCTTTACATGTCATTCTTGTGATTTCCCACTTTGACTCGAATAGGTAGCAAGGTACACAGCATTTTTATGAACTGGAAGAATTTTTTACAAGCCAGTAATTCAGATGGCCACTTCGATCTTTCAAGAGGATGTTGCTGATGTTCCTCTATCATTCAGGGTCCTCATAGGAAACAGATGGCACACTCAAATTGGGTAATTTGAGAGAAGTTCAATAAAATTTTACAAAGATGCAAGAAAGGTATAAGAAAAACCACAAGGCATGGTACAATGTCTTGGGACTAGTAACATGCCCAAGCATGGCAACTCACTCCAATATTCTTACCTGGAGAATCTCCACGGAGAGAGGAGCCTGGCAGGCTATAATCCATGGGGTCACAAAGAGTTGGACACAACTGAGCGACTAAACACAGCACAGCACCCCCACTTAAAGTAGCAAGAAAAGGGAGAGTTGCAGGAAGCTAGAGACAGACAGGCTATGTGGAGAGGACCTTACAGGAGCTGTGATCTTAGGTAGCGGGAACCAACCAGCTCAAAGTAACCTAGAAAACTGTGAGTCAGGGTAATAAACATCTTGCCCTCACAATCTCCACTCCCTCCAATCTCTAGCCAATGCTTTCCACTGGCTAAAGCCAATAATTAGATGCTGAGGCTAAGAGAATTCTGTAGATGTATTTCATACAGGTTTATTTCTGGGAGTCCACAGTGGGGAAAGATCAAGAAATAAAGGTGCAAAGGGAAACAGATCTAATACCATCCTCTTTCCTCTAAGTAGGCTAGATTCTCATGAAGTTACACTAGTCCCATCTTTGCCTGAAGCATCTTACATGGTATCATGAGTACAAACCACTGTCTAGTGAGTTCACATAATATTCTGGATCCCTTCCAAATCCTGACAGTGTATTTAATGTTCAGGCAATCTTTATTCTAACACCAAGAGCCTATTACAACTCTCTAACGTAGTCATCTGGGGTAATTTTAGATCTCAACAGGTTTTCACAAAGAATGTAAGCAAACTAATTGCTTAAACTGGAAGAAACATCAATGTTAGTTAAGATTGATTTTCTATATTCCCCCTCTCTAATTAGTTGTTCTGGACATCAATGAGTTGCACAAAAAGAGCCACAGTGATTTCTCTGATGAAGTAGTTCCAGCAAACTAGAAAGGCTGGAACACATTATTAACTCTTTGATGGGGTAGGAAAAGCCATGCTGAGCTGTAGACAATATTGAAATGTTCCAGGAGATAGCAGAATAAAAGTGGATAACAGGAGGAGGGACTTCAAAGGGAGGAGTTAATTTAAACCTCTAGTCTAGAAAAGACAAAGAGCATATTCATCAGCGTAGAAAGAAAAATGTTACTAACTGGATACTTTGCACCATGTGCTGGGGCCTATACTGAGTGTTTTCATGTCATAACTCATAAAATCTACAAGGAAGACCAGTGAGATTTTTTAAGAACATTATACATATGAGGAAAGTAATATACTGAAGGTACTGCAAAATAAATTAGAAAATCCAATAAAGAGGCTTGGTTTTAAAAAGGTTTTATGTCTGAGGTGACCTCAGATATAATTCCATCTTTTACCATTTTAAATCATTTTTGGTGTCTTGGCAAGTTGTAAAACACAAATGATAATTTATTTTGCCTATTTATTATATCAATCTAGAAAAATAGATTCTCTTCTGAAATCAACTCCTTCTTTT
Organism: Tragelaphus eurycerus; assembly: GCA_935064755.1. Lineage (NCBI taxonomy): Eukaryota > Metazoa > Chordata > Mammalia > Artiodactyla > Bovidae > Tragelaphus > Tragelaphus eurycerus. Next base: position 22,045,316 of record CAKXYN010000033.1, on the reverse strand, counting down.
GGAAAAGATTTTAAATCATTGTCACAGCACTTGGAAGCATTCTTGAGAAAGAACCTGTGAAATCTTGTCCTTAGAATAGGCATGGTGGTTTCCTACCAGACCTCAGCTCAGAACTGTCCCCTGTTTTTGCACTTAGAGATCAAATCTCTTCAAGTAAACTTGAGGAAGAGCTTATGCATTATTCCTTTTGTAATTCTTACAGCACCAAGCACATGAATAGGGCATATAATTGGGATTAAATAAAAACTTGTTCAATGAGTAATCAGCATAGCACAATATGTGATGGGCAAGAGATTTCAGAAAGAAAAATAAACATGAGTTTATTTACCCAGAAAAATTTTTTAAAATCCAATCTTTTATCACTCCTAGATTATGGCATCTAATACAGTTTTCATATACCAGGAAAAAGTATATATAGAAGGTGCCTTCTCTCGGGCATTTCTCATTCCCATCGTATGTCCATTCAATGTCCACCTCACTTTCAAAAAATTAACAGAAGAACCAGGCTAAAATGTAAATCAAGCCCAACCATGAGCTGGAAATTTTTTTTAAATAAGCAGCAGAAGAAAGGTAACACCTAACATTAATTATGCACCAGGCATAGTGCTTAACACTTTATACCTATTTTCTTATTTAATCCTCACAGTAATCATCATCCTCAGTTTACAGATAAAGAGACCCTGAAGCTTAGAGAAGGTAAGTAACTTGCCTATGTTCACACAATAATAAGTGATGAGTGACAGAGTAGAGATTTGGCTTAAACTCTAGGAGATAATCATTAAAAAGCAGACTTTGGTACCAATAAAGATACCAGGAGTGGGAAGGGTCATGCCTTTGCCTTGGTAATGGAGTCATTATAGGGAAAACTAACATATTTGAGACTTGGCTGCTTCCTAACACTAGTGGGCAGGGGTGGGGAGCATCACAGTTAACACCCACCTTTCCCTGGTAAGAGTGGGGGACTTGGAAACGAAGAGAACTAACATATCTGAGACTCAGTTGTCTCCTTATACTGGTGGTAGGGGAAGGGAGGCATCACATTTAACACTCAACTTGCCCTGGGAAGAGCAGGGGAACCTGAGAACACAAGTCAAAGTCTCAGCTCTCCTCCTGGCTGTGGTTATCTCGGGATGTCTGCTTTATCTGGATGAACCTCAGCTTCTGAATCTTTCAATTAGCGTACATGCCGTACCTTAGGAAGGGTTTGTCTTGAAACAAAAAATGATTGGTTCTCAACAAGCTTTGGCTTAGGAGCTCTTCATTCAGTGATGCAGGAAACTGGAAGAAATGGGGCTGATGGGGCTGGTTAGAGATGGCAGGTGGAATTTATGTTAATTTTGTGAGACAAAGAAGGGCTTGGAAAAGATTTTAGAAACAGATCATCAAAGACGGTCCCCTCGCTTTATCCCAGGGATGTAAGGATTCTTCAACATTCACAAATCAATGTGATGCACCACATTAACAAATTAAAAGATAAAAACCATATGATTATCGCAATAGATGCAAAGAAAGCCTTTGACAAAATTCAACATCCATTTATGATAAAAACTCTCCAGAAAGCAGGCATAGAAGGAACATACCTCAACATAACAAAAGCCATATATGGTAAACCCACAGCAAACATTATCCTCAATGGTGAAAAATTGAAAGCATTTCCTCTAAAGTCAGGAACATGACAAGGATAACTACACTCACCACTACTATTCAACATAGTTTTGGAAGTTTTAGCCACAGCAATCAGAGAATAAAAAGAAATAAAAGGAATCCAGACTGGAAAACAAGAAGTAAAACTCTCACTGTTTGTAGATGACATGATCCTCTACATAGAAAACCCTAAAGACTCCACCAGAAAATTACTAGAGCTAATTAATGAATACAGTAAAGTTTCAGGATATAAAATTAGCAGACAGAAATCCCTTGCATTCCTATACACTAACAAAGAGAGAACAGAAAGAGAAATTAAGGAAACAATTCCATTTACCATTGCAATGAAAAGAATAAAATACTTAGGAATAAGTCTACCTAAAGAAACAAAGACCTATATATAAAAAACTATAAAACACTAATGAAAGAAATCAAAAATGACACAAATAGATGGTAAAATATACCATGTTCATGGATCAGAAGAATCAACATAGTGAAAATGAGTAAACTATCCAAAGCAATCTATAGATTCAATGCAATTCCTATCAAACTACTAACGGTATTTTTCAGAGAACTAGAACAAATAATTTCACAATTTTTATGGAAATACAAAAAAAAAAAAAAAAAACTCAAATAGCCAAAGCAATCTTGAGAAAGAAGAATGAAACTGGAATAATCAACCTGCCTGACTTCAGGCTATACTACAAAGCTATAGTCATCAAAACAGTATGGTACTGGCACAAAAACAGAAATATAGATCAATGGAACAAAATAGAAAGCCCAGAGATAAATCCATGGACCTATGGACACCTTATTTTTGACAAAGGAGGCAAGAATATACAATGGAGAAAAGACAATCTCTTTAACAAGTGGTTCTGGGAAAACTGGTCAACCACTTGTAAAAAAATGAAACTAGAACACTTTCTAATACCATACACAAAAATAAATTCAAAATGGATTAAATATCTAAATGTAAGACCAGAAACTATAAAACTCCTAGAGGAAAACATAGGCAAAACACTCTCTAACATAAATCACAGCAAGATCCTCTATGACTCACCTCCCAGAGTAATGGAAACAAAAGCAAAAATAAACAAATAGGACGTAATTAAACTTAAAAGCTTCTGCACAACAAAGGAAACTATAAGCAAGGTGAAAAGACAGCCTTCAGAATGGGAGAAAATAATAGCAAACGAAGCAACTGACAAAGAATTAACCTCAAAAATACACAAGCAGCTCCTGCAGCTCAATTCCAGAAAAATAAACGACCCAATCAAAAAATGGGCTAAAGAACTAAACAGACATTTCTCCAAAGAAGACATACAGATGGCTAACAAACACATGAAAAGATGCTCAACATCACTAATTATCAGAGAAATACAAATCAAAACCACAATGAGGTACCATCTCACACCAGTCAGAATGGCTGCTATTAAAAAGTCTACAAACAATAAATGCTGGAGAGGGTGTGGAGAAAAGGGAACCCTCTTAAACTGTTGGTGGGAATGCAAAATAGTACAGCCACTATGGAGAACAGTGTGGAGATTCCTTAAAAAACTGGAAATAGAACTGCCATACAATCCAGCAATCCCATTGCTGGGCATACACACCAAGGAAACCAGAATTGAAAGAGACATGTGTACCCCAGTGTTCATCACAGCACTGTTTACAATAGCCAGGACATGGAAGCAACTTAGATGTCCATCAGCAGATGAATGGATAAGAAAGCTGTGGTACATATACACAATGGAGTATTACTCAGCTATTAAAAAGAATGCATTTGAATCAGTTTTAATGAGGTAGATGAAACTGGAGCCTATTATACAGAGTGAAGTAAGTCAGAAAGAAAAACACCAATACAGTACATTAACACATATACATGGAATTTAGAAAGATGGTAATGATGACCCTATTTGCGAGATAGCAAAAAAGACACAGATGCAAAGAACAGACTTTTGGACTTGGTGGAAGAAGGCGAGGGTGGGGTGATTTGACAGAATAGCATTGAAACATGTATATTATCATATCTGAAATAGATCACCAGTCCAGGTTCAATGCATGAGACAGGGTGCTTAGGGCTGGTGCAAGGGGATGACCCTGAGGGATGGGATGGAGAGGGAGGTGGGAGGGGGGCTCAGGATGGGGAACACATGCACACCCATGGCTAATTCATGTCAATGTATGGCAAAAACCACTATAATATTGTAAAGTAATTAGCCTCCAAGTAAAATAAATAAATTTTTTAAAAAGATGATCCCCTCTGTTACCATGTCCATCTGCAAGGCCAGAAAATGGGAAATTTTTCATTTAAATTTTTCATTTAAATATATCTTGCAGTATTCCAGACTGCATTAGTTGCTCAGTTGTGTGTTCAACTTTTTGAAACCCCGTGGACTGTAGCCCGTCAGGCTCCTCTATCCATGGAATTTTCCAGGCAAGAATACTGGAGTGGGGTTGCCATTTCCCCCTCCAAGGCATCTTCCTAACTGAGGGATCAAACCTGGGTCTCCTGCATCTCCTGCAGTGTAGGTGAATTGTTTATCACTAAGCCACCTAAGAAGTCAATTTTTTTACACTACGTTATGAGTTTCAAAGACTTTCACATTAATGATTTCAATTGATGGTGTTTCTCTAGTACTATCTTCTTAATTCTATTGAGGAAGACAAACAGAAAAAACTGAGAAATTATTATCTGCAAGGCTGTTGGACAATTTTAAACCCAAGCTGTTTTCCAAAGCTTAATATTTCTCAATTCCTTCTTCCTTCATTTTTCCATCTGTAAATAGAGTAAAAGAACCCCCTACTGTTTCTCATTTCTAATAAGATTATGTATATGAGGTGTTCTGGTGAATTCTAAACACGACAAAGAACTGTTATTATTATCTATAATCCATCAATTCTGTTAAGTGAGGGCATATTTCTTAGTCATTCTAACCGGCAGCAATTCCAAATCAAAGAAAGAACTCAAAGTAAGCCAAAAGATGTCTATTTATCCAGGAAGTATTCACGCAAAACGGAAGTCCACACAATGAGCAGAGAGAGGGTGCTGCATCAGCTAGGAACCCCAGAGGATCCACCCAGCTGCCTGGATGTCCAAACCTGGCACTGAGCAAATGGACTCCTAAAAATCACAGTAGGCATCGGGGTATTCACTCAGCCATCTGACTCACTCACAGCATCTGGGCACAAGAAAAGTCCATTTCCCAAATCCCTCTTCTCTACCCCCATCTTCCCCAGCCACACGTACAAACAATCTGGACAGTCCATAAGGCAGAGGATAATTTTAGGGGCTTCCCCAGGGCCTGGCTGGATGCTTTCCAATCATTTCTTTCTGGCCTATGAAATCAGATGCACTATTTCTTTATATATGAGGAAAAATGAAATCAGTTTCTATTTGCAGAGTACGATGAGAAAAAAAAATGAAAATTGCACACAGTGATGCCACAGATTCTTAGAAACGGCCTCCCTAAGCTAGAGGAGAGGAAGGAGGCAAAAGAGAAACTCTGAAGGAAAGAAAGTTCCATTTGCTAATGCTTGAGAAGTGTACCATGAGCTTGGCCTCACGTGCATCAACACATGTGAGGTTTTAGAGCAAAGCTGGTAAATAAAATCAGTGAGATTTCTGGATTCATTTTAACTGCTGGTCATGGTGTGGTTCAATCATCATGACCACTCCAGGACCAATGCACGGTGTGTCTGTGTGTCTTTCTGTCTATGTGTGGCTCTGTTATGTAAGCCTGACCTCTTTCACACCACCCCCTTTTCTCAAATAGACTCACAATACATGTTAACACATGAAATTTGGTTAAAATATTAAGACTGGAATAGGAAAGAAGGAAATTGACTAGATAATACCGGCCAGTTTTAAGTACCCAAATGTGGTTACAGATGAAGTCTTCATATCACTCACACCCAAATTTTGCTAGCCACATAACCCTACCCACACACTGAGTATTTCAGGTTCTCTTCCAAGGATCCATTCCTCCTTTGTTATCAGTAGGTGTTCTCTGGGGGAGATTACATCCTATAAACTCTCAAACCAGTCCAGGCAGCCACTGGACCTTGCTGGCTCCAGGCTGCCTGTATGTCTGGACTGCTCCTGCTGGAAACTACTCACTGCCCCCTTGCCAGACCCACAGTGCTCCCCCTGCATTGAACAGGCTCCCCTGTCTGAGCTCTACTCTCTGAAATGGCCCCACAGCAAGGTTATTTGCAACATCATATGTCAAGTTCTTTTTTACTGGCACAAGGTAGCTAGATTCAGGGGACAAAAAGAATTGGAACCACTGTCTGTCTCTTCCATCTACAGTCCTATATCCTCACACCCTATTTCTGAGTCTGCTCCAACAGTCCCACCTTGCAGTTTTCCTTCTTTCACTGATATCTGCGTTCCTCCTCCCATGCTGATAGAATTTCGTTCATAAATCTAGTTCAAGTTTACTTCTCAGAAAGTGCATTCTTCCTCAAATTTGACTCAGCTGAACTGAGACGGACGAACTTAGAGCCGGTTGTACAAAGAAAGTCAGAAAGAGAAAAGCAAATAGTCTATATTAACCCACACATGTGGGATCTAGAAAACTGGTACCGAGGAACCTATTTACAGGGCAGGAATAGAGATGCTAATGTAGCGAAGGAACTCGTGGACATAGTGCGGGAAGCTGAGGGTGGGACAAATTGAAAGAGTAGCTGAAATATATACACCGCCATGTACAAAACAGAGGGCTAGTGGGAACCTGCTGTATATCACTGGGAGCTCAGCTCGGTGCTCTGTGATGACCTAGAGGGGCGGGATGGCAGGGGGGAGGCTCTAGAGTGAGGGTATATATGTATACGTATAGCTGACTCACTTTGCTGTATGGCAGAAACTCACACAACAGTTCAGTTCAGTCGTGTCTGACTCTTTGTGACCCCATGGAGACTGCAGCACGCCAGGCCTCCCTGTCCATCACCAACTCCCGGAGTTTACCCTAACTCATGTCCATTGAGTCGGTGATGCCATCCAACCATCTCATCCTCTGTTGTCCCCTTTGCTTCCTGCTCTCAGTCTTTCGCAGCATTAGGGTCGTTTCCAGACAGTTCTTCGCATCCGGGGGCCAAAATACCAGAGTTTCAGCTTCAGCATCAGTCCAATATTGTAAAGCAATTATCCTACAATATGTTTTTTAAGTGCATTATTCCTGAAGTAAATCTCTGCATACAGAGATTCCAGGGGTTATTACACAAGCGTTAAAGCTCTAGTTGTAAATTATGACTGCTTCATATTCTTTCTCTACCTTCAAACAGAAACATTTCTATTCTTTGCCATTCATACCATCCCCAACAGTCCACTTGTCAGCAGGTTCCGACATGCCCAGGACACCAAGTAGTTACCTTATATTTCTGTCCTCTTTGTTACAGTACCAGTGATGGCAATTCATGTTTGTAGAATGCTCGATATTTTATAAAGGATTTTCACATTTATTACACCAGAGCCTCACATCATTTCTGTGAATAATGCAAATTGAATATTGATACCTGCATTTCAGAGCTATGAAAACTGACACTTAGACGGGTAAGGAGATTTCCCCGCCAATTGCATTCAGCCAGTGTGGAGACAAGCTAGGTTCAGAATTCAGATCTTAAGACTCTGGGTGCAGGCAGGTTCTTTGCAATTCATAAGGCTGCTACTCTTTAGTTTTCAGCCCCATGTGCCTCTCTGTAGGTATCCCCACTTCTCTTTCAACCAAATTCAAATAATCTCCATGAAAGTAAATTCCCATGCTTTCAGATCATCCAATAGAGTTTTCCAGGGAACCAGGGCATCATTACTCCCTCTGTCCCACTGGAAATATGATAAGGAAGCCCACTGAGTAAGTGTCCTTTGGAGTAAATTAACTTTGGAATAATCAAACCTGACTTTAAGCCAGAATTCTCCACTAACAGCATGGAACACAAAAGTCTGATGAATAAAACCTTGACTTATGGCATTCATTTGCTTCACTTGACCTATTTTGAGGATACATGTTTTGCAAAACAAAAAATACCCTGTGTTTAATTATATTGCAATCTATGGTTGGATTTCATTTAAATGACATTTATAACTGGTACATTTTTCAAGAGCTGCTTCTGTCACAGTTACATATAAAAATATATTATCACCATTTGTACAACAGCAGCCTAAGTTAGAATTAACACACATCCTCATAGATTGAGGACAAGTCACTAAAGGACAATGGCTGTCACATTTCCATTAACTACAGTTAAATGTATCCAGAAATAAACTGGTACTCAGATTTTGATAAAGCAGCATAATGTTTTCAAAATTGATCAGCACTGATTGAGCACCTACGTTGTGCTCAGCACTGTGGAGAATTCATACAAGTATACCAGGTGAGCTATTTAAAATCCTAAAAGATGAGGCTGTTAAAGTGCTGGACTCAATATGCCAAAGAATTTGGAAAACTTAGCAGTGCCCACAGGACTAGAAAAGATCAGTTTTCATTCCAATCCCAAAGAATGGCAGTGCCAAAGAATGTTCAAACTACCATGCAAGTGTATTCATTTCTCATGCTAGTAAGGTTTTGCTCAAAATCCTTCAAGCTAGGCTTCAACAGTTCATGAACTGAAAAATTTCAGTTGTACAATCTGGATTTAGAAAAGGCAGAGGAACCAGAGATCAAATTGCTAACATCCATTGGATCATAGAGAACATAATAAGAGAATTCCAGGAAAACACCCACTTCTGCTTCATTGACCACACTAAAGCCTTTAACTATGTGAATCACAACAAACTATGGAAAAATTTTACAGCGATGGGAATATCAGATCACCTTACCTGCCTCCTGAGAAAACTGTATGCAGGACAAGAGACAACAGTTACAACTACACTTGGAACAATTGACTGGTTCAAAATTGGGAAAGGTGTACATCAAGGCTGTATATTGTCACCCTGCTTATTTAACTTATATGCAGAGTGCACCATGAGAAACACTGGGCTGGATGAAGCACAAACTGGAATCAAGATTGCCGGGAGAAATATCAATAACCTCAGATATGCAGATGAAGAACTAAAGAGCCTCTTCATGAACATGAAAAAGGCGAGTGAAAAAGCTGGCTTGAAACTCAACATTCAGAAAACTAAGATCATGGAATCCGGTCCCATCACTGCATGGCAAATAGAAGGGGAAAAGTGGAAGCAGTGACAGATTTTCTTTTTGGGGGGATTCCAAAATCACTGCTGACAATGTCTGCAGCCATGAAACTAAAAGACAATTGCTCCTTGGAAGGAAAGCAATGACAAATCCAGACAGCATATTAAAAGGCAAAGACATCACTTTGCCAACAAAGGTCTGTCTAGTCAAAGCTATGGTTTTTCCAGTAGTCATGTATGGATATGAGAGTTGAACTATAAAGAAGACTGAGTGCCGAAGAACTGATGCTTTTGAATTGTGGTGCTGCAGAAGACTCTTGAGAGTCCCTTGGATGGCAGGGAGATCCAACCAGTCCTTCCTAAAAGAAATCAACACTGAACATTCATTAGTAGAACTGATGCTACTGGTAGCTGAAACTCCAATACTCTGGCCACCTGATGTGAAGAGCCAACTCATTGGAAAAGACACTGATGCTGGGAAAGGTTGAAGGTAGAAGGAGAAGGGGAGACAAGAGAGGATGAGACAGTTGAATGCCATCACCGATTCCATGGACATAAGTTTGAGCAAACTCTGGGAGACAGTTTACAGGGAAGCCTGGCATGCTGCAGTCCATGGGGTTGCAAAAAGTCAGACACAACTTAGCAACTGAACAACAGCAAAAACAATGAGATATTATTTGTAAGATTAGTCAAAGAAGAGGGAATACTCAGGGTATAGAGATCAAGGTGAAAATACATGTTATAGTAAGTACTATTACCAGATACTATGCTAAGTATTTTATTTTACTTATTTCTCATAATAGTGCAATAAGATAACCACTATTATTATTTTAATTTTACAGGAAACAAACGTGAGATACAAGGAACTAATTTACTTAATTAAGGTCACATACACAATATTACTCAATCATAAAAAAGAATGAAAATGTCATTTACAACAAAAGAGCTGGACCTAGAGATTATCATACTAAGTGAAATAGGTCAGACAGAGAAAGACAAATATCATAAGATACTGCATATATGTGGAATCTAAAATAATGATACAAATGAATTAATTTAGAAAATCAAAATAGATTCACAGACATAGAAAACAAACTTATGGTTACCAAAGGGGAAAGGAGTGGAGGGATATATTAGGAGTTTGGGATTAAAATATTAGACTGTTGCTATTGTTCTTTAGTCTCAAAGTCATGTACAACTCTTTGGGACCCCATGAACTATAGCCTGCCAGGCTCCTCTATCCATGGGATTTCCCAAGCAAGAATATTGGAGTGGGTTGCCATTTCCTACTCCAGGGGATCTTCTTGACCCAGGGATTGAACCCACGTCTCCTGCACATCTCTTGCATTGCAGGCAGACTCTTTACTGCTGAGCCAGTGGGGAAACCCAAAATACAGACTACTGTATATAAAATAGGCAACCACCAAGGACCAATGATACAGCATTAGAAATGATACTCAGTATCATGTAATAACCTGTAATGGAAAAGAATCTTAAAAATTGTGTGTGTGTGTGTATGTATATACATATATATATATATATATATATATATATATATAAAAACTTAATCATTTTGCTGTACACCTGAAACTACCACAACATTGTAAATCAGCTATATTTCAATTAAAAAAAATCTTTTTAAGGTCACATAGTTAAGTAAGGGAGCCAGGATTGGAAGCCAAGAGTTTGATTTATGAGCATATGTCCTCTTAACCTCTTTGCTTTATTTGGGTAAGCCTTCATAAACAACTGGGTCTTTATTATGGCTCTGAAGATCAGATAGCGTTTAGGTAGGAAGAATGGGAAGAATGAGGATAGGTCATCATATTGCAGGATAGACAAAGTGCATAAACAAATATGCAGGGCAAAGATTTATATCTAACACGTGAGGACCCCTGAAGGAAATCAATGACAAGCACTAAAGTTGAGTATGCAGAGTGAGACACTTAACTGAATACCTTACAAATAACCTAGGTGGAATTTAAAGACTTGACCCTTTGGGAATAGAAAGTCATATAGACTCGTCTGTAGGAAAGTGATAATGAAAAGGCACTGTGGTGTCCCAGCAGCATATTCAGGAAAAGTGGAAAGGAGGGAGACATCAGGGGGGCAAGTCAATTTTAGTAGCTTATCATGAAATCCCCTATAGACCCCACTAGTCCTCGGTCATAGCATATACTCAATAAATATTTGTCAGATCAGTAGATGATGACTAGATGCGATAAAAAACAATGGTACAAATCCAAGACAAAATCTGCAAGAATCACTGACAATGTTCATGAAGAAAGACGACAAGAGAGTAAGCAAAGTTGGCACTGAAGTGCTACTCTAGGTGAAAAGAAGACACGGAGAGCTTCGGGCTGATGATGGTATTGGAAAGGAAAAGTGGGTTTCAGGTGGGGAGCAGAGAGAATGATGATTGTGGCTTGAAAATGCAAACTTTGAAAGGGACATTAGAATACTGTTAATATATTATAGATACTTGGAGAAACAGGCCTAGAGTACATATAGGATTCTCTAAGAGTAGAAGCACAGTCCTTACTCATCACAAAATTCAAATTAAAGTTGTGTTTTTATTTACTGGCCACTTCAATAGGCAAATCTAAGTAGGCAGAACTTTCCTAATATAAACATCCCATTAGATCTATTGTATCTTTTCAAACATTCACAAAGTAAGAAATTCATAATATACAAGAACATTATTATGAATTGAAAAGACCTAAGCAAAAAGAAAAAAAAATCAAAGAGTTAAGCTCCCATCCAGGCTCCCCATGACATGCAGCCAGCACTGGCGATTTGACAGATGTGAAACACTAGCGTTTCCTTATCAAAATACAAAAAAATGGGGGGAAAATCATGTAACCGTTTCTCAGCAAGAAGCCATTAGACAGATGTAATCATAATGGGACCACATATTCCTATAACTGAAACGCGAGCATTTAGGACCACATGCGGAGTTTAAAAGCAGCCAACACAAAAGGTAAGTAGAGTTGCCTGTGTGTACACAATGGCTCAGATGTGGTAGAGCCATCCAATTGGCCCTCAAACCAACTGAATGGGGAATTTACAAGACAAACTCAGTATCCATTAGCTTAAAATTCAAATGGCCCTCATGGAAAGCCCAGCTGTGGCAATGGGAGCAATTATTCTCAAAGTAAACTTCTCCTTTATGATCATCTACCAACATCCAATCACTGAAGTAGTGGCCACACTTGTCCAAGTTATTTGCTTTCAAAACAGCCAGACCACATGGGTCTTCCTTTAGATGCTTGCAGCGGTCAGAAGGACCAAGTGGATGAGAGTATGCAAGATTCATTTAAGCAGACAAAGGAGCTCATTGTAGTGGATAAAATCAAGATCTTCCCCAGGCAAATTAGAAGGGGAAAAAACACTGCTTCAAAGTACAACTTTCTTCAAGGGAGAAGGGATGGAGTAAATTAAAATATATAGCCAGAAAGATCCATTAAATGTGGCCTGGGGAGGCCATCCATCCAGTGGAGCGCATTTGTTATTCGTGGATGCAAAAAGAGAAATAAATTGACATTTGAGTACAGTGTTCAAGATTTAAAACTGTGTCATAAAATATTATCAGGTAACATGTCAAACCTTTTACCCAATTTAGAGGCAGGATATTCATCAAAAGTCATTTGGTAAGTTAGTTGTTTGAAACTCTGAAAATACCCACCCCCCCCAAAAAAATAGTGTTATGCATGGTGAATGGCTTCCCAAGACAGGCCACAAAAATCTAATGTATAGTATAATAAGGTGTAAGTAGAGTACTGGGATAATGAAGTAATACAAACTATTATGTAAGAATAGAATCTTGCCATCCTACATAGCAGTGATTTTCAAATTACGAGTCACAAATCATGAAATCGATTCAATGAGTCCTTCCCAGTTTAATGTTTAATCAGATCAGATCAAATCAGTCGCTCAGTCGTGTCTGACTCTTTGCGACCCCATGAATCACAGCACACCAGGCCTCCCTGTCCATCACCAGCTCCCGGAGGTCACTCAGACTCACGTCCATCGAGTCAGTGATGCCATCCAGCCATCTCATCCTCTGTCCTCCCCTTTTCCTCTTGCCCCCAATCCCTCCCAGCATCAGAGTCTTCTCCAATGAGTCAACTCTTTGCATGAGGTGGCCAAAATACTGGAGTTTCAGCTTTAGCATCATTCCTTCCAAAGAAATCCCAGGGCTGATCTCCTTCAGAATGGACTGGTTGGATCTCCTTGCAGTCCAAGGGACTCTCAAGAGTCTTCTCCAACACCACACTTCAAAAGCATCAATTCTTCGGTGCTCAGCCTTCTTCACAGTCCAGCTCTCACATCCATACATGACCACAGGAAAGACCATAGCCTTGACTAGGCAAACCTTTGTTGGCAAAGTAATGTTTAATACAATGCAATAAATGGAAAGGAAATGAAAGAACAAAATTGCAAAGATCAAGTACATCCCAGCTGTAAGGAGAAGTATTATTCTTGAAACTTAACTTCAGTGTTACAGATATAAATAGCTATGTGCTTTAACGATTGTTATGTAAATATATATTTCTGACAGTGACTCGCAGTGAAAACAATTTGAATGTCTCTTAGCAAGGCTTCCACAGGGCATCCAGCACAAAGCTGGCATCTCACAACATTCAGTAAATGAATGAATGAGTGAGTGAACTGGTAAACATATGAAGAATGAACACAGCATGCCAGGAATACACCACTCTAAGTCACAGCCCTAGCACTTGCAGTGGAAAGCCTGCTCACTCCAGCACTGCCATACTAGTGAGGCGGTGGGGACAGACAGCTGCCCAGCTAGAATTCCCTACAGTGACACTGTTGGCCTGGGACAGGATCTCTGACACAGAAGGGGCTTTAAAGAGGGAAGGATGGGGAAAAGCTTACCATGGTTGAGTGGGACTGGACTCTAGGAGCTGGGTTCTGAGGGGAGGAAGAAGGGAAGCAAGGGTTGCCAGATTTAGCAAATAAAAATACAGGATGTTGGTTAAATTTGAATTTCAGATAAACAAATAATTTAACAGCAAAGAAAACCATGAATCTTCAAGGTTGAAGGCATCAGACATTTATCTGATGCAAAGCTAGGTGCAAAATCATCTGTTAGGTCTTGTGGAAGGAAAAAGGACTTAGTTGTAAATGCTCACGAGGTCAGAGACACACAGACTAGAATCTCAGTAATGACCATGTACTGAGCACTAGACTAAGTCCTGAGTTGGCCAAAAAAGTTCATTTGGGTTTTCCATACCATCTAATGGAAAAACCCCAACAAAATTTTTTGTCAACGCAACACTTTTCCCGGCACTAACTCATTTGACCTTCACCACCCTGCAATCAGCAGCGCTATTACTCCCACGGAAGCTAGAAAAGCGAAATGCAGAGGAGTCACAAGAGAAATTTGTTCAAGGTCTCACAGAGGAACAAACATAAGTAACATTCAGTGGGCTCATGGAGAGGGCTGGATGTTATCCAGCAAGTGGATCTGGAGGTAAGATTTGAACTAAAATTTGAAGAAAGGGGGAATACCAATAAGAGAATGTTAGTGGGAGAATATTCCAGGCAGAGGAGGAGTTTGGAGGTGAGAGGATGTGGTTAAGAAATGGGAAGAGACCAAAAAGTCGCAAGAACACTGGAAAGATAACAGGAAGAAGATAAGACTGAATACAAAAATTAGGTAGGAATACACTGTTGAGGGGAACTATATATCCTGCTGAATCTGCGTGCAAAGATGAATCACCAAAAACTGGGGGTACATAAACGAGTACTGTGCTCAGTTCAGCTATTAAGGAAAATAACTTTGGCAACAGTGCAAGAGACCAAGTGGATAAGACAGAGATCAGAGGCCAGGAAAAGATTCAGGTAACTCAGTGCAGCTGGCTGGCAAAGCATGTGGAATCAGAATCCAGCATTTACCTCTCAGATTAAAGCTGGAGTGGGTAAGTGACCTTGGACAATTCATGTAATGCTCTGAGCCTTGGCTTCCTCACTTCTGAAACAGGGAAGACAACATCAATTCTCTCATAACATTATATGGGAATAAGACAGGACGACATACGGGAAACACCCCACAAATGGAGGCTATTTGTAAAGGGTGACAGACATGGAACTGGAATCTTTCCTTTAACAATCCCTCTGAGTTTAATCAACCTTGGATTGACCATTTCCAGAAGTAAGGTACTTGCGCCATCCCAACGGTAACACAGTGAGAGAAAGAATAGGAGAGAATGGGATTTGCTTTTCCTACTTCCAAAGACAAAGAGTTTATTTAGAAATGAAGCTGATGTAGAAAACAAAAAGTAAAACAAAGCAAAAAACTAAATACCAAGTAACTATAGTCGAGGGAGGGAGGTGAATCTTGAGATCCTCACTCTAACACACATTAATAGAATGATCTTAAGCAAATAAACTCTCTAAAACTCAATTTTTCCTGTCTGTAAAACATTGGTTGTTAACACCAAAATTATGAAGCCATTGAGAGGACAGCTGATATCATGTATATTATAGCCCTAGAACAATGCCTGGCCCAAAGTAGGCAATAAATGATAGTTATTTTGTGTTATGCATAAATTTAAATGAAACTATAGTTACAGTTGTGTACAGATGTGAGAGTTGGACCGTAAAGAAGGCTGAGAATTGTGGTGCTGGAGAATACTCTTGAGGGTCCCTTGGACTGCAAGGAGATCCAACCAGTCAATCCTAAAGAAAATCAACCCTGAATATTCACTGCAAGCTGAAACTCCCATACTCTGGTCACCTGATGCCAAGAGCCAACTCATTGGGAAAGATCCTGATGCTGGGAAAGATGGAGGGCAGGAGGAGAAGGTGGCGACAGAGGATGAGATAGTTGGATGGCATCACCGACTCAATGGACATGAGTTTAAGCAAACCTCGGGAGACGGTGAAGGACAGGGGAACCTGGTGTGCTGCAGTCCATGGGGTCACAATGAGTTGGACACAACAGCGCCTGAACAATAGCTGCAGTTAGGCAGTAATACTGGGGGAGACAGAAAACAGAACGTAGAAATACGTAGAATGCACATGAGGTGTGACAATTCTAGAGACACCCATGACGGTGGTGGGGAACTGACGGCCCTCTTCTGTAGAGCCAGATGTGTTCTGCCCAATGGACGTGGCCTCTGAAAGGTGCCCCGCGAGGTTACACGATGGAGGATGGCAGAATGAAAGATGCAGCTTTGCAGACTGAAGATAGAGGGCTCTGGGGGGAGATAAGGCAACTGCCTCTGTCTACATGATTCTTCTGTCACTTCCTGTCCTGGAGCCAGACCTCATCACTGACCAGCCCCGAGGCACAAAGAAAGCAAAGCAATACTGTGGGTGGAGGTGGGGACAGGTTCTTAATATGTTAGAGCTTGAAGGGGAAGAAATTGATGCCAGGACCCGACTTCCAGCCATCCAAGCACACAGGAAACAGAAAAGTAGAACCTGTTGGGTCTGAAACCACGTACCCGTGTGCTTAGATATCAGAAAGTTCAGGAAGTCCACTCTTTTTCCAGGACCTCTGCCTTCATGTACTGCAAACCACATTCCAAACATCTAGCCCAATGCTCACGGTGCCACCGTGGCTGCAGTGAACTTACGGTTCTTTGCTTTCTTTTTCCCTTGAAATTTTAAAGCCGTTTCTCAAAGACTTGGCTTGTTAACTTAAATACTAAGAAAAAGATGAAACAAAAAGATCACGAAGACATTCTGTTTCAAACATACACCATCTGTCTTTAGCCTCTGAAGATGATGCAGCCGGACACGCACTGGCCTTGTTTTTCAACCACAGTGACTTCTGGCTCCCATGTCCTCTGCAGCCTGGCACCCGTTCTCCCTAGTCAGATAACGGCAAGCACACAAGAGGTTGTGTTGGGACTCAGTGCTCTTTCAGGTAGAATCTCTTCTGTGTAAACCTATTTGGCCTGTGTAGGAAGCAACTAGGGCTTCCCTTGTGGCTCAGATGGTAAAGAATCCACCTGCAATGCGGGAGACCTGGGTTCAATCCCTGGGTCAGGAAGATCCCCTGGAGAAGGGAATGGCAACCCACTCCAGTATTCTTGCCTGGAGAATCCATGGACAGAGGAGCCTGGAGGGCTACAGTCTATGGGGGCTCAAAGAGTCAGACACGACTGAGTGACTAACACACACACAAACACACATACACACACAGGAAGCAACTACATTCCTAGTCAGCTCCAAACCAAAATGAAACCAAAGGCCATGCAGCATGTAAATCTCTGCTCTTGATTTCCCTGAAACTGAAGGGACCCTCCACAGTTAGGAAGAGAGCGTGTGGTGGAAATGAAAAACTGCCTAAAATGTTCTCAGATCCTAGCATTCCTTCCACTTTTAGAAAAGGAATATTTAGAAAGATTTAAAAATCTCTTTCTTACAACACTTCTCTCCCTCCCAGACGTCGAGAGCTCTCAACAACTGCCTCTTGGTTTATGACTGAGCGCGTTGAAGGGGCTGCTGCCTGAGAAGAAAGCATCCTTGAAACACATTCCTGACTCAGTTATTCATCTGTCTGAGGGCACAGATTTTCCCCCACAAGGAGGAATCGGATGATCACTTAACTGCTCCAGCAGCACTGATTAAAAGTGACACCTGGGTGAAGTGTTTGGGGTTGATTCAGCCAACACTGCAACCATCGGTTGTAGAAAGGAGAGAGCAGATGCCACAGCAGCTCCTGCCTCTGGGTGCTTAAAAATAAACCAGAGCAAGACACAAGGAGACGCCAAGGACTGAGGGAATTCCCTCTCCCTAGAGCTCTTCAAAGACCAAACAGCCTCTTAACTGTCTAAATAGATCTCTGGGGGCTTCCCTGGTGGCTCAGTGGCAAAGAATCTACCTTCCAAGGCAGGAGACACGGGTTTGATCCCTGATCCGGAAAGATCCCACGTGTCATGGAGCAACCAAGCCTACTTGCCACAACTATTGATCCTGTGCTCTTGAGTCCAGGAGCCGCAACTACTGAGGCCACGTGCTGCAACTACTAAGCCCGCGCACCTAGAGCCTGTGCTCTGCAACAAGAGAAGCCACCACAGCGAGAAGCCCACACACCACAGCTAGAGAGTGGCCCCCATTCACCACAGCTAGAGAAAAAGCCGAAACAGCAACGAAGACCTCGCACAGCCAAAAAATAAGTAAATAAAAGTATTGAAAATAAATGTATAGGTCTCTGACTAGTTTCTGAGGCCCCTTCCTCCCAGCCATGATTGAGAGGCAATTATTTTAAGAAATTAAGGTGGGGCATCTATTGGCTTGAAGATAAAACAGGCAGGCATATACCATTAAAAGGCATGTACAACTGAAATTGCTTGGCATGGGTTCTGGTAACTTCAGAACAAAAATCCGAACACAAGAGAAGAGAAAGCCAAAGAGAAAAGTCATTTTCAAGAAGGACCTTGGGTGTGCAGAACAACCCTCAAATGATGCCTAACCTTTAGGTCGTGCTAACATGCTAAGCTGCTTCAGTCATATCCGATTCTTTGTGACCTCACGGACTGTAGCCCGCCAGGCTCCTCTGTCTGTGGGATTCTCTAAGCAAGAATACTGGAGTGAGTTGCTATTTTCTCCTCCAGGGGATCTTCCCGACCCAGGAATTGAACCCACATCTCTTACATCTCCTGCATTGGCAGGCGGGTTCTTTACCACTAGTGCCACTTGGAAAGCCCTTACAGAGAAGCAAATGGACAGAGATGCTGCGTGCCAAAGGAGACAGTTCATGTTAGCTGCAGACCTGGAAAACTTGACTTTTCCAGCCTCTTCATTATATCTTAGATTTTAGGCTACCATGTACCCAGGGATTTCAGTCTGGTTTCTCCCCGTCTGCTCTTATTTTCTCAGCTCCTCTTCAGCACCTACTGTTCGGATCTCCCTGCTTCAAGATGGTTTTATCACGCAGCAGAGATTCTGGGTTGAACAGTCTGAGCTCCAAAATCAAAGGGATAGGACCACAGGGCCTCAGAAGGTAAGAAGACCTACAGCTGTCAGAGTCTCAGTGGCAGGCAGGGAGGAGACTCAAGAGTCAGAATCCTGAAGAAGTGGCTTATTGAAGGATGAGTCCTGCATCCTGAGAAGAGAGACCAAATTCAGCTTCTCTCTGGCCAGTCAGGAAACTGAGGACTGAGGGCGGAGGTACTCCAGAGGCAGCCTGAGGCTGGCAGGGGCCTAGGACTGATTGCGGAGAACCACACAGGCACGCACAGCAGTGCAGTGTTAACCCGGCCACCGCCACCATCCTCTGGTCCAGGCCTAGCAGTCAGGCAGTCAGCAGGAGGAGTAGACATAGACAATGGACACACAGGGATCTAGAGGTGGGGATGGGGGAGCTGTGACACTGTCCCTACTGAGTGGCCCCATGGGTTTCCTATAAAACAGTCGGTGCCACCCTTCGCCCCAGGCGGAGAAGCCCGCCACCCTCCTCTTACACGCCTCCTTGCAGAGATGCTCACCGCAGCACCACTGCCGCCTCAGACAGGTGGGAGCAATTAGATGTACCTGCCTTCAGCACTGCGATTCGTACACCTGATGTGGCAAATCCCATTTTTAACCCTTCTCATCCCCAAGGGATCTACTCCCGAAAGAAGAAAGGAGTTAACTTCGATTGAGTTGGCGCTGTGCGGGAGGCTGGGGGAGGGGAGCGGAGGAGGGCAGCAAGGTGGAAATCTTCTGACCCAAAGATTGCACGTCCCGGTTTGTTTGGGTTTGGGGTTTTTTCAGATGAAGAGGAAAAAGCAAGAAACAAAGTAGGCAGCAGAGAGGGACTGCAGGGTACCCGCTCATTTTCAGACGTTCCTGGCCTTTCAGGGAAAGAGCAACTCGCAAAACTCGATTAACAGAAAACGTGTTTGCCTACTAGGGAAGGAAAACAAAATTTTCACCGAGATTCAGAGGAGCTGGATTTCAGGCTCCCTGGGGTCCGGTTTCCCCCCGACCCCCACCCCTGGCCATCCTCGCGCTCCACCCCAGACCTGCAGGTGGAAACCAGCAAGAGAGACGGTCTAGGGCCCTGGCCAGGGGTCGCCGCCCGCGCCGACGGCCGCGCCGCGGGGACACGCCCTCCACCTACCTCAAACATGGGAGAGGCGCCCTTGCTCGGCAACGTGCAGCCCAGGAGCTTGGCGAGAAACTTTGCCATATGAGGCAGGGGCTCTCCCGAGGCGCCGGATCCGTCCTTCGGCTGCACGGGGGCCCGAGCGCCCGGGTCTCGCCCGCAGCCTGCCGGCCAGCGCGGCCCGGGGCTGGGGGCGGCCCGCGGCGGGGCCGGGCCCGGGGGGAGCGCGCCTGCCGCCCGGCCGCCACCACCGCCCGGCGTGCGGGGTGCGAGTGCGCGCGGCCGGGTCCGCCCGGGAGCAGGGCGCCGCCGTCTGCGCTAGCCTTTCCCGCTGAATGTCACTCTCGCCCGAGTACCGGGAAGGGCCCCGCCGAGGGCGGGGCGGGAGGGCCAACGCGCCGCAGGACTGGCGCCGCGCGCGGGCAAGGGCACTGGCGGGCAGAGCGCCGAGGCGCGAGCACCGGAGGCCCGGCCCCAGGCGCCGCCGCTCCAGCCACACCGCTTCGGCCGCGGCCCAGGCCTGAGGCTCGGCCGGAGAGCGGGAGGCGAGGCCGGGGAGGGTAGGCGGACGGGGCCGGCCGGGGTGACCCACTTCTCCGGTTTCCCCTCTCCGTGCCGAGGGAGGTGGGAAAGGCTGCCTCCGGCCGCGGCTGACCCGCCGGGTGACGGCTGCCAGGCGCGCGCTGCCCGCAGGGGCTCCCCCGGCGGCCGGCGCCGGCCCCACCCTCCTTCGGGGAAGGGAAAAGGCTCCCGAAGCCTGGGAGGGGACTCCCGCTCACATTCTCCCTGTAACCCCTCATGATGCATGGGACAGGCACTGCCCCAGAAGGGGAAAGGTGACTTTGCAGGTACAGGGCACAGATAGAGAGCTATCTGGGCACAAAATATGCTCCATAATCACAACCTTGGCTGGGGTGGGGGTGGGGCGGGGGACGGATGGACATGGCCAGGAGGTTGATGCACACAGGTATGGTCCTGTTTTCTTTCCAAACCTGTGAGGCTTGTCTTCTAATAAGGGAGATAATATTAGGACACGGGAACCTACCGTACATATTTCTTTTGCAGCCAGAAAAGACCCTGATGCTGGGAAAGACTGACGGCAGAAGGAGAAGAGGGCAACAGAGATGAGATGGTTGGATGGCATCACAGATTCAGTGAACATGAACTTGGACAAACTAGGAGGTGGTGAAGGACAGGGAAGCCTGGCGAGCTCCAGTCCATGGGGTCGCAAAGAGTCCGACAGGACTTGCTGACTGAACAACAACACAACTATACATCTGGAACTTGAAGTGTGTACATGAGAATAATTCAGAGAGCTTGTTTAAAACCAGAAGTACTGGGCTCCAAACTCCAGTGTTTCAGATTCAGAGGGTTTGGGGCAACCTCAGGATCTGCTTTTTTATTAAGCACCCAGGAGATTCTGCTGCAGGTGGTAGGTACCCAGGATGGACCTGGAGAAACACTGCCCTACCTTGTCAAACCCAGAGGTCAGCACATACAAGAACTGTAATAGCATCCCATTGGTAATAGAGGTTTGTCGCATTCAGATCAGATCAGATCAGATCAGTCGCTCAGTCGTGTCCGACTCTTTGCGACCCCATGAACTGCAGCACGCCAGGCCTCCCTGTCCATCACCAACTCACATTACCTAGTTTTAAATGCAAGGAAACAGAACTAGCAGAGCCTGTGTTACTTCATCAAATCACCTTGTCAAATCAGCTCTTGTAGGAGCACCCTACAAATGCTTGTTGGACACCATGAGTACAAGATGAATGGTTGGATGGATGGTGATGAATAGCTGGGTCCATTTCCTGATTCTCATTCCAGAATTCTACCTGGTACAACAAACTCACTGTAAATTTAGGGAATAGAATATGAAGGAAACGTGTAAATTACTTTGAGTGTATCAGCTTAGTGCTTCTCAAACTTTTTTCATTCAAGTTTTTTTTGCAGTAAAGAGATCATCAAAAACAAAGTTTCTTTGACATCTTTCTGTCTTTTGTATTCTATCTATAAATATTCAGGTTTGGATTTCCCTAGTGGTCCAGCGGTTAAGAATCCACCTGCCAATGCAGGAGACACGGGTTCAATCCCTGCTGTGGGAAGATTACATTTGCCACAGGGCAACTAGGCCTGTGCCCCACAACTACTGAAGCCCAAGCTCTAGAGCCCACAAGCTTCGACTCCTGAGTCCACACACCACAACTACTGAACCCCGTGTGCTCCTCAGCAAAAGAAGCCAACAAAATGAGAAGAAGCCCATGAACTACAGCTGCTCATTGCAACTAGAGAAAGCCAGTGTGCAACAACTGGACAACTGCAACACAGACCCAGTGCAACCAAAAATAATTATTTTTTTAAAATAAATAGATTGACAGACTCTAATTCCCTGTAGCTATAGGTCTGTAGTCCTTGTTTCCTTGTTAGTTGTCAGCAGGGTGCCCACCCTCCACTCAGAGAGGTTGCCCAGATTCCTTCTCCTGTGACCTCGTCCATCTTCTACACAACAATCATCTTGAGTCCTTCTCATGCTTCAGATCTCTCTAACTTCTTTTTCTGCAGCCAGAAAAGACTTTTCACTTAAGAGGCTCATGTGATATACACAGTTATAATATCCAGGCCCACCTAGATCATCTTTATGTCCTAAGGTCAACTGATTAGTCAACGTAATCACATCTTCAAAGTCCCACATAATGTAACATACTCACAGAAGGAAAACCAGGGATGAAAGCCATAGAGCTATTTGGAATCCAGCTTACCATGTGATTATTCTGAGGAATAAGTACATGTTTGCATTTTAAACACTGAGAATAGTGTCTTATTTTGTGCTATGTAAAATAAGAACTCAATACAGGTTAACTGTTATTTTTTTTCTGCTCATAGCACTTCATGTGATTGTCATTACAACTCTGTATTACTTTAAAGGTAAGAGATCAAGAATTAAAAAGACTGGCCAACACCATTCAGCAGGTTTGTGGCAGAGACAGGACTCAAACCTAGTTCAACTGCCAGTCAGGTCTGTGTTTTTGCTATTACATGATACTACATGACAGAAAGTTGGCAAAGAACAGGTAATGTTCATTTGCGGAGTGGAACTTAAGAAAAAATATGAAATTTAAGGAACAGAAAGAATATTTATAGAGAGTCACTTGCCATATATGAGTAATTTATGGTTTAGGAACAAGGAAGGCTATATTAAATACTAACTGAAATAAGAAAATCTTTAACTGAACTAGCGATTTTTAGTGAATAGAGGCATTTTCTTTTTTATTATTTTTAATTGAAGGATAATTGCTTTACAATGTTGTCTTGGTTTTCACCCTACATCAACATGAATAAGCCATAGGGATACATACATCCCTTCCCTCATGAACTTCCCTCTCACTTCCCACCCCAACCCACCCCTCTAGGCTGTCACAAAGCAGCAGGCTGAGCTCCCTTCACTATACAGCATTAGTGTATCTATTTTACACATGGTAATGTATATATTTCAGTGCACTCCCTTCTCCAGGGGATCTTCCTGACCCAGGGATCAAACCCAGGTCTCCTACATTGCAGACAGATTCTTTACCATCTGAGCCCCCTCCCCTTTTTAATGTATATATATCAATGCCACTCTCTCAATTCATCCCATCCTCTCCTTCCCCTGCTGTGTCCATGAGTCCATTCTCTATGTCTCAGTTCCTATTCTTGCCCTGAAAATAGGTCCATCAGTACCATTTTTCTAGATTCCATATATATGCGTTAATATACGATACTTGTTTTTCTCTTTCTGACTTATTTCACTCTGTGTAAAACAGGCTCTAGGTTCATCCATCTCCCTAGAATTGTCTCAAATTTGTTCCTTTTTATGGCTGAGTCATATTCCACTGTGTGTGTGTGTGTGTGTTTGTCACAACTTCCTATTCCATTCCTCTATCAATGGACATCTAGGTTGCTTCCATGTCCTGTCTATTGTAAATGCTGCTATGAACATTGAGGTACATGTTTTAATTATGGTTTTCTCAGGGCATATGCCCAATGGTGGGATTTCTGGGTCATATGGTAGATTTATTCCTAGTTGTTCAAGAAGTCTTCATGCTGTTCTCCATGAGGGCTGTATCAGTTCACATTCCCACCAACAGTGCAGTCCAGTGCTCCATACCTGTAACAATTTACATTCTCTCCACATCCTCTCCAGCATTTATTATTTGTAGATTTTTTGATAATGGCCATTCTGACTCGTGTGAGGTAGAGGCATTTTCTTGTAACGACAGTCATCTTAAGGGGCGGTACACTCACACTTGTGATCAAGACTCATTCCTTTGATGAGCTCTTCATATCCCTGCTGCCTCCCCTCTGCCATCCTGCATCATACAGTGTCATGAGAAACATTCCTGAAGGGCAGCCACCCACTGACTCTGCCTTGATGGGAAGAGCATTGCCCACACCATCTCCAGGCCTGCCCAGGTCTGAATCACTACTACATCTATCTCCTGCTGTCTCCCTTGATGGTAGAGCAACAACAGAGACCCAAGATGGATGTATGAATGGAGGGATGGAGGGATGGATAGATAGAGACATAGAAAGACAGTCTTCTCATCCCTGGTCCTCCCTCATTTAGGACCTTGACCACAGTATTATTCACTAGAATGATTCATAATATTTGACCCAGCATTTCTTTTTCTATAATGTAATTTAGATTTTTTACATAATTTTATTTATTTATTTTTGGCTGCACTGGGTCTTTGTTGCTGTGCATGGGCTTTCTCTAGTTGGAGTGAGCAGAGGCTACTCTCTAGCTGCGATGTAAGGGCCTCTCACAGCAGTGGCTTCTCTTGTTGCAGAGCACGGGCTTTAGGGCACACGGGCTTCAGCAGTTGTGGCTCCCAGGCTCTAGAGCACAGGCTCAGTAGCTGTGATGCATGGGCTTAATTGTTCTTTAGCGTGTGGGATCTTCATCAAATCCTGTGTCTTCTGCATTGGCAACTGGATTCTTTACCACTAAGCCACCAGGGAAGCCCTGACTCAGCATTTCTGTTTTTAGGCTTGATCCTAAGAAAATATTCAGAAATCAAATAAAATAAAAACCAAATGATTCAAAGAGCATTACAATTAAAATTGTTTCATAGGGGCAAGAGGGTGTGCTTTTTACTGACATAGTATCCACTGTGGTTATAAAAGCAGGCCTGGAGTCAGGTTGCCTGGATTTGAATTCTGGTTCTTCTTGCAAGTACTAACTTAAAGTGATCTAGGCCAAGTCACTTCAGTTAGATAAACCTCTGTTTCCTTATTTGTTTTCCTTATCTACCTCATAAGGATTTAATTAGTTAATATTATTATACTAACTTATTAGAATGATTATTATACTAATACCTATTCATATAATTAAGATACTCATAAAGTTCCTGGTCCATAGTTAGAAATGGTAATAAATGTTAACTATTAGGAGGATTATGATTAATGATATGTCCTTAATTACTGACTCAGAGCCTGGCACACTGTACTCGGTAAAAACTCATTGGATGGATGGATCAGCAAATGAATGAGCAAAGATAAATTGTTGAAGCAGTATAAAGCCAAAATTTGTAAACCACTTGAAGTCTGATGATAGAAGACTGTATTGATAAATTATGATTCATGAATACAGTCAGCATTAAGTATGTTTCTAAAGAATATATTTACTAACCTAGAAAATGTCCTTTATGTAGTGTTGTATGGTGGCAGCATATAGTACATGTAGTATATGCCAACTTTGTAAAATGTTTGCATGTATACATAACAAGAAATCAGATCAGATCAGTCGCTCAGTCGTGTCCGACTCTTTGTGACCCCATGAACCGCAGCACGCCAGGGCTCCCTGTCCATCACCAACTCCCGGAGATCACTCAGACTCACATCCATCAAGTTAGTGATGCCATCCAGCCAAATGCTATATACCAAAGGCAATCATAGTTCTCTCTGGGTGATAGAATAATGGATTTTTAAAATTTCTTCTTACATGTTCCTGAATTTTTCTATTCTTTTGCAGTAAACCTGACTATAACTCCAATTCTAATACTTTTTAAAGATTCCAATATTAAGTACTTGAGCATTTTAAAAAGTCATCAGGTTAATCTTAACTGACTTAAGGTCTTACCCCTTTCGTAACACATTTAGAATGGACCAATTAACACAACTAAGTCTACTGTACAATACTCCCCTTAAGAAACCTCTGTTTATGAAGAGGCTCTGCTAAATATCATACAAAATTCAACTTTACTCACCTTTACTGTAACAGCTAATAGTCTAGTTATCAGCAATGACCCTGGGGATTGCAAAACCATAAGAAGCAAACATAATATATTTGCATAATTTACCTGTTTTCTCTTCTCATTTATTTTAAAAGTTAATGCAAAAGTTGAAGAATAAGTTCTGGAAATGACCATTTGCCCATAATGAGTAATAACATATGCCTGCCAGGCTATATGGAATACTGCTGTCTCAATCAACAGATGAATGAATAAAGAAAATAGCACACATAAATATAACAGAATATTATTTAACCATAAAAAGAATAAAATGGTGCTATTTTTGACAACATGAATGGACCTTGAGGACATTATGCTAAGTAAAATAAGTCCAAAAGAGAAAGAAAAGTACCATACAATCTCACATCTTTTTTTTTTTTAAGTTTTTGAATATTTATTTATTTTGGCTGTGCTGGGTTCTCACATCTTAAAAACAAAAACCAACCAAGTTCATAGATACAGAGAACAGATTGGTGGTTGCCAGAGGCAGGGACTAGGGGTAGGGTCGGGGACCTGAAATGGGTGAAGAGGATCAAAAGGTACAATCTCCCAGCTATAAAGTAATAAATAACTCATGAGGATGTAATGTGTAGCATGATAACTATAGTTAAAAATACTGTACTATGTATTTTAGAGTTGCTAAGAGTAAATCTTAAAATTTCTTATTGCAGGAAAGAAATTCTACAACTATGTTTAGTTATAGAACAGTGTAGAACAGTATAGAACACTACAGTAAGTAGTGACCATATCACATCTGAAACTAATGTAATATTGTATGTCAATTATACCTTAATAAAAAATAATAATGCATACATGAAATGATGTTCATTATTCAGTTTGGTTCAGTTTAGTCACTCAGTCATGTCCAACTCTTCACGACCCCATGAATCGCAGTATGCCAGGCCTCCCTGTCCATCACCAAATCCCAGAGTTCACTCAAACTCACGTCCATCGAGTCAAGGATGCCATCCAGCCATCTCATCCTCTGTCATCCCCTTCTCCTCCTGCCCCCAATCCCTCCCAGCATCAGTCTTCTCCAATGAGTCAACTCTTCACATGAGGTGGCCAAAGTACTGGAGTTTCAGCTCTAGCATCATTCCTTCCAAAGAAATCCCAGGGCTGATCTCCTTCAGAATGGACTGGTTGGATCTCCTTGCGGTCCAAGGGACTCTCAAGAGTCTTCTCCAACACCACAGTTCAAAAGCATCAATTCTTCAGCACTCAGCCTTCTTCACAGTCCAACTCTCACATCCATATATGACCACAGGAAAAACCATAGCCTTGACTAGACGAACCTTTGTTGGCAAAGTAATGTCTCTGCTTGAATATGCTATCTAGGTTGGTCATAACTTTCCTTCCAAGGAGTAAGCGTCTTTTAATTTCATGGCTGCAGTCACCATCTGCAGTGATTTTGGAGCCCAGAAAAATAAAGTCTGACTGTTTCCACTGTTTCCCCATCTATTTCCCATGAAGTGATGGGACCAGATGCCATGATCTTCGTTTTCTGAATGTTGAGCTTTAAGCCAACCTTTTCACTCTCCACTTTCACTTTCATCAAGAGGCTTTCTAGTTCCTCTTCACTTTCTGCCATAAGGGTGGTGTCATCTGCATATCTGAGGTTATTGATATTTCTCCTGGCAATCTTGATTCCAGCTTGTGTTTCTTCCAGTCCAGCGTTTCTCATGATGTACTCTGCATATAAGTTAAATAAGCAGGGTGACAATATATAGTCTTGACATACTCCTTTTCCTGTTTGGAACCAGTCTGTTGTTCCATGTCCAGTTCTAACTGTTGCTTCCTGACCTGCATACAAATTTCTCAAGAGGCAGATCAGGTGGTCTGGTATTCCCATCTCTTTCAGAATTTTTCACAGTTTATTGTGATCCACACAGTCAAAGGCTTTGGCATAGTCCATAAAGCAGAAATAGATGTTTTTCTGGAACTCTCTTGCTTTTTCCATGATCCAGCAGCTGTTGGCAATTTGGTCTCTGGTTCCTCTGCCTTTTCTAAAACCAGCTTGAACATCAGGAAGCTCACAGTTCACATATTGCTGAAGCCTGGCTTGGAGGATTTTGAGCATTACTTTACTAGCGTGTGAGATGAGTGCAATTGTGCAGTGGTTTGAGCATTCTTTGGCATTGCCTTTCTTTGGGATTGGAATGAAAACTGACCTTTTCTGGTCCTGTGGCCACTGCTGAGTTTTCCAAATTTGCTGGCATATTTAGTGCAGCACTTTCACAGCATCATCTTTCAGGATTGGAAATAGCTCAACTGGAATTCCATCACCTCCACTAGCTTTGTTCATAGTGATGCTTTCTAAGGCCCACGTGACTTCACATTCCAGAATGTCTGGCTCTAGATGAGTGATCACACCATCGTGATTATCTGGGTCGTGAAGATCTTTTTTGTACAGTTCTTCTGTGTATTCTTGCCACCTCTTCTTAATACCTTCTGCTTCTGTTAGGTCCATACCATTTCTGTCGTTTATGGAGCCCATCTTTGCATGAAATGTCCCCATGGTATCTCTAATTTTCTTGAGGAGATCTCTAGTCTTTCCCATCATTGTTAGGGAAATGCAAACCAGAACTACAATGAGGTATGACCTCACACTAGTCAGAATGGCCATCACAAAAAAATATACAAACAATAAGTGCTGAAGAGGGTGTGGAGAAAAGGGAAGCCTCCTGCATTGTTGGTTGGAAAAGTAAACTGATACAGCCATTATGGAAAACAGTATGGAGATTCCTTAAAAAAAAACTAGGAGTAAATATACCATGCTGCTGAGTCACTTCCGTCGTGTCCAACTCTGTGCAATCCCATAGACAGCAGCCCACCAGGCTCCCTTGTCCCTGGGATTCTCCAGGCAAGAACACTGGAGTGGGTTGCCATTTCCTTCTCCAATGCATGAAAGTGAAAAGTGAAAGCGAAGTCGCCCAGTCGTGTCCGACTCTTAGTGACCCCATGGACTGGAGCCCACCAGGCTCCTCCGTCCATGGGATTTTCCAGGCAAGAGTACTGGGGTGGGGTGCCATTGCCTTCCCCCAACCCCCCAATATACCATAAAACCCAGCAATTCCACTACTGGGCATATACACTGAGAAAATCACAATTCTAAAAAAACACATGTATCCCAATGCTTAATGCAGCACTATTTACAATAGCCAGGATGGGAAGCAACCTCAATGTCCATCAACAGATGGATGGATAAAGGATATTGTGTATACAATGGACTACTATTCAGCAATAAAAAGCGAATTTGAGGCAGTTCTAGTGAGGTAGATGAACATAGAACCTCTTATACAGAGTGAAGTCAGTAAGAGAAAAATAAGTATCAAATATTAATACATATCAGATCAGATCAGATCAGTCGCTCAGTCATGTCTGACTCTTTGCGACCCCATGAACTGCAGCACGCCAGGCCTCCCTATCCATCACCAACTCCCAGAGGTCACTCAGACTCACATCCATCGAGTCAGTGATGCCATCCAGCCATCTCATCGTCTGTCATCCCCTTCTCCTCCTGCCCCCAATCCCTCCCAGCATCAGTCTTCTCCAATGAGTCAACTCTTCACGTGAGGTGGCCAAAGTACTGGAGTTTCAGCTTTAGCATCATTCCCTCCAAAGAAATCCCAGGGCTGATCTCCTTCAGAATGGACTGGTTGGATCTCCTTGCAGTCCAAGGGACTCTCAAGGGTCTTCTCCAACACCACAGTTCAAAAGCATCAATTCTTCGGCGCTCAGCCTTCTTCACAGTCCAGCTCTCACATCCATACATGACCACAGGAAAGACCATAGCCTTGACTAGGCAAATCTTTGTTGGCAAAGTGATGTCTCTGCTTTTGAATATGCTATACATATGGAATATATAAGAAAGGTACTGACGAAACTAGCATAGAACAGACTCGTGGACACAGCGGGGGAAGGTAAGGCTGGGATGGACTGAGAAAGTAACACTGACGTACATACATGGTCATGTGTAAATAGATAGCTAGTGGGAAGTTGCTAAATAACACAAGGAGCCCAGCCTGGTGCTCTGTGATGACCTAGAGGGGCGGAACTGGGGGAGGGGAAGGAGGCTCAAGAGGGAAGGAATATATATATATTTAATTATATGAGTGATTTCAGTTCTACAACAGAAACCAACACAAAATTTAAAGCAATTTCCCACCAATTAAAAAATAAATAAAATTTTAAAATAACAATAATGATGATAAAATAGAGAATACTACTTTCATTTACCCTGCCTCCTTCATGGCACTGAGAAAGAGCCGGTATTGCAGTTACTGTAAATACTGTACCTCAATGTGGTCAGAAAATAGAGCAGTCTGATTAATCAACTATTCCAACTAATTATCACTTATGCAACACGTGAATTACCACTTTTCAAAAAATTAGGCTGTCATAAATTGCAATTAACACTGAAACTCTACGGAAGGTTTCATTATTCTTTGATGATTCAGAAGGCACTTCAGTGTCTCTTGGGATGTCGGGTTCACCAGCATTAAAATCATTTTTACCCATAGGAAGGATGAGGGGAGAGGCTGGCTAATAGTTTTCAGTCGAGAGAAATGCAAGCAAGCCAGGTTTTACTATGTTTACAAGGCTGAATGGATGTCTATTGAGCTCTTTAAGCACCTCCTGAGAAAGGCGGCTCTACTTGGCTGAGATGGTATAATTATAATTCCACAGGAATACAATGGTAACATTCTATTTTACAACAAAGAAAATTAGATTACAAGTTATCTAACAACCCTCCCTTCCTCCCAGCTAAGATCACACACCGTATAGAGTTACAATGGTGCCAATTACAGCATCTTTTCATGCACTGTATGTTCCTTTGGTTTTTGATGATCTGAATGGATTTCATACCAAACAGCAGCTACTGGCAGCAATCAAAACAATTTGGGGGAAAACAGTTCCATCTTCAGTGCTCTAGGAATACTATTGATTTAAACTTAGCATCTGCCTCACTTCTTTCTTGGTACAATGAGCGAGCATGTGGCTTCTGTCTGGGCACCCCTGTCTGCCTTACCCAGAAGGTAGGTGGGGAAGTCTAATATACACTGGGCCTTTTCCAACACTAACTGCAAACAGCCCATTTCCATCAGAGAACGTTTTTTGAGAATTTAGTCCAATCTACCACTTCCTCCTTCCCCAACCCCCAACAGAACAAGAGAACCTTACAGAATGAGAGGCACAGAGAGGTTATGGTTTTTGCCTAAGTTTACACAGCTAGCAGACAGGCAGAGTGAGACTCAGATTCTAAAGTGCCTGATAGCCCATGCTCTTTCCACTGAGTCATTTTCTCAGTGCCCCTGTACATCTCCACTAAATCATGCCCCAAAAAGCTTTACTTTGAGCTAGGTGCAAAACAAAAGAAAAAAATGAGAAAGGAGAGAAAGGAAGAGGGAGAGGAAGAGGGAGAGAGGGATGGAGAGAGAGAGAAAGAGGGGAGGGGGAAGATGAAGGGACAGAGAAGGACTCAGCATCACAACCTTTAGATACCACTCCCACATCCCAGCCAAGCTTATTCCTCTGATGCAGTAACTTGGGGTTTCAGTCCTTGTACTTCAGAGCTGCCAAGGTTTATTTATTTGAAAAGTGGTAAAGGGGCTCCCTGGAAGAAAGTCCCACTCTGGCTGTCTGGGATGGGAAGGAGACATATTCTAGTATAGGAAAGATTCAAGGCTTAGGCAATATAATTGGCCGATGGTCAGCATAAAAGGAAGTTGGGCTGTTTAAGGGGTTAAGACATTCAGTGTGATATCTATCCTCTTCCAACCCAACCCTGGAAGGGACTTGTATTTTGACTCATGGAGAAACATACAATCTGAAGATGCCAAATAAATAAATGGAAAAGCTGCAGCATTACAGGTGTGATAAGAGACTGAGTAAGTTAATATGTCATCTGTTTGGGGCTTAATACAAGTGTCATTATGCTTGTGGGAAAGGGTCTGGTTCGTCATGGTTATGGTAGAAGAGCCAAGGTCGGCGCCAATGACGATGACAGGACCGATCCTGTATGATGTTGTTGTTGTTCAGTTGCTAAGTCGTGTCTGACTCTGAGACCCCATGGACTGCAGCACACAGGCCTCCCTGTCCCTCACTATACCCCAGAGTTTGCCCAGGTTCGTGTCCATTGAGTCGCTGATGCTATCCAACCAGTTAATACTGCATAACAACCAAACCCTCAGTGGTATTAAGGCTATGCCATAACCTGAAGTACCACAGCTCAAGTGTGGAGAACCAGAGTGCACGTGGGAAGCCAGTGGGGCATCGATATGAAATCCTGGAGCCAAGTGTACCAATGGGCAGCAGCAGTCAGCAATGTGGCTAAGACCAGGCAAAGGAACATCATACTCATGACCATGGCACCCCGGCCCCTTGAACAATGGTGGCCATAGAGGCTACAGACAATGGAGCAGAGATGGGGAACCATCAGGAAAAAGCAGAGCTGAACATGTGAGAAGAGATCCCATGGGAGCCAGAAAGTTAAAGATCCAAAAGATGGGGTAGGGGGAAGGAGCAGAAGGGGCTTGAGGCAAGCACCATCTCTGTTTGCATTTCATTGCTTCATATCCCTCCTTCAACTGGTCCATTCTAATTGGTGTGGCCACAGTCCTTAAAAAGTCCACAGGAAAGATAGCTGGGACAGTGAATGGACAGGTTCAGGGCTCTGGCCCAAAACATGCCATCCCCCTGAAGGTTGTTTAGTTCTAACTACCCACAGAGGCCCAGATCTGCCTTGCATCAGACACTCAGTGAGTTCTGGACAAGGTCCCCCTAAGGCTCCATCAGCATCACAAACAAAACAAAAAATGACTCAAGTTCAGATCAAGTCTAAACACCTGGGGGTTAAAAGAGAAGGCAAGGCTAGTCTTGCCTGAAAGGAAGGAAGGAATGGTTCCCATCCAACCACACACTTATGGCAGCCACACACTTAAACCAAAGCTTTAAAAAAAAAAAATACTATTTCTATTTTCCTCATTCCTTGCCATCAAGCCCTGATTTCTTAGTTCTCCAGGGGCAGAGATGTGTCCAGACAACGTCTTCCACAGCTGAACAGTACAGGTCATTATGGGGAATCCACGTTTTCAATCTTCTCCATCCTTCATCTCCATGGTAATAACAGTAACAGTAGCCAACACGGTGCTATGTGGCAGGCACTTGCTCAGTACTTTACTTATATTATTATGCATTATTATATTTGATCAGAGATGGTGTGGACCTAACAGAAGCAGAAGATATTAAGAAGAGGTGGCAAGAATACACAGAAGAACTGTACAAAAAAGAGCTTCAAGACCTAGACAATATGATGATGTGATCACTGACCTAGAGCCAGACATTCTGGAATGTGAAGTCAAATGGGCCTTAGAAAGCATCACTACGAACAAAGCTAGTGGAGGTGATAGAATTCCAGTGGAACTATTCCAAGTCCTGAAAGATGATGCTGTGAAAGTGCTGCACTCAATATGCCAGCAAATTTGGAAAACTCAGCAGTGGCCACAAGATTGGAAAAGGTCAGTTTTCATCCCAATCCCAAAGAAAGGCAATGCCAAGGAGTGCTCAAACTACCGAACAATTGCACTCATCTCACACGCTAGTAAAGTAATGCTCAAAATTCTCCAAGCCAGGCTTCAGCAATATGTGAACCGTGAACTTCCTGATGTTCAAGCTGGTTTTAGAAAAGGCAGAGGAACCAGAGATCAAATGCCAACTCCGCTGGATCATGGAAAAAGCAAGAGAGTTCAAAAAACATCTATTTCTGCTTTATTGACTATGCAAGCCTTTGACTGTGTAGATCACAATAAATATGGAAAATCTGAGAGATGGAATACCAGACCACCTGATCTGCCTGTTGAGAAATCTGTATGCAGGTCAGGAAGCAACAGTTAGAACTGGTCATGGAACAACAGACTGGTTCCAAATAGGAAAAGGAGTACGTCAAGGCTGCATATGTCACCATGTTTATTTAACTTATATGCAGAGTACATCATGAGAAATGCTGGACTGGAAGAAACACAAGTTGGAATCAAGATTGCCGGGAGAAATATCAATAACCTCAGATATGCAGATGACACCACTCTTATGGCAGAAAGTGAAGAGGGGCTAAAAAGCCTCTTGATGAAAGTGAAAGTGGAGAGTGAAAGGGTTGGCTTAAAGCTCAACATTCAGAAAACGAAGATCATGGCATCTGGTCCCATCACTACATGGGAAATAGATGGAGAAACAGTGGAAATAGTGTCAGACTTTGTTTTTCTGGGCTCCAAAATCACTGCAGATGGTGACTGCAGCCATGAAATAAAAGACGCTACTCCTTGGAAGGAAAGTTATGAGCAACTAGATAGCATATTCAAAAGCAGAGACATTACTTTGCCAACAAAGGTTCGCCTAGTCAAGGCTATGGTCTTTCCTGTGGTCATGTATGGATGTGAGAGCTGGACTGTGAAGAGGCTGACGCCGAAGAATTGATGCTTTTGAACTGTGGTGTTGGAGAAGACTCTTGAGAGTCCCTTGGACTGCAGAAGATCCAACAGTCCATTCTGAGGAGATCATCCTGGAATTTCTTTGGAAGGAATGATGCTAAAGCTGACTCAGTATTTTGGCCACCTCATGCGAAGAGTTGACTCATTGGAGAAGACTCTGATGCTGGGAGGGATTGAGGGCAGGAGGAGAAGGGGACGACAGAGGATGAGATGGCTGGATGGCATCACTGACTCGATGGATGCGAGTCTGAGTGACCTCCGGGAGCTGGTGATGGACAGGGAGGCCTGGCGTGCTGCGGTTCATGGGGTCGCAAGAGTCGGACACGACTGAGCGACTGATCTGATCTGATCTGATATTTGATCATTTCATCAACTCATAATGAAACACTATCATAATCTCTACTTTACAACTGAGAAAAAAATACAGCATGGAGATGTTTATTACCTTCCCAAGGTCACACAGCTAGAAAGAGATGGAGCCTGGCCAGCATGCAGGCAGTCCTCCAGAGCCTACGTGCTTTTCCTAAACCCCATCATCATTAGACAAGAAGAGCAACAAGGAGTGGAGCTCTTTTAGCCTCCCCTGTAGGGAAAATTGAATGTGAAATTCATTTAAAGAGGAAGCAGTTTTTAAACATACACTGTCTAATACCAAACAATGCCAATTTTGCAGACTAAATAAAAATAAGCAGAACTGAAGAATTTTGAACCCTATGCCCTAGAGTCTTTACAAGAGAATATTGAAAGTTAACTTTCCACTAGTCCCTCCCTGCCCAGCCCTTGCTTTCTGAGTGATGCTATGCTATGCTCAGTCACTTCAGTCGTGTCCGACTCTGTGTGACCCCATAGACGGTAGCCCACCAGGCTCCCCCGTCCCTGGGATTCTCCAGGCAAGAACGCTGGAGTGGGTTGCCATTTCCTTCTCCAATGCACGAAAGTGAAGTCGCTCAGTCGTGTCCGACTCTTTGTGACCCCATGAACTGCAGCCTACCAGGCTCCTCCATCCATGGGATTTTCCAGGCAAGAGTACTGGAGTGGGGTGCTGAGTGATGCTAGGAGAGTTCTAAATGTGTTCCCACCCAATTTTCATGTAAAGAGCTTCCTGAATCTTCTGCTAAATTCCTGTAACTTAGGTGAGAATTGAAGTTAAGAACTCTGTGATTGGCTTAACTTACTTTCATCTCTTTCAGAGCTTAAGATCCCTATAATGACACAAGGGTTCCAGGGCAAGGACACTCAACACCAGAATAACTTGAGTCCTACAAGTTATAGCTACTAGAACAGGTCCATCAACAGTCACACGATTTCCAATGAGGGAAGAGAAGAGGTTCAAGTTGCATTATTCAGAAGAACAGCATTCAGACTTAGCCTGGGAAGAATTTTCAGATGTCCAGGGTCTAATCTGTACTCGTTGGGAATGCCTGCAGTTCAATTCCAACCACTTCATAGATGCATCACAAGATTGCATGGATATGTACCAATCCCAAGGATATGTTTCTGTCGGGGGTACATGGCAAGCAGGAAAGGGAAACCCATTTAATTAAATATGCCAGAGGAATCAGAAAACAAAATGAAAGCCAATACAGTTGTAGAAAGGGTGACCCTGGTAGCCTACCCCAAAAGACAAGGCAAAGACAAATGATCTGAACTAAAAGCCTCTGAAAAAGGAAAAAGAAAGAGGGGAAAAAAACAGACTCTTTGTGTTTGATTCTGGAAACATATATTATGCTCACACTGAGAGCTGGCGGGCAGATGGTTGAAGCTCATACAAGGCATATTAAATCTATTTGGAACCCTCTTGCCCTCTTGATACAACACAGTTCATGCCTAGAGGGCAAGACAATCAGCACACAAATGCCTACAAATCACTCAGATTCTGTCACTAACTGGGAAACCCTCAGCTGCATCCCTGAGCAGAGGGAGTTTGAATGGTTTGGTCCATCCGTCACGACAGATCAGAGAGAGGGTCAGAAGAGAAAGCTGAGCCGTCCCCCTTCACACACACACACACACACACACACACACACACACACACACACACACACACACACACACAGCAGATCTCTTTGTATTCAGACTGGCTTCTGCCATTAGAGTCAGATCTGAAATGAAACAGCGCATGGAAAGCACCCAGCACAGAGCCCGCTCACGGGGCTCACTGGGTTTCTGCTATCCCTTCAGAGGAAGAAAAACAGATAATTGGATCTTAAAGGCCAAGAGAAATGAAGAGTCAACAAACTTTTACCTTGCCCAGTTGCCCTTCACTTTTTGGTTTTTTCTGATGGGCAATCATTTAATGATGCAGTGAAGGTCATACACATTCCATTGAGTCCACCTGGAAACAGCAAAACGTGAGACAGAGTAAATCATTCCAAAATGACAGAAGATGCCATATCAATCTGTTCAACCCAAGCATCTAAATCTCAGTGGCTTATGAATATTTTGGATAGCAAGATGCTGGCCACACAAAGTATGGTTCCCAAAACAATTCCATTGGCATCACCTGGGACATGCAGAATTCCAGGCCCCTCCCAGGCCCGATGAATCAGTCTGCATGTTAACCAGCTCCCAGAGGGTCTGTCCCTCAGGAAAGCACTGCTCTAGCTCAGTAATCACCTTGCAGTGTGTGCGCTCAGGAAACACATGAAATGATCTATTAGGACCTGCAAAGACATTTTGCAATTTCATATTTTTAAAATTTCATTTCTGTTTTTGTCTATTTTTATTTTGTGTATGCTTATCTCGATAAAGAAATTCAGCTTCGCTACTATTTGACATTTAATGTGACAGTGAAACATGTATAAACATAAATACATATACATATATTAGAAGTCTGAACTCAACTTTTTTTTTCAATTGTTGGGGCTCTCCACTTAAAACTTAAGGTACAATTAGGAGTGTGGAATTAACATATGTACATTCAGTCAGTCAGTTCAGTTGCTCAGTCATGTCCGACTCTGCAACCTCATGGACCGCAACACACCAGGCTTCCCTGTCCATCATCAACTCCCAGAGCTTACTCAAACTCATGTCCATCAAGTCGGTACATTACTATATATAAAATAGATAAATGATAAGGACCTACTGTATAGCACAGGGAACTATACTCAACATCTTGTAATAACCTATAAGGGGAAAGAATCAAAAAAGAATAGATTTTATATTTATATATATGAATCACTTTGCTGTACACCTAAAACTAATGCAACGTTGTAAAACAACTATACTTCAACAATAAAGAAAGAAAGAAAAAGGAAGGGAGGAAGAGAGGGAGGGAGGAAGGAAGGAAGAAAATCAGGATGAGACTTCCAGCTAAGCTCTGGCACAATAAGGTAGATCTGGTACATATCTCTGTCCAGGAAGCTTCCACTACTATGTGTTCATTAGCTGACACTGTCTCCTCCCAGTTACCTTATAAATCCATACATGGTACACAGCAGGGTCCTCCTTTTACAGCACTCCCCATGACTTGTCCAGCTGTGCCTAGCCCAGCCTGCATCTCAGCTAGCCTCTGAGAGGATGGGGCATATGCACCACATTGTCCCTTCTGCCTGTGAGTCTCCCATAAATCTTACCTGACACCCACATCATGCGATACTAACAGATAATCATCCTCCCATAAAATAATTAACTCATTTCATGTGTGGTCAGTGCCACGAAAAGTACAGGAGGATTAGGGGAAAACATTCATAGTCTGGAGGACCAGGAAAATTCCATAATGAAGGGACATTGAATGGGAACCTACAGGATGAACCCAGTTTAGGAGCACTCACGCAGTTGGAGCAAGTGCAAACATCCTATGGGAGGCAGGAATTCAGACCAGATTAGATGCTGAATAATGGCTGCTGTAGTTGGTTGTTGGTGGGCAATAAAGAGGGTAGCAAGGAGGAAGACAGAAGGGAAGATGGTTGGGGCCACGTCTCTTGACCTAGGGTGACATCCCAGTTTGGGCTCATCCAAAAGCAGAACCTGAGGTGAGGATTAGGATGCCAAAGGTTTATCTTGGAAGTAATCCAGGAAGCTTGAAGGCAAGGTAGCAAGGCAAGTCAGTATGAGGGTCGCTAATGAGTACTGGGGGCAATTAGGGCTCAGTCTTGAAGGGGATCCTCTGGGGGGCTGCATGAAACATACCTCCAAATGCTCCCACTGAGGGGCAGGGATGTCAGACATGTACCCACAACTCTCACCCTTCCTTGTTGGAAAGATTAAATAAAACTTTAAATTTCCAGAATGTAGTCCATGCCCTTGCTTGTAATAATATGGCTGTACCCAATCAACCAAGTTTAACAGTTTCAAACAATACAAATATATTATCATATGGTTCTGGAGGTGGGTGTCTAAAATGACTGGCAGAGTCATGATCCTTCCAGAGTTACCAGGGAAGAATCCCATGTCCTTGAATTTCCAGCTTCTAGAGGGAGCCTTCCTTATCCTGTGGCATCACTCCAACTTCTGCTTCCATCACAAAATCTTCCTCTCTGACTCTGAATTTCCTACTTCTCTCTTATAAAGATGCTTGTAATTACATTGGCCAATCTGCAGGCTATACAGTCCACTGGGTCACAGAAAGCACGCAGGTGTGCAGTCTGAAAAGCCCAGGAAAACATTGCCGTCCTAAAATCCTTAACTGAATCACATCTGCACAGTCCCGTTTGCCATGTAAGGTGACATATATTTACAGGTATCAGGGACACAGATACCTTTGTTGGGGTCATTCTGTCTACCAGGGCTTCCTAGGTAGCACTAGTGATAAAGAACCTGTCTGCCAATGCAGGAGACTTAAGGGACATGGGTTCGATCCCTGGATTGGGAAGATCCCCTGAAGGAGGGCATGACAACCCACTCCAGTATTCTTGCCTGGAGAATCCCATGGACAGAGGAGCCTGGTGAGCTACAATTCATAGGATCGAAAGGAGTTGCACATGACCGAGCAACTTAGCACACATGTACATTCTGTCTACCACAATGTCCTTGATTCTAAGAGACACTGACTTAAAAGATGTATATCGACTTACTTTCAGCTTTGATGGTGATAACCACCGCCTATTCAATCTTTATTTTTGATACGCATCCTGATTTCAGAAATGCAAAAAACTGCATGTCTCGGAATAGGGCAATAGGCCGAGCAGAGCTGCATGTTTATAGAGGCTCAGAGGCTACACACAGAGCCTAAGGCGAGAAATGAATACACTGATTCCATAAAGATTTTTTGAGAGACTTCCCTGGTGGTTCAGTGGGTAAGAATCCACCTTCCAAGGCAGGGGACATGGGTTCCATCCCTGGTCAAGAAACTAAGATCCCACATGCCTTGGGGCAGTGAAGCCCACCCACCACAACTACTGAGCCCCCCAGAGTCACAACTAGAGAGAAGCTCGTGCGTGGCAACAAAAGATCCTGGGTGCCTTACCTAAGACTTGCCACCATAGCCAAACAAAAAAATAAATAAATATTTCTTTATATATATTTTGAAGCTCTACCAGTAGCTGACCCTGAGGGTAAGCAGTAAGAAGTGTCTGCCCTCAGAGAGCTTATTCTCTTGTGGGAGCGGCAGTTTCCCAGGAGTGATGAATGCAATGGAGCAGAAAGCAGTGGGCAGAGTCTGAGGAGACTGAGGGACAGTGAGAGAGACCCCAGCTCAGATGGAGGAGGTCAGGGAGAACATGAAAGAGGGGGGCATGTCTAAGCAGAAACCTCAGTGAAGGCAAAGAGAAGGATTTTAGTCAAAGAGCAGCCCAAACACAAAAACTGTAAGGGAGAAAGAAGCTTGACACGGAACCTTCATCACTCCCACAGGAGAATATTTCCCAACTACTGCTACCCTTATTCTGAAGGTGAATACTGCTGAGGTAACATTAACTTTAAAACACTATAGGAAATTCCTTTTTTTTCTCTTTAAGGTTGAGTGGGAGGTGTAATAGAAAAAGATGGGGAACAAAGTTGGATGTGAGACAATTATTTGCCTTTAAACTTAATAGCAGAAAAGCGTCATTTTGTTCCTAATCTAAACTTACATTAAGTGCCTAGCCTGAGAGTACTACAGGAGCTTCCTTGGTAGCTCAGTTGGTAAAGAATCCACCTGCAATGCAGGAGACTCTGGTTTGATTCCTGGGTCGGGAAGCTCTTCCGGAGAAAGGATAGGCTACCTATTCTAGTATTCTTGGGCTTTCCTTGTGGTTCAGCTGGTAAAGAAGCTGCCTGTAATGCAGGAGACCTGGGTTCAATCCTTGGGTTGGAAAGACCACTCCAATATTCTGGCCTAGAGAATTCCAGGGACTGTATAGTCTATGGGATCGCAAAGAGTCAGACATAACTAAGCAACTTTAGCTTTCACTTTTCACTTTTGAGAGTGCTACAGAGACAAGCCCAAAGAAAACAGAACACCCTCATGTGTCTACTTCCTGTTCCCTTCACAACTGGTTTAGTTATTTCAAAAATTCAGTTGGATATTTCTTTCTCTGTTTTTCCTCAAAATGTATCCTGGCAACACTCCAATCCTAATATACATGACTCCCACCTTCCTAAAGCCTCATCCTTGTATCAGAAAGCCAAACCTCTAACAAGCATGTGAGCCTGTCCTAGGGAATACAAGACAGAGTACTGTATATGTCATCCCCAGACTAGAGATGAACCAACCAAGTCTTGTCCCTACTCTGGATCAAGGTCATGATGAATGTCTGCTTGATCAAAACCCCATCGAAGGGAATAAGTAAGTCACAGTTCTTCTAGAGAGAAAGGGAAAAGCCATCTGGAAAGTCCTCAGCATCATTATGACAGCGAAAAATTGCCAAGTATTAATGGCTCCCAATCTAACAGTCAAACTGTAACAGGGACTCAACTTGTTAAGAAAATGCTGGCAAGGACCAGGCGCCCAAACCAAACGGCTGAGACACAGGCACAAAGATCCACACTTGACCGCCAGCAGTTCAAAATTTCAAAATCTTGGAGCGTTAGAGGAAAATTCATTAGTGGTAGGAGGCTGAGGCCTCAAAGTTATGGTTCATGACAAAATCATAGAACCTAACACCTTCTTAGAAAGAAAGCGAAGTTGCTCAGTTATGTCCAACTCTTTGCAACCCCATGGACTGTAGCCCACCAGGCTCCTCCATCCATGGAATTTTCCAGGCAAGAGTACTGGAGTGGGTTGCCATTTCCTTCTCTAGGGGATCTTCCCAACCCAGGGATCAAACCCTGGTCTCCTACATTGCAGGCAGACGCTTTACCATCTGAGCCACCAGGGAAGCCTAACACCTTCTTATTCACCTTGAATTACACATCTCAACAATAGTTCCTGGCATCAAGTTTGCACTCAAGGTAGATACAGTTAATATAAACACTATTCAGAATTAGGTAGCAAGTAAAAATATGATTTTTTGGAGGTTCCTTGTATTTTTCAGGAATTTTTAAAAATTGCCCACCCATATAGCTGTGAATCTGAAAGTTATTTCGAAATATACAGACAAAAATATACAGTCTGTCATGGTTGTTTAACTTGAACCTCCAACTTTCAGAAGTAAATTTACATGATTTCATTATTGATAGAACAGTCATTTTAGAAGTCATATTAGCCCATTTATAAAGTATTTTGACCTGAGCCCTACAGGAAACAAGGAGTGCCTGGAAATTTACATGCCTCTATTTGACCTGAATAGAAAGGAAGAAATCAGGAAATATTCAGTAACAATCTGGACCAAGCTGGATACTTTCCAAATCATAAATCATAGATTTGTTGGACACCCTTACAGGTTAAATGATGCAAACAATTTTAGTGCAGGCTGGTGTGATGCCCACTGAAATGAAAGGTGAATCTATACCCACAGGGAAATGTTCAGCCTGATCCATGAAGATTTAACCAAAAGTCACTCATTAGTGTTAATGGAGCATGGCTCTCAAATTCCAGATGACACCTTAAAATTTTAATGCCTGTAAAAAAAAAAAAAGTAGATTAAAGTAGCAGTGCCAGCTTTGATTTGAGAAAATTGAAGATAAATAAAGTGTTTTGATCTATTAGAGTCTGAGGGAAAGACAGGCTCAATCTCTACTAAACTGCCAACTCAGAATATTTTATATAGAAATTTATCTGATATTCATCATCAAAACCTACCTCCTCCTATCCTACCTCCTCTTTATGGCTATTCTGTCCTCTCTGTGTTAGTTGTTCAGTGGTGTCCAACTCTTTGCAACCCCATGGACTGTAGCCTGACAGGCTTCTCAATCCATGAAGTTCTCCAGGCAAGAATACTGGAGTGAGTTTGCATTCCCTTCTCCAGGGGATCTTCCTAACCAAGGGATTGAACCTGGGTCTCCTGCATTTTTAAAGGCAGATTCTATATTGTATCGGGGAAGGCAATGGCACCCCATCCCAGTACACTTGCCTGGAAAATCCCATGGACAGAGGTCCCTGGTAGGCCGCTGTCCATGGGGTCGTTAAGAGTCGGACCCAACTGAGCGACTTCACTTTCACTTTTCACTTTCATGCATTGGAGAAGGAAATGGCAATCCACTCCAGTGTTCTTGCCTGGAGAATCCCAGGGACGGGGGAGCCTGGTGGGCTGCCGTCTATGGGGTCGCACAGAGTCGGACACGACTGAAGCGACTTAGCAGCAGCAGCAGCATACTGTCTGAGCCACCTGAACTGCTGGAATAGGTATGAAGAGCAGCAATTCTGTTACACCTTTGGCTTTCAAAATTTTAGCTTAGTATTTTGGCCATAATAGATGCTCAGTAAATAATTCCTTCTCTGGAGGAGGGCATAGCAACCCACTCCAGTATTCTTGCCTGGAGAATCCCATGGACAGGGGAGCCCGGTGGGCTATATGATCCATAGGGTTACAATGAGTCGGACATGACTGAAATGACTTAGCAAATAATTCCTGATGAGAATGAAAGAGGAAAAGGGGGAAGAAAAAAATATTTAAAAACCCTCGATTGTGATCCTGAATAGGGAGCATAATTATAAGTAATAAGCAGACCCCAAATGAAGGAACGACTTCAGTTTTTCTCTTGTGCTTTCAGGTAAGAATGCCTGAAACCCCTCATTAAACCTGGTCTAAATTTAGAGGATTCCATTTTGTCATTCAAAACTAGCTGTTCCTTAGCTTACATGGAGTTCTTGGCCTTCTTGTTACTCATTCAACAGAAGTTAGTGTAACACATTTAACCTTAATGGTGTTTACCCTACATTTGCTCAGCTAACAGCAAGACATGACAACTGGATTTTTATTTAAGTGTTCTCTTGGATGGCATCCTAGTGAGATAAGAGCAAAAGAAATCATGTCTG
The DNA here is from genome assembly GCA_935064755.1 of Tragelaphus eurycerus. Taxonomy (NCBI): domain Eukaryota; kingdom Metazoa; phylum Chordata; class Mammalia; order Artiodactyla; family Bovidae; genus Tragelaphus; species Tragelaphus eurycerus. The sequence goes on along the minus strand of CAKXYN010000033.1, from coordinate 22,001,443 downwards.
TAGGCACATTACTAATGAAGGGTGAAGTTAATTGCTGTGTGGGCAATGGTACTCACTCCATGCTTAGAAGATCACTTGGTGTCATTAACAAGACTTGAAACCCCAACAGTGCTTTGTAATACATCCTCTATTACAAAAGTTCATAACTTCTTGTCAGAGTTGATTATTATTCTGGAGAAAGGTTGACTTTCCTAAATTCGGTAGTCAAGAATATTGTATGAGGCTTTTTTCACCCATAGGTATCTTTCTTCTATTCCAACAATGGCCATGTGTGCCAAGTACATGGTAAACCTTTTGTGCATATTACCTAGGCAAAGTAACTTTGAAAGGTAAAAATTACCTTCCATATTTCACTGATTAGGAAACTCGGAGAGGTAAAATAATTTGTCAAAGATCACACAGCTAGTGAAAGAAACTGAAATCAGCTCTCAGAGTCAAAAGCCCATATCCTTATTGGGTACACAATTCATGACTTCAACTTCATCACATACTCATGAAGTCAGGAGTAAACGCTTTCTCTCATTTCATTTGAAACCACTTACCAAGTTCCTACTATTATTGGAGTAGGGAGAGGAGTTAGGAATTATTGGGTTGGCCAAAAAGTTCATTCAGGGTTTCCATAAGCAAACAATAGACTTTGAAAAGTTACCCCGTAGACTATAACCTACCAGGCTCCTCTGTCTATGGGATTCTCCAGGCAAGAATACTGGAGTGGGTTGCCATTTCCATCTCCAGGGGATCTTTCCGACCCAAGGATTGAACCCGGGTCTCCCGCCTTGTAGGCAGACGCTTCAACCTCTGAGCCACCAGGGAAGCCAAACTCTTTCTCCCATTTCATTTGAAACCACTTACCAAGTCCCTACTATTATTGGAGTAGGGAGAGGAGTTAGGAATTATTGGGTTGGCTAAAATGTCCATGTTAATTTGGCCAACCCAATATATTGATAGGTGGAAATCTGATTTCCCTCAAAACTCCCCCATTTACATGATTCAGCACTTTGTAAAAGCATTACTTATTATTACTGATATTATTGTATTAATAAATCACAAGGAAGCACTACATTTTCAAGGGTGGACTAAATTAAAAACATGAAGCCAAATGCTCCATTATCCAATGGCAATATCAAATTATCAAACCAATTCAGAAAGGACCTGATGAGTTAGTGTTCTAAAGAAATAGATGGCAAATTTCTTTCTAAAGAAAGAAAGAAATGAAATATCAATTCATAAAACATTCCAAAGGATGCCTCCATTGTAAATGTGAAAGGATTGTTCAAAAGGAAGTTGACACCTGCCTTTGAAAGGTAAATCCCATCTATGGCAGAAATCTCAACCATTAAAAGCATTTGATACTCACTCAGTCATGTCCAACTCTTTGGGACCTCATGGACTGTAGCCCATCAGGCTCCTCTGTCTATGGAATTCTCAGGCAAGAATACTGGAGTGCATTGCTATTCCCTTCTCCAGGGGATCTTCCCAACCCAGGGATTGAACCTGGTTTTCCAGCACTGCAGGCAGGTTCTTTACCATCTGAGCCACCAGGGAAGCCCATTAAAGGTATTTCAGTTCAGTTCAGTTCAGTCACTCAGTCGTGTCCAACTCTTTGTGACCCCATAGACTGAAGCACACCAGGCTTCCCTGTCCATCACCAACTCCCAGAGTTTACTCAAACTCATGTCCATGGAGTTGGTGATGCCATCCAACCATCTCATCCTCTGTCATCCCCTTCTCCTCCCGCCTTCAGTCTTTCCCAGCATCAGGGTCCTTTCCAATGAGTTAGTTCTTCACATCAGGTGGCCAAAGTATTGGAGTTTCAGCCTCAGCATCAGTCCCACTTGCTATTATTGTCATTTTCTAAGTTGCCTATATGCTCAATTTAAAATTTAGGAATGTAGAAAAATGTAAACAAATAAACAAAAACACAAAACAAAATTATCTCAGCAAGCAGAGACAACCAATATTAGCATTTTGTATAATTTCCTTCTGTTTTCTATGCAGTTTTTATTTAGCTGATTTCTTATCACAAATATAGCTTTTAATTCCTGAGACTTGAGAAAGCCTACACGGACTCAGTTTTAACCCTAGCACATTAAAATAATAAACACTGGTCAGAATTTCTTATGAAAGTTTGACTTTCAGAATACTGATCAGTTTAAATTCATTGATTTTAAAAAGTGGACCCAAAGGAAACTAAATTTATTCAAATATTACTGTTATAGGATTTCTTCAGGCTTCCTGAGCTATATAACTTCATAAATTTCCCTAATGACAGTAAAAACCCCAATGACTATTACAGAATTCTGCAAAGTCAGGAGTAAGCAAAAAGGAAATTAAAAATTGTGAGGAAAAGAACATTAAAGACTTTATTCATTTGTTTTAATTAGTACAGCTGAATTTTAATTATCACAATTCTTCACCAGACACTAGTAAATGTGCTGAAACCATCGTGTAAAATTAATAAAGCCCTAAGACTACAAAGCCTTGTTTTATTTCATTCTATTCCATATTTGCAAATTACAAAGTGCCTTAAGCAAAGAGGTAGGGCATTTGCAGCAGGCAAGTAGAAGAGAAGTTTTGCATCACTTAAGTAACTCATTTGACTATAACCTCCCTGAAGACAAGGATGTATCTACCAAATGTATTATTACAGACAAGGCATCTAGTACAAGGGAGTGAATCAGTGTAAAATTGAAGGCATGATTGTATCTGCTGCTAAGTCACTTCAGTCGTGTCCGACTCTGTGTGACCCCATAGACGGAAGCTCACCAGGCTCCCCTGTCCCTGGGATTCTCCAGGCAAGAACACTGGAGTGGGTTCCCATTGCCTTCTCCATTGCATGAAAGTGAAAAGTGAAAGTGAAGTCACTCAGTCGTGTCCGACTCTTAGCGACCCCATGGACTGGAGCCCACCAGGCTCTTCCATCCATGGGATTTTCCAGGCAAAAGTACTGGGGTGGGGTGCCATTGCCTTCCCCGTGTCTAGCCTCCTCAAAAGGGCTATAAAATTCCCAAAGGCAAGGATTGTACATTTTGTTTCTTCTTCATACATAAAATGTCAGTAGAGGATGGAGGACTTAGGAATTAGTCAATAGATAACTCCTTAGCACACACATTTTCTGAGGAGGAACAGCCCCTAAAATGCAAAGAACCAGTCTAGACTTTAAACCCACAAACAACCCGGCTAAATTAATGCTGGCGAAAGAGACACAGAACTCTGCTGCTTCTCCCCTTACTCCCAGAGAAAAAAGCTTTTTAAAAAATTGCAGAACTGTTCATTGACGGTCAGAGAAATGTCTTATTATTCTCTTAGGGTTACCAAAGGGAAAGCGGGGGAAGGATAAACTAAGAATTTTGAATTAACATATATACACTGCTGCTCTTCAGCCACTCAGTACTGTCCAACTCTTTGAAAGCCCCATGGACTGTAGCCCACCAGGCTCCTCTGTCCATGAGGTTTTCCACACAAGAATACTGGAGTGGGTTGCCATTTCCTCCTCCAGGGGATCTTCCCAACCCAGGGCTCAAAACCAAGTCTCCTGTGTCTCCTGTATTGGCAGGCGGATTCTTTATCACTGAACCACCTGGGAAGCCCTACCATGTATATACTACTATGTATAAAATAAATAACACAGTAATTTTCTTTTCTTCTAATAACCTATCCTTTAAAAACTTCATGAAGATTCCATTTGTCAACCCAGAATGCTGTATTTCAAAAGCTTCTGCTCCTTGACACGTGGCGTATCCAAAGATGATATTGGCAGTGACCCTCAGGGCGTCCAGGATTGGGATGGTATCGTCATAGTCATTTCTTTTCCTGCACATGTCCAGCAGGAACACGTTGAGTCCCGTTTCCTTTTCTTGCATCAGTTTCAGTATATTCTGTACACACAGAGAGTTTTCAGACCTATACGGATTTGGAGCATCCACAGGGACCATAAAGCTGTTCCCGAAGTTCTCATATCCATGTCCTGCGTAATACAACAGCCCATAGACTCCTTTGTCTAAAAACAGTAAAAATTCATCCACGGCGTTACGCATCTCATATTCAGTAAGATCCAACAGTGAAACGACCTTGAAATCTAGCTGTCTTAGCAAGTTGGTCAATTCATACACATCCACCAAAGGAGCTTTAAGCTTGGGATGCTCCCAATAGTTCATGTTTCCTATCAAAAGAGCAACCTTGTCCTTTGCCAAAGGTTGGTCAACTGTTTGCTCTTGATTATCAGGATGCCCGAGATTAGTCAATTCATCTTCAGTGCATTCCACTGCCTCCTCTGTTCTTCCTACGATGACGTCCACTTTCTTGCTGTCTTGACTCTCTCGATCATTATATACACGACACCAGTAGGTTCCTTGATGCTCCAAATCCACATAAGGCACCATGTATAGCTTTTTTGTCTCATGTGTTAGTCGTGACTCATCTTTGAACCACTGGTACTGAGGAATGGGGCTTTCGACTGCCACACACTGTAAGATCAATGTGCTGCCAGGCATCAGCTTTTGGGACTTTGGTTCAACACAGATTTGCAACTTGGATTCAGAGATGCCATCCCAACTGCTCTGGAAGCTTTCTGCTACTTCTGTGACATCACAAACATCCAGCTGTGACCACTGGCTAAATTCAAAGGTGAAATTATTATTAACTCGACAGACATAAAAGCCTGCATCTTTTACATGCACTGTGTTAAAAACAAGTTCAGATGCGTTTCTTCCTCTGATGGGCTTAGAATTTCTGAAAAGTGACTTCTTTGTTCTTGAAAGTTCTCATAATTAATAGATGTCTCATCCAACAGTCGGAGAAGGCAATGGCACCCCACTGCAGTACTCTTGCCTGGAAAATCCCATGGATAGAGGAGCCTGGTGGGCTGCAGTCCATGGGGTCGCTCAGAGTCAGACACGACTGAGTGACTTCCCTTTCACTTTTCACTTTCATGCACTGGAGAAGGAAATGGCAACCCACTCCAGTGTTCTTGCCTGGAGAATCCCAGGGATGGGAGAGCCTGGTGGGCTGCCGTCTATGGGGTCGCACAGAGTCGGACACGACTGAAGTGACTCGGCAGCATAAAATAAATAACAAGTACCTACTGTATAGCACAGGGAACTCCACTCAAGACTCTGCAATAACCTATATGGGAAAAGAAACTGAAAATATATATACGTGTGTATGTATAACTGAATCACTTTGCTGTACACCTGAAACTAACAAAACATTGCAAATCCACTATGCTTCAATAAAAAAAATTTTAAATGAAAATTGCAGAATGGCCCATTGACTATCAGAAAAATGCCTTGTTATTCTCTATCGTAATATCTTCATGGGATTAATTAACACCATGGACTATAAATGCAACTGGAGTCAAGCTCTGTTCTCTCTAATCCACCCAGGTGTTTTCACCTGCCTCTTCCTCTGTACACTGAAGTAGGTTTCTCCCTGTCATCAGTTCAGTTCAGTTCAGTAGCTCATTCGTGTCCGACTCATGAACCGCAGCACGTCAGGCCTCCCTGTCCATCACCACCTCCTGGAGTTCACGCAAACCCATGTCCATCGAGTCGGTGATGCCATCCAACAATCTCATCCTCTGTTGTCCCCTTCTCTTCCTGACCTCAATCTTCTCCAGCATCAGGGTCTTTTCAAATGAGTCAGCTCTTTGCATCAGGTGGCCAAAGTATTGGACTTTCAGCTTCAACATCAGTCCTTCCAGTGAACACCCAGGACTGATCTCCTTTAGGATGGATTGGTTGGATGTCCTTGCAGTCCAAGGGACTCTCAAGAGTCTCCTCCAATACCACAGTTCAAAAGCATCAGTTCTTCTGTGCTCAGCTTTCTTTATAGTCCAACTCTCACATCCATATATGACTACTGGAAAAACCATAGCATTGACCTTTGTTGGCAAAGTAATATCTCTGCTTTTTAATATGCTGTCTAGGTAGGAGAAGGCAATGGCACCCCACTCCAGTACTCTTGCTTGAAGAATCCCATGGATGGAGGAGCCTGGTAGGCTACAGTCCATGGGGTCGCTAAGAGTCGGACACAACTGAGCAACTACACTTTCACTTTTCACTTTCATGCCTTGGAAAAGGAAATGGCAACCCACTCCGGTGTTCTTGCCTGGAGAATCCCAGGGACGGAGGAGCCTTGTGGGCTGCGGTCTATGGGGTCACACAGAGTCGGACACGACTGATGTGACTTAGCAGCAGCAGCAGCTAGGCTGGTCATAACTTTCCTTCCAAGGAGTAAGCATCTTTTAATTTCATGGCTGCAATCACCATCTGCAGTGATTTGGGAGCTCCCAAAAAGTAAAGTCAGCCACTGTTTCCACTGTGCCCCATCTATTTGCCATGAAGTGATGGGACCAGATGCCATGATCTTCGTTTTCTGAATGTTGAGCTTTAAGCCAACTTTTTCACTCTCCTCTTTCACTTTCATCAAGAGGCTCTTTAGTTCTTCTTCACTTTCTGCCATGAGGGTGGTGTTATCTGCATATCTGGGGTTATTGATAATTCTACTTGTCATAGGAATTATTTTATCTAAATATATGAAAGTTTTAGAGAATGATGTAGAAAGGTGCTCCATCTAGGAGGGTCTCCTGTCCCAGCTGGATCTGTACCATCTGACTCCTAATCGGCTTTGTTTCAGCTCTCATCAACCACCATCAGACTAGATCCTGGATTATGGTACTGGTCTGACTCCTTGATTTTTGATCATCACTTGATTCTTAGTATGTTCACTTAACCCATCATTTGACTGACTCTTCTGCTAGGTTTGTCCTGATCACTTCCCTGGTGCCTCAGACAGTAGAAAATCTGCCTGTAATTTAGGAGATTAAGGTTCTATCCCTGGGTTGGAAAAACTCCCTGGAGGAGGAAGTGGCAACACACTATAGTATTTTTGCCTGGAAAATCCCATGGACAGAGGAGTCTGGCGGGCTACAGTCCATGGGGTTGCAGAGTCGGACACAACTGAGTGACTAACACTTCTCTGACAGGCATATTAGTTTCAGATCCCATTCTCACTCTCATTCCCTATCATCTTCCTGACCTCCATTTACAGCTATGGGTGCCCCTTCCTGTCCATTTACCTACAACTATCTGCTTCTCACAACTACCTCTCAGAGCCACAGCCACAAACATCAGGTTCTGAACAGAAGTAAATTTACATTTCTGAAGTTGAAAGACTTTGAATTACTATGGAAGCAACACACACATACACATTTTAAGAAAATATATACAGCACAGAAAACCATGAAATAAGATGCAAAGCTTCTTTGTAATCAGAAAGCAAGGAACAATCACGAGTACATCTTACTGTGCATTGTGAGTTCCTTCCTAATTTAACATCTTAGTTTTGGCAGAAGAATCTTGTTTCATCTGTGTTAGCCACCAATTTGGATTGAGAGTTACAAGAAGAAGAAACCATATGAGCAGACGATAGTCAATAAATAGCTTTTGGCGTTAAAATAGAGTAAATCAATTGCCAAGAACAAAAGTATTCAGGCTCTATTACTTTTCCACATGTGCTTGTGTCCCTGGTTGAATGCTTTGACTTCAATAACATTTTCACTGAGAATGTTTATAGGTGACATGTGAAGATTATAAGGAAAGACACAAGAATGGTTTCGTATAGTAGTTCAAATCAAGTTTTGCTTTGCTCTAATTTTTTTCAACCTACTGGGCTTCCTTACTAACAATGCAGATTCTATAACCTACTTGAATTCAGGTCTAGTTTTTTTCTTTAAGTCAAATACTATATGGATTTTAAATTTTATATAACTATGGCTATATGTAAAGTCAGATTAGTCTTTACAGTACAAAAAAAAAATAGATTTAAGAGAACCTCTGCTATGAAAGTGCTTGCATTCCACAAGCAAGGTTGAATTTCACATGTATGAATATCCATAAGTTTTTCAGAAGTTGGATACAATCAATAGTTTTATTTCACTTCTGTGGCTTTCCAGGTGGTGCTAGTGGTAAAGAACCTGCCAATGCAGGAGATGCAAGAGACATGGGTTCGATTCCTGGATTGGGAAGATCCCCTGGAGGAGGAAAATGGCAATCCACTCCAGTATTCTTGCCTGAAAAATTCCATGGACAAGAGGAGCCTGGCAGGCTACAGTCTATGGCATAGCAAAAAGTCGGACAGACCAACTGAGCGTGTGCACACGTGCACACGCACACATATGCACCTCTAATAAGAGTTAAAACCTTGTTAGATTAATAAGTAATACTAAAAACAAAAGGCCATCCCCATGGAAAAGAAATGCAAAAAAGCAAAATGGCTGTCTGGGGAGGCCTTACAAATAGCTGTGAAAAGAAGAGAAGCGAAAAGCAAAGGAGAAAAGGAAAGATATAAACATCTGAATGCAGAGTTCCGAAGAATAGCAAGAGAGAAGAAAGCCTTCCTCAGCGATCAATGCAAATGAATAGAGGAAAACAACAGAATGGGAAAGACTAGAGATCTCTTCAAGAAAATCAGAGATACCAAAGGAACATTTCATGCAAAGATGGGCTCGATAAAGGACAGAAATGGTATGGACCTAACAGAAGCAGAAGATATCAAGAAGAAGTGGCAAGAATACACAGAAGAACTGTACAAAAAAGATCTTCACGACCCAGATAATCATGATGATGTGATCACTGACCTAGAGCCAGACATCCTGGAATGTGAAGTCAAGTGGGCCTTAGAAAGCATCACTAGGAACAAAGCTAGTGGAGGTGATGGAATTCCAGTGGAGCTATTCCAAATCCTGAAAGATGATGCTGTGAAAGTGCTGCACTCAATATGCCAGCAAATTTGGAAAACTCAGCAGTGGCCACAGGACTGGAAAAGGTCAGTTTTCATTCCAAACCCAAAGAAAGGCAATGCCAAAGAATGCTCAAACTACCGCACAATTGCACTCATCTCACACGCTAGTAAAGTAATGCTCAAAATTCTCCAAGCCAGGCTTCAGCAACATGTGAACCGTGAACTTCCTGATGTTCAAGCTGGTTTTAGAAAAGGCAGAGGAACCAGAGACCAAATTGCCAACATCTTCTGGATCATGGAAAAAGCAAGAGAGTTCCAGAAAAACATCTATTTCTGCTTTATTGACTATGCCAAAGCCTTTGACTATGTGGATCACAATTAACTGTGGAAAATTCTGAAAGAGATGGGAATACCAGACCACCTGACCTGCCTCTTGAGAAATTTGGATGCAGGGCAGGAAGCAACAGTTAGAACTGGTCATGGAACAACAGACTGGTTCCAAATAGGAAAAGGAGTACGTCAAGGCTATATATTGTCACCCTGCTTATTTAACTTATATGCAGAGTACATCATGAGAAACGCTGGACTGGAAGAAACACAAGTTGGAATCAAGATTGCCGGGAGAAATATCAATAACCTCAGATATGCAGATGACACCACCCTTATGGCAGAAAGTGAAGAGGAACTAAAAATCCTCTTGACGAAAGTGAAAGTGGAGAGTGAACAAGTTGGCTTAAAGCTCAACATTCAGAAAACGAATTCCCCATGGCATCCGGTCCCATCACTTCTTGGGCAATAGATGGAGAAACAGTGGAAACAGTCAAACTTCATTTTTCTGGGCTCCAAAATCACTGCAGATGGTGACTGCAGCCATGAAATTAAAAGACGCTTACTCCTTGGAAGGAAAGTTATCACCAACCTAGATAGCATATTCAAAAGCAGAGACATTACTTTGCCAACAAAGATCCATCTAGTCAAGGCTATGGTTTTTCCTGTGGTCATGTATGGATGTGAGAGCTGGACTCTGAAGAAGGCTGAGAGCCAAAGAATTGATGCTTTTGAACTGTGGTGTTGGAGAAGACTTTTGAGAGTCCCTTGGACTGCAAGGAGATCCAACCAGACCATTCTGAAGGAGATCAGCCCTGGAATTTCTTTGGAAGGAATGATGCTAAAGCTGAAACTCCAGTACTTTGGCCACCTCATGCGAAGAGTTGACTCATTGGAAAAGACTCTGATGCTGGGAGGGATTGGGGGCAAGAGGAGAAGGGGATGACAGAGGATGAGATGGCTGGATGGTATCACTGACTCGATGGACGTGAGTCTGGGTGAACTCCAGGAGTTGGTGATGGACAGGGAGGCCTGGCGTGCTGCGATTCATGGGGTCGCAGGGAGTCGGACATGACTGAGCGACTGATCTGATCTGAAAAACAAAAGGGGAGGTTGAAACACCATAAATGGATGTAAGTGTTAGTCTTTCTTGCTAGAGACCAAAGAACACCATTCAGTCTTTTGTGTATGTATCAAGATGCCTAGCGATGTGTGCACAGATATGTTATATACATTTATATTTTTATATAAATGAGATGGTTGAATGTCATCACCGACTCGAGGGACATGAGTTTGAGCAAGCTCCAGGCGTTGGTGATGGACAGGGAAGCCTGGCATGCTGCAGTTCGTGGGGTTGCAGAGTCAAACACGACTGAGCGACTGAACTGAACTAATATGTTATATGCAACATACAAGGAAAACAAATATGTTCCACAATCCAAAATCAATGTATATTACAAGGTTTGGAGTGTAATCACCTCACTGCCTCCCTTCAGAAAATCACTGCAGGATGTAAAATAAAAGCACAAAGTTGTACCATTTGCCTTTTTCTTTCAGGAACTATATTTGCATTATCCTTCTGCCATATGTTCAGGTAGCTTTCCATGGTACCTCATGCAGCTGTGTCATTGAATTCCCCCACCCTAATGAATAAACTAATTACAGTCTGCAAAGAACTCTTGCAGACTAGCTCTCTCCTGCCATAGATCAAGAAGAGAACTTTATTCCCACAACTATCTGCTAATTTGCATTCGCCATAAAAAGTGCACCAGAGCATCCTTCCCTGCTCCAGCTGGGCGACCAGAGCCACATCAACAGGATTCTATGCCATTGGTATTAATTCTTCACAGGTCAAGTTTGCAGCAGAAAATCTGCCACAGCCACAATGATTCTCAGCTACAGATGCAACTAGGAAGCTATTGATTTACTTGAGCTGGATAGCGGTGTTGCTGTAACTGTTAGTTTCGTTGCATTAAATTTTACAATTGAGCACCATCATTCATTTGGGTATTGCAGTTCTATTTGTTTACAGATTTCCCCTGAAAGGTCAAAAATAAAGATCTGATCATTTGAAGCATTTAAAGAGACACTTTGTCAAATACAAATATAGCTGAATTGACGGCAAATAGTATTAAGAGTAGCAGCTAGGGAGAGACACTGGATGTCAATGAGCCTTCCTTCTCTGAATTCAACATCTAGCCTCTGCTCCAAGGCTCCAGGCAGGGAGCCTGCTGTATCTGTTAATTACAATGCTGGGTTGGATTCCAGCAACTCGGTTCTGAGATGAGTATAACTTCATTGTGGCTTTGTTGCCAAATTAACCCTTTCTCACCAGCAGCAAGTCATGAAATTTTAAGACTGACTACAGCGGACCCCAGGCTTTTTGTGTTCTTTCTCTCTCAACTTGCTTGCACACTTTCCAGAGAGAAGAGGGGACAATCTATCATAAAAGTAAAAGGTAGGAGACTTGGATTATTGAGCACTCTCAACTCTGGGACCCAGATACACAGCTTCTACTTCCTTTTCCACCAGGAGGGATGTAATGAAGCACCAAGGAGAGCATGTAGGTATGGACGCTGTATGTCTTCAAGCCCCACCTGCATTTAAGATGGCAGTGGGGGACTTCCCTGGTGGAGGACACAAGTTCAATCCCTAGTCAGGGAACTAAGATCCCACCTGCCATGGGCGACTAAGCTTGCACAATGCAACTAGGGAAGCTCAGAAAGACAACCCAGCATAGCCAAAATAAAAAAAAAATTTAAAGATGGCAGTAGGACCATTTTTACTTGACCCTCACTACCTAGATCAGACTTCCTATTGCTTATTCTAGTCACACGCAGATCCTCTTATCCAGAACACTTAAAAATTATCATTCCCATCATTAAAATGGGACTCTTTGTCTGCAAAGAGTCAGACATGAATTAGCAACTGAAAACAACAATAATCATCAAAATGTTATCTTTAGAATATGATTCAGATGTTCTTTTGAGAGCTACAGTATCTTTCCTGCAGTAGATATCCTATATCTCACAGAAGCACAAGGTTGTAAGGTAACTCAAAAGATGATAAACTCCTTGAAGCAAATGAAATTAAATTTAAGCTATCTTGATCAAAAAATTAAAAAGGCCCGCGTGTCCAGTCCAATGCCATCGTCTCTGTCCACATACTATTTGACATCATTGATCTACCCAGTGCCTCTTTTTTTCATTAATAGGTTCTTTTCATTGTCAAAGATTATAATTGTACGGTATTGAGAAGTACAGAACAAAATACAATTATTGTGGACAACTGCTGTACAATATTGTGTTGGCCTCTGCTGCACATCCGCAGGAATCAGCCACAGGTATACATATGTCCAGTCCCCCCTGAATCCCTCTCCCTCTTCCACCCCTCTAGGTTGTCACAGAGCCCAGGATTGAGCTCCCTGTTTTACAGAGCAAATTCTCACAGGTTATCTATTTTATATATGGAATGTATATGTTACCATGCTATTCGCTCAATTCATCCCACTCTCTCCTTCCCCCACTGTGTCCACAAGTCTGTTCACTTTGTCTGCGTCTCCACTACTGCCCGGCAGATAGGTCCATCAGTACTTGCTCTCTCCTGCTTCTCCTTACATTCTGCTACCATTTCTTATTCTCTTTTTCTGGCTTCTCTCATTCTGTTCCCAAATTAAATGTCAGTATTCCCCAGGATGTGATCATCACCCTCTTCTCTCCTTCTTCTGCACACCTTCCTGAGCGAACTCACCTGCATGACTCACCTAAATCTCCAAGCTATAGCTGTCTTTTCCAAATGAATGATGCATGGATGGGTCCCATGGATGGATGCCTCTCCATTCTATCAGCCTCTTTGCTACTAGAGCTACTTTTTAAACACATATCTGATCATGTCACTGTTTAGAACTCTCCAGTGGGACCTCTCTCGTGGTCTGGTGGCTAAGACTCTGAGTTCCCAATGCAGGGAACTGGGGTTCAATCCCTGGTCAGGGAACTAGATCTCCATGGCACAACTAAAAGTTTGCACGCTCCAACAAAGATCGAGGATCCCGCATGCTGCAACTAGACCTGGCACTGCCAAAGAAGTGAATAAGTATTTTTTAAAAGTCTAGTGACAGAAAAAAAAAGAGCAAATGACAAAAAGATCATGTCAGGAAATGAGAACCTCATTTTCAGTCATGAAAAAGAAAGAAGACTTCAAAATCAACCATTTCTACTCACATGTAAATTTATTAGCTCCATTATGGCAACACTTAGGGTTATTATGCTGACCCTGATGGTTATTACTAAAAAATCCTATCACAGGATCATTAGCCAAGGGTGATATGTCCAGATTATTAGAGCATGTGTATACTTCTACACCATCCCTATTGTTTTGTCACTGTTTATCCAGTTAAATTTCATCTTCATCTCCTTAACTAAAAGCACAGACAAATAAAGAGAGAAATATGTTGAGTAAGAAACAGTTCCACAAGCTCTTATGAATATGCTCTAGTGGGAAATACTGTCTCATGCATTACTATTAAAAACGTGTGCATGCATGCACACACACACACACACACAGAGACACATCTCAAAGCAATAAAGGGCCTGCAGAGAAGGAAGGTAAAATATGCTTGCTGAGCCATCATTACGGAACAGGGAGGAAGCCTGAAATCAACAAAGGACCAGTCATGGGAAATTTATAAGTTAATATCAGTCACACCTGCAAATTACTACAGTGAGACCCCTGACCAAATCCAGAATACCATTTAAATGGATTTGGTGAGATAGTTATATATCCCTTGGAGTCACTGAAATGTTCTGAATCTAAATTTGTCAGTTATCCCAATTAAATGCAGTGGAAGTAATATCCATCACAGCGTAGATGAAGCGAATTTAACTGCACCACTTGAGAACAGGGTTTTTCTTGGGAATCTGTAACGCATTTATTCACAGAGCTTGTGATTCAGGATATAAATGTATTGTTTGTATTTAATGGCCAATCAGGACTTTTCTCGTTGCTTAAAAATAACAAGACTGTCAAATGTCTTAGAAAACCCCAAACACAAAACATTCCACTGGTGCCTTCGGGGAGTTTAGCAAAGCATGTATTCCAAGCCGTTAGCCAAAATAACCCCATTTGAGTGACAATTTACACACATGTCACATCTTTTCATCTCCCTTGTTTTCGTGGAAAAGGTCAAAGCCATCAAGTCGACATGCTTAGCCAGAGTCAGGGAGAATCGTCATTTCACAACCATGAAGTGGAACTCACACAGCAAATGAGACTAATCATTCAGCAAGTACAAGGAAAAGAGATTATGAGATCATAATTTTCTCACCAATTGAGAATCACTGTGCATAAAAATAGAAATTAATAGGAAAAAAATTCAGAATCCTTACCAAGAAAATAAGAGCACTAAATAAAATGATCTCTCGCCTGGGAAATGACTTTCCATTTCAAGCAAAGCAGAAAGCTCTCAGATATACAAAAGATAACAGAGCCAGAAAGCAAACACTTCTGAAAACAATTTAACTCAGTTGCTTTCTTCTCAAGATATGATTTATGACACAGAATGCCCTGAACAGTCTTACAGATGCCACTCACCTGGCGTCAGTAGCACTCTTTTTGCTGGTATATGGGAAGTAATTCTGTTTGTGTTTATTTGGATACAGAGATGCTCTACTCCTAAACATGTTAGCGGAAATGCTGTAAAGACTGATGAGGGTAACTAATGGGAGTGCACTAATGTGCACCTGCCTGTTAAAACCTTACAAAAACCCTGCTTATCTCTTTCTAGATGCAATTCTCCCAACAAAAAGGATTCTTTAATGATGTAGGATGAACAGATTCTTTCTCAGCTCTTAAGCATTTAGGAGCGCCTGGACAGAATTAATCCTTCCACAGAAGAAATACATTATAGATCCTATGAAAATTCTATTTAATCCCCAACCTGTGTTCTAAGGAGGATGCATTCTATTACAGAAGAGAATGAGTGGCCCCTTTGCTCAGTCAAGCAGCTTGGCTGGTGTTGGATATGCAAAGGTGAGCCTGGGGATGAGTCTGGGAGTTGGTGGGGTGGGGCAATGAGAGGATTGATGGTTTCCGAGTAATAGAGTGAGAAGAGTTTGAAATTCTGAAAGCAAGTCAGGAAAGCTAGCCGAGACAAAGGAGATAGAGAAGCCAACAAGATGGGAAGAGCCCAGGATATACTATGAAGTGTCTGGAGGGACGCTAGGACACAACATGAAGTGTCTGGGCCAGTGAGACATATCCTGTGACAGTGGTCAAAAATACGTTTAAAAACAAGGGTGTTTCATACAGGAGTGTAAGCTGTGATCTGTGATGAGTGATGTGGCAGCATGATTCCTGCCCTTTCATTCCACCGTCTTCTGTGAAGATTCTATTTAATGAAAAATCTCTTTGTTGCTGGAGGAATCAAAACAAAGGAGCCTTCTATACCATAGAGAGATAAAGAATCATAAGATGCACAGCGGACTTCCTTGGTGGCGCAGTGGATAAGAATCTACCTTCCAATGCAGGGGACAGGGGTTCAATCCCTGATCCGGAAAAACTCACATGCTGTGGAGCTACTAAGCCCATGTGCCACAACTGCTGAAGCCCGTGTGCCTAGAGCCTGTGCTCTGCAACGAGAAGCCACCTCAATGAGAAGCCCAAGCACCAAAGAGAAGAATAGATCCTGCTCGGCACAACTAGAAAAATGCAACAGCACAAAGCAATGAAGACTCAGTGCAGTCAAATAAGTAAACAAAAGATGCAAAGCAGAAAAAAAAATTGATCCCCCTAAAGTAATCCTGGGAAGGTAAGTCCTCCAGGATTTGCAGAAATCTTGGAAAGAATGCTAGACATTCCAGTGGATGCAGGAAAGGATTTGAGCCATCTTATCTAAAGCTCAAGTGTCAGGGTGATCAGTTGACATCTGGGTACAGATATTTAAACTACTATTGCAGCTTCACCTACCCAGCTGAGTATCCATTGTACGCTTTAATTCCTCAGCTCCATACCTTAGAATTTAATTAACCTCAATACCCAGAGCCATAATCTGCTCACTAGTTGTTAGCTTTACATTTTTAAAATGTGATTGCCATCCAGACCACGGATTTCACACACAGGCAAGCCTCAACATACCCAATGGTTGGAAGCAGGAGTTCATTTCTCCCACGGAAGTAATGTTATAAATCAAATGTTCTCAAACCCTAATGCCCAAATGAATAGCATAAGAGGCTTGTTAAAAATACATCCCTGAGTTCTGCCGCCAGAGATTCCCAATCTGGAATGGACTCCAGTGAGCAACATTTTGATTACGATGCAACCACACTTTAGAAAATATTAGGAGGAGTGATAAGATTTTTTTTCCTAACCCCACAAAAGCTAATTTAATCCATAGTATAATTGAAATAGGAGTAATGATCACTTTCAGCTTTGAATGCACTCTCCCCCTCATCTCAGATCCTTTAGGCTAAAAATCCAAGAGCTCTGAGCATGGAGAAAGCTGGTGTGAAGCCCGATGGACCCTGGAGGCAGTCCCTCTCGTGGGGGCTGAGTAAGCCGAGCGAGACAACAGCAACTGTCATATGGAAGAGTTGCCCATAATTCACATTTGTTTTCCTCTGAACTTGCCACCCCATCCAGAATTCTAATTAAGATTCTAGTGGCTTTAAAAGAATTAAGATCGCTCCCTAAATTCCTTCACTTATAGCCAAGGAATAAAATTAAGAAAACCTAGCTCCACTCATTTCAGTATGATGATGATTTTTCCAGAGGAGCACAGCTCTTTGGGGAACCATTTTTCCCATGGAAATTAATTGAAAGTAATATTCAATACAGAGTTCAAGATTCAAAATGAAGACCAAAGTGAATGCTGTTTTCCTTCTGAGTAGGAAAATAAAACCAACGGCTTAAGATACAGTGGCTCCTTCTAGCAGAGTGTCCAAAGTGATAACGAAAAAAAATTACAAAGGACACGAATTCTAACTGGCTGAAAGACTTCACAGATCCTTTGCGTGATGGCCTGCCAAAATCTTGGGCCAGCAAAGCTCACTTAAAAACACCAGACATGAATAGGCAATTTTTAACTTAAAAAAAAAAAATCCTTCAAGCTTATAGCAGAGTAACTTCTAGACCTTGAATGACACAATATGACAATTTTATTGACTGACCTTTCAAAAGTGAGCAGATCTAATTAGACACTCTGATGCGCAGGTTCTGAATTATGATGAGCAAGCAAGGGTCTCTAATCCCCTACTGTTGCAGCTAAACATTTGGGAGTAATATTGCTAATTAAAATGCAGCATTCCAACCTGAAAGTGGAGCTTCGGCCTCTCGTCCACATTGGCAGAGCCTGCTGTTTCTGCTTCCTCTCCCCAACACACACTATCAAATATTTTCCACCACAGAGATTCTCCTTATTACAATTTCCCAAGTATTCCCCTAATAGATGCAGCGTGATTACTGGGGTGCCTGGAGACCGAATCTCTTCAGGTGGGTAATCATTTGGATGAGGCAAGTCAAGAAATGGCTCTATTCCCACCTCTCTTCCTGCACAAAACAAATTCCATGTAGATTAAAGATTTAAAACTAAAATCTAAATCTGTAAAATACTAGGAGAACAAATAAGCCTGTCTGCCACAGAGTCGATAACAATAAAAACTTGGCAAAAAAAATTTTTTTAAATCTGACTATCCATCAGTAAGGGAATATGCAAAGTTAAATTATTATTTACTTCTGCAGCAGAATAATCTGCACTTACTAAAATAGCTCTTGAAAAGGGGGTGAATGTGCAAAATATCTAGCTAGTGGGAAGCAGCTGTGTAGCACAGGGAACTCAGCTCGTTGCTCTGTGATGACCTAGATGGGTGGGATGAGGGGTTGCGGGGGTGGAACACTCAAGAGGGAGGGGATACACATATATTTATAGCAGATTCATGTTGTTGTACAGCAGAAAACAATACAACATTGTAAAGAAATTATTCTCCAATTAAAAATAGTCCTTTTAAAAACAGAGGAGGTGAAAGTCCATACTCTGACATATTAATAGAAAGAGGTCTGTGACACTGATAAGCGAAAAAGGAAATTGAAGTATATGTCAAACAAAAACAAAATATATGTATGAATGCATGCATAGAAGAAATCCTGGGGGTGAGGAAGATGCACGAGCCATTAATATTTGTTCCAACTAAAGGCGAGAACATAGGACATATACCCCTTTGTAATTATGCCTTTCAGTATAATTTGAATTTTTGCCACAGCAAGAAAGCACAATGGAGTCATACCATTAAAATCATTAAGTTGGTAAATTCCACTCCATTCCACGTGGAAAGAAGGAGAGGAAAAGACAGTTAAATGGTGGAGTCATGGTCAAAAGTGTAGAGCAAAGCAGGTAAGAACAAGACCACCAGAGCCAGACTGCTGGAGTTAAGATTCAAGCCCTGCCGCTTTCTAACTGGGCAAGCCTCAGTTATGTTGTTGTTTAGTTGCTAAGTCATATCCAACTCTTTGTGCAACCCCGTGGACTGCAGCACACCAGGCTTCCCTGTCCTCCACTATCTCCCAGAGTTTGCCCAAGTTCATGTCCATGGAATCGGTGATGCCATCCAACCATCTCATCCTCTGCTGCCCCCTTCTCTTTTTGCCTTCAATCTTACCCAGCATCAGCGTCTTTTCCAATGAGCCAGCTCTTCACATCAGGTAGCGAAAGTATTGGAGTTATGTTTTTTTAAAAAAAAAAAAAAAATGGGTATAATAATAACAAACACTTTCTGGGGTTGTTGTAAGAATTAAATGAGTTAATAACATTTAAAGTGCTTAAAAGAGTGCTTGACACTATATGGGAAAAGAATCTGAGAAAAAGCAGACATATGTATCACTGATTCACACTGCTGTACACCGGGAACACAGCATTGTAAATCAACTATACTCCAATAAAAAAATATTTTAAAGAGTGCCTGGCAGCATGTCTCCAATAAATGTTGGTTTACCATTGTTATCCTGTGAAAGGAGTGAATACAACACATATCTTCCCTTAGGTGGCTTCAGTTTTTATGCCTCTCGTAGTGTGAACATTTGACTGGATTCCACAACACTGTGACAGCTAGAGATCTGAATTTCTGATACAATATGGCCCCTCTACCCGTCAACTACTTTGAGCAGTCAGTCAAACAATGGTTTGTTTCAATAGCCAGTACGGAAACCAGCTGTGTTAGGTTCATCAAAAAATGGCCCGTCAGTCTCCACTGTGGCATAGAAATATGGCCGTGGATACTTAGTCTGTGAGCAACTGAAGGGGATTTCAAGAATGACTTTGTCCACTTTCCTTTTCTTTTCACATGCTGGCTTTAGAATTTAGCCACAGTATAGAATACAATTACTCCCTAAAATTGAAGAAGCAGTAAACTCCCCATGTCTGGTATATTACAAATACAATAATTATAAAGACTACCAGACCTTTCTCAATGTCTAAACCAACCACTTCTTAACATTTCTTTTGTACACTGTTATGCTACAAGGGTTTCTGTTATTTTGACTTTGGCTTGGTTAAGGAAGGGAAGAAGAGTGCCTGGGGGAAGAAAAGCAACACAATCATAATCTCTGAGACAAGGCATCTGGGTGTGGGTACGGGCAGCTCTGTGGTCTGGGAGCCAGCATCCCTGGTGCAGACTGCAGAGCCCCACCATCAGGCATGGCATCAGGACATCCTAGGCACAGGTACCAGCTGACATCAACAACACAGGTGCTAGTATCTGCCATGCCTTTGATGTACATCAGCCATGTAGGAGCCACTCTTAGGATGAGCAACCAAAGGAACAGCTACAGTGACGGTGCCATCTGTAGCATCAGAGGAAATTCTGCAGGCTAAATGAGAGACCTTTACACTTGGAGCATAATTTGTAATTCCCTGGAGATTCCTTAGAGGAACTGGAATGAAGCTTGAATTCCCATGGGAATTCTGGATGTGTTTTGGATTCCAAAAGGGAGTTTTGGATATGTTCCTGAAGTTGAAGCTCTAATACTTTGGCCACCTGATACGAAGAACCAACTAATTGGAAAAGACCCTGATGCTGGGAAAGACTGAAGACAAACGGAGAAGGGGACAGCAGAGGATGAGACGGTTGGATGGCATCACCGACTCAGTGGACATGAGTTTGAGCAAACTCCAGGAGATGGTGAAGGACATGCTGCAGTCCATGGGGTTGCAAAGAGTCAGACACAACTTAATGACTGAAAAACAACAACAAACAAACAGCAAATAGTAGAATGTTAAATTTGGAAATGAACTTGGATCTAGGACATGAAAGAGTCCACAGTTTGCTCTATATGAAAATGGGAGGAGGGGGTGTCCAGATACTTTTTCAGTGGCTGCTCCAACCAGTGGAGAAAATATTCATTTTATAGGGGAATTATATGCTACAGAGTTGTTTGCAAATTTGGGATTCTTGAATATCTCCAGTGACGAGCTTCAGAAATATTGAGAGTCCTCTGTAAGATTAGAGAAACTTGCTGCTCAGGCTTTTGATTATCCAACAAACACTTATGCCAAGAATTATTAAACTATACTGAAGACATTCTGGAAGAAGCTTCCTTGCAGACACCAGGGAGAATCTGTGGAAGCAGTTGCCGCAACCAGGAAAAGTCAGGACATTCAAAACCACGCACTCACACTCTCAAATCAGCTGATCCAGGCTTGACGTGAATTTCACCCTCATCCACAACCATCTTCCAGACCTTCAAATGATACATTTATTTTATATACATAGAAATGCCCTTATGAGAATGTAAGCAAGCTTTAATTTTGAGTTTTATTTTTAAGTATGATTTTAATTTTATTGAATTACTGAAGCAATAGAGAGCAGCACACAAACTCTGAATTGTTTTCTTAAGCTGTCTGTGTGTGTTAAGTGTGTGTGTGTGTGCACACGCTCATGCATTACTCAGTCGTGTCTGACTCTTTGTGACCCTATGAACTGTAGTCTGCCAGGCTCCTCTGTCCATGGGATTCTCAATGCAAGAATACTGGAGAGGGTTGCCATTTCCTTCTCCAGGGGATCGTCCCAACCCAGGATCGAAGCCCAGTCTCCTGCATCGCAGGCAGATTCTTTACCACTGAGCCACCAGGGATTACTAAAAATGGTTAAGATGGTAGATTTTATATTACTGTATGTATAGTTTGGAGCTTTTCTGGGCTCAGGGATAAAGAAACTACCTGCAATGAAAGAGACACAGGTTCAGATCCCTGGGTCAGGAAGATTCCCTGGAGAAAGGAATGGCAACCCACTCCAGTATCCTTGCCTGGAGGATCCCATGGACAGAGGAGCCTGGTGGCCTACCGTCCATACAGTCACAAAAGAGTCGGATACTACTCAGTAACTAAACAACAACAACGAGTGGATTTTACCATGGTACAAAAAAAATATGAAAAATCACTATTGCATTAAAATAGTGCCTATGTTGATTACTGAGTTTGTTGGCACCTCTTTACATTTTGCACTGGCCTCATCACCCTCTCGAGCCTGGGGAGCACTGTGGGAGGAGCTGGGAGTCAGAGGGAAGGTGGTGGGGGGGAGGAATAGAAGCTGAGCTTTGGCTGTTCTTCTTTAGATTAAGTGTGATTTTTCCATTTATCATTGGTTTGGGACCATTTTGTTTAAAGATAAGAACAAATGTATCAGTGAGGATATCAGATCAGTTGCTCAGTCGTGTCTGACTCCCTGCGACCCCATTAATCGCAGCACGCCAGGCCTCCCTGTCCATCACCAACTCCCGGAGGTCACTCAGACTCACATCCATCGAGTCAGTGATGCCATCCAGCCATCTCATCCTCTGTCATCCCCTTCTCCTCTTGCCCCCTATCCCTCCCAGCATCAGAGTCTTTTCCAATGAGTCAACTCTTCGCATGAGGTGGCCAAAGTACTGGCGTTTCAGCTTTAGCATCATTCCTTCCAAATAAATCCTAGGGCTGATCTCCTTCAGAATGGACTGGTTGGATCTCCTTGCAGTCCAAGGGACTCTCAAGAGTCTTCTCCAACACCACAGTTCAAAAGCATCAATTCTTCAGCGCTCAGCCTTCTTCACAGTCCAACTCTCACATCCATACATGACCACAGGAAAAACCATAGCCTTGACTAGATGGACCTTTGTTGGTAAAGTAATGTCTCTGCTTTTGAATATGCTATCTAGGTTGGTCATAACTTTCCTTCCAAGGAGTAAGCGTCTTTTAATTTCATGGCTGCAGTCACCATCTGCAGTGAGTTTGGAGCCCAGAAAAAGAAAGTCTGACTGTTTCCACTGTTTCCCCATCTATTTCCCATGAAGTGATGGGACCAGATGCCATGATCTTTGTTTTCTGAATGTTGAGCTTTAAGCCAACTTTTTCACTCTCCACTTTCACTTTCATCAAGAGGCTTTTTAGCCCCTCTTCACTTTCTGCCCTAAGGGTGGTGTCATCTGCATATCTGAGGTTATTGATATTTCTCCCAGCAATCTTGATTCCAACTTGTGCTTCTTCCAGCCCAGCGTTTCTCATGATGTACTCTGCATATAAGTTAAATAACCAGGGTGACAATATACAGCCTTGATGTACTCCTTTTCCTATTTGGAGCCAGTCTGTTGTTCCATGTCCAGTTCTAACTGTTGCTTCCTGACCTGCATACAAATTTCTCAAGAGGCAGATCAGGTGGTCTGGTATTCCCATCTCTTTCAGAATTTCCCACAGTTGATTGTGATCCACACAGTCAAAGGCTTTGGCATAGTCAATAAAACAGAAATAGATGTTTCTCTGGAACTCTCTTGCTTTTTCCATGATCCAGCAGATGTTGGCAATTTGGTCTCTGGTTCCTCTGCCTTTTCTAAAACCAGCTTGAACATCAGGAAGTTCACGGTTCACATATTGCTGAAGCCTGGCTTGGAGAATTTTGAGCATTACTTTACTAGCGTGTGAGATGAGTGCAACTGTGCAGCAACTGGAGCATCCTTTGGCATTGCCTTTCTTTGGGATTGGGATGAAAACTGACCTTTTCCAGTCCTGTGGCCACTGCTGAATTTTCCAAATTCGCAGGCAGCGCGCTAAGCACAGGCGGCTGCGACCGGCGCACTAAGCGTGGCCGAGAGGAGCCACCCCATGTCCGAGGGCGGCAGCCAAGAGGAGTTACCCCACGTCAGAGGTCGGGGCAGCGGCCGAGTACCAGACTGGGACAGTGCAAGAACGGCAGAGAGGAGCTACCCCGCATCCGAGGTCAGAGGGGGCGGCGGAGAGGGAGATACCCAGCGTCCGAGGTCACGGGCGGCGACAAGAGGAGTTACCCCGCATCTGAGGTCAGGGGAGGCAGCCGGGAGGGAGATACCCCACACCCCTAAGCCCGAGGCCAGGGGTGGTGGCCAGGAGCAACCCCAGGTCCAAGGAGCCGTGGCTGTGCCGGCACAGGAAGGCCTAGAGGAGCTATCCCACGTTGAAGGTCAGGAAGGGTGGCGGTGAGGAGATACCCCTCGTCCAAGGTAAGGAGCAATGGCTGTGCTTTGCTGGAGCAGCCGTTAAGAGATACCCCATGCCCAAGGTAAGAGAAACCCACGTAAGATGGTAGGTGTTGCAAGAGGGCATCAGAGGGCAAACACGCTGAAACCATACTCACAGTGAAGATATGTTTGGCTACAAATCACAGAATACAGTGACTTAAGCAAATAATGGTTTATTTTTGTCACACTCCAAAATACATATACAGTACCACAAAACCTTGGAGAAGGCAATGGCACCCCACTCCAGTACTCTTGCCTGGAAAATCCCATGGGCTGAGGAGCCTGGTGGGCTGCAGTCTGTGGGGTCGCACAGAGTCGGACACAACTGAAGAAACTTAGCAGCAGCAGCAGCAACATAAAATCTACCATCTTAACCATTTTTGAACTAGATCATTAACGTATTACCTAAATCAAATTCCTTATGACTATACAATGGAAGTGAGAAATAGATTTAAGGGACTAGATCTGATAGAAAGAGTGCCTGATGAACTACGGACAGAGGTTCATGATATTGTACAGGAGACAGGAATCAAGACCATCTCCAAGAAAAGAAATGCAAAAAGCAAAATGGCTGCCTGAGGAGGCCTTACAAATAGCTGTAAAAAGAAGAAAAGCGAAAAGCAAAGGAGAAAAGGAAAGATATATCCATTTGAATGCAGAGTTCCAAAGAATAGCAAGGAGAGATAAGAAAGCCTTCCTCAGTGATCAATGCAAAGAAATAGAGGAGAACAACAGAATGGGAAAGACTAGAGATCTCTTCAAGAAAATTAGAGATACCAAGGGAACATTTCATGCAAAGATGGGCTCAATAAAGGACAGAAATGGTATGGACCTAACAGAAGCAGAAGATATTAAGAAGAGGTGGCAAGAATACACAGAACTGTATAAAAAGGATCTTCACAACCCAGATAATCACGAAGATGTGATCACTCACACTCACCTAGAGCCGGACATCCTGGAATGTGAAGTTAGGTGGGCCTTAGGAAGCATCACTACGAACAAAGCTAGTGGAGGTGATGGAATTCCAGTTGAGCTATTTCAAACCCTAAAAGATGATGCTGTGAAAGTGCTTCACTCAATATGTCAGCAAATTTGCAAAATTAAGCAGTGGCCACAGGACTGGAAAAGGTCAGTTTTCATTCCAGTCCCAAAGAAAGGCAATGCCAAAGAATGCTCAAACTACCGCACAATTGTACTCATCTCACACGCTAGTAAAGTAATGCTCAAAATTCTCCAAGCCAGGCTTCAGCAATATGTGAACTGTGAACTTCCTGATGTTCAAGCTGGTTTTAGGAAAGGCAGAGGAACCAGAGACCAAATTGCCAACATCTGCTGGATCATGGAAAAAACAAGAGAGTTCCAGAAAAAACATCTATTTCTACTTTATTGACTACCCCAAAGCCTTTGACTGTATGGATCACAATAAACTGTGGAAAATTCTGAAAGAGATAGGCATACTAGACCACCTGACCTGCCTCTTCAGAAACCTGTATACAGGCCAGGAAGCAACAGTTAGAACTGGACATGAAACAATAGACTGGTTCCAAATAGGAAAAGGAGTAAGCCAAGGCTGTATATTGTCACCCTGCTTATTTAACTTATATGCAGAGTACATCATGAGAAACGCTGGGCTGGAAGAAGCACAGATGGAATCAAGATTGCCGGGAGAAATATCAATAACCTCAGATATGCAGATGACACCACCCTTATGGCCGAAAGTGAAGAACTAAAGATCCTCTTGATGAAAGTGAAAGTGGAGAGTGAAAAAGTTGGCTTAAAGCTCAACATTCAGAAAACTAAGATCACTGGTCCCATCACTTCATGGGAAATAGATGGGGGAACAGTAGAAACAGTGTCTGACTTTATTTTTCTGGGCTCCAAAATCACTGTGGATGGTGATTGTGGATTTCCTGCCATGAAATTAAAAGACACTTGCTCCTTGGAAGGAAAGTTATGACCAACCTAGACAGCATATTAAAAAGCAGAGACATTACTTTGCCAACAAAGGTCTGTCTAGTCAAGGCTATGGTTTTTCCAATAGTCATGTACGGATGTGAGGTTGGACCATAGAATTGATGGCGAAGAATTGATGCTTTTGAACTGTGCCAAAGAATTGATGCTTTTGAACTGTGGTGTTGGAGAAGACTCTTGAGAGTCTCTTGGACTGCAAGGAGATCCAACCAGTCCATCCTAAAGGAGATCAGTCCTGGGTGTTCATTGGAAGGATTGATGTTGAAGCTGAAACTCCAGTACTTTGGCTATCTGATGCGGAGAGCTGACTCATTTGAAAAGACCCTGATGCTGGGAAAGATTGAGGGCAGGAGGAGAAGGGGACGACAGAGGATGAGATGGTTAGATGGCATCACCAATACAATGGACATGGGTTTGGATGAACTCTGGAAGTTGGTGATGGACAGGGAGGCCTGGCGTGCTGCAGTTCATGGGGTCGCACAGAGTCGGACACGACTGAGTGACTGAACTGAAACTAACCATTTTTAAGTGCATGGTTTAGTGGCATCAAA
Source organism: Tragelaphus eurycerus (assembly GCA_935064755.1). Classification (NCBI taxonomy): domain Eukaryota; kingdom Metazoa; phylum Chordata; class Mammalia; order Artiodactyla; family Bovidae; genus Tragelaphus; species Tragelaphus eurycerus. The sequence goes on along the minus strand of CAKXYN010000033.1, from coordinate 21,975,344 downwards.
TACATTCATAATATTGTACAACCATCACCAGCATCCATCTGTGAAACTCTTCTCATCTTCCCAAACTAAAGCTCTATACCCATTAAACACTAACTCCCCAATCCTCTCACCCCCAGCCCCTGGTGGCCACCGTTTTACGTGTCTCTATGATTTTGACTGCTCTAAGTGTTTTATGCAAGTGAATCATACAGTATGTCTTTTTGTGAGTTCACCTCAAGGTTCATTCATGTTGTAACATGTGTCAGAATTACTTTCCTTTTTAAGGCTTGATCATTTTAATGCAACAGCTTAAAAAATCAAACAGAGAGGATCCATATTACTGATTCCTTTTTCTTTTGTTTCAGGCTCCAGCATGACTCAGCACCGACTGATCCTGTCTTTATTTACAACCTTGATGTTTTTATTTATCAGGTATATTTTTGTGTCCATTTTTACTTTATTCATATTAACATATTATTCAACTTAATTAATGAATTTTTTGGCACCCACCCCCTTACACTTTGTGCCTGAAAGCCTTGTTCACCACACCCTAGTTCCAGGCCTGGAGTTGCCTTGCAAACACATGAATATAACATCAAGTGGTGCTCTTATTGAACATGGCTTTTTATTCTGAGGCTTTCATTGCCCTCCCAGGGCTGTCTTCTTTGAGGGCAACTCCTAGAGACAATAAACAACTCACCTCTCCAGCAAGTCTTTCCTATGTGAACCAACCAATCCAAGCCCATCCCAACCACTTCACTCAGGTCACTAGCTCCTGCCCTAACCACCTAGGGGCAAGTACCAGACCATAAGGCACAGCTCTTCTTCCCAAAAGTCCACAGGAACTACTCACACTCTCCAATCCCAGGGGGCTTCCCGGGTGGTCCAGTGGCTGAGGCTCTGAGCTCTCAATCCAGAGTGTGCAGGTTTGATCCCTGGTTTGGAACTGTGATCCCACATGCCTCAGGACAACTAAGCCCACACGAGGCAATTAGAGAAAGCCCACACACAGCAACGAAGACCTATCAGAGCCAAAATAAATTAAAAAAAAAAGAAAACTAGCCAATCCTAAGCCTGCTTGTCCGGCCTCACCTATTCCGTTGCATGGAAACCACTATAAAAACTTTTGCCTAACATATATAAAATGGAAAACCAACAAGAACCTACTATATAGCACCTAGAACTCTGTTCAATGTTATGTGGCAGGCTGGATGGGACGGGAGTTTGGGGGAGAATGGATACATATATGTGTATGGCTGAATCCTTTCGCTGTTCATCTGAAACTATCACAACATTGTTAATCGGCTAAATCCCAATATAAAATATTAAAAAAATGAAAAGATTTGCCCTCCAAGTCCTGACTGGCCCCAATGTTTCACCATGCGGGCAAGGCATGGCATGCCCCGCCCCTCCTTAGGAAACTATGGGTAACAAATTACCTTTTCCCCGGCACTCACTTCCAGATTCTCATTATACTTGAACAGTAATAAAGGCTGCATTCTGAAACAGTGCTCACGGAAGGTGGCTGGGAGTGATGAAGGGTGCTGTTTTATTTAGGTGGTGTGGGAAGGCATCTCTGAAGAAACCTCAAAAGGTTTCTTTTGAGCAGAAACCGGAAGGCAGGGAAGAGGAATGTCTGGAGAAAGGAAAACACTCTACTTCCTGACTAGATAATTTGCTCATTTCAGAACCACCTCTCCTTTCTCTCATGATTTTCACAACACCATTTGCTTTCGTTTTTCTCTTGCTTTTGTGACGATGCTGTCCAAGGTCTCTGATATCAGTCATGTTTTAGGCACTGATTCCTTTCCCCATGCAGTTCCAAACACATACCGGCCTTCCTACAGACTACCACACGGACACTACAAATGTATCCTTACGTCTAAAACGAAATGTATCATCTTTTCCTCAACTCCGCAAACATGAGAACCTTCAGTACTTTCCTACCTGGATTATAAAAGTGTCACAACGGGTCCTTTCTCTCCAGTCCTTCCTGCAGCCAGTTTGCACTCTACAGCATCGCCAGAGGACTCAGCACAGACTTCCTGCCTAATAAAATCTCAGTGGTTCCTCATGGTCTACAACAGAAAGTCCAAAGTTTTGAGCCCCAACCTCTCATTTCAGCTTCATTGCCAGTGATACCTCCCACCATCTCAAGCCTCTGCCCCACCAGGTTAACAACGCCAAAAGCTCATTGACCTCTTTGACGCCATTCATCTCCAAGTCCAGTGCAGCCATGGACTCTGATAACCATTCCCCAAATATTCTAGAACAATCTGATTACAAAATAAAGACATATTTGTTCTAGAAAATTTAGAAAATAAGGAAAAAGCTAATGAATAAAATTGAAATCACTGCCTATAATCCTACTACCTATTCTATTCATTTATAAGAATTAACTGAATATCTACTATGAGCAAAGAATAAGATAAAACAGGATACTGAGGAAGCAGGGACTTTTATTCAAACATCAAAGCAGGATGTTTGAATGAAACAGGGAGAGAGGAGGAGAGCTCTTCATATGCGGTTCCCTGTGTCTGAAACGTCCCTCATCCCTTTATCACTTGGCAAACTTCTCTTACCCTTAAAGACCAACTCAAGCCTCTCTTCCATGATGCATCTTTGCTGATTTTCCCCAGGTTGAGCTAACTACCACTTGATTTTTTTTGTCACTGTACCTTGTATATTCATCCATCTTAGCCCCTATCACATACTATCAAAGGGTTCTAACTATGTGTATACCGGCTCCTCTTCTAGTCTATGGGCCTTCGAGGCTCATAACCATGGTGACCAATTCAGACCTGACACATGACAGGCCCTGAGAAAACAAATGCAACCGAGTTGTGCTTCCTGGGACTTCCCTCAAGTCAGAAAAACACAGGTGGTTTCAGTAACTGCAACTCCATTTAACAAAAGGTTTGTATATCCTTCTGAACACTTCTCTTTATCCTAAAGCATCCCCCCAGGTCAGGTTTTAAATGCAATAACATATATAACTCATTTTAATGGGACATGTTATACAATAGGCAAGTTCTACTAGATAACAAATCAAATGGGAAGGGCCGTTTGGTACATTTTGTACTCCTATCAAGTCTGCAAACATTATTTAGCCTGTCCTTCTTGCTAAACTCTCTGCCAGTTTCAAAGCATTTAAAATAATCAATTAGCTAATCCTTACAACACCTCTCAGGGCTTAGCCAGTGCTCTCAGAACATTTTAGAGATATTGCTTAAAGAAGGTAGAAACAAAAAACGGCCATCCTGTAAAGCATGGGATTACCCAGTGATGCCTGGTTCCTGTGCAGAAAAGCAGCCTGTGCTCAGGGTTAACACATAAGCAAAAGACTCGCACTTCACCAGGGACCCCTATGTTTAACACTTACCTCTGAAGAAAAATCGTGTGAAAATTCCACATGAAGGAAGATTAGCAGAGCAGTCAGGACTCTCTGCAGGAAGCAGACCACCATTTAGATAAGCTGGAGTTCGTGGGGCATGAGGGAAGAGGCAGTCCACATAACTTGAATCACAAAGATCAACAGCCTAAGGTGAAGAGGAATGAAAAATGAGTAATTTGTAATTTTTCACACCTTACCTGTGAGGAAATGAAGTATAAGTTGAGGGGAAACCAAAATACTATATATAATGCTATTATATAACATATTATTATATATTATGGCATAATATATAATACTGTATATTACTCTAATGTTACTGCATATAATTATATATAATAGTTGATATTTTTCAGTATTCATACACATTCTTATAACAATTCTGTGAAGTAGATAATATTATCCTGACTTTAAATTAGAGAAGACTGGGACTTCCCTGGTAGTTCTATGGCTAAGACTCCACTCTTGCCCTTGCAGGGGGCTTGGGTTCAATCCCCAGTCAGGGAACTAGATCCCACAGGCCACAACTAAGACCCAGCGCAGCTCAAATAAGTAAATAAATTAGAGGAAACTTAAGTCTTAGAGTGGTTAAATAATCTCTTCTCTGAGTTAACAAGTGATAGGGGATGTGTTCAAGCCTCGCTCTGTCTGATGCCACAAGGAACACAACCATTATACCACACTACCTGCCAGTAATATATGCACTCATTGAATTATTCTATCCACCAGGGCTCCAACATAAAAGCAGATGGCACTTTCCAACTTAATACCACAAGGAAACTTTCATAATAGTCTTGTCCACAATGGGGCATGCAGGGGACAGTGAGCCCCAAGGGACAATGCAGAGTTGGTATCAGTGGTCCCAGTCAGCTCCCATAAGCCTGTAGGGGCACTGTGGCTTTGGAATTTGGAAACACAGAGGCTTTGGAATTTGGAAACACAGAGGCTGTGAGGAGGGACATTTTAGAGAAAGTATAAGACAGTCAGAATAAGCCCATACAAAGAGACAGGAAGGGTGATGAACACACAGGACTCAGCCTCCTTTCCCTCTCATACCTGCCAAGGCTCCCACTGGCCGAGCCAACTTTGAGCTAGAGAGTAAGGTATGCTGATGAAGACATCCAACTCCCAGGGCACAGAACAAAGTGGAGAATTGAACCTTAAAAGATGGGCCAAACGTGAATTTAAATGAGGATCATGGTGTCATGAGATTTCTCCAGGGTCAGTGTGAAATGCAAAGGAAGATACATTAGTCCTAAGGATGAGGTTGGGATTAGAGGTAGATAAAGTTTGGCTTCAAACATAATAATAAATCACATTTGGTAAGACTATTAAAAATAATATTTTATCCTTAAATTTTTACCTTCTGATTGCTTAGTCACTTAGTCGTGTCCAACTCTTTTCGACTCCATGGACTGTAGCCTGTCAGGACCCTCTGTCCATGGGGATTCTCCAGGCAAGAATACAGAAGTGGGTAGCCATGCCCTCCTCCAGGGGATCTTCCTATCCCAGGGATCGAACCCAGGTCTCCTGCATTGCAGACGGATTCTTTACCGTCTGAACCACCAGGGAAGCCCTCTGATTAATTAAAAATAATCAAAATATGACTGTAAGTGTGCTTGGTTTTTTCTCTGCTTGACCTGATGGCTCGATGAGAGAAAGAAAAGGCAAAGAGTTGAACTAAACTATCCAGGGAAAAAGACTGAGCTGAGAAAGCAGCAATTTCTGCCAATCCTCTTGCCCCATATTTCCTAGAGGATAGCAAGCCCATGAGCTAAACTGTTCCCTTTTGGAGATGAGCAAAGGCATGAGAACTGAAGATGAGAGAAAAAACAACAGATAGAAACAGCCACAAATGAACAAAATAGGAGTCGTTTTACCAGAATATCAGCCAAGGGAGCTGTACGTTTGTTGAATTCAGTCAACAGGCACCATATATTGAATAAATACTGATATCTATAAAATCTTCTTTCAAGTTTCCGGCTACTGAATTTGTCTGTGAGGACAAAGAACTCCACCATTAAACACTAAATGGACATTGAAACAAAAGCCTATTATAAAATAATATTTGCTGCTGCTGCGAAGTCGCGTCGGTCGTGTCCGACTCCATGCAACCCCATAGACGGCAGCCCACCAGGCTCCGCCGTCCCTGGGATTCTCCAGGTAAGAACACTGGAGTGGGTTGCCATTTCCTTCTCCAGTGCATGAAAGTGAAAAGTGAAGTTGCTCAGTCATGTCCAACTCTTAGCGACTCCATGGACTGCAGCCTTCCAGGCTCCTCCGTCCATGGGATTTTTCCAGGCAAGAGTACTGGAGTGGGGTGCCATCGCCTTCTCTGAAAATAATATTTAAAGTGAAATTAAACACAGACATCAACACCAGCCCATTATTCCTTCAAAGACAACACTGGATATTCAGAGGCAAAGGGTCTTTTGTTACTGCTCTTTAGTCTCTGAGTCGTGTCAGACTCTTTGTGACCCCATGGACTGTAGCCTGCTAGGGTCCTCTATCCATGGGATTTCCCAGGCAAGAATACTGACATGGGTTGCCATGCCCCACTCCAGGGGATCTTCCCAACCCAGGAATCAAAACTTTGCTGCCTTAGAAAAAATTATACTACCTGCCTAGGGAGCAGAACTATATTTAAAGGCAAAGATGGGAAAGTGTGCTACACTGTACATGCTTATTTGATCAATGACTACATCAAAACTAAAGCCAGGCAGTTGACTACCATGGATTCCCCTCATGATGTACTTCCTGATCCAAAGGATGACTCACCTATGGTAGAGCTTCTGCACCATCACCATACATATCTGTTAGTCATGTCAGGAACAGAGCTGGCTGGATTATCAGTGATGCCTGGAATCCTCTGATTCATCGCCATAAGGAGAAAGACCCACACCCAAGGCAGCAAGCGCTGTTCATGGACTTGCCTCACAGAGTGCTGCAGTCCTTGACTAAGGTGTAATTGCTGAGACAGACATCTCAGATTATCAGAGCTCCCGGGGAAAGAGTAGCTATTCTGGTCCAAATTCCTCACTTTACAGGTGAAAGGAAGGAGAGGCCCAAAGGACGAAGGTGGAAGACACTCATTTCACACCAAGAGGAAACTTGTCATTTTTTTGCCCTGTTTTGGCAAAGCTTTAAGTCATCCAGGTGAAAACATTTCATTTAGCACAATGGCAGTAGTAAATAAAGTAACCTAAATGATCACTCAAAAAAGTAACCACACTTTTTCATATACTTATGTATAAAGGAGGAACTGTCATCATGCATGAAGAGGGGGCAGGAGCTGAGCTAGAAAGGGGAATAAGCATATGGCCAAAGGCAAATCCGAAAGATTATATCATAGAAAGGAACAGATGGAGAGCAGCTGAGTGCAAGGGCTTACACAGGTCCTCACAGATAAATGTCCACAACTTAACTTTAAAATCTTCAGTGTAGACAACGGGACCCAAGAATGTGTTAGCCAGTTTCAGCTTTACTCAAGGGGCAGCTGTTGTCCTAATAAGGACCCCACGATCAGGGGGTGGAAGACCACACACCAGAGGTACTGCAGCTACTTGCACTCCAGGTGTTCATTTCTTGGTCCTTATCTGTGCTTTTCTCATGAGTATAAAGAATTTCAGAAATGGAATTCCTTTGGTGAAATCAGCAGCATCTTAGCACCATGGTTGCAGAAACAGGCTCTCGCTGGTGAAGAGTAAGTACCCCACATGTGAACAATTTCCAAGCGCATTGATAAGTCCAATTTGTTCAGAGATCCAACAAAGTTAGCCTGCTGCTGCTAAGTCGCTTCAGTCATGTCCGACTTTGTGTGACCCCACAGATGGTAGCCCACCAGGCTCCCCTGTCCCTGGGATTCTCCAGGCAAGAACACTGGAGTGGTTTCCATTTCCTTCTCCAATGCATGAAAGTGAAAAGTCAAAGTGAAGTCACTCAGTCCTGTCCGACTTTTTGCGACCCCATGGACTGTAGCCTACCAGGCTCCTCTGTCCATCCATGGGGTTTTCCAGGCAAGAGTACTGGAGTGGGTTGCCATAATGTGGGTTAGTTAAAATATCTATCAGGACATCCCTGGTGGTCCAGTGGTTAAGATTTCGCCTCCCAGTGGAGAGGGTGTGGGTTCCAACCCTGGTCGGGAAGCTAAGATCCTACATATCTTGGGCCCAAATAAAACAGAAGCAGTTTATTGTAATAGATTTGATAAAATACTTTTTAAAATGGCCTACATCAAAAAATCTTTAAAAAATAAACATTTTATAAATATGTATTTATAAATATCAATAAATTAAATCTGTCACACAAATATTTATAAATAAATAAAATATCTGCCACATTTCCCACCCTTGATGAACATTTATTCATTTATTTATTCATTTATTCTGAATGGACTGAGGCCTGCATCCTGGATACTTACAAGGGAGCTTTTCAATTACATGCTCCTGAGTAAACAGAAATGGAGATGGCCACTGAGGCAAGAAATAGACACACTGACACTTCAGGACAGAAATAATGTGATGCTTTGCTTCTGAAAGCAGAAGTTCTTACTTTTGTAATCATTAATTTTTAAGATCTTGAAAGCATTTCTTTCAAACATAGACTGTACAGACTAACAACTGGTTACCCTAAAGCCTACACTGTACTAAAAAATACATAAATAAGGAGATCGTATGCTTATCTAGGGCTTCCCAGGTGGCACTAGTGGTAAAGAACCCACTTGCCAAAGCAGGAGACCTAAGAGACTCAGGCTCCATCCCTGGGTTGGGAAGATCCCCTGAAGGAGGGCATGGCAACCTACTCCAGTATTCTTGCCTGGAGAATCCCATGGACAGAGGAGCCTGGAGGGCTATAGTCCATGGGGTCACAAAGAGTTGGACGTGACTGAAGGCAACGTAGCACAGCACATATGGTTATCTACCCCTATCTTCTACCTCACACAAAAATACACTATTCAGGCACAAACACTGCTACTGCTGTAAGTCACGTCAGTCGTGTCCAACTCTGTGCGACCCCATAGATGGCAGCCCACCAGGCTCCTCTGTCCCTGGGATTCTCCAGGCAAGAACACTGGAGTGGGTTGCCATTTCCTTCTCCAATGCATGAAAGTGAAAAGTGAAAGTGAAGTCGCTCAGTCGTCTCCGACTCTTAGCGACCCCATGGACTGTAGCCTACCAGGCTCCTCCATCCATGGGATTCTCCAGGCAAGAGTACTGAAGTGGGGTGCCATTGCCTTCTCCGAGGCACAAACACTAGATCTCCCAATTTATGCTATAACTTTCACCAATGCATTTCACTGGATAATTTAACTTAAAATAGCCAAATGTGCTTTACTGTCCAATTTTCATGTAGTAACACATTATAGCAATCTATTGATAAATACCTACCCTGCAGTGCTTCTAGATTAAATTTTTAAAACAAATCTCTCAAGACTTTTAACCATTTCCTTTTAAATAATGTTCAGGTTTTTGCAAAACCCTATTTTTAAGCATCTCTAACATGTGGGGTTCTGTCTCACACCTTACCCCGAATATCTTCACGAATTATTCTAGGATCAAATTACATGTCCACTTTTCATAGGGTATGTTCATTTTCCATAAGATCCCCAGCTGACTGCTTTTCCAAACTCTATACTGAACAACGACGAAGAAGACGTTACAAACTGACAGACAATAACACTGGCAACCGCTGGGGCTCCTGCAATATTAAATACTGAAGATGAGGCGGCCAATTGCACAGACCCAACTGAGGTTTCTTTGCATAATCCTTTAATGAAATGAGACTGCTGAATTAGAAGAAGTTGGGCACCTCTGACCCAGATTCTCAAGTAGGGGTAGTTGCCCTAGATGTCTGTCAAGATTGTGCATTAGAGTGTATTCTTAATCAGCGAGCAATCAAAACAAATATTTCACTCCGCTTCATAAACCTATGCTGTGTGATTGCATCTGACACATCTAGGAGAGCACAATCCCTTACAGTTCACTTCCTCCTGCTTCTACATGGACGATGCATTGACTTAAACAGGCCTCTCTCATCTCTGCCCAGGACTAGAGAGACACGTAGGGGATTCAGAGGAACTGGTGAAGCCAGAATTCCTAACTGGTCACTGGAATAGGAATTATGATAACCCCTGCCTCACTAGAACCCAACTGCCAGAGCTGGCAGTGATGCTCCAAACGAGGCCCAGGAACAAACTGACGTGGGGCTCTTTAAACAGGAAAAAAGAGCATCCGCATGTTGTTGTCTATTTCAACACTGTTCCTGGGAGCAAAATCAAAAGAGGAAAACAGGAAACCACCTAGATCTCCATCAACAGGGAAATGCTTGAATAAATTATAGTCCATTCATTCACAGGCTATTATGCAACCACAGAAGTGATATAACTTGGAGGTTCAAAGCATGGAGTGTGAAGTCAGGCTGCCTGGGTTTCTCACTCCACCACGTCCTAATCTATATGACATTCACAAATGACTCAATGTTGCAAGGCTTCAATTTTCTCAAATGGCAGAGGTTGATGATAACAGTACCTACCTCACAGGGTTGACAAAAGGGATTTAATAAAGTATTAACAAGAGTGATTTGGACATTGGGGCTTCCCTGGTGGCTCAGACAGTAAAGAATCCACCTGCAATGCGGGAGACCTGGGTTCAGTCCCTGGGTTGGGAAGATCCCCTAGAGGAGGGCACGACAACCCACTCCTGTATTCTTGCCTGGAGAATCCCCATGGACAGAGCAGCCTGGTGGGCTACAGTCCATGGGGTCACAGAGTCAGACAGGACTGAAGTGACTTAGAATTCACGCCTTGGCAGAGTAATGCTCGTGGGAGGATAATATTTAAAAATGACCCTATTTATCTAAATATATTTTCCTAGGGACTTTCTGATGGTCCAGTGGCTAGGACTCCATGCTCCCAATGCAGGGGGCCCGGTTCAATCCCTAGTCAGGGAACTGGGTCCCACATGCCACAGCTGGGGTTCACCTGCCGTAACTGAAGATCCTGCGTGCCACAACTAAGACTCGACACAGCCAAATAAATAAACAAATAGATGGATGTTGAAAACAAACATATATGTATTTGCCTAGAACATAAAAATCTGTAGACGGATACACACCATTGGAAGGAGAGAGAGGAAGAAAGAATAATTTTTTTCTTTATATATTTTCATGTTGCTTAATTTATAATAATAAGCAGGAATTATGTAATTTGTTAAATCCAATAAAGTAACAAAAGTGTGCAGTAATATCCAAGCATGTGTTTGGATACGTAAAGTCAGGAGACCTCTAGCCTTGGGTAGAAACATGGAGACCAACACTGGGGTGGAGGAGAGGGCATGGCAGTGCGGCAGCCCAGGCCTGACTTCCTAACTATTTATCTGTATAAGCTGGACCACAGACCCCTGGAGGACACTGGACTGTTGGTCATTAGCTGTGTTGGTGCCCACAGATGTTACATTAATGGTGCCCACAGATGTTATATTAATGGATGGCTCCATCCCAAAGAGCATTGATTTTACATGCGTCAGTGAAGACAGACTAAGTGAGACTTCAAAACGGACTGTAGAGACTTCAAAACAAAGGTTTCTTTCTCATTCACATGACATCTCCAGCATCGAGCAGTCACAGCTCCATGCCAGGCTTCACGGGAAGTCCAAGCTGATAGAGCCCAGCCTTCACACAGAGCCCTGCTGAGCTTTGGCAGAAGAAGAAAAAGAATGAAGAGCTACATGTTGGCTCTTAAAGCTTTGTCTATAAATGACTCACCTCTTCTCTTCTGCTCACATTTTGTTTTCCAGAGAAAATCGATCACAGGGGAGTGCATGAGTTCAAGGGGATGGAGACAAAGATGCATCGTCCTGTATCAGGGGAACATCAATGTGCATGAAAGGTCCTGTAGCCAACTGCTTGTGTTTCTTCCTTATTCTGCATTAGTCACACACCTCCCCTCTCTTCTTAAGAAGAGGTTGACAGTCCCTTCTCTGAACCCCTTGAGTCTAAATGCATTTCAGGATCTGAATTTTTCATATGTTATGGTGTAACCATACTTTAGGTAATACACTAAACAGGATCTTGGCAGCAACTTGTATTAAAACCTCTGCAGCAAAACACATAAATATCCACATTAAATGGGATAAATAAAGACTAGAAACAGTCACATTTCAGTGTAGACCTTGTATTTCTAATAAAATAAGTCTGCACTAAACTTATAAGGAAAAAATAGGATTTTCAAAGCTTTTTGGAATTCATAATTGCAGGTAATGGTAGTGAACAAGTACAAACAAGAATTTTTTTTTAAAGTATCACCTAAAAAATTGTTGTTGGTAAGTCGCTAGGTGGTGTCTGCTGCTGCTGCTGCTAAGTTGCTTCAGTCGTGTCTGACTCTGTGCAACCCCATAGACGGCAGCCCACCAGGCTCCCCCGTCCCTGGGATTCTCTAGGCAAGAACAGTGGAGTGGCTTGCCATTTCCTTCTCCAACGCATGAAAATGAAAAGTGAAAGTGAAGTCGCTCAGTCGTGTCCGACCCTTCATGACCCCACGGATTGCAGCCTACCAGGCTCCTCCGTCCATGGGATTTTCCAGGCAAGAGTACTGGAGTGGGGTGCCATTGCCTTCTCCAGGTGGTGTCTAAGTCTTTGCAACTCCATGGACTGCAGCACGCCAGGATTCCCTGTCATTCACCATCTCCTGGAGCTTGCTCAAACTCATGTCCATCAAGTCGGTGGTGCCATCCAACCATCTCATCCTCTGTCAACTCTTTCTCCTCCTACCCTTAATCTTTCCCAGCATCAGGGTCTTTTCCAATGAGTCAGCTCTTCACATCAGGTGGCCAAAGTATTCGAGATTCCAATGAATATCCAGGGTTGATTTCCTTTAGGACTGACTGTTTTGATCGCCTTGCTGTCCCAGGGACTCTCAAGAGTCTTCCCCAGCATGACAATTTGAAAGCATCCATTCTTTGGTGCTCTTCCTTCTTTATTGTCCAGCTCTCACATCTGTACATGAGTACTGGAAAAAGTATAGCTGTGACTGTACACACCTTTGATGGCACAGTGACGTCTCTGCTTTTTAATACACTGTCTAGATTTGAAATAGCTTTCCTTACAAGGAGCTTTAAAATAAATCTGCTTTAATGTCTTTTCCTCCCACAGAAAAGAAATACAAGTCATACTCCTTGAGGAATTTAAAGAAAAACTACATATTTTGGCAGTTCCATGAGGCCTCCATCCTACTTCCTGTCAGAGACATCCCAAATCTAAAGTAGCCAAAGAATGAAAACCAAACCCCTTGACCATGCTTCAAATTTCTCTTTACTTTGACTTATGTTTATATCAAAGATATGACTTTATTTGAATCAATTCCAGGCAGGTAAAGCTCTAATATTTATTCACAAATATTGACCTCATAAGTAACAGTATGCTAGGGAAATCATCTTGAAAAAATATTAAGAGAAGAAATCAAAATCAAAACGAAGGAAAAGGCAAATACCTCACAACAGCCCCCGTCTTCAGGCAATCCACAATAAAGGAGATTAGCTGGCCTGCTCATAGCTCCAGAAAGAACACATAATAGGCACTATTCCAGGAGCTGGTGTGTGGAAAGGAGCAAAATTTATCATCAAAAGATCTAAGTCTGATTTTCAACTCTGACACTTATTTGCTGAATGAGACTTAGCAACATTCAGAGCATCAATTTTTCATATAGAAGACAAGTTTAGTGACCCATCTTACCTATCCATCTACATCACAAGACTGCCAAGAGACTCAAAGAAGGAAACATGGGGAACGGAACCGCTACCATGCTGCTGGCCCCGTAGAGCTGACCTAAGATCAGATATGAGAATGCCTCTTCCAGCCATCTTTCCTCCTCATGAACACACAGCAGAGACCAACTGAGAGCTCACTGGCCTCTTCCCATCCCAAGGTACAGTCTGTTCTTTTAAAAATCTACGTAAATGCCGCAGAGCAGCCGGGCCCATGTGCCACAACTACTGAGCCCGTGTCTGCAACTACTGAAGCCCAGGCACCTAGATCCCGTGCCCACAATAAGAGAAGCCACAGCAATGAGAAGCCCATGCATTGCAACAAAGAGTAGCCCCCGCTCATCACAACTAGAGAAAACCCACACATAGCAATGAAGATCCAGAGCAACAGATAATAAATTTAAAATAAAAAAGAGTCAATCTAATTTTTAAAAAATCGTGGAGTGGCATGGAAACATATACACTACCATACATAAAATAGATAGCAAGAGGGAATTTGCTGTATGACTCAGACTAGGGTTCAATAACAATCTAGAGGGGTGGGAAGAGGTGGGAGGGGGAGGGAGGTCCAGGAGGGAGGGGCCATATGTATACCTATGGCTGATTCATGTTGATGCATGGCAGAAACCAACACAATATTGTAAAGTAATTATCCTTCAATTAAAAATAAATACATTTTTTTTAAATCTATGTCAAAATATGTACTCTTATCCAGAGTTTGGCTTCGTCTCAACTGTCCACATGCTTTATCTAGTTCCTTCTATTTAGGAAAAATAGAACAGTCTATGCAAAGTTTTCATAGTGATTTCAGCCTCAGGAAGTCATTTGACAAGCTGAAGTGACTACGAAGAAGGCAAGCCAAGTCAGAGTTTAAAATACATAAGACCAAATGGCACTACCCTAGTTCAGCCTGGGCTTTCATTCAGATAAGACAAATATTCCAATCAGAGGAAATATAGAGGCAAGTAGTTGATTTAGTTAAGGCAGTAAGATCATAAGTGATTTTTCTTATTATTTTACAACAAACAAGATTTGAGAAAAAAAAATGTCTTTACTGACTTCATTCTGGTGCAATAACATGTATCAAGAATTTTTGTGGAAAAGTTGGCTCGTATGATAATGTGAGTTTAAGGGAGGCGGGGTGGCTGAGGATAAAAAAAAAAAGTGTTTCAGAGTCAGAAGTATTTTTCTTTCATGTGGACCATTTTTAAAGTCTTTATTTATTTAAAGTCTGACTTTGTTACAATATTGCTTTTGTTTAACATCTTAGCTTTTTGGTCACAGAGAATGTGGGATCCTAGCTCCCCAAACAGGGATTGAGCCTGCACTCCTCCATTGGAAGGCAAAGTCCTAACCACTGGACTATCAGGAAAGTCCCTGGAGTCAGCAATATTAATTATAATGGCCTTTTGTAAATTTTAGATTCCAGAACTGTTCAGTTTAAGTCCCTAATTTGGAGAAGCTGTCTGTTCTCCTTCTGTGCACAGTTCATATTAAAAGAAGGAAACCAGTATCTTAGATCAGCAAAGCAATATTACCTGCTATTCCTAAAAGAGCTAAAAAAATATGGGGAAAATCTCTTGATAACAGCGGGGACACCAGGAATTACTATGAACAGGAGACAGAGAATCACAACTTTCATGTTCTTCCTTCAAATAAATTTCTTTCCAGATTCCCACTCCTATACTTACTTTTTAAAAGTAGAAGTCTTTACACAGCTTCATTAACATGTGGCCGGCATTTATTGATCAACTGTTACAGGAAATAGAGAGCAAATCAACATAACGCCCATATAGAGCTTAAGTCAAGGTTTAGATAAGTTCTAGGTTCTGGTAGAAACTGGACCCAGCGAGCCAGGAAGAGTCAGTACTAGAGGCCTGCTTTGTCAGGTGGGGATCTGATAGATACTAGAGGTACAAGATGCAGGTCAAGAGAATGAGGCTGCAAGAATCAGTCTTACAATCAGCGGTGCATCTGAGAATTCAGTTAAGGCTGGGAGGCACTGGTAGGTGCCACAGCTCTGGAGAGATGAGGTCCTGAATCTGGAAGGTTAGAGAGAAAAGCAAGAACCCAGAACCAATAGGCAAGACCATCAGATCCCCTGATCAGAGGCCTTTTACTCTCTGCCTTCCTTTATCCTCCCATCCAGCTGTTTGGGCATCCCTGCTGGGGCCACAAAAATGTGTTACAAGCACGACGATCCTGAGTCTGCAGGAAGGTTCTAACCAGATAGATGCAGGGGCAAATCTGCTGGGTTCATTGAGGCCAGCATGGCAACATGTTCAAGTCCTCAAGGGCACCACCAACGTGTTACTTGGTAGCCAGATAGGAACACCCAGAGTCCAAACAAGCGGTCCAACAATGATGACTCTAGAGGGGAGAGGTACAATAGATAAACAACCACTTTCAGAATCAGCAGTAAATCTTCACATACTCCCGGAAGCTCAACACTCGAGTAACCCGAAGATTTCTTGGAACAAATCCAGTATGCCTTTCCAAGACATCATGTGAGTGTATCACAGACAGTTATGCATCTATCAATTCAAATCGGTAGGGGTGGTGGTGCGTTTTCAATAGCATACTGTATTAAGAATTATATTGATGTAGACAGAAAGATGGGGCTTCCCACGTGACACTAGTGGTAAAGAACCGCCTGTCAATGCAGGAGACAGAGAGTCGTGGGTTTGATCCCTGGGTGGGGAAGAACCCCTAGAGGAGGGCACAGCAAACCAACCACCCCAGTATTCTTGCCTGGAGAATCCCCATGGACAGAGGAGCCTGGCAGGCTGCAGTCCAGGGTTGCAAAGAGTCAGATATGACTGAAGCAATTTAGCACACACACACACACACACACGACAGAAAGATATAGGGATGTCCTAAGTTATCAGAAGGAGAGTGGTTCAGACCAGGAAAATATATTTAAATATTTCTGCGATACCATCAAATAGGCTGAATGACGTGAAGGGGTATCATAATATGAATTTGTATTCCGTGCACCAAGATATGGCAGAACAGCTACCAGTGCATTTGGGCCCAAAGCTTTCCTGCTGATCTGCTTCCCTGCAGTGGCAGAAGAGCTGGCTAGCTGAAGGCTCAGGAACTGTACAGAGCCGCAGATAAATCTGGCTGTGGTCTGGATGCAATTCACAGCCTACAAAACAGACTGCTTCCCTGTGTGATCTTGTTCAAGGTTGGGATTACACTCTAAGAAAAATAAAACTTCCCAAGTGTGAGTCAGGCAGCCAAATACAATTGTGATTAAGACCCTCTGCCAGGGGCCCCTCCAGGGTCATGGACACTGTTCAAGCCATTGCTCTGTCATCTCAGCAGGGAAGGGTTCCCATGGCTACCTAGGCGTCCCTGCCCATCGCTGGGTCACTGCGTTTCCCATCTGTGTGACACGAATGGTATCATCGGACTGCTGATAGCACATCACATCTTCCAGCCAATGTGATCTGGAGCTCACGTGATGTTTCATCACCTTGGTCCATGCGAACCAGACACTAAGTATCCCTTTCATAACCCACAGTCAGCAGGCTCTGTGTGTGGACCTCCTGCAGAAAACCCTGGTGGCCTTAAAGCAAACTGCAGAGTCCCAGCACCTACTCCCTGGCATCCTGCTTGTGTAGATCTGAGAGGTGAGGCCCAAGAATCCAGACCAAAGCAAGCATCTCAGGTTTTTCTAATGTAGGTCAAAGGCCTGTGTTGTGAGAAAGCATGAGTAAAAGAGGCTGAAATGACAGCCTGGCCTGTGAACATATTTTAAACTAAACACAGAAAATAGCTCCTTCAAAGACACCATAAATTCAACAGCATGAAAATTCTGCTGGGGTTTAATTCCAGCACTGGCAGTTTTACCCATAATACAGATGCCCTGAAGTTCAGTATTAGTTTTTAGCTTGCAAACTATTCACAAGAAGCCATAAATACCTTATGCAAATTTTGATCCACCGGTGACCAAAGAAACTCAATATCTTATGCATTACTGACAGGGTCGAGGGAGACACTCAGCATCGCGCTGTATCACCCAACACTATATATCTCCCTATTTGGGTCCATAACCCAGAATCTTGAACTTGTACTCTATTTCAGCGGCGATAATGTGACTTGATTTATGTACCAAGGCAACATGCCTCACATAATGCGAGTGCTTGATTTACAATTGATTTTAAGGCTTGTGCTGCCCAACTTAATGAATGAACCACTTTACTTGTCATCTCTTTAATTTCAACCCTCCTCTTAAGCCCAAATTTATTTTGCACTTCTCCAGATTTTTCTCTACGTTTCTTTCTCTGTGCCACTATTAGTAACTGGTTCTTTGGGACAAAAAATGTAACATGTCTGACAAAACCAAAGGAAAGAGGCAGAGGACATTCACAAAAAGAGAAATGAAAAGGGAAGTAAGGCAAAGAGTGGGAGAGGAAGATGAAGAGAGGGAGGAAGAAAATGACTCCCCATTGGTCCCTTCCAAGCAAAACATGCTACTGTTCTTGGGCACTCCTGCAGCGTTCAACCATCTCTTGTTCCAGTTACCACCTTACCTTTCCCTTCCACTCACCCAAGGACATAGTTCCCACAATCTCTCCCAACTCCAGTGATCTAGCCTGTGTGAGGCCAGGAGGCTCTCAGAAATTCAGTAAAGACTCAAAACCTAACCAGCGCCCAACCTTCTGCCTCCTTCTTAGAGAAGAGACCCCTGCAGGTGACACAACTGTGCTGGAGATGCCCCAGCTCATTCCACTCACGCTCCATTCAGCAACCTGCAGGTCACACACAGCAAGGTCTCACCACCCACCCAGTGTTCTGCATTCAACCCCTTTCCCAGATGCAATGAGCCAACACTCAACAAATACTCAGAAGCACTTAAGAAGAGTAGCATTTATGAAGCCAGGTACTGTGTTCAATGCTGGGATGCAGGGTTTAATAGGATTTAGAGTTCACATCGCTTCCCTGGTAGAGCTGGTAAAGAATCCACCTGCAATGCAGGAGACCCTGGTTTGACTCCTGAGTCGGGAAGATACACTGGAGCAGGATAGACTATTCACTCCAGTGTTCTTGGGCTTCCCTTGTGGCTCAGGCGGTAAAGAATCTGCCTGCAACACAGGAGACCTGGGTTCAATCCCTGGGTTGGGAAGATCCCCTGGGGATGGGAACAGCTACCCACTGCAGTGTTCTGGCCTGGAGAATTCCATGGACTGAATAGTCCTTGGGGTCCCAAAGAGTCGGACACAACTGAGTGACTTTCACTTTCACTTTATTTCACTTTGGAGTTCACATCAGATTATAAGGGGCAGACAGAAAAAGAGACAGTCAAACCTGCTGGAAGAAACTGTGGAAGATTTCCTAAAGGAGAATAAGCAATGTTGAGCCCCAAAGTTTGAGTCAGAGGGACTTCGCTGGTGGTCCAGTGGTTAACAATCTGTCTTCCAATGCAGGGGAGGCAGGTTTGATCCCTGGTCGGGGAACTGCACTCCTATGTGTTACAGGACAACTAAGCCCATACCCACAGCTACCAAGCCCCCCGCTCCACAACTAAGGAGAAGCTCATGTGTGGCGATGAAGACCCGATGCCGCCAAAGACAAATAAATTTAAATTTTAAAAATAAATAAAAAGTTTTAAATATTAAAAAATAAAAATTTAAATAAAATAAATTTAAAATTGTATTATTTATTTAGCTCAACCACCAGGGCTATTTTTTAAAAAGTCTGATGGGAGTTTGCCGGCTAAAGAAATAGGAGCAAGGATGGATTTAGTTCAAGACAAGAAAGAGGCATGAGCAAAGACAAGAAAGTGTGACATAGTTGGTGTGCAGTTGAGCATCACTAAATCATGAAGTGTGAAGCGTGGCAGGAAGGGAAGGGTGCTGCATGAAGTTGAAGGTCAGAGGCCAGGATATGGAGAGCTAGCATGCCTCATGGAGTATCTTGAGCTAATTTACTGAGCAATGGGAAACGGCTACGGATTCTCCTTTTCAAGAATGATATGCCAGAATAGCCTTTTAGGTAGACCTCATTTGTGGTGGTGTGACTCTTGCTTCTGAGCTGGGTCGGGGCTGATGGTAGGGCACCAAGGCGAAACGTATCAAGACCACTCAGGAGACTTCTGTAACAGTCCAACCCAGATCCGATGAGATTCCAGATAAGGACTGAAGAGGCAGGGATGGATCTGAACAATTCTGAACTGGGTGTCCTCAGATCAGGAGAATTCTGGGGAGATTTCCAGGTCTCTGACTCAGGTGATTTGGCAATAAGTTTACTGAAGCAGGGAAGGAAGAGGAAATCTTGTTTGGGAAATGAGGAGTTACTGGTAAATTTCATCATGAATTCCAAATCCCTTTACACAAGCCATTCAACATCCACAGATTCAGAAGACTTTTAAAATGCTACTGTCTACATTATTTAAAAATGAGAGAGAGAGCTATACTCCCCAAGGGTTTGTTCCCTGCAGTTGTACCATCTAGATTTCAATTTGTACCTTCCCGACTCCATTACAATAAATGTCCACATACCAGGAAGATGTGTTCTGCTTTCAACACTTATTTCATCACCCTGTTCATTGGATGCTATCCTGTCCACGTTTACGCCTTTGGTGTTTCTGATGTCAAAAACCAGCTGCTGTGTGGCTAGTGACTCAGCCAAACACTGAGCACAAACAGGATGAGATCTGCAGGAGTGGTAAGAGAAAATCCTAAGGGCTCTGTCTCTACCTTTTATTTCATATTTGGATGGACCTAGAGAGTGTCATTCTGAATTAAGTAAGTCAGACAGAGAAAGAAATATCGTATGATATCCCTTATATGTGGAATCTAAAAAGAAATTACATAAACGAACTGACTTACAAATCAGAAAGAGACTCACAGATTTCTAAACAAACTTGTGGTTACCAGGGGGAAGGGATAGTTAGGGAGTTTGGGGTAGTCATGTACACACTGCTGCTGCTGCTGCTAAGTAGTTTCAGTCGTGTCCTACTCTGTGTGACCCCATAGATGGCAACCCACCAGGCTCCCCCCGTCCCTGGGATTCTCCAGACAAGAACGCTGGAGTGGGGTGCCATTGCCTTCTCCACATGTATACACTGCTATATTTAAAATAGATAACCAACAAGGACCTATTGTATAGCACATGGAACTCTGCTCAATGTTACATGGCAGCCTGGATCAGAGGAGGAGTTCTGGGGAGAACAGGTGACAAGTTTATGTACGGCTGAGTCCCTTCACTGTTCACCTGAAACTATCATAACATTGTTAATCGGCTAAAAAGTTCAAAAGGAAAAAAAAAATGAGAGAGAGACCTCAGAGAACTCCCTTAGCCCTTCTGCCAAGTGAGGACACAGCAAAAAGACAACCATCTATGAACCAGGAAATGGACTGTCATCAGATACTGAACCTACCAGCACCTGGATCTTGGAATTTTCAGCCCCCAGAACAGTGAGAAATAAATTTCTATTGTTTATTTTTTTTTAAAGATTAAATCATGACAATTTACAACATATTAATTTTGTGTAATAAATATATGAATATTTGTTATCAATACATCATTCTATGTTTTTATTTCTTTAATCCTCAGATTTAATTTCCATAAAATCACCTCTTTATTCTCTTCCATCTCCTTATTCTCACCAGTCATCCCTCTCTCCTTCTCAAACACAAAACTTGGGGAATTTTCATCTCCCTTTAATTAGGCTGTGAATTTGTTGGAAGAGAAAGGGAAGAATAAAAAAATAAGCAAGATATGTCTTTTCTAAGACAGCCTACTGAATGGGAGAAAATAGTTGCAAACCATCAAACCAGCAAGGGGTTAATATACAAAATATACAAATAGCTCATACAATTCAATATCAAAGAGACAAACAACCCAATAAAAAAATGGGCAGAGGGCCTAACTGGACATTTCTCAAAAGAAAACACACAGATGGCCAACAAATAAATGAAAGTGTATTCAAAACACTAATTATTAGAGAAAAGCAAATCAAAACTACACTGAGGTATCACCTCTTGCCTGGAGAATTCCATGGACAGAGGAATCTGGCAGGCTACAGTCCATAGGGTTGCAAAGAGTCAGAAATGACAGAGTGACTAACTTCACACTGCTCAAAACAACCATCATCAAAAAGTCTGCAAATATTAATAACAAACGCTAGAGAGAGTTTGGGTAAAACTGAACCCTCGTACACTGTTGGTGGGAATGTGAACTGCTGCAGCCACTATGAAGAATAGCATCAAGGCTCCTAAAAAACTAAAAATATAGCCACCATATGATCTAGGGTATATATCCACTATCACTCCAGGGTATATATCCATCAGATCATATGAGATCAGTCGCTCAGTCGTGTCCGACTCTTTGTGACCCCATGAATCGCAGCACGCCAGGCCTCCCTGTCCATTACCAACTCCCGGAGGTCACTCAGACTCACACCCATCGAGTTAGTGATGCCATCCAGCCATCTCATCCTCTGTTGTCCCCTTCTCCTCCTGCCCCCAATCCCTCACAGCATCAGAGTCTTCTCCAATGAGTCAACTCTTCACATGAGGTGGCCAAAATACTGGAGTTTCAGCTTTAGCATCATTCCTTCCAAAGAAATCCCAGGGCTGATCTCCTTCAGAATGGACTGGTTGGATCTCCTTGCAGTCCAAGGGACTCTCAAGGGTCTTCTCCAACACCACAGTTCAAAAGCATCAATTCTTCGGTGCTCAGCCTTCTTCACAGTTCAACTCTCACATCCATACATGACCACAGGAAAGACCATAGCCTTGACTAGACGAACCTTTGTTGGCAAAGTAATGTCTCTGCTTTTGAATATGCTATCTAGGTTGGTCATAACTTTCCTTCCAAGGAGTAAGCGTCTTTTAATTTCATGGCTGCAGTCACCATCTGCAGTGAGTTTGGAGCCCAGAAAAGAAAGTCTGACACTGTTTCCACTGTTTCCCCATCTATTTCCCATGAAGTGATAGGACCAGATGCCATGATCTTCGTTTTCTGAATGTTGAGCTTTAAGCCAACTTTTTCACTCTCCTCTTTCACTTTCATCAAGAGGCTTTTTAGTTCCTCTTCACTTTCTGCCATAAGGGTGGTGTCATCTGCATATCTGAGGTTATTGATATTTCTCCCAGCAATCTTGATTCCAACTTGTTTCTTCCAGTCCAGTGTTTCTCATGATGTACTCTGCATATAAGTTAAATAAACATGGTGACAATATACAGCCTTGACGTACTCCTTTTCCTATTTGGAACCAGTCTGTTGTTCCATGTCCAGTTCTAACTGTTGCTTCCTGACCAGCATACAGATTTCTCAAGAGGCAGATCAGGTGGTCTGGTATTCCCATCTCTCTCAGAATTTTCCACAGTTTATTGTGATCTACACAGTCAAAGGCTTTGGCATAGTCAATAAAGCAGAAACAGATGTTTTTCTGGAACTCTCTTGCTTTTTCCATGATCCAGCGGATGTTGGCAATTTGATCTCTGGTTCCTCTGCCTTTTCTAAAACCAGCTTGAACATCAGGAAGTTCATGGTTCACATATTGCTGAAGCCTGGCTTGAAGAATTTTGAGCATTACTTTACTAGCGTGTGAGATGAGTGCAATTGTGTGGTAGTTTGAGCATTCTTTGGCATTGCCTTTCCTTGGGATTGGGATGAAAACTGACCTTTTCCAATCTTGTGGCCACTGCTGAGTTTTCCAAATTTGCTGGCATATATATCCATAAAAAAATGAAAACCATAATTCAAAAAGATACATGTACCCCAATGTTCACATCATCAATACACACACACACACACACACACACACACACACACACACACACACACAGTGGAATATTACTCAGCCATGAAAAAGTAATGAAAAATGCCATTTGCAGCAACATGGATAGACCTAAAGAATAATATACTCGGTGAAGTAAGTCAGAAAAAGACAAATATTATATGATACTATTTATATATGAAGTCTAAAAAAGAATACAAATAATACAAATGAACCTATATACAAGATAGAAGCAGATTCACAGACATAGAAAACAAAGTTATGGTTACCAAAGGGGAAAGAGAGGAGGAAGAGATAAATTAGCAGTATGTGATTAACAGATACAAACTATTACACATAAAATAGATACACAACAAGAACTATGGATAGCACAGGAAACTATTGAGTATCTTGTAATAATATATAGTGGAAAATAATCTGAATATATATATGTATAACTAAATCACTTTGCTGTACATCTGAAACTAACACAATACTGTAAATCAACTATACTTCAATAAAGAAAAAGATAGGTCCTTTCCAAACTAAAGTCTTTATTAAAATGCTGCAAAATTTTCAGAAATATATGTATTAGTTGGGAATACCAGACCACCTGACCTGCCTCCTGAGAAATCTGTACGCAGGTCAGGAAGCAACAGTTAGAACTGGACATGGAACAACAGACTGGTTCCAAATCGGAAAAGGAGTACGTCAAGGCTGTATACTGTCACCCTGCTTATTTAACTTATATGCAGAGTACATCATGAGAAATGCTGGGCTGGAGGAAGCACAAGCTGGAATCAAGATTGCTGGGAGAAATATCAATAACCTCAGATGTGCAGATGACACCACCCTTATGACAGAAAGCAAAGAAGAACTAAAGAGCCTCTTGATGAAAGTGAAAGTGGAGAGTGCAAAAGTTGGCTTAAAGCTCAACATTCAGAAAACTAAGATTATGGCATCCGGTCCCATCACTTCATGGCAAAGAGATGGGGAAACAGTGGAAACAGTGTCAGACTTTATTTTGGGTGGCTCCAAAATCACTGCAGATGGTGACTGCAGCCATGAAATTAAAAGACGCTTTCTCCTTGGAAGAAAAGCTATGACTAACCTAGACAGCATATTAAAAAGCAGAAACATTACTTTGCAAACAAAGTTCCATTTAGTCAAAGCTATGGTTTGTCCAGTAGTCATGTATGGATGTGAGAGTTGGACTCTAAAGAAAGCTGAGTGCCAAAGAATTGATGCTTTTGAACTGTGGTGTTGGAGAAGACTTTTGAGAGTCCCTTGAACTCCAAGGAGATCCAACCAGTCCATCCTAAAGGAAATCAGTCCTGAATATTCATTGAAAGCACTGATGCTGAAGCTGAAACTCTAATACTTTGGCCAACTGATGCGAAGAATTGACTCATTTAAAAAGACCCTGATGCTGGGAAAGATTGAAGGCAGGAAAGAGAAGGGGGTGACAGAGGATGAGATGGTTGGATGACATCACCAACTCAATGGACATGAGTTTGAGTAAACTCTGGGAGTTGGTGATGGACAGCAAGGCCTGGCATGTTGCAGTCCATGGGGTCACAAAGAGTCAGACATGACTGAGCAACTGAACTGAATTGATTAATACAATATACATGTATACATATATTCCAACTTAACAGAGCTACCTCTGTTTACTCTATGAGAAAATTTACAAATAGTATATAAAAAATAAGGCATCAGTAAGTCATTAGTTCAAACTTCATGCTACATATTTTTTGAAAGATGCTAATCCCAAATATCCCCAGAAGGTTTGCTTAACCTCACAGTTCAGCTCCCTGAGATGTGCACTTTGAAATGGTGTTTGCTTTCAGGATATTTATTAGAAAGTGCTCTCAGGATCAGTATCCAAAGGCAAGGAAGGACCACTGGCAGAGGCAAAAACTGGACCACATGCAGGGACAACACAGGCTTCAGCTGATCTACTGGCCCTTCAGGGTTGTCTCAGTTGGGGCTGGGGGGGGGGGCGGGCAGGGGGCAGGCCTTTATATCTCTATATCAACCATGCAGCCCATCCATCAGATGGGAGCTGCTCTTGGATAAAGAGGCTTTTCCCAGCCCAGTGCAAGCCCTAGGAGAGAAACTCAGCTGGTAACTGTCCACTGCCTGTTCTCCTAGTGGTTGGGGTAATAGGTCTTCAGTCCTCCTGAAGGGAAATGCTGATAAGCATCCCCACACAACGTACTTTACATCTCAGAAAGGAGGCAAAACTGTCATTAATTACATGTTGAATTAATGTCAGCATGGAGACCATTAGCAGGTCACTTAATGCTGTGGGACCCACTTTCCTTAACCATCAAGTGAGGCAGAACAGAACTTTCTCAAGTTTCTTCAGCCCCAAAGATCTAGACGTGGGCTAAACAGATCACGTTGTGGAATTATGTTCTTATAGTCTCTATCTGTACTTTCTATGTACATTTGGGGCCCTTTGAAGAATTGATGCTTTTGAACTGTAGTGTTGGAGAAGACTCTTGAGAGTTCCTTGGACTGCAAGGAGATCCAACCAGTCCATTCTAAAGGAGATCATCATGGGTGTTCTTGGGAAGGAATGATGTTAAAGCTGAAACTCCAGTACTTTGGCCACCTCATGTGAAGAGTTGACTCATTGGAAAAGACTCTGATGCTGGGAGGGATTGGTTGGGGGCAGGAGGAAGAGGGGATGACAGAGGATGAGATGGCTGGATGGCATTACCAACTCGATGGACGTGAGTCTGAGTGAACTCTGAGAGTTGGTGATGGACAGGGAGGCCTGGCGTGCTGCAATTCATGGGATCACAAAGAGTCGGACATGACTGAGCAACTGAACTGAACACACAATATACGCTGTATATTTATGCTTACTTTGTGTGACCTGAATTAGTGCAAGTACTGTGAATGCCTCTGATAGCTCTGAATAAGATTTAGAAAAAAATATAGAAAGATGTTTCTTTGTTTTAATGACAGATAATTTGCCATACCTATGTTTTATTTGATTCTAAGTTATTTGGTATGAACATGCAGGTTTTCAATTGTGTTATTCTCATTAGAAAATATGATTTTTAAAAATCTGCTTGAGGACATAGTCTTCAGGAATGTGTTAGGGCAAAAAAAAAAAAAAAAAGCCAGGACTGTCTGCGGTAAATCACCAAGGGACAGGAGACACCCAGAATAACAATGAGAATAACAATGATACAATACTCTTTGTGCTTGCAGTAAGAACTAAAGAAATGTCCTGGGGAAATAGAGGCTACTTCAGAAACAGAAACAACTGAGATGATCATCTAAAATCTCACAAAACAAACAATCCAACAAAGTGAGAGATCTACATTTTGAGGGTGAGGCTATTGGCTTGATTTGCTAGAGACATATTTCCAAAGATTCCACTAATTGGGACCATAAACAGCAGGGCAGGATTAAACAGAGTATCCTGAACATCTTAGAACACTGGTGTCAAATGAAATTGGCAAAACAATAATGATGTTTTTGTTCTGAGTTCTATGGAGTTGCTGTCACTGCCCAGACACTCTTTGTCCTAACTCCAAGGGAAGGCACTCTCTTCCACTTCCTGTTACCAGTATTTGTTCCTACACTGTGTAGTATTTGTCCATACAGTCAACCCACTTCCCTGTGGAGTCAGGGTCATCAATCATAAAACAGATCTTCCTATATATCTTTCAAAAAATAGCATTTAAAAATAACATGTTTCGTATGTATATGCACCAATATGTTCATGAAAGCTTCTAACAGTCAAGAGGATACTGTCTAAAAATCCAACAATAAAGACCTTTTCAAATCAAGTATAGAATATCCATATTATGCATTGAAGATTATCATTAAAATTCATATGGTAAAGAAATATTTGTTATTGTAGAAAGATTACACTATCTTTTAAGCAAAGAAGCAGACTATAAAATGTACCTATGTTATGATCCTATGCACTACAACATTTAGAGTGGTGTGTTTTTCTTCCTTTTCCAAGTTTTCTGCTTTAAACATGTGCTTGCTTTTGTATTTGGAAAAAGCATTTACTTTTTAATATGGTTACACAGCCTTCAGGGCTTCCCAGGTGGCACTAGTGGTAAAGAAAATGCCTGCTAAAGCAGGAGACACAAGAGAGACAGGATCTATCCCTGGGTCGAGAAGATTCCCTGGCAGAGGGTATGGCAGCCCACTTCAGTATTCTTACCTGGAAAACTCTATGGACAGAAGAACCTGGTGGGCTACAGTCCATAAGGTCACAAAGAGTTGGACAGGGACTGAGCACACACAGCATTTATGGGCATATGGATGATGGCTGAAGAATGGATAACACCAAAAACAAAGGCACACTGCTCCTCCCTAGTGGCAGCTAAGCCTTGAATTAGATGTGGGGAACACGGCTGGGAACACAAACACCTCACTGTTCTGAGGCCATACCTGAACCGTGAGTAACTAAAGCTAACTAATTACTCCAAGAAAACTTCCAGAGAGCCCAGGGCTGGGAGCTGGAGGGAAAAAAATGGCTCACCTAACCTGTCAGACTGAGTCACTTATCTGGGGAGTCCGCATGAGACGTGATACATCTTGCATATTACACTGGGACAAGTACACCCAATCTTCTTCCTGGAGAGGATAAAACAAAGGACAAAGTAAACTGGAGGATGGACACCTAACAGTGACTTGGCTTATTGAATGAAAGTGTCACTAGATTTAAAAAGCCTCCCACTTGAACAAAGCAAGCAACTCCCCAGGAAGAAGGAAGGGATAAGTAATGTGAGTTATCTACGAGATGGGAAGGTTTCCTCTGCATTCTGGGAGCCCATCCTGGTCTTTTTGGCAAAGGTTAAGAAAACCTGCTAAGGAATAACCAGCATGAAGATGCAGCCATAGTGAAACACAGTGAGGTCACCAAGGACCCAGGTGGGTGGAGGGGTCTGACCAGGTCTACTGAGCTGAGTATCAGCCCCACTTGGCCTCCAGGCTGGTTGTTCCTTCAGAGCCTTCTGCCCGCCTCCTAAAAGAGGGACAGTAAGTGAGAACTCTGAATTCTTTGGCAAGTGGACCAATACAAGAATTAACGTGTTATCAAAGAAATGCCATCTCATGTCCATTAGGATGATTACTAGTCAAAAAAAAAAAAAAAGAAGAAGAAAATAACAAATGCTGGCAAGGATGTGGAGAGACTGAACCCTTGTACATTACTGGAAATGGCAAAATTGAAAATAGTGTGGCATTTCTGCAAAATATTAAAAATAGAACTACTGTGTGTGTATATGTGTGCTTAGTCACTTCAGTCGTGTCCGACTCTGCAATCCCATGGACTGTAGCCCACCAGGCTCCTCTGTCCGTGGAATTATCCAGGCAAGAATACTGGAGTGGGTTGCCCTGCCCTCCTCCAAGGAAATCTTCCCAACTCAAGGACCAAACCCAGGTCTCCCACATTGCAGGTAGATTCTTTACCATTTAAGCCACAGGGAAGCC
Source organism: Tragelaphus eurycerus (assembly GCA_935064755.1). Lineage (NCBI taxonomy): Eukaryota > Metazoa > Chordata > Mammalia > Artiodactyla > Bovidae > Tragelaphus > Tragelaphus eurycerus. The sequence goes on along the minus strand of CAKXYN010000033.1, from coordinate 21,947,005 downwards.
CAGAACTACTACTGCTAAATCACTTTAGTCGTGTCCAACTCTGCAACCCCGTGGTATAGCCCTCCAGGGTCCTCTGTCCATGGGATTCTCCAGGCAAGAATACTGGAAGGGGTTGCCATTTCCTCCTCCAGAACTACTATATGATCCAACAATTTCACTTTGTATCCAAAAGAACTGAAAGCAGAAACGCAACAGATATGAGTACATTTATGTTCACAGCAGCGTTATTCACCACAGCCAAAAAGTGGAAGCAATTCAAGTGCCCACCAAGGGGTGGATGAATATACAAAATGCTGTGCTTACAAACAGTGGAATGTTATCCTGCCTTAAAAACAAAAGCACATACTACAGCATGAACGAAACTTGAGGACACTATGCTAAGCAAAATAAGTCTATCACAAAAAGACAAATACAATATCATCCCGCTTACATGAGGTCCCTAAGAGTAGTCAAACTCAGAGACAGAAAGTAGGACCAAGGTTACCAGCGGCCAGGTCACTGTGGGGAGAGACATGGAGAGTAATTGTCTAAAGGATACAGAACTTCAGCTTAGGAAGATGAAATGAGTTTTGGAGACTGGTTTCAGAATTATGTAAACTTAATGCCACTAAACTGTACACTTTAAAATGGTTTGTTGTTGTTTAGTCACTAAGCTGTGTCTGACTCCAGCAACCCCATGGACTGTAACCTGCCAGGCTCCACTGTCCATGGAATGGTTAAGATGACCAATTTTTTTATATGTATTTGGCCATAATTTTTTTTTAATCATTACTTCATTGAAAAGAAAGAAAAAAATGCAAACTGATTCAGAACGAAGTTTTGCCACCTTCCCGCATTGTTGGCTGGAGTCTGTGGTTAGGAGCCAGCATTGAGCTGAGCCACCAGGGAATATGTGCAAATCAGCAGGCGCTCCTGGGAGTCCATACCAGTCCCAGCCAGGCAGGACAGCCTAGTGATTGAGATCACGGCTGATTAAGTTAGACAGTCGGGGGTTATCCCAGCACCTCCACCCTGCTACATTGCCCTGGGCAAGTTACTCAACTAGAGCTTAATTCTAATTGTAAAATGGGGTAGTAATAGCTCATTCCACATAAGACTGCTGTGAGAATTAAGTAAAAACAACACATGAAACAAAGAACAATGTGTAATGTGTTACCACTTGGCCAGGAAATGGAAAATATATATGTTTATATTCAGATTTTCTTATTTATGCATAAAAATCTGAGTTCATTTAGCTCAGGTCAGTCGCTCAGTCATGTCCAACTCTTTGCGATCCCATGGGCTGCAGCACGCCAGGCTTCCCTGTCCATGACCAACTCCCAGAGCCTGCTCAAACTAATGTCCATAGAGTCGGTGATGCTATCCAACCATCTCATCCTCTGTCATCCCCTTCTCCTCTGGCCTTCAGTCTTCCCCAGTATCAGTTCTTCACATCAGATGGCCAAAGTACTGGAGCTTCAGCTTCAGCATCAGTCCTTCCAATGAATCTTCAGGACTGATTTCCTTTAGGATTGACTGGTTTGATATCCTTGTAGTCCAAGGGACTCTCAAGAGTCTTCTCCAACACATTTTTTTCTCCAAAAATCTAAGAGGATATACAGTAAATGGATAGTGTACATTGACTATGCCAAAGCCCTTGATTGTGTGGATCACAATAAACTGGAAAATTCTGAGAGATGGGAATACCAGACCATCTGACTTCCCTCTTGAGAAACCTAACCTGTATGCAGGTTAGGAAGCAACAGTTAGAACTGGACATGGAACAACAGACTGGTTCCAAATAGGAAAAACAGTACGTCAAGGCTGTATATTGTCACCCTGCTTATTTAACTTATATGCAGAGTACATTATGAGAAACGCTGGGCTGGAGGAAGCACAAGCTGGAATCAAGATTGCCGGGAGAAATAACAACCTCAGATATGCAGATGACACCACCCTTATGGCAGAAAGTGAAGAACTAAAGACCCTCTTGATGAAAGTGAAAGTGGAGAGTGAAAAAGTTGGCTTAAAGCTCAACATTCAGAAAACGAAGATCATGGCATCTGGTTCCATCACTTCATGGCAAATATATGGGGAAACAGTGGAAACAGTGAGAGATTTTATTTTGGGGGGCTCCAAAATCACTTCAGATGGTGAGTGCAGCCATGAAATTAAAAGACGCTTACTCCTTGGAAGGAAAGTTATGACCAACCTAGACAGCATATTTAAAAGCAGAGACATTACTTTGTCAACAAAGGTCTGTCTAGTCAAAGCTATGGTTTTTCCAGTAGTCATGTAGAGATGAGAGTTGGACTGTGAAGAAAGCTGAGCGCCAAAGAATTGATGCTTTTGAACTGTGGTGTTGGAGAAGACTCTTGAGAGTTCCTTGGACTGCAAGGAGATCCAACCATCCCATCCTAAAGGAGATCAGTCCTGAGTGTTCACTGGAAGGACTGATGCCTAAGCTGAAATTCCAATACCTTGGCCACCTGATGGGAAGAGCTGACTCATTTGAAAAGACCCTGATGCTGGGAGGGATCGGGGGCAGGAGGAGAAGGGGACAACAGAGGATGAGATGGTTAGATGGCATCACCGACTCAAGGGACATGAGTTTGAGTAAACTCCAGGAGTTGGTGATGGAAGTCCCAAAGAGTTGGACACAACTGAGCGACTGAACTGAACATCTGTGCTAAGTTGCTTCAGTCGTGTCTGACTCTTTGTTATCTCATGGACTGTAGCCTGCCAGGCCTCTCTATCCATGAGATTCTCCAGGCAATAATACTGGAGTGGGTTGTCATGCCCTCCTCCAGGGGATCTTCCTGACCGAACCCACATCTCTTATATCTCCTGCATTGACAGGAGTGTTCTTAATCAGTAGTGCCACATGGGAAGCAGTTATTATTTATGTCTTTGGGAGGTGGTAACTCAGTGGAGGGGAGAGGGAAAATTATCAAATACCTCATAGTTATGCATTGTGATGTGTTACCTATTAAAATAATGCAGATTACTACCTGTTAAAAAATTAACTAAAATGTCAAAAGACAAAGCTTATAGAGTATGCATCAGTCAATACAGGTTAATTATTTGGATGATAACCATCTTCAGACATTACCCTTACATCTAAATTTCTCAGCCAGATAGCAAAACCCCTGGAAGGCACCTTGGAATCTTCTCAGAATCTTGAAGATTCAAGACTTTCCATGGCTGGTCCAGAACTCCCAAGATGTCTTCCAGATCTAAAACTCTACTCTGCTGAGGCATGATCCTACTGTTCTCAAAGCTGAAATCTAATCAAAACAATACTGGTGCAAACCACTAAAACAAAAATGCAACATCAGGATAAGTGGCCAGTCCTTGTCCTGAGAATTTCAATTGAAGATGGGAGGAGAATGAGACCTGGCGAAAGGAAAGGGCAGGAAGTTTCCTTTAAATAAAAATGTGAGTATGAGCCCTCTCCCATTTTTGCTCACCTAACTCCATCATCCCTTCCCCAGCTGTTTATGGCTAAACATCTGTTGTGGTGGTGGTTGTTCAGTCACTAATTCGCGTCCGACTCTTTGTGACCCCGTGAATTACAGCATGCCTGTACTGTCTAGTTTTGGCAGTCAACAATCTAGACTGAACAGACTTAGCTTAAAAAGCCTCCACCTGGGCTTCCCTCGTGGTCCAGTGGTTAATAATCAACCTTCCAATGCAGGGGGCGTGGGTTTGATCCCTGGTCAGGGAACTAAGATGCTTCATGCAGTGGGGCAACTGAGCCTGCAGGCTGCAACTAAGACTCCACGCAGCCAAAACTAAACAATAAAAATAAAAAGCCCTCACCAAAAAAGGCAAAATTACACAACACCAGGCCCAGAGGCAGAATATCCCCCAGCAGCAAGTTTCTGCTTCCCCAGCTGCCCAGCTCCTCAAGGGCAAAATAACAGACCCTGCGTCTAAACAGCGGTGGCATATCAGACTGTGGTCTGGGGTGGGCCAGATATGCCACACCCCATAAGCTCGCCACAGGAGAATAACAACACCTGATCAAAGGCGCTCTTTACATGCCTCTGATTTCAATATCTCACCAGCATCCATCATCTGGCCTTAGTGTCGCTACCAGCACAAAAAGGCAAAAAAGTTACTAAACAGCGCTGCCGTCATAACTAACCCAGAGGGCGACAAGAGGCAGACAGCTGCTTGCGATGTATTCTCATGTAAGACACAGGCTGCCTTGTTGGGCAATAAGTTATTTAAGTTATCTGCATTTTTATATCTTATCCTGTGCAGGAACAATTGGTTCCACTTGGGTGCACAGGAATATAGAAAAAGAGAAGAAACACATCGTGATGTTAGTATTGGGAGCATTCAGACCATCCAAGGCTGATCAATAGAGACACTATCTTGGATGCAAAGTTGTTCCCTCCCTGCCAAGCTTTTGCTTGTGGTGTTTTTAGTCCATGTATCGTGTTCACCTATTATTAATTCTCAAAGATTTTTTTTTAATTATGGAGGATCAAGCCTTTCAAAAAATAATTAATTACAAAACCTACTTAATATTCAGAGGTGTCATGCAAGCCTATAACTGGCATTCTCTGTTGGTGGTTTAATTAGACAAGGAAATGCAAAAAGCTGTCACTTGAGGGTGGGTGGCTGCAGGGGAGGGGAGCCCAGCACTACCAGTTGGCCATCTGTACCAGACACAAAAGCACGACTCTTCAGCTGGCCTCCTTCACAGGAAACTCCCCATTTTTACCAGCTCGTCTACTGACAATTCCCTTCTGCAGCGCGTAGCTGGAAGGCAGAAGATACTTGGGTGCTATCATTTCAAAGGCAGTAATTCATGGATGTGGAAAAACAATTAAAAACACAGGGTGCCTCAGTTTCTCCATCTGAAAAATACAATTCAGAATGTCATCCATCCATATGCCTCCCAGAACAACAGCTGCTGAACATTTTTTTTTTTTTTTTTACAAATGGCCAGAAACATGCCAAGTAACAAAACTGGCCCCATGTTACACATTTTCATCTAAATATGCTGGCAAGAAATAGGAAAGCTTCTTAATTTTACTCAGTAATCAAATGTGGCTTGTTTTTGAGTGAGTTTTTCCAATTTGTGGCTTTTCCATGCCATTTCTCCTCCCCCAATTTTTAAAATTATCTTTGACCATCTGCTCTCTAGATAATTCTCTTTTCTTTAATACTGTCATTAGACAGTAAGTAATAGTAACACCAAGAATCATCATAGTTCACTGTATACTCACATTTAGTCCTTACAACTCAGTGAGGTAGGTATTATTCTTTTATCATTATTAATACCATATTATAGATGAAACTGAAGTTTAGAGAGTCTAGATGACCTGACTGGTACCTCACAAAATTAAGTAGAAAATTAAGAATTAAAACTCAGGCCAGTATGACTCTGAATCCCATAGGATTATTTTTGCTATTCTCCCAAAGAAAAGGGGGGCAAAATCCATAAACATACACACAAGCATGGTCAGGATTTCTACTAGTCAGCAATTATTATAAAATATGGGAATAACAAAAATTACTTTATAAAAGAAAATGCATTCTAAAGAAAATGTGGTTATCTTATATTGGCTCTTAGAACAGAAAAAAGACATTAGTGGAAAAACTGATGAAATCTGAATAAAATTTGAGTGGTTTTCTTTAAAGAAAAAAACAAAAAAACCCACTTCTAAAGAACTCTTGACATCTGTACCCAAAACTGAAGATACTTGAGGCTGAGCCAGATTTCTGAGGTCTGGGTCTCTAACCAGTTCCACAAAGCGAGCAGCATTAGATGATACCTTTAGAATTTGTTTTGAATATTTATTTATTTATTTGGCTGCACCAAGTCTCGGTTGTGGCATGCAGGAGCTTTAGTTGTGGGCGTCTTAGTTGCAGCACATGCGATCTAGTTCTCCAACCAGAGACTGGACCCGGAATCCCTGTACTGGGAACACAGACCCTTAGCCAGTGGTGCCGTCAGCATTATTTTTGCTTATAAACAAAGACAAGGGAAAAAAAATCTATTTTTTAGATTCCATATAAAAGTGATATCATGCAGTATTTGTCTTTCTCTGCCTGACTTATTTCACTAAGCATGACACCCTCCACGTCCAGCCACGCTGTTGCAAATGGCAAAGTTCATTCTTTTTTCTGGCTGAGTAATATTCTGATGTGTGTGTCTGTGTGGTGTACCACATACTCATTTTTTTTTTTGAACCATTTTTATTCTTTCATTTATTCAGTCATCAATGGAATAACATAATTTTCCCAGGGAAGTTTACACATATATCTTGTGAAAAAGAAAAATGTATAAGGAGAAAGAGACTGTATAGTGGTTTTGATTATGGAGTCTATGGTCACTTTTTTCTCCTTTTTTTATATTAGAACTAATAAATGAATATAATAAAACAGAAACAGACTCACAGATATAGAGAACAAACTGGTGGTTACCACTGAGGAGAGGGAAGAGGGGACAGGGGATTAAAATGTACACACTACCAGGCATAAAGCAGATAAGCCACAAGGACATATTGTGCAGCACAGGAAATACAGCTCTTATGTTTTAACAACTTTAAATGGAGTATAATCGATAAAGTTTTTGAATCACGATGCTGTACACCTGAAACTAACACAATATCATAAATCAACCACACTGCAATTAAAAAAGGACAAAGAAAATAAAATACACTCACACAAAACTAAAGATACATTAAAAATTTATAATTTAATTAAAGAATTTCTGGTAGATTAGCAAGCTTTTTCCTTCATGATATTTTTGGCTTATGTACAGAATTTTAATGTAACTATATAATGTGGAATTAGTCGATTTCCAGTGGCACTGTATTATTGAATAAGCATTTTCAATTTTGTTTTGACAATGGACTTAAATCAAATCTAAATGAACTTTAAAACAAAAGCTGGAAAGAATCACATGATGTTTCAGAAGGCCAAAACAAGCTGAACCCAAATATCAAATTTTTTCTGATTCACAAACCCTGCCAAAGTGTTGTGCTAACAACACAAAAAGCAGTAACTGGACTCAGATGGACACATTTCAAAATATTCTTTGCACCGGGTCTAAACATTCATTCAAGTCCATACATTCTATGGGAAACTACATATACTTGGTATAGGGCCCACCTTGAGCTCACTTCTATAAAGGTTGGAACAGATTTTTCCCTTGTCTTTATTTATAAGCAAAAACAATGCTAAAGAGGACTTCCCTGGTGCTCCAGTGGCTAAGATTCTGTACTCCCAATACATGTGGTCCCGGTTTGATCCTGGTTAGAGAACTAGATCTCACATGCTACAACTAAGTGTTCGCATGCTGTAACGAAGAATCCGACAACTAAAGACCCCACATGCCACAACAAAGATCGACTATCCCACATGCCACAGCTAAGACCAGGCGCAGCCAAATAAATAAATAAATATTTTTAAAAATCCTAAAAGTATATCCTGCTCACTTCACAGGACTAGTTAGAGGCCCAGACCTCGGAAATTTGACTCAGCCTCAAGTACTATTAAGTTCCTTTTGAGCTTCAAGCACCAAAGGACTTGAAGTTTTAGGTGGAAGAAGGTCTGAAATGGAAATCAACCTAATTAGCCTATGACCTCCTTATGCACTGATTAGTCAAAGCCCGACTACATCGCCAAGGAAGCTCCAGATGTAATCTGCTGTGGCCACCATCTTTCATTCTTAAGAGGTCCAAACCCAGGACCACCTGAGAGCAGGCCTGGCCTCCCTCACTATCGATGTATCCTTAAAATGTGGTATCAAGAGACATCTTTGGAAACCAACAGAGCTCCAGTCATGCAGGAGAGTTGCTGGCAGGCACTTGGAGTTTGATTTTGGTAGCGTGAGAACTGCTTTCAAATCCTTGAGGTATCAAGCTTATAGCCAATGGACTATAAACATTTAGGCAAAAGATCTAAAACTGTAATTTACTACTGGCTAACCTTGTAAAGTTTTATGACTTAAGCAAACAACCAGTCTGATGGATTTGATCAGTGAATTCCCTGACTTTGTGGTTTTAATAGCATCAGTACCTAAGGCTTCCCAGGTGGTGCTGGTAGTGAAGGACCCACCTGCCAAGGCAGGAGACATAACAGACGCAGGTTCAATTCTTGGGTCAGGAAGATCCCCTGGAGGAGGGCAGGGCTACCCACTCCAATATTCTTGCCTGGAGAATCCCGTGGAAAGAGGAATCTGCTGGGCTACAGTCCACATAGTTGGAAGGAGTCACATGTGACTGAAGCAACTTAGCACGCAGGCACCAGGTGATCCGGACCCTAGAGATGCATAGACAGGGTGAGGTGGCAGGGGCCAGGGCACATCTGTAAACGCCCTGATGTGAAATTCACTGTGTATGTGCATTTCTCTGGGTAGAAGTTCCCAACTTTTCATTCTGAAAAGAGTCCCTAACTCACTCAATGGAACCAAAGAGTATCTGAATTGATAAGCATGTTTTTCAGATGCTTTTTATAGACTGAATGGTTGCTGTGCAATCAATAAGTCATATCTGAATCTTTGCAACCCAATGGACTATAGCACACCAGGCTTTCCTCTGTCTTCCACTATCTTGCAGAGTTTCCTCAAATTCATGTCCATGGAGTCAGTGATGCTATCTAACCATCTCACTGAATTATGCCCCTCCAAATATTCATAAATATTAAATATATAAAGAAGGCTGAGTGCTGAAGAATTGATGCTTTCAAACTGTGGTGTTGGAGAAAACTTGAAAGTCCCGTGGACAGAAAGGAGATCAAAGCAGTCAATCCTAAAGGAAATCAACCTCGAATATTCATTAGGAGGACTAATGCTGAAGCTATTGCTCTAATACTTTGGCCACCTGATGCAAAGAGCTGAGTCGCTAGCAAAGACCCTGACACTGGAAAAGACTGAAGGCAGAAGGAGAAGGGAGCCACAGAATTTGAGGTGGTTGGATGGCATCATCAACTCAATGGGCATGAGTGTGAGCAAACTCCAGGAGATGGTGAAGGACAGGGAAGCCTGGTGTGCTGCAGTCCATGGGGTCACAAAGATTCAGACACGACTTAGCAACTGAACAACAACAACAACAAATATTCGTATGCTGAAGTCTTAACCCCCAGTATCTCAAAATGTGCTTGCACATTGAGATAGAATCTTTACAGAGACAATTAAGGTAAAATAAGATCATTAGGATGGGCCCTAATACAATATGACTAGCATCCTTAATCCTTGTAAGAAGCAGAAATTTGGAAGTGTACACCAACAGAGGAAAGACTGTGTGAACACACATGGCAAAGACAGCTATTAGAGAGAAACAACTTTGCCAAAACCGTGATCTCAGAGTTCTAGCCTCCAGAATTGTGAGAAACCAAATTTGTTGTTTAAACCACCCAGTCTGTGTATACTTATGGCAGCCCTAACAAACTAATACAGATGCTTAGTGTATTCACTTCAGAGTGCATATTCTTATGGTCAGGAAAAAAACCCAAAAGACTGTTTGCAAGTAGAAAGTTTCCAGAGCTTGTGTTTCTTTTTCATATAGAAAAATTAAATGTGTTCATCTACTTAAATAATGCATTCTTGGAAAGAGTGAAGAACATAAGAATTATTTTTGCTCAGCTCCCTTAAGAACCAGGGAAGGAACAGAACTGCGAACTGCTGGCCACACTCCCACACTCCCTTCACCTCTCTTTTCATGGGTCTCCTCTGAATTCTATTGAGAAACACATGCATGTGTACATGCAAGCTCAGTCGTTTTGTGACCCCTTGGGCTGTAGCCCGCCAGGTTCCTCTGTCCATGGGATTTCCTAGGCAAGAATACTGGAGAGGGTTGCCGTTTCCTTCTCCAAGGGATCTTCCCAGCCCAGGGGCTGAAACCACATCTCCTGCGTCTCCTACATGGGCAGACGGATTCTTTATCAGTGAGCCACCAAGGAAGCCCCTGTTGATAAACACAGTGTTTGAAATGTTATTTATTTTTTAAACAAATCAATATGTGGTTATTATAAGTAAATTTGTAAATAGAGGTAAGCAAAAGGAGAAAAATAGAACTTCCTACAACCCAGACATAACAACTGTTAATATTTTTATTGCTGCTAGATCTCATCATAATAGTTTCCATGCAACTATGAAATCATGTTGTCTTCTCCAAATAAACAAGTTCATTTTACAGATTACTCAATAAGATGTGACATGTAAAACTGTCAGAATTATTTTGAAAAATTACTAATGAATGATCATCAGTGAAGAATGTAAGCAATAATTATTTAGAGATTATATTTTATCAAACAAAAGAGTTACAATAAATCATATCTAAATTGAAATATATTACCATTTACATTCATGATAAAAATAACAAACTCACATTAGGTCTTGTAAATAATTATTTCAATAATTCATACATGCATAAAGCTTTACTAACTAACAAGAATACTGAAGCTTTTCAATATCAAATAACATTATCATTTTACTAATGTGGGCACATATGAAAATATATAGGCATGAAGGGACATTCATGCAAGGAATAATTAAGGAGTATGTAAGAAATATCAGTAGCCTCAGATATGCAGATGACACCACCCTTATGGTAGAAAGTGAAGAGGAACTAAAAAGCCTCTTGATGAAAGTGAAAGTGGAGAGTGAACAAGTTGGTTTAAAGCTCAACATTCAGAAAACGAAGATCATGGCATCCGGTCCCATCACTTCATGGGAAATAGATGGGGAAACAGTGGAAACACTGTCAGACTTTCTTTCTCTGGGCTCCAAAATCACTGCAGATGGTGACTGCAGCCATGAAATTAAAACACGCTTACTCCTTGGAAGGAAAGTTATGACCAACCTAGATAGCATATTCAAAAGCAGAGACATTACTTTGCCAACAAAGGTTCGTCTAGTCAAGGCTATGGTTTTTCCTGTGGTCATGTATGGATGTGAGAGCTGGACTCTGAAGAAGGCTGAGTGCCAAAGAATTGATGCTTTTGAACTGTGGTGTTAGAGAAGACTCTTGAGAGTCCCTTGGACTGCAAGGAGATCCAACCAGTCCATTCTGAAGGAGATCAGCTCTGGGATTTCTTTGGAAGGAATGATGCTGAAGCTGAAACTCCAGTATTTTGGCCACCTCATGCGAAGAGTTGACTCATTGGAAAAGACTCTGATGCTGGGAGGGATTGGGGGCAAGAGGAGAAGGGTACAGAGGATGAGATGGCTGGATGACATCACTGACTCGATGGACGTAAGTCTGAGTGAACTCCGGGAGTTGGTGATGGACAGGGAGGCCTGGCGTGCTGCAATTCATGGGGTTGCAAAGAGTCGGACGTGACTGAGCGATTGATCTGATCTGATGTAAGAAATGGACAAAACAAAACAACTTTTAAAAGGAAATGGGAGATATTATTTAATATGATTAAATGAAATTAAATCAGGAAAAACAGGTAAATTAGAGCAAGAGAAATGAATAACTAACCAAATGTCCCAAATATTAAGACTGATTGAAACATTAGAAACAATTTCCTAAGGAAAACTATGAAAGAGCTACAACTCAAAAATGGAAATCATATAGAATTATTGTCTACTAATGCAATTTGTGAAATAATTCTATTTTTTCAGTCATTTTAAAATTATTCCCTCATATAATTCTGCTTCTAAAAGCTTAGTGTAGCACTCTAGTTTGAAATTGCATCAATCTGATCTCTTTGGTGAGCAAATTTTTAATGAAATATGCATTTTAAATTACCCTATAAATTTTTTCTTTTGTATATTTTTAAGATTTTTATTTTGAACCATTTCACATCTATAGAAAAGTTGCAAATATAGTAAAAGAACTTTATTTCTGAACTGTTTTAGAAACTGCCAGAATGATACCCATCACCTCTGAATACCTTAGTATATATTTCCTACAAATAAGATGTACTGCATTGTGTTAAGTCACTCAGTCGTGTCTAGTCGCTCAGTTATGTCCAACTCTTTGCAACCCCATAGACTGTAGCCTTCCAGGCCCCTCTATTTGAAGGGATTCTCCAGGCAAAAATACTGGAATTGATTGCCATGCCCTCCTCCAGGGAATGTTCCCAACCCAGGGATCAAACCCAGGTCTCCAGCATCGCAGATGGATTCTGAACTGTCTGAGCCACCAAACAAGATAATTAGCCTATGTAGCCCCAAAATGCCTATAAAAATCAGGAAGTTAACCTTAATACATTACAACCATCTAATCCACAAACCCCTTTCAAGTTTAACCAATTCTCCCAATAAGTCATTTATAGCAAGAGGATCCAGTCTGGAACCATATGCTGCATTTAATTTGTCGTGTCTCTTTAGTTTCTAGCAGTCTGAAATGTTGCCGTCTTTCTGTCATTTTCAAGACCTGGACACTTTTTTCATTTTATTTTTTGGTATAAGTGAGTAAGATTTATTCCAGGAACTCAAGAATGGATCAACATCCACAAATCAATCGACGCAACACACCACATGAACAAAATGAAAGATAGAAATGTGATTATCCAAATAGATGCTCAAAAAGCACTTGGCAAAATTCAACATCCATTCACGACAAAAATGCTCAACAAAGTGCATTGAGTGAATATACCTCAACACGACAAAGGCCCCACATGACAAGTCCACAACCAACATCCACAGTCCACAGTGAAAGCCTGAAAGACTTTCTTTTCCTGTTTTTGTCCATGCCAACCGACCTCATTTATTATTAAAATGTTGCTTTTGTATTTCCTTTTTTCCATTTTTATTTTAACAAGAACTTGACACTTTTAAAGATAAATGTTTGTTTTGTTTCGTCTTAAGAATGTGCCTTAATTTGCTTTGCCCAATGTTTCCTCATGATTAGATTCAGGTCACACATCTGGGCCCATACATTTTTATACTCTACTTGGCCCGTACATTTTTATAGTCTATTCATAAGGAAATAAATTGGTTCCTGGAAATATCTACCAAAATTTTAAATGCACATACCTTCCACTGCAAGAATTTATTCTGAGATTTTATCCACAAATATCTTGAACAATCCACATAAACATAAATATAAGAATGCAGACTGCAGTATTTTTTCTTAGAACAAAACCTTGGAAACAACCAAATGAGCATCAAAAGCAACTAGTAAATAAATTATGGCATAGGTGCATACCATACTACTGGGTACAATAGAGTAACAGATATGTACACAGTTATGTAAAAAGAGGTCCAAGGTTTGATTTGTCAATTTGTTAATTGATAGAGCAAGATGGGGACCATCACATTCAGGATAATCCCATGTGAAAGGTGGTATGGGGAAGGTATTTTAAGGGATATTCTATATTTTTCTGTATATACAGAAACTTTCTGAAGGATACACAAGACATTTGTTAAGAGTAGAAAACTCTGGAAGTGAGATTGCAATGTGGGAAGGCCTTCTCTGTAGTTTGAATTTTTTACCAAAAACAAGCATAATTTTTATAAGTAAAAAATCTACATCAAGTTAATCTTATTAACATCCCAAAGGTAAGGAACATTTCCTGGCATTTGATCAGTTATTTCTAAATACTTCACATGTGGCCTATAGTAGACTCCAGTTGCCAAACTTGTCTTTGCCTGTAGCTTCATCCCTAATTTTGTCATTACCTGGGCAGAGCCTTCATAGAAAACTATGAGTTTCATGAAATTGAAGGTTCCTATTGTAAAAGTGTGTTATCTACACAGGCTACATTGTATATGGGGGAAAAGTTCAGGAAATGATGGGGATGGGACAGTTTTAAATAACTCATTTTCATTTAACTCAAAATTCAAGAAAATCCTTTTTTGTAGTTAATCTATATCTCTAATACACAGGGAGACTTCATACAATCAAAGCTAATTTATAATTAAGTCCATAAAAGCTCTATGGACTTAATTATAAATTATAAGACATTACACCATAAAACTCCTAAAGAGAGAATAGCTAAAACATTATCTGTCATAAATTATACCAATGTTTCTGAGGTCAGTTTCCCAAAGCAATAAAAACGAAAGCAAAAATAAACATCTGGAACCTAATCAAACTTATAAGCATTTGCACAGCAAAGGGAATCATAAACAAAAAGAAAAGACAATCTTCAGACAGGGAGAAATTTGCAAATGATTCAAGGGCTTAATTTCCAAAATATACAATGAGTCCATACAACTCAACAACAAATAAAAACAAATAGCCCAATTAAAAAACAGGCAGAAGACCTAAATACATATTTCTCCAAAGAAGACATACAAATGGCCAACAGACACATGAAAAGATGTTCAACATCACTAATTATTAAAGAAATGCAAATCAAAACTACAGTGAGATACTACCTCACATTAATCAGAATAGCCATTACTAATAAGTCAACAAATAATAAATGCTCGAGAGGGTGTGGAAAAACAGGGAACCCTCCTCCTACACTGTGGTGGGAAGGTAAACTGGTGTAGCCACTATGGAAAACATCATGGGGGTGGGAAGGATTCAGAGTTTAGGGTTAATAGATGCAAACTATTTTAAACATAGAATGGATAAACAAGGTCTTACTATACAGTACAGGGAGCTATATTCAATACCCTATGATAAACCATAATGGAAAAAAATATATATATATGTGTGTGTGTGTGTGTGTGTGATTAAAATATATATAACTGCTATAGGTGTTTCCATATGCCTTTGAAACTGGGATGGGAGCCTCAGAAGATGTCCCAGTGAAACACTTAAGAGCAAAATATTCTTTCTTGCTCCGATTGTGTAAGAGCAGCTGTATTACCTCCTGAAGATCAGATGTCAAGGTGGTGACACCCTTTCTTACCTGCTCATCACAGTGATTTGAAAAGAGGTTAATAAAATGTTCTACCAGATAGTCAAATGTTTTCTGAAGCTACGCTAACCAAAAACAGTGTTGAATTGACTGCCTTATTATGAACAGGTAGAGCAGGCAGCCATGTAATGGAAAGTAAATAGTAAACTTCAGAAAGAAATTCTAATTTTTAAAATATTTAACATAGCATAAATGAGGCATTTTAAATCAATGAGGAAAAGATGTAATATGTGTTGGGCTAACTGCTGATCATTTGGGGAAAAGAATCAATTTCATCCAGGGCTGATATTCAGCAAAAAAACTACCAGTTTGACCAGTTTCCATGACTGACATTCATTCTGACTGGTCAGCACTCAGGTCATACTCGTTGTTAAATATTTTAAACATCATCCCTGGCTTCGTCTCTCTATGATAGTGAAAGAAATTCCTAATGGAATTAAAGTGTAAAAATTTTAAATCAAACTCTAAAAGCTTGGAAATATATATTTGAATATTTACATAATTTTGAATGAAAGATTTTCAAAGCATGGCCTCAAGAGCAGATACCATTTCTAAAAGGATTGAAATTTTGATTAAATAAAAATTGTAAACCCTTTAGAAAGTATAATGTGAAATGCAAAAAGGCAAACAGCAATTTGAGAAAAATATTTCCAACATGTACAAGAGGTACGTGATTTTATTCTCAATACATGAAAAGCTACTTCAGTCAATTTTTAAAGAGGTCTAACCAGCCAATAGAAAAAAATAAGCTAAAAATATAATTTCATTAGGAAAATAAATATAAATAGGCAATAACATACAAACAAATGTTTAACCTCTCTAACAATCAAGGAAAATCAAATTAAGACAAATACCATGTTTAATTATTAAATTAGCAAAGCTTTTTTAAATATGGTAAGACCAGTGTTGTGAGAATTCAGGGAACTGGAAATTCTTATTTATAACTGGTAAGAGATTTAAAGTGTCCTAATCTTTCAGAAGCTTTAAAAATCTTTTAAAAATGCACATACCAAAAACCCCATCCAGCACTGTGAAAAAAGAACATATGCCATACACATAATGTTCTAATAAACTAGGGTGGCAATTTTTCCAGGTTTATTGAGATATAATAAACATGTAAGTTTAAGGTATACATGTGATAATTTGATATATGTATATATTTGAAATGATTATCACAGTAAGGTTAGTGAACACATCCATCACTTCATAGCTGTCTTTGTGTATATATGTGTGTGTGTGTGTTTATGATGAGAACATTTAAGATCTCTTCTGTTAGCAAGTTTAAAGTATATAATATAGTAGCATTAACTACAGTCACTATTCTCTATATTAGAACTCCAGAAGTTATTTAGCTTATAGCTGGAAGTTTGTACCCTCTGACCTCCCTTTTTCTCTAACCTCCAAGCCCTTGACAACCACAGGTCTACTCTATCAGTTCCACATATAAGTAAGATCACATAGTGTTTGTTTTCCTCTAATTTATTTCACTTCAGCATAATGCCCTCAAAATTTCATGTTGTCACAAAAGGCAAGATGTCCTTCTCATGACTAAATATTTCCTTTATAGATAGATATAGATATAGGCTTCCCAGGTGGCTCAGTGGTAAAGAGTCAGTCTGCCAATGTAGGAGCCGCAGGAGACACAGGTTCAATCCCTGGGTCAGGAAGATCCCCTAGAGAAGGAAATGGCAACCCACTCCAGTATTCTTGCCTGGGAAATCCCACGCACAGAGGAACCACGTGGGCTACAGTCCATGGGGTCACAAGAGTCAGATATGACTTTGCAACTAAACCACTACCACTGTAATCGATCTAAAATATTGTGTTAGTTTCAGGTTGTAGAGCAAAGTGATTCAGTTATACATGCAAAGATTCTGATGTGTGCTGCCAAAAGGATTTTGTGTTGACTTAATGAGATATTACACGTAATACAAAGAACTATATTTTTTTTTAAAAAAAAGAAAAGCTATGGAAATTCCAGCTGGTAGCATTATGATCATCAATTATGGTCCTGTTTAATGCAGCCTTGCTCTCAAAGGTTACTGGGGCCCTTGTGTTTGTTTTCTGCTAAAGTAAATGGCTCAGATCATTGTGCTGAACAACTAGGAAGAATTCACAAGAAATCCTGCTGCTCCCGTGAGTTTTTCTCTTTCTTCTGCTGTCACCTATCATTTCTTGTGCGGTCAGTGAGTCCTGCTGCAATCATCTGCTGCCTGATACACACAGTTGTTCTGAGCAACTGCCTGAGGGCAATTCTGTCTTTCCTGCAGAATAAAGTTTTCAGCATTCTGCAGCTTCAAGCCTCTCTCACTGCTTTTTTCCAATTTATGTTCTCGGTGCTTGAGGCCACCATTAGTCTGACCTCTGGATAAGAGGTGATATTACAGGATAATAAACACAGAGACACAAGTTTTATAGAGAGATATTTGTACATCTATAGCATCAAACCAGTACCTGCTACGTAGTACGTGCACACTAAGAATTTGGAGCTGAATAAATATGTGAATATGCGTATTTCACAGCAATGTGAATATATAGACAATACACAGTTTCACTCTGATGCTTCTAATTCCTGGAGGTCACTGCTGCTGCTGCTGCTAAGTCGCTTCAGTCGTGTCCGACTCTGTGCGACCCCATAGACAGAAGCCCACCAGGCTCCCCCGTCCCTGGGATTCTCCAGCAAGAACATTGGTGTGGGTTGCCATTTCCTTCTCCAATGCATGAAAGTGAAAAGTCAAAGTGAAGTCACTCAGTCGTGTCTGACCCTCAGCGACCCCATGGACTGCAGCCCACCAGACTCCTCTGTCCATGGGATTTTCCAGGCAGGAGTACTGGAATGGGGTGCCATTGGTCACTAGGAGACCGAAAAGTGTGGTTTAATCAATCCAAGTCCATAAACACTTCTGGCAAAACAAAACCAAGGACAGGGTTAGTGGGAAGCTTTTGACATCATCTCCTAGGGAAAGGACATCATTGTATATATGTGCATTAAAAGAGGAGAAAACACTCAAGTATTAAATCATGAAATAAATGAAATTCATTTATTTCATGATTTAATACTTGAATGTTTGGCTGGGTACCACTTTGGCTTATAAGACTATGCAGACTGTTCACCCAAGTCTCTTGACCCTGATGACAGGGTCCCTTTAAGATGAGGGATGGCGCCTGACTGGCTTGACTCCAGGGATATCCTGTGCTGCCCTTTGAAAAAGGTGGCCCTGCCCCTCACACCCTGTCATCGCAACCCACTCCCGAGAGAAACTCTGTCTACTCGCCTCTGATTTTGGCCTGACTCTGGCCCCACTATCTGCTCAGTTTCCATGGCTTTCAACCAAGGCTTTCAGACCACAGATTGCCTCTTCTCGCTGTTGACCACAGCACCAAACTTCTCCTGTTCTCCAGGAAAGGATCTTAACTTCACTCCTGCTTCCTACCTCAGCTTCCAGGTGAGGACTCAGCCCTGGTAAACCAGCACTTCAAGCCCTGCACCCATCATGGGAGCTGAGCACTCACTAGCCCAACTTCCTCGAACCATGAGAAAGTGGGCTGGGAAGCCCACCTT
Source organism: Tragelaphus eurycerus (assembly GCA_935064755.1). NCBI lineage: Eukaryota > Metazoa > Chordata > Mammalia > Artiodactyla > Bovidae > Tragelaphus > Tragelaphus eurycerus. Next base: position 21,928,674 of record CAKXYN010000033.1, on the reverse strand, counting down.
GATCAGTCAGCCAGGCCCACCTTTCCAGAACAGGGTCAAGCCTAACCCATCTACCCCCAGCCTGGTACAGCCCATCATTGGCTCTCTACTTATTTTTGCCAGCCAAGGCTTTATTGGGGCCCCTGTTACAGCAGAGGGCAAACAAGAACAAACAAGAGATTCCCCTGCCTGCTCACTCACCTTAGGGAGACAAGCTTGCTCCTCATTCGGGGTGAGTGTGTGTCCAGGTCAGGCTGGAGTAGTGACTTAAGCAGTTTGCTCACCCCTCTGGTGGTGCTGGGGCTTCCCTCACAGCTCAGTTGGTAAAGAATCCACCTGTAATGCAGGAGACCCTGGTTTGATTCCCGGGTGGGGAAGATCCACTGGAGAAGGGATAGGCTACCCACTCCAGTATTCTTAGGCTTCCCTAGTGGCTCAGCTGGTAAAGAATTGGCCTGCAATGTGGGACACCTGGGTTCGATCCCTGGGTTGGGAAGATCCCCTGGAGAAGGGAAAGGCTACCCACTCCAGTATTCTGGCCTGGAGAATTCCATGAACTACGTCCCTGGGGTCCCAAAGAGTTGGACACAACTGAGCGACTTTCACTTTCACTGGTGGTGCTGAGTGAAGGGGGCAGGCGCAGTACCCTGCTTTTGCTCCCAACATTCTGTTTTTGCTCCAGGCTCTTCAAAAGTGGCAGTTGGGTTTTTCGGTCTCTTTGTATATTTTGTCCATAATTTTGCCCAGCTGCCCATGCAAGTGGTTATTTTTAGCTCCATACAGTTTTTGTCACTCTTCTACTTACTTTTAACTCTGTTGCAAAGTGCTCAGTGGACAGTGAGTGCTCAATTATTGTTGCTGTGTACCTGAAATTTCTAAACTTTAGAATGCTGATTCTTAACTAAAATCAGAAATCTGCTTGGGGAAAGCAAGTCAACCCTGTCCTGACATAGAGACAAAATCAGCAGAAATTTCCACAACATCAGTCACAGGCGTTCACAGCAAGTAGTCAGTGAACCGCATAAAGTGACCTTCAGACCCCCTCCCACTCCTACCCCACTCCAGATTCTTGTTAGTGGCTCTTGATTGATGGCTTCCCGAAAAGATGATCTATCACAGCTCAGACGAGTGAAGCTTCTGCCATAACTTGCAGGTTATTCCAGCATTTTGTAAAACTGAGACAAACACAAAGTTGAAAAAAAAATGCCAACTCGTGGGGGAAAAGGAAAAGCTCAGAAGAACATGGTATTGCCAGGCACCAATGAAATTGACATAGAAGATGGATGGGTTTATTTTTTTAAATATATGTGTAGTGTACGAGACAGCTAGGTTTCAAACATATGCAGAAGGCCAATGATATGGTTTTCAATCCATATCCGAAATTGTTCATGACCAGGACAGACTGAGACAACTAAGTGCCCACAAGTATCAGCTACCACTGCAAGTGAGCTCTTACTCGTGCCAGGCACTGGGCTAGCTGCCTTACATATATCATCTCCTTCAGTCCTTATTCCTATAAAAGGTGAGAAATCTCTATTTTACCAATAAGGACTTGCCTGTGGTCATAGAGCTGATAAATGACAGTGCCAAACTCAAACCAAAAGCGATCTAACTCCTAAGCCCCCTATGCGACCACTCAGCCTGCCATTCTTCTCCCCACCTCCCAAATTTTGAGAAAGAATTAGGTTTCCATGATCACGGCTACAAAAGGGAGAGCTGCTGCTGCTGCTAAGTCGCTTCAGTCGTGTCCAACTCTGTGCGACCCCATAGACGGCAGCCCACCAGGCTCCGCCGTCCCTGGGATTCCCCAGGCAAGAACACTGGAGTGGGTTGCCATTTCCTTCTCCAATGCGTGAAAGTGATGTCGCTCAGTTGTGTCTGACTCTTAGCAACCCCATGGACTGCAGCCTACCAGGCTCTTCCATCCATGGGATTTTCCAGGCAACAGTACTGGAGTGGGGTGCCATCGCCTTCTCCCACAAAAGGGAGAGGATGAGTCTCATAACATGTATGTGCTCAGAAGTTGTCTGTGAAATGGGAGAACAGCCTTACTCTTCACACTGTATGACAGCCAAAGTGTTTACAGACTATAAAAAACTCCTGAAAGACACGGAAGTGGGCTTGGACAAATGGAAAGACATTTCACATTTTCAGATCAAAAAACTCAGCATCATGAAAATGTCAGTTCTCCCTAAGTGATTGTATGAATTTAATATAATCTCAATAAAAATATATATGGTGTTTTCCCCAGAGCTAGGTAAGTTGATTACAAATGTTATTTGAAAAAACAAACAATCTGGAATATCCAGGGAAACGCTAAAAACAAAACAAAACAATGGAGCAGGGAGGACGGCCTTACTAGATATTAAAACCTATTGTAAAACCGTCAGTGTAGGCACATGAATTGACTGAAGCCATAGAAAAAGAAATGAAAATCCAAAACACATCAAGTCAAACATGCAAGTTTTAGGCTATTACAAAAGCAGAATCTCAAATCAGTATGGGAAAAAATGAACTAATGAAAGCTGTTCAGTTATATAGAAAAATGTGTAAAGAAACCATTTCTCACAGTGTACGCCAGAATAAATTCTGCTGCTGCTGCTGCTAAGTCACTTCAGTTGTGTCCGACTCTGTGCGACCCCATAGGTGGCAGCCCAGCAGGCTCCGCCGTCCCTGGGATTCCCCAGGCAAGAACACTGGAGTGGGTTGCCATTTCCTTCTCCAATGGAACTAAATGTTAAATACACACATAAAGGGACTTCCCTGGGTCCAGTGGTCAAGAATCTGCTTTGTAATGCAGGGGACAGAGTTTTCATCCCTGGTGAAGAAACTAGGATCCCACACACCACAGAGTGTCTGAACTCACACACCACAACTACAGTCCACAGTGAAAGGTCCTACATGATGCAGTGAGGATCCCGTGTGCTACAACTAAGACCCAACACGATGCAAATAAATGAATAAAAATACATACACACACACACACACACATACTCATATTAGGAGAAAACATGGGTCATTCTTTTATAACCTGGGAACAGGGAAAACTTTTCTTTGATGTAAAATCCAGAAGCAATAAAGGAAAAGCAATAAATTTGACCACAAAAGACATCAATAAAAACAACAAACAAAATCAAAGGATAAACACAAACTGGGGCAGAGAAGCGTTAATACCTCTAATATACAAAGAGGTCTTAACGATTCTAGAGGATGGAAATTTCTATAGAAAAATGAGTAAACGATATAATTCATAGAAAAAGGAAAGCAAACTAAATTCCAAGTATTTAAAAACATGTTCTATGAAGAAAAACATGCACTCTCATACCTTGCTGTGGGAAATTAAAAACTGAACAATCCGCAAGGAGGAGAATTTGAGGCAATATCTAGATAGATGATATACACATTTACCCATTGACCAAGTGATCCCACTTCAGGAATTCTGCCAAAAATACACTAACAAAAATACAAAATTGTGTGGGCATGACCCCATTCTCTGTAGCACTCTTTTTAATAGTGAAAGACTATATACTTGACTGTAGGGAACTGTTTGAATAAACTATACTACATTCACAAAACGGAGTACAGTGCTATCATAAAAAGAGATGAGAAAGCTCTCAGTGTTAAGGGACTGGAATTCAGCTAGGCATGACTTCTGGCAATGTCTGTAGACATTTTTTTATTGCCTAATGGCAGAGAGAAGAGCCATTGGCATCTAGTGGGTGGAGGCCAAGGATACTGCTAAATATCCTACAAAACACAGGACAGTCACTCAAGACAAAATTTGTCTGGTCCATAGTGCTGCAGTGGACAATCCCTACGATAGAGTATTCTCTTAGATATATTAAGTGAAAAGAGCGATGAAGAACATATATTTCTGAGACCATTCCTTATTTGGAAACTGACAAGGCTGAATGAAAGCCTGCAAATCTGAGTAGCCTCTCTCTGGGAGACATCTTCATATAATAGGATGATGGCTGGATAATCATTAATAATAGAATTGACTCTACTAATGTGCCAGTATCTTTTGACTTCTGTCAAGATTTTACTGTAAGACATTTGTGTTCAAAGACCAGGGGGTGAAGTGTGATGTTGTGATATAATAAGAAATATATATTTGGTCTACATATCTGGTTCTTGTCACAGAGTTCCTAAAATCCTTGTAATTTCCTGAAAGATGGAGTGAGCGGAGAGTATTTTGTTATTCCTAATAAGCCCCTTTCCACCACATCTGAGTTTGTACTCATGAGGTAACTTTTGAAGGATCGAGGTTGGTGGCCAGAGGAACCAACCATCTGATTAGAGAACTGGAACTGCATCACCAACCCCCAACCTCCAATCATGTCTATGAAATACCCTAAGCAACAGAGTTTGAGAGCTCCCAGGTAGATGACAAATAGACAAGGGTGACCACAATATACAATCTCAGGGCACCTCCCCATACCTTGCATTATGTATCTTATTTGGCTGTTCATAAGTTGTATGCCTTCTAAAAAACTGGTGCGCTAGTAAGTCAAGTGTTTCCCTGAATTCTGTCAGCCATTCTAGGCTCAAGGATGAACCCATGGAGTGGATCTTGAGAACCCCCGATTTACAGCCAGTGATTGCAGCCATGAAATTAAAAGATGCTTACTCCTTGGAAGGAAAGTTATGACCAACCTAGATAGCATATTCAAAAGCAGAGACTTACTTTGCCAACAAGGGTCTGTCTAATCAAGGCTATGGTTTTTCCAGTGGTCATGTATGGATGTGAGCGTTGGACTGTGAAGGAAGCTGAGCACCGAAGAATTGATGCTTTTGAACTGTGGTGTTGGAGAAGACTCTTGAGAGTTCCTTGAACTGCAAGGAGGTCCAACCAGTCCATCCTAAAGGAGATCAGTCCTGGGTGTTCACTGGAAGGACTGATGCTAAAGCTGAAACTCCAATACTTTGGTCACCTCATGCGAAGAGTTGACTCACTGGAAAAGACTCTGATGCTGGAAGGGATTGGGGGCAGGAGGAGAAGGGGACGACAGAGGATGAGATGGCTGGATGGCATCACCAACTCGATGGACGTGAGTCTGAGTGAACTCCGGGAGTTGGTGATGGACAGGGAGGCCTGGCATGCTGCGATTCATGGGGTCGCAAAGAGTCGGACATGACTGAACTGAACTGAACTGACCAGAAGTATAGATGACAACCTGGGACTTAAAACTAGCATCTGAAGTAGGGGGGAACAGTCTTATGAGACTGAGCCCTAGAGTGTTATGAGTAGAGGAACACAGTATTTCCTCATTTACAGTGTAACCAAATTGTTGATGAGGAAATGTTCTCCTTTATGGAAGAGTTACAGCTAATAAATGTTGAAATAATGATAAAATGACAAAATTCCCATTCTGTAATCCCTAATAAAACAATGGATAGAGGTGATATTCATTGATGGCTATTAAAATCCTTGGATAAAAGATAAATGAGAAACTGTAGCATGGATGAATCAGGTAAATGATATTTGGACTCACTAATCAAAAACCAATTGTTTCGTGCTTGTGGATATGATACAGTAAAAAAAAATACAATTATCAACTGTGAATGTCGCTAAAATATTAAACATGAATGCTAGATCAATTATTCTTAACTAGGGAAATTCTGTCCCTAGGGGATGGTAGGCAATGTTTACAGACATTTTAGGTTTCACAAGGGGAAACTGGTGCTATCAGCATCTAGTAGGTAGAGACCAGGGATGTCAAATATCCCACAATGACAGGACAACCACCTATGGCAAAGGACTCTCCGAATCATTAATAGTGCTGAGATTAGGAAACACAGCTTTGAGCCAACTTCAAGAAATACAGGACCCAAGGTGCATATCAACCAAACACAATCTAAAAATCTTGTTTGAATCCAGAATCAAGGCAACTATATATTTATGATTCAAAGAAATTTGAATACTGACTGGATATTGAGGAACTATTCATTTTTTAGATATATTAATAGTATTAAGCTTATGATGATAGGAAAATACTTACCTGGTATTAGAAGTAAATACCAAAGTATTTATAGATGAAAAGATAATTCTGGAGTTTAAATCATCTAGGAGGGAAGTTAAGGGAGGTGTAGAGACAGTTGGTCATAACTGATAATTACTGAAGCTGGGCGATCAGAACAGCTTCTACTTTTGTGAATGCTCAAAAACAGACACTAAAAACAAATAAATATTTTAATAAAATTTTAAATTATGTACACGAAACTTAGTTCTGGAAAAAGTTACCTGAGAACTGAGATGTTGCTGCTTCCAAAAGCAATGAATCCACAAAGCTAATCCCAAGGTCCTAATTTCTTATACTCTGGTGAAAGTGTCTCAAACTCTTCCACCAAGATCAGATCAGATCAGATGAGTCGCTCAGTCGTGTCCAACTCTTCGCGACCCCATGAATTGCAGCATGCCAGGCCTCCCTGTCCATCACCAACTCCCAGAGGTCACTCAGACTCACATCCATCGAGTCAGTGATGCCATCCAGCCATCTCATCCTCTGTCGTCCCCTTCTCCTCCTGTCCACAATCCTTCCCAGCATCAGAGTCTTCTCCAATGAGTCAGCTCTTTGCATGAGGTGGCCAAAATACTGGAGTTTCAGCTTTAGCATCATTCCTTCCAAAGAAATCCCAGGGCTGATCTCCTTCAGAATTGGCTGGTTGGATCTCCTTGCAGTCCAAGGGACTCTCAAGAGTCTTCTCCAACACCACAGTTCAAAAGCATCAATTCTTCAGCGCTCAGCCTTCTTCACAGTCCAGCTCTCACATCCATACTAGACCACAGGAAAGACCATAGCCTTGACTAGGCGAAACTTTGTTGGCAAAGTAATGTCTCTGCTTTTGAATATGCTATCTAGGTTGGTCATAACTTTGCTTCCAAGGAGTAAGTGTCTTTTAATTTCATGGCTGCAGTCACCATCTGCAGTGATTTTGGAGCCCAGAAAAATAAAGTCTGACACTGTTTCCACTGTTTCTCCATCTATTTCCCATGTAGTGATGGGACCAGATGCCATGATCTTCGTCTTCTGAATGTTGAGCTTTAAGCCAACCTTTTCACTCTCCACTTTCACTTTCATCAAGAGGCTTTTTAGTTCCTCTTCACTTTCTGCCATAAGGGTGGTGTCATCTGCATATCTGAGGTTATTGATATTTCTCCCAGCAATCTTGATTCCAACTTCTCCTTAAAGCACATACTATGATATCTATACTTTTAATATTTTTTAGTACAGACAGTGTACGTCAGTTACAATTACACTCTTGGGGCAGGATGTTGCCCTAATCAGAAATTCACATTCTGCGAATGATTTGCTGAGCGTTATTAGAAAAGCCATACACTAGAGGTAAGGAGTAAAAGGTCTTCTGTCATTATTTTCTGCCTTCAACGCAAGAGCATCCTAATCAGCCTGTCAGAAGTGAGTTTTCATTGGTGGAATTAGTGGCTCGTTAATTAATAAAAATGAGGCTTTCATTTGGGAAATTAGTGGCAGTGGAGAAATGTGAGTTGCCTATAACATTTTTATAGATGACTCTGTGCTTGCAAGAACAGGAAGTGAGACTCCAGTGAGCCCTGGCATCCTTATCCTTAGGAATGGAGGCCTAGGTGATATCCCTAAATGATGTTTGCAGAAGAGGGTTATGATTGTTTTGTGCCTGCTTGCAGAAATGTCTATATGAGTAGCAGAATTTGGTCTGAGATTTGTTTTCCTAATAATCTGATACAAGGTTATGAGAGAGTAATTAACCCTCATTACTGACAACCATTAAAACTCCCAAGATATACCAAAAAGAACCTAATACTTGCGCAAAGTGGTTTGGGTCAGTTCTCAGCAGCAGAAAAAAATAAATTCATTATCCACAGTTGATGAGTCCTGGCCCACCATAAAAGCAGTTAACTTGAAATCACCTATCTTTAAAATCTCTAAAAAACTCATGAGCCTAAGTTTATTACTACAAATCCCCTGATATGCAGAGTACATCATGTGAAATGCCAGACTGGATGAAGCCAGAATCAAGATTGCCAGGAGAAATATCAGTAACCTCAGATATGCAGATGATACCACTCTATGGTAGAAAGCAAAGAGGAACTAGAGTCTCTTGATAAAAATGAAAGAGGAGAGTGAAAAAACTGGCTTGAAACTCAACATTCAAAAAACCAAGATCATGGCATCCAGTCCCATGACTTCATGCAAATAGAAGGGGGAAAAGTGACAGCAGTAACAGATTTTATTTTCTTGGGCTCCAAAGTCACTGTGGACAGTGACTGGAGCCATGAAATTAAGACACTTGCTCCTTGGAAGGAAAGCTATGACAAACCTACAGCATATTCAAGCAGAGACATCACTTTGCTGACAAAGGTCTGTATAGTCAAAGCCATGATTTTTCCAGTAGTCATGTACAGATGTGAGAAGTGGACCATAAAGAAGGCTGAGCACTGAAGAAAGGATACTTTTGAATTGTGGTGCTGGAGAAGACTCTTGAGAGTCCCTTGGACAGCAAGGAGATCAAACCAGTCAATCCTAGAGGCAATCAACCCTGCATACGCATTGGAAGGACTGTTGCTGAAGCTCTAATACTTTGGCCACCTGATGCAAAGAGCTGACTCAATGGAAAAGATCCTAACGCCGGAAAAGACTGAAGGCAAAAGGAAGAGGGGGTGGCAGAGGATGAGATGATTAGATAGCATCACCGGCTCAGTGGACATGAAGTTGAGCAAACTCCAGGAGATGGTGAAGGACAGGGAAGCCTGGAGTGCTGCAGTCCATGAGGTCGCAAAAAGTTGGACTCAACTTAGGGACTGAACAACAACAACATTATACCTTTACAGAGCCTTGTTCTGAATTTATCAAGGACTGACTTAGGAACTGGAGACACTGAACCTACAAGTTGAAGTCATTTGTTGGGAATTGTTGCTGAAAAACCAGAGCTTTGACTATACAGACCTTTGTCAGCAAAGTAATGGCTTGCTTTATAATATGCTGTTGAGGTTTGCCATAGCTTTTCTTTCTAACAAGAATGTTAGTACCAATACTGAAAACAGGCTGGAGAAGATAAAGGTCCAATTATCCCACAGCCTAATCTGTAGCAGGTATTTCTGGAGGAAAAAAAAAAAAATGCTGCAATAAGATATTTTCAGACTTTAAGAAATCCATTTAAAAACAAAATAGTCTGTAATTCTTTTGCAGAATTCATGAATGGTTAATTGACATTTTTGTCTGACACAAGAAATATCAGCCAAAATTTATGTTAAGTTACTTATTTCTCCTTTAGGCTTTTGACAGTAGATATTTATATGATATGGTCCAGTAGTTTTCCAGATACACAGGCTATCTGGACTAGGCTTTCTGTCTTTTTGTATAGTAATAAATCTTTTACTCACCTGAGAGGCAACAGTGTAACACAAGTATATTTGGCTTTAAAGCTCAGGAATGCAAGACTAGAAAAATAGATGGAATCTGACTTCTGAAAGAGCAAGCACCTCTAGGGATGATCACCAGTGTTTTCAAGAGTACTGCTGCTGCTGCTAAGTCACTTTAGTCGTGTCCGACTCTGTGTGACTCCATAGACGGCAGCCCACCAGGCTCACCAGTCCCTGGGATTCTCCAGGCAAGAACACTGGAGTGGGTTGCCATTTCCTTCTCCAATGCATAAAAGTGAAAAGTGAAAGTGAAGTCGCTCAGTCGTGTCCGACCCTCAGCGACCCCATGAACTGCAGCCCTCCAGGCTCCTCCACCCATGGGATTCTCCAGGCAGAAGCACTGGAGTGGGGTGCCATTGCCCTCTGCAGAGTTCAAGAGTACTAATTATGTATTAATTAGTACTTTTAATTTTAAGACTGTGACCTCTCTAATCTCCAAGAACAGTGAGTTGGGCAAATGGTCTTACACAGGCCTGCACACCTGCAGAGCAAAGCCCACAAATTAACTTGGCATTTGTTTCAATTTGTATCTCTCCAGACTAAGCTATTCTAAGTCTCACTGGCAAAGCTGAGGCAACCAAATAGACCTCTATTGTTATTTCAGTACTCTGATTTTCTATTACAAAATTCTTATTACCACTTATTGTTCAAAGTACTGAATATCTATCTTTTTTTCCACAGTCCAATCAATTTTTTTAATCAGGGTATAGTTGCTATACAATGTTGAGTTAGTTTCTGCTGTACAGTGAAGTGAATCAGATATATGTATACAAATATCCCCTCCCTCTTGAAACTCCCTCCCACCCCAACCCCAATCCCAATAGTCTAGGTCATCAGAAAGTACTGAGCTGAGCTCTCTGTGCTAAACACTGCTGCTGCTGCTGCTAAGTCACTTCAGTCGTGTCTGACTCTGTTCCACCCCATAGACGCCAGCCCACCAGGATCCCCCATCCATTGGATTCTCCAGGCAAGAACCCTTAATGGGTTGCCATTTCTTCTCCAATGCATGAAAGTGAAAAGTGAAAGGGAAGTCACTCAGTCGTGTCTGACTCCTAGCGACCCCATGGACTGCAGCCCACCAGGCTCCTCCGTCCATGGGATTTTCCAGGGAAGAGTACTGGAGCTGGGTGCCATTGCCTTCTCTGAGACACAGACTAACTAATATTTTATTAACAGACTAAATATTTGCTGATGCTAAATGATGCTCCTAACAGAATAAATCATGCAAAGAACATATTCTGATAACTATGTATATCTAGAAAATGAATTTTAAAAACTGTGGAATTTGAGAAGCAACATGGTCTCATCTTGAGATAGTTGAAGGATGTGTATGGTTTAATCAATGGACAGACAGTAGTGCTAACACCAGAATCAGAACATACAAAAATACAGTAATGCCCTGTTCTTTTCCAATATTGGGCTTGAAGATGACAACTTATTCCAACTATAGCCAAAGAAAAATTAGTGATCTAGTTGAGAATAAACATCAGGCTCTTGTGTATTCCCAGAGGGTTTTCACAGGAAAATGCCATGACTATCACACAATGAAGGTGTCACATGAATAAAGATCTACACGTAAGTAAACAAATGAAATTGGAAGGCATATAATTTGTACTTCACTGGTGGTCCAGGGGGTAAGACTCTGTGCTCCCAATGCTGGGGACTCAGGTTTAATCCTTGGTCAGGGAACTACCTGCAACTAAGAGTCAGCATGCCACAGTGAAGAGCAAGTAAGACCCAGCTCAGCCTAAATAAGTAAATAAGTAAAACACTTAGGAGCCATATAAGGCAGAGTCACAGTCTACTACTAGATTGGCTTTCACCAACTTTGTGTTTATCTTAGAAAATCCTCCTGTTCTCTTGTATGCCTGAAGAGAATCATCGGTACAGTTATTTTGGGCTATTCTCTAAAACAAAAATGAAAGCCATTTTTATGGGCATCTTTTTCATGAACAAGTATCAGAAGAGGTTCAAATGTTCAACTGAATTAGTTTTGATCTTCCTCCAATGAGCTTAGAAACCAAATGAATAAGTAAACAAGCCAGAAACATATGCAAGATGCAAAAAATATGCTGAGAGGAGAGATGAGGCGTGAATCACACAGGTAAAGATAAACCAAATGGGGTTTGCACATTGCTTTAAAAAAAAATAGCCACAAAAGCCCATGAATCACATTCACGTTAAAAGATCTGACTAGAAAGAGGGAATATGAGCAAGTGGGCTGTTCTCAAATATGTACTATTAGTTTCCAGAACCATTAAAATTAGATTGAATTGTTATAGATTTTTCATGAGGCACCATTAGATTGCTGCTAAAGCTGCCATCTAATAAAACTGGTGATTTGCAACACAGGAATACTTCACGCCAAAGGAGGTGTCTGCTAATTTATCACACCAGTAAACTCATTGTTTTACTTGAGAGAAAACCGTTATGGAATACCAAGGTAGCACAGCTCACAGATGTACGTTTTGCTGTCCTTAATTTTTTAACATAAAGGCTTTTTCTCCATTTGTCCAATTCATTATTTGGTGTTTGCACAACCCCGTGGTTTGTCCATGTGCTTGTTCGTGTCACTGTTGTAACTTACGGGAATGAAAAGGCCAAAGTCTCAGACAAGACTTAATGGCTTTGGTGGGTCCACACATAACCTCATGACTTGGCTGACTTTCTGAGGTCTAAATACCATCTTTGGGACAGAAAGATCCCAGAAACACTAAATTTTTCTTCTCACAGGCACTCTTAGCAAACCTTGATGCATTGAGCTACATGACCTCCCAACCACGTTTAATTCTCCTACAGGCACTTCCACATGACCATGCTGATTCCCCGGTAGTGCAGTGGTAAAGAAGCCTCCTGCCTATGCAGGAGACCTGGGTTTGGGAAGATCCCCTGGATAAAGAAATGGCAACCCACTCCAATATTCTTCCCTGGAAAATTTCATGGACAGAGGAGCCTGGAGGGCTACAGTCTGTGAGGTTGCAAAGAATCAGACACAACCAGCAACTGAGTTTGCACACTTTGTGTAATGTCCATCTTAATAGCAGTGATAAATAATATTTAAAAAATATTACTTTGATGATGATTACCTAATTTACCAAAAGGCCCTAAGTCACCTCTTCCTGAGTTTTTACTTACAAGTCAGATGTGCCTGCATAAAACAAATGTCCACATTTCTCTCCCTGTAGTTATACTTTAAAAATATTTGGATTTGCAGGACTTGCCGTGTGGTCCAGTAGTTAAGACTTTGCTCTCCCAATGCAGGGGACCTGGATTCAATCCCTGGTCAGGGAACTAGGTCCAACATGCAGCACCTAAGAGTTTGCATGCCACAACTAAAAAACCCACATGCAGCAACTAAAATCCTGCACATGGCAACAAAGATCTCGTGTGCTGCAACCAAATAAATCATTAAATATGTTTATATTTGAGTTTGCATTTAGAAATAAATTTCCTCCCCAACTTTGAGGAGATACTCTAGAGGTTCTCATGAATGATTTTAAAACAGTACATACTCCCATGTTGGGTACAAAACAGTCTCCAATTAGAAACCACACTAAAAAATTTTAACAAGAATAACTGGAGCTATGGGCTGTGTATTGACACATTTGGCTGCCTGTAGATTTGATCCCAGAGGAAAAATTTTAAATTAGAAATTACAGAAATGCAACTTGAAAGAATTTTGGGTTTGGTCAATCCTTGATAAAGACATTAATATAAGAGAAAGAAGTACGGTTATGTACAAATAATTGTATAATCAAATTCACTTAGATTCTTCTCGATAAAAAATTCTTTAAATACACTAGGACTCAGAGTTTGCAAAAATAATAATTGTATCTACTGTGTTGGAAAGGGCAGATGAGATGAGATGGAGAGTCAAAAGACAGAGCAGATAAGTGAGAGCTAAACATTGAATTGCATGTGCTAAAAATATGCTAAACCTAGGTTTAGAGTTGCAAGAAAACAGTTCAGATCAGGTGGGAAGTAATTCAACAGTCATACGCGGAACAGTTGTTAATTACTCAATGAATCATCCCTGACATTTGGCAGATCTAAGTCTGCATTAACTGAAGCATAGAGCCCAAATGAAAAGTATCTTCCTCAATTATGGTCCTAAGGTTGCATCTTCTTCCTAAACCCAACTGCCAGGAAGAGGTAGGCTTTGGATTGGGGTTTCCTGTGCGCAGACTCGTGAGCAAGGAGAGTCTCTGGGGAAGCTGGGGTTAGAGTAAGCACTCTAATCTCTCATTTGCATTTTCTCTTCCACCCCCTGTTGACCTTTCTCTGATTTAGCAGTTCATGCTCCAGTTAAAACAAAAGCCTCTGTCTAATTATCTTTAGGCTTCCTGGTAAAGAATCCACCTGCAATGCAGAAGACCTGGGTTCAGCCCCTGGATCGGCAAGATCCCCTGAAGAAGGGAATGGCTACCCACTCCAGTATTTTTGCCTGGAGAATTCCAAGGACAGAGGAGCCTGGTGGGCTACAGTCTTGCAATCACAAAGAGTCAGACTTGACAGAGCAGCTAACACCACCAATTATCATCTTTACTTGTAATTCTCTTTTTTTTTTTTTTTTTTTTTTTTTTTTTGATGTGGACCATTTTAAAAGTTGGGCTTCCCTGGTAGCTCAGTTGGTAAAGAATTCACCTGCAATACAGGAGACCCTGGTTCAATTCCTGGGTTGGGAAGATCCCCTGGGGAAGGGATAGGCTACCCATTCCAGTATGCTTGGACTTCCCTGATCGCTCAGACCGTAAAGAATTGCCTGCAAGGCAGAAGACTTGGGTTTGATCCCTGGGTTGGGAAGATCCCCTGAATCAGGGCATAGCAACCCACTCCAGTATTCTTGCCTGGAGAATCCCCATGGACAGAGGAGCCTGGTGGGCTACAGTCCACGCGGTCGCAAGAGTTGCTCACGTGTCTGAGCGACTAAGCACAGCACAGCATTTTAAAAGTCTCTATTAAATTTGTTATAATAGTGCTCCTATTGTTCATGTTCTGGGTTTTTGACTGCACCAAAAGAAATGTGGGATCTTAGCTTCCCAAGCAGGGATCGAACCCACACCCCCTGCACTGCAAGGTGAAGTCTTAACCACTGAACTGGCAGGGACATCCTTATATTTCTCCCTTTACTTATTTTGGTAAGGTTTCTCTGGTGCTCATGAACCCAGGATCCCAGCTTCCATGTGTCTGCATCTTCTTCATCCTCTTCATCTACCACTTCCTTCTTTCATCTTCCAGCACCTCTCCCTGCTTATGACAGCCTCACTGTGTCAGACACTCAGTATATTATCTTACATTTTCCTGGGAATAACCTTCCCCCTCCACAGTCCAGGGCATCTTCCTTGGTTATAACATGTTCCTTCCCTCTCCCTTGTAATTCTTCATTTTGACTCAATATAAGCTGAGGACTAGCTGTAAGGATGGGGGAGGTAGACTTGAAGAGCATAGCGTCCAAGAATGTGAGGGCAGTACCTGGTTTAGGTAGGCACTAATTTAGTGCTGTTAAAAATTGAATAACTCAGAAACCATGTTTTCAATGCCACTTGGTGAACAAAACAGAGAAAATTCCCTTTCTTCATGAAGCTTACCTTACAGTGGGAGGCAGACAATAAAGATAAACAAGTAATAAGATAGGGTGGGAGTGGGAGGGAGGTTCAACAGGGAAGGGACATATGTATACTTACGACAGTCATGTTGTTGTATGGCAGAAACCAACACAATATTGTAAAGCAATTATCTTCCAATAAGGGACAGATCTCACTCTTGGGGCTTCCCTTGGTGGCTCAGACGGTAAAGAATCCATCTGAAATGCAGGAGATCCGACACCAATCCCTAGGTCGGGAAGATCCCCTGGAGAACGGAATGGCTACCCACTCCAGTATTCTTGCCTGTGAAATCCCATGGTCAGAGGAGCCTGGCAGGCTACAGTCCACAGGGTTGCAAGAGTCAGACACAACTTATCGACTAAACCACCAACACGTAGTTGATTTATAATACTGTGTTAATTTCTGTTGTACAGCAAAGTGATTCAGTTATACACACATATACATTCCTTTTGGTCTTCCCAGATGGCTCAGAAGGTCAAGAATAGTCCTGCAATGCAGGAGACACAAGAGACAAGGTTTCAGTCCCTGGGTCGGGAACACCCCCTGGAGGAGGAAATGGCAACCCACCTCAGTATTCTTGTTGGAGAATCCCATGGACAGAGGAGCCTGGTAGGCTACAGTCCATAGGGTCGCAAAGAGTTGGACACAACTGAGCAACTGAGCACAAAAATAAAAAAAGAATGATAATGACAGAAAAAAAAATAAGTAAAATATACAGTTCAGTAGAGAGGAACACGTTCTCTCGCAGATGTGATCAGTGCTCGATTCCCTGGACTCCGTTCCCACGGGGCCTGACCCCAGGGTTCTCCCTGCAAACCTCAGAAGGCTTCCCCTGGCGGCTGAAGGACACTTGCCCAAGCACAGTCATAGGAGAGGCTGCAAAGTTTAAGTCCCAACTCCACCCCATCCCCATCCCCCAGGCAGCTCTCAACCATGAACTGATGAGAATTGGTGGATAAACACCCTCATTTCCTTATCCCTCAGACATACTTCAAGGCATGTCTATGCAGTGTCCCCCCCCCCAGTTCCCCACAACAGTAACCTCTGATTGCCATACCCTGAACTGGCTTCCTTCCCCTACCGGTCTCTCCCACTAACCCTAACCCTAACCTGACTTGCGTTCCTGGGATCACCTCCCACATAAACCACTGCATTCAAACCCGTGTCCAAGATCTTTCTTCTGGGCAAGACAAATGTCAAGGAAACATGAAGCAGAGAAAGAAGAGTTGAAGTATTGAGTGGGGTACAACCTCAGATTGCATGATAAAGGCTCTACTGAGGTGATTTTGATAAAAGACTAAATGGAAGAAGGAATGCCATCACTGACGCTCCAAAATAGGGACCCTGCCAAGCCTACGACACCATCTTATATCCCGAGCCATGCGGCCGTTATTTAGTCCCTAAGTTGTGTCTGAGTCTTTGCAACCCCATGAACTACAGCATTCCAGGCTTCCCTGTCCTTCACTATCTCCTGGAGTTTATTTTCAAACACCAGAGAGAATAAAACACCCCAAGTTCAACACATACTACTTTGGCCAGGTGATGTGAACAAATTGGAAAAGGCCTTGATGCTGGGAAAGATTGAGGGCAGGAGCAGAAGGGAACGTCAGAGGATCGGTGGTTGGATGGCATCACTGACTCAATAGACATGAGTTTGAGGAAACGTGTCTGTCCCTAGTAATTTGGTGAGGTTTGGATTTTCACTGCCAGAAGCAAAATATTGATTTTCCCTCACAGCGTTTTGATATAAATGCATGTGAAACCCTTAGGGCATCTTGCCCTCTTATTCTTATTACAAGATATCTCGTCAACTGTCTCAGCTCAAGGCCACAAAATGGCTCAATACTAAGACATTCTCTCTCAGAGGAATTCTCAACAAAATTTCTTGAGTACTGATGTGAACATGGGGAGGATTCATGTCACTTTCACTTGGCCTCCAAAGAATAAAATGCCACTCCTTACAGTCACCCTAAGCTTACTGCATGACACACTGGCCCAATGTGTGCAGCAATCTGCAATATAAGCCTCAAATATGGAAAGAGAGAAAGACAACTTCACAGAGTCACTGGCTCCTAAAATTAGAAGCTACCTCAATAAGTAAATCAAGGCAGGAATCCCTGCCTCCACCACTCCTGATTGGGAGATCACCAGTTCCTGCTCAAACACCTCTAATCAAGGAGTCCTTACTCCAAACAAGCCAACCTATTCCATTTTTTGTTGTTGTGGTTTGGTCGCTAAGTCATGTCCGACTCTTTTGGGACTCCATGGACTGTACACCAAGCTCCCCTGTCCATGGGATTTCATAGGCAAGAAAACTAGAGCAGGTTGCCATGTCCTCCTCCAGGGGATCTTCCCAACCCAGGGACTGAACCTGCCTTTCCTGCACTGGGAGGCGGATTCCTTATCACTGAGCCACCGGGGAAGCCCATTTCATTTTTCACCAGCTTGTAAAAGAATTCTTCATATTGACTGGTGTTTCTTTGAACTTCCTCAGTATCCTTTAGCCGCTGGGGAAGCCCATTTCATTTTTCACCAGCTTGTAAAAGAATTCTTCATATTGACTGGTGTTTCTTTGAACTTCCTCAGTATTCTTTCTGGAAACATAAAAACAAAACTAAATTCCCCTTCCACTTGGCAAATATGTTCCCCATAAATGAATTCCTGGAATATGCTCAGAAAAACTCATGGGTTCCACAGCCCTCTATAAGCTGACAACTCTCAAATCCATATCTCTAGTTCTGACCCCCAGACTTACCCAAGTCAAATGCCAAATGACACTTCAAGTAGATACCCCATAGGTCCTCAAACTCAACATATCCAAAACCAATCTCAATACTTTCTAAACTAATTATTGTACAGTCACTAAGTTGTGTCCAACTCTTTGTGACCCCATGGACTGTAGCACATGAACCCCATGCACACCAGGCTTCCCTGTCCTTCACTATCCCCCCGAGTTTGCTCTAACTCATGTTCATTGAGTTGGTGATGCCATCCAACCACCTCATCCTCTGTCATCGCCTTCTCATCTTGCCCTCAATCTTTCCCAGCATCAGGGTCTTTTCCAACGAAATATCAGTTCCTTCACATCAGGTAGCCAAAGTACTAGAGCTTCGGCTTCAGCATCAGTCCTTCCGATGAATATTCAGGATTGACTGCCTTTAGGAGTGACTGGTTTGATCTCCTTGCTGTCCAAGAGACCCTCAATAGTCTTCTCCAGCACCACAGTTTGAAAGCATCAACTCTTCAGTGCTCAGCCTTCTTAACGCTCCAACTCTTACTATGTACATGACTACTGGAAAAACCACAGCTTTGACTATATGAACCTTGGTTGGCAAAATGATGTCTCTGTCTAGGTTTGTCATAGCTTTCCTTCCACGGAATAAGCATCTTTTAATTTTGTGGCTGCAGTCACTGTCCACAGTGATTTCAGAGCCCAAGAAATTAAAATCTGCCACAGTTTCCACTTTTTCCCCATCCACTTGCCATGAAGTGATCAGATCAGATGCCATGATCTTTGTTTTATGAATATTGAGTTTTAAGCCTGCTTTTTCACTCTCCTCTTTCACCCTCATCAAGAGACAGTGTTCCTTTCTGCATTTCATCATTGGAGTGGTATCATCTGCATATCTGAGTTTGCTGATATTTCTCCCAGCAATCTTGATTCCAGCTTGTGAGTCTTCCAGCCCAGTCTAAACTAATAGATCTGTCTGTATTCCCTACTCTGGATAACAACCTCATTTCTTCTCCAGCCAGAAATTAGCAAAATACATCTCAAACCTTTCAACTCATTTCTATTTCCTTTTACCACCATCCCAGTCTAAACTGCCAACATCTCTTTCCTAGACAATCCTATTCTTAATTTTATTGCCCTACCACCTCTCCCCCTCCTGTCTCAGCAAAACCTCAATCCACTCTCCAAATAGCACTCAGAATAATCCTTCTAAAATGCAAATATGATCACACAACTTCTCTGTTTAAAATCCTTTTGTGCTGAAGTGTGCCATATCTCTGGGGCTGTCGTGGGAAATGACATTGAACTGGTAGATGTTGGTCAGATCAAAACTGATGCTAAAAGGTAAGAAAAATAAATAGAGCTTCTAAAGTAATAGTAGGGAGACTTCTTTCCTTACATGCACAATTCCTGGGCCAATCTAAATATTGTGTGATAGGGAGAACTCTAAGATTGACTTGGTTGATTTTTATAGGAAAGGGCAAAATTTACTCCAGAAGAGAAGAAAACATACCAGAAGATAAGAGAGTAGACAAAAGGATAAAATCCAGCACAAGGTGTTTTTGAATTTCTGAAAATTTAGAGGAGAATAAGAGTGTTTAGAGGCACTTACCACATCACAGTAAGGGAGACTTCAAGATGAATGGGTAAAAAACTTTTTTGAAAAGTTTTGCAGTTTTATGAATGTCATCTCCACTTCACATTGTCCAAAAGGTTACAGTAAAACCTTACATTGCTTTGCAATTATTTTTACGTTAGACTAGTGTTTCTGTGCCTGGAATAATGAACAGAGATAGGCTCTATGGTAAGAACGAAATAAGAATCCAATTTTCTGCCTCCAAAATCTGCCTAATACTTAGTATGGTATTAAATAAAGTGTTGCTTCATGGTGTTGTATCTTAAGTATCATGACTTCTAAATGTTCTACCCTTCACCCCACTTCAACTCCCAACCAAGTATGAAAACCACCAGTCTTGACTTAGTTCTATTTAAATGGAAGTACAAAACTTGCCCGTATGATTGCAAGCTCACAATATTATACACCATGCACACCACAGATTTCTCACTATAGAAGTTTATTTCTATATGCTGGCTCCACAATAGGCATCTTACCCTTGGAATGCAACCAATCTATTCTTACTGGGCTTAGTTAGAGATCATCTAGGGTGCAGTTTTATTATCACACCTGACCAAAGCCTTTGCATTGCCAAATTGTCTCTATCATAATGGCTTCCACTTTAAGCTAATAAGAGCTCAATACAATAGGCTTTCCCAAAAACGATGGTGCACTTAGACCAAAATTATTGTAAAAAGCAAAACTGCGTGGGAAATTAGAAAAGCCAGCAGTGAGTCTGAATGAGAATGCATATCCTCCCACGAAAAGATCTTCTCATTAGACATCGAGTTGGAGATGATAGATGACCGGAGAGAAGAATCCTGTGATTTGTTTTCCACAGACTGAAGGTGACCATGGCAGGCACTTCTGGACTCAAGAGTGAAGATCTGGACCAAACTGCATCTAGAGGATTCATTCCAGCAGGGATAGTCTTTGAAAGAATGCCCCAGGCTTACAAACAAGAGAACTTTGAAGAGCATGATCATAAAAGGTCCAAAAAACTGAAAAGCAGATACAGAGCAGAGATGTCTCTGTGACTCTCCCACGGGATCTAATTGGCCTTGAGATCCCCAAAATACATCCTCAGGGTGGTCTTCTAGATTAGGAACGATTCAGGTCTGAAGTAGACTTCCTTTCTCTATGAGTAGAGATTATCTTGGCTGCAAAGAACAGCCCACTTAAATTTGTATGATTAATTAAGGAAATTGACTGACCCACAGCTCTTAAAAGCAGTGATCAGATATGATTTGATCAGAGCTATGGCTCATTTCTCTTCGATTTTCTTTCTCCTCTTTTCATGTGTCTGCTTCACGTTGGCTGAAGTAGTTTTAGCACTAACATCATAAGTATGTCCAGAGGAAGAGAAGGCATCCTGGTGCCTGGTGGCTCTCCCTCAAAGCCAAAAAGAACACTCCACCAGAGGTCCCCAGCAGGCATCTGGGGACCTTATTGTGACACACTTATTACAGAATCAAAAGCTGTGACACTGAGAACTACCCTTAAACCAATCAGAAAGCCCCTGGAACTGGGGCTGGGCTCAGTTTCACTTGAGGTCCTTAAGCTGTGCTGGTGAAGGTTAGATTCCTGGATTTAAAGAGGGGTGTTTTGCTACTAGGCATACACCCTGAGAAAACCATAATTGAAAAAGACATGTGTACCTCCATGATCACCGCAGCACTATTTACAGTAGCCAGGACAGGGAAGCAACCTAAACATCCATCAACAGATGAATGAATAAAAAAGTCGTGGTACATATATACAATGGAATATTACTCAGTCATAAAAAGGAATAAATTTGAGTCTATTCTAGTGAGGTGGATGAACCTAAAGGCTATTATACAGAGTGAAGTTTAAGTCAGAAAGAAAAAAACAAACATTGTATATTAATATACATGTATGTGTGTGTGTGTGTGTGTGTGTGTATGTATGCTCACGCTAAGTCACTTCAGTTGTGTCTGACTCTGTGCAACCTTATGGACTGTAGCCCATCAGGCTCCTCTGTCCATGGGATTCTCTAGGCAAGAAGTATGGAATGGGTTGCCGTGCCCTCCTGCAGGGATTGAACCCACATTTCTGATGTATCCTGCATTGGCAGGCTGTTTCTTTACAACTAGCAGCACCTGGGAAGCCCCACATATATATATGGAATCTAGAAAAATGGTACTGCTGAAACTGTTTGCAGGGCAGGAATGGATGTGCAGACATAGAGAATGGATTTGTGCACACAGCAAGGGAAGGAGAAGGTGAGACAAATTGAGAGAGTAGCATTGAAATATATACATGCTGCTGCTGCTGCTAAGTTGCTTCAGTCGTGTCTGACTCTGTGCCACCCCATAGATGGCAGCCCACCAGGCTCCGCCATCCCTGGGACTCTCCAGGCAAGAACACTGGAGTGGGTTGCCATTTCCTTCTCCAATGGATGAAAGTGAAAAGTACCATGGATTAAAAGAGATAGCCAGTGGGAAACTGCTATGTAAACAGGGAGCTCAAACCAGTGCTCTGACAACCTAGAGGGTGGGATGGTGGGAAAGGGAGGCTCAAAAGGTAAGGGAGATCTGTACACTTATGGATGTTTCACAGTGTTGTATAGCAGAAACTAACACAACATTGTAAAGCAATTATCCTCCAACTAAAAATAAAGTTTTAAAACAGAGGGGTGCTTTGGAAAGGGGGAGAAGAACTGGGAGAAAACAAACAACATCCTCTGGATTTCACGTGGCAGCTTTGTGCCCTCCAGCCCTTCCCTTTTTTTAGTCCGCATTCTTGGAGTCCAAGAAGTGAAACAATAACCAGAGCAACAGTCCACAGGAGTCTTGGATTCGGGGTGAGTTTTAGCCAAGACTGTGGGCTTGTCCTAGGCAGTTTACATAGCCTTGAAAATCACTGACCCATTTCATTTCCTACAGTGATATGCCCAATTGTCAGTTCTATATTCTGAAAGAGGCTTTTAAAAGCTCTATGCCCAATTCTTTGGAATTGAGAATACCGAGTGATACCAATAATGAAGTCATATCTTTACAACACCTCTCTTCATTTTTCATTGTCATTAAGCCGGAAAATTCAACTATTCAGCATGATGATCATTTCCAGCCTTTGATAAGATTTTTCCATTTTCTCTCTATTTTAATGCTTTTAAATTGTAATAAAGCTTTAAAGACTGAGCTACCAATAGTTTCATTTGTCTGTCTTTCAACTGTAATGAATACAGATGGGCACAGAGGAAAGGGAATCCAGGATTTGCTCTAATCCTATAATCTTTCTCATTTGCTTGTGAAAGGTTGAATAATTCCAGATGAATACCTTGTAATG
Organism: Tragelaphus eurycerus; assembly: GCA_935064755.1. NCBI lineage: Eukaryota > Metazoa > Chordata > Mammalia > Artiodactyla > Bovidae > Tragelaphus > Tragelaphus eurycerus. The sequence goes on along the minus strand of CAKXYN010000033.1, from coordinate 21,906,013 downwards.
CTAGCGTTTTCTCATACCAATGATTTATTTTCTCATCAACACTAAAGGAACATTCAATATAATGTGCATATATAAGCTACAAAATAGTAAACACCCACATATGAAAAGCCATAAGTAACCAGTGTAATCAGAAATAATATGTAAGTCTGCATGCATATATACATATCACTAAACAGAGAAACACTTCCTACAAAAGAGACCACGGATATGACTAAATAAAAAAGTACCAAGAGCATTTTCTGCCCCATAAAATAAGAAATCATTTTGTTTGCTTTCTAACAATGTTTGTCCAAATATTACAGTTGATCTATCTGTATTGTGATACACTGTGACATTAAAATTCTTCCACTGGAGTCCACTTGGAAAATTTCATTTTATTTCCCTGTCTTTTACCCAGTCATTTGTCAGTCTAGTTATGTGAAAAAAAAAAATTAACTTCTGCTTGCTCATACATCTCTGGAGAATTGATGCATTCTACATAAATTTCCCTGTTTCCCCAGTTGAAAAAAGAATCAACCCTGAGTGTTCTAGGGTCATAGAAGCAAGAAGAATATTAATCAGCTCAATTTCCCTTGATCTGGTGGTACATGTAGTACAATGTGTAGCTAGAATAATACAACTAATAAGGATGATAATATCATAAAATGATATAGATCATGGTAAGGAGTGATCTTATGATTCACAGTGAGCTCTGCCTATTAAATGAGAGAAATTGCATGAAATGGCAAGCCTTTATAATGTTGGCGCATAAAGCATCTTTGAAGGAAAATTCTAAGTGGGGAGTGGTAGATATGTAGGAAACACGTTTATTTTCTCTTTAGTTTCATCTGTTTCTTGCAAAAGAGTTTCTCCAATTCCATCTTGTTACCAACACTCCCATTTGAGGGGAATGCTTTTCCCTCTCTAATATTCTGACTCGAATGTGTATCAAACTCCAGTTCATCTGTCCCCATATAAGAGAAGCTAGAGTTAATTTCCAAATGAGATGAAAATACCCAGAGAACTTAAGATTTAAATTTACAAAACCTAGTTCCCAGATTCCAGCTAACTCAGTTCATAAGCCCTGTTCCGCTTAACATCCTATTTCATATGTGTTAAAAGAACTAAAAAAAGGTAGTCCAGGTTATTTTCCATATGTTTAGGATGAATTTGAAAGAGAACTAGAACATTAAGAGATTGTATGTGTATAGTAATGCATATGTATGGAATCTAGAAAAATGGTACTGATGAACCTATTTTCAGGGCAGGAATAGAGACGCAGACACAAAGAACAGACTTGTGGACACAGCGAGAGAAGAGGGTGGGACAAAAAGAAAGAGTAGTGCTGAAACATACACATCACCACAGGTAAAACAGAAGGCTAGTGGGCTTGCTGTATAACACGGGGAGCTCCACCTGGTGCTCCATAACAACCTAGAGGGGATGTGGTGGGAGGGGCAGGGACGGCTAAGAGTGAGGGGATGTAGGTATACTTATGACTGATTCACATTGTTGTAGCAGAAACACACACAACATTGTAAAGCAATTATCTTCCAATATAAAGAAGTTTTTTTTTAATATATTGTTACTAATAATGGGCTTTTCCAGTGGCGCAGTGGTGAAGAAGCCACCTGCCAATGCAGGAGACACAAGAGACACAGGTTCCATCCCTGGGTTGCGAAGAGCCCCTGGAGTAGGAAATGGCAACTTGCTCCAGTATTCTTGCCAGGAAAATCCCATGGGCAGAGGAGCCTGATGGGCTACAGTCCATGGGGTAGCAAAGAGTTGGACACAGCTGAGCACACACACATACTAATTATAAATAAAGACACACTTTTGGGAAAGATGCTTTTTAAAACGATTGAAAGTGAAAGTGTTAGGCACTCAGTCCTGTCCAACTCTTTGTGACCCCATGGACTGTAGCCTGCCAGGCTCCTCTCTCCATGTTACATGGTTCCAAAAAAAAAGACGATATATATAGTTCAATCATGAAAATGTATTATTTTATAGACAGGTACATCTTTTTATTCAGATTCAAGCAAATTTAAATTAATAATATCATCAATTTAAAACATTTACTTGAGTTTCCTCCAGAAATTCCAGAGTAGCAAAAATACAGTCCTTTGGGTATTAAAAGCCTATTTTGGTTTCATTAATAAAAGTTTTGGTTTCATTAATGAAAAGTAGGTAATTTAGACCAAAGCTATTGCTAAGAATACTTGAAAAGTTGAACAAATACTTTTTAAACTTTTGAAAGCACAGAGAGACAATAAAGCTGTGACAAATGTCATAGCCAAGGTCCAGAAGAATAAGGACATACAAAAAGTGGATCTGAAATTTGGAATCATTTTTACACCATAAAACTGTGCCAGTGTTCCAGCAGAAGTGGCTGAGAGGCTGAGAAACTGATAAGAGTTTTTAACAGACTCACAGGGCTAGGAGACAAAACCTGGAATTCAGGGTTTACTGGGAACCGGATGCTATGCTATGCTATGCTAAGTCGCTTCAGTTGTGTCCGACTCTGTGCGACCCCATAGATGGCAGCCCACCAGGCTCCACCGTCCCTGGGATAGCAGCTGATAAATCTGGGACCTGCCCTGCCGCCATCTCCCAAGGCATAGGGTTGAGATCCTTGAGGACCTACAGGTAAAATTAACACAGATTAGCACCCAAAGAAGTTGAAACTCAACTTTCTGTCATTTCAAATACTGATGAGATTGGGAAGGTCTGGGATTACTAGTGTATCTGGCCTGTTGTTATTTAGTCACTAGTTGTGTCCAAATTTTTGCAGCCCCATGGACTGCAGCACACCAGGCTCCTCTTTCCTCTACTATCTCCAGGAGTTTTCTCAAATTCATGTCCATTGAGTCAGTGATGCTATGCAACCATCTCATTCTCCATCATCCCCTTCTCCAGCCTTCAATCTTTCCCAGGATCAGGGTCTTTTCCAATGAGTCAATTCTTCACATCAGGTGGCCAAAGGATTGGAGCTTAAGCATCAGTCCTTCCAATGAACAGTCAGGATTGATTTCCTTTAGGATTGACTGGTTTGATCTCCTGGCAGTCCAAGGGACTCTCAAGAGTCTTCTCCAACACCATAGTTCAAAAGCATCAATTCTTCCATGCTCAGCTTTCCTTATGGTTCAACTCTCACATCCATACATGACTAGTGGAAAAAACATAGCTTAGACTATACAGACCTTTGTCAGCAAAGTAATGTCTCTGATATTTAATATGCTGTCTAGGTTGGTCATAGCTTTTTTTCCAAGGAGGAAGCATCTTTTAATTTTCATGGCTGCAGTCACCATCTGCAGTGATTTTGGAGCCCAAGAAAATAACATCTGTCACTGTTTCCATTGTTTCTCCATTTATTTGTCATGAAGTGATGGGACCAGATGCCATGATCTTCATTTTTTGAACACTGAGTTTTAGCTTTTCACTCTCCTTTCACTTTTATTCAAGAGGCTCTTTAGTTCCTCTTTGCTTTCTGCCATACGGGTGGTTTCAACTGTGTATCTGAGGTTATTGATATCTCTCCCGACAATCTTGATTCCAGCTTGCGCTTCACTCAGCCCAGCATTTCACATGTACTCTGCACACAATTATAAAATTTCCCTGGGACGAAGATAACATCTAAAGCTACAAATTTTCTCTAGTTCCTCACAATCATTGGCATTTGATCAAAACAGTAAGGAACATGAGATAATAAGACAATGTGAAGACAAAAATAAACAATAACAGTCAAATACAGACTTACTGGAGATTTTTTTAAAAATGAAGTTAACAGACACAAAGTTTGACATAACTATGACCAACCTAGATAGCATATTCAAAAGCAGAGACATTACTTTGCCAACAAAGGTTCGCCTAGTCAAGGCTATGGTCTTTCCTGTGGTCATGTATGGATGTGAGAGCTGGACTGTGAAGAAGGCTGAACACCGAAGAATTGATGCTTTTGAACTGTGGTGTTGGAGAAGACTCTTGAGAGTCCCTTGGACTGCAAGGAGATCCAACTAGTCCATTCTGAAGGAGATCAGCCTGGGATTTCTTTGGAAGGAATGATGCTAAAGCTGAAACTCCAATATTTTGGCCACCTCATGCGAAGAGTTGACTCATTGGAGAAGACTCTGATGCTGGGAGGGATTGGGGGCAGGAGGAGAAGGGGACGACAGAGGATGAGATGGCTGGATGGCATCACTGACTCGATGGATGTGAGTCTGAGTGACCTCTGGGAGTTGGTGATGGACAGGGAGGCCTGGCGTGCTGCGATTCATGGGGTCGCAAAGAGTCGGACACGACTGAGCGACTGATCTGATCTGATCTGATGCTTAGTATGCTCAAGGATACTAAAGTCAAGATTTTCAACTTGGAACCAGAAATTATAAATGTGAAACAAAGGAGAATTATAAATTTTTTAAATAAAATAATTGAAATTAAAGATTTCCTATATGTGTCAAACAGCACTCAAAACACAGTCAAAAGGAGAATTGGTGAATTGCAAGGTAAGATAAAAACTGTCCAAACTGAATGAAAAAGAAACAAGAGGACCAACAGTATAAAAATGGGTAAGACATATAGTGGATATAGTAAAACGACAATTAAAACATAAAAGGAAAAAGACAGAAGAAATGGAGAGTTAATGGCTGATAAGGTTTCCCGAGCTGGTGAAAGATATCAAGCCAAAGCTCTGAAATGCCCTATAAACCTCAAGTAAGATAAATGCAAAGTAAAATACACTTAAGCAAACCATAGTAAAACTGCTGAAAGAGAAAGAGAAAAATGTTGAAAGCAGCTCTTCCAAAATAAATATTGCCTTCAAAAAAGAAAATACCACTTTTCAACAGAAACAACAGAGGCCAAAAAATAATGCATAATGTCTTCAAGAGGAAATACATAAGTGCTTTGAAAGGAAAAAAAAATATCTGCCAAACTGTACCCAGTGAAAATATCTTTTAAGAATGTTTATAAGACCCTTGGCAGGCTTTCACTGTCAAGGGCCAAGGTTCAGTCTCTGGTTAGGGAAACAAGATCTTGCAAGCCACACTATGTGCGGGAAAAAAAAAAAAAAAGAATGCTAGTAAAATAAGAATATTTTCAGGCAAACGAGAAAGCCACTTCTAGACCCATACAAAAGGAAATATCAAAACGTGTCCTACATTCAGGGAGCTCAAACCTAGTACTCTGCGACAACCTAGAGTGGTGGGATGGGGTGGGAGGTGGGAGGGAGGTTTAAGAGGGAGGGGACATATGTATACCTATGGCTGATTCATTTGCGGTATGACAGAAACCAATACAACGTTGTAAAGCAATTATCCTCCAAATAAAAATAATTTTTTTAAGAAAGATATCCTATAGGCAAAAAAATAATCATCATCATCCCAGGTAGAATATAAAAAATTTAAGAAATAAAGGAATGAACAAAGAAAAAAGTAGAAAATAAACAAATACTGTTTGTACAAAATAATAACACTAATATCTTGTAGGACTAAAAATACAGATAGAATTAAAATACACAGGAATAATAGGTCAGGATGAGTATAAAAGAAGCTAAAGTATTCTTGAATTTTCTTGAAAGGTTCTTGCATTTTCCTGGAAAAGGTGAAAGAGCTTCTTTATATTAAAGTTTAATAACTCAAGGACAGACTGTTATCTGTGATCAAGAGTAAACATTAGAAGCATAGTAAAATATTTGATAATAAACTTACTAATAGAGAAAAATGAATAATCAAAAGATTCTAACTCAAAAGAAGGCAATAAGAAGTTTAAAACAAGTAGGAAGATCACAGGTTTATCACCAACTATTTCAGTAATTGGGCTTCCTGAAGACCTACAAGACCTTTTAGAACTAACACCCAAAAAAGATGTCCTTTTCATTATAGGGGACTGGAATGCAAAAGTAGGAAGTCAAGAAACACCTGGAGTAACAGACAAATTTGGCCTTGGAATATGGAATGAAGCAGGGCAAAGACTAATAGAGTTTTGCCAAGAAAATGCACTGGTCATAACGAACACCCTCTTTCAACAACACAAGAGGAGACTCTATACATGGACATCACCAGATGGTCAACACCGAAATCAGATTGATTATATTTTTTGCAGCCGAAGATGGAGAAGCTCTATACAGTCAGCAAAAACAAGACCAGGAGCTGACTGTGGCTCAGACCATGAACTCCTTATTGCCAAATTCAGACTGAAATTGAAGAAAGTAGGGAAAACCACTAGACCATTCAGGTATGACCTAAATCAAATCCCTTATGATTGTACAGTGGAAGTGAGAAATAGAGTTAAGGGCCTAGATCTGATAGATAGAGTGCCTGATGAACTATGGAATGAGGTTCGTGACACTGTACAGGAGACAGGGATCAAGACCATCCCCATGGAAAAGAAATGCAAAAAAGCAAAATGGCTGTCTGGGGAAGGCCTTACAAATAGCTGTGAAAAGAAGAGAAGCAAAAAGCAAAGGAGAAAAGGAAAGCTATAAACATCTGAATGCAGAGTTCCAAAGAATAGCAAGAAGAGATAAGAAAGCCTTCTTTAGCGATCAATGCAAAAAATAGAGGAAAACAACAGAATGGGAAAGACTAGAGATCTCTTCAAGAAAATCAGAGATACCAAAGGAACATTTCATACAAAGATGAGCTCGATAAAGGACAGAAATGGTATGGACCTAACAGAAGCAGAAGATATTAAGAAGAAGTGGCAAGAATACACAGAAGAACTGTACACAGAAGATCTTCACAACCCAGATAATCATGTTGGTGTGATCACTGACCTAGAGCCAGACATCCTGGAATGTGAAGTCAAGTGGGCCTTAGAAAGCATCACTATGAACAAAGCTAGTGGAGGTGATAGAATTCCAGTGGAGCGATTCCAAATCCTGAAAGGTGATGCTGTGAAAGTGCTGCACTCAATATGCCAGCAAATTTGGAAAACTCAGCAGTGGCCACAAGATTGGGAAAGGTCAGTTTTCATTCCAATCCCAAACAAAGGTAATGCCAAAGAATGCTGAAACTATCGCACAACTGCACTCATCTCACACGCTAGTAAAGTAATGCTCAAAATTCTCCAAGCCAGGCTTCAGCAATACTTGAACCGTGAACTTCCTGATGTTCAAGCTGGTTTTAGAAAAGGCAGAGGAACCAGAGACCAAATTGCCAACATCCGCTGGATCATCGAAAAAGCAAGAGAGTTCCTGAAAAGCATCTATTTCTGCTTTATTGACTATGCCAAAGCCTTTGACTGTGTGGATCACAATAAACTGTGGAAAATTCTGAAAGAGATGGGAATACCAGACCACCTGACCTGCCTCTTGAGAAACCTATATGCAGGTCAGGAAGCAACAGTTAGAAGTGGACATGGAACAACAGACTGGTTCCAAATAGGAAAAGGAGTATGCCAAGGCTGTATATTGTCACCCTGCTTATTTAACTTATATGCAGAGTCCACCATGAGAAACGCTGGACTGGAAGAAACACAAGTTGGAATCAAGATTGCTGGGAGAAATATCAATAACCTCAGATATGCAGATGACACCACCCTTATGGCAGAAAGTGAAGAGGAACTAAAAAGCCTCTTGATGAAAGTGAAAGTGAAGAGTGAACAAGTTGGCTTAAAGCTCAACATTCAGAAAACGAAGATCATGGCATCTGGTCCCATCACTTCATGGGAAATAGATGGGGAAACAGTGGAAACAGTGTCAGACTTTATTTTTCTGGGCTCCAAAATCACTGCAGATTGTGACTGCAGCCATGAAATTAAAAGACGCTTACTCCTTCGAAGGAAAGTTATGACCAACCTAGATAGCATATTCAAAAGCAGAGACATCACTTTGCCAACAAAGTTCCATCTAGTCAAGGCTATGGTTTTTCCTGTGGTCATGTATGGATGTGAGAGTTGGACTGTAAAGAAGGCTGAGCGCCGAAGAATTGATGCTTTTGAACTGTGGTGTTGGAGAAGACTCTTGAGAGTCCCTTGGACTGCAAGGAGATCCAACCAGTCCATTCTGAAGGAGATCAGTCCTGAGATTTCTTTGGAAGGAATGATGCTAAAGCTGAAACTCCAATACTTTGCCCACCTCATGCGAAGAGTTGACTCATTGGAGAAGACTCTGATGCTGGGAGGGATTGGGGGCAGGAGAAGGGGATGACAGAGGATGAGATGGCTGGATGGCATCACTGACTCGATGGACGTGAGTCTCAGTGACCTCCGGGAGTTGGTGATGGACAGGGAGGCCTGGCGTGCTGCGATTCATGGGGTCGCAAAGAGTCGGACACGACTGAGCGACTGATCTGATCTGATCTGATCTGATCTGAAGTGGCTCAGTGGTAAAGAATTCACCTGCCAAGCAGGAGACTCAAGTTTGATCCCGGGGTCAGGAAGATTCCCTGGAGAAGGAAATGGCAACCCATTCCAGTATTCTTACCTGGACAGAGGAGCCTGGCAGGCTACAGTCCGTGGGGTTGCAAAAGAGTCAGACACAACTTAGCGATTAAAACAACATTTCAGTAATTAGTAATACATTAAACATAAGTATCTAAATATTCCATGTAAAAGCTAACAAGTTAATGGAACCCAAGGACAGAGTCATTGGAACTACCAATCGATAGCTGGTAGCTCAGAAGCACAAGTAACAAACTGGGCTTTCCTCTGGCATCTGAAGTGGGGGCGTGGGCGCAGTAAGACTGAGCCTTAAAGCTGTGGAATCTATGCTATTTCTAGGAAAATAGTGTCAGAATTAAGTTGAAGTGTAGGACATCCAGCTGGAGTCTGGCAATTTCTTCGTGGTGTGGGGGAAATGCCTCACCCCACATTGAAACTGGATCCAAGAACCCAATAAAAGTGTTGGAGAAAATGTAAGCACCTGGAACTCTCACCCACTGTTGCTGAGAATGTAAAACGGTACAAGCACTTTGGAAAACATTTTCTCATTTTCTCGAAGTTTAAACATGTACCTAAGATATAACCCAGCCATTCTACTCCTAGGCATTTACCAGAGGGAAAGTAAACATATGTTCACACACAAAAAAATTCATACACAAATGTTTGCAGCAAGATGGAAAGCTAAGATGAGCCTTGGAAGTGTTGGTTATAGTCTATTTTTTGACCTGGGTGGGGAATACGGGTGTGCTCACTTTGTGATAATTCTTTGGGCTCTACGCTTAAAATATGTTCACTTTTCTATATGCTTGCTATTTTAAATAACAAATTATTTTCAAGTCTACAAAAGAAAATATCACTAAATCAAAATATTTATTGCTCCTTTCAGTATATAATACAAAAATATCATCACCATGGAGCTAGTGGTGACATTTAAATTGAGGGCTAGCATTTGAGGACAGAGTAATTTATGTAAAGGAATCAGTTTAAAAAAAAAAATTAAGTTTATGTCCTTGCCTGAAAATAAGAAAAATTAAAACCTTGTTTTTCTCAGCTGCTTGGCAAAGTTTATCAGTCTCATTACTGTGAGATATTTCTAACAGGAGCAAAATAAACATGGTTTGCAACAACAACCAAAGTGTGTGTGTGTATCCAAATCTGAGGTTGACCTAAAATTTTACTTTAAGTAAAGTGACGAAAATTACAGAGACAATAAATATCTTGTACATAGTTTAAATATCTTGTACATAGTTGCAGAATATATTTAAAATGGATAACCAACAAGGTCCCACTGTCCAGCATAGGGAACTCTGCTCAATGTGATGCGGCAGCCTGGATGGGAGAGGAGTTCGGGGGAGAATGGACACATGTATATATATGGCTGGGTTCCCTTGATGGTCACCTGAAACTATCATGACATTGTTAATTGTTAATATAATTGTTTATATTCTCCACTATAAAATAAAAAGTTTTTTAAATGTGTATATAACTGAATCACTCTGCTATTCAGCAGAAATTAATACAACATTGTAAATCAACTATACTTTTTTAAAAAGAAATGCAAAAAAGTTATATTTATTCTAAAAGAGTTCCTTAATATGATTTTGTCTGAAATCACTTTAATAATAAAACCAATAAACAATAATGTAACACAATATGCTCAAAAAGACAAAAAGCTGGTTGCAGAAGAAATAGTTCTTAGCAGAAATTTAAAGCAAGTGATACGGTAGGGGGAAAGTCTTATTTATTGAGATTTATACCCTCCAAAGTTAAAAATTATTTAAACTGGGCAGGAAAGAATAAATGTACATAAGAAAAAGCTCATAAAAAAAGGAAAGCAGTATTATTTTTAAAGTAGAAATAAATATGACAAACCATAAGATTGCCAAAAATGTTTCCAATTTAGATGTTTCCCTGAGCCCCGGCCTTACATAATCCTATTTTCTGTTGGACTTGACTGTGATATATTGGTCTTTAAAGTGCTTCAACATAGACAGTGTTCTATGTATATTTGTATTAGTAAGTTTAAGCTGCATCTTAGGGGTTACCAGTTAATCTAACCAGGAATCTATATCCCAGGGGTGGTCAAAGTGAAAGTGTCAGTTGCTCAGTTGTGTCCAACTCTGTGAGCCGATGGGCTGTAGCCCACCAGGCTCCTCTGTTCATGGGATTCTCCAGGCAAGAATACTCAAATGGGTAGCCATTCCCTTCTTCAGGGGATCTTCCCAACCCAGGGATGGAACCTGGGTCTCATGCATTGCAGGTATATTCTTTATCATCTGAACCACCAGAGAAGTCAGGGGTTGGTCAGTATGTGCTCCAATCAGGAATTCCAGCTCCAGCTGCAACTGTTACTGTGCTTCTATTATCTTTATCTTTGATCAACACCGGAGGTCTGCTAATTAGCATAATAAATGTTTAAAAACAAGTTTTCACTGGTAAATGAATAGCCCAGAGGATATTAAAAATGAGCTCTCAATGGAAAAATTAGTGGTATTCATTGATATTTACCGAATAAAATACTTTTGAGACACTCTCCTCCCTCACAAGAATAGAGAATGAGAAGACAGTAGAGCCCGGAGTCTGAATCTTTATGGCCACTGCTTGAGATTTTGATACTTAAATAAGTCCTCTATTTAGTCCACCACTGGGACTGAGGACTCCACTGGCCCCATACACCTGCTACAGGTGAACCATTTATTTTTTTTAATTTATTTACTTTGGGCAGTGCTGGGTCTTTGTTGCTGCGATCGGGCTCTCTCTTGTTACACCGCACAGGCTCTTGGGCACTCACGCTCAGTAGTTGCAGCTCTCGGGCTTGGGTGCCCCTCAGCATGTGGAATCTTCCCAGGCCAGGGATGGAATCTGTGTCCCCTGCACTGGCAGATGGATTCCAAACCACTGGAACAGCAAGGAAGTCCAGGTGAGCCTTTTATAAAAATATCATTGTGACAGTTAATAGGACAGCACCCTAAGACACCATCAACCTTACACAACAGTTTATATGACTTATTTTGTGCTTGCTTGCTGACACATTCTTAAAAAATCCAAGTGTATGGCAGAAATCGATCTAAGACTTGCCACCAACATAACCTGATATCACTCTATAGAAAAATAGCTGACCCTCACTCACCGTAGTTCTTGAGTTTCTACTATCATCAACCAAAAAGAACCTAAGAGTTAATGCAAAATCGAAGTGGCTTAGGTCAGTTTACAGTGTGCAATTGATGTCCTCTGGAATGCACAAAGCCAAAACTAAACTCAAGGTTCCCCACCTCCGGCATGCTATTCCTTCTGTTTTCTTTTTTTTCCCCCTAAATTAATAGGACAACCATTTATCTTGTCATCCCAGCCAAAATCTGATGTCATCCTGTTTTCACCCTTGCCTCACCCAATATAATTTCCTTAGAGCAGTCAATACTGCTCTAAGCTTGTTTATTAATGTATTAACCATGCTGCTGCTGCTGCTGCTAAGTCACTTCAGTCGTGTCTGACTCTGTGCGACCCCATAGACGGAAGCTCACCAGGCTCCCCGTCCCTGGGATTCTCCAGGCAAGAACACTGGAGTGGGTTGCCATTTCCTCCTCCAGTGCATGAAAGTGAAAAGTGAAAGTGAAGTCGCTCGGTCGTGTCCAACTCCTAGCGACCCCACGGACTGGAGCCTACCAGGCTCCTCCGTTCATGGGATTTTCCAGGCAAAAGTACTGGGGTGGAGTGCCATTGCCTTCCCCGGTATTAACCATACATTAACCATATTCACCATATGCTTTACTATAGCATATGATGAGCAGAGCACCAAGCTTAAGAAGTGTCTTGAGCCTGCACAGCTACCAAGAGGGAGAACCAAGATTCAAACCTAGGCAGCCTGGCTCCAGTCACCCAAAACTCTGATCAGTTTCACCTGATTAAATACATTCATCTACAGCCTCATCTCCAAGCCCACAATCACACCTTGTTTCGGGCATCATTTCTTGCCTGAAGTAATAATGAAAGCCTCTGGTCTGAGACCTCTCTGATTGGTTTGTATTGTATGTGTGAGTGCTAAGTCGCTTCAGTTGTGTCTGACTCTTTTTGGCCCTACGGACAGCAGCCCACCACGTTCCTCTGTCCATGGGATTCTCCAGGTCAGGAATACTGCAGTGGGTTGCCATGCCCTCCTCCAGGTTGTACTATACGTATAAGAGCAAATTATATCATGTTATTTATTAGGGCTTGCTTCCCAGATGGCCCTAGTGGTAAAGACTCTGCTTGCCAATGCAAGAGATGTAAAGAGACATCCTGGGTCGGCACGATCCCCTAGAGGAGGAAATAGCAACCTACTCCAATATTCTTGCCTGGAGAATCCCATGGACAGAGAAGCCTGGCAAGCTACAATCCATATGGTCAGTCACAAAGAGTCGGACATGACTGAAGTGACTTAGCACGCATTCACCTACTCTAACCTTTCAAAGGTTTTGCCATCACCACAGTATGATGTCGGAACTCCTTGGCAAAGTTCGTGGAGCCCTGATGATTTGGTTGCGCAACTTTCCCCTCTCAGATCTGCCCCTCCCCATATAGCACTCCAGACCTGAACTGTTGCAACCTATCCTATCTGAAGGCCAGAGAACCTGCTCCTAGTCCTTGATGCTAATAATGCTCTTACCGTTCCCTCTCTTTGGACTGCCTTCCCCTCATCATCTACTTGAGAAAACTGTATCCATCGTTCCAGACACAAACCCTCTGTGATAGCTTACCTATATATCTCCATAGAATTAGTCAGCCTTTCTACTATATTCCAACTGAACTCCTACACTTGGTTTTATTATAGCATATGTACTCACATGTCTGTTTCTTCTATTAGCATTCCAAAAGGGCAAGCGCCACATCTGACTCATCTTTGTAATGTTAGTACCTGGGCTCTGATAGCCATGAAAATAAATATGCATTCAATGAAATAAATGGGTGATTGACAGAGCTATCATATTCAGGTGAAAGATCTGTTTCTGGGCTTCTAAGCAGCCAAGGCAAAAAAATTGGGACTGGAGAGAGAAAAGGAGAAAGAGGAGGAAGGGAAAGAAGGGGGAATGAGAGGAGGGAGATGTAAGGAAGGAATAAGGAAGGGAGGGAGTGAAGGAAAGGAAAAGAAATGCACAGTATTGTATTAGGTGGCTCAGTGGTAAGAATCTGTCTGCCCATGTAGGAGACAGAAGAGACTCAGGTTCAATCCATGGGTCAGAAACATCCTCTGGAGAAGGAAATGGCAACCTACTCCAGTATTCTTGCCTGGAGAATCCCATGGACAGAGGAGCCTGGCGGGCTGCAATTCATGGGGTCACAAAGACTCAGACACAACTGAGCGACTCAGCACATATACATTACATCCAATTCAGTTCAGTTCAGTTTAGTTCAGTTGCTCAGTCGTGTCCGACTCTTTGAGACCCCACGGACTGCAGCATGGCAGGCCTCCCTGTCCATCACAAACTCCTGGAGATTACTCAAACTCGTGTTCATTGAGTCGGTGATGCCATCCAACCATCTCATCCTTTGTCGGCCCCTTCTCCTTCCACCTTCAATCTTTCCCAGCATCAGGGTCTTTTCATATGAGTCAGCTCTTCACATCAGGTGGCCAAAGTATTAGAGTTTCAGCTTCAGCATCAGTCCTTCCAATGAACATTCAGGACTGATTTCCTTTAGGATTGACTGGTTGGGTCTCCTTGTAGTCCAAGGGACTCTCAAGAGTCCTCTCCAACATCACAGTTCAAAAGCATCAATTCTTCGGCACTCAGCTTTCTTTATGGTCCAACTCTCACATCCAGTTCAGAAAACTAAGATTTGGCATCCGGTCCCATCACTTCATGGGAAATAGATGGGGATACAGTGGAAACAGTGAGAGACTTTATATTGGGGGGCTCCAAAATCACTGCAGATGGTGACTGCATCCATGAAATTAAAAGACACTTGCTCCTTGGAAGTAAAGTTATGACCAGTCTAGACAGCATCTTAAAAAGCAGAGACATTACTTTGTCAACAAAGGTCTGTCTACTTAAGGCTATGGTTTTTCCAGTAGTCATGTACAGATGTGAGAGTTGGACTATAAAGAAAGCTGAGCACAGAAGAATTGTTGCTTTTGAACTGTGGTGTTGGAGAAGACTCTTGAGAGTCCCTTGGACTGCAAGAAGATCCAACCAGTCAATCTTAAAGGAAATCAGTCCTGGGTGTTCATTGGAAGGACTGATGTTGAAGCTGAAATTCCAATACTTTGGCCACCTGATGTGAAGAGCTGACTCATTTGAAAAGACCCTGATGCTGGGCAAGACTGAAGACCGAAGAAGAAGGGGACGACAGAGGATGAGATGATTGAATGACATCACCGGCTCAATAGACATGAGTTTGAGCAAGCTCCATGAGCTGGTGATGGACAGGGAAGCCTGGAGTGCTACAGTCTATGGGGTCGCAAAGAGTTGGACAGGACTGAGCAACTGAACTGAACTGAAAGGTTGCTATAAAAAAAAAAAAAAAAAGACATATAAATCCCTCATTTACTGTGCTGCTTTTGAACTGAGTGAAAGTAAAGGAGTGAGAGAGTCAGAAAAACTGCGATTGTCATCAGAATATGTTGTTAGCATCTGAGATTTCACTGAACAATCTGGAGGGCAATGCTGAGTCCAGGACTGAGAACGGCTACAGGTGCTGTAGAAATTTCTTCCAGTTGCTGTGCTGAATCCAGGTAATATCTCTATGAGCAAAACCAAACAAAGCCACTGCCCTCATGGGGTTTTCTTGCTAACTGGGGGAGGGGGAGGGATCAAAGTCTAATCAGGAAAACAAAAACTACCTCTGCCCAACCTCCGTTTCGTTCCCTTCCCAGGTGATGATTTTGAAAACAGTCCCTAACAACAGCAGCTCACTTACCCATCTCCATCTCAGAGGCTGCTCCCAGAGACTTGGGACACTAGCATCCTACTCAAAGAATAGGATGAGGCCCAAGAAGTCTCTCTGAGACTCAATGTATTCATTGCCTTTGGACTTCACTCGGGGTTGCAGATACAAACTAATAACAGCTAACATGCACCGAGTATTTACATGTGTCAAACAATCTACACATGTTAACACAATATCTTTACAACTTCATTTTACAGATGAGGAAACCAAGGAACACAGAGATTAAGAAGCTTGGTTAAGATCAAACAGCTAGTACGTAGTAACGCAAAGTTACAAACCCAGACACTCCAACTAGGCAGCCCTTTTCCCTAAGCTCATCACGCTACTTTCCTCTTTTGCACATGGGTCTGGTGAATGACTGATTTCTAATGTTGGTGAATGTCTGTCCCCAGGTAGATATACCGCTGTTCTCTTGGTGGAAGCAGATTTTTTGGAAGAAAATTATACAGCCTTTCTATGAATAGATTTCTCTGTACTGTGTTCTGTGCTGTGCTGTGCTTAGTCACTCAGTCATGTCCAACTCTTTGCGACCCCATGGGCTGTAGCCAGGCTCCTCTGTCCATGGGATTTCCCAGACAAGAGTACTGGAATGGATTGCCGTTTCCGCCTTCAGGGGATCTTCCTGACTCAGGAATCGAACCTGTGTCTCCTACTTAGCAAGCAGATTCTTTACTGCTGAGCCACCAGGGAAATTCAATACCAACAGTATCCTGCACTAATTAGAGACACAGCCCAGAAGGGATGAAATAGACTCAAGTAGACTATCAAGAAGGAATCGCATAGGTACATTAAAAATTATTGTTAATCTTTTTAAAATTTTTTCAATTTTATCAGTTATCATTGAAATATAAGAATTTTATCAGTTATCATTGATTATATTTAAGGTGTACAACAAAACACTGTATACATTGTGAAATGACCACCACAATCAATCTAATTAACATATCCGTTGCCTCACTGAATTACCATTTTTCTTTCTTTGTTCCTGTCTCTCTTTCTTTCTTTTGCTAGCGAGAACACTCAGCATCTTCTTAGCGAACTTCAAGTACACAACACAATATTGTTAGCTGCACTCACCACGCCGTTCCCATGAGACAACACCTCTCACCTGTTGGGACGGCTATTTTCCAAAAGACAAGAGATAAAAAGTGTTGGTGAGGAGGTGGAGAAAAGGGACCCACTGCACACTGTTGGTGGGAATGTAAATTGGTACAGCCTCTACAGAAAACAGTATGGAGTTTCTTCAGAAACTTAAGAATTAAACTGTCCTATGCAATCCCACTTCTGGATACATAACCTGAAAGAAATAAAATGACTATATCAATGAGATATCTACACTCCCATGTCCATTGCAGCATTATTCACAATAAGAACCAAGAGAAGGAAACAACCTAAATATCTGTCAATGAATGAACGGATGAAGAAAATACAGGGTACATATCACAGTGAAATGTTATTTAGCCCTTAAAAAGAAGGAAATCCTGGCATTTGTAACAAATGTGTATGAATCTGGAAGATACTATGGTAAATGAAATAAGGTGACTCAGACAAATACTGACTGCATGGATCTCATTTTTATGTGGAATCTAAAATTTTCAAACTCACAGAAGCCGAAAGTAGAGTGGTAGTTGCAAGGGTGAAACAGAGAGGGGAAGGGAGATGTTGGTCAAAGGGTACAAAGCTCCAATTATGGAAGATGAATGAATTCTGGAGACATAATATGTTCTTAACTTTTTAACGGCAATAATAGGTAAAAGAGCATCCTTTGTTAAACTCATGGCTAGAAGATGTGGTATCCCATTCAACATATTCCAAAAGCCAAGCGATGGATGGTTTGCAATTACCATGAGTGGTCTATTTCCTAAGTTTCCATTTCTAGAAAAATATGAACTTGATAGAATTCAATTAAAAAAAATGGTATGTGAGAAAAAATAGGATATCAAAGCATTATGGTGTTTCAGGTCCAGTTTCATTCTGTGGCTAGGACAGGGTCCTAAACACATTCTTCATATTATTATTCATATTATTCATATCATATTATTATTCATATAATTAAATAACAATAAAACAAGTTCTTCTTTATATGTGTTTTCTTTTTCAGCCTCCATGGGGTGAAATAAACATGAAGTTGTCAAAGAGAAGCAACTGAGACAGGCTGAACTAATTTGCCATTTGCCACTGACGACAGTCATTATAAACAATCTGAATACTGTTCCACCTCGCTGGGATTTAAATAATCTGTCAGAAAGCAACTATATTCTAAAATCTGCATACGGAATCAGGGGATATAACAAAGAAATGAAGGTACGGTTAGTGAAACCAACAGAAATATCCTCTCATTCCTGACACCAAGTCAAAAAAGCCACATTAGGTTTAATTTCTTTAAGTTCCTCTCCTCTCTTCCTCCTTCAGGTGCCATCCACATGCAAACAATTATTGCTACCCATTCCTTCTCAGTGTCTTTAGAAAACTGGGTCTTCTAAGGACCAACTAGAGGCAGAATTATTAAATAAGATGAGCTATTCTCTCTTTTTAAAAGTGAAAGGAACCAATTATACTCCAATAATAAAATAAAATAATAAAAAGTAAACTAAAATAAATAAGTAATTCTTTTTAATAATTAAAAAAAGCCAAGATGAGAATACCCAGTGCTGATGAAGACCTGGTTAAATGTAGTCTTTATATATTCCTGGTGACAATGCAAGATTTTTTTGAAAATCAAGTTATTAATTATACTCCAATTCTGAGAATATACTCTACTGCAATCATCCTAAAGATGGGGGAAAAAAAACTTTATGCACAAAGATGTTCATTATGGTAACATTTCTAGTGAGAAAACATGGAAATAAACTAAATGTCTAGCAATATGAAAATAGCTAAATAAATGATGCAGGTCACAGGGAAATAGTATGAACTATCTTAAATAAAATTTGGCAAAAGTTTTAATACACACACATATAAACAAAGGTGATACTAACATACTATAGAGGTGATCCCGAGAAGCACAGTCTTCAAAGGTGGTATTGAAACCAAGAAGGACTGCATGGTCCTTCTCAGGAACAGACCCCCACATGTCCCCTGCCTGCCTCCTGTTTTCAGAAGAGCATTAGCCTCCTAGTCTTCCCTGGAGTTCCAAAGAGCAAATTGAATCAGAGTGGTGAGAAGATGCAGGAACAAAGGAAAATACTCAAGAAAGACAAAAGAATAATAATTTAGCCATAAACAAAGTCAAGGAGATTTAGTTCCTCCTCAAGGGCAATAGCGGAGAAGGCAATGGCACCCCACTCCAGTACTCTTGCCTAAAAAATCCCATGGACGGAAGAGCCTGGTGGGCTGCAGTCCATGGGGTCGCTAGGAGTCAGACACGACTGAGCGACTTCACTTTCACTTTTCACTTTCATGCATTGGAGAAGGAAATGGCAAGCCACTCCACTGTTCTTGCCTAGAGAATCCCAGGGACGGGGGAGCCTGGTGGGCTGCCATCCCTGGGGTCGCACAGAGTCAGACACAATTGAAGCGACTTAGCAGCAGCAGCATCAAGGGCAATAGATAATGTCCTGAGCCAGATCCTTGAGCTGTTTTGCAGATGCTAAAACCTCCACCAGGTAGAACTGCATACTGACCACTAGCACATACACGCCAGATGGACTGGATTAAAAAAACCGATAACTGAAATTCCCGAAATACCGCCTTGTTACCTTGCCACCAACCAATAAGAAGGATGTCCCTAAGTTGATTGCATACTCTCACCTTGCCTTTAAAAAACAAAACAAAAAAAATCTTTTAATTTTATATTGGCATATAGCTAATTAACAATATTGAGATAGTTTCAGGTATCTCAGAACAGCAAAGCGACTCAGCCAAGCAGTCCCCACAAAGAGAGTACAGGTAAATTTGTATGTTGAATGAATTTCCTAAATAACCTAACAAAGGCTCTACCCCAGGACTTAAATGCTTTCATAATAATCTTGCTTCCATCTCCTTTCACCCTTTCCCAGTTTCACATCCTCTCTCTCTTTCTCTGTCTCTCTTATTGTCTCTGTCTCTGTGTGTCCCTCACACACACACACCCCCGAACAGCCCCTTGTCTCCTGGCAACCACAGTTAACTCAAACAAGGCTATCCAAAATCATTATCTTACTTCTGCTTTTCTCACCACCACTATTATCAGCATCACTCAAAACCAAAAAAAAAAAAAAAAAAAAACAGCTTGATTCCACACAATGCCTGACCATGGAAAATGACAGATTGAGATATAGCGTGTCACGTGTGCTGCCAATCCATCATCCTGACACGCTCATAATACTCCAATAGGCTGTCTTATCACGCCCCGTGCTGCCTAAGCTGTGCAGGGCAGGGTGACACACCACACCGACCAGAGCGGCAGCAGCCCTGACACCTCCCCTCGATGCTCTGCCATGTGCAACACTGTCCGCGGGAAGAAAATGAAGCTCACGAGGATGAGGGCAAAGAGGTCTTAGGGCCTAATTGAAATGGGAGCAAAACAGCTTTTCTCGTCTGGGCTTTTCTGAGGAAGTGCTCCCAAGTAAGGCCATCAACATCAGCCTTGCAAACACTGATAAATAGGCTGGTCATAAAGGACTCTATTGAAGCCGGGATTTTCCCAAGTGAGGCAAGTACTAGGAAATGAGAAGAACTCTCAACACTGATGAGCTCCGAGCCCCCAGCGTATCTGGAAAATCAATTGTCAACAGAAGTCCATACATTCTCATCCCTGCCCCTCCACCTCGCGCTCCTCCCCAACTTTGCCAAAACAGCAAATCCAGCAGATCTTAAGTAATGACCGCAAATCCTCGTGTCTACTCTGGAATGAGCAAAACCTATTGTCTTTGCTTGGGTTTCCCAGAAGCAGACCCTCTGGCAACATTTCAAGTGCGAGTCTGGAGGTCACAGGAAGTACGACCTCCAGTAGGTGACTGGAAAGCAAGAGAGGGCAGAGATGGACGGCAATGAAGGGGTGATGGCAAGTGAGCTGCCACTGGGGGTGACCAGCTTCTCATCTCATGGGGAAACTGGGAAACATATGAAACACACATTCCCAGGCCATCCCACTGAAGAGCACTGAGTGGGGACTTTATCCCAAAACATCCATCAGCCATTGGTTGACAATTGCTCCCTGGAGGGATGAATTCAGGGTTCACCACTTTTTTTTTTTTAAGAGCTTTTATTTTTTTGGTTGCAAGGTATGTGGGATCTTACGTCCCCAACCAGAGATAGAACCCACACCCCATGCATTGGAAGCATGGAGCCTTAACCCCTGGATCACCAAAGAAGTCCCTTTTGGTGTTGCTGTCAACCAGTCACTAAGCCGCGTCCGACTCTTTGTGATCCCATGGACCACAGCATGCCAGGCTTCTCTGTCCTCCTCCAACTCCTGGAGTTTGCTCAAATTCATGTCCATTGAATTGGTGATGCTATTTAACCATCTCATCCTCTTCTGCCTCTTCTTCTTAGGCCTTTAATCTTTCCCAGGATCAAGGTCTTTTCCAAAGAGTCAGTTCTTTGCATCAAGTGGCCAAAGTATTGGAGCGCCTTTACAAGTTTCCTAATTTTTATTATTTTTTAAAGATTCCACATATAAGTGAGATCATACAGTATCTGTCGTTCTATGTCTGACTTATTTCATTGAGCATAATGCTGCCTTCAAGATTCATCCATGATGTTGTAAATAGTAGGAGTTCTCTTTTTTTAATGGCTGAATAACACTTGTGTGTGGGTGTATGTATCTGGTTCACCATTTCTAGTCAGCTTTGGACATGTCACTAATTCCAGCCTGCCAGGCAAGGGACAACATTACCTCACAACTGGTCCCCTGGAAACTGCCAATTAAGTTAGTGATGTGAAGAGCCATTAGCATCAAACCCTAAAACCAGAAGAGAAAAATCTGCCCACAGATGAATAAATGTACAACACTAAGACTCAATGTCCAAGAGAGGACTTCCCTGTTGTCCGAGGATTACAGTTCTAGGCAGCATGCTATGCTCTTTGGGCACCAGAGGAAACATGCATAATGACTTGGACCCATTGCTTTTCAATTTGCACAAGAACAAAAGTATAAATTTTTTCCTGTGTCACCCAGGCAGCTCCACTCTCAGCCAGCCAAGCTGGGGTAGGCTGCAAGGAAAATTATGAAGGAGATAAAGTTTGCTTGAGTCTTCTCAGCTTCCTCCTTCTGGTTCCTTCCTCCTCTCCTGGAGTCCCTTCCTCACCAAGACCATTTAGAAACCAGGAATCAGCAAAAGTTCTGATACTATTCATTTATGCTAAGAGCCGACTCACTGGAAAAGACCGAGATGCTAGGAAAGATTGATGGCAAGAGGAGAAGGTGACGACAGAGGATGAGATGGTTGGATGGCATCACTGACTCAATGGACATGAGTTTGTGCAAACTTCAGGAGACAGTGAGGGACAGGGAAGCCTGGTGTGCTATATCCATGGGGTCACAAAGAGTCGGATACAACTTAGCTACTGAAAAATAACAACAAACCTAAGTGTAGGCTCTTCCCTAGTGGCCTAGTGGCTAGGAATCCGCCTGTCAATGCAGGGGACACGGGTTCGATCCGACGTCCAGGAAGATCCCACAGGCCTCAGGGCAACCAAGCTTGTGTGCCTCAATCACTGAGCCTGTGCTCTAGAGCCCAGGAACTGCACACCTGAAGCCTGCACACCCTAGAGCCCTTGCTCCACAACAAGAGAAGCCACCGCAATGAGAAGCCTGCACATCACAACTAGAGAAGAGTAACCCTCACTTGCCGCAACTAGAGAATAGCCCCCGCAGCAACAAAGACCCAGCATGGTCAAAAATAAATAAATCTTAAGAAAAAAAAAACCTAAGTGTAACTTCCGTTTACTCAACAAATATTTAACAATCAACTTATCTTAGGATTGACACTGTGATGGATCCTAGAAATACAGAAATATAACTCACACTCCAGTCTGTACACTATGATAAGGACCAGGATTAAAACATCCAAAATGATATGAAAGCCCTGGGGAGTAACCACTAGGAAGTGTTTCTCCAATTGGTGATTCAAAGCCCTTGTCCCTTGTTAAATGTATTTCAAGAGTCAGTGAGTAGCCAGAAAGGATTGGGGACTAGAAGAACGCCTCGTGCCTCAAATCCCTAACTCTCATGTTGTTGCTATAGAGAATTCTGGCCTGTGGGCGGTTTCCTATTCCACTTACATACAGAGCTGGCCTGTTGCCATGGCCTGCAAACTGAAACCTGAGCAGCAGCACACACATCTGTTCTGAAATCCGGCTGTGCAGAAAGGATGATGTCTAATTTGCTTGCATATTCCAGAAAAAAAAAATAGATTTCCTATTTATAGACGAATTTGGCATTTGGATCATACGTTTGCTTGGCTTATTACTCAGTGCGGGGATTTCCTCTGTGTTTCTGGCCATACCTGTTTGGGTCCCTCATCCCCACATCTCCCTTGGTAAATAATCCACCTACCAACGCAGGAGACATGGGCTCATTCGCTGGTCTGGGAAGATCCCACACACTGCAGAGCAAAGCCCATGCAGCACAACTATTGAGCCCACGCTCTAGAGCCCACAAGCTCCAACTACTGAAGCCTACATGCCTAGAGACTGTGCTCCACAACAAGAAAAGAAACTGCACTGAACAGTCCCCTACACTGAGCTAACACCTCCAAGAAGAGTTAGCCCTGGCTGGCTGTAGCTAGAGAAAGGCCCTGGCAAAGCAATGAAGATCCAGCCCAACCAAAAGCCAATAAATTGTTTTAAATATTCCTCAGCCATTAAAAATCTATAATCCAGAAACTGGACTGTATCTATAGTTTTAAGATTTCCAGCTTCACAACTTCTGAGCATATTAGCAAACACATTGTTTCATGGAAATGTCCGTACTTTTTAAAAAATATACTTTATTTATTTGGCTGTGTCAGGTCTTAGAGGTCCCACGTGGGATCTTCAATCCTCGATGTGGCATGCAGGATCTCTAGTTGCAGCAAGCAAACTCTTAGTTGTGGCATGTGGGATCTAGTTCCCTGACTAGGGAATGAACCCAAGCCACCTGCACTGGGAACTCAGTCCTAGTCACCAGACCACCAAGGAAGTCCCTGTCCACACCTCTCAGCAAACATTTCCTGAGCCCTACAATGTACCAATCACTGAGCGGTGTGCAGATCTTGCTTTCAAGAAGTTTTCAAACCAGAGCAGAACACCTGAGCCTCCTACAGAAGGGTGTTCATGCTGATTTTTTACTGCAAGATGCCTTCTGGATTAATATTTGGGATGGCAATCCCTCTCTGTAAACGGACACAGTATGGGGCACTAGAAGAATCTGGAGGTCCTTGGGAAAAGACTATGATAATCTCAAAAAAAAAAAAAAAAAAAAAGGTGCACACAGTTCAGTGTAGTTTTAAAAGACTTTTCTTCATTGTATATATTTTAAGTGCTCCCGACACATTTGCTCTGGAGGCTCTGGTGAGAACTTAACCTTTTACCAGAGAAGGATTCCACTATGACAAATTTAATGGCAATCTTAAAGATTATTTTACAGTTACAGCCTCAGATTGCACAATGCAGAATAATCCTCAAAAGCACCAGAAGCATAAGCCTTGGATCATCACTCAGAATTGATTTCCTCCTGAGGACTTTGCCCTGCACATTACCATCCCCCCATGCCCCTTTTTTGTCGTTTATATTGCTTAAATTCTACTGGGAAGAAAGGCCTTGATATGGGATTGTAGAGCCTAGGTAACATATCTAGGTTATTGCATTTGTCAGCTCTCAAGGCAGGTAGAATAACTGAAGTCCATTTGTGAAGCCTTCTCTAGCTCATGAGCAGGAATATAAATTGACAACTTCCACAAGAAAATAAGGAAGAAAAAGTCTTATGAGATTATATTCACCATGAAGCTTCCCACATTTCTAAAAACTTCTCTATAAAACAGAAAGCTTTGGATTTGGGTCAGTTAACACTATGGCAATAAACACATGACCCATTGTCCTTGATGGCTTTTTCAGTTTTTTTGTTTGTTTGTTTGTTTGGAATGCAAGTCCAGGCCAACAGAGTTGCCTGAGATTTTTTTAAAATATTTATTTATTTATTTCTGGCTCTACTGGGTCTTTGCTGCTGCACACAGGCTTTCTCTAGTTGGGGTGAGCAGGAGCTAGTCTCTAGTGGTGCACGGGCTTCTCAGCGCAGTGGCTTCTCTTGTTGCTTTAGAGCGTAGGCTCTAGAACTCGGGCTCTGTAGCTGTGACACACGGGCTTCACTGCCCGGCAGCATGTGGACTCTTCCTGGACCAGGGATCGAACCTGTGTCCCCTGCAGGGCAGACCGATTCTTCACCCATGGACCATTAGGGAAGCCCTTACTCTCAGTTTGAGAGGAACATCTCTTCTGCCTTATACCTTGCATCTTACTACTTCTTTGAACATCATCAGTGATAGATGAAATCCTAAGTGATCTGCACCCAAATTAACGAAATAATTGGCATCTCAGGCAAAATTAAATTGGACAATATGTAAAAAGAGTGAAATGTCATGATCAAATGGAGTTCGTCCCAGAAATAAAAGGTATAACATTGGAAAACCAATGAATGTAATTCACAATATTAACAGAAAAGGGATAAATACAATTGTCTTGCAAAATGCAGAAAAATCATCTGACAAAAATCAAAATCCATTCATGTTTAAAATGCTCAGCAAACTAGGAACAGACTGTCAACTGATACATGAAAAACCTAGGTATAATACACAGTGTTGAAAGACTGAATACTTTTCCCCCTAAAATTAGAAGCAAAAATTCTTTTTTTCACCACTCTTATTCAACATTTTGCTAGAAGTCCTAGCCAATATAACAGGTAAAAAAAGGATACAAAAGGCATACAGATTGGGAAAAAGAAGTAAAATTGTCTTTATTAGTGGACATGATATGCTCATGTACATAGAAAATCCTAAGGAAATCTTTTTGTCTAGACAAAAGATACTAGAACAGTGTAAAAGAAGGTATAGGGTGCAAGGGCAAGGCTCAAAAATCAACTGTATTCCTAAATTCCAGAAATAAGCAATTAGAAATTGAAGTTAAAAAAAATCGTTTATAATAGGATCAAAAAAAAAAACTTTAAATATTTAGGACAACTATTTTTTTAGGAAAACTTTTTTAATGTATGCAAGGCCTCATACTGAAAACAACAAAACTTTGCTGAAAATAGAAACTTAAATAAATGGAGACATATAATCTGTATCAATATGATAAGATGTCAATTATCACTAAATTAGTCTATAGATTCTTCATAATGTCAATCAAAATCCCAGCAGACTTTACTGTAGAAATTGACAGGCTGATTCTAAAATGTAAATGTATTCTAAAATAGTCAAAGCAATTTTGAAAAAGAAAAACAAAGAACCCACATACGTGGTTTAAAGACTTAATATAATGCTACTGTAATCAAAACAGAATAATTAGGTATTTTTTAAAAAATACATATAGATCAATGAAAAGAAACAGAAAAGATACCTGTACTTGAAACTAACACAACATTGTTAATCAACTATGCTCCAATAAAAATTAGTAAAATAAAAAGATGTTTATAAAACTGTTATATGAATGTTTAAAGCAGCTTTATTCATAATATCCCAAAACTGGGAACAAACTAATGGCAATTTTTTAAAAAAAACTGCTCCATGCAACAATGTAGTTGAATCTCTAAAACAACATGCTGAGTGTGAAAAAAAGAATGCAAAGGAGTTCCTACCACATAATTTCATTCTCATAAAATATTACAAAAGACGAGTTTAATCTATAATGATATAAAGCAGATCAGTGGCTGCCTAGAGCTGGAGCTGGGAGATGGGGACTGATTAGGAAAAAGCACGTGGACTCATTTGGGCACTGGAAATGTTCTGTAGTCAACTGCGCATGCACTTGTCAACATTTATGGAAGCATTTTATTGTAGGTAAATTATATCTCAAAAAAAGCAGATTTTTAAAGTAAAAATGTTACTCTTTTTACATTTTTTACATGTTGATATTTTGACATTGTTGGTGTAATATCAAAAGCAGCAGTAAATACCAAGAATCAAGTAAGAAGAGCTGCCATTTATTAAGTGTTTACAGTGTGTCAGAATCTATGTTCAGCATTTTAAAAGCATTTTCTCATGAAACCAATAGCTAAAGTTGTATTGATGTTCCCACCTTATAGGTGACAAAGAGAAGACTTAGGAAAGGCAACTGTTGTTAAGCAGAGTGGCTGCTCCAGAGCGGCCCCAGCTCTCAGGACTGCACCATAGTTTCTCTCAAAGGAGAGAGAAGAGAATGACATCGTGCCCTTTGGGGAAGCCCTGATAGTCATTACAATGAAATGCTCTCAGCAAGATGACAACAAAGAAGAAAATAAGTGGGTTTGTTGCCTGGGTGGAGCAGAAACATAATAATAAACCATCAAGAAGCTTTTCAGGGACCACTAATGTCAACAGATCATCAAGTCTGAACTGATGGACCAGCAAATGTAATTATTACAGCAGGAAAATTCCAGTTTAAAATATGGATTAATTTCAAAGTACAGAGGTCCTTGTTATTATTCTTATTTGAGAAAGGAAATTAACTTATAAAGAAAGGTAGCCATTTGCGAGAAATAAATATATATACACTGTCTTCCCACACTTAATTTCTTGTCTTATGTACTGGAATGCTTGTATTCCCAGATTACATTGTTTTACAAGCAAAGACTTGCAAAATTTTAGGAGCAGAGAGTGTGTTGTAGTAAATAAATGGACCTAGCTCCAGAACATAACGAAGGAATGGAAAAGAACCTAATAGGTTCTAGAAAAATAAATATAGCCCTAATAACAAAACTTCAAAAAGATAATACAAAAAAAATTTTTTTAAGGAAAAAAGGATAGGAAGGAGAGTGAAGAAAGGGAAGAAGAGAGGAGACGTTGGAAATTTTCACTCAAGAATATGTGAAATTATAAATAAAATATTAGCATATTTAATTCAATAAAATATCATCTAAGGTAACCAAACAGATTTAAACAGGGAAAGTAAGAATGGCCCAGTGGTGAAAAATTTATTAATAAGGTATCCTGGAATGTGAAGTCAAGTGGGCCTTAGAAAGCATCACTATGAACAAAGCTAGTGGAGGTGATAGAATTCCAGTTGAGCTATTCCAAATCCTGAAAGGTGATGCTGTGAAAGTGCTGCACTCAATATGCCAGCAAATTTGGAAAACTCAGCAGTGGCCACAGGACTGGAAAAGGTCAGTTTTCATTCCAATCCCAAAGAAAGGCAATGCCAAAGAATGCTCAAACTACCGCACAATTGCACTCATCTCACATGCTAGTAAAGTAATGCTCAAAATTCTCCAAGCCAGGCTTCAGCAATATGTGAACCATGAACTTCCTGATGTTCAAGCTGGTTTTACAAAAGGCAGAGGAACCAGAGATCAAATTGCCAACATCCGCTGGATCATGGAAAAAGCAAGAGAGTTCCAGAAAAACATCTATTTCTGCTTTCTTGACTATACCAAAGCCTTTGACTGTGTGGATCACAATAAACTGTGGAAAATTCTTCAAGAGATGGCAATATTCTTCAAGAGACCACCTGATCTGCCTCTTGAGAAATTTATATGCCGGTCAGGAAGCAACAGTTAGAACTGGACATGGAACAACAGACTGGTTCCAAATAAGAAAAGGAGTACATCAAGGCTGTATATTGTCACCCTGTTTATTTAACTTATATGCAGAGTACATCATGAGAAACGCTGGACTGGAAGAAACACAAGTTGGAATCAAGATTGCTGGGAGAAATATCAATAACCTCAGATATGCAGATGACACCACCCTTATGGCAGAAAGTGAAGAGGAACTAAAAAGCCTCTTGGTGAAAGTGAAAGTGGAGAGTGAACAAGTTGGCTTAAAGCTCAACATTCAGAAAACGAAGATCATGGCATCCAGTCCCATCACTTCATGGGAAATAGATGGAGAAACAGTGGAAACAGTGTCAGACTTTATTTTTCTGGGCTCCAAAATCACTGCAGATGGTGACTGCAGCCATGAAATTAAAAGACGCTTACTCCTTGGAAGGAAAGTTATGACCAACCTAGACAGCATATTCAAAAGCAGAGACATTACTTTGCCAACAAAGGTCCATCTAGTCAAGGCTATGGTTTTTCCTGTGGTCATGTATGGATGTGAGAGCTGGACTGTGAAGAAGGCTGAGCGCCGAAGAATTGATGCTTTTAAACTGTGGTGTTGGAGAAGACTCTTGAGAGTCCCTTGGACTGCAAGGAGATTCAACCAGTCCATTCTGAAGGAGATCAACCCTGGGATTTCTTTGGAAGGAATGATGCTCAAGCTGAAACTCTAGTACTTTGGCCACCTCAAGTGAAGAGTTGACTCATTGGAGAAGACTGATACTGGGAGGGATTGGGGGCAGGAGGAGAAGGGGACAACAGAGGATGAGATGGCTGGATGGCATCACTGACTCGATGGATGTGAGTCTCTGAACTCCGGGAGTTGGTGATGGACAGGGAGGCCTGGCGTGCTGCAATTCATGGGGTCGCAAAGAGTTGGACACGACTGAGCGACTGATCTGATCTGATGTCCTAATAAAAAGCCAAATAAGAAAATCCATAAGATAATTTTCCATTTAATCATTTGCCTCAACTTGTCATCATTTTTTACCCTGAGATCTAAATACTTGAGAGCTACTAAAACCCTTTTTCAAATAAAGAAGGATATCATTTTATACAAAGGATCAAATATTCATTCGTAACATCATTACATCACTAAATAAAACACCCAGATGCCAAAAAGGGAGTTGAGGGAATTAACTTCCATTCCCGATTTTGTTAATAGCTTTAAAATAGGACAAAGAAGAGGAAAAACTCTGAAATTAAATAGACCCAGGGTCAAATAACACCACTAAACCTCATGCATATATAACACATTTCCAGGTACATGATATGTATCCAATAAATGGAAGCTATTTTAAAAATCAAACCAATAACCAACCTCACAGTCAATAAATAAATTCTACAGGTATAACAGTAAAATTAAGCATAAACAATGACACTTTCTACTACTTGTATTTCATACTATTTATATGACAAAATAAAAGTTATGAATGCTGCAAAGAAAATTATAAAATTATCACTATTTGAAGATAATAAATAAACAATTATAAAATCTAGAAGAACTAAGAGTTTAGAAAAATGGCCAAATATAAATATTTAAGTCAATAGTATTTCTATATAGTAGTCCATTTAGATAATATAATTTTAAAGTATATCTTATTTACTATAGAAATAGAAAAAATTTTAAACAGAAATTTTCCATGAGAAATATGCATATCATGAAAATAACAAATATTTACAGAATAAGCTAAGTAATTAGAATGGTAAAATCATTGCAAAAATATCAAAATTTATATTTGCATTTAAAGTTTCAACAGGATTATAGAGGGTACTTTATTTTAAAATTCATCTGAAAGAGTAAGCAAGTAAGAATATCAAAAAATGTATAAAAGAGATGCTACTAGTAATTTACTGAGCTTGATACATGTGGATTCTCAATAAATATATCCTAAGTCAACCATAAAATTAGGTAGTTAAAATCATTTAATACATAAGTAAACAAAAGGCACACATGCTTAGATTCAAATAAATTACTCAGAATTAAACCCTGTCTAATTTGGGGACCAATTCGTAACAATTGGAATGAGTGTATGGATATGAAAGTTGGACTAGAAAGAAAGCTGAATGCCAAAGAATTAATGCTTTTGAACTGTGGGGTGGAGAAGACTCTTGAGAGTCCCTTGGACTGCAAAGAGATCACACCAGTCAATCCTAAAGGAAATCAGTCCTGAATATTCATTGGAAGGACTGATGCTGAAGCTGAAGCTCCAATACTTTGACCATCTGATGTGAAGAATTGACTCATTGCAAAAGACCCTGATGCTGGGAAAGATTGAAGGCAGGAGGAGAAGGGGACTACAGAGGATGAGATGATTGGATGGCATCACTGACTCAATGGACATGAGTTTGAGTAAACTCCGGGAGTTGGTAATGGACAGGGAAGCCTGGTGTGCTGTGGTCCATGGGGTCACAAAGAGTCAGACACAATTGAGCAACTGAACTGAACTGAAACTGAGAACAAATTTAACTTATACAGCAGACAAATTATTGTTTTTGTTACAACATATAGGGTTCATATATACAACAAGGAGAAACCCACAACTCTGATAACTTAATATATAAATAGACAATTCCCAAAAGAAGATACAACAAATAAACAAACATCAAGAAACATCCCAATAGAAATTAAAGAAATACAAAACAAAACCATAGGAAAGTGCTATTTTTCTCAAGAAATTAGCAAGTGCTTTGGTGAATGATAATATTCTCTACAGACAGCATGTTGTGAATCTGGTATTTTTTTAATTCTTTTTATGTTCAATTCTATTCTATTTATGTTCAATTCTATCACTTAACTTCCCTCCTGGCTCAGGTGGTAAAGAATCTGGCAGTGCAGGAGACCCAGGTTCGATTCCTGGGTCAGAAAGATCCCATGGAGAAGGAAATGGCAGCCCACTCCAATATCCTTGCCTGAAAAATCCCATGGACAGAGGAGCCTAGTGGGCTTCAGTCCATGGAGTCACAAAGCATGGGCCACGACTGAGCGTCTAACATTTCACTTCGCTTATCACTTTTGTGTTGTTATTATTTATATTTTTTTAATTATTTCTAATTGGAGGATAATTGCTTTATTATGTTGTGTTGGTTTCTGCCATACATGAACATCAATCAGCCATAGGTACACATATGTCTCCTCCCTCCTGAACCTCCCTCCCACCTCCCACGTCATCCCGGCCCTGTAGGTTGTCACAGAGTACCCAGTTAAGCTCCCTGTGTCATATAGCAAATTCCCACTGGTTATCTATTTTACATATATGTATATATGCATATGCATGCTCAGTCATGTCCAACTCTTTGTGACCCTGAGGATTGTAGCCTGCCAGGCTCCTCTCTCCGTGGGATTCTCCAGGCAAGAATACTGGATGGATTGCCATCTCCTTCTCCAGGGAATCTTTCAGACCCAGGAACTGAACCTGTGGTCTCTTGTGTCTCCTGCATTAGCAAGTGGGTTCTTTACCAGCTGGGCCACTAGGGAAGTCCTTATTTTACATATGGTAATATATATGTTAACCTGGTATTTTATACCAGGTTTTAACATTTCAGTATCACTGATGATACAAATTGTCACACCATTTTGAAAGCAATTTGAAAATGTTCTTCAAAGGCCTTAACTCCATTCATAGCTTTTGACCCAATAATTCCAAAATAAATTTTGCAAGTTTTGATAGTAACTTTACCATTTCCATGATTTAATCTTATTCTATATGATTCTTTAAAGAAATAAAAATAGGAAAAGCTTTATGTGCAAAGATATTCATTACAGTATTATTTTATAGCAAAAATTAGAAAAAAAATCTTATATATCAAATAATAAAACCTAAGTAAACTACTTAGGTAAGTAAACACACTAAATGGAATTATAAGTAGGCTTTCAAATAATGGATAAAATTTTTAAACATGTTATCTCTGAGAAGTGAAGTTATAAAGAATTTTCATTTGCACTTAATGCATTTCTAAAGGTTTGAATTTCTTATTTATTTCCTGTTATAATGAGAAAAAAAGACAGGAAGACATTTCCATTTTTAAAAAATGTTGAAATGATGGTTATAAAGATTAGAATAATAACCCATGGAAACATCTTCATTATCTTTGGGAGAAAGAAATCCAGAATAAAATACCCATAAATGCTAATAGTGGAAGTGTTTATTGATGAGAATATGAATGAATTTTTTTCCTGTTTCCAAGTTATTGAATTCAATGCTCACTTACTGAGATTCTAAGTTAAAGGCCCTGAACTAGCACAAAGATATATAAAGCTCTGCCATGTTGTCTATTAATGCATATTAGTCACTTTTATAGTATTCAGGACAGTCATTTTCTCCCTGCAAATGAGGTCTCAGGAAAAATAGTATGATGCATCACAGAACAGTCTACTCAGAGTTTATTATTACATAAGCTTTTGTGGTTTAAAACTGTAATACCCATTCTCAAGCATATGTAAGGAAATACTAATAAGACTAATAATTTTGGTTTATAATAACAACTTCCAAACATCCAACCACTCTATCAAACATGATAAAAACAGAAATGGAAATTTATTTTCTGATTCTTCAGATCCCTGGAAACCTTTAAATACCTGCTGCAGGCACAGAAATCAAGAGTGAAATTTTTATTATGGTGAGTACCTGTATTTAGTAAATATTTACTACTAAATTCAAAAATGAGTTTGAGCATGTTCAGAAATGTCAATAAAATATGGATCAAATTGATGTCTGTCAATTCAGAAGCATTTTATTCTGTTATCTTTCAAAATATTCATTTATTTGTTAAATGAATTACTGCATAGAAAGCACTTAAAATAATGCCCAGCATACAGAAGCAGTCCACAAAAGTTAAGTATTATTTTTAACTTTAACAAATATTCTTAAGCAACTACTACATGCTTGGCCTGATACTAATCATAATTAAATAAAGCACAGATATATCACTGAAGAGGAACAGCTCTAAAGTATGGGAATGCTTTTCCCAAGAGCACCTTTCTTGAGTCCATCTTAGATCTCCTTGATCAATAACAAAATAGGGGCAGAACGTGCACAGTGAGGGAAGAAGGAGAACTATCCAGTTGACGAAACCACTGCTTTAAGCTTGTATGTTTTTGGAGTTGTTTTGGAACTCTTTGTTACACAGCAAAGCTAACTGATACAAGACCAAACTGGTTTCAGAATACACATGCAAAAATTAAGCAAAATATCAAACTACACCTAACATAAAAAATATGTCACAAAGAAAATGAATCCAATAATATGATGATATCATTCCTAACCGAATGTCATCATCTTTCAAGTCACATTCTGAAACCTGATATTTTCACTCAACAGAAACTGTAGACGATCATGTTTGTATATATAGACTTACTGCATTAAAAAAAAGAAATTCACACTACAGTATTTCAATGTATGGATAAATCAGTATATTTAATTGTTGCCCAATAATGGATACTAGCTACGACAATTCTTACCTATATGTCCTTGAGGGGAAAAACACAAACTGGAAAAAGAATATCTTTCTTTTGTATTTCCTGAAGAGTAGGTTCTTGGTACGGTTATTCAGTTCAGTTCAGTTCAGTCACTCACTCGTGTCTGACTCTTTGCGACCCCATAAATCACAGCACGCCAGGCCTCCCTGTCCGTCACCAACTCCCAGAGTCTACCCAAACCCATGTCCATTGAGTCAGTGATGCCATCCAACCATCTCATCCTCTGTCATCCCCTTCTGCTGCTCCCAATCCTTCCCAGCTTTAGGGTCTTTTCCAATGAGTCAACTCTTCGCATGAGGTGGCCAAGTATTGGAGTTTCAGCTTCAACATCAGTCCTTCCAATGAACACCCAGGACTGATCTTTAGGATGGACTACTTGGATCTCCTTGCAGTCCAAGGGACTCTCAAGAGTCTTCTCCAACACCACAGTTCAAAAGCATCAATTGTTCGGCGCTCAGCTTTCTTCACCGTCCAACTCTCACATCCAGACACGCTGCTGCTGCTGCTGCTAAGTCACATCAGTCGTGTCCGACTCTGTGCGACCCCATAGACGGCACGCAACAGGCTCCTCCATCCCTGGGACATGACTACTGGAAAAACCATAGCCTTGACTAGACAGACCTTTGTTGGCAAAGTAATGTCTCTGCTTTTGAATATGCTATCTAGGTTGGTCATAACTTTCCTTCCAAGGAGTAAGCGTCTTTTAATTTCATGGCTGCAGTCACCATCTACATTGATTTTGGAACCCCCCAAAATAAAGTCAGCCACTGTTTCCACTGTTTCCCCATCTATGTCCCATGAAGTGATGGGACCAGATACCATGATCTTAGTTTTCTGAATGTTGAGATTTAAGCCAACTTTTTCACTCTCCTCTTTCACTTTCATCAAGAGGCTTTTTAGTTCCTCTTCACTTTCTGCCATAAGGGTGGTGTCGTCTGCACATCTGAGGTTATTGATATTTCTCCCAGCAATCTTGATGCCAGCTTGTGTTTCTTCCAGCCCAGTGTTTCTCATGATGTACTCTGCATAGGTAGGGTTATTACCAGTCCACAAATGGACCAAAACAGATAACAAATGTATAAAAGCCAAAGTGGGAACAGAGAAAGATGGTGAAGTCTCTGGAAATAATATGGGGAGTTCACTGAATGAAATGTAACAGACAATGATGACAGAGTTGACCTTCTTCCTTTAAATCCCCTCTTGAACTCTCCTAGCACTGACACTTCGGTGATGCATGCTAACGGCTGAGTGACATCACACAGCAGGAACACGGCATCCTCCAAGACTCGTAGAAGAAAAGGAGTATGAAAAAAAATCACTTAAAAACAGCTACTGGAATTCGGCACAGGGCAGCTTTGTTAATGAAAACTAGGTCAAATATCACCAAAGAATAAACACAAATCACCGTTAAAATCTATTTTCTGGGATGAAGCAGATCCAGAGTCAAGTTCAACGTGTTAACCATCAATAAATAAAAAGCTACCACTCCTCTTCAACTAAAATCTTCTAATAAGGTAACTATAAAAGTGCTTAATTGATAAATAAGAAAAGCAAACATTATGCTAAGCACCACAGGAGGCAGATTTGTGTTTTGACAGGCAATAGGAATAGAATCCAAAACTCTAATCAGGAATACTAAAAATACTTGAACAATCTGTGTCAGTTTCATGATTCCTTTTCTTTATCCCTACATTGCAAATTGACTTGAGACTATTATATGTTTTTTAACAATAAAATTCTAGATAATTAATTGCAGTTAAACACATATTTCTCCAACATATAATTTAATTAGGGTGAGGTGGGGGAAGGGGTGGAATTGAGGTATGAGGTGGCAGTGAGACCATTTCTTGAGCAGCCTGGAAATTGAGGGAGCCCAAAGCACCCTAGGATGTATTCCTAAGCCTCCTTGGACCACAACAATGAACAGCATCCTTCCCAGAAACGGGAAGGATCCTCTCTCTTAGATTCTTCACGCAGATTCCTGAAGCAACAGAATTCTCTGTATTTTCTCTCACCAATATTATAAATAAAACATTACTCCTTATTAACCCTGCCTGAAAGAAAGAATGCTCTGCTAGAAACCAATCCATATTTCTCTGGGCCAAATTCCGAAGTTTTTACTCTTGAGGAAAAAGCTTTGTTCCTTTTACTCAGACTTTTCTGACTCAGGTAAAACCCCCAAAGGATCTTCAAGGTGGGAAAATATCTTGAATTATCATGAATACCATGGGCAAACACTTGAGTAAAATAAACCTTGCCTTCAGCCACCAACCAAAATAGTTTCCTGTATCATTTGGCTTGTGTGTGTGCCTTAGCTTCCTTCTGAGTGATACAAAGATGCAAATGTCCAACTACTTTCACTAAAGATTACTCTAACAGGCAAGTCTTAAAGTTCTACCAATTCCTATCCCAACCTAAGACTTCACTACCAGGCAAAGGGTATCCCTTAGGAGGTACTCAAAAATCACCTACTCAGCTTTCCACTCATCCAGTAAGTGAAACTATTCTCAGATAATCATGGAGAAACACCAGTGACCACCAGGGACCTGGACCCAATTTACCCAACAGTTTGGACCTTGGCACTGACTAGTTCTATCTATTATTGATAAAGAAATTGCTCATTATTACAGCCCCTCCAGGTGACATTATTCTTTGCACAGCAAAAATCAGAAAGGTGGTGTCAGAAAGGATTGACATGTCTGAAATTACACTGCATATGTGCCCACTAATAGCATGTAGTGGTCATGTATTTTGTATTAAGAATGTAAAATGATGAGCAGGCATAAAGTTATACAGAGTGAGCTGATTTTTGAATCAGCCTTACCAGCCCTCCAAAGAGACAAGATGACTTAAATTCACATAATATCCTTCTTGAGTTTTCTTCAGGGCAGCAGAATTCAATTCCAGTGTCCTAGAGCAGGAAACGGAGAAGGCAATGGCACCCCACTCCAGTACTTTTGCCTAGAAAATCCCATGGACGGAGGAGCCTGGAAGGCTGCAGTTCATGGGGTCGCTAGGGTCGGACACGACTGAGCGACTTCACTTTCACTTTTCACTTTCATGCATTGGAGAAGGAAATGGCAACCCATTCCAGTGTTCTTGCCTGGAGAATCCCAGGGACGGGATGCCTGGTTGGCTGCCGTCTCTGGGGTCGCACAGAGTCGGACACAACTGAAGCGATGCAGCAGCAGCAGAGGAGGAAAAGTTTCCCTCACTTGGTATTATTGCAACCTCTTCTGAATAGATAACTCCAAAAAGACTAAGGCTAAGATGACAGATTAGGCAGAAAAACAAAACCACAAACAAAAGGTTTTCACCTTTCTAATTCAGCAAATAAGAGTAATTATCATTTACTTTAGTATAGTGGTTTACAGTTTACTAAGAACTTTTAAGTGTATGATTCTGTACATGAGTCTCACAATGGCCTACTTAAAGTAATATTAGAGCATATCATAACAACAATGGAATATTATGCAGCCAGGAAAAAGAATGATGCTGTGGAAATATTGAGTCCAAAACACTGGCTCCAAAAGAGAAAAGATTGTCTGGTACTGTTTTTATTTAAAAAAATGTACAAACAAGAAAAATATAGTCAGGAATCACAATGCACATAAGTGTACATAAGTATACACATACATATACATAGAAAGTATACACATACATGTATGCACATACATATACTGCTGCTGCTGCTAAATCACTTCAGTCGTGTCCGACTCTGTGTGATCCCATAGACGACAGCCTACCAGGCTCCTCCATCCCTGGGATTCTCCAGGCAAGAACGCTGGAGTGGGTTGCCATTTCCTTCTCCAATGCATGAAAGTGAAGTCGCTCAGTCGTGTCTGACTCTTCACGACCCCATGGACTGCAGCCTACCAGGCTCCTCCATCCATGGGAGTTTCCAGGCAAGAGTACTGGAGTGGGTTGCCATTGCCTTCTCTGGCACATACATATACATAGACATAGAAAAGAAGCTGGAAAGATATCAAACCAACTGTACTCCCTGCATTGTGATTACTGACTATATTTTTCTTGCTTATTTTCTGATATATCTGCAATGAACATGTATTACATGTGTGATCAGAAAAAGATAATCATATATGATGAAAGAAGTAGTGACCTTATATTTTTAATAATCAGTACACTTCAATAATCCTAGCTTAAGGCCAAAGAGAAATGGGACCTTAATTTGAACTGCTTTTAGAAAAGGCATTTTTGGAAATAACAGAATTCATTAAGTCTTATAATCATCCATAGATTTTTTTTTTAATTTGTTGTCTAACTGGAGGAAAACTGCTTTACATTATGTTGGTTT
Source organism: Tragelaphus eurycerus (assembly GCA_935064755.1). Classification (NCBI taxonomy): domain Eukaryota; kingdom Metazoa; phylum Chordata; class Mammalia; order Artiodactyla; family Bovidae; genus Tragelaphus; species Tragelaphus eurycerus. The sequence continues at coordinate 21,868,249 of CAKXYN010000033.1, read as the reverse complement.
CTGCCATACAACAACGCCAATCAGCCATAATAAAACATAAATCACCTCCGTCTTGAGCCTCCTTCCTCTCCCCGCATCTCAGCCCTCTAGTTCATCACAGAGCACCAGGCTGAGCTCCCTGTGCTGTATTAATATACCAACTTCTCACAAGCTATCTGTTTTACATATGGTAGTGTATATATGCAGGGAAGGCAATGGCACCCCACTCCAGTACTTCTGCCTGGAAAATCCCACTGATGGAGGAGCCTGGAAGGCTGCAGTCCATGGGGTCACTGAGGGTTGGACACGACTGAGCGACTTCACTTTCACTTTTCACTTTCATGCATTAGAGAAGGAAATGGCAACCCACTCCAGTGTGCTTGCCTGGAGAATCCCAGAGATGGGGGACTCTGGTGGGCTGCCGTCTATGGGGTCACACAGAGTCGGACACGATTGAAGTGACTTAGCAGCAGCTTAGCATCAGCAGTGTATATATGTTGATGCTACTTTCTCCATTTGTACCACTATCTCCTTCTCTGTGTCTACAAGTTCATTCTCTACATCTTCATCTCCATTCCTTCCCTGCAAATAGGCTCATAAATACCATTTTTCTAGATTCCATATATATGCTTTAATATATAATACTTGTTTTTCTCTTTCTAACCTATTACACTCTGTTTAACAGGCTCTAGGTTCACCCACTTCATGAGAAGTGACTCAAATTCATTCTTTTTATGGCTGAGTAGTATTCCATTGTATATATGTACCACATCTTCTTTATCCACTCCTCTGTAGATGGACATCTAGATTGCTTTCACATCCTGGCTACTACAAATAGTGCTGCTATGAACATTGGGGGATATGTGTCTTTTTCAATTATGATCTTCTCAGGGTATACATCCAGTAGTGGGATTGTTGGGTCATATGGTAGTTTTATTCCTACTTTTTTAAGGAATCTCCATACTGTTCTCCATAGTGGTTGTATCAATTTACATTCCCACCAACAGTGCAAGAGGGTTCCCTTTCCTCCACACCCTCTCCAACATTTATTGTTTGTAGATTTGATGATGGCCATTCTGACCAGTGTGAGGTGATACCTTGTTGTAATTTTGATTTGCATTTCTCTAATAATTAGTGATGGGGAGCAACCTTTCATGGGTTTGATAGCCAATAATCATCCATAGCTAATAAGGTCTATTAGTTCAGAACAATTCAGCACAAAATATACCTGGAGTTCTGTCTTAGCCCAAATTCCCTAGGAAACAGACCAAATTAAAGTGCTGGTACTTTCCTTGGAAATTGCAAGCCACCTACCACTTCACTACAATCTGCATAGACACAGCAGGTCACTCAGCCAAGTGTTTCCTGGGCACTCGGGGTTTCTCAGTAATTAACTACAAGGACTAAGCACCCTGGAGCAGTCAGGGCAGGGGGAAAGGAAAGCTTATTTGCCCCGTTCCCTATCTCCAGGACCCCTTGATCAAAGGTTCTCAGAATCCACATCCAGCCTTTCAGTACCTGCTCAGGAGGCTGGATCCCACGCCCTGAGTGCCCAAATGCAGAACAAAGCTAATTTCATGTAGGTGGAGCTCAGCATTGGTATTGCAAATCCCAGATGGATTCAGGGCCTCAACTCAGAATCCAGAAAGCCCAGGAACCACAAGAGGTGACAGCATCAGAGAAGGGGCCTCCTTCAACAGAAGCAGGTGATTCAAGGACTCTGAGAAGGAGTATAAACACTTGTGTCCATAAAGGTCAGACTGGTGGCTGCCAAGGGGGCAGGGGTTGGGGAGGGGTGCAGTTGGGGGTTGGGGTTAGCAGATGTAAGCTTTTATAAAGAGAATGGAAAAATAACAAGGTCCTAATGTATGGCATAGAGAACTATATAGTTATATATATAGTTTATTAAAATACATAAACTATAGTTTATTTATATAGTTTATTGAAACTACTATATAGTTTCAATATAGTTCAATATCCTATAATGGAAAAGAATATTTTTAAAAAGAATGTATATACATATATATATATAACTGAATCACGTTGCTATATAACAGTAATTAACACACTGTAAATACCTCAATAAAAAATAAAAATATTTTTAAAAGAATTCAGAACTATCCAAACCACATACAAAAAAAGGCATTTCCAAAGTAAATTTTTTGCTAAACCTTGGAAATAGTTAGCCATTTCATATATCAAATTCCATAAACAGCATTATTAACAAAAAAAATTTCCCACATCTGTAAACATACAATAGAGTATAAGAAATCTTGCTTTATTCATCTGCTTCCCTACCATCTGGCAAAATATTTACCTGCACATGAAATGGACATGCCCAGATTACTGAATGTACAGGTTACACTTAATTCCTGGCACACAAAATATACTTCTACCCCTTTACGCTTCCACTCAGGAAAACACGTGTGTACAAACTTGGTCCGGTCCAACTCTGCGACCCCGTGGACTATAGCCTGCCAGGCTCCTCTGTCCACGAGATTCTCCAGGCAAGAATACTGGAGTGGGTTGCCATTTCCTCCTCCAGGGGAACTTTCCGACCCAGGAATCAAATCCACATCTCCTGCATTGGCAGGCAGATTCTTTACCACTGAGCTACCTGGAAAGCCCCAAGGAAGCACACGAGAATGCAATAGATGAAGCTGATATCACTAAAGAAACTATGTCAAATCTACTTCAGTTTAGTACCTTTGAGCTTTTTAAAAATTATGTGTAATTTAAAGATGCTGATTAAGATAGTATAAAATACTACTCATATCTATTCAGACAGCTATTATTTAAAAAAGTAATAATAACAAATGTTAGTGAGGATGTGGAGAAATTAGAAGAAATTGGAAAACACATATTAAACTAAGTGTGGGCATCAGTAGAATGGAGGCAAGTCTGTGGGCTCAGGAGGATGAGGCACTTGTAGGCTCAACTTGTCAGAAGTCTGTCAGCTGCAAGTGAGAGAAACATGGCTAACAATACAGGGAACAGGCTTGCCGACACAGCGGGGGGAAGGAGAGGGCGGGACAAACTCAGAGAGTGGCACTGACGTATATACACCACCATGCGTGAGACAGCCAGTGGGAAGCTCCGCATAGCACGGGGAGCCCAGCCCAGAGCTCGGACAACCAAGAGGCGCGGAATAGGATAGGGGGCTGGGGCAAGCTTCAGGAGGGAGGGGACAGCTGCACACTTAAGGCTGACTCACGTTGCTGCATGGCAGAAACCAACATAACACTGTAAAGCAATTATCCTCCAATTTAAAAAAAAAAAAAATGTAAATTTAAATTTTTAAAAAAAGCAAACCTGGTTCAGCACAAAAGAAAAAAAAAAGAAAAAACCACACCAGGCAAGAAGGAAATTTGTTATCATAAACTGGGAGCTCCTGGCTTTAGGCAAGACAGCATCCATGAACTCAAAGGTTGCATTAGGCCTGTGTTACTCTCCTGCGCTTGTCGCTCCTTAGTTTCATTTTTTCAGATGAACCCCTTCTCAGGGCAGCTGAAGTGGACACTTGGAAGCTCAGACTCCCATCCATCCAACCAAGCAACCCCAGAGAAAGAAGCTGTCGCCCCCTTTAGCTCCCAAAGAAAAGTCCAAGATGGACCTGACAGCTCCAGCTCAAAACACCTGTTGAATCAGTCAAGGTTTGCATTTAGAGGCAGGTAACAGAAATAGATGGGGAAATAGTGGAAACAGTGGCTGACTTGATTTTCTTGGGCTCCAAAATCACTGAGATGGTGATTGCAGCCATGAAATTAAAAGACGCTTACTCCTTGGAAGGAAAGTTATGACCAACTTAGGCAGCATATTCAAAAGCAGAGACATTACTTTGCCAACAAAGGTCCGTCTAGTCAAGGCTATGGTTTTTCCAGTGGTCATGTATGGATGTGAGAGTTGGACGGTGAAGAAAGCTGAGCGCCGAAGAATTGATGCTTTTGAATTGTGGTGTTGGAGAAGACTCTTGAGAGTCCCTTGGACTGCAAGGAGATCCAACCAGTCCATCATAAAGGAAATCAGTCCTGGGTATTCATTGGAAGGACTGATGTTGAAGCTGAAACTCCAATACTTTGGCCACCTCATGTGAAGAGCTGATTCATTTGAAAAGACCCTGATGCGGGGAAAGATTAAGGGTGAGAAGGGGACAACAGAGGATGAGAAGGTTGGATGGCATCACCAACTCAATGGACATAAGTTTTGGATAAACTCCGGGAGTTGGTGATGGACAGGGAGGCCTGGTGTGTTGCGGTTCATGGGGTCGCAAAGAGTCGGACACGACTGAGCGACTGAACTGAACTGAACAGAAAACCCAATTGTTAGCTTCAACACATAAAAGTTTTGAGGTTTTCCCACACATCACAATAAGTGTCCAGAGTAGGCATCTGCTGGCCTCCATTCAAAGTTATGCAGTTCTCTCCAGCCTACCTTATGCTCCCAGTGTGGCAACTGGTGCTCAAGCTAATGCATCTCTGGGGACAGGCAGAGAAGAAAGAAACAGCACTTGTATCAGGAAAGCAAAGGTTCCCCCAAATCCTCTGCATATTTCTCATTTCCTTTTCACTGGCTGAATAACATCATATTCCACACCCACCACAAAGAGATCTGGGAAATTTTAGCATTCCAAACTCAATACCAAAGGAAACGGAAGCAGGTGTTAAAAGACTGCTGAAAGTGAACCAACCTGGATTAATACCCTACAAACCTCTGTTCCTAACTGATCAATCCCAATAGCCAATCATGCTCAGGTCTCAATTTTCACCTCTATATATCAAAGGTGAGCAGTGCTCCATGACCAACCCCAAGGACCATGTGGAATAGAAGAACCATCTCTAGAAACACTGATCTTGCCAAAGAAAAGAAATGGAAAAGCAACCCAGATAGAAAGCACTAGAGTTACCACAGCTGATGCCAGTGTCCAATAAAACACACACACATACAGAAACACAAATGCACACCTACATGCACACATACACATAGATACTAGGCTAGAAAAAGTTGAAAAAAAATGTTTAAACCCCCACTGTAAACTCTATTTATCTTGTGGAGTAGGGGTTCAGAGAACAGGATGACATTCATTTCTTTTTTATGTAGCTACCCAAAAGACTTGAGGAATTGAAAGTGATTCTTTTTTCCCTTTTATTGGCTTTATTGGGTTTTTTCCAGTATCTTTCAACTAACAAAGAAACTTTTAATTATTAATAATAATGTAATAACAAACCACATTTTAATAAAGCAGTAATTGAGATGAGCTACTTTGTTCTCATTAAGATCCTGGAAAAGATCATCATGAAGCAATATTTATTAGGAAGGGCATCAAAGAAAAAAAACTGGGTAAAGATAGAATCATGAATAATGAAAACTAATCTCTCCCATTTAATTTTCCCTACATTTATCTAGATGAAATTACACCTACTAAATACTGACTTTGCTTCTAAGGACCTGAAGGCATGTGACATATTTTATTTGACATAGATCACTATGTTTAACCTCTGGGTAAATCTGGTTCAGTGACACAGAAAAAAATGATGCATAAGCGTGTTGAATCTGGTTCAAGTGTCACATAGCAGTTGCCTTATGGATCCCTCTGCCACCTGTGAGGAGGCCTGGGTGACTGGGTTTGTAGTGGTGGCTTTATAGCCAGTTTGCTCTCCCACCCAAAGAGAAGGGGTTCTTCATCAGGGCATTGTGAACTTGGGTTGGAAATAATTATCTTCCCCCACACACAAGCCTGTACCTTGGGTTTCCTTCCATTATAATATAGAGCACAAACCACAGTAATATTAGAAACATCTAGGAATTTGTCAGAAATCCCAGATGTTTTCCTAGCCTATCACGTTGCTGAGTTTTTGTCATATCATTTGTTACCCACCACTACTTCAAAATTACAGCAGTTACTACTACATCATGATGCTGCTGGGTTTCAATAAAGATTGTTATATATTATGTAATCTCATACATTTCATTTTATGCATTCAAGAACATTCTTATGACTGCTAGAAAGATCCATGGTATGAAAATAAAACAGAATCTCAATACAAACACACACTCACACAAACACATATACACTCACGAGGAACCGATTATGAGGGACTTCCTTGGGGGTTCAGTGGTTAAGACGCCACACTCTCGATGCAGAGGACCCAGGTTCAATTCCTGGTCAGGAACCTAGATCCCACATGCCACAACTAAAAGATCCTGTGTTGTTGTTGCTCAGTTGCTAAGCCATGTCCGACTCTTTGCAACGCCATGAACTAGGCTTCCCTATCCTTCACTCTCTCCTAGAGTTGGCTCAAACTCATTTCCATTGAGTTGGTGATGCTCTCTATCTAACCATCTCATTCTCTGCCTCCGCGTTCTTCTTTTGCCTTCAATCTTTCAATCAAAAAAAAAATCTTGTCTTCAATCAAAAGACCCAGAATCAGGGTCTTTTCCAATGAATAGGATCTTTTCCAATGAGTTGGCTCTTTTGCAACAGGTAGCCAAAGTATTGGAGTTTCAACATTAGTCCTTCCAATAAATATTCAAGCTTGATTTCCTTTAGGATTGACTAGTTCAATCTCCTTGCTGTCTAAGGGACTCTCAAGAGTCTTCTCCAGCACCACAGCTCCAAAGTATTAATTCTTCGGTCCAACTCTCACATCCGTACATGATTCGGCAAAGTGATGTCTCTGCTTTTTAATGTGCTGTCTAGGTTTGTCATAGCTTTACTTCCAAGGAGCAAGTGTCTTTTAATTTCATGCCCCAACGAAGATCCCACATGCTGCAACTAAGACACAGTGCAGCCAAATAAAAAAAAAAAACAGATTCTGAGCCTCTGCATAGAGTATCTCAAGCACTGAGGCATACACAGGAGCTTTCAAACACCTTCCTAAGACCGTCTTAGGATAAAAGAAACATCCTTGTTCCAGGTCTGCCCTGAGATATGATAACAAAACATCAGAATGATTGTTTGGGGACATGTTTGCCACGTGTTACAACAGAACCAGAGGACTAAGCAAGTCTCAAACCCCACTGGGTGCTGTTCTCCTCCCAGGCATCTCTCAAGAGAACCCTTTCCTTCACTGCCATCACAGAAGCATCACACACTGCTTGGGTCACTCATACATGAAGCAATTGCCATTTCTCCAACATAATCACCAATAGCGCAGAAGTCCAATAGTTCACAGTCAGTGCTCCAAGACGCAATCAATAAAACCAGAAGCCATGGAAAAAGATTAAAACCTACCAACGCATCCTCTTGAGCTGTTGAAACACTCCCTAGCTAGGGAGAAAATTAGGATTATTTCTTCCACTACATCAATTAGCTGTCACTTTTGGCATTTTCCTATGGGCACTGAAGCCAAGAAGTTGTTTTGAATCCCAGCTCTTCCACTGTCTACTGTGAGTGACTGCTGGCTAAAATCCTACCTAAGCACTGAATTTTTCAGCTGAATGATTCTCAATGGGTTGTTCATTCATTCATTCATTCATTCAATCAGTCATGCATTCAATTAACAACAGCTTTCTGCAGGTGCTATAAGCTATCTCCACCACAGTTCTGAACAGGTAATACAGAAATAGAAAGAACTCGGAGACACTCAATATCTCAAGATAAAAATCCACAAATTGTTCAGAAGCAGTGGGCCCATCTTGTTATGTCTCAGAACTCAATATCAGACAGATGGAGTCCCTCAGCAGGAAGGAAAGGGGTTAAGGATACCACAGATATGTCTCAGAACATGTCTCAGATATGTCTCAGGTTAGGATGGTTGCCTGAAACAGACCAGGTCTGCAAAGGAACATGGGCTGGATACAATGGAATGAACATTAGTGGATGAAACAAAGCTCCATCAAGGCAGTTAAAGAGAAAATTGCAGCGGGACTTCCCTGATGATCCAGTGGTTAAGAATCCACCTGCCAATGCAGGGGTCATGGGTTAGATCCCTGGAACAGGAACTAAGATCCCATATGTTGTGGGGCAACTAAGCCCACATGCACCACAACTACTGAAGCCCTCGGTGCTCTAGAGCCTTCTAGCTGCAACAAGATACCACAAGCAGAATCCTTGACACCACAACTAGAGAGTAGCCCCCACTCTCTGCAATTAGAGAAAGCCTGTGCACCACCACAAAGACCCAGCACAGACAAAAATAAACAAACAAATAAATAAATAAAAATTGTTTAAAGAAAAGATTGCAGGAGGCTACTCAGCATGTGGGTGGAGAACAGAAGCTGTAAATCCAGGGTCAAGAAAGATTTCAGAATGACATGATAACATTTCTCCAGGGCAAAGCAGAGCTTATGTTACCCACCCCAGCTTAGGTTACCTATCCTGGCTCTGGGGAGAAGGCTTGGCAAGAACAAGACAAGCTAACAGGCACCAAAGCTGATAATCAGACCGGGTGACTGCACACACAGGATGGAGAAGAGCATGTACAAGCCGAGTAGTCACTGAAGCCTGAAACCTGGGCTGACAACAAAAGAGAACCAGGGCATGGGCAGGGGCCTCCGAGAATCCTCACGTCTCAGGTGTAGGAAAGTGACTAGAGCTAAGCAGAGAGTAAGGGACCTGGCACAGTGCCTGTCCTGTCTCAGAACTTGGGCAAGGGTGGGGTGGATACATAAGTGGCTTCCGTGGCACTAGCTTTGAGGCACCAGAAAAGGTGAAACAGAGGAAGTGAATGATGGGAGGGGGTTAAGCCAACCAATGGTTCGGCTTTAAAATGTGACTGACAACTTCCCCGGTGGTCCAGTGGTTAAGAGTCCACAATTCCAGTGCAGCAGGCACAGGTCTGATCCCTGGTCAGGGACTAAGATCCCACATACTGCACAGCAGGGCCAAAATGTGTAAAACTAATAACAATAATAATAATAAAATGTGGCCAAGAAGAGATGCGAACAGGCTCCCCTATCACTTTTCTATGACTTTATCACGGCCCTCCCTATCTTGGAAATACCCCAGCATCTAAAGGTTCACTAGATCAGGATTTGCCAAGAAAATGTTGTTGTTCAGTCACTCAGTCGTGTCCGACTCTTTGTGACCCCATGGACTGCAGCATGCCAGGCTTCCCCGTCCTTCACTATCTCCCGAATTTGCTCAGACTCATATCCACTGAGCAGGTGATGCCATCCAACCATCTCATCCTCTGTCACCCCCTTCTTTTCCTGCCCTCAATCTTTCCCAGCATCAAGGTCTTTTCCAATGAGTCAGCTAAGAAAATACATTACTCTGATTACCACGTGAAAACTGTCAGAGAAACTCAATGCTAGTGACTCATAGCAGTTGCCTAAGAATGCACCGTGAAAAATAGTAACATATCAGAGATGAATCCATTTCAAAAAGCAGCTCTTCCTACTTCAAATTACACTAAAAATCCTGGGAAATACAATAATTTCTTATATCTAGACTTACGTTTGTGAGATTAAACATCTGTAAATCTGAATCACGAGTTTGCACTTAAGACAGTCAATCCTCCCCAAGGACAACCAGAGTCCCTGTCATGACAGATCAACCTTATTTATCATGTCAAACAACTTAACATTTTTACTGTAATCTTTTTACATGACAGGTCCAAGTGGGAGATGTCTTTTAAAGTTGGGTGGTCTCTATTTTCAAATTTTAATTTACAAAAATATGCTGTGCTTTGTCATGGGGAAACACCAACCTTAAAATGGTATGTGTGTGCTTAGTCGCTCAGTCATATCCAATTCTTTGCGGCCCTATGGTCTGTGGGATTCTCCAGGCAAGAACACTGGAGCGGGCTGCCATTTCCTTCTCCAGGGGATCTTCCCAACCAAGAGATTGAACCCTCTTTGCAGGTGGATTCTAAATGGTATATCATTATATTACTAAAGGAGTGGAAAGTCACAGAAATGAACATATTTGTATAAGGCTTCTAAGATTAGGGTAATTTTTTCACATTTTTCTTTAATATTGTCATATCATCTTTCTAAAAATAAGTACATTCAGGAGAAGGAAATGGCAACCCACTCCAGTAATCTTGCCTGGAAATCACCATGGACAGAGGAGCCTGGCAGGCTACAGTCCGTGGGATCACAAGAGTCAGACACAACTTAGCAACTAAACCATCCACCACTACAAAATGAATATATGCCTAAAGATAATGTGTGAAAAGGATACTTGCCATATACTAGCTAGTTTTTCGGTGGGAGGGTGGAAGTCAAGGAAGACTTGGGGTTATTTTTTCATCAACTTCCATTTTATACTTATTTATAATGGCCATTATTTTTACTAATACTGTAAAACTATGAAAATGAATAAAATACTAAAAGTTTCATATAAAAAAAATAAATAAATAAAAATAAAAATAAGTACATTCAAATGCCCTTCTTTCCCTGACTTATTCCGAACTAGAAAACTGAACTGGCCTAGTCTTTGATTAACTATCCTCTGTGTTGCTGATACATAAACTCATATGTTATACAGTCACCTCTATGCTGGCTCAGCTTCTCCCTTACATGCTGGCTGTCACTAAGAAGTTGCTGTGACCTTGTTGTCTGAAGACCCCTCCAAAGCACATTAACATAAAAATGCTCTACAAGTTTTGAAAGTAAAAGTTTCTGAAGGCTTTATAACATCTCCCCTCCCTTGCTGGGACAATTGCACCAAAAGTCACATGGAACTCTGCTCAATGTTATGTGTCATCCTGGATGGGAGGGGAGTTTGGAGGAAAACCGATACATGTATATGAATGGCTGAGGCCCTTTACTGTTCACCTGAAACTATCACAACATTGTTAATTGCCTATATCCCAATACAAAATAAACAGTTCAAAAATAAATAAATAGAAGTCAATATGTTTATAAAGGGCCCCTTTGGGACTATAAAAAAAACTTCTTCACTTGACTATCACAGCAGAAAGTTTGTTTAAAAAAAAAAACAACACAAGACATTTCACTTTATCCTATGCCCTTATATGCGGTATCTAAAAAGAAATGATACAAAGGAACTTGTTTATAAAACACAAACAGACTCACGGACCTAAAGAATGAATTTATGGTTGCCAGGGCAGAAAAGAAGGGGAAAGGGATAGTTAGGAAGTTTGGGTTGGACATGCATACACTGCTATATTTGAAATGGATAACCAACAAGGACCTACTGGTTAGCACAGGGAACTCTGCTCAATGTCATGTGGCAGCCTGGATGGCAGGGGAGTCTGGGGGAGAATGGATACATGTATATGCATGGCTGAGTTCCTTTGCTGTCCACCTGAAACTATCAGAACATTGTTGATTAGCTGTATTCCAATACAAAATAGAAAGTTTAAAAAAAAAAATTTTACCTTATGTGCAGGGAAATAAAAACTTCTGCAGTCCCCAGAGCTGCCTCCTTCTAACATCAAGTTTTGGTTTCAAGTCAAACATATAAGGCTAAATTCAAGGAGCCCAAATAAAAATTTCTGCTTGTTCTTTGAAAAATGAAAATCTTTCCCATGAAGAATGATTGAATGAGAGCTGATTGCCCAGTCAGTATCTGTATTTGGAATTAGCAAATAATAAAATGACAGTTAAAGTTACTTTCCAGTTTTTTATATGTAATGAAAGATATTAGGTAATCATACTTGTAGGTTGAGTAGTGTCCCCACAAGAAGTTATCTTGAGGTCCCCACCACCCCACCCCAGGACCTGTGAATGTGACTATTCGGAAATAGGGTCATTACAGATATAAACAAATCAGGATGAGGTCTTTAGAGTGGGTCCTAACCCAAAATTAGGTCGGAGAAGGCAATGGCACTCCACTCCAGTACCCTTGCCTGGAGAATCCCATGGACGGAGGAGCCTGGTGGGCTGCAGTCCATTGGGTAGCTAAGAGTCAGACACGACTGAGCAACGTCACTAACCCAATATGTTGTTGTTGTTCAGTTGCTAAGTCGTGTCCAACTCTGCAACCCCATGGACTGCAGCATGCCAGATTTCCCTGTCCTTCACTGTCTTCTGGAGTTTGCTCAAAGTCATGTCCATTGAGTCAGTGATGCTATCTACCCATCTCATCCTCTGCTGCCTCCTTCTCCTTTTACCCACAATCTTTCCCAGCATCAGGGTATTTTCCAATGAATCAGCTCTTTCATCAGGTGGCCCAAGTATTGGCGCTTCAGCTTCAGCATCAGTCCTTCCAGTGAATATTCAGGGTTGATTTCCTTTAGGAACCCAATATAACTGGTGTCCTAATAAAAGGAAAATGCCATGTGAAAACAGAGACACACTGGGGAACACCATGTGGCAATGGAGGCAGAGATAAGTGCTGTAGCTACAGACTTCCCTGGTGGTCCAGTGGTTCAGAATCTGCCTACCAGTGCAGCGGGACATGGGTTCAATCCCTGATCTGGGAAGATCCCACATGCCTCAGAGAAACTAAGCCCCTGAGACACAAATACTGAGGCTGTGCTCTAGAGCCCAGGAGCCACAACTATTGAGCCCAGGTGCCACAAATATTGAAACCCAAGCACCCTAGAGCCCGTGCTCCACAACAAGAGAAGGTACTCCAATGAGAAGCCCTCCCACCACAACTAGAGAGTGGCCCCCTGCTTGCTACAACTAGAGAGAAGCCCACGTGCAGCAATGAAGACCCAGCTCAGTCAAAAATACATAAAATAAAATTTTTAAAAAAGAAAGAATCTGCCTGCTAATGCAGGGGACATGGGTTCGATCCCTGGTCTGGGAAGATTCCACAATGCCTCGGGGCAACTAAGCCTGTGCGCCCCCACGACTGAAGGCTGCAAAGCCTAGAGCCCCTGCTCTGCAACAAAAGAAGCCACTGCAATGAGATGCCCACATCCCACAACAAAGAGTAGCCCCCACTTGCTGCAATTAGAGAAGGCACAACAGCGAAGACCCAGCTCAGCCAAAAATAAATTTAAAAATAATTTTTTAATTACTTAAAAATAAAAGTGATGTAGCTGCAAATCCAGAAACACCAAGGATTATTGGCAAACCACCCTAGTAGCTCAGATAGTAAAGCATCTGCCTGCAATGCAGGAGACCCAGGTTCAATCCCTGGGTCGGGAAGATCCCCTGGAGAAGGAAATGACTACCCACTCCAGTAGTCTTGCCTGGAGAATTCCATGAACAGAGAAGCCTGGCAGGCTACAGTCCATGGGGTTGCAGAGAGTCAGACACGACTGAGCGGCTAACACATACACTGGAAGCTAGGAAGAGGCCAGTAAGGATCCCCTAATTTCAGAAAGAGCTGACACCTTGATTTCAGACTTGCAGCTTCTGGAACTGTGAGACAATAGACTGTCATTTTGGACCACCAGTATTTGTCATGGCAGCCCTTGGAATCTAATGCAACGTCTGCTTCTTATTGCTAATTTTCACATCATTGTGAGATTTTTTGGTTGACTTTTCCTTGAAAGTACCTTGTTCATTTGACTAGTGTAAGAGAAATGATAACGAACCAGCCCCATATGGTGCATGCAATGGGTTTAGTTTTTCACCATGTGTAACAAAAGGTCCCGAGTGCCAGGGTTGCCAGATAAAATGCAGGATGCTTCATTAACTTTGAATTTCAGACAGTGAATAATTCTTTAGTTAAATATGTCCTATGCATTATGGGGGACACACTTACTATAAAATTATTCACTGTTTATCTGAAACTCAAATTTAAGTGGATATTTTTATTTTTAAATCTGGCAGCCTTATAGATTAGTTAATATTCCACCTCATAGATGCAAAGCATGCTACTGGAATATTCCATTATTTGCTGTTTGTTTCTACTCCTTGTGCCAACAAGACAAAGTGCTGTATATTGAATACTATATAGCCTGTTCTTCCTCTTCAGTTTCAAGTCACTCCAGTTTAATTTGTAGACACTGTTAACAATTATAGATGGATGATGATTGCTCTGGTGAGTTTGCTTTGGGTAAGCACCATGACATCCATACAGCTTTTATAATATGCTACACAATCAATAAAAAGAAATTAGAACCATCAATTCTACATGTGAAGATGTAATCAGCTTTCAGGAGCATTTTAAATTCTTTATGTCAATGTTATGACCAACATCAGAATATAGGAAAGAACACAAAAGGATTGTTTTTTTTTTTTCTGCTTTTCACCCACACTAAATTAATTATTTCTCATAAAAATGTAATATATCCCTTTATGGATAATGCTGGTATTAGGAGACTTTGTAATCTTCCACTTCAATCTTATTTCTTATTCTCCCTGGACCTCTGCTTCTTCATCTGTAAAATTAAGGAGGTAGAAGACGCAATTCCAAAGCCTTTGTCAGGATTGTGGAGTTAGCTGCAGGCTTAATCAACCTTCCTGTCTATTCCCTTTTGCCCCCTCACCACAGAGGACCCCCACCTCCCATCAAAGTCCCTACTACCTAGGGTTGAGGAAGGCCTTCCTCAAAACAGAAACCACAAAAGAAACAATTATTAAATTGACTGTATACATCAAAAGACACTATGAACAAAAGTAAAAGGCAAATGACAAACGGGAAAAGATATTTACATTGTACAGAAAAATGTCAACATATCACAAAAAATTTAAGCAAAGGACATAATAGGCAATTCATACACTTATACATACATACATACCATATGTATATGTGCTGTGTCTACATACATATATCTATGCACATATAGAGGTGATAAACATATGAAAATACATCCATCTATTGGTAATTAAAGAAATATGAGATAAGGAAGAAAGCATCATTTTGCCTATTAAATTGTCAAAATTCTTTTAAGAAAACAACCCCATATTAGAGCAGAGTACTCTCATACCCTGCTGGCAACTGTATAGTAATAGAATGTTTTAGAAATCAATTTAGTAATTCATGTTAAAGGTCTTAAAATCGATCAATATTTTAATTCATCAATTACATTTCTGGGAATTGTGTTCAAAAATTCATCTTAAGATCTCATTCACTATATCACTAATGACAGCAATAACTTGGAAACAACCTAAATTTAAGTTTGAGTCAATAAATTATGATACAACTATGCAGTCGAGATGTTGTTATTGTTGTTGTTCAGTCACTCCATCATGTTCGACTCCTTGCAACTCAGTGAGCGGCAGCACACCAGGATAGTAGTATGCAGCAATTTAAAAGTACATGGTGGAGCGGGGGTGGGCGGGGTGTGAGAATTAGGAGTATGGAATTAACAAATACAAATCACTATTCATAAAATGGCGACATACTCCAATATTCTTTTTTTCTTGCCTGGAAAATTCCATGGACAGAGGATCCTTCTGAGCTATACAATCCATGGAGTTGCAAGAGTCGGACATGACTGAGAAACAGCACCACCACCAATTCACAAAATAGGTAAGCAACAAGGATTGACTGCACTGCACAGGGAATTTTATATTCAATATCTTATAATAACCTGTAATAGAATATAATCTGAAAAAATAACTGAATCACTTTGCTGTATACCTAAAACTAACACAACACTGTAAATCAACTATAGTTTTAAAAATAAATTAAATAAAAGAACATGGTGGAAGAATACTTAATGACATGCAATTTGTTTATAATACATTAAAATTATCTTAAAGCAATTTACCAATAGTATGATCCCACGATTCTCAAAGAAAATAGATATACATAAACACATAACCTTAGACAAAAGACTAGAAGGATATAGAAAAATTAATAATAAACAGTAATAATAACTATTTCTAGGCAGTGAAATGAAGAGCATTTTTTTTCTCCCTCCTACTTTCAAAGTTTTCTACAATTATGCACTATTTTCATGCTAAGGAAAAAATACAAATATTTGATATTAATTCATCTATCCTGTCTAAAAACTGCCCTTTGCTGACCTGCTGTAGGTTAATATGGTAAACCAAGCCTATTAATCTGCTGGTTTATAAAAATAGTGCTTTATCCCAGTGAACTAGCTTAGAACATTTGGTTTCAAGAAGCAGAATTTCTAGTTTGGAGTGCTGCTGCTGCTAAGTCACTTCAGTCATGTCCAACTCTGTGCGACCCCGTAGATGGCAGTCCACCAGGCTACCCCATCCCTGGGATTCTCCAGGCAAGAACACTGGAGTGGGTTGCCATTTCCTTCTCCAATGCATAAAAGTGAAAAGTGAAAGTGAAGTCACTCAGTCGTGCCTGACTCTTGGCGACCCCATGGACTGCAGCCTACCACGCTCCTCCATCCATGGATTTTCCAGGCAAGAGACTAGATGAAGCCAAAAGGTGAATTATAAAAAGCAGGGTCACGTACAGACCCTGTAATAAACAATGTGACTGGGGTCACAGGGAACGACAATCTCCAAAAGGAAGAAGACCAATTAGAGAAAAGACAAGGCTTCCCAGGAAAACATTTAACATCTGTCCACTGTAGTAGTCAAAGCACAGATGTTTTTAGCAGGCCACTGAATATTTTCTCTGGTGAACTTCTGGTCTGTCTTAGAGTTCCCAAATAGTGTCCGAGGTGCAGAGCTGAGTATAGGGGGCTATTGGGGTGTGTCCTTGGGAGAGATGTCACCTATACGGAGGCCAAGAGGGCAGGTCTAGGCAGAGGGAGGGGCCAACTGCCATGCAGTTGCCACTAAGACCTCAGCCAATCCTACAAAGTGCAGGAGTTACAAGAGTTGCTCCATGTTGAGGCAAAGGAGGTGGGCTTTTATATCCCCCACCCCAGCTAGGAATAGGTATACCTTTGGAAAAGGCAGATCCCTGCAGTGGAGGTCCCCTCACAGTAAAGACACAGCTGTGAGCCTTCGGCAGCCCATATGCCCAGCACTCATGGCCTAGATGTGCCAGCCCTGAAGTGGGGGTCAAGGTAGGTGCCACAGTCCATCAGTGTGGTAGAGCAGAGTCAAGCCCATTCTCACCTCCTTTCCAAGAGCATGAGTGTGTGTGTTCAGTCGCTTCAGTCATGTCCAACTCTTTGTGATCCTATGGACCATAGCCCACCAGGCTCCTCTGTCCATGGAATTTTTCTGACAAGAATATTGGAATGGATGGAGAACAGTGTGGAGATTCCTTAAAAAACTGGAAATAGAACTGCCATATGACCCAGCAGTCCCACTGCTGGGCATACACAATGAGGAAACCAGAATTGAAAGAGACATGTGTACCCCAATGTTCATTGCAGCACTGTTTATAATAGCCAGGGCATGGAAGTAACCTAGATATCCATCAGCAAATGAATGGATAAGAAAGCTGTGGTACATATACACGATGGACTATTACTCAACTACTAAAAAGAACGCATTTGAATCAGTTCTAATGAAATGGATGAAATTGGAGCCTATTTTAAAGAGTGAAGTAAGTCAGAAAGAAAAACACCAATACATTATAGTAATGCATATATATGGAATTTAGAAAGATGGTAATGATGACCCTGTATGTGAGACAGCAAAAGAGACACATATATGAAGAACAGACTTTTGGACTCCGTGGGAGAAGGCGAGGCTGGGATGATTTGAGAGAATAGCACTAAACATGTATATTATCATATGTGAAACAGATCACCAGTCCATGTTTGATGCATGAACCATGGAATTTAAAGCCGGTGCACTGGGACAACCCCGAGGGATGGGATGGGGAGGGAAGAGGGAGAGGGGTTCAGGATGGGGGAACCCACATGTGCACCCATGGCTGATTCATGTCAAGGTATGGCAAAACCACTACAATATTGTAAAGTAATTAGTCTCCAATTAAAATAAATTAATTAATTAAAAAATAAAATAAATAAAAAGATTTTTAAAAAAGAAATACATAAGGAACTTAGCAGAGATATCTTTCAGCATGGGAACCAAATTAACACTCATCCCCAAAACCCTTGTCCTTTGGAAGATGCAATGCTTCACTGAGAATTTTTACTGATCCAACATGCACACAACTTAAAATGGAGATTTACATTAATAAATTTGAATGTTTTAAAAAAAAAAAGAATATTGCAGTGCGTAGCCACTTTCTCCTCCAGGGGATGTTCCTGACACAGAAATTGAACCAGAGTCTCCTGCATCTCTGGCACCGCTGGCAGATTCTTAACTCCTGAGCCACCAGGGAAAAGTTCAATCTTTCAAAAGGATGTGTGTCAAGTCACTCAGTCACGTTCCACTCTGTGTGACCCCATGGACGGTAGCCCACCAGGCTCCTCAGTCCATGGAATTCTCCAGGAAAGAATATTGAAGTGGGTTGCCATGCCCTCCTCCAGTTCCCAACCCAGAGACAGAACTCACATCTCATGTCTCCCACATTGGCAAGCGTGCCAAAGGCATGCTGCTGCTGCTGCTACGTCACTTTAGTCGTGTCCGACTCTGTGCGACCCCATAGACGGCAGCCCACCAGGCTCCCCCGTCCCTGGGATTCTCCAGGCAAGAACACTGGAGTGGGTTGCCATTTCCTTCTCCAATGCATGAAAGTGAAAAGTCAAAGTGAAGTTGCTCAGTCATGTCCAACTCTTAGCGACCCCATGGACTGCAGCCCACCAGGCTCCTCCATCCATGGGATTTTCCAGACAAGAGTACTGGAGTGGGGCTCAAAAATAAAATAAGTGTGACTTCCCTGGCAGCTCAGTGGTTAAGAATCCACCTTCCAATGTAGGGGGACATGGGTTCAGTCCCCCATGAGGGAACTAAAAGCCCACATGCCTCAGGGTAACTGAGCTCACGTGCTGCAACATGATAAAGCTACATACCACAGCCACGGAAAGTCTGCACAGGGTAATGAAGAGGCTGCGCAGCCAAAATAAAAAAATAACATGAGCATATCTGTAACCCAGAAAAAAGAAAATCTAGTGACAAGGAGAGGCTGAAGACACAGACCTACCATGTTCTGGGATGAGAAACAGGTGATGCTGGCTACAACATCAGGGCTGCAGAGGATGAAATCTGGAACCCAGGAGCTGGTGGCTTCCAGCGCTGCCCTCTCTGTAGATAAAAATTAACAGAAGACTTAGCCCTCCAGTATACTCAGGTCAACCAAAGGCTCACACTCAACAGGGATGGATGTTTGGGTCAATCACCAGGTAAAAAAAAATCACAACCACTGAGGTGTTTTCTGAAAGCAAAGGGAACATGGAATGGGTAGGGGAAAAAAGGAAGTTGTAAATGCCAACTCCAACATTATACTCAGGTACACAAATGAGGATTATAGTAGCTGTACATATATTTTTCCTTACTTTTTATTGATACAATTTTCCATCAACCTTTTCCTTGTTTTATACAAGGTATGGTGGATGTAACAAACTTTATAATGTAGTTTTATAGGATTATAAAGGTTACAGGATATCAAATTAGAATTCTGACAGAATTAAAGAAAGTTTGAGGGACTTTCCTGGCGGTCCAGTGGTTAAGACTCCTCGCTCCCAATTCAGGTGGCGCAGGTTCAATCCCTGGTCAGGGAACTAAGACTCTGCGTGCCTGGTTGGGGAGGGGGAGGAAGAGTTTGAACATCACTTAGAAGCAAAGGTGAAAGTGTGTACTGACCTAGAATGATGATTAACACAGTTCTGTAAGTTTGGTCCAACGAAGTTGGGGTGAAAAAGCCAAAGTGTTGTTTGTTCAGTCTTGTCCAACTCTTTGCAACCCCATGGACTGTAGCCCACCAGGCTCCTCTACCCGTAGAATTCTCCAGGCAAGAACACTGGAGTGGGTTGCCATTCCCTTCTCCAGGGAATCTTCCTGACCCAGGGAAGGGGAAGAGACACAATACATCCCCCAGAAGCAGGTGCATGAACTGAAAGGAGGCTAAGTCTCCCTTTTCTGGGAGAGAGTATGTTTCCAATGGACTAAGAGACAGCTGTATCACCTTAGGCAGGAATGCCTTATTGCTGTTGTTTGAATTTTTAAATATGGGTGCATGCCTAGTTTCTCCAGTCATGTCCAGCTCTTTGCGACCCCATGGACTATAGCCTGCCAGGTTCCTCTGTCCTTGGGGATTCTCCAGACAAGAATACTGGAGTGGGTTGCCATGTCCTCCTCCAGGGGATCTTCTCAACCCAGGATCAAACCCAGGTCTCCCACACTGCAGGCAGATTCTTTACCATCTGAGCCACCAGGTAAATAAAAATTATCCATTAAATGGATAAACTGCAATTTACTATACTGTTCCCCTACCCTTTTAATTTGGAATTTATTTCCAGTTGTTACCATGACAAAGTATGTAATGATAACACTTTCAAAGTTCTGTAATTTTTCAACAGAATCAGGATCCAAGGATTCATGTCTAATCTTCTCAGCTTCCACAGCTCTGAGGAAGAGCTCCTCCCCTCTTTCTGGCAGAGTGGCCAAGGGATCAGAAAACCACCTTCATGCCTCGGTCTTTATTTATCTGGCTGTGCCAGGTCTTAGCCGCCACAGGTGGGATTTTCCACCTTCCTTAGGGCATGTGGCGGGATCCCCAGTTGCTGCATATGAACTCGTATTTGCAGAATGTGGGATCTAGTTCCCTGCATGCGTGCTAAATCTCTTCAGTCGTGTCCAACTCTGTGTGACCCTATGGACCGTAGCCCACCATGCTTCTCTGCCCATGGGATTCTCCAGGCAATACTGGAGTGGGTTGCCATGCCCTCCTCCAGGGGATCTTTCCGACCCAGGGATCAAACCCATGTCTCTTATGTCTCCTGCTCTGGCAAGTGGGTTCTTTACCACTAGGGCCACCTGGGAAGGCAGATCAGGGACCAAACCCCAGGCTCCTGCCTTGGGAGCGCAGAGTCTCAGCCACTGGACCACTAGGGAGGTCCCCTCATGCCTCAGTCTTAATGCCTGGTCATTGACTTCCCTAAAATCATCTCACTCAGTAGAGGGAAGAGAGGTGTGAGCTCCTCCCCTGGGGGCTGGTACTAGCATTTACTTATTCAACAAACTTTTAAGAGAAACTATTGAATATTGTGCTCTGATGGTATTTCTTTGACCACAAATAAAATGTTAGCACTCTTCTAGAAAGTATATTGGATGTCACGGCACACTTTTTCTGTGTTAACATCAGACCTCATTCCATCTTTCCTTCCTTCCCTTTATGCTTTTACGTTGCATCATTTTTTACCTATTTCAAATTTCTTTAATCACACTTTATGGGGGTGGGGGGTGGGGGTGGGTACCTTAAATTCTTCCTGAGACAAAGAAAAGGTAAATTAAGAGTACATCTGTATATTTATGACTGCAGTTAACAGAATGCTCAACTTAGAGTGATTTAAACAATAAAGACATACACATAATCCTTTCAAGTCATAAGTCTGAAGACACACTGTTCAAGAATTGGTCCAGTAGCTCAGTGACATCTTCGAGGTCCCAGGCTCCTTCCATCCTTTTGCTCTGAGAGCCTCAACACATTGGATTGTCATCCTCTGGTTGGTTGTCTCATGGTATTAAGATTGCTACAACAACTCCAAATATCATGTCCTCACCTCACAGAACATAACCACAGAAGAGGGGAAAATGACCTCCTCAGACAAATTTCTCCAACAGGAAGACGTCTTTCCCAACTGCATCCCAGCAGACATCTCTGGCAGCTCACTGACCAGCATCGGGTCATATTGTCATCATTAGCTGCAAACACATTTAAAAAATGAGAAAACGTGACATTTTTAACTTCACTCAAGAGAGCTGCACTTTGAGGCTTCCCTGGGGGTCCAGTGGCTAAAATGCCACACACGCAGTGCAGGGGGCCCAGGTTCAAACCCTAGTCTGGGAAGTAGATCCCATCTGCCACAATTAAAGACACCGCACGCTGCAACTAAGACCCTGCACAGCCTCATTAATTAATTACTTTTTTAAAAAAGAGAGAAGTGAAATTTGCTACATGGGAAAAGGTGGTATAAAATACACACTGAGTAGACAATCAGTTGACAGCTTTAGATACAGGACGTATGGATGGGGCTGGTGGTGAGTAGAGGGGTGGGCAAGTGTTTACATATCTACATAAAGATAAAGCTTTTTTTTTTTTTTGGTCCAATTTTAAGGTTAAAATTTTTGCCTCCAAGGTTTCTAACTATGTATCATGACATATACACCTGATGCGAAGAACTGACTCACTGGAACAGACCCTGATGCTGGGAAAGATTGAAGGCAGAAGAAGAAGGGGACAACAGAGGATGAGATGGTTGGATGGCATCACCGACTCAATGGACATGAGTTTGAGCAAGCTCCGGGAGTTGGTGATGGACAGGGAAGCCTGGTGTGCTGCAGTCCATGGGGTCACAAAGAGTCAGACATGACTGAGCGAGCGACGGAACAGATCATGACATATGTCATGACACTCCCACACAGTCTGTCTCCCTTGCTGGGCTCACTCCCCTGTCTCCTCACATGCAAGAAGCCTTCAAGAAGCCTCTGGCAACGTACTTTCTAATATTTTCATTTCAACATTGTCTGTGATATAGTACCTAAAACTGTTCTGTGTTTGGAATGGTTGACATTACCCAGACATATTTCTAGATGATCTCTGCCCTCTTCTGCTTGATAACTACCAAACTTGTCTGGAGACCTAGTGAGTCACGATGAATACGCTGTGTGTGTGTATGTCTTAGTTGCTCAGTCATGTCCAACTCTTTTCGATCCCATGGGCTGTAGTCTGCCAGGCTCCTCTGTCCACGGGCAAGAATACTGGAGCAGGTGGCTTTTCCCTTCTCCAGGGGATCTTCCTGACCCAGGGATCGGACCCAGGGATCGAACCCCAGCCTGCCACATTGCAGGCAAATTCTTTACCATCTGAGAATAAGTTACTATATGTAATTTAGTAATTTGGGGAAAAAACTCTAATAAAAACATTATATTCAAATAGGATTATAAAATATTTACTTATTACTATCTAATACTCCACCATCTACTAAACACTCTCATATTCACTATCTTATTAACCCTCACTGTGACTCTGTAAGAGTAATACCATTATTAGCATTTTACAGATGAAGAAATAACAACTTATTAGAATTAAGTGACTTTGGTCAATAATAAGTGACAGGCTAGGACCTCAAGTCACTGGAAATGGCAGCCCACTCCAGTATTCTTGCCATAGTCCATGGGGTCACAAAGAGTCAGAGGTGACTGAGTGCATGTGCCCCCTCCCACACACACACACACACACACACACACACACAGAGACCACACACATTGTAACTGGAGAAATTACACCAATTACTTTTAGGTTCTACAAAACAGGAAAGAATGCACTGGTTTCTCATACTTTTTTAGAATTATATAGCTTTAGGCATGTCACTTAAAGTCTCTGCGTGTCCTTGATATTTTGTTCTTTAACATTAGGGCCTTAAATAAATTAAAGGCTCCCAGGCATCGCTGTAACAACCAGAAAAGACAATCTAGTAAATCTCTGAGCCTTACCTGAGTAATATCTGAATGATTACCACTGCCATGATCCCTTTTCTTCCAAGCCTTATTCCCAACACAGTTTTACCCGTACATACATTCATTCAGAAAACATTTATGAAGCCACTGCCATGGGCCAGAAATTTTCAGGAAATGATAAAGGAACAGAAACGGAGTTCAGCGCTTGGGTTTTCGCTGTCAATAGCTTTATACCCCTGCCCAGAGTATCTAAATTTTATAGAAAGATTAAAAGTACTCAACTTCTGAGGTTTCTCTGTGTTCTGAAGGGCTGCGAATCTATGGCCTCAGAAGTGAGAGATCAAATTAACAGAATGATTATAAGAAAAAAAAAGACCTCTAGGGAGAGAAATAATCAGTAAAAGGAAAAGACCAGACGTAACAGCTCAGTCTTCTCCCATTAACATTTCTTCAAATAACACGCAGCATTTGGGTGAGCTCCAGACAGAACCAACCCTTCCAAAGACCCCACTGTGACCCATTCCCACATCAGTCACATCTCCCCACGGGCCACTGTGCCATGCTCCCAAGATTAATTCCAGAGCTTGATGGCCAGATCACAGAGACCCACCTGGGATCCTGGGCATAGCCCTTCCCTGTGCCTTTGAAATCCCAGACTTCCTAGTGGTAAAGATGGGTAGTGATAGATGTTTATGACTCCAAAGGGCCACTGTGAAGATTAATGACTTATGTTTGGCAAAGTGTTTTTAAATCCCCGGATGAGAAGTGTTCATGTGGCTGACTGCTGCAGGATTAGCATTCACTGGTTTAAATTGGCCGCCATATTTCAAGCACCCCCAAAAGACCCAGATGAAAGACAATGCCCAGGAGTCCACTGATGGCTTTCAGACCACACTTCCCCAGAGGCTGAGACGCTGACAGAGATAGAATGCCCCCGTTCAGCACCACCTTTGCAGAGACACACTGCATCTTTACTTTCAGATGTGGGATCAAGAGCATAAAAGTCACATTTGAACCAACATCTGATGTCCCCCTTGAGGCCACGCTGCAGACTGCCACCACACTGTTCTGTTTATGGAACATTTCCAGACTAATAGCAAAATGATGTCTTATGGGACTGCCCAAGGCGGGAAGACTGAGTGCAGATTTATCTTGCTATTTAGAAAAATAATTAGTAAATAAGTTTAAGTGATGATCACAGAAAATCCAAACTGGTTTAATATGTGCGCGTCTAATGATATGTAAATTGGTTAGAAACTATACTTACAATCTGATTATCCTTAGAAAAAAAACAGAGCAAAGGCCAATTTTGGAATCGTCTATTTCAAGACAGATTTTTTTTTTTTTGGAGGGTCGGCATTTGAGCAACTTAGGCTTTAAAAGATAAAAAATAAAATTCATGGTTATGTTTGGCAGAAAAACCAACAAAATTATGTAAAGCAATCATCCTTCAACTGAAAAAAGATAAAAAATAAATTGCATTGATCCAATGAAGAGAAAATAAAATTCCTATATAGGTTTTCTCCTGTGAAGCATTTTTCCTGACCTTTCAAGTTTTTTTGAAGCATATTAAAAGCATCAAAATAAGAAAGAGATACAACTTGTAATTACCTGACCTATACAGGACTCTAAAACGTTTCCATAATACCACTGGAGCAGATCTTGGACCTTGAAGTAGTCACAAGTGCAGTGAAAATCTGCATTTGAAAAGTTCTAATGGCTTGTGAAGTCCATTTTCACAAAAATAGATGGAGTAACCCTCGTCCTAAAGACAAATTAGATTTTAGGTGAATGTGCTAAGTCACTTCAGTCGTGTCCAACTTTCTGTAATCCTATGGAGTAGCCCCAGGCTCCCCTGGTCGTGGGATTCTCCAGGCAAGAATACTGGAGTGGGTAGCCATTCCCTTCTCCAGGGGATCTTCCTGACCCAGGGATTGAACCCGAGTCTCCTGTATTACAGGTGGCTTCTTTACCATCTGAGCCAGCAGGGAAGCCACCAGGGAGCTCTGTACCCGTCTATATATTATGGTATCCGTTTCAGTGGCTGTTGCTCATGCCCCACGGGTTGTCATATAGTGTGACTACTGTCAACTGATGATTTTAGGGGAGCTAAGTGCCAGGGACTGTTGTTCAGTCGCTAAGTTATGTCTGATTCCTTGTTTCTTGTACTGAACCTTGGTTCAGTCAAAGTAGAAAGATGAATGATGTGGCATTTTCAACTTTGAAAGAGGAGCTTTTTTATTAATGTGTGATAATGGGTGTCAGGTTGCCATATTTAACTTTTTTTCATTAAACTTGTTTTTTGGCCATGTGCCACAGCATGTCGGATCTTTGTTTCTCGACCAGGGAACAAACCTCTCCGCCTGCATTAGAAGCACAGAGTCTTAACATCAGGGAAATCCCTTGTTATGATATTTACATTCAATTGTGTACACTATTCACAGCAGGCCAACATTGTATCATTTGAAAGTACTTCTGTTTTAATGAAAAATTTAGATGTTTCATTTAAAACTATGTTGGATAAATAGTCTTCAAAACTCTGATGCTGTTTGTTCTCAGTCACACAGTCATATGCGACTCTTTGTGACCCCATGGACTGTAGCCTGCCAGGCTCCTCTGTCTAGGGGGATCTCCAGGCAAGAACACTGGAGTGGGTTGCCATGCCTTCCTCCAAGGGATCTTCCCAACTTAGGGATCGAACCCAGGTGTCCCACAATGCAGGCAGATTCTTTACCAACTGAGCCACCAGAGAAGCCGTCAAAACTATGATAGATGAGATAAAAGCACAGGAGTCTGGCATCTTGCTTTTAGGCTGGGCATCATTATCTCTAGAATGTCCTTTGAGGTAAAGGACCATGATTATTCAGTTCAGTTCAGTTCAGTCACTCAGTCGTGTCCGACTCTTTGTGACCCCATGAACCACAGCACACCAGGCCTCCCTGTCCATCACCAATTCCCAGAGTCTGCCCAAACCCACGTCCATCCAGTCGGTGATGCCATCCAACCATCTCATCCTCTGTTGTCCCGTTCTCCTCCTGCCCTCAATCTTTCTCAGAATCAGAGTCTTTTCAAATGAGTCAGCTCTTCAAATCAGGTGGCCAAAGTATTGGACATCTTTTCATATAATGAAAAGGTCACAATTATCGGCTTCAGCCTTTAAAAATTAAAGTTTACTTTTACAAATCATTTTTTGTTTGATTCCTTCCATGACAAAACAACATGTGTTTATTTAAAACTTTCAGCACAGTACAAATGTGATGGTCTAACATACAACCACACTTTTAGAGGTAACTGTTCTTAGCAGATTTTTGTTTTGAGATCTTTCTCTGATTCAGGAGCTGTAGGAGAAATTTACTGGGTACATCGGATGACGTCATGAGCTGCCTCATAGCATCGGAGATTGAAATACAGATTTGGTGCCTTCAACTGGATTCTCTTTGAGCTCCCAGCACAGCGCTCTCCCTTTGGTACTCTTTGAATCTTTGGTGATGTCAACCTCTAATTTAAATGATTCAAATCCTTGAAAAGGAGCTAAAAAGTAGATCATCTAAGATGTTAGTCTGAAGTATACATCTTTAGGTGTAGTAAAGATCTTGTGCAAAGCGGGGTGTTTTGTTTTTTTTTTTTGTAATTAAAGGCTACATTCACTTTTAAACAGTAGATAACTATCACAGAGAAATAACAGAGGTCTTTTTGGTCAAGTTTTACCTTCTTGATCTTCTCAAAATGCAGTGATTCCTCAGGCTATATCATTTCAGTAGAGGTAATACTGATAACTCTTGACATTTGTAGTTGCTTTGCATTTTACAAAGCACTTTTGAGATGTGTCTTATTTGAGCCTATTGGTGCAGTCTTAGTAAGGAGTATACCCATCTTAGAGATGCATAAATGGAGATTAACAGTTTCATTGACCTTCTCAAGGTTACATAGTTAATAGTAGAGCTTGAACTAAAACATTTTTACTTTAGTGTTCTTTTCCCCACCTACACATAATGATTGCCTTTCTTAAATGATGATTTTTTAAATTAGTTTTTATTGGAGTGTAGTTGCTTTACAATGTTGTGTTCGTTTCTGCTATATAGCAGAGTGACCCAGTTATACATATACATGTATCCACGCCCCATGGACGATGGAACCTGGTGGGCTACAGTCCATGGGGTCACCAAGGGTAGAACACGACTGAAGCGACAGCAGACACTCTGTTCTGGATTTCCTTCCCATTTAGGTCACCACAGAGCATTGAATAGAGTTCCCCGTGCTGTGCAGTAAGTTATCATTAGTCATCTATTTTATACATAGTATCAATAATGTGTATATATCAATCCCAGTCTCCCAGTCCATCCCACCATCCCTCTTCCCCGCTTGGTATCCATATGTTTGTGCTCTATGTCTGTGTCTCTATTTCTGCTTTGCAAATAAGATTATCTATATCACATTACGGGGAAGGCAATGGCACCCCACCCCAGTACTTTTGCCTGGAAAATCCCATGGATGGAGGAGCCTGGTGGGCTGCAGTCCATGGGGTCGCTAAGAGTCAGACATGACTGAGCGACTTCACTTTCACTTTTCACTTTCATGCACTGGAGAAGGAAATGGCAACCCACTCCAGTGTTCTTGCCTAGAGAATCCCAGGGACGGGGGAGCCTGGTGGGCTGCCGTCTATGGGGTCGCACAGAGTCGGACACGACTGAAGCGACTTAGCAGCAGCAGCATATCACATTAAATGATAATTTGGGTAAGATGACTTTGGGGGACAGTTACGGGATGGCTGGCATATGCTTCTGCAGTTTCCGCTCATTCTTGTACAGTTTTCCTATCTTGGAAGCTAAGTGACAGTTTAGCACTATTAATGTAACTCAATAACTAGTTGTGGCCTGATGAGGGCGCTCTTATTCAATGCAAGGTTCAAAACCTGATGTTCAATCTCGCTTGTAACTTCACATATAGCTTAAATAAATGAGTGTGAGTACATTTATCTTGGACCAAATAAAGTGTTTCAGTTCAGTTTCACCTTTTTATCCACCTATGCAAAGAACTATAATCTGCTCTTTCCCTCTTCCTTTTAATATACTACAGTGTAAATTGAAAATAATAAAGAACCTTCCAAAGATTGGATTTGATTTAACTCTGATTCCAGAGTGAGAGTGTGGAGGGGGAAATGAGGTTGAATCTGTCCATCTCTGAGATGATGGTCAGCAACTGGTGAAACTGTTTTAAGGAGCCCTTTGACCTGCAATGCAGGAGGCCCAGGTTTGATCCCTGGATCAGGAAGATCCCTGGAGGAGGGAATGGCAACACAGTCCAGTATTCTTGCCTGGAGAATCCCAAGGACAGAGGAGCCTGGAGGGCTACAGTCCATGGGGTCACAAAGAGTTGGACAGAACTGAGCAACTAACACGTTCCCTTTCACTAGACCCTCTTTCTTTAACTCTGCCTTAGCAGTGCAGATATCATATAAACAGAGTTCGCTACATATGTGCAGACCTTCGGTGTTCAGATTAGCTTGCCTGAACTTTTGGCTAGCAGCAGAAGTCATAAAGTTTACATGTGTGTTTGTTGATGTATGGATGGAAAAATTAACCAGAGCTTCTGTTTTAGCTCAGTTCTTGTTTCTGAGCTGCTGTTCATGGACAGACTTGGGTCAGACCTTCCTGACTGGGCTGATTCACTTCCCTCGCCTGCCACCATCACAAACCCATGCACACACTCAGGTCTCTCTTGAGCAGGTGCTGTCCTGCCCACCTAGGCCTGGGAGTCCCTAGACAGTACAGGAGCATCACGTGGCCTGTCAGCCCACTAATCACTCTCATGGGCTAATCTGAGGGCCTAGCCTAGTTTATTGAGAGCTAGTCTCAATAAACTAAACTCACTTTAGTTTATTGAAATCCATTATACCACAGTACACTGAATTTCTTTCTTTTTTAAAAATAATTTTATTTATTTTTGACTGTGCTGGGTCTTCGTTGCTGCTCAGACTTTCTCTCGATGCATCGAGTGGGGGTTACTCTCCATTGCTGTGCATGGGTTTCTCGTTGCAGAGGCTTCCCTTGTTGCGGAGCACGGGCTCCAGAGCGCAGGCTTCAGTAGTTGTGGCCCACGGGCTTAGTTGTTCCGAAGCATGTGGGATCTTCCCAGACCAGGGATTGAACCTGTGTCTCCCGCATTGGCAGGTGAATTCTTCCCCACTGAGCCACTAGGGAAGCCCTGGATTTCTTAAATAGTGTCAGACAGCAGTGACTTTGCCACTTCCAGAGTTAGATGTTAGATCCAGGCAAATGGTTTGTTGAAGGAAGTTTTTGCAATCATATAAAGAAATCATGTTGGTGTATTAGGTGACATGTTTGGTGGTGGGGGAGGTAGTAGTGATGGAAATGGTAAGAAGCAGCTGGATTCTGGATATAATCAGAAGGATTTGCTGGTGAATTGCATATGAAGAGTAAGAGAGACCAAGATGCTGAGAATGGCTCTAAGTGTTTGGTCTGAACAATGGGAGGAATGGAGTTGTTATTTATCGAGGTGGGGAATCTGAAGGAGCTTGGTGGTATTTCATAAAATAACATGTATCAGATTGTTAACAGAGATGGTAGGTAAGGGGTGGCAGGGAGTCTGAACTGGGGCTGAGATGCAGAGCTGGAATCAGAGCCCTGTACCAGGTCCTAGGACCTAGACAGGTAGAAAAGCCTGTATCTCCGGCATCTCCTGCATTAGCAGGCGAGTTCTTTGCCACCAGCACTAACAGCTAGTAATAATGCAAGAAGTAGTCACATGAAGATTACTAAACATTATTAAATGTATGTACCAAACTGTAGAGGGTCACTGGGGACAACAAGGACTTCATCATGGTTTATTTTGAATTTTAAATGTTCTTATTTGGTTACAGATGAGAAAATCAAAGGTCAAAAAATTAAGTCATTTGCCCAAGTTCATGTAAGTGCAGAAAAAGTATAGTTCAAACACAGGCTGCTCTAACATCCAAGTCCATGTACCAGATTTTCTCACAAACCAAGTTAACCTGAAATACAGAGCCACAAACACATCTTTATGAATCCTGTGTATTTAAATACTCGAGTCTGGGTCTTCCCGGGTGTCCAGGGCTTCCCTGGTGGACTGCTGGTTAAGAATCTGCCTTTATAATAGAGAGAACACTGTTTTATCCCTGGTCTGGGAAGATTACATGTACCTTGGAGCACCCAAGCCCCTGCACCGCAACTACGGCGGAGCCCACGTGCTGCAACTACCGACGCCCGCACGCCCTAGAGCCTGCACTCCCCAACAAGAGAAGCCACCGTGATGAGAGGCAGTGCAACCAGAGAGCAGCCCCCACTCACTGCAACGATGATGACCAGTAAAGCCAAAAAATATAAATAAATAAATACAATAAAAATAAATACTTGGCTCTGTGTTACGTGCACAATCTTCAGAAACAAAAGCAGGAACTGTATAAAATGGAAAGCACGTTTTACATGGTACATACTGAGAGCTCTCCTAGGAAGTTATTTTCGTGTCACTTTCCAGGTGTGATTGATATTCTGCATGACAAAACAAAGAAGATGAAAAATAATGTAGCTAAGTCAATCACAGGCAAAGTTGGACCATCATGACTGGCTCAGAACCATCAGCATCACCTCAAAACTTGTTAGAAACACCCCACCCCTCACCTACTGAATCAGATATTCTGGGGGTGGAGTTCAGCAATCAGTGTTTTACCAAGCCCCCAAGGTTAAGGTGATCATGCTAAAGTTTGAGAACACCAATTTAGGTTTTGGCCAGTTCTGATTTGACCTCTAACCTACAGTATGAGTCTATCCCTCAGGATGCAGGAGGAAAAGTGATCACCTAGGCAAATCTGGGGTTCTCACAGCAAGAAAGATGTTTGCCAAAGCCTCTGTGTAAAATGCTTTAGGGGATCAGAGGAGGTTTCGAGGCCTCAAGGGAAGTGACATGTGAATCAGCCAGCGGGATGGGAGAGTTTCATGGGGCCAAAAAGGGCATTTCAAAGAGTGGAAACAAAATGAGTCAAGGAAGCCACTATAGTTCCCTTAGCCCAGAGCCACTTAACTGATTGGGATTCATTTGTTGAAAATGAAGTAAAAATTCATTTCCCCAAATGTCAATCTAATGCATATGAAAACCCCCGACTCCTTCTTTTTCAATTACAAAGATGCCTAAAGGGGAATCGTAATTTTAAAAGACCTCAGTGTGAACAAAGCAACTAATTCCCTTGAGATTATTTTTCATATTTAGATTAATTTACTGAGACTTTATATTACCCACATCACAGTTCCTCTGTTACACCTAAATGATTGTCACTACTATTTTCAAATAGCCAGTGCAAATTTTAATAACAATATCTTGGGTCATATTTTTAACTACTGCTTTGGGATTTTCTAATGGGAGCAAGAAATGCGACAAATAAATAAGTTAAAGAGAAGTAACATACTATTTCTAACATGTAAAATAGGAAAGAAGTTAATCTTCATGATATATAAAGAACTACCAATAGAATAGAAAAACAACACAGTAGAAAAATGAGCAAAAGGAAAACAAACAGGTCATTCAATCACTCATTCCACAGCTATTCATTTTTTTTTAGTTTCAGTATCATTTGCATCCTGGCTCCACCCTTTCTAGTGGTGTAACCATGAGTAGTTTATTTAACCTTTCTCTGACTCAGTTTTCCCACCAGCCATAGGCAGATGATAACAGTATCTCATAGATCTTTGTAAGTATTCAAATATACATAAAGTACAAGAAGGGGCTTCCCAGTGGCCCTAGAGGTAAAGAACCACTTGCCAATGCAGGAGACACAAGAGACATGAATTCAATCCCTGGGTCAGAAAAATCCCCTGGAGGAGGGCATGGCTACTCACTCCAGTATTCTTGCCTGGAAAATTCCATGGAAAGAGGAGCCTGGCAGGCTACAGTCCACAGAGTCATAGAGAGTTGGACACGACTGAAGTGATTTAGCACGCAGGCATTCAAAGTATAAGAAAGCTCAGAAAACACTAGATATTGCTATTATTATGTTACATGTTATAAGACAAGCACTCTATTAGGCACTAGCAATTCTCAAAAAAGAAAAAGAAATGGCAAAAAAATAAAAGATGCTTCCTATCAAAGATACACACAGGTTTCTAAGGAATTGGCATTCTCATAATTAGTGTAAATTGTGGGCAAATGTTGAGAAACAGGTGGACAGTATCAACTTTAAATGCACATACCCTCTAATGTCAGAATTCCACCACTAGGAATTTACCTGAGGGTACCCACAAAAGCACACAAATGTTCATCATGACATTTTTATAGTGGAATAAAAGTGTAAATATCCTGAATATCCAAATGTGGGGATTGATTTAAAGAAATATGATGTGTTCAAATAATGAAAAATCCACTAAAAAGAATAAGATAGAGATGTAGGTACTGGTAGGAAGGCACCATCAAGATACATTAAGCTTTTTCAAGAGTGTAATATGATTTTTACAAACATCTTAACAGGATTTTAAGATGAAACTTGCATATACATGAAGTTTGTAGAAGAATAATTTGGTCATCTTGCCATGAAGAACTGGAAATTGGTGGTGACCCATGCTAACCAAACTTATTGTGGCAATCATTTCACAATAATGAATAATGATTTCAAATCATTTTTTGCATGCCTTGGATTAATATGTTATATGTCAATGACATCTAAATAAAACTGGGGAGGAAAGTAGAGATAAGGCATGGGAGAAGAGTTTTAATTTTTCCTTTTTGCACTGTTGGGATAGATACTACTCTTATTCACAAGATTGTGGATTGTCTTTTCTTTCTTCTTCATTTTTCAGTACTTTTTTAAAGCTTTTTTAGGGACTTCTCTGGTGGTCCAGTAGCTAAGACTCTGCACTCCCAAAGCAGGCAGTCTGGGTTCCATTCCTGGTCAGGGAACTAGATCCCACATGCCGTAATTAATAACAATCCTGCATGCCAACAATGAAGATCAAAGATCCCGTGTGCTGAATCAGAACAAAGGCCCAGCACAGACAAATAAATACCTAACTTAAAAAAAAAAAAAAAAGAGCAAGTATTTATTATCTCACAATTTCTGAGGGTTAGAAATGTAAGAATAGCTCTGGTTAACAGAAGCTCTGGTTAATTTTTCCATCGATATATCAACAAACACAAATGTAAACTTTATGACTTCTGCTGCTAGCCAAAAATCCAGGCAAGCTAATCTGAACCCCGAAGGTCTGCACATACGTAGCAAACTCTGTTTATGTGACATCTGCACTGCTAAGGCAGAGCTAAAGAGGGTCAAGCGAAAGTGACTGTGTTAGTCCCTCAGTTGTGTCCAACTCTTTGCAACCCCATGGACTGTAGCCCTCCAGGCTCCTCTGTCCTCGGGATTCTCCAGGCAAGAATACTGGACTGGGTTGCCATTCTATCCTCCAGGGATCTTCCTGATCCAGGGATCAAACCTGGGCCTCCTGCATTACAGGTCGAAGGGCTCAAAACACTTTCACCAGTTGCTGACCATCATCTCAGAGATGGACAGAGCCAGCCCCATTTCCCCCTCCACACTCTCGCTCTGGAATCAGAGTTAAATCAATCCAATCTTTGGAAGGTTCTTTATTATTTTCAATCTACACTGTAGTATATTAAAAGGAAGGGGGAAAGAGCAGATTATAGATCTTTGCATAGGTGGATAAAAAGGTGAAACTGAACTGAAACACTTTATTTGGTCCAAGATAAATATACTCACACTCATTTATTTAAGCTACATGTGAAGTTACAAGCGAGACTGAACATCAGGTTTTGAACCTTGCATTGAATAAGAGCGCCCTCATCAGGCCACAACTAGTTATTGAGTTACATTAATAGTGCTAAACTGTCACTTAGCTTCCAAGATAGGAAAGCTGTACAAGAATGAGCGGAAACTGCAGAAGCATATGCCAGCCATCCCGTAACTGTCCCCCAAAGTCATCTTACCCAAATTATCATTTAATGTGATATAGATAATCTTATTTGCAAAGCAGAAATAGAGACACAGACATAGAGCACAAACATATGGATACCAAGCGGGGAAGAGGGATGGTGGGATGGACTGGGAGACTGGGATTGATATATACACATTATTGATACTATGTATAAAATAGATGACTAATGATAACTTACTGCACAGCACAAGGAACTCTACTCAGTGCTCTGTGGTGACCTAAATGGGAAGGAAATCCAGAACAGAGTGTCTGCTGTCGCTTCAGTCGTGTTCTACCCTTGGTGACCCCATGGACTGTAGCCCACCAGGTTCCATCGTCCATGGGGCGTGGATACATGTATATGTATAACTGGGTCACTCTGCTATATAGCAGAAACGAACACAACATTGTAAAGCAACTACACTCCAATAAAAACTAATTTAAAAAATCATCATTTAAGAAAGGCAATTATTATGTGTAGGTGGGAAAAAGAACACTAAAGTAAAAATGTTTTAGTTCAAGCTCTACTATTAACTATGTAACCTTGAGGTCAATGAAACTGTTAATCTCCATTTATGCATCTCTAAGATGGGTATACTCCTTACTAAGTCTGCACCAATAGGCTCAAATAAGACACATCTCAAAGTGCTTTGTAAAACACAAAGCAACTACAAATATCAAGAGTTATCAGTATTACCTCTACTGAAATGCTATAGCCTGAGGAATCACTGCATTTTGAGAAGATCACGAAGGTAAGACTTGACTAAAAAGACCTCTGTTATTTCTCTGTGATAGTTATCTACTGTTTAAAAGTGAATGTAGCCTTTAATTACAAAAAAGCACCAGCTTTGCACAAGATCTTTATTAAGAGGTGTGCTTCAGACTAATATCTTAGATGATCTACTTTTTAGCTCCTTTTCAAGGATCTGAATCATTTAAATTAGAGGTCAACATCAACAAAGATTCATTAAGTACCAGAGCGAGGGTACTGTGCTAGGAACGCAAACAGAGTCCAGTTGAAGGCACCAAATCTGTATTTCAATCTCTGATGCTAGGAGGCAGCTCATGAAGTCATCTGTTGTACCAAGTAAGTTTCTCCTACAGCTCCTGAATCTGGAAAGATCTCAAAACAAACATCTGCTAAGTACAGTTACCTATAGAAGAGTGGTTGTAGGTTGGACCATCACATCTGTACTGTGCTGCAACTTTTACTAAACACGTGTTGTTTTGTCACGGGAGGAATCAAATAAAAAATGATTTGTAAAAGTTAGTAAAATCTTTAAAAAACTGAAGCCAAAAATCATGGTCCTTCACCTCAAAGGACATTCTAGAGATGATGATGCCCAGCCTAAAAGCAAGATGCCAGACTCCTGTGCTTTCATCTCACCTATCAGAGTTTTGAAGGCTTCCCTGGTGGCTCAGTCAGTGAAGAATCTGCCTTCAGTGTGGGACACCTGGGTTCGACCCCTGAGTTGGGAAGATCCCCTGGAGGAAGGCATGGCAACCCACTCCAGTATTCTTGCCTGGAGAATCCCCATAGACAGAGGAGCCTGGCAGGCTACAGTCCATGGGGCTGC
This sequence comes from Tragelaphus eurycerus, assembly GCA_935064755.1. Classification (NCBI taxonomy): domain Eukaryota; kingdom Metazoa; phylum Chordata; class Mammalia; order Artiodactyla; family Bovidae; genus Tragelaphus; species Tragelaphus eurycerus. The sequence continues at coordinate 21,832,512 of CAKXYN010000033.1, read as the reverse complement.
AAAGAGTCAGATACAACTGAGCAACTAAGCATAGTACAGCATCAGAGTTTTGAAGACTATTTATCTGACATAGTTTTAAGTGAAACATCTAAATTTTTCATTAAAACAGAAGTACTTTCAAATGATACAATGTTGGCCTGCTGTGAATAGTGTACACAATTGAATGTAAATATCATAACAAGGGATTTCCCTGATGATCCAGTTGTTAACATTCTGTGCTTCCAATGCAGGGGGAGAGGTTTGATCCCTGATTGAGGAACAAAGATCTGATATGCTGTGGCACATGGCCAAAAAACAAGTTTAATGAAAAAAAGTTAAATATCATGGCAACTTGACACCCATTATCACAAGCTCCTCTTTCAAAGTTGAAAATACCACATCATTCATCTTTCTACTTTAACTCTGACTGAACCAAGGTTTAGTACAAGAAACAAGGAATCGGGCATAGCAATTGAACAACAGTCCCTGGCACTTAGTTCCCCTAAAATCATCAGTTGACAGTAGTCACACTATATGACAACCCGTGGGGCATGAGCAACAGCCACTCGACAGATACCATAATATAGATGGGTACAGAGCTCTCTGGTGGTTTCCCTGGTGACTCGGGTGGTAGAGAATCCACCTATAATACAGGAGACTGAGGTTCAATCCCTGGGTCGGGAAGATCCCCTGGAGAAGGGAATGGCTACCCACTCTAGCATTTTTGCCTGGATAATTTCATGGACAGAGGAGCCTGGTGGGCTACAGTCCGTGGGGTCACAAGAGTTGGACAGGACTAAATAATTGCTTGGTCACACTGCTGTCTGGGTTTACCAATTGAACCTCAACCCTGACTGTACCTAAAATCAAACCATTTTTAGAAAGGCTGAAAAGGATAAACCTGCCCAACCACCCTGTTTTTCAGATAAAGAAGCTAAAGACTAAGAGATTAACATCCTGCCAAATGTCACACCACCGGTCACTGACTGAGTCAGAGTAGAACACCAGTCTCCAGAATCTCCTGTATTTTAGCATTGATTGATGAGTCTGCGAATGACTGACAGAACCCTGCTTTTTCTTCTACAATCTAAAAGAACTCAAGATGGCTTCATGTATACAGTCTCCAGTGCTGGAGCATGGTCACTTCAGGATGGTTTCAAATAAGCAGCTAAAGGTTCACGATAAATCTGTGAATATCTGTGAAGTGATTCCAATCGTGCTATCTGCCCTCCTTCTCTTCCCTTTTACATCATCCACTGCTTGCATTTCACTGGTGCAGAAGAGTGCATCGCACAGTGCATGCAAGAAGCCTGAGGATTCTGTGAAGCTGCAGTCTAATTCAGTAGGTCTGGGGTGAGGGCCAAGATGCTCCACTTTTAACAAGCTCCAGTGGAGCTATTCCAAATCCTGAAAGATGATGCTGTGAAAGTGCTGCACTCAATATGCCAGCAAATTTGGAAAACTCAGCAGTGGCCACAAGATTGGAAAAGGTTAGTTTTCATCCCAATCCCAAAGAAAGGCAATACCAAAGAGTGCTCAAACTACCGCACAATTGCACTCATCTCACACGCTAGTAAAGTAATGCTCAAAATTCTCCAAGCCAGGCTTCAGCAATATGTGAACCGTGAACTTCCTGATGTTCAAGCTGGATTTAGAAAAGACAGAGGAACCAGAGATCAAATTGCCAACATCCTCTGGATCATCGAAAAAGCAAGAGAGTTCCAGAAAAACATCTATTTCTGCTTTATTGACTATGCCAAAGCCTTTGACTGTGTGGATCACAATCAACTGTGGAAAATTCTGAGAGAGATGGGAATACCAGACCACCTGATCTGCCTCTTGAGAAATCTGTATGCAGGTCAGGAAGCAACAGTTAGAACTGGTCATGGAACAACAGACTGGTTCCAAATAGGAAAAGGAGTACGTCAAGGCTGTATATTGTCACCATGTTTATTTAACTTATATGCAGAGTACATCATGAGAAATGCTGGACTGGAGGAAACACAAGTTGGAATCAAGATTGTCGGGAGAAATATCAATAACCTCAGATATGCAGATGACACCACCCTTATGGCAGAAAGTGAAGAGGAACTCAAAAGCCTCTTGATGAGAGTGAAAGTGGAGAGTGAAAAGGCTGGCTTAAAGCTCAACATTCAGAAAACGAAGATCATGGCATCTGGCCCCATCACTACATGGGAAATAGATGGAGAAACAGTGGAAACAGTGTCAGACTTTCTTTTTCTGGGCTCCAAAATCACTGCAGATGGTGACTGCAGCCATGAAATTAAAAGACGCTTACTCCTTGGAAGGAAAGTTATGACCAACCTAGATAGCATATTCAAAAGCAGAGACATCACTTTGCCAACAAAGGTTCGCCTAGTCAAGGCCATGGTCTTTCCTGTGGTCATGTATGGATGTGAGAGCTGGACTGTGAAGAAGGCTGAGCGCCGAAGAATTGAAGCTTTTGAACTGTGGTGTTGGAGAAGACTCTTGAGAGTCCCTTGGACTGCAAGGAGATCCAACCGGTCCATTCTGAAGGAGATCAGCCCTGGGATTTCTTTGGAAGGAATGATGCTAAAGCTGAAACTCCAGTACTTTGGCCACCTCATGTAAAGAGTTGACTCATTGGAGAAGACTCTGATGCTGGGAGGGATTGGGGGCAGGAGGAGAAGGGGATGACAGAGGATGAGATGGCTGGATGGCATCACTGACTCAATGAATGTGAGTCTGAGTGACCTCCGGGAGCTGGTGATGGATAGGGACGGCCTGGCGTGCTGCACGTGCATGGCGGTCGCAAAGAGTCGGACATGACTGAGCGACTGATCTGATCTGATCTGAAAGTGATGTCAATGTGGCTGATCAGGAAACCTCCGTTTGAGGAAGAAGGACTTTAAACCATGAGGAGTGTTACTTTACACAATGACTTTTCTAAATTAAAAATAATAATGATGATGATATCATATTAGACAGTATTGAGGATTACCCAAATCAAGACAATCTCTAAAATCTGTATTTCTGAGCGCTGAACTCTAATCAGTAAGCAAATGGCTTCATCTGATGTGTTGGGAAATGAAATAATCATGCCTCCTTAGCAAAAAGAAAAAGAAAAACCTGTAACATGAACCTACCTACCCTGGGTTACATAATCTTTTACTCTAGTAAAATTAATGATGTTGCCTAAAAGAATACCTACTAAAAATGCATGCTGCATTTTCCTTGCGGCTAGGAATTTATGAGATTCTATTTCTCTTTTACTTGGCTCGTTACTCTTCACAGTGCTTTCTAAAAACAACTCTACCACCAAGTGGACAATACAAAAATCAGTTTATATGATACAATATTCAGGCTTTTTCCAATTCCATCCTCCAACTTCACAAGTTAGTGAAGGGTTATTAATTCTGGACTAACTAACAGAGGTCAGTAGAACTCACTATTTGAAGATGGGCAATCTCAAAAGATAAACCAGATGAAAGAATCGTTTTCCAGGACCATTTAAATGGTGGCATCTGAGCAGAACTGACACTACTGATCAGGGAATGCATGCCAACAGGTAAATATTTCCCCCATGGATATATCAGTGATGAGTATACACAGCTGAAGCAATTGTCTAACATAGGAACTCATGCTAAGTGGATCTTCGACAAGGAAATGTGTTTTTTACTGCTTTTATTTTGCATTTTTATAATTCTATGCCTACTTCAAAAGCAGAGAAACAGATGTCTGCTGTTTATGTCTCTATTCCTGCCCTGCAAATAGGTTCATCTGTACCTTTTTCTAGATTCCAATATATGCAATAACATACAATATTTGTTTGAAGGGGAGGGTGGGATGAATTGAGAGAGTAACACTAATATACACACGCTGCTGCTGCTGCTAAGTCGCTTCAGTCATGTCCGACTCTGTGCGACCCCATAGACGGCAGCCCACCAGGCTCCCCCGTCCCTGGGATTTTCCAGGCAAGAACACTGGAGTGGGGTGCCGTTGCCTTCTCCCATACACACGCTACCATGTGTAAAACTGCTAGTGGGAAGCTGTTGTATAGCACACAGAGCTCAGCTCGGTGCTCTGTGACTGACTGGATAGTGGGTAGAGGGAGGCTCAAGAAGAGGGGATATAGGTATACACGTAGCTGATTCATGTTGTTGGACAGAAGAAATTAACACAACATTGTAAAGCAAGTATATAAAAACATATATATATAAATAAAAAATAAATAAAGCAATTATACTCAAACAAAAACTTGCCTTTAAAACTATATTCAATTGATCTCAAACCCTAACTTTAAGAAATAGTTTTATCAGTAATAAAGTTTCTAAATATCATAATAAATAACTCATGCACCTGTTTAAAAAAAAAACAGCAGGGAAACAGAAACAAGCAACATTACAGAGAAATATTATATGGTGAAGAACACCAGGGCCCTCCCACTGGGGAGCGTGCTGTGCCCCTCCCCTGCACTCTGGCTCAGTCATGTAATTTACTTTGGTGAGCAGGATATTAGCAAATGTAACACAATCAGAGGCTTGGAAAGAGCTTGCTTGATTGAGTTTATTTGCTCTCGTTCCTCTGCTATCACCATGAAAACACGCCTTCTGTATTTGTTTGTGTGTATTCAGGATTTGCATTCCTTTAAGGTTCCCTCTAAGAACTGTTTCAGCTGCATCCTATATTTTGGCATGTTGTGCTTTCGTTTTCACGAATGTCAAAGTATGAGTGAACATCTCTGGTGATTTCTTCTTTGACCCATTGGTTATTTTAGGAGTATGTTATTTAATTTTCACATATTTTTAGTTCTATAAAGTCCCTTCTGTTATTGATTTCTGATATTATTGAACTGTGATCAGAGAATACATTTTGTAATTATTTCAATCCTACCAAATTTATTGAAGCTTGCTTTATTACTCTTGCTTGGAAAATCCCATGGACAGAGGTCCCTGGTGGGCCGCTGTCCATGGGGTCTGACTGAGCGACTTCACTTTCACTTTTCACTTTCATGCATTGGAGAAGGAAATGGCAACCCACTCCAGTGTTCTTGCCTGGAGAATCCCAGGGACGGGGGAGCCTGGTGGGCTGCCATCTATGGGGTCGCACAGAGTCGGACACGACTGAAGCGACTTAGCAGCAGCAGCAGCAGCAGCATATGGTCTATCCTGTAGAATGTTCCAATGTGGGCTCTGTCATTTTGGGGTGGAGTGATCTACAGCTGTTAATCAATATACTTGGTGTACAGCATTATACAATTCTTTGATTTCCTTGTTGATTTTCTGCCTATTTATTCTATGTATTATTGGAACTGGGGCATTGAAGTCCCAAGTATTATTTTTTTTTAATTTTCAATTTTTTCCTTCAGTTCCATGAATTTTTAGTTCCTGTACCAGAAATTCTGTTGTTAGGTACGTGCATGTTTATAAGTTATGTCTTCCTGATAAACTGGCACTTCAATCATTATAAAATGTCCTCTTTGTCTCTAGTTAGAATTTTTGTCTTAAAGTTTATTTGTCTCATATTTGTATAGCTACATCAGTGCTCTGGTAACTAATGGTGACTATTTGCATAGTATAACTTTTTTCCATCCTTTTTAAAGCTGTTGAATTTTTTTCATCTAATATGTACAGGCAGCATACAGTTGTATCATCTTTTTTTAATTCATCCTATTAATCTGTACCTTTTAATTGAAGAGTATAATCAATTTATATTTAATTTAATTAATGATAAGGGAGGATTGACATCTGCCATTTGTTATTTATTTTCTACGTATCTGGTGTTATTTTTGTTTCTTGATTCCTCCAATTCTGCCTTCTTTTGTGTTAAATAGATATTTTCTCCTGTACCATTTTTTTTTTGAGCATCCCAATAATTCTTTTTCAGGTTTTCATTTTTTTGTTCTTTATTTTTAATGGAAGGATAATTGCCTTACAGTACTGTGTTGGTTTCTGCCTCTGCTGTACCATTTTAGTCCCCTTGTCAATTCTTATTTTTTTAAGTCCTCTTACTTTATACATACCTTTTTTTTTTTTTTTTTGGTCGTGCCATGCAACTTGCAGGATCTCAGTTCTCCAACCAGGGATCAAATCCATGTCCCGTGTATTACAAGGTAAATTCTTACCCACTGGACCACCAGGGAAGTCCCCTTGTCAATTCTTATATTATGTATGTTTTATTTATTTCCCTACTAGCTGCCCTGGTGATTACAGTTAACTTATTAAGATTATACGGGGAAGGCAATGGCACCCCACCCCAGTACTCTTGCCTGGGAAATCCCATGGACAGAGCAGCCTCGTAGGCTCCAGTCCATGGGGTCGCTAAGAGTCGGACACGACTGAGCGACTTCACTTTCACTTTTCACTTTCATGCATTGGAGAAGGAAATGGCAACCCACTCCAGTGTTCTTGCCTGGAGAATCCCAGGGATCGGGGAGCCTGGTGGGCTGCCGTCTATGGGATCGCACAGAGTCGGACACAACTGAAGCGACTTAGCAGCAGCAGCAGCATTAAGATTGTAATAATCTGGTCCTGATTAATACTCCCTAATAATTTCAATAGTGTGTAAAAAAAATTGCCCTAAACAACTCCATTCCCCACCTCTCCTCTATACCGTGATTACCGTAAATTTCCTCTGTATACATTATGTACTTATCAGCATATATTTGGCTATTCTTTATGCAATTATCTTACATCAGATATGGGGGGAAGGAGTAACAAGCAAAAGCTATATTTGTATTATCTCTCATATTTACCCATGTTTTCCCACTTTATCAGTGGTCTTTATGTGGATTTGGCATACTGCATGGTGTCCTCACTGTTTAATTTTCCATATAGGGCAGATCTGCTAGTAATGAACTCTCACAGTTTCTGTTTACCTGATAAGGTCTTAATTCCTCCTTATCAGATAAAAATTCCTGGTTGATAGGTTTTATATTGCCTTTCAGTGCCTGATGTTCAAGCTGGTTTTAGAAAAGGCAGAGGAACCAGAGATCAAATTGCCAACATCCTCTGGATCATCGAAAAAGCAAGAGAGTTCCAGAAAAACATCTATTTCTGCTTTATTGACTATGCCAAAGCCTTTGACTGTGTAGATCACAATAAACTGTGGAAAATTCTGAGAGAGATGGGAATACCAGACCACCTGATCTGCCTCTTGAGAAATCTGTATGCAGGTCAGGAAGCAACAGTTAGAACTGGTCATGGAACAACAGACTGGTTCCAAATAGGAAAAGGAGTATGTCAAGGCTGTATATTGTCACCATGTTTATTTAACTTATATGCAGAGTACATCATGAGAAATGCTGGACTGGAAGAAACACAAGCTGGAATCAAGATTGCTGGGAGAAATATCAATAACCTCAGATATGCAGATGATACCACCCTTATGGCAGAATGTGAAGAGGAACTAAAAAGCCTCTTGATGAAAGTGAAAGTGGAGAGTGAAAAGGTTGGCTTAAAGCTCAACATTCAGAAAACGAAGATCATGGCATCTGGTCCCATCACTGCATGGGAAATAGATGGAGAAACAGTGGAAACAGTGTCAGACTTTATTTTTCTGGGCTCCAAAATCACTGCAGATGGTGACTGCAGCCATGAAATTAAAAGACACTTACTCCTTGGAAGGAAAGTTATGACCAACCTAGATAGCATATTCAAAAGCAGAGACATCACTTTGCCAACAAAGGTTCGCCTAGTCAAGGCTATGGTCTTTCCTGTGGTCATGTATGGATGTGAGAGGTGGACTGTGAAGAAGGCTGAGCACCGAAGAATTGATGCTTTTGAACTGTGGTGCTGGAGAAGACTCTTGAGAGTCCCTTGGACTGCAAGGAGATCCAACCAGTCCATTCTGAAGGAGATCAGCCCTGGGATTTCTTTGGAAGGAATGATGCTAAAGCTGAAACTCCAGTATTTTGGCCACCTCATGCGAAGAGTTGACTCATTGGAGAAGACTCTGATGCTGGGAGGGATTGGGGGCAGGAGGAGAAGGGGATGACAGAGGATGAGATGGCTGGATGGCATCACTGACTCGATGGATGTGAGTCTGAGTGACCTCCGAGAGCTGGTGATGGACAGGGAGGCCTGGCGTGCTGTGGTTCATGGGGTCGCAAAGAGTCGGACACGACTGAGCGACTGGTCTGATCTGATCTGATCAGTGCTTTAAATATGTCTTCTGTCTTCTGGTTTCCATGACATTTGATGAGAAGTCAGCTGTTAACGCTGTTGAGGTTCCTACATATCTCATGAGTTCCCCCCTCTCTTGCTATTTTCAGGACTGTATCTTTTCCTTTGACTTTCAACAGTTGGATTACACGATGTGTCTAGGTGTGAACCTCTATGAGTCTACCCCGTGTGGAGCTCTTGAACATCTTGGATATGCAGGTGAATGTTTTCCATCAAATTTGTTAAATTTTCAGCCGTTATTTCTTCAATTATTTTTTTCCTGCCCTTTTCTCACTCCCCTTTCCTCTAGAACTTCCATTATGGTTGTATTGGTAAATCCTTTGGTGTGTCACTGGTTTGTGAGGCTTTGTTCATTTTTCTTCATCTTTTTTTTTTTTTCTTCCCCAGACTGGATATGGATGCCCACATCTTCAAGTTCCCAGATTCCTTTTTGCCTGTTCATATTTGCTGTTTAGCTCCACTACTGATTTCCTTCATTTTGTTTTTTGTACTTTTAAGCTCCAGAGTTTCCATTTCTTTTCATAATTTATGCCTCTTTATTGATATTTTCTATTTTGTAAGATGCTGTTATCACACATTAATTCTTTAGACTTGGTTTGCTTTAGCTCTTTGGAATACTTAAAACGGTTGATTTAAAGTCTCTTATAAGTTCAATATCCAGGGTTCCTTAGGTATAATTTCTACTGATTGCATTTTTTCCTTGTATGGAGTATATTTTCTTAATTCTGTTTTTTAAACTATGCCTCATAATTTATGTCTTAAATTATGCCTTGATATTTTTAATCTGTTTTAAAATTATGTCTCATAATTGTTGGTAAAAAACTGAACATTTAATGAACTTTAATGATTACCAAGGGGGAAGGGTTGGGGGTGGGGAGGGATAGACTGGGAATTTGGGATTGACATGTACATACTGCTATATTTAAAATAGATTAAAAAGAGACTTTTTAATAGATAGCATCACCAACACAATGGACATGAATTTGAGCAAACGCCAAGAGATAGTAGAGGCCAAAGCAACCTGGTGTGCTACAGCCCACAGGGTCACAAAGAGTCAGACGTGACTGAGCAACAACAAAAAGGTGGCCTAGGCGGAGACGACAATGGCACCCCACTCCATTACTCTTGCCTGGAAAATCCCATGGACAGAGGATCTTGGTAGGCTGCAGTCCATGGGGTCGAGAAGAGTCGGACATGACTGAGCGACTTCCCTTTCACTTTTCACTTTCATGCACTGGAGAAGGAAATGGCAACCCATTCCAGTGTTCTTGCCTGGAGAATTCCAGGGACGGGGGAGACTGGTGGCTTCCGTCTATGGGGTCGCACAGAGTTGGACACAACTGAAGTGACTTAGCAGCAGCAGCAATGGTCAAGTGGCTAAGATTCTACGATCCCAATTCAGGGAGCCCAGGTTCACTCCCTGGTCAGGGAGCTAGATCCCACAGGCCACAACTGAGTTTGCAGGCCACAACTAAAGATTTCACATGCTGCAACAACAATCAAAGATCCTGCATGCCACAACTAAGACTCAGCACAGTCACATAAATAAATACTTTTAAATAGATTTTTAAAAAATATTGATGGGAAAAAAAACTAAACATTTAAAATAATACAACAACTCTGGGAACCAGATTTGCTCACTGCACCTATAGTGCTTGTTATCATTACCACTTTTTAAAGCTGTTGCTATTTGTTTAGAGACTTTCCTGAACTAATTCTGTAAAGTCTACATTCTTCATCACATAGTGTCTCTACTTGGCTAGTTTACTGGTGAGCTAATGATTAGACAGAAATTTCCTTAGATACTGGAACCAATCTCCCAGATTTTACTGCGAATGGCTCTTTGCGAGTGTGGGAGCATATCTTTAAAATTCAGCTTATAACTCCACCTTAGCCTTCACTTCCTGCTTGCAAATAACCTCGAAGTCAATCAAGAAAGAGAGCTTTGGGGCTTCTCAGGTCTCTTTTAAGCATGCTCATAGCTCATCCATGTACACAGCCTTCTAGATTACCAGGAATATTTTAGAGTTTTTCAAAGTGCATTTGCCAGCTATTCCTTTTAAGCTATTAGTCTATTGTTTGTCCCAACTGCTATTCATCTAAAGCACGTGCAAAGTTAAAATCCCTGCTTTTAATTGTTCTTGACAATTCCCTCTGTGCAAAGAGATTTTTAGCACTGAGTGAGTTCTGCATCAGTCTTGTAATTGAAGTCTTCCAGGGAACCACCAGATAAGTCAGATCACAACGATGCTATAAAAAAAGAGGCTTTGAATAAACTCCAAATACATTTTGCCCTCTGGGTCTCTCTGGTGGCTGTCAAGTTGCCCTGGAAATGTAGGCAATTATTTTTTAAGACTATTGCATAACTGGAAAGTGGGGGCAGGAAGTACTAGGGCAAGCTAAAATGCCAGAGAGCTCAATGTTCACACTAAGATTCAGCCATTTTTCATGATTAAACAATTCCTGAGTTACAACAAGCCTTTGATTAATTTCTAGAGTTCTAAAGAAGTTAATTCTGAAAATTTTTTCCCAGTTTTTTCATTGCTCTTTAAGGAGAGAAAAATCTTTGGAGGTCTTATTTTCTGCCATTTTTCCTGATATTTACCCATAACCTTTATCAAGCCAAAAATAGTCTGAACTATGGCTAAATACAAAAGCACTAGGAGCAGACACGGGCATCATGGGAACAAGGAGTTGGGAATTGTGGGACTTTCCTGGCGGTCCAGTACTTAAGACTTTGTCTTCCAATGCAGGGGGTGTGTGTTCAATCCCTTAACATCTCACATGTCTGGGGGCCAAAAAACCAAAACATAAAACAGAAGTAGTATTGTAACAAATTCAATAAAGACTTTAAAAAAGAGAGAGAGTTAGGAGTTTTAACCTAATGAAGACATAAGGTAAAGCCTGTGTCTTCTGTGAAATTGCCCCATAAGGCCCATTCAGAATAGCCACTAATTTTCAGCACCTGTTCATCTGCCTTTAATTAAACCTGCTCCCCCTTAAACACCAGCACCAAGATAAATGAGAGTAAGCTAATTCAATCTTATTGATTCCCTGTTCTGTTTAATCACTAGAGTTACTGTTTTGCTTAATTACTAAAGATTGCATTCTACTATTTCTATTTCAAATACACCTTGACTCAGGTACAATATTTCTGCAGAGAAATGTGCTCTACCTTCCAGTCCTTATATAAACATTTAAAACTCAACAGTTTCGTCAACAAAAAATTAGCTGTCTGAAGTTAAGAGCTGAAACCAATGTTGTAAAAAATAAGTGGTGTAGGCTGGGGGATAACTGGAGACCTCTGAAGGAAGTAACATCTAAGTGGAATTCTGCAGGATGGAAGAGGATTTAGGAGAATGCGGAGAAAGATTGTATGTCCAAGACCTTCCAGCCCAGAATCAGCATAATATGCTCTGAGGTCAGTGAGCAGAATATAGTGGTAAATAATGCGGGGAAGGCAATGGCACCCCACCCCAGTACTTTTGCCTGGAAAATCCCATGGACGGAGGAGCCTGGTAGGCTCCAGTCCATGGGGTCACTAAGAGTCGGACACGACTGAGCGGCTTCACTTTCACTTTTCGCTTTCATGCATTGGAGAAGGAAATGGCAACCCACTCCAGTGTTCTTGCCTGGAGAATCCCAGGGAGAGGGGAGCCTGGTGAGCTTCCGTCTATGGGGTCGCACAGAGTCGGACACGACTGAAGCGACTTAGCAGCAGCAGCAATGTGGGAAAGAGAAGAAGGTTAAATTGAGGGAGATTTGGGGGGGTTAAGGAGACAAGAGAAAACTTTAAACAACAGGCAGAGAATTTTGGACTCCAGGACAATGGTTCACAACCATATCCTCTCTTCCAGCATGCTTGAGGGATACAGTTATTCCCAGGGCCAGCAATGGCCCACAAGTCAATAGATCCTCAACTACAGGGATGTGGAAGTGAGAAAGATATTAGGCTATCTAAGAAGGAAGGAGGGGTGGTGACGGACATGAGAGATTTCAAAAACTCCCCTTAAGGAAGGGGCTTCTCTGGTGGCTCAGTGGTGAAGACCGCCTGCCAATGCTAGAGACATGGGTTCAATCCCTGCCTGGGGGTCTGGGGAGGGAAGCCCACATGCCATGGAGCAACTAAGCCTGTGCACCGCAACTCTTGAGCCTGTGCTGCAGAGCCTGGGAGCCACAACTAGCCAGCCCACATGCCGCAACTGCTGAAGCCCAAGTGCCCTAGAGCCCGTGCTCCACGTCAAGAGAAGCCCCTGCAATGAGAAGCCCACGGACCGCAACTAGAGAGGAGCCCCCACCACCCTCAACTAGAGAAAAGCCCATGCCGCAACAAAGCCCAACACAGCAAAAATATAAATTAAAAAAAATTTTTTTAAAAACCCACTTGACATTTTGATATTGCTTCCTTCAGCACTCCACTCATCCCTGCCTGCACACTAAGTAACTCAGCCGTGTTCAACTCTTTGTGACCCCCCTCCCCGGACTGCAGCCCACCAGGCTCCTCTGTCCGTGGGATCCTCCAGGCAAGAATACTGGAGTGGGGAGCCGTGGGAAGCCACAGGAGACCTTTGAAGAAAATGCTGTCCTTTGTAACGTGCTTCACAGCTACTTTTTAAAGTATTTCATGGAGTAATAACCTAATTTCCTAAACATTAGACAGGACTATTTCTGCACTTTTCAAGAGTAATTCACACAATACTCAACCAATAGATTTTCGTTAAAAAGGTTCAGTCCACATAAGTTTGAGAAATCACATATCACATCCCTTTCTGTCAAGAGTTCACAAACCATATTAATTAGTCTACTAAAGGATCTAAGAACTCCCAGTGTAGAACTCCCTGTTCCAATTTTCACACCACTTTCCACACACTTATTTGATCATAAATCTTATTCCCACATAATACCTATTAAGATCCTAGCACTCCACAGAAAAAGTTAAGAAACACTGGCCAACATTAGCATCCGTGTGGTTGGGGCACGTCACATGTGGTTCTGTGCTCACCAGATCTTCTTATACAAGATAATAAAGCAGGAAGTGGCATTTCTCCTACTCTCCAGAAACCCCACTTCCCACAGCCCTTCCGGTCTGTTCCAACTTGCCTCTTCAGTTCCTTATGCAGAGAACCCAACTCCCTACCCAGTGGGAAAAAAAAAAAAAAGTGAAAGCTTTAGTCGCTCACTCCTGTCTGACTCTTTGCGACCCCATGGACTGTAGCCCACCAGGCTCCTCTGTCCACGGGATTATCCCCCTAAGAACACTGGAGAGGGTTGCCATTCCCTACTTCAGGGGATCTTTCTCACCCAGGGATCAAACCTGGGTCTTCTGCGTTGCAGGCAGATTCTTTACCACCTGAAGCCCTCCCCTCCTACCCTATAAGACCCTCCAGAGGGCTTTATTTAGTGGGGATGATGAAGTGAGGCTCCTGGGTTCCTCAGTGTTTTTCTGAGACCCTCACCAATGTCCACGCCCGGAATATGGCCTAAGTAACCGAGCTGGCGGAGAAGGAAATGGCAACCCACTCCAGTATTCTTGCCTAGAGAATTCCTTGGACAGAGGAGCCTGGTGGGCCGCTGTCCATGGGGTCGCACAGAGTAGGACACGACTGAAGCAACTTAGCAGTAGCAGCAGCAGAAGCAACCGAGCTGGCTAAAGGAGAACCCAGCCCGGAGGGCCTAATGACCCTGTGTGCCGGTCTGTGTAATTAACCAGAGGAACGGGAAGGGCTAGGAAAAGCTGCTGAGCAAGAAACAAAAGAGAAGAACAGGCCTGTCTGGGCCTGAACGAATTACAAAAGTACATGAGAATAAAAACGAGGAATGGCCGTCTCCCTAGCTCTCATTTCCTTCTGCAAACGCCCTGAGTGGCCTTTTTAATTCTTCCCCACCACTTCTGTAGGCAGATTTCTCCTTCAAAACTGTGCTGTGGGCGCCCTCTGCTGGCAGTTAGGTTTAAAACCAACTACAGCATGGGCTCACATTCAGAAAACGAAGATCATGACATCTGGTCCCATCACTTCATGGGAAATAGATGGGCAAACAGTGGAAACAGTGGCTGACTTGATTTTGGGGGGCTCCAAAATCACTGCAGATGGTAACTGCAGCCATGGAATTAAAAGACACTTACTCCTTGGAAGGAAAGTTATGACCAACCTAGATAGCATATTCAAAAGCAGAGACATTACTTTGCCAACAAAGGTCCGTTTCCAGTGGTCATGTAGGGATGTGAGAGTTGGACTGTGAAGAAAGCTGAGCACTGAAGAATTGATGCTTTTGAACTGTGGTGTAGGAGAAGACTCTTGAGAGTCCCTTGGACTGCAAGGAGATCCAACCAGTCCGTTCTAAAGGAGATCAGTCCTGGGTGTTCATTGGAAGGACTGATGTTGAAGCTGAAACTCCAATACTTTGGCCACCTCATGCGAAGAGTTGACTCATTGGAAAAGACCCTGATGGTGGGAGGGATTGGGGGCAGGAGGAGAAGGGGAAGACAGAGGATGAGATGGCTGGATGGCATCACCAACTCAATGGACATGAGTTTGGGTAAACTCCGGGAGTTGGTGATGGACAGGGAAGCCTGGCATGCTGCACTTCATGGGGTCACGAAGAGTTGGACATGACTGAGCGAGTGAACTGAACTGAACAGCATGGGCTTCCCAGATGGTTCAGTTGTAAATAATCTGCCTGCCAATGTAGGAGACACAGGTTTGATGCCTGGGTCCAGAAAACCCTCTGGAGAAGAAAATGGACACCCACTCCAGTATTCTTCCCCAGAAAACCCCACGGATAAAGGAGCCTGGTGGGCTATGGTACATGGACTTGCAAAGAGTCAGACACAACTTAGCGACTGAGCACAGCATAGGGGAATTTCCTGGTTGAGACTCCAAGTTTCCACTGCAGGGGCATCGGGTTTGATACCTAGTGTGTGAGCTAAGACCTCTCATGCCCCCATGGTGCAGTCAAAAAAATAAAATACTTTAATTTTAAAAATTAAAAAATAAAACCAACTACAGCATAAAAGTTACATTTGGGTGGCCTGCAGAGATCTTTGCCATCTACACATTCGCTCTTAAACTTGGCTATGCTTCCTAGCAAAGATGACGGTTCAACTTCTTTTCTATCAGCAACAACAAAAAGTAGGGGGGGATGATAAAAAAAAAAAGGAGTGGTAAAATAAATTATTATACTTCATACAATGAAACGCAGTCCACCTAAATTGTGTCCACCACTATGTAAGGTACTGAAGAATAAAAAATTAGTAATACTTTGCCTCTACTCTCAAGGAACTTGCAAGTTAGAGTGAGAAGACCAAGATACAATGCAATTCTCAAAAGGAAGAATTTCACAAAATTTCTGTAACATGTGCCTTGAATGCTGATTCCAGTAAGTTCACTGAATCTATAAAGAAGCAACTCAGGACTTCACTGGAATTCCCATGGTTAAGACTCCAAGCTTCTGATGCAGGGGGCATGGGTTCGATCCCTGGTCAGGGAACTAAGATCCCACATGCCATGCCATGCACCATGGCCAAAAAAAATCAAGAAGAAGAAACTCAACAGAGCAGGCCATGCCTTCTTAAATGTGCATCTTGCTGGAAATGTTTGGTTACATGACAATATGGACTCAGCCAATGATGGTAACAGCCAACTATTATGGAATACTTGTTGGGAGCCAGTCACAAAAAGTTTCATGCGTGTTAGCTCATTTTATGAATTAGGTTCAGAGATGAGCCTAAGGAAGAACTGAGGTTCAGAGATGCCAAGATCACACAATCAGAAAGTGGCAGAGTCAGCATTCAAGCCAAGGTCTGCTTGACTCCAAAGTCCCTTTAATCTCCACCCACTACACTACCACGATCATTATCAGTTTCCATAAATATCACTGCTACCTGAGGTTTCCCTCCACCTGATCACTGAGTATAATGTGTGGGCTAAGTCACTTCAGTCACGTCTGACTCTTTGCGACCCCGTGGACTGTAGCCCACCAGGCTCCTCTGTCCATGGGATTCTCCAGGCAAGAATACTGAAGTGCGTTGCCATGCTCCCCTCCAGGGGATCTTCCCAACCCAGGGATCAAACCCGTGTCTCTCATGTCTCCTGCATTGGCAGGTGGGTTCTTTACCACTAGCGCCACCTGGGAAGCCCACTGAGGATAATGGATGCAATGGTCAACAATAGTATCCTATTTCATGTTCATACTGAGCAAAGCCCTGTGTGAAGGCCCTGGCCTTAAGGAGTATACAATAACAATGGAGCAGGGGCTACATGCAAAATAAATTAAATGTAGCCAATAGATTTTCCACATGGCAAAAAAACAGCTAGTTTGAAAACATAATAGAAAACAACTTCCACTAACAAAAGCATTCAAATACCCCAGAATAAACATTTAAACATTTGTCAAGTCTTTATGAAGAAACTTACAGAGCTTTTATAGAAATGTATGATGTAGAATAAATACAAAGTTAATCACAGTTCCTGGATGAGAAGACTCAATATTGCAAATATATTCATTCTCTTCAATTTGTTAAATGTAAAAAGTAAATCTGGTTTATTGATTTGGTTATTGAATCACTGTGACATCAGCACAGAAATAGACCTATATATCAACTCTAAAATTCAATTAAC
This sequence comes from Tragelaphus eurycerus, assembly GCA_935064755.1. Taxonomy (NCBI): domain Eukaryota; kingdom Metazoa; phylum Chordata; class Mammalia; order Artiodactyla; family Bovidae; genus Tragelaphus; species Tragelaphus eurycerus. Next base: position 21,815,750 of record CAKXYN010000033.1, on the reverse strand, counting down.
AATGGATATGGGGAGTTTAGTCTATGATAAAAGTAGCATTTCAAACTAGTGGGGAGAATAGTCAATAAGTGGTATGTAACAGCTGGCTGTACATTTGAGAAAACACAAATTCCTACTCTTACAAGAGACATAAAAACAAATTCTAGTGGATTAAGGATTTAAACATTAAAACAAATAAAAGTAACAGAAGAAAAATAAGGCAATATTTTTATATGGAGATAGGAAAGAAAGCCTTCCCCAAAATGCCACTCAGGTCCAACATTATGATTAAAAAATAATGACATGTTTGATGAGGTAAAAAACAAAATGTCTGGAAATGAACAGACACAAAAAAGAAAGACAAAATGGTAAACTTCAGGGGAAAAATATTCGAGCTATATATGACAGTCAGAGAAAACAATGCATTATTAATTTTAAAAACAACAAAAAACAGAGTTCAGAAAAGTCTTCATTAATGTTAAATATAAAATGCACAAAAGAAAAGACAAATATAAATTAGATCACTACATTATTTTTATGGGATGGTAAAGAGACTTCCTGGTGGCTCAGACGGTAAAGCATCTGCCTGCAATGCAGGAGACCCGGGTTCAATCCCTGGGTTGGGAAGATCCCCTGGAGAAGGAAATGGCACCCCACTCCAGTATTGTTGTCTGGAAAATCCCATGGACGAAGGAGCCTGGTAGGCTACAGTCCATGGGGTCGCAAAGACTCTGACAGGATTGAGTGACTTCACTTTCACTTTCAAATAGACTTGTACTGCTGTACTGTTTGAACTTCCACAGTGATCACATGCTACAAGAAAAAAATAACTATAAAATATTTCCATTTCTGAAGAACAACAATAAGTAAAAGAACAATCCTTTACAGGTGACCTTAATACCCAACAAGCAGCATCTTGAATGAGTGAGTACTTGAAAGTCTCCACCTTGTGGCATATTCAGAAATGCTCTAGTAACCTAAGAAATAGGATGATTCAAAATTAGTGACTTCTCCTTCTGAGGAGCTAATCGCTAAAAAGCAATGACAGGGACTTGCCTGATGGTCCAATGGTTAAGAATAATCCACTTTACTCATCAGTTCAGTTCAGTCACTCAGTCGTGTCCAACTCTGTGACACCAAGGACTGCAGCGCGCCAGGCCTCCTTGTCCATCACCAACTCCTGGAGCTTGCTCAAACTCATGTCCATTGAGTCAGTGGTGCCATCCAACCATCTCATCCTCTGTCATCCCCTTCTCCTCCTGCCTTCAATCTTTCCCAGCAACAGGGTCTTTTCCAAGGAGTCAGTTCTTCGCATTAGGTGGCCAAAGTACTGGAGTTTCAGCTTCAGCATCAGTCCTTCCAATGAATATTCAGAAGTGATTTCCTTGAGGATGGACTGGTTGGATCTCCTTGCAGTTCAAGGGACTCTCAAGAGTCTTCTCCAACACCACAGTTCAAAAGCATCACTTCTTCGGCGCTCAGTTTTCTTTATAGTCCAACTCTCACATCCATACATGACCACTGGAAAAACCATAGCCTTGACTAGACAGACCTTTGTTGGCAAAGTAATGTCTCTGCTTTTTAATACACTTTCTGGGTTGGTCATAGTCTTTCTTCCAAGGAGCAAGCGTCTTAATTTTGAGTCACCATCTCCGGTGATTTTGAAGGCCAGGAAAATAAAGTCTGTCACTGTTTCCACTGTTTCCCCATCTATTTGCCATGAAGTGATGAGACCAGATGCCATGATCTTCATTTTCTGAATGTTGAGTTTTAAGCCAACTTTTCACCCTATCTTTCGCTTTCATCAAGAGGCTCTTTAGTTCTTCTTCGCTTTCTCCCATAAAGGTGGTGTCATCTGCGTATCTGAGGTTATTGATTTTTCTCTCAGCAATCTTGATTCCAGCTTGTACTTCATCCAGCCTGGCATTTCGCATGATGTACTCTGCATATAAGTTAAATAAGTAGGGTGACAATACAACAAGACAGCCTTGATGTACTCCGTGCCTGATTTGGAACCAGTCTGTTGCTCCATGTCCAGTTCTAACTGTTGCTTCTTGACCTGGATACACACTTCTCAGGAGGCAGGTCAAGTGGGCGCCATTATTCCCATCTCTTGAAGAATTTTCCATATTTTATTGTGATTCACACAGTCAAAGGCGTTGGCATAGTCAATAAAGCAGAAATAGATGTTTTTCTGGAACTTTCTTGCTTTTTCAAAGATCCAGCGGATGTTGGCCATTTGATCTCTGGTTCCTCTGCCTTTTCTAAATCCAGCTTGAACATCTGGAAGTTCATGGTTCACCTACTGTTGAAGCCTGGCTTAGAGAATTTTAAGCATTACTTTGCTAGCATGTGAGATGAGGGCAATTGTGCGGTAGTTTGAGCATTCTTTGGCATTGCCTTTCTTTGGGATTGGAATGAAAACTGATCTTTTCCAGTTCTGTGGCTACTGCTGAGTTTTCCAAATTTGCTGGTATATTGAGTGCAGCACTTTCACAGCATCATCTTTGGGGATTTGAAATAGCTCAACTGGAATTCCATCACCTCCACTAGCTTTGTTCGTAGTGATGCTTTCTAAGGCCCACTTGACTTCACATTCCAGGATGTCTGGCTCTTCATGAGTGATCACATCATTGTGGTTATCTAGGTCATGAAGGTCTTTTTTGTACAGTTCTTCTGTGTATTCTTACCACCTCTTCTTAATATCTTCTGCTTCTGTTAGGTCCATATCATCTCTATCCTTTATTGAGCCCATCTTTGTATGAAATGTTCCCTTGGTATCTATAATTTTCTTGAAGAGATCTCTAGTCTTTCCCTTTCTATCCTCTATTTCTTTGCATTGATCACTGAGGAAGACTTTCTTATCTCTCGTTGCTATTCTTTGGAACTCTGCATTCAAATGGGTATATCTTGCCTTTTCTCCTTTGCCCTTAGCTTCTCTTCTTTCCTCAGCTATTTGTAAGACGTCCTCAGACAACCATTTTGCCTTTTTGCATTTCTTTTTCTTGAGGATGGTCTCGATCACTGCCTTCTGTACAATGTCATGAACCTCCATCCATAGTTCTTCAGGCAGTCTATCAGATCTAATTACTTGAATCTATTTGTCACTTCCACTGTATAGTCATAAGGGATTTGATTTAGGTCATACCTGAATGGTCTAGTGGTTTTCCCTACTTTCTTCAATTTAAGTCTGAATTTGGCAATAAGGAGTTCATGATCTGAGCCACAGTCAGCTCCTGGTCTTGCTTTTGCTGACTGTATAGAGCTTTTCCATCTTTGGCTGCAAAGAATATAATCAATCTGATTTCGGTATTGACCATCTGGCGATTTCCATGTGTAGAGTCTTCTCTTGTGTTGTTGGAAGAGGGTGTTTTCTATGACCAGCACATTTTCTTGGCAAAACTCGATTAGCCTTTGACCTGCTTCATTCCATATTCCAAGGCCAAATTTGCCTGTTACTCTAGGTATCTCTTGACTTCGTACTTTTCCATTCCAGTCCCCTATAATGTAAAGGACATCTTTTCTGGGTGTTAGTTCTAGAAGGTCTTGTAGGACTTCATAGAACCATTCAACTTCAGCTTCTTCAGCATTATTGGCTGGGGCATAGGCTTGGTTTACTGTGATATTGAATGGTTTGCCTTGGAAATGAACAGAGATCATTCTGTCATTTTTGAGACTGCACCCAAGTACTGCATTTCAGACTCTTTTGTTGACTATGAGGCCTACACCATTTCTTCTAAGGGATTCTTGCCCATAGTAGTAGATATGATGGTCATCTGAATTAAATTTGCCCATTTTAGTTCAATGATTTCCGAAAATGTCAATGTTCTTTCTTGCCATCTCCTGTATGACCACTTCCAATTTACCTTGATTCATGGACCTAACATTCTAGGTTCCTATGCAATATTGTTCTTTACCTCATCAGTTTACTTTCATCATAGTCACATCCACAATTAGACGTTGTTTTTGCTTTGGCTCCATCTCTTCATTCTTTCTGGAGTTATTTCTCCACTCTCCTCCAGTAGCATATTGGGCACCTGCCAACCTGGGGAGTTCATCTTTCAGTGTCCTATCATTTTGCCTTTTCATACTGTTCATGGGGTTCTCAAGGCAAGAATACTGAAGTGTTTTGCCATTCCCTTCTCCAGTGGACCACATTCTGTCAGAATTCTCCATCATGACCCATCTGCCTTGGGTGGCCCTACACGGCATGGGTCACAGTTTCATTGAGTTAGACAAGGCTATGGTCCATGTGATCAATTTGATTAGTTTTCTGTGATTGTGGTTTTCTTTCTTTGCTCATATATCCAGAGAAAAACATGATCTGAAAAGGATATATGCACCCCAGTGTTCACTGCAGCACTGTTTACAATAGCCAAGACATGGAACAACCCTAACATCCATCAACAGGGAAATATATAAGGAATCTGTGTGTGCGTGTGTGTGTGTGTGTGTGTGCGTATACACACACAAATATAGAATAAGATACTACATGCCACACATCATGGCCAAAAAACAGAAACAATAAACTTTTTAAAAAGTAATGATAGTAGATTTGCTGGTCCATGAAAGGTTTAAAAGCCTATTTTAAAAGAAACGGACATATAAAGCAATTATCCTTCAATTTAAAAATAATTTTTTAAAAATAAATAAATGAACAAGAGTACAATGTCTCATTTCTCCTTCCCATGAGTTCATCTTCTCATCACTCTACTCCACCGTCAAGGTTTTGCAAAACCATCTAGGGAAAGACAGAAATACCTGTGCTGTTTGATATTGCCTGCTGTGGTTTTTATGCTCTATTATTCTTCTGGCATAAAAACAGAAAACAAAGAAAATGAAAGGAGGACAAGCAGGGAAAGAAGGAAAGGATCCCCTAAAGGTTTCAAAATAGATTTTGGAAACTCCCTGAAGAGAGAGTGTACAGAAAGAAAAGGTAGGAGATACAGAAGCCAACAATAATACCACAAACCGAGAAGACTGCCTGAGACCTGGGCTTACTGGAGTCTCTCCAGGCTGGAGGAGCATAGAGGTCCACGGGAAGCAATCCACTCAGCCACAGAGCCCCAGCTGGGAGGTGAGGGGTGACAGTGTGTGGGACGAGAAGACGCTCAGTCACTGGGGACCCAAGTGAGGTAAGGCCCAAGAGCCGCTCCCTCAAGACCACAGAGTGATGGCATGACAAGAGGGAAGGCAGCATGGTGTGCTGGCCAGAGTCCTGAGACAGCCTCTAGAACCTCTCAAAGCCTCAGAATGGCATGAGGGAGCAGCAGAAAGTCTCCCCTGCCCCTCAGGGGGCCACAGAAGAGGTAGAGAGAGACCCAAAGTGCATGCGGGAACCTGGAGGTCCCAAGTGGGGTGTGTGAACTGATGGGCAGAGACAAACACAAAACAAATATTAGCAGCAGATGCCACTTGAGCAAGATGAAGATCCTCCATCAGGAGACCTCCTGCTCCTCCAGGTTCCTCACACACACACATATGGCACCCCCTGTACACAGAAGGGAAATTCTGAGTTCACTGAGGAAACCTCTCTGACTAGATTAAGCACAGAGACCAGGTAAAATGAGGCTCACAAGAAAGGCAGAGGTGTGTTATAAATTATGCTTTATGTTGCTGAGGCCTGAATTTGTGGACTGTGCAAAGTTAACCCCCAACACTAGTTTTACAGGATTGTTTTAATATGACAAGATGAGACCAATGATAGGGAAGGTCCCATATACATGTCTCCAGCCATCAGATGCTTGTTGTCATTACTACAGTTCAAGATTCATTGCCCAGTCACTTTCAGCACCATCATTTACTAAACAAAAGAAGCAAGGCAGTGCGACCAAGCTTATTAAGCTTATTTTTACAGTAAGCAAGAATATATCAATGTATCACCTCAGAATTAACTATTTCTTTTTCCCACACATAAGTGCTCGTGATTCAGGCATCCCACCTATAAGACAAGACATTATCTCTAAGCTGGTAAGACACATTGATTCAAGATTTCCTTTATACAAAAGAATAAAGGATTCAACAAGCCATTTTTTAATAGTTACAGTCCAGCCCAGTTTTGCTGCTTGCTTGTCAAATCCCATTTGATTGCACTGGGTTAAGATAAATTTAATCGACTACCTGTCTTCAAGTCCAGCGAGGCATCGACTGTTTTTCCTTTAAAGTTATACCATCAGAAGCAAGACAGTAATTCTCATTAATGTGTTTATCACACTAAAGATTGCAACTACATATCTATGGTGTGCTGAGTATTCTGCACAATTACTTAATTTAAACTTGACAACTATCCCTGTTTTACAGATTAGCAAACTGAGTCTCAGAAAGGCTAAGTTACAATAAAGGCACAAAGTAAATGGCAATGCCTATATTTCACTCTACCACAACACCTTGCTAATGAAAATACCTAAGCTCATCTGAAGTTTATACTTTAAAATATTCTTGTCAAGAAACTCTGCTGCTGGGTCAGTCGTGTCCGACTCTGTGCGACCCCATAGACGGCAGCCCACCAGTTTCCCCGTCCCTGGGATTCTCCAGGCAAGAACACTGGAGTGGGTTGCCATTTTCATCTCCAATGCATGAAAGTGAAAAGTGAAAGTGAAGTCGATCAGTCCTGTCGGACTCTTAGCGGTCCCCGTGGACTTTAGCCTACCAGGCTCCTCCATCCATGGGATTTTCCAGGCAAGAGTACTGGAGTGGGGTGCCATTTCCTTCTCCAAGAAACTCTAGGTCTAGAATAACAAGTCATTCCACCTCTCCTCCCACTCTCATCCCCTACCCATTCCACCACACACCTTCCCTCTGACACACTCACATCTATTCCCTACACCCACTTGCCTTCTTCCAAGCCTTCACAGAGCTGTTCCCTCTGCTTAGACTGTCCTACCTTTCTTCTCCACTTAAGAGAACCCCAACCCATCCTCCCCAATGGGACAGCGACTTCGAAATCTTTGCTCCCTCTCCCAAGGAGGATTAGTTGCGTCCACTCCAGCATGTGTCATCAGTTTATTTTTCTATCAAAGCGCACATCCACCACTTGAGATTGGCATTTGCCTGCCTCTTTGACCACTACTAGAACATGAACTCCTCAAAATCAGGGTCTGGAAACCTACCTCTGCATATCTGTTCATCTAAGTACTTAGGGAGCGCACAGTGGGAGTTCAAAAAGTGCTTGTTGAATTCATGAATGAATTTCCTTTTAAATCAAGGTCGGTGTTTCACATGTCCTAGATTGTGAATGAACCATATGTACGTAAACACTGTGAAGTAACTGGCTCTTAAATGATTTTAAGAATGACCACGAAGAAAGGCTTCACTCACCCAAACCCAGTTTTTTCAGAGACCTCGCCCCGTTTCATCAGTTTCAGCCCAGGCAAGAGATGGTCCCGCCTCCCTGCCTGCCAATCAACCGGCCCTCGCGCCTGCGCAGACATCGCCCTCTCCCGAAGCCCCGCCCCAGTCACCGCCCCGAGACAGTTGCGGGCGGTTAAATGTGGCGGGAGCTTTTCCTTCATTAGCTCTCCCACTATGACGATCACCTACAGCTGCATTGCAAATGGCCGAGCGGTCCTAGCGGAGCTGGCCCTAACCGGCGGGTCTTATCAGGTAGCCCTCCGTCGGCTCCTCAGCCTTCGGCCTTCTCAGATCCCACCTTTCGAGGGTGGCGCCCACCGGACCCGCTGAAGGGCGGTCCCGAGCGGGCTGAGGGGCGTAAGGCCCCGCCCCCGTGAACGGCCTGGCTGGTGAGCTGTGAATCCCTGGCGGGAGCCACTCGCACTCTCCGGCGGCCGAGCCGCAAGTGCGCCGCCCAGGGGTTAGTGTTGGTGCTGCATGCGACGTACTTGGTGACTTAGCTGTCACGTTTAATTCCGGAGACCCCTTAAAGATTTTCTCTCCCTCGCAGAGAAATGGCTTGCGGTTCAACATACGTTTATGAACATGTTTTAGTTGCAAAATCCCAGAATCAAGGTGTGTAAGGGAACAATACAACAATGAAAACGGCGCCTGGAGCTGTCCTTTTATACCCAAGGGCTGCATTCAGTCCTCCTGCAGTGTGTAATAAGTATTTCAATGGACGTAGATAGAGATTGGGGGAAGGCAATGGCACCCCACCCCAGTACTCTTGCCTGGAAAATCCCATGGACGGAGGAGCCTGGTAGGCTGCAGTCCATGGGGTCGCTAAGAGTCGGACACGACTGAGCGACTTTGCTTTCACTTTTCACTTTCATGCATTGGAGAAGGAAATGGCAACCCACTCCAGTGTTCTTGCCTGGAGAATCCCAGGGACGGGGGAGCCTGGTGGGCTGCCGTCTATGGGGTCGCATAGAGTCGGACACGACTGAGCGACTTAGCAGCAGAAGCAGCAGGTAGAGATTGCTACGGTAGCACTCAGGATGGATGACTGCTTGCCAACCAAAGAGATGATGGTGGGGTGCTTGGCTTAAAAGCATTCCAAGAGTTCGCCGTAGCCTGGAACAGCATGGTGGGCTTGGGGAAACCTCAAGAACCTCAGGTGTGGCTTGAGCGCAGCGTCACAATATATGAGGGGCTAACGACGAGGTCAGAAAAGTGAACAGAGACTAGTTAATGAAAGGTCCTAGGTTAAGTTGGTTCTCTTATCCTTGAGATAGCAGGGAGCAGGTCAAGATTTATAGAGAAATGACAAAATCTGATCCATTTTCTGGAAATTTTGGTATGGTTACAACATAGAAGGTGGTTTAGAGGAAAGAGAGACAGGATTGTGTTTTTATAGTTTATCTAAACGATCAAAGAGCCTGAGCTAAGGCAAAGACAGTACAGAAGGAAAGGAATAGACAGTAAACAGACTTTGCAAACTAGTCCTCAGGAGTTAATGACTGGTAGGATATGTAGGATAGAGGACAGGGCCATGCTTAGGATGAATCTCAGGGTTTGTTTGTTTAATATTTGTTTATTTATTTGGCTACACTGGGTCTTAGCTGAGGCATGAGGGATCTAGTTCCCTGACCAGGGATGGAACCTGGGCCGGCTGCATTGGGAGCTCGAAGTTTTAGCCACTAGACCATCAGGGAAGTCTTCAGCGTTTTATTGTTTCCTTTTTAAAAAAATCTTTTTACCCACAGCTTTATTGAGATATAATTGACATACAATACTGTGTATGTTTAAGGTGTATAGTTTGTCCATTTTTTTTCTTAAGTGGTATGAAACGAGGGCAGCTACAGATGGAGGAAGAGGATTGTGGGAGAAGGAGTTAGGAGAGGGACTGCAGGGAGGAGAGTACAAGCTGGGACAAGTAGAATTTTGTGGCCAGTTGGAAACAGTCTATCTGTTTGTGTGTTTATTCCCAAAAGATTTAAGTTGTAAACATGTCCAACAGGTCAGAAATAACCCTTAAAGATGGTAGAAGTGGGTAAGACTGCCCAAGAAAAGGAAAGAGAGTGAGAAGAGAAGAGCACCAGAAGGCAGGACACTACTAAGAATAGAATAGAGAGACTTCCCTCCTGGTCCAGTGGCTAAGACTCCCATGTTCCCAATGAAGGGGGCCCAAGTTCGATCCCTGATCAGGGAACTAGATCCTGCATGTCACAACTAAGACCCAACATGGGCAAATAAGTAGTTCAATAAATATAAGTGTAAATTAAAAAATGTTTAATAGAATAGAGAGGTGGGTCACCAAACAGGAGCAATGGTATTCTGAAAGCCAAGAGAAAAAAGTTACAAGAATGTTTTATGCCCCAGAGAAGTTGAATAAGAGCCAACTTGGACAGTTAGGAGATGATAAGTGATCTTCCTGATAGTGGTAGAGGTGGAGGAAAAAGACATTGCTTTAGGCCAAGAGGGGGAAAAGTGGAAACAGTGACAGTTTTATTTTCTTGGGCTCCAAAATCACTGCAGCCATGAAATTAAAAGATGTTTGCCTCTTGGAAGAAAAGTTATGACAGGGTATTAAAAAGCAGAGACATCAGTTTGCTGACAAAAAGTCAAAGCTATGGTTTTTCCAGGAGTCACGTACAGATGTAAGAGTTGGACCATAAAGAAGGCTGAGGGCTGAAGAATTGATGCTTTCTAATTGTGGCTCTGGAGAAGACTCTCGAGAGTCCCTTGGACAGCAAGGAGATCAAACCAGTCAATCCTAAAGGAAATCAGTCCTGAATATTCATTGGGAGGATTGATGCTGATGCTGAAACTCCAATACTTGGGCCATCTGATGTGAAGAGCCGACTCACTGGAAAAGACCTCAATGCTGGGAATGATTGAGGGCGGGAGGAGAAGACCAAGGATGAGATGGTTGGATGGCATCACCAACTCAATGGACATGAGTTTGAGCAAACTCTGGGAAATAGTGAAGGACAGGGAAGCCTGGCGTGCTGCACTCCATGGGGTTGCAAAGAGTCAGGCAAGACTTAGCAACTGAACAAAAAGTGAATGGGAGATGGAAGCAGGGAGAATAAAGTTAGACTGTTCTTTCAAGAATTTAGAGAGGGAATGAAAGAGGCCAACAGCTAGAAGAAGCTTGGTCCAGGAAAGACTTCATTTGTTAATATAGGGAGAAGTTTCACATGTTTGTAGGCTAATGGAGAGAAGAGGTGGAAAATTTTGTGGAGAGGGCAGTTATTGAGAGAGTAAGACCTGAAGGAGCACAAAGGGTTGGAATCCAATGTGGCAGTAGAGAAGTGAGCCTTGGATTAGAAGAATGCAGTCTTTCTCTTGGGGAAAGGAGGGGTGTGGATGTAGACATGGAACATAAGTCTCCTTCTGAGGCTTGTCTCTGTGCCAGTCCCTTAAATGCTGTGTTCCTCAGGGTTCTAACTTCAGTCCTTTTTAACTTGACACATTCATTCACACTCTTGGATTACTTTTGCTTTGATGACTGCCAAATCCACTTCCAAAGTATTCATCTCTCTGCACCGTCAGATTATCTAATAGAGGTTCAAGCGTATGATGTCCAGCACTAAATTCATTCTTTCCTAGCAGATTCCTCCTCCTGTATTTCTAATGTTGCTGGACAGCTCTGCCAAACCATACAAGCTGGAAACTGGGAGTCACTTTCCATTTTTCCCTCTTCTATACCCTCACATCTGTTCGCTGCCAAGTTCTATCATTTCTATCTTGTGAGTATATCTCGAATCCGCCTTCTTGTGTCAGAACCACATTTCATCAAGGCCCTCATTACTTCTCATCAGGGTCATTGAAAATGGCCCCTAACTCATCTCCCAGACTTCAGCCTTGTTCCTCTCAAAACCAGCCTCCACATTGCTACTCAGGAGAGTGTTCCCAAAAGCAAATGTGATCATGTCACTCCCTTGCTTCAAATCATCGGGTGGCAACTGATTACTTTCATCATAAAGTTCACTGTCCTCAGACTGGCATTCACGGCCCTCCTGGTAGGGCTTCTCCATGACTGTCTCCTCTTCCGCACCCCCTGGGTGCTCCAACCACCCTGAACTTCACACCGCTCTCCAGTCTGACCAAGGTCTCCGTTCACATCTTCTGTCCCTGCTCCCTAGAACCCACTTGTCTCCATTTTTGAGCAGTATCACCTCTTCTGTGCTTTGAGGTGTTTCTGCATTCCTCCTTGAAGCTTCCTCCATGCCCAGGCTAATTTACATCCCTTTAACAAACTACTCACCAGGCTGAACTGGTATCTTCTTTAGTTATCAGTCTCTGCCATTGTACTTCTTCAGGACAGGGACTGTTTTCATCTCTGCCCTTACAGTGTGTGATGCCTAGACATAGTAGATTCTCAGTAACCATTTGATTAGTTATGAAGATACAGGGTCAGAAGGTTGAAGGAGTTTATAAGCCCAGTGGACTCTCTGTATGAAGCACATAGAGAGATAAGAAAGTAGAAGGTAGTGGAGCCAGGATTAAAGGTCTGAAATGACTGCTGTGTGGAAGGCTGACCAGGGAGAAGAAGGCACTTTATGGGACAGTTCTGTCATATATTCCTTCAGTGCTAAATATTGATGTCACAAATGTGTTATACTCATTAGAAAAGACTAGTACCAACCAAAGCATAATCATGAAATCAAATAGAGCTGGACAGGACTGTAGAGATGATCTCTTTGTTTTGTTTTAATTTTTAATGGAGTACAATTGCTTTATAATGTGTTAGTTTCTTTTTTTAACTTTTCCTTTGAACTGGGGGATTACCGATCAACAAACAATACTGTGACAGTTTCAAGTGAGCAACAAAAGGACCCAGCCATGTATACCACATGTATCCATTTTCCCCCAAAGTCCCCTCCCATCCTGGCCACTACACAACAATGCTGCTGCTGCTGCTGCTAAGTTGCTTCAGTCGTGTCCGACTCTGTGCGACCCCATAGACGACAGCCCACCAGGCTCCCCCGTCCCTGGGATTCTCTAGGCAAGAACACTGGAGTGGGTTGCCATTTCCTTCTCCGGTGTATGAAAGTGAAAAGTGAAAGTGAAGTCGCTCAGTCATGTCTGACTCTTAGCGACCCCATGGACTGCAGCCTACCAGGCTCCTCCGTCCATGGGATTTTCCAGGCAAAAGTACTGGGTGGGGTGCCATTGCCTTCCCCGACAATAATGTTGTGTTATTAATAGCTTCTTGGCAAAGGAAATGGCAACCTAGTCCAGTATTCTTGCCTGGAGAATTCCATGGACAGAGGAGCCTGGTGGGCTGCGGTCCGTGGGACGCAAAGAGTTGGACACGACTCAGCGCACAGCACATTAATAGCTTCTACTGTACAGCAAAGTGAATTAGCTATGTGTATACATAAGCACGTACATGCTAAGTTGCTTCAGTTGTGTCCGATTCTGTGCGAACCCATAGACTGTAGCTCCCCAGGCTCTGCTGTCCATGGGATTCTCCAGGCAGGAATACTGGAGTGAGTTGCCATTTCCTTCTCCAGGGGATCTTTCAGACCCAGGGACCAAACCTGTCTCGTACGTCTCCTGCATTGGCAGGCAGGCTCTTTACCACTAGCGCCATCTGGGAAGCCCATACGTGTACATATATCCCCTTGCAGATTTCCTTCCCATCCATTTAGGTCACCACAGAGCACTGAGTTGAGTTCCCTGTACCATACAGAAGGTTCTCATTCCAGTACTTAGTAACTCAGTCGTGTCCAACTCTTTGCAACCCCATGGACTGTAGCCCATCAGGTTCTCTGTCCATGGAGATCCTCCAGGCAAGAATACTTGCCATGCCCTCCTCCAGGGGATGTTCCCAGCCCAGAGATCGAACCCAGATCTCCCACATTGCAGGCAGATTCTTTACCTTCTCAGTCACCAGGGAAGCCCAAGAATACTAGAGCTTTGCAAAGCTCCTCTGTCCATGGAATTTTTTCATTCAAGAACATTGGAGTAGGTTGCCATTTCCTTCTCCAGGGGATCTTCTTGACCCAGGGATCAAACCCACATCTCTTGCATCTCCTGTGTTGGCCGCTGGGTTCTTTACCACTGCGCCACCTTGGAAGCCCATTTTATACATAGTAATGTATATATGTCAATCCCAATCTCCCAATTCATCCCACCACCACCCTTTTCCCACTAGGTGTCCATACGTTTGCTCTCTATGCTTGTGTCTCTGTTTCTTCTTGTAGAGCTCTCGTCTTGCCCAGTCCCTTCATTCTTCACACAAGGAAACAGACCCAGGCAAGTCATTTTCTTAAACTGTGAGCACTTCAATCCCAGAAACAGCACTACTGCCTCATGTGACAGTTATTTTATTGCCTCATGTTGCCACTTGCTTTGTTTCACATTTTTCTGATTTCGTAGTTTACGTACTCTAAAAGAGACACTTTGGAAAAGGGGAATATGTTCCAGTGATGAGAACAGAGTAACTGAAAGATTATGTATTCTCTTAATTCCCTTAAAGTTTCTTAGGAAATCATTTTCTACAGAATACACTTGGATTTTTCAGGTAATACCAAGAATTTCAAGTTTACTCTCTCCCAAATCATTAATAATAAGCTCTTCTCTCCCAAAAAGTTTTTATTTCAAGCATCATTTTCTGCAAATGGAAAAGTTAATCGGGAACATGCCTATTCAAGTCTTCTTACGTCATTTTCGGGTTCCTTTCATGCTTCTAAAGTCAATTAATGGGATTCCATATAATTAGATATAGTTAAGGTATTCTGGATAATCATGTGTGTGCTTGCTTGCTAAGTCTCTTCAGTCGTATCTGACTCTGCAATCCCATGGAGTGTAGCCCGCCAGCCTTCTCTCTTCATGGGATTCTCCAGGCAAGAATACTGGAGTGGGTTGCCATGCCCTCCTCCCTGAATAATCGTAATACCTTGCAAATTTTCCCCAAAGAATGAGCCTTCTAATAAACAGGTAGAAGAAATCTTAACAATTATTTTTTATACAAATACATCAGTGAATAATAATGAATACAATTTTTATCTTAATAAAAAAAAAAAGAAGACTGCATAGTTTATCAGAAACTAAAAGCTGAATTCTTTTAATCAATTAACATTTTACATATAGCTTCACGGAGGTCACTGAAAAGATGTTTGATTAGACACTCTAGTCCCCAGTCATATTCAGTTCAGTTGCTAACTCATGTCCAACTCTTTGTGACTCCATGGAGTGCAGCACACCAGGCCTCCCTGTCCATCACCAACTCCCTGAATTTACTTAAACTCATGTCCATTGAATCGGTGATGCCATCCAACCATCTCATCCTCTGTCGTCCCCTTCTCCTCCCATCTTCAGTCTTTCCCAGCATCAGGGTCTTTTCCAAGGAGTCAGTTTTTCACATCAGGTGGCCACAGGATTGCAGTTTCAGCTTCAGCATCAGTCCTTCCAATGAATATTCAGGACTGATATGCTTGAGGATGGACTGGTTGGCTTTCCTTGGAGTTCAAGGGACTCTCAAGAGTTTTCTCCAACACACCACAGTTCAAAAGCATCAATTCTCTGGCACTCAGCTTTCTTTGTAGTCCAACTCTCACATCCATACATGACTACTGGAAAAACCATTGCTTTGGCTAGATGGACCTTTATCGGCAAAGTAATACCTCTGCTTTTTAATATGCTGTCTAGATTGGTCGTAGCTTTTCTTCCAAGGAGCAAGCATCTTTTAATTTCATGGCTGCAGTCACCATCTGCGGTGGTTTTGAAGCCCCAAAATATTAAGTCTCTCACTGTTTCCCCATCTATTTGCCATGAAGTGATGGGACCAGATGTCACTTAGTTTTCTGAATGTTGAGTTTTAAGCCAACTTTTTCACTCTCCTCTTTTACTTTCCTCAAGAAGCTCTTTAGCTCTTCTTCGTTTTCTGCCATAAGGGTGGTGTCATCTGCATATCTGAGGTTATTGATATTTCTCCCAGCAGTCTTGATTCCAGCTTGTGCTTCATCCAATCCAGCATTTCTCATGACGAAGTCTGCATATAAGTTAAATAAGCAGCATGACAATATACAGCCTTGACATACTCCTTTCCTAGTTTGGAAGCAGTCTGTTGTTTCATGTTCAGTTCGAACTATTGCTTCTTGACCTGGATACAGATTTCTCAGGAGGCAGGTCAGCTGGTCTGGTATTCCCATCTCTTGAAGAATTTTCCACAGTTTGTTGTGATCTACACAGTCAAAGGCTTTGGTATAGTCAATAAAGCAGAAGTAGATGTTTCTCTCGGAGAAGGTGATGGCATCCCACTCCAGTACTCTTGCCTAGCAAATCCCATGGACGGAGGAGCCTGGTGGGCTGCAGTCCTTGGGGTCTCGAAGAGTTGGACACGACTGAGCGACTTCACTTTCACTTTTCACTTTCATGCATTGGAGAAGGAAATGGCAACCCACTCCAGTGTTCTTGCCTGGAGAATCCCAGGGACAGGGGAGCCTGGTGGGCTGCCATGTCTGTGGTTGCACAGAGTCGGACACGACTGAAGCGACTTAGCAGCAGCAGCAGCAGCAGTTTCTCTGGAACTCTCTTGTCTTTTCAATGGTCCAGCGGATATTGGCCATTTGATCTCTGATTCCTCTGCCTTTTCTAAATCCATCTTAAACATCTAGAAGTTCATAGTTCATGTACTGTTGAGAATTTTGAGAATTACTTTGCTAGTGTGTGAGATGAGTGCAATTGTGCAGTAGTTTGAGCATTCTTTGGCATTGCCTTTCTTTGGGATTGGAATGAAAACTGACCTTTTCCAGTCCTGCGGGCACTGCTGAGTTTTCCAGATTTGCTGACATATTGTCAGCATCATCTTTTAAGATTTGAAATACCTCAACTGGAATTCCATCACCTCCACTAGCTTTATTTGTAGTGATGCTTCCTAAGGCCCACTTGACTTAACACTCCAGGATGTCTGGCTCTAGGTAAGTGATCACACCATCGTGATTATCTGGGTCGTGAAGATCTTTTTTGTATAGTTCTGTGTATTCTTGCTGCTCCTGCTGCTGCTGCTGCTAAGTCGCTTCAGTCGTGTCCAACTCTGTGTGACCCCATAGATGGCAGCCCACCAGGCTCCCCCATCCCTGGGATTCTCCAGGCAAGAACACTGGAGTGGGTTGCCATTTCCTTCTCCAATGCATGAAAGTGAAAAGTGAAAGTGAAGTAGCTCAGTCATGTCCAACTCTTAGCGACCCCATGGACTGCAGCTTACCAAGCTCATCCATCCATGGGATTTTCTACGCAAGAGTATTGGAGTGGGGTGCCATTGTCTTCT
Organism: Tragelaphus eurycerus; assembly: GCA_935064755.1. NCBI lineage: Eukaryota > Metazoa > Chordata > Mammalia > Artiodactyla > Bovidae > Tragelaphus > Tragelaphus eurycerus. The sequence continues at coordinate 21,799,153 of CAKXYN010000033.1, read as the reverse complement.
CCATGTATTCTTGCTACCTCTTCTTAATATCTTCGGCTTCTGTTATGTCCATACCATTTCTGTCCTTTATTGTGCCCATCTTTGCATGAAATGTTCCCTTGGTATCTCTAATTTTCTTGAAGAGATCTCTAGTCTTTCCCATTCTATTGTTTTCCTCTAATTGCACTGATCACTGAGGAAGACTTTCTTTATCTCTCCTTGCTATTCTTTGGAACTCTGCATTCAAATGGGTATATCTTTACTTTTCTCCTTTGCCTTTCACTTCTGTTCTTTTCATAGCTGTTTGTAAGGCCTCCTCAGACAACCATTTTGCCTTTTTGCATTTCTTTTTCATGGGGATAGTCTTGATTACTGCCTTCTGTACAATGTCATGAACCTCCATCCATAGTTCTTCAGGCACTCTATCAGATCTAATCCCTTGAATCAATTTGTCACTTCCACTGTATAGTCATAAGGGATTTGATTTAGGTCATACTTGAATGGTCTAGTGGTTTTCCCTACTTTCTTCAATTTAAGTCTGAATTTGGCAATAAGGAGTTCATGATCTGAGCCACAGTCAGCTCCCGGTCTTGTTTTTGCTGACTGTATAGAGCTTCTCCTTCTTTGGCTGCAAAGAATATAATCAATCTGATTTTGGTGTTGACCATATGGCGATGTCCATGTGTAGAGTCTTCTCTTGTGTTGTTGGAAGAGGGTGTTTGCTATGACCAGTGTGTTCTCTTAGCAAAACTCTCTTAGCCTTTGCCCTGCTTCATTCCATATTCCAAGGCCAAATTTGCCTGGTACTCCAGGTGTTTCTTGACTTCCTACTTTTGCATTCCAGTCTCCTATAATGAAAAGGACATCTTTTTGGGGGTGTTAGTTCTAAAAGGTCTTGTAGGTCTTCATAGAACTGTTCAACTTCAGCTTCTTCAGCATTATTGGTTGGGGCATAGGCTTGGTTTACTGTGATATTGAATGGTTTGCCTTGGAAATGAACAGAGATCATTCTGTCATTTTTGAGACTGCACCCAAGTACTGCATTTCAGACTCTTGTTGACTATATTAATAATAACCAGTCATGTTAATAATGTGTTATACAAATGACTAATTAGTGCATCTTATATCTGCACACTTACATGTATAAAAACAAAATATATGTATATTTAGTAGTAGTAATGTCAGTTGCTCAGTTGTGTCCAACTCTTTGGGACCCCATGGACTGTGGCCCACCAGGCTCCTCTGTCTATGGAATTCTCCAGGCAAGAGTACTGGAGTGGGTTGCTATGCCCTTCTCCAGGGGATCTTCCCAAAACAGGGATGTAATTTTAATAATATTCCTTCAGATTCATATGCCTATTTCATGATAACTTGTCTCTTACCATGCATTATGAATAACTACCCATTAGTTCTCCTAGTAAACAGTTGTTCCGTAATAAAAAGAACATTCGTAAATTAAGGAGATGAATAATGAACGGCACTACAATCTTCTACGTAAATGCTAACAATTTTTTTTTTAGGAAGCAGCAGCAGCAGTGCTTAAGCTAGTACTTCTTAGAGCTGAACCAAAGACCATGATTCAAATGGGAAGGTAAGTTATATTCTAATAAAATCTACTTTTTAATCATTACCAGTGATAATTGGACTGGTTCCCTTGGTGGCTCAGTGGTAAAGAATCCACCTGCCAGTGCAGGAGATGCAGGTTCAATCCCTGGGTCAAGAAGATCCCTGGAGAAGGAAACGGCAACCCACTCCAATATTCTTGCCTGGGAAATCCCGTGGACAGAGGAGCCTGACAGCCAACAGTCCATGGGGTTCAACTCTTTTGAACTAGTGACTAAACAACCACCACCACAAACTGATAATTATAATGATAATGACATGGGGGGAAATATTTATCACACGGACTCTTGATTGAATCCTCAGAAATGAAGGTATAAAATTATGAATGGTAAGGATGACATTAAATTCAAGAAAGTGGTTACCTCTACAAAGAGAAGGGAGTAGAAATTGAGGAATGGTATATGGGGGACATTAATTGTATCTGTAGCATTTTGACTGGGCAGTAGGGCTACAAATGTTCTTATCTTATTCTCTGTACCTTTTTTGGTATACCAAAATATTTCATTAATAAAAAGGGCAATTTCCACTTGAAAATATCTTTAATAAGATTCTACTTTACTTGAGACATTACACGATGTGGCTTAAACCATGTAATGTCCCAAGTAAATATTTTGCAAGTAAAAGAACAAGTGGGGAATAGTGAAAGTGAAAGTCACTCAGTTGTATCTGACTCTTTGTGACCCCGTGGACTGTAGCCTGCCAGGCTCCTCTGTCCATGGAATTCTCCAGGCCAGAATACTGGAGTGGGTAGCCATTCCCTTCTCCAGGGGATCTTCCCAACCCAGGAATCAAAACCAGGTCCCCCGCATTGCAGGTGGAAGGCTCTCTACCATCTGAGCCATCAAGGAAGCCCAATTTTTTTTTTTTTTTTAGACTCATCATTGTTTTTTAAAGAGGAGGTTTGTTTTAGCTTACACTTAATGAAAAGACACATTAAATGAATGCACAGTTTTATGAAGTTTCTCAAAGGACTCACTCCCAGCAACCGGCTGCAACTACCAGCTAAGCCAAAGAATAGACCTCTGCCAACTACCCCAAAAACTCTCCACCATGATACCCCATTCACAACTTCCTCCCTCTCCCCCAAATCAACAACAATTCCAACTTCTGCAGCAGTCATACTTATACTATTTCTTCATTACCTCAGCACCTGAATATGCGTCTTCAGGCAAAAGAGCCCAGTCCTGCCCATTTTTTAGTTGGTTGTCTTTTCAGATCAGATCAGATCAGATCAGTTGCTCAGTCGTGTCCGACTCTTTGCGACCCCATGAATCACAGCACACCAGGCCTCCCTATCCATCACCAACTCCCAGAGTTCACTCAGACTCACGTCCATCGAGTCAGTGATGCCATCCAGCCATCTCATCCTCTGTCGTCCCCTTCTCCTCTTGCCCCCAGTCCCTCCCAGCATCAGAGTCTTTTTCAATGAGTCAACTCTTCACATGAGGTGGCCAAAGTACTGGGGTTTCTTTGGCTCCATCCCTTCATTCTTTCTGGAGTTATTTCTCCACTGATCTCCAGTAGCATATTGGGCACTTACTGACCTGAGGAGTTTCTCTTTCAGTATCCTATCATTTTGCCTTTTCATACTGTTCATGGGGTTCTCAAGGCAAGAATACTGAAGTGGTTTGCCATTCCCTTCTCCAGTGGACCACATTCTGTCAGATCTCTCCACCATGACCCGCCCATCTTGGGTTGCCCCACAGGCATGGCTTAGTTTCACTGAGTTAGACAAAGCTGTGGTCCTAGTGTGATTAGATTGACTAGTTTTCTGTGAGTACGGTTTCAGTGTGTTTGCCCTCTGATGCCCTCTTGCAACACCTACCGTCTTACTTGGGTTTCTCTTACCTTGAGCAGGGGGTATCTCTTCACGGCTGCTCCAGCAAAGCACAGCCATTGCTCTTTACCTTGGATGAGGGGTATCTCCTCACCGCTGCCCTTCCTGACCTTCAACGTGGGATAGCTCCTGTAGACCCTCCTGTGCCTGCGCAGCCACGGCTCCGTGGTGTCTTTTAAGTCTCTTTAATCCACATATTGCCCTACATCCCTTTCCTTTCCTTACAATTTATTGTTGAAGAACCTACAGAGTTTCCCACAGTCTGGTTTTGCTGATTGCATATTCAAAATGAAGTTCATCCTGATCAAAGCAGTTGAATCCAGTGACTTGATCCCTTTGGCAAGATTGTAGGTTTTTCATCAGTTTTTGATCTGAGGGTGCATCATTCTGCCTTTTGGCAGATAGCACTCATTGATATTCATGGCCTACACCCTAGAGCCATTAATTTATTGGGGGTTGCAAAATAGTGATATTCTAGTTTTGTTTTACTTACTAGCTGGAATGATGTGATAAAGGGATTCTCTCCTCTATTTGCTTACCTATATCAAACATTCTAATTTGAATCTTTTGAGGACCTCTTCCCTGGTCTCCGAAAGAGATGGGAATACCAGACCACCTGATCTGCCTCTTGAGAAATTTGTATGCAGGTCAGGAAGAAACAGTTAGACCTGAACATGGAACAACAGACTGGTTCCAAATAGGAAAAGGAGTACATCAAGGCTGCATATTGTCACCCTGTTTATTTAACTTACATGCAGAGTACATCATGAGAAACGCTGGACTGGAAGAAACACAAATTGGAATCAAGATTGCTGGGAGAAATATCAATAACCTCAGATATGCAGATGACACCACTGTTATGGCAGAAAGTGAAGAACTAAAAAGCCTCTTGATGAAAGTGAAAGTGGAGAGTGAAAAAGTTGGCTTAAAGCTCAACATTCAGAAAACGAAGATCATGGCATCCGGTCCCATCACTTCATGGGAAATAGACGGGGAAACAGTGGAAACAGTGTCAGACTTTATTTTTCTGGGCTCCAAAATCACTACAGATGGTGACTGCAGCCATGAAATTAAAAGACGCTTACTCCTTAGAAGGAAAGTTATGACCAACCTAGATAGCATATTCAAAAGCAGAGACATTACTTTGCCAACAAAGGTTTGCCTAGTCAAGGCTATGGTTTTTCCTGTGGTCATGTATGGATGTGAGAGCTGGACTGTGAAGAAGGCTGAGCGCCGAAGAATTGATGCTTTTGGACTGTGGTGTTGGAGAAGACTCTTGAGAGTCCCTTGGACTGCAAGGAGATCCAACCAGTCCATTCTGAAGGAGATCAGACCTGGGATTTCTTTGGAAGGAATGATGCTAAAGCTGAAACTCCAGTACTTTGGCCACCTCATGTGAAGAGTTGACTCATTGGAGAAGACTCTGATGCTGGGAGGGATTGAGGGCAAGAGGAGAAGGGGACGACAGAGGATGAGATGGCTGGATGGCATCACTGACTCGATGGATGTGAGTCTGAGTGAACTCAGGGAGTTGGTGATGGACAGGGAGGCCTGGCGTGCTGCGATTTATGGGGTTGCAAAGAGTCGGACATGACTGAGCGACTGATCTGATCTGATCCCTGGTCTCCAGACTTGTATACCTAACCATTCATTCCATATCTCTAGAGGATGTCTAATGGGCATCTCCAACTTAGGTGCGAAGTCAAGCCTCCTCTTGGAGTTGTCCCCACATCACCTCTCCAATTCTTCAGGTCTGAAACTTCTATGATCCTTGATTTTTATCTTTTACTTCCAAATCTAACCCATCAGCAACTCCTGTTGTCTTTCCCTTCCAAATATATCCACAATCTGCCTCCACCACCATCTCTTGCTGGGGTTACTTGACATCAAGTTAGATTTTTTTTATTTTTGTTTTTTCTTTTTAAGGGTTGCACCCTTAAAGTTTGATTTAATGACATTTTATCATTATGTAAAACACGTGTACGGCTCCAAAGTCAAATCTACAAAACGAGTTTCCTTCAAGAAGTCTCATTTTTGTTCCTTTCTTCATACTACTCTCTCTCCCTCTATGTTATTTTGACTAAGTTTTTAGTTTATTATTTTCTTTTTTCTCTTTTCTATAAGAGATGCATCCATATATTTGTATTTCCTTTAGGGTAGCATACGAGAATGACAGATAAATGGTAGTGTATCACAAGCACTTTTCTCTGCTTTGCATTTGTCAGTTAACAGTATATCCTAGACATCATATATTCAAGTTTTTTAATATTTAAGGACATTTCTGAATGTTATTAACTAAGCCTACTAAACATAAATTTAAAATCACATCCAGTATCAATTTACTTCAAATCACATATGTAACTTTTGAAGAGATGATAGAATTAAAAACTCTTTTCCTATAAAGACTCTCCCCAATTTAAAAATAAAAATAAATATTTTTTGAGTCATATCTGACTCTTTGTGACCCCATGGATTACCAGGCTTCTCTGTCCATGGAATTCTCCAAGAAAGAATACTGGAGTGAGTTGCCATTTCCTTCTGCAGGGGATTTTCCTGACCCAGGGATCGAACCCATATCTCCTACTTGGCAGGCGGATTCTTTACCACTGAACCACCTGGGAAGCCCTAGTGGATATTATGCATGTCAATTAATACCATCATTAAAAATATTTGTAGTATATTGTATTCATGATATGAAGGATTTGTTTTGAAAGGGTGCATATTTTAAATTTATACTTCTGGGATTATCTTTTCTACGTGTTTTGAGATTCCTCATTCTCATATATATCCAGTTTAACATTTGAACATGTCTGTTGCCTATATAACCATTTGGATACAGAGTGTTCAGAAATCACTAGATTAAAGCCTACACACCAAGCAACTATTTTGCTTGCTATATCCCTAAATTTTCTGGATTGCTGGGTAGTAAAGATGGTAACACTCCCCCAAAATCTTATATCCTCCTACAATGTCTGAGAAGGTACAAAAGGTACCTAGAAGCTAAGTGGTCTAAAAAAGGTACACTTTGGATTACTATGGGGAAATTTAATTCCCCCCTCAACTCATGTTCTCCAGAATATTTGATCTTTGCAGTTTACGACTTTTAAATTCTAATCTGTCATGATAGAAAGCCAAGAACTGCCAAAATTAAGTATGTCTACCTAAAAATATAAGAATACTAAAAATCAGTGAACAAATAGAATTTTCTGTTTGATCAGAATCTAGATATAACCTTGGAATGTGAGTGACTTCCATCAAAAGCATGTCAAATATACATATATATGATTAGATTATTAGACTTTTCTCTGTTGTAATTTATTTTTCTTGATGCAATGTTAAATAAATATTCACATTTTAGAGTTTTTATCTAACATAATTTAATTCTTCAAATGTATGAAAGATTTTCTAATTATTCTGATTATAAAAAGTTACCTTCATAGTTTTTATACTATTAATGAAAGCTTAAAAACAAAATTCAATTCTCTGTATCAGTACTTAATTTCTTTAATATTATATGTAAATGAATGTATTATTTTCAAAGCTTTGTCTACCATACTCTCTTTATTGATGGAATCACTTACCTTTGTGCCTCAGACAATGCCTTAGATATTTTAACACCAACTGCATTTCTTAAAAATGTAAGTAATTTCTTATACTACTTTGACTTTTTCAATTATTGAAATTATAAAATTCAATTACTATTTAAATTACTGAAATAATTATGAAATTATTATAAATAAAAATAATTTATCAATTACAAATCAGAATAAACTGATTTATAGTTTATTAATAGTAATGTCCCTAGCCAAGAGCAGATCAGCCATCTGTCCATATAGCAGAGCCATTAATGACCTTCAGAGATTTCTCACCCTCACCCTTCACCTATCTCGTGCCTCCACACGTCTCCCCAACTCTAAAGCAAGATCTGCAAAGACAATCAACCCAGATCTATCAGAATCTCTCTTTATATTTCTTTTGTCCTTTCAAAGTAAAAAAACTTAAGCTTTAGTATCAATAATATTTAGTATGCTTTCTCAATAGCATATATATTTAATTTTCAAACACATGTAAGATACTTCTGGCAGAAAATGTGAATCAATTACAAGAGTTAAAAAAATTTTTTTTAATCATTCATACTACCTTTGTTGTTGTTTTAGTCACTAAGTCGTATCTGACTCTTTTTCAACCCCATCTGCTGTAGCCCACCAGGCTGCTCTTGTCCATGGAATTCTCCAGGCAAGAATACTGGAATGGGTTGCCATTTCCTTCTCCAGGGGATCTTCCCGACCCAGAAATCAAACCCGAATCTCCTTCACTGCAGATAGATTCTTTTATCACTGAGCCACCTGGGAAGCCCTACATTACCTTCAAGGAATGTTTTATGTAAAAGTTACCAACAAATATAAAATATAAATAGAGTAATTACGTGTGTGTACTTATGTAGATACATGAGATTTTATAAATTTCTTAAAAAGTAATTAACATTCTCTAATAGCTATCATCTGTTACTCACAATTACCCAGAATTTGATAACTGCAGTCCATGGGGTTGAAAAGAGTCGGACAGAACTGAACAACTAAACAAGCACAAGAACAAGATTGTGAAAGGCAGTCTCAGAGACGGACCAGGAACAAACCGTTACTCTAGTAATTTTATGATCCAGATAGTATGCTTGTTTCTTATTTTAAAAAGTAAATAATACTAATCTTCAATTATATGCACAAGTATATAATTTAGGATAAATATTTTAACAAAGAAATATTAATGGAAAATCAGTCAAGTATATTATTCTTATTAATAGATATTCTCCAGTCATATTCATGAATCATTCATAGATTTTATTTGCTTAGCTTACCAACTTGTTTTAACACAACTCAAATCATAAGCACATAGAATCAAGGAGTATAAGGCCTAATATTGTAATTCACTCTACCTTTATGCCTAGACAGTTGTTAGCACCTACATGATAAACACTGTTAGCCGTTTAACTGACCAGAATTTTTTTCCCCTTTCTGCCATTATGGAAAAACATCCCAACTTTACCAACTTTTCAAAATCAGGGAACACAAAATTTCTCAACTGCATGATTTTTACCGCGGCTTCTGGGATGATACAACACTAAGTACAAACAGCTGTCAGAATTCCTTCTTGAAGCTTTGAAATGTCATTTTACAACCTTATAGGGTTAACATTTGGGTGGGTTTGTTTTGTTATCACTGAATGGATTTTGAAAGTAAGGCAGGAGGGGAAAATGAAAAGCATTTATTTAGAGAATATCATAGACCCCCTACTTTTCCTTGTCTGCCAGAGGTAACATCTGTGGGTCCCCTCAAGTGCTGAGAAATATCAACACCAAAGAATCAAGGCACACCTGCAGTCTCATGACATGAGATACGAGCAGTTTTCATTATACTGCATCTTTAAAATGGAAACATACCCTGCCACCAAAAATCTAGAACTGTTCTGTTTTCTCTTATTGTAAGTTTCTACCATACTGTGCTTCAAATTAACACTTGTTTTGTAATTCTCTGGTTGAAATTATCTATACAGTTTAAATATTTCCTTTGATTTCTCCAGGTTAGTGAGACTTTTCTGAAAAATCCTTTGATGTCACAAGAACATTTTTCTCCTTCAAATGCAGTTGCTGCAGATTTTCAACAAGTATTAGGAAAGTATATGGTATGTAACTTCTAACTGTATTCCTAAACATTGTCAGAGAGACTTCCCTGGCGGTCCACTGGGTAGGACTCCAGCCTCCACTGCAGGGGGCCCAGATTCAGTCCCTGGTCAGGGAGCTATGATTGTCCAAGCCATGAAGCGTAGCCAAAAAAAAAAAAAACTTGTCAGTATCACTTCTGACAAATCAGTTAGGAGTTTAAGAGCTGTTAAGATGAATGAGAACTAAGAACTTTTATCTTTCTATAATGGTAAGGAAATATATCCACAATATATTGGTAAGTGAATAAAAGCAAGATAGAGAAAATATATATGGCATACTATTATTTACTTACCATCCTGATATACAACCATTTTAAGCAAGAGGAATAAATACAAATATATGTTTTGCTTATAGTGAAAAAGGGCAGGATGGAGAGACAAGGGAAGGATAAACTGAAAACATGCCTCTATAGGGATGAGGATGAGAATAGAAACTAGACCTCTGTGAATGAAACCTGTCTTGAAAATTTGACTTGAAACCACATAAACATTTTATGCAGTTTTAAAAATTGTAAAATATTTACACAATCATTCTGTACATATTTTATATAAACAAAAAATTATTAAATATTTTAAAAGTAGGCCCTCAGCAGAAATTAACATTGTAAGTCAACTATACTTCAATAAAATTTGTTTTAAAAAGGAGTCCTGGGACTTCCCTGGCAGTCCAGTGATTAAGATTCCACACTTCCACTGCAGAGGTGTGAGTTCCATCCCTGGTCTGGGACCTAAGATACCACATGCCACATGGCACAGCCAAATATTTAAAAAAAAAAAAAAAAAAAAGTAGTCCCTAATAAGTGAAATAAAACAGTGACAAGAAGACAAATGACGTGTGATTCAACTTACATGAGGTACATAGAGTGAGTAGTCAGATTTAGAGACAGAAAGTAGAAGGTTGTTTGCCACAGCCTGGGTTGAAGGGAGCAGGAAGAATTGTGTTTAATGAATACAGAGTTTCAGTTCAGGAAAATTAAAAAATCCTGGAGATAGATGGTGGTGACAGTTGTACAGCAACCTGAGTATACTTAATGCACTGAACCATAACAGTTAAAAATGGTTAAAATTGTACATTTTATAAAGTTTTTTCTTTTCTTGAAGTATAGTTGCTGTACAATATTGTATAAATTACTGTGGTACAAGATAGTGATTCACAGATTTTAAAGGTTATACTCCATTTATAGTTATTATAAAATATTGGCTGTATTTCCCGTGTTGTACGATATATCCTTGTAGCTTATTTTATACTTAATAATTTGTACTTCCTAATCTCCTACACCGACCTCCCCCTCCGGCCTTTCCTGTCCCCACCGGGAGCCACTGGTCTGCGCCTTTTGTGAGTTAGTCTGCTCCTTTTAAGTTATACGCACTAGTTTGCTGTATTTTTTAAATTCCACATATGCGTGATATCATATAGGATTTTTCTTTCTCTGGCTGACTCATTTCACTTAGCATATCACACTCCAAGTCCATTCATGCTGCTGCAAGTGGCAATATTTTATTCTTTTTTAAAAAATCGTATTTATTTATTTTTGGCTGTGCAGAGTCTTCATTGCTGCACAAGGGCTTTCTCTAGTAGCCATGTGCGGGGGCTACTCTTCCTTGTGGCGCACGGACTTATTGCAGTGGCTTCTCTTGTTGCAGAGCATGGGCTCTAGAGCACACGAACTTCAGTAATTGCAACACGAGGGCTCAGTAATTCCAGCTCACGGGCCCTCGAGCATGGGCTCAGTAGCTGTGGCACAGGGCTTAGTTGCGGTTGTGGCACGTGGGATTCTTCCTGAACCAGGCATTGAACCTGTGTCCCCTGCATTGGCAGGCAGACTCCCAACCTCTGGACCACCAGGGAAGCCCCAGGGTTTTGTTTTTAAGAAAAAAACAAAGCCATAGCTTTTAGAGGTACAAACTCAAGCATTTACAGATTAAAATAAAAGACTGCCTAGTATTTCCTTTAAAAAATTACATTTGGGGAAGGGGTAATCAGTAGTAGGGGCTTCCCTCGTGGTTCAGACAGTAAAGAACCTGCCTGTAGTATGGGAGACCTGGGTTCAATCCCTGAGTTGAGAAGATCCCCTGGAGAAAGGAATGGCTACCCACTCCAGTCTTCTTGCCTGGAGAATCCCAACAGAGGAGCCTGGCGGGCTACAGTCCACGGGGTCGCAAAGAGTCAAATGCAACTGAGCAACTAACACTTTGACTTTTCAATCAGTAGTAAGACAGATAGAAATAAGATTGGCCATGTGTTGATAACTGCTGAAACTAGGTGATGGGTACACTAAACAATTCACTGTTTCTGTATATGTTTGAACTTTTCCATAATTTAAAAAAAAAAAATGGCCACACCTTGCGGCTTGTGGGATCTTGGTTCCCCGACCAGGGATCAAACCCTTGCCACCTGCAGTGGAAGCTCAAAGTCCAAACCACTCGACCACCAGGAAATTCTCCATAATAAAATGTTTTAAAACAGTTCATTTTCTGTTTATGTATAACAAATCACCACGAGTCAGCAGCCCCAAACAGCACACATTTATTGCCGCTCTGTTTCTGTGGGTCAGGAATAGTGTACCTGGGATTTTCTGCTCGGTCTCACCAGGCTGCAGTCAGTGTGTCAACCCAGCCGTGTTCTCATCTGTTAGCGCTGGGGAAGAATCTGCCTCCAGCCTCATTCGGGTTGTTGCAGAATTGATTTCCTAAGAACTGCATGACTGCAGCTTTTTGCTGGCTGTTGGCTGGAGGACACCCTCAGTCCTAAGACTGATAGCAGTTCTTTATCACCAGGGCATCCTTAGCACACATGCTTGCTTCTTCAAGGCCAGCAGAGGAATCTCTCATTCCAGTCTGCTGAATGTGACATAATATGATAATCACAGGAGTGACATCCATCACCTTTTCTTCAGTTAACTAAGGGCAAATCACACTGAAGGGAGGGGATGTTACGATGATGTGACTCAGTGGGGGTCCCCATAGCGTGTGTCCACCACAATGCCTGGAAAAATAATGAAGGATAGATATACCAAATTTACATACTGTTCTATGGAGAATTCTGCAGTATTCATCACAGCCAAAATCTATTATTAACATGCTCCCTGAAAACCAGTTACCCTTCGAAAATATGCACATGTTAAGCAGTTAACACAGCTGACATCAAAGAAATTTCTGTTTAACATTTATAAACTAACCCAATGAGCTTTAAATCTGTAGAAAGTTTTTATGAAAGTTGTTGACTTTTTAATGCTATAATTAACAAAATGCACACAGGGAAAAGTATTTTTGAGGGAGTTTTAAATATTTATATGTGTGTGTGTGTGTGTGTGCGCACACCAAATGACATTGAATGGACTATGAATACATTATCTTAACAAAATTTAGATGATTCTCTTAGAATAAAGGAAATGGCAACCTGCGGGGAGCGAGCTCCACCCCTGGCAAAGATCATGAGGAAGGAGGCTCAGCATACACAAATGTGGGATCTAGCCTCAGGAGCCCCCTGGAAATTCTCGAGCATCTACCCCCAAAACCAGAGTCTGCCTACTTTCTGCTTTGTGCTCTCACTTACACCTCTGACTTTACGGGGGGCTGTCCCCCACTACCTCTCTCTGAAAAATTAACTTACAGCTCCAGTTAATAATTCATGGGTGTAACAGTGTTTCAACCTACAAACTCTTTTGGAAATCCTCTAGCCTGCCTGAATAGGTTTTTCTGGCCACATGTGATTGTTCAGAGCCTCCCAACTGTGAGAGGCATGAGATGTTCTAAACTGTCTAAATACAGACTCCTTTGAGCAGTTAAAAGATTGATTAGAAATTGTATTGGTGAAGGGTTTTTCACTTGTTGGGCCAATGTTTGCTGCTAAGTCTCCATATCCCTTACCTACTGTGTCCTTGGCAGTGTGTATTGATTGATATAATTGGTGTATAGAAATGTAAGTAGTAGCCTCAATGTTTGTAACCTTGGACCCTTGAGTTAATTCTTTTCTTGATTGAGCCCACCTCACCTTTGCCCTATAGGAATGCAACTTTATCTAATGCTTTTTGGAGGCTGGTGCCTGACTTTAGAATAATCACCTTTAGAGAAAAATAAGTTTTCTGAAGAAAGGGTCTTAAAATGTTAACAGGCCTCCAGGCCAGAAGATGATGCAAATCACCTAAACTTTTGCATATGATAAGTTTGCAGGAAGAAAGCCTGGCTTACTGCATGACTCTACCCCTTCTCTTATTATCCTCTATGCATAACTTAAGGTACAAAACTACTTTGGAAAATAAAGTGTGGGCCTTGTTCACTGAAATTTGGTCTTCCCATGTCATTCTTTCTCTTACCTCTGGCTGAATTATTCAGCCTCTTTTCTCCACTAAATTTCCTCACTGAGCTATTCTTATTTAACCACTTTTTATATCCTTAATTAACGTTTAATTAAGCAATCGTTTCCTGATCCTCACCGACGCCGTCCCCGCTTCGAATTCCTTGGATCCGCTGGGGCTGGACTCCGGCAGCAACCCACTCCAGTATTCTTGCCTGGAGAATCCCATGGATGGAGGAGCCTGGTAGGCTACAGTCCATGGGGTCGCTAAGACTCGGACGTGACTGAGTGACTTCACTTTCACTTTTCACTTTCATGCCTTAGAGAAGGAAATGGCAACCCACTCCAGTGTTCTTGCCTGGAGAATCCCAGGGACGGCGGAGCCTGGTGGGCTGCCGTCTATGGGGTTGCACAGAGCTGGACACGACTGAAGCAACTTAGCAGCAGCAGCAGCAACAGCTTAGATTAAAAAGAAAGGAGAGAAAAAGGGAAAGGAATAAAAAAAAAAATCAGAGATTCACCATTTATCTTAACTTGACTGTCTTAATAAAAAATTTTAACCTGTGAGCCACAGAGGCATCTACCTAACATTTCTTAACACAAGCCACCAAAACCTTATTTCCAAACAAGGTCACATTCATAGGTATCCAGAATCAGGACTTAAAAGCATGATTTTAGGGGGACACAGTTCAACTAGCAACTCCCTCTTTTCTAAATCCAACTGGTGAGCTCCTCACAGAATGTCAGTCCTAAATTGCATAGTCCAGTGATCAAGATGAGAGTGCTGTTTAAGGTGGATGTGATCACTTGCCAACGCATAGGGGATTTTAATATCGTTTTTATTTAAAAAATAATGCTCAGTAATAAGGTGAGATAATACAAAGGTATAGAAAGTGAAACATAAGTATTTCTTACACTGTCAAACAGAATCTCTTGAGGTGAGCACTCAACAGTTTGGGGTGAACCAGAATTTTATATTGGAGAAGGAAATGGCAACCCACTCCAGTGTTCTTGCCTGGAGAATCCCAGGGACGGGGGAGCCTGGTGGGTTGCAGTCCATGGGGTCGCTAAGAGTCAGACACAACTGAGCGACTTCACTTTCACTTTTCACTTTCAAGCATTGGAGAAGGAAATGGCAACCCACTCCAGTGTTCTTGCCTGGAGAATCCCAGGGACGGGGAAGCCTGGTGGGCTACCATCTATGGGGTCGCACAGAGTCGGACACAACTGAAGCGACTTAGCAGCAGTAGCAGAATTTTATATACATATATATATATATATATGTAAACTCACAAAACTGGGATCATTAGTTCAACAAGTAAAGGTTTAATCTCTAGAGCTTCTTGATCTAAATCCTGGTTTTCCTTCTAGTTGTGTTGTCGTTCAGTCACTAAGTCACATCCAGCTCTTTGCAACCCCAGGGCCTGCAGCACACCAGGCTTCCCTGTCCTTCACTGTCTCCCAGAGTTTGTTCAAACTCATGTCCATTGAGTTGACTGTGTAACAGTGGGCAATATATTTACTTCTCTCAGTCTGAGTTTTCTTATTTAGAAAATAAAAGATGATAAGATTACTACTTTGTATAAGGTTTGGGAATTAAATGAGCTAATAAATGTGAAGTGCTTGAAACCGTATCTGGCACACACAAAGTGCTTAATAAGTTATTATTTAATACTCTACTACAGCTGCAGCTTAGTTTTTAAATGTACCTTAAAGATCTGTTTTTTAACTTAAATACAGTTGATTTACAATGTTATGTTAGTTTCAGGTGTATAACACAGTGATTCAGTTATATACATGTATTCTCTTTCAGATTCTTGTTCCTTATAAGTTACTACGAAGTGTTGAGTACTTTGAGTATAGTGAAACATTGCTGAGTATAGTTCCCTGTGCTGTATACTAGGTCTTTGTTGGTTATCTATTTTTATATATAGTAGTGTGTGTATGTTAATCCCAAACTCCTAATTTATCCCTGCCCCTACATCTCTATTTAGTAATCATAAATTTGTTTTCTATTTCTGTTTTGTAAATATGTTCATTTGTATCTTTTTTCTTAGACGCCACATTTAAGTGATATCATATGGTATTTGTCTTAGGTTACTTCACTTAGTGTGATAATCTCTAGGTTTATGCATGTTGCTGCAAATGGCATTATTTCATTCTTTTTGTGGCTGAGTAATATTCAGTTATATATACCACATCTTTATCCATTCATCCATTGATGGGCACTTGGGTTGCTTCCATGTCCTGGCTATTATAAATAGTGCTGCAGTGAACATTGGATGCAGGTATCCCTTTAAATTAGTTTTCTCCAGATGTAGATATATTTTTAATATGGATAGAGTGGACAACAAAAATAGGAATAAGGAACAAGAGCAATGAATAGGAAGTAGTAACAAATATGGTAGCTATTAATCCAGCTACATCAATAATCACTTTAAAAGTTAATGGTGTAAATACACCAATTAAAAGACAGAGACTGTCAAACTGGATCAAGAAACTTGTCATGAGAAAGAGAAGACAAGCCACAGATTGAGAGAAAGTATTTGCAAAAGACAAATCTCTTACAGGACTGTAATCCAAAATATACAAAGAACTCTTAAAACTCAACAAAAAGAAAATAAACAACCCAGTTTTAAAAAGTGGGCCAAATATTTGAATAGATGTCTCACCAAAGAAGACATGCAGATGACAAATAACCATATGAAAAGGCCCAATATCATATGTATTAGGGAATTGCAAATTACAGCAACAATGAAGTACCCCTAACTTAACTATTAGAATGGCTAAAATTCAAAACACTGACAATACCAAATGCTGACAATGTGGAGCAGGAGGAACTCTTATTTACTGCTGGTGGGAATGCAAAATGGTACAGTCATTTGGTAGACAATTTGGCACTTTCTTAGGCAACTAATGTCCTCTTACCACATGACCCAGCAATTGTGTTTCTCAGTATTTACTCAAAGGAGTTAAAAATCATATCTACATAAAAACCTGTATATGGATATTATAGAAGTGTTATTCATAACTGCAGAAACATGGCAGCAATCAAGATGACTTTCCATAGGTGAATGGATAAATAAACTACAGTTTATTCAAACCCCATAGACGGCAGCCCACCAGGCTCCCCTGTCCCTGGGATTCTCCAGGCAAGAACACTGGAGTGGGTTGCCCTTTCCTTCTCCAATGCATGAAAGTGAAAAATGAAAGTGAAGTCCAGTCCTGTCTGACTCTTAGGGACCCCATGGACTGCAGCCCACCAGGCTCCTCCGTCCATGGGATTTCCCAGGCAAGAGTACTGGGGTGGGTTGCCATTGCCTTCTCCATATTCAAACAATGGACTATTATTCAGCACTATAAAGAAATGAGCTATTAAACCATGAAAAGCCATGAAAGAACCTTCAATGCATATTACTAAGTGAAGGAAGCCAATCTGAAAAGGCTCCATACTGTATGACTCTATATGGTGTTCTAGAGAAAGCAAAACTATGGCGACAGTAAAGACAAGACCGGTTCTTGCTAGGGCTTAGGGAGAAGGGAAGCATGAATAGGTGGAGCACAGAGGATTTTAAGGGCCATTATGAAACTGTTCTGTATGATTTTCTTGTGACAAATATATGTCATTAGCTGCTGCTGCTGCTAGGTCGCTTCAGTCGTGTCCGACTCTGTGCGATCCCATAGACAGCAGCCCACTAGGCTCTGTCCCTGGGATTCTCCAGGCAAGAATACTGGAGTGGGTTGCCATTTCCTTCTAAAATGCATGAAAGTGAAAAGTGAAAGTGAAGTCGCTCAGTCGTGTCCAACTCTTAGCGACCTCATGGACTGGAGCCTACCAGGCTCCTCTGTCCATGGGATTTTCCAGGCAAAAGTACTGGGGTGGGGTGCCATTGCTTTCCCCCATATGTCATTAGACATTTGTCCAAATCCACCAAATGTACACTATTAAGAGTGAACCCTAAGGTAAACTATGGACTTTGGATGATAATGATGCATCATTGTAGGGTCATCCATTGTGACAAATGGACCACTCAGGCGCAGGATGTTGATGGTGAGGGAGGCTGTGTGTGTGGGGTGGGGGGTGGGGGTGGTAAGGAATATACAGGAACTCTGAAATTTCCACTCAATTTTATTGTCAACCTAAAAAGTGAAGTGAAAGTTGCTCAGCCACGTCTGACTTTTTGTGACCCTATGGACTGTAGTCTGCCAGGTTCCTCTGTCCATGGAATTCTCCAGGTCGGAATACTGGAGTGGGTAGCCAGTCCCTTCCCCAGGGAATCTTCCCAATCCAAGGATCGAACCCAGGTCTCCCACATTGCAGGCAGATACTCTACAGCCTGAGCCACCAGGGAAATGTAACTGCTCTTTTAAAAAGTCTATACAAATAACTAATTTAAATTTAAAAAAAAAAACACTTCAGAACTTTGCTGGTTGAATACTTTGATATATTCCCTCTCTCACCATTTCCCATTTTTTTCCTCCAAGATTAAGGTAGGACAATTTGAGGCTCAGTTGATTCTCTATGCTGAAATACCAGTGAGATGTCCTTCTGACACCTTTGTTCTGATTAGTACAGTGTATTACAATAGATTTCACTTATAGAAAATTAAATGTATATTATATTTCACTTCTCTATAGATGAAATACAATACAAATCAAGTTGACAGCTCGATATCCACACTGAAGAGTCAAGTAACTGATGTAAAAAATGTTATGACCCAGAATATAGATAAAATTTTGGAAAGTGAAGACAGATTGAATATCTTCACGGGTAGAACGGATGATCCGCAAACAACCGTGAGTGTTCCACAGCTGTCTTGATGCCCAAACAGTGCTCTAAGTCATAGGATCCCTGCTCTGGAGACAAACTGCCCAAAGCAAAAACATTCTGGGACACTCAGTGAGATGATCCTATATCACCAGACTCTCTCTTTATCAAAGACTATTGCAGTGCAACTAAAATAGTAAAAGAATAATTCTAAAACAACCCAAATTTTAAAGCCTATTAAAGGAGAAAATGGTTATTTGTGTAACTGAAGGATTTCCTATATTAAGAAATACACAGGTTAGTCAACAAATAAATTCCAAGAGGAAAAGGAGAGGGAAACTTACCAAAAAAAGGATTTGGAAGAGTTATCAGTTGTAATATGTAGTCATTACTGGATTTTGATTCAAATAAACTATAAAAATGAACATTTACAGTATCATGAAACAGATATTTGAACTCTGGCTGGATATTGATGAGATTAAGAAATGTTAGTAATTTTTAGGTGTGATAATGGCATTCTGGGTATATTTTTGAAGAGTCTTTACTTATTAGAGATATATACTAAAATATATATGAATGAAATTATGTAACATCTAAGATTTGCTTCAAAATAGTTCAGGAGGACAGGGAGGCCTGGCGTGCTGCGGTTCATGGGGTCGCAAAGAGTCGGACACGACTGAGCGACTGATCTGATCTGAGGGGAGTAGAATGGGGTATAAATTAAACAAAAATTGGTCATAAATTAACAGTGGTTGAATCTGGGTGTTGAGTATATAAAGATTCATTATACCATCCTGTCAACTTTTGTTATATGTCTGAAATTGTCCGTTAGAGAACCATTTTAAAACAATCATTAAGGTTTGAAGAGTTCCCTCTGAACATTTTTTTTCCTGGCCATGCTTCACGGCTTGTGGGATCTTAGTTCCCTGACCAGGGGTCAATCCTGTGCCCCCTGCAATGAAGCACAGAGTCCTAACCACTAGACCGCCACAGAACTCCCTGTGGTGAGCATTTTAAATTTTATTTTTACAGATCTTTTCTAGAAACACAGATACCATATAAAGCAAAGTATATACATACTTTTTACTCACCAAGTTCTGTTGGTTCAACCTCCTAAATCTTTTATAAGCCTCATTTTTTTTTTACCTTTCAAAACAATTTACAAGGTATTATTCACATATAATATTCATGCACTCTAAGTATGGAGTATGATGAACTGTGATAATTGTGAGCAGTTGTGTGACCACAGTCAAGTTGTAGACTAGCTCTTCCATCCTAAAATCTGCCCTCCTCTGTAGTTGACGCTTCCCCCACCCCTGACCCCTAACCCCAGCCAACTACTTATCTGCTTTCTCTCACTGTAGTGTTGTCTTTTCTGGAATGTCTTATAGACACAGTCATACACTGTATAGTATTTTGTGTCTGCCTTCTTAATGTTTTTGATATTCATGTTGTGCATGTTAATGTTTTCTTCCTGATCATTGCTATGTAGTATTCCACAGAATGGCTAAATCTCTTTGAAACCCACCTTCTGCCCATTCCAGTGCGGCTCACTGTCTCACTCTGAGGTCAGTTACCTCTTGTCTGAATATGGTAATTCCCAAATTTAATTGTTCTCCCTATTTTTGCTCCCGCTCTGCTCCATTCATCCTCCACAGTGACACTAGAGTATTCTTTTAAAATGCAAGTAGTGGGCATTATCTACAGCCCTCTTTTTAAATTATTATTATTATTTTTTGCTGTGCTGGGTCTTACTTGCAGTATGCGGTATCTTTTATTGCAGCACAGGGGCTTCTCTCTAGTTGAGTCCCATGGACTCAGTTGTCCTACAGCCTGTGGGATCTTAGCTCCCCAACCAGGGATCGAACCCATGTCCCCTGCATTAGAAGGTGGATTCTTAACCACTGGACCACCAGGGAAGTCCCTATCTATAGCCTTCTTAAAACCCCCCTGTGGTGTGAGGTAGAGTCCAACCTCCCTAATGAGCTTTCTTCTGACTATATTGCCAGTCACATCACCCAGAGGTCATGGTCTTATAGTTTGCAAAGTTCTCCCAAATACATGTTGCATTATTTCATACCTGTATGCATACTATTCCTTCTTTTTCCTTGCTTTGGAAAACTTCTACTCATCCATCCAACTCAAGAATCATCTCCTCATCCATTTCTCAGGCTGAATCTATCCCTCTCTCATCTGTGCAGTCCCTGCATCTTTTATTTATTGATTAATTGGACAAATATCTCTTGAAGATCTACTGTCTACCAAACTCTATGTTAGGCACTAAGAATAATAGTAAGAAGAAGAATAAGGCACTGTCTACCAAACTCTGTGTTGGGCCCTAATATAATAAGAAGTGGTGCAGCAAACAAGCACTCTATGTTAGTTAAGTTAAACACTACTTACTTAAAGCAACCCTCTACATTTTTTTTTTTTTTTTTTTTTTGGAGTGTTATATCTACATGTTAAGGAAATTCAAGGATTTCCTGGGGCCACTAGAAGCTGGAAGAGAAGAAAGGACCATCCCTTAAACTGTGTTGACACTTTACAGACTTGTGTTCTCCAGGACTCTGAGACAATACGCGTCCTGTCGTTCTGAGCCACCCAGTTTGCAGAGCTTTGCTACAGCCGCCCTAGAAAACAAGGGCAGTTTGTTGACAGAAACCTGTATGTGCGCATTCAGTTGCTAAGTCATGTCTGACTCTTTGAGACCCCACAGACTGTAGCCCACCACGCTCCTCTGTCCATGGGATTTCCCAGGCAAGAATACTGGAGTGGGTTCCCATTTCCTTCTCCAGGGGCGACCCTCTACATTATTTTTATAGCAGGAAAAAGAATAGGTCACGTCAGTTTATATAATCTATAAAGAAGAATTAATAAAGAAAATCATTGTCTACGATTCAGTTGTACTTTATGAGAATTATAACAAAAGAGTTCAGATAAAACTGTTTGAGCCATTTAGATTCATGCATTAATAAACATTCTTTGGGGGCCTATTATGTAGAGGGTATTATGCTTGTTGTCTTTAGGGATTAAAAAAAATGAATGAGATACTTTTCAAAGTTTAATCTATTGCAGGAGACATATTAGTATAAGCCTAGCTGCAATATAAGTATGTGTTAAGTTCATAAAAGATGGATAAAGCGTAACAGCCAAACAGTGGATAACTGATAGTGTCTACATTTTTACAATGCATTTTGAAATCACAATCATTAAATTCTAAAATCAGTATTATCTCATTCAACATTTATTTCAGGTATGTGAAAATTTTCTGTGAATGATATATCTAATACCCTTGTAATCATCAGCCAGCCTTATATGGCCTTAGCGTTTACCGCATTGGATATGGGCCTTTGGTTTTCAAAGAAATAAAATTATAAATGTAATTAAAGTCACCTCTGAATCTTTCCCAAGCTCATTCCACTCCCTCACTAGAAGAAACACTATTATGAATTTTATATGAATCATTTGTATGCATGTTTTGATTCCTTTGCTATAATATGTATCTATAGTTGGTTTGCATTTTTAAACTTTGTTATGTATGACATTCTAATGAGCTTATCCTTCCGCAATCTGTTTTTAGTTCAACATTATTATTTTTGAAATGTATTAATTTTGATACACTTAGCTCTAATTTATCAATTTAGCTTCTGACAGCATCTCATTACTATTTGAAGAAATAGAGTGTTCTTGTCCTTTCCCCTTCTATCAACATTAATGTAGGTTCCAATTTCTTTATTATCAACAACACTGCATTGAACACCCTTGTACATGACTTTTGGTACATGCTTGCAAAAGGTTTCTAAGACAGCGGTCTACAGAGTTTTTTGATCATGCACATTTATTTGTAGAGTATTGTTAAGAATGCATTTAAATATACATAAATTATATGTATTATCCTATGTTGCTGCTGCTGCTGCTAAGTTGCTTCAGTCGTGTCTGACTCTATGCAACCCCATAGATGGCAGCCCACCAGGCTCCTCCATCTCTGGGATTCTCCAGGCAAGAACACTGGAGTGGGTTGCCATTTCCTTCTCCAGTGCATGAAAGTGAAAAGTGAAAGTGAAGTCACTCAGTCGTGTCCGACTCTTAGGGACTCCATGGACTGCAGCCTACCAGGCTCCTCCATCCATGGGATTTTCCAGGCAGGAGTACTGGAGTGGGGTGCCATTGCCTTCTCCGATTATCCTATAATAATCTTATATAAAACATACAGAAAAGTAGACATTTAAAGAATGAGACAAAGATGAAATAAAATTAAATAGTTTGTTTTCTTAAGAAAATAAAACTCTAAGAAAAATTTTAATAATGTATTTTAATGATAGCAATGCAATTAAAGGTCAGATCTGATTACAAATGACTTTAAAGTCTCTAAATATGGAAGGTGGACTATTCAAACTAGAAGCAGAGATATATTCTGTTTGTCATTTTCTTGTTTAGGTTTGCCTTATTAGTATTAATATAATTAAGCCACATCTATTCTTTAGCTTAGTTAAAACTAGACAATATTACCCATCCGTTCACTTACCCAGATGTACCGTAGGTGTGGCAATACACTACAAGAGAATGGATAAAGGAGTATGCAGTGGCCAACTCTTCATCACTGTGGAATTTCCACCCTATTCTCAAAACACCTTAACTTTCATGATTTAATTATTTTACACCATACCTAGGGAAGATGTCAGTGGCTATCCATATGTTAAAATTTAAATATTTTCATTTCCTTCTTGTTTTTTAGATTAAAACAAATAGAGGTTCTAATATTACTTTCCTGCTCTCCAGTGGGTCATCTGAACCCCTTGGGATGCTTGATCCTATTTTAAACCATCTAGAGTATATACATAAAAACTGAATTTCTGGATCTTAAAATATATGCACCCTTGAATTAAGCAAATAATTTAAAATTGCTTTCCAATGATTGTGCCAATTTATACTTCCATAAGTACTGTATGAAAGGTTCTGTATCTTTCCAATACTTGGGATTATGAGATTCTAATTTTTAACAATCTGACAGGGGAAAGAAAATATTGTCTGAATTTGCATTTTGGATGACAATGAGCAATTTTTATGTTTATTAACCATTAGAATTTCTTCAGTGAACTGTTTGTTGATATCCTTTGACCATTTTGCTAATGAGGTGCTTATCTTTTTAATAGTTTGTAATATATATTCATGTATAAAACAATGATTTTATAACTATTAGAATAAAGAATGAGTATATAATTCTTCATCCTAATACTTAGGCAGTTGTATAAAGTTTACATATGTTCTCCCAATATGTGGCTTGATTTTAGCTTTGTGTATAGTATCTTTTTTAGGACAGAAGTCTTTTTTTTTTTACTATTTTTTTAACTGAAGTATAGTTGACTTACAGTGTTGTACTAATCTCTGCCGTACAGCAGTGATTGAGTTATATGTATATATATATATCCTTTTTTATACTCTTTTCCATCTGGTTTATCATAGGTTATAGAATATAATTCTCTGTGCTATACAGTAGGACTTTGTTGTTTGTCTATCCTACATGTAAAAACTTACATCTGCTAACCCCAACCTCCACTCCAACCTTCCCCTCACCTCCTCCTCCCCCTTGGCAACCAACAGTCTCTTCTCTGTGTCCGTGATTCTATTTCATAGATAGGTTCATCTGTGTCCTAGTTTAGATTCCACATATAAGTCATATCATAGGGTATTTATCTTTCTCTTTCTGATTTATGTAGTATGATAATCTCTAGTAGCAACATTGGAAGAAAAGCTATGACAAATCTAGACAGAATATTAAAAAGCAGAGACATTACTTTGCTGACAAAGCTCCATGTAGTCAAAGTTATGATTTTTTCAGTAGTTATGTATGGATGTGATAGTTGCACCATAAAGAAAGTTGAGTGCCCAAGAACTGATGCTTTTGAACTGTTGAAGACTCTTGAGAGTCCCTTGGACTGCAAGGAGATCAAACCAGTGAATCCTAAAGGAAATCAGTCCTGAATATTCATTGGAAGGACTGATGCTGAAGCTGAAGCTCCAATACTTTGACCATCTGATGTGAAGAATTGACTCATTGCAAAAGACCCTGATGCTGGGAAAGATTGAAGGCAGGAGGAGACGGGGATGAGAGAGGTTGAGATGGTTGGATGGCTTCACCGACTCAATGGACATGGGTTTGAGCAAGCTCTGGGAGTTGGTGATGGACAGGGAATCCTGGTGTGCTGCAGTCCATAGGATAGCAAAGAGTCAGACATGACTGAGTGACTGAACTGAACTGATAATATGTAAAAAATGACTGGATTTTTTTCATCCTTTCCAATATATATATATTTTTTTCTTTCCATCCTTCTTTCTTTTTTGTTTTCTCTCTCTTGTTCTTTCTTCTTTTCTTCCTATCAGTACATTAGCTAGGACCTCCAGTAATATATTGAACAGAAATGGTAATGTCTGAAATACTTTTGTTCCTGATGGAAAAATTAGTAAAAATGGTTTTATGTATTTTGTCTATTCTTCCACACGTCTTTTCTTTGGCAACCACAATGCAAAGCTTTTGTTTTTTCTTTTTTGGTCTTTTTAAAGGACCAGTTTTTGGTTTATTTATAATTTCATTCAAAACTTAGTTGACTTCTAATCTTTTTGCATCTAATCATTTCCAAGGGCCTGTAGACACATGTAAAGTTCTTTTCCAGACATATTTCTGAAGTTCTAAAGCCTGGTTATGTGCTTTCTTGCTCGTGCCGCCCTCTCAGTTAAAAGGCCAACCACCTTGAGGCCATTCATCTGGGTTGAATAGGAAGTTTATACCCCTAATCTGATCTCTAATGCAGGGCAGAATCTTTTTTTTTTGTAATTGATATAAAATTCACATAACATAAAATTGACGTTTTAAAGTATGTAAAGTACTAAAGGTATAGGTAACACCAAGTGAATACTGACTTCAGTATAGGTGGTGAGAAGTGGCTGGACTCTGGATGTATTTTGAAGGTGGCGTGAAGTAGAGTTACTGACAGATTGGATACGAGGTGAGAGAGAATGTTGAGCCTTGTTAACCGGAAGGATGGAAATAGAGTACCTCCATTGCTCTCCTCACGTGAGCCCAAGGCTTAGCCCACTGTCCCTGTGACCACTAAAACCCTAAGCCCTGCCTGCACGGTAGAAGCCAGGGGAGCTGTGCCATCAGTGCAGCTTCTTGCTGCCTCCCTAGGTCCTTGCTCTTGACCTTTCTTTCTTCCAAGCTCAGCTAGGCATTTAAGTTTGCTTCTTATATTGGGTTGACCAGAAAGTTCATTTGGGTTTTTCCCTAAGTTATTGTTGGTTAATAAGTTAATATTAGGTTGGCATATTTTTAGGCCAACTTAATATATTATCTAGCATTTTTGAGTAGTAATAGTGGCAGGCTGCCCAGGAGGCTCAGTGGTAAAGAATCTACCTGCCAATGTTGGAGACACAGGTTCAATCCCTGGGTGGGACGATCCGCTGGAGGAGGAAATGGCAACCCACCCCAGTATTCTTGCCTGGAGAATCCCATGGACAGAGGAGCCTGGAGAGCTATAGTCCATGGGTCACAAAGAATCACACAACTGAGCACACCCACACAAAGTGGCGAGGTTACAGTTACACAATCCACTGAGCACCCTCACACAAAGTGGCAAGGTTATAGTTACACAATCCTCTATATCACTGGGCCTTTTACTTTTTTATTAGATTATATCATGTATCTTTCCTGTCAGAAAAGAAGCAACATCTAAATCCCAGAAAGTTATAGCAAAAAAAGTTGAGATTTTTTGCCTTCCCTTTCAAGAAAATCCCACTTTTATGTATACATTGTATTTTCATGATTACATGGGGGAAAATTACTTTCTCCTTGAAGCCAGTTGAGTAGAAGCAGCTCAAAACAAGATGAAATTTCACTGAAGTATTTTATAATTGTTCTCAGGTTATTTTCACACAGATATCATATAATCATTCTCACTAAATCCTCTATTTTTGCCTATCTAAATTAATCTTCTCTCTCTTTTCTCTCCATCTTTTGGTAAAAGACTCTACTGAATGTACTTAAAAAGCAGATTTTTTTATTTTAACAAAAACTAGGACAATAAGCTTTCTGTCAGTCTGCCTACAGATGAATATGGGTCATGGATTTGAACCTAGCAGATTAAACATATACATTTTTCTTGGTATGCTCTCAAAACTCTATAAAATGATAAGTAAAACAACAGTTACAAATTTTAATGTATAAACCACTAGGATTTTTTAGAAAAAGAATAATAGGAAAGAAATATCAAAATTTTGGAAGCTGGAAAAAATTTAGGTTCTTTGTATTTAATAGCTTCAATTCAAGCAGTGAAAGCTCAAAACACAAGCTTACAGTAGCAGAAGATATTAAGATGCAAACTGATCCAGGCCATAAAACCTTGGAAAGGATCAGCAACGGGACACGCATGGTACTTCTAAAAGTAGACACACGGTACTTCTAAAAGCAGTATGGGTCTAGAAAGAAGTGACTTGAGTATAAAGTTTTTAAAAGGAACAAGTTACCTGTAGAGTCCCTTCCCTTCTTTTTACAACCACACTGCTTCCTCTCCTTATTGCTGACAAAGGATAATAAATTGTGTTATCTAAAGACAAAGGATCTAAGAGACTTTAAATTCAGATACCAGGTGCAGTTAAGGCCAGAGTGACCATCATATTAAAATTATGTGAACATAGTGAAAATCCAGAATATGGTGACCACTCTCTAACCTATCTCCCAGTCAGCTTCACTCAGCAGGAGATTAGAGGATTCCTCCCTAAGAAAACTGACTAGACCAAGGAAAAAAGACCTACTAACCTACAGGTACTGAGGCATTTCCTCAATGAAACGGTCAGGTGTGTACCAGATTACCCTACAGTGAAACTCACCAAACGATAGCCCTCACTCACTCATACTGAGTTTCCAACCATCACTTTAATCAACACAGATCATGAGCTATTTGAGAAAAATCTCTATAATAAATAAATAAAAATAAACAGGAAAAAAATAAACTCAGACAAAACAGATGATGCAGAAGCAAAAGAAAGCTTCATTATAAAACAAAAAACCTCTAACTCCCCTGGTGGTCCAGTGCTTAAGATTGTACTTCCAGTGCAGGGGGCACAGATTAGATCCTTGGTTGGGGAACTAAGATCCCACATGCCGCATGGCATGAGAAAAAAAAAAACAAACTGTTAATAACAACCCTCTCTAGGGGAGAAGGACACATTAGGAGTTTGAGATTAACATATACATACTCCTCTCTATAAAATAGATAACCAACAACGACCTACTATATAGCACAGAGAACTATACTCAATTTTGTAATACTCTATAAGGGAAAAGAATCTGAAAAGATATATATATATGACTGAATCACTGTGGTATATACCTGAAACTAACACAATATTATAAATCAACTGTACTTAAAAAAGAAAAAAAAAAAACCTCTCTAATGTCCTGGGAGAAATAACAGAATATAATACAACTCTGAAAACAGAATAGAAAGCTATGTAAAAACTTATTCATAAAACAAAAAGGTCTTTTGGAAATTAAAACAGTAGTAAAATTTTTAAATGAAATAGAATTATTGAAATATAAAGTTGAGATATTCTCTCAGAGAGTAGAGCAAAAAAAGAGAAGAAAGAGGAAAGTCTAAGAGATTCAACATATGAATAACAGGAGTTTCAGAAATAGGAAATGAAGGAATCAAAGGAGAGAAAACCACATTAATACAAGAAAAATTCCTAAAACAAATAACATGAATTTACAGATTCAATGAACAACAAAAAAGGACCATAGCAGAGCATATAATCTTGAAATTATAGACTGTTAAAAAGGAAGAGAGGATTCTGAAGGCTTTCAGATGGAGAAAGAAAAACAAAGCCTTGGCAACTAGAGTAACAACAGATTTTGCAAAAACAGTATAGGTGTGCTAAAGAAAAAAAGAAGGAATGCTTTCAAAATTCTGAAAGAAAATGATTTCCACACTAGATTTCTATAACCAAATTACCAACTCAATGTAAGGGTAGAATAAAGTCATTTTTAGGCTTGTAAATTTTCAGTCACCCTTTCTAAGAAATTTTCAGAAGAAATTTTTCAGCAACAAGAGGGAATAAATCAAGAAATGAAAAGAAATGAGATTGAAAAAACAGGAGGCAAACACAAGAGAAGGGCATGCCCAGAGTACTGGTGAAGAATGATCTGAAGATTAAAGCTTTAGGTACAGCAAACCTGGACCCCAACCAAAACCCACTGGAGCAGATCAAAAGACTCTGTGTGCAACTTCCAAGATAAAGCAGAAGGGACTTCCCTGTGGTCCAGTGGTTAAGAATCTGCCTGGCAATGCAGGGCACACGGGTTCAGTCCCTAGTCCAGGAAGGTCCCATGTGCCTCAGAGCATCTAAACTCATGCGCCACAAACACTGAGCCCTCATGCTACAGCCACTGAAGCCCATGCAGCCTAGAGTCCATGCTCGGCGACAGAAGCCACTGCAATGAGAAGTCCTCGCACTGCAACGAAGAGTAGCCCACATTGTCCACAACTAGAGAAAGTCCTCAGGCAGCAAAGAAGAGCCAGCGCAGTCAAAAATAAATATATGTATATTTATGGCTGATTCATGTTTGACAGAAAACAACAAGATTCTGTTAAACAATTATCCTTCAATTAAAAAATAAAGAATTTTTTTTTAATTTTAAATAATAGATAAAAGGATCCAACACAGGAGCCATCAAAGGATTTTGGAAGTGGTCAAACAAGAGATGGCAAGAGTGAATGTCGACAGTCTAGGAATTAGCGAACTAAAATGGACTGGAATGGGTGAATTTAACTCGGATGACCATTATATCTACTACTGTGGGCAGGAATCCCTCAGAAGAAATGGAGTGGCCATCATGGTCAATAGAAGAGTCCGAAATGCAGTACTTGGATGCAATCTCAAAAACGACAGAATGATCTCTGTTCGTTTCCAAGGCAAACCGTTCAATGTCACAGTAATCCAAATCTATGCCCCAACCAGTAACGCCGAAGAAGCTGAAGTTGAAAGGTTCTATGAAGATTTACAAGACCTTTTAGAACTAACACCCAAAAAAGATGTCCTTTTCATTATAGGGGACTGGAATGCAAAAGTAGGAAGTCAAGAAACACCTGGAGTAACAGGCAAATTTGGCCTTGGAACACGGAATGAAGCAGGACAAAGACTAATAGAGTTTTGCCAAGAAAATGCACTGGTCATAGCAAATACCCTCTTCCAACAACACAAGAGAAGACTCTATACATGGACATCACCAGATGGTCAACACCGAAATCAGATCGATTATATTCTTTGCAGCCAAAGATGGAGAAGCTCTATACAATCAGCAAAAACAAGACCAGGAGCTGACTGTGGCTCGGACCATCAACTCCTTATTGCCAAATTCAGACTGAAGTTGAAAAGAGTAGGGAAAACTACTAGACCATTCAGGTATGACCTAAATCAAATCCCTTATGATTATACAGTGGAAGTGAGAAATAGATTTAAGGGCCTAGATCTGATAGATAGAGTGCCTGATGAACTATGGAATGAGGTTCGTGACATTGTACAGGAGACAGGGATCAAGACCATCCCCATGGAAAAGAAATGCAAAAAAGCAAAATGGCTGTCTGGGGAGGCCTTACAAATAGCTGCGAAAAGAAGAGAAGCGAAAAGCAAAGGAGAAAAGGAAAGATATAAACATCTAAATGCAGAGTTCCAAAGAATAGCAAGAAGAGATAAGAAAGCCTTCTTCAGTGATCAATGCAAAGAAATAGAGGAAAACAACAGAATGGGAAAGACTAGGGATCTCTTCAAGAAAATCAGAGATACCAAAGGAACATTTCATGCAAAGATGGGCACGATAAAGGACAGAGATGATGTGGACCTAACAGAAGCAGAAGATATTAAGAAGAGGTGGCAAGAATACACAGAAGAACTGAACAAAAAAGAGCTTCAAGACCCAGATAATCAAGATGATGTGATCACTGACCTAGAGCCAGACATCTTGGAATGTGAAGTCAAGTGGGCCTTAGAAAGCATCACTACGAACAAAGCTAGTGGAGGTGATGGAATTCCAGTGGAGCTATTCCAAGTCCTGAATGATGATGCTGTGAAAGTGCTGCACTCAATATGCCAGCAAATTTGGAAAACTCAGCAGTGGCCACAAGATTGGAAAAGGTCAGTTTTCATCCCAATCCCAAAGAAAGGCAATGCCAAGGAGTGCTCAAACTACCGAACAATTGCACTCATCTCACACGCTAGTAAAGTAATGCTCAAAATTCTCCAAGCCAGGCTTCAGCAATATGTGAACCGTGAACTTCCTGATGTTCAAGCTGGTTTTAGAAAAGGCAGAGGAACCAGAGATCAAATTGCCAACATCCGCTGGATCATGGAAAAAGCAAGAGAGTTCCAGAAAAACATCTATTTCTGCTTTATTGACTATGCCAAAGCCTTTGACTGTGTGGATCACAATAAACTATGGAAAATTCTGAAAGAGATGGGAATACCAGACCACCTGATCTGCCTCTTAAGAAATCTGTATGCAGGTCAGGAAGCAACAGTTAGAACTGGTCATGGAACAACAGACTGGTTCCAAATAGGAAAAGGAGTATGTCAAGGCTGCATATTGTCACCATGTTTATTTAACTTATATGCAGAGTACATCATGAGAAATGCTGGACTGGAAGAAACACAAGTTGGAATCAAGATTGCCGGGAGAAATATCAATAACCTCAGATATGCAGATGACACCACTCTTATGGCAGAAAGTGAAGAGGGGCTAAAAAGCCTCTTGATGAAAGTGAAAGTGGAGAGTGAAAAGGTTGGCTTAAAGCTCAACATTCAGAAAACGAAGATCATGGCATCTGGTCCCATCACTGCATGGGAAATAGATGGAGAAACAGTGGAAACAGTGTCAGACTTTGTTTTTCTGGGCTCCAAAATCACTGCAGATGGTGACTGTAGCCATGAAATTAAAAGACGCTTCCTCCTTGGAAGGAAAGTTATGACCAACCTAGATAGCATATTCAAAAGCAGAGACATTACTTTACCAACAAAGGTTCGCCTAGTCAAGGCTATGGTCTTTCCTGTGGTCATGTATGGATGTGAGAGCTGGACTGTGAAGAAGGCTGAGCGCCGAAGAATTGATGCTTTTGAACTGTGGTGTTGGAAAAGACTCTTGAGAGTCCCTTGGACTGCAAGAAGATCCAACCAGTCCATTCTGAAGGAGATCAATCCTGGAATTTCTTTAGAAGGAATGATGCTAAAGCTGAAACTCCAGTATTTTGGCCACCTCATGCGAAGAGTTGACTCATTGGAGAAGACTCTGATGCTGGGAGGGATTGAGGGCAGGAGGAGAAGGGGATGACAGAGGATGAGATGGCTGGATGGCATCACTGACTTGATGGGTGTGAGTCTGGGTGACCTCCGGGAGCTGGTGATGGACAGGGAGGCCTGGCGTGCTACGGTTCATGGGGTCGCAAAGAGTCGGACACGACTGAGCGACTGATCTGATCTGATGGTAGGAATTATTATATCCTCTTTTCTATAGCTGGAAACAAAAAATCAAGAACTATATATATATTTCTAGTAATATATATGTATAATATGTAAATATTTCTAGTAATCCAGAGGAAAACAAACACCAGGAAAAAATAAACAGCTAAATGAGATGGATTGAGCAAGTATTTACTGGTCACCCACTATACATCTGACACTGTTTTAGGTCAAGGTTTCTCAACCGTGGCACACTTGGGACTGCCCTAGGCCTTGTAGGATATTCAACAGCATTCCTGGCTCCCAGCCATTAGACGCCCAATAGCACCCCCTACATTCATGACAGGCAAAAATGTCTCCTGATATTCCCCAATGCTCTCGGGAAGGCACAAGCATCCCCAGGTGAGAACCACTGTTCCGGGCAATAGGGATACAGCAACTAACAAAACACACAAGAGCTGAAAGTGATTACCTCTGAAAAATAGGATTGGGGTGGAAAGGAGCAGGACAGGAGAAGGCACTTTTTCCTCACACGCCTTATAGAATTCTGACTGCCCAAACTGTATATGCATGTTACATTAATAAAAGAGAATAATCTAAGAGAATAATGTAAAGCCCATTTATACCTTAATTCAGTATTTCTACACACGGCAATATAGAGTCACACAATTCAGATCTGAATTCCAGCTCCGTCACTTTCTCTAAATCTGAGGCAAGTAACTTCAACCTTTCTCAGCCTCATTTTTCAAGGAATATTAACAAGAATATTAACCTAAGGTTAATAGGAATATTAATAGGTTGTATTAGTATTAATAGATTGTATTAATATTAATAAAGTTACTAGGAATATTAAGGTTAATAGGAATAATATTAACAGGAATATTAACCTAAGGTTATTATGACTATTACATAGTATTGTACAGAAATACATATAATGCATGTCCTATAGTGCCTGCACTTAAAGCATTATAACACATTGGAAAGTACACCTAGTCTCTAGCTTCCATACTCAAAGTCCTTGGGATAATCAGCATCATCTTGGATATTCAAACCTGGGCTCCCATAACTTGTCATAAACTAGAGTCATGAGGCCATCTGAGTGGCATATCAGGACTCATGCCACTTACAGTAAGCGCTGCAAGCATCTACCTTGATTTTCTTCTTGGAAAATCACCATACACTGAGACTAAAGAAGCAGACCTGATGCATGAAGAAAGGTAACTGAAATATGATATTTTCCTTATCCTGGTGGCAGACAGCAGAAATCCATGTAAGCATCAAGCAATCCACTTATATCACGACTAGATGAAAAGCAGTTACATGTATTTTAAAAAGAAAAAGGAGTTGACCAAATGAAAACAATAAAGCTTACTTCAGGGGGGTGGACAGAGCGATTTTCTAATTTTGTGTAGCCACGTTTCATTTCTCTTCATTGCTCCTTGGATTCTTTCAATAATTTTAATATTTAATAAAAGTGAGCCATTTTGTTTAGGTTAATTAGGTGAAGATATGGAACTTTTTGTATCATACTTAAGGAAATCCATCTCATTATTCATCAAAATATTAATAATGGCATAATTTATTCTTATATCCAGTCGATATACTGTATTCACTATCTTGGTTAATTCTCAGAATCTGAGCTACTCTGTGGCAGGTACTACTATCCTCACTTAATAAGCAGATTTAGTCATTCATTTTTTCCCAACAAATATTAACTTAACACCTGCTCTATATCATTGGTTCACTGTTGGGACTATAGCAGTGAATGGAACAGACAAAAATCCCTGCCTTCATATAGCTTACATTCTCAACAAACAATAAAAGTAAAGTTTACATATTGTTAGAGGAGAGGTAAGTGCTTTGGGAAAAAATAATGTATCGAAAGGGAAAAGGGTTGCTGGAATGGAGATGGGTTAGCAATTTTAAATAGGGTTGTAAAAAGAGAGCGACACTTGTAAAATCATGAAGATGAGCAAACGAGTTCAGAGTAACTTTTCAAGGTCAAAAATTTAAAAAGCCAATAAAACTACAGCTGAACACCATAAGGAATCTTGGTGTACTGTTTTAGAACAGCTGCTCAGAACTACTGAGACTTTGTGATTGATCAAAATCAAATTAAATCCATTCTTCTAAACAGTTCTAATATGTATTGTAGGGTATACATTAATCCAGAAATGAGAAGAAATCCTGAAATTTCTTTTTTTTTTTCAGGCCAAAGAATCCCCCCAAACAGTGAAGATTCTTAGGAGGATATGGCGGAAACACTGCAAAAAGATCATAATCATCAGCATGGCAATTCTTCTTTCAATCATCATCATTCTTTTAAGTACAAACGTTATACCGACTTGACCCTTCTCCCCATCCCCAGCTGGTACCAATAAATTGTTATATGTAATGATAGAGTTCTACCACCAACTATTACAAAAGCATTCTCTAGTGGCAGGAGAGCTTCCCTAAATAAGAGCTTCCCATGATAAAGTGATAGGAGGAAGGGAGGAAGAAGGGCTTGAAGTATTTCCTTGTCTCTTTGGTGTCTCCACTGTTGTCTTTGTATCTCTTCCATTTCTGAAACCCCATTTGGTTTGAGGGGTGGGGGGCGGTTTTTGTTATCACCATTGCTCCACTGCTTTTCTGTTCCTATTACAAGCACAAACCCTGGAATCAGACTGCCAAGTTTCACTTCTGCTCTCTGCCACATACCACAGAGGTGACTTTAGACAAGTTGGTTATGTTTGGTGTGTTTTCATCTTTAAAATGGAGCTAATAATACCACACACTTGTCTACCCCATAGTAAATGCTATTTAAGTGTTAATTATTATTAACAGGAAAGATGATTCCATCTTTGGCACTAACTTCCCATCATCTTACTCTTTACTCAGAAATGACTTTGACCTTAAAATTTCCCGATCTTGGGACCTCCCTGGTAGTCCAGTGGCTAAGACTGGACTCTCAATTCAGGGGGTCCGGGTTCGACCCCTGGTCAGGGACCTAGATCCCACATGCCACAACTAAGAGTTTGCACGTCACAACTAAAGATCCGACATGCTGCAACAAAGATCAAAGATCCTGTGTGCTGCAACTAAGACCTGGTGCAGCCAAAATTTTTTTCTTTAAATGAGAATCTTTACATGATTCCAGATCATTCCAGATATGCATCACCTTTTACGCACTCTTTCATTGAAATGAAAATTCAAACCACTGTGTTTTATACTAGGCATTTTGGGGGGATAAAGTTTTAAAAAAATAGAAAACTTTTGTCATTTCTCAAACAAATCACAAGTAATGTCTTTTACCACACCAACAGCTTTTTTTCGAGTGATACACTCATTCAATAACCACGAATCACCAAGATTCCTAAAAACCAAAACATTCACCTTCTTTACAGGTGGTCAACAAGGTTTTGTGCCAAGTGGGACCATGAGGTCTGAGATAGGTTTCTGTTGTTGGTTTGTTTGAACGACATGCAGATCTTGGCCCCCTGACCAGGGATCAAACCTGTGGCCCCTGCAGTGGAAGTGTGGAGTCTTAACCACTGAATGGCCACAGAAGTCTCATAAAGTCAGCTTTAAAATCATAAAAGTCATAGGGACCCATGAGGAAGAATAAAAAGATCAGAAGTTCCTGACTACTAGAGAACTCATTTTAATCCTAATAATGACCTAATATCAGCATTTTAAATAGGTCCCAGTTCCTCCAGCACAGTATCACATTTCCATTCACCAAATATTTTTTATTAAAGCATTTTCAATGTTAGAAATTTTTGGAGTTTCTGTAATTTATACCCAGGGGGAAAAATACAGTCCAACATAATGCAGTAAGTGCTTTGGGGGAGAGGTGTTTCAATGACATGAAGAGGTAAAAACGATTATATTGTTAGTATAATGTAAAGCACATAAAACAGTAGTTTTAAGCACATAAGTGCTACGTTAATGTTGTGCAGTCACTAAGTCATGTCCAACTCTTTGCAACCCCATGGACTTGCAGCATGCCAGGCTTCCTTGTCCTTCACTGTCCACGGAGTGGTGTCCACTGAGTCGGTGATGCCATCCAGCCATCTCATCCTGTCATCCCCTTCTCCTGCCTTCAGTCTTTCCCAGCATCGAAGTCTTTTCCAGGGAGTCAGCTCTTCACATCAGGTGGCTGAAGGACTGGAGCTTCATCTTCAGTCCTTCCAGTATTCTGGGTTTATTTCCTTTGAGATTTGACAGCTTTGATCTCCTTGCTGTCCAAGGGACTCTCAAGTCTTCTCCAGCACTACAGTTCAAAAGCATCAGTTCCTCAGCCCTCAGACTTCCTTATGGTCCAACTCTCACATCAGTACCTGACTACTGGAAGAACCATAGCTTTGTCTATATGAACCTTTGTCAGCCAAGTAATGTCTCTGCTTTTAAATATATTGTCAAGGGTTAGACATAGCTTTATTTTTGCTTTGCAGATGAGAAAATAGCAAAGTTAAATTCAAGATCACAAAGTTGGCTGAGATTTTACTGATTCAAGTACTGACTGAAGTATATAGTCATGAAACCCACATTTAACTCAGAGTGTATCATCTGTTTAATTGTGGGCCAGACAACGTATCAGTACTATTTTGCTTTGGGACAGGTTAGTAGTTGTTTCTGGAGGGTAGAGATAGGATCCTGAAGTTTTTTAAGAAGAGATATTGTCATGAGCTTAGCTGGCATTTTTGGAGCCCTATAAAATTTACTTAATATTTCTGCAAGTTATAATTATGTATAAAACAATGTACAGTTAAGTGAAGTCGCTCAGTCGCGTCCAACTCTTTGTTATTCCATAGACTGTAGCCTACCAGGCTCCTCCCTCCATGAAATTTTCCAGGCAAGAGTACTGGAGTGGGTTGCCATTTCATAAAACAATGCTTCACTGATTGCCAGTGAATACTAGCATATTTATTGCTTCAAGACGTTGAACTTGAATCACCTCATCTAACCACCACCCTGCCCTCAGTTTTACATGTTAAGATGCCAAGACCCAGAAGCCTGAACATTACACTACATGTTATTATGTCACTACATGTCTTTGCAACCTCCTCTCCACTGCACTGTTGAAAACACAGGCCATCACCCTGGTTCCAAGAAGCAAGTCTCACAGAACGCCTGTTCTCCCAGGCAGTCTGAGAGTTTGTTTTCCAGATGATGTGTATTTTTTACCAACTCTTGAAAGCTGCCAGGAAGAAGGAAAGCACTCCTTTAGTAAGGAGTGTTTCCCTGCTATCTGTGCTACATTTGTCACAAGTAGAAAGGAACAAATATTTAAACAATCTTAGATTTTTCATTTGTGGGTTCAAATATTGAGTTCCTACTCGGCATCAAAACAGTCCTAGAACATAAGGATTTATTCTAAGTCACGCAGAGATGGACATAACTGAGCGACCACCATACTGACAGAGATAACCAATATTTAAGAAACGAATGGCTGTATACACAAGAGTAAGAAGTGGTCCTGATGTTAAGGGAAGCTTACGTTTCAGTTGAGAAGGCAAGACCCCTAAACATCATAAACACGCTAAAATACCATCTACTTAAAAGTGGTGGTTGTGTGGCAGGAAATAAATACAAGAAAGATAGTGATCATCACTGGCTCCAATCACTAAGAGGGATGGGAACTGGACCCTACTGGAAATCAAAGTTATCTCAACAGGTAAAAGGCAGTCCCATTAATGTTACTGACCACTGATGTGCCAGTACTGTTTACTTTTTAATTTAATCCTCACAACCTTGAGGTACATTAATATTCTTCCCATCTTACAGATAAGAAAACTGAAGCACAGGTTAGATAACTTGCCAGACTCTACTCAGCTAACGTAGTTAAGAGGAATGAGGATAAACAAAGACACCGCTGGCTGTGGGGGTGGAGAGAGAGGACTAGACCTGGGGAGTTCAATCATGCACACATGCATCCATTCAGAGGACCAGCAGAGAGCTCAGCCATCAGGTCTCTTCATTTTCCACACTATCCGGGGTGTTTTTATTCACTCCTACAGCACTGCCTTCTCTGGCAATAGCCTTCCTTCTGAATCACTAATGATTTTCTACTGGAGACACTCACCTGGGTATCATGCGAACACCTCAAATGTTAAATCCTGAAACTCTTAACTACATCTTTTTCTTTTCCCCAGGAAACTGCTTATTTGAGTTTATTTCAAAAGGGGATCACAGCTATTCCATAATCTAGAACTGTCTTTAGCCGGCCCTAACTCCTCCCTCCTGCTTATCTCACCGCATCACTCACGGAAATCACGGGGCTACTACATGGAACCTCATAGCAAGAAACTCCAGAAGTGACAGAAGCAAAAGCAGGGAGTCCCTGCAGGTGCCAGGCAAGCTTCGCAAAGGGCACTCATTCCCACCACAGTGGACAATTATGTGCCTACTCCCCTCAAGCCGGGCCACATCACACTTTCTGTATGAAGCTGAGAACCACCATCAAAACACTGCACATGCCTCCTAAAGTACATCAAATTTTACAGCTGAAAAAACTGATGCTTGTTGGAGGAGTTAAAATTTTATTTGCCCACCACCACAGGGCAAATGACAGAGCAGGACCTCAGAATCATTCATTTGATATCATCTATTCCACTGAATATACTAAACAAGAATTTAAAAAATCATCTACTAGACAGGATGCCCCACAGTCTAATAGATCTGAGAATTATTTTAACTTTTGCAAGTTCATTATCTCCTTATAGAATGTTAGCAGAACCTAGCACTACAGAATGCATGATTTAATTCCAGCCTGCATTTAGACAAATCACAAGCTGGTTAAGAAAGAGTTCACTTGAGGGGAAGCACCTATTCAGTACTATGACCCACCCAAAGACGACAACCTCTCTCTTTCCAGGCCGGCACAATGAGACCTCCACAAAGGACACAAACATAGGAATATAACAATAGTTAGGCTTTTTCTGTATTTACATTGACTACAAGGACCTTGGTTAACATTACTGCTATTGCACAACTCTAATTTGGCATTTTTTGAAAAATGTGTAAGTCTGCAAAGATATTAAATGCATTCCCAGGCCTTTTGGTGGTTTCACCACGATCTGACAGCAAACCCAGTTGAGGGCAAAGACTGAACATCCCCATAGAGATTACTCCTACTGCAGGCATCCTTTCTCAAAACATCCTGGAGAAAACTGGAAATTGCCCTTTTTTAATCCATCACAGTCTCAACTTTTAGTATTATTTAACCAATTATGCATAAAATCCCATCATTTAACATTATGTCCTTTTTGACTTGACAGTAGTTGCCTTGCTTTTTCAACTAAGAAAATAAGACCTATGTTATTTCAAGAAATTCACCCAAGACGGGAAAGCTTAAATAAAAAAAAAAAGAAGACAGTGCAAAAAATGCATGACTGCTTTAAGAGTTTAATTGTAAAACAAAACACTACATTGTAATTTTAACATGAGTAATCTTTTCAGAAAAGGAAGTTTAGTGCAATCAAAATCCCATTAAAACTCACTATAAACTTTATATGAAGACTCTAGAAGTAGACTCCTAGAACTGGAAACACTTGGTTCCAACAGAATTTGCTTAGGGAAAGTATGCCTGAAAATATGATGGTACAGAGAACATCACCTTGGGTTTAAAATCAAATCAACCAGGTTCTCAAAAAATGACATGCTGATAGGCCTTACTTAATACATGTAACTAATTTAATTAGTAGTAGCATGCTTTATCAACGATTGGAGAAGCAATTTACAACAAACTTCTGAGCATTCCGAAGTTTTCTTTATTGCCATAGCCAATCTCTTAACCCATTTTTCCAATTTCTTATAAAAAGGGTTCCACTTCCCCAGTCTGAGATTGGCAAATGTTTTCTAAATATGTGATAAAGCCCCATGTAACCAGGGCTATCCCTACAACAACAAGGGGGCAATTATAATTACTTTTCTCAAGTATTTATTGGAAGTATAGCTTTCCATGACATATTAAATGTCACATTTAGGTACTAGCCCTAACAGACCTCTTAAGTTTCTAGTGTTTTAAGAGAAATTTTTAAAAATTCAGGAAAGTAACCTTGCCTTCAAATTCTAAAATACATATGCCTACACAAATAAAATGTATACCTTGAAATAAACTATCTTCCCAAGTAACTTAACGAAGTTTCTGAATATAGAATCCAGTAACCCTAATATCCATGTTTAACGAAAAGAACCTTTCCGACTGTCTGTACTTTCTTTGAAGACGGTAAAGAATTCTTCCCATGACAACTAAAATAACTGACTTGGGCTGCTTTAACAAGGAACACCTTGCTCACTTAGGATCTCATTCCTATAAAGTATCTCACCCTTTTTAAGTAGTAAAATAGTTTTACCTAGTCCTCTTCATGCTGTCCCTCCAAAATTATCCGCCTTTTTAGGGCTTAGTGGGGAAAATTAACACTTACCCCACGGCTGTCTTCTAAATGACAAGAGTCCCTTGGATCCTAGTCTTTATCCAAAACTACAGGCAGTGCTGGTGCTAAAGAACCTGCCTGCCAATGCAGGAGATGAAAGAGATGTGGGTTCAATCCCTGGGTCGGGAAGATCCCCTAGAGAAGGGCATGGCAACCCACTCCCAGTACTCGTGCCTGGAGAATCCCATGGACAGAGAAGCCTGGCAGGCTAGTCCACAGGGTAGTAGAGTCAGAAACGACTGAAGCGACTTAGCACGCACTATACTACAGTCATTTATAACCAGGCTGTTGGAATTACATCTCATTCATTAGATTCTAAAAGATGCTTATGAACAAATAAGGCAATATGTAATCAGCCCAACTCAAGACAACACTCAATTTTAAAGAGTTGCTGATTAACAATTCATAAAAATGGAATCGATGAGTGAGATGAGTGACAAACCGAGGGGGGAATATGCAGGCCATAGAATGTACTGCCTTAAGAATTTACTAACTACCTCCTCCCACCACCTCTATTCCTTCCCCAGCTTGTACACTGCTGCTGTCATCTCATACACTCTTTAAAATGCCAAGTCTATTTTTTTCTTTCAAGTTAGACCTGGGGTCTGTGATTAAAATCCTTGAGTGGTGTTAAGTTTTATGAAACATGAACCTGTGTCTTTACACAAGATAGAAGTAAAAACAAAAAATTCTTATGAAAACATCAAGCTTAACTAACCATCTTAAAGCAAGTCCTTACAACTCTAGTACAGCTAAGATCACTCGGGGTATGTGAAATACAGAATTCCAGGCAACACTTCCAAACAATATTGATTCTGATATAAACAGCCTGCAAGCTTCTTTTGAAATACCAACAGATTATAATAAATTTCCCCCCAACTTTTCAGATTATAGGCAATTGACAGCAATATATAGCCCAAGCCAACTTATTTTACACAGCTGGATATTCATCTTGCTACAATCATGTTACATATGCAAAATTTCAGATTATACTCCTCAATATGGCCAGTAGTGAAGAAAGAGTAAATCAGTATGCATTCAACTGTTTCAAAGGCAGGTAGTAACAATCAGTCTTTATGAAATCTAGGGTCATCCTTAAGTATTACTGCACTGATAAATTGCACTATTACATAAACCGCACCCAAATATATTTACTAAGATGTCAGTGTATCCATTATGCATGGATCCAGATTTTTACATTTCTGGTTAATCTGACTCTAAACCAAATAAAACTCATTATACAATTCAGGAAAAAACAAACACCGTGATGGACAGGGCTATCAGTCCTTGTTTTAAAATTCCCAATACCTCAAGGCCGCACACATACGGTACTTTTAAAGTGCAAGGTAACAACTTCAAACAACTTTTCCAGGCAATAAAACAAAGCACATAAACTACAGAACACAAAGAACTGAAAATCAGATTCTAATGTTTTTAGTAACATTACCCTTCAAAATTATCTCAGCATAAATGGAACCTGGAGAGGTGTCCACACACTATATTCTAACTTGTATACAACAAAGAACAATGAAGCAGTCGCCATACCAATGCGGAAAGAGTAACGTGGTAAACAAGACCTGCAACCTTGAAAAATATACTGAGGATAAGAAAAGGGACAAAGGAGAAAACCCAGGACCCCG
Source organism: Tragelaphus eurycerus (assembly GCA_935064755.1). Lineage (NCBI taxonomy): Eukaryota > Metazoa > Chordata > Mammalia > Artiodactyla > Bovidae > Tragelaphus > Tragelaphus eurycerus. Next base: position 21,757,368 of record CAKXYN010000033.1, on the reverse strand, counting down.
GGAAGAAAATTAACTCAGCTGGTAGCAGATACCTAGTTAATCAAAAGATATCAAAATCTGAGTTAGGACAAAAGGCATAGAAAATGGGATCAGTAGCTCTAACAGGTCTATAAACTGATAGGAGAAGTGAATCAAAGCTTCCTAACACTGTCCAGCAAGTAAATGAGATTGGTTCTATGTTCAACTAGCAACCTACCTGTAAACTTTACTTTGTGGCCAAACTTCAGAAGGGCACTGAACTACTTGTACTTTGTCTGCCTCATTTGGTTCCGCCAATCCTTTCATCACCACACACACACACACACACACGCTGATCACTTCTAGTCCCTCAATCCTTTCATCTACACACACACACACACACACACACACACACACACCGCTGCTTATCACTTTTAGTCTCTTCTGAAATCTTACTAAAACCCAGTGCAATCCAACTTTCATTGTCAGTGGGCATGGGTTCGATCCCTGGTCAGGGAACTAAGATTCCACAAGTTATAGTCAAAAACCAAAACAAACAAATACCATAAAAAAGAAGAAACTACTGAATTATATAAGCTGCAAAGCTTTTGGACAAATGGCAATTAATTAAGCAGACAAGAAAGGAATTTTCTGTCAGCAGTGAGGGTATTTCAAATTTTATCACAGAACCTGCAAAGGCTTATTAAGCGACTGGCAGCCCTGATCTCCCTGGAAATAGAGGAAAAGGGAAGCACTGGTTGATAAGCAATTAAACTTCCAAATCTTTTCTGTACTGCAGGACAACTGAACTCCCCCATCCTGGCAGAAACTTGTGTGAGCAAATAAGGGAGGGTGGTCTTGGAACAGGCATACCGTGATGAAAACAAAGGAGTTAAAAAGTACTTTACTTGTTCAGAACCCTCAGGTTTCTCCCAACACGGATCTCAGAACATTGGCAGCCAAGTTTTTTTACCCTCCAGGCAGCAGAATGGAAAAAAAAAAAAACTTCTCTGGGGAACCTGATCAGCTCAAAGTAGAGGAGAAACGCATGAAGAGTTCCTCAATAAAATGAGACAGCCTGACTGCCTAGCAGTGAGGTCCATGGTTGACAAGTCCCTATCCTCCCCATCCCTCAGCCCCACACACAACATCCAAGCAGCTTTTAAAATGCTGCACTCCTAAATATGAGCTAAGGATCACCAAATATTTGAGGAAGATGAAGGGCAGAGGCCAAAGCAACAGCAAAGAAAAGCACCTTGCAGGAAACAAAACTTTCAAAGTTACAAATAACCTTAGAGATGAAGAAAAAGATAACCCATGGAGTAACAGGTTGGAAGGGGTGGCCTTAGAAATCGATTGAAATTTAAAACCTTAAAAAAAAAAAAGCTGAAAGTTGTTAAATCCCTCGAAGTATAATTAACAACCTGCAATTGACGCACAGGGCTCACACTCATGCCAGAGAACAGAAAAACTGGGGTGGTGAAGGGCATGTGGAAGGACTAGCTCAGTAACATTTCCCAGAATTGAAGAGCATGTTTACACATTGACAGGACCCACTGAGTGCTCAGTACAATGGATGAAACAAACCCAAGACAGTCATGAAACTGGAGAACACTGATGCCTGGTACAACACTAAGCATTTCATATGGTGAAGATTCAAAACAGCGTCAGATTTAACGAAACCTTGCGTTTTCTATTGAGTCAAACTAGCACTGATAGTCGGAGAAGGCAATGGCACCCCACTCCAGTACTCTAGCCTGGAAAATCCCATGGATGGAGGAGCCTGGTAGGCTGCAGTCCATGGGGTCGCTAAGAGTCGGATACGACTAAGCGTCTTCACTTTCATGCATTGGAGAAGGAAATGGCAACCCACTCCAGCATTCTTGCCTGGAGAATCCCAGGGATGGGGGAGTCTGGTGGGCTGCCGTCTATGGGGTGGCACAGAGTTGGACACGACTGAAGCGACTTAGCAGCAGTAGCAGCAGCACTGATAGTTCAGTTACAAGGATGAAATAGACCTTTATAGATGGAAAGGCCTAAGCAGAAGATGGGCTATACAAAAGCAAGACCTGGGATTCAGGGCAACAGAACCTAAAATGATAGGTAAAGAAAGGGAAACCACCACCACCATCCCCCTCTCCAAATAACAGCAAAGCCTCAACTTATTCAACAATTCTGAAGGGCAAGGAGTTCAGATTGAAATATAAAAGACCTAAGAAAAACATGAAACTGACGAATAGATTTATATTAAGGTAGTCTTTCAATTCTGCGCAAGTTTGGAAGCAAATCAGAGCCCAGTGCACAGGAAAATATTCATCTCAGTCAAGAAATAACACCTAAAAGGGATCTGGGGATAGCATTTAAATGTGGTATCAAATATATGGAAACAAATGGTATAAAAATCAACATTTACCCTAATGCTGTATCCAAGTGTAACTTCTATAAAATGTCAGCAGTAGGAATAAATCATCCCCTAAAATTAAAACACTGAACTGCTGGGGGCAAAGAATTACACCTGAGCACATCTATTTAAATCTCCCGAATCATGGGGCACTATAACCTTTTAATATAACAAAAATTCAAAATGAAGTTGATAGCTTTACATTATCCAACACAAACATCACTTTTAAAAACCTACTTTTTATTCAACCAGTTCCAACCTTTTTGCAAAAAATGGTTTCGATGCGGAACATTCACAAACAAACCTCACTTTTTAAACCCTATCTTTTAATTCAATGTCTTAACCCCCTTTTAAAAAAAGATTTTGATGCATAACACTTTCATAAAATATAGTACTGCTTAACAATTCCAAAACAAATTCACTGAGTTAGATCAGGGGTCTGCACAAGTTTTTCTGTAAAGAGCCAGACAGTAAACATTTCAGGCTTTACAGTCTGTCACAATTGCTCAACTCTGTTATGGTGCAAAAACAGCTATACAGGAAACAAATTAGCATAGCTGTGCTGTGTTGTAATACTATCAACAAAAACAGGCTCCAAGCCCCCAATTTAGACATCTATAATGTAAGTTTAGTTTACTAACACAAACTTCTGTTCACTAAAACGCCTGCCTAGTTGGAGGTTAATTCTTAACATCAGAGGATTCAACACCATAACAGGAGGAAGGGGGAAGACTATAAAAATCACTTCACTCTCCTACAAAATTATCAGATTTCTCACCTATAATGTACTTTTTTCTGTTCTCAGCAGCCTGGCTTGACTTAGCTGACTAGTCAGGATAAGCTACCACCATTCACTTGAGTAATATCTGCAAAGATTTTCCAAGTTGATATGTATCAATTCCCTGAATGCTATTAACATATACCAAAGCCTTCCAACTGAAAGTTTACCTATTTCTACATTTTACAAATGACAGAAAAAAAGAAACCTTCCAACTTAATCCTAAAGCCATCAACTAACTCCCAGTTACTTTCTTAGAATGACTCAGAACTGCTACATGTCTTTAAATCCCAGTCTGGGATGTTTTAAAGCCCTAAACACCCCCTTCCCCGCCAAAAAAAACTAAGACTTTAAGAAATGGCAATAAAAATCATCCAAAAGAATGAGCACACACATCAACACAGTATACATTTCTTTAATCCTCCCTCAACACCTGGATATCTACCAAATATAAACCCACCACAACCCTAAAAATCTCTAAACTAGCTGCATTTGTATTATGATTACCAGATTTTTTATTTAATGGAAGCACAAAACATTAACTATCTGTGCAAAAGGGTTCTTGCACGTTTATCCAGATTTGTTCTAGAAAGCATGATACATATTAAGCAAAAACGGGGAAAGTATTATAAAGCTTAATGGCTACATATGGAAGTAGTTTTAAAACATCCAACAAACAAATTAACTACATTAAGTCATTTCCAATTAGGACAGGGAGGTCACGCTGTGCCAAAAACTAGATTTTAAACTAAAAACATGTAAAATTTCACTGCAATCTTAACCATGGCCTCAATTTTGACAAATTTTACTATTTTCCAAACTTCTGCTTAACTTAAATTCATGACAGTTTATAATTACTCATTTTTTTCCCTATTCTGATGATAAAAGAGCCAATACATTTTTATACAAAAGGATTTATTAAAAAACCAGTAAGACACTACTACATCATGACACTGTCACACTGGGCTTTTAACACAAGACTTGCTCTACAATACTGGGGGGAGGGGCATAAAACACAAATTGATTCTGAAGCATAGCAATTAAGAAATAAAACAATGAAAGCAAATTTCTTTTAATGAGAACTCAGAATTAAACTTCAGAGGGACCCAACGTCATACTTCCATTCGGGGACTTGATACAAAAAATTTAGTTTGAACTGATATTAGCAGGTGGCAGGAGCCACCTTCAAATGAATCTTCAATTTGGAAAATACTGCTTCACCACCTGGAGACAAAGAAGAAGAAAAAGAAAACAGCAATCACTCCAGGCAGCTACAACACTTACCAAAATTTACATAAAACTGAGATATCCCTATGTCCCACTACATGTAAATATTGTATAACATTAAATGTGTGATATGTTTTATAAATTAAAGCTGAACAGTAGAGTCCATGAGCTGTAAATCCACATGTGCACCACTGGTTTAAGATGTGATATGCTTTCAAAGGGTTCTTTAAAATTACAAAAAGCTTTTCAAAAAGCATCTACCCAAGAACTCATAAAAAAGGTCAGTCAATTTGGTAAAAGGCATTTTGACCCAAGAGCATCTAATATTTAAACTTATTTTATTGGATCAGCATATCTCTTGCCCATCGGAAATTATAGAAAAGTTATATACAACTAAAAGAAAAAGTTATCTATTATAATTATAGATATATAGGAAGTTGTCACAACAGGAATTCAGCTCAAGAACTTCTTGCAATTACTGCTACAACGTCTATAAATGGGAAAAGCAAGCATTAAAATAGATTAATAAAATATAAAATTAAGACTGGAAAATCCAGAGACAAGCTGTATCCTTAGAAGAATAAATAGTTAAAATTATTCAGTAAGCTGACGTATTTAACCATTACTGGGCCTGTAAAAAATGCATTAAAATTACATTACAAATAGTTTTTAAAAGCAAAGAAATAAGTGAAGGCAAAGCTTGAAGTATCCATTTTATTTTATAATGCTGATACAGGATGTTGGAAGAGACCATACCACACGGCAGCATTCGAGAGCGTGAGCATCTCGTACCCTGTCCGCATTGAGCGGGCCTGTGAGAATCGTGAAGTCAGCGCGACACAGGGCCTGCAAGGAAGTTCCCGCTGGCGGGTACAAACAAGGTATAATGTCAGAGTTAGTAGGCAATAGTTTTTTGCTGCAATTCCTTAATTTGTACCCATTAGCAGTACTTTACCTGTTAACTTTACTGACTTGTTAATAATAGGACAAAAAGGCAAAAAGCTTAAAAGCACCTGTGTTACATATCTTGAAAAGTCACTATGTTAAAATATGATAAGCTGTGTGCTGTCACAGCTGGGTGCTGTGAAACTTTAAAATAGTAAACATTATATTAAGTACAATATAGAACATATAAACTACTTTAAGATGAGAATAGGACTGTTTTGAGAACGTACCTGTTGGGGAAGTTGCAAATGAATAATTTAGTATGGTTTGTAGCTATTTTGATGGCCGCCTCGCCTGGATACTTTCCCATAGCCACTCTGCTGGTCTAAAGCAAAAACAGCGTTAGAACATCTGCAGTGGTTACACACTACTAGTAAGAACAGTGTCTAATTTTAAATAATAGCAAAAAATTAGGAGTTATCCTCCCAGCATAAAAAATCACCATCTCCAATCATTTAACAAATATATATTGAATGCCTACAATGAGAAGCATTCAGGATGAGTTGATTACTTGATTCTTATATAAAATGGGACACAATCCCTTGACCCTTACAGTTTAAAGGTTTAGAGTTTCGTAGCAGACTCTTTTACAACCACCAGGTAAAACCATCTTACAATTTAGAACAGGAGATTCTGTCAACCACAATCAATGCTTCGTATCTCTGCCCTTCTAAGCAAAGGGCTCCAATCTCACCCAGCCATCTTTGCTGACCTTCTTCTGACTTTAGTTAGCCTATTATTGTGCAGCAGGCCTAGTCACCTAAGAAAAGGATATGATTCCAAGAACTGGTCTAACCAAGGAAGAAAAAGAATCACCACTTAAAACAATGCAATAAATGCAACCACTCTCCTCCAAACAAATCTAAGACTGTTTCCAGTAGAGCCCCTTCCCTGAAAAGAAGAAGTCACCACGAATTAGGAGAGCAACATATCAAGTTGCACAATAAAGTCAGGGCTTCACATGTCTCAATTTCAAGGGTTCTTTTTTGCCCCATCAAGTTCAACTGTTTTAACAATTTACACCTAATTATCTTATGGTGAGGATACGATTTGTGGTAACTGGCAACATCCTTCGCTTTTATAGGATTTAAGACACATCATGCCAAGATTATTGGTTGGTCCAAGAACTGACATTTAGAATACCTTGAACTTACAAGACCTGACCTAACCTTAAAGTTTCTAAAAGCAAGAAAAACCAAAGCCCAGCAAACAAATACAGAAACACACATACACCTTACCCTTAGAGCGTGCATGTGCTACAAAAGCTGGGAAAAACACAGCAAAAAAATGGCTGCAGTTTCAAGTTTTCAGGAATTTGAAACCTGAAGAAGTTTGCACTTGGCAAAGCTACACTAACCTTTCTACCTATCCAAATTTGTACAAAATAAATGTCAAATAGCAGTTAATATAAAAAGTATAGTACTTACTGCTATAATCACCATATCCATAGTAGTTGTTGTAACCAGTGTAGTCATATCCTCCATAACCACCGTAACCTTGGCTGTTATATCCATAGTTGCCATAGCCTTGATTCCAATAGTTACTATATCCCTGGTTCCAGTTTTGACTGGGGCCTGCAGCACATTAATAGGTTCACTAAAGTCAGAAGATCAGCAAAGATCTTTACTTCAGGATAATTAAAAAGTAGAAAAGCTTAAGATAAGAGTAAACTTAGGCTCGAGCTTACCACCACCTCTTCCACGAGCTCTTCCCGCAAATCCTCCTCTCGATCCCCACTGCTGCTGTTGCTGATACTGTTCCTTCGACATAGCTACTTTGATTTCACACTAAAAAGAGAAAAAGTATGTGATTATACTGATTCAAGGGAAAAAAAAAATAACCAGAATAGCCAATACTGTCTAAAACATACAGTGGGCTGATTTGATACTTTCCTCAAATCAATTCTTCAATTAAATCAATCATCAGTACTTGGAGAAATAACACTTCTGATAGATCCAAGAAGTATCTGCTTGAGTATGTTACTATATTCTATTTGTTGGGTCCTCAGAAAATATCTCCTGGTAGTCTAGACAAAAATTCACTTAAAAACAAAAAAAATATTCCCCAAATAAAAGCAAAAAGTCAAAAAATGACTGATAAGGAGCCAACAAGACACCTTTAACGCAGAAGCACACAAACTGAACCTTTTATAGAAAGTTTACATGATTAATTCTCACCACCGCCTAGAATTATCTACAAATGCTTAACTTACTTTACTAAGACCAACATTGTGATATTTCTTTTCCATTATCTTCTTCACTGGTTCCTCTTCCTTAAAGGTAATAAAGCAGAATCCACGCCTCTTATTGGTCTTGTTGTCCATGGGGAGCTCTATGGATTCAACCTGATTATTTAAAAAAAAAAAAAAGTTATAATACCTTAGTTTGCAAGTTTAGTGGGGAAAATGCACACAGAAAACAAGCATTTGGCCCTCAAGCTCTATTCTGCTGTCTCTCCGTTTACTTCACTCTCTTAAACAAAGTCTTCATTTTTGAATATGCACTCCACCTAAAGTCTTTAAAGCTTTTTATAAAAATACAGCTTCCCAGGGCACTGATATCTATTACTTAATTCAAGGGTCACAAACTCCAATGCCCACTAAGCACAAGCAGAAGGAAACAATACATTTTTAAAAATTTTGGCTGTGCCATTCAGCATGTGGGATATTAGTTCCCTGACCAAGGATCAAACCCACGCCCCCTGCATGGCAAGAGTGAAGTCTTAACCACTGGAAAACCAGGAACATTCCAAAACCGTCAATTTTGAGAGAAATAGAATTAAAGTGACTGTGTTTGGGAGAATATGGGGGAATGGTTAATAACTGCTAAAAACTATAAAGAATATTCAAGCAATCAAAGGTAGAAGCTGCTACACTTAAATCTTAGATGGCTGTAACCATGTAAGAAGGCAATCCCAATGTTGCTTGATCTTACAAATATTGAAGAAAAAGTAAATACCCAGATTTTTGCGGGAAATATTTCAGCTCTTAAATACTAACAACAAAACAAGCAATATGTCTGTCTGCATCATACCAAGGATGTCTGCCGGCTGTATCTGGGTTTAAAGACTCAAATTTCTCAGCTTTAAATCATTAATTCACAAACAGAATCTAAGTCTGTAATTAACTTCATAAAATCTGCACATATACATGTACTTAAATTGAGAAGGCACTACACCATATTTTTAGTTTATTTCTTTCCTATTCGCAACTGAAGCATTTCCTTGTACATCTCAGGTAATCCAATCTTGATTTCTTCCTTATTTAGTTTTATTCCTTCTACTAATCTAGTAAATTTCAAAATAAGAACATCTACTTTAAAGTCTGTGTGTATAGTGTGCCAAGGGACACTGTGCACAACAGCTCCTCAATAAACTAGACCAGGCAATCTTCTAACCTCCAAAGATACTGCTCTGAAAATACTACTAATAAAGTATTTATACCATCCTTATTTCCAAACAAATCACATTATCTGTCCAAACTTCAAAACAATTTTTGGAAAACCCAGTGAGAAATCTATAATGTGACAACTGTATTTATACTAAATTTGACAAAAAAAAAAAAAAACGGGTCAAAATATCAACACATACCTCACCAAAACCACCAAAGTACTCCCTTATTTTCTCTTCAGGGGTATCTGGAGAAAGGCCACCAACAAAAATTTTTTTAACAGGCTCTTTTGTTTTCATGGCTTTGGCCCTCTTAGGATCAATCACCTTCCCATTCAATTTATGTTCTTTCTGATCCATGACCTAAGGAAATTCAAGTTTTTCATTTGAAAGATGTGTATCTTAACTAAAGTCCAGAGATTATTAACTTACTTAAGAATAACTAGAGTTGAGTAAATATAGCTAATGCCAGACATACGTTGACCAACTCACAGTTAGAGTGTCCAAATGTAGTGATGTGCCATCTGCTAATACATACTAGTGTTTAAGCCTCAAGGTCAGTTAAGAATGAGAAGCGTTAATCAATTACCAGAAAATCATCATGCCTTTATCTATCAGCACTATAAGAACAACTGCTACTTCCCTGTAGCTTAAAGACTGAAATGTAAAATGATTCAGTCAAGTTTCCTGCCTACAGATTTCAACATTTCTGCTTCTGTAAACATGTCACAGCACATCTTTCCAATCAAGCATTTTTAAAGGCTTTTAAATTTAATTTTAATATAGTAGAGCCTGGCACATGAAGTATTCAGTAAACAATTCTTCAACCTGATTGTTAAAAATGTATTGGCAAAAGCCGTTAACTTTTCCTTCATATAAGCAAAGAGGGAAATCACAAACAATGGGCATATTAATTTTAACAAACTATTCACATATTTCATTATTAACTGATGAGAACACATAGCACACTACCTTATCTACACTCTCCGACTCTTTAAATAGCACAAAGCCAAAACCCCTCGATCGCCCTGTGATAGGATCTAACTTCAGAGTGCAGTCTACGACTTCACCAAATTTGGAGAAGTAGTCCTTCAGATCTTTCTTTGTAGTGTCCCAGCTAAGGCCTCCTATAAACATTTTCCTGTAAAGACAAAAAGCAATATTAAAATGCTAAAAAGTTTTTTATTTTGCCTTAAGTATCCACATCAATAATATACTTTCCCCAAACTGCACCGATTTACTGGGCAGTATATTGAAATGTCACTCTTCCTGCATAACCACATATCAAGAACACCCTATTACAGTTTTGGAGAGTTTTGTTCATCACTACTGCGCCTGCATAATTAATTACAAGATAGTGAGCAAGCAGCAGATTAAGTCTTTTGACTTATCAAAAAGATAAGTACATCCCCAAGGTAAAAAGAGTGTATACCGTCTTTCTTAAATTACAACATTGGTAATAGCAAAATACAGAATTTCACCTTAAAATTTCTCTTCCAAATCTTTATTAAACTTATAAAAAGGCTATGCAGTTCCCACTAATCACAGCAGCTACCATGTGCTTAGGCCGAAGTTTCTTTTCTAACAGTTCTCTCATTAATAAAACTCTTAGCACAAAAAAATGAGAAAGTCTCACAATTAAGTTGTAAACCAAGTTTTTGGATGTGCTAAGAATCCTTAGTAAAGACAAAAGTAATCACATAAGCAATTTAATGAACAAGAAGAATTATCCAGTGAAGCAAAACCCACTAATTAACCTAGATGATTTATTTCCAGTAGAACCTCAGTTAACCAGCAATAAGATATTTAAATCTTTAAAATGCTACAAGTGACAGGTGGTAAGTGGAAACCACCAAGACACTTTAAATCCAAACTACACCCCCCTCAAAAGAAAATTTAACATGAAATCCTATTTTTATTACAGCAAAAGGTCATAAAGCTCAGATCTGGCAGCTCTGTGAGCCCTCTGACTTCTGCCCTCTTTACCCACTCCCACAAAAGAGCTAACATTACCTCCTATCCTTTGGAGAGACTGAAGATTGTTACTTTAAGGGTAAACTGTCAGAATTTGTTATGTGAGGACTAAAAATCAATTTCAACATGGGAATAAAACCATGCTTGGTCAACGACTTCTATCTGTAACTACAGTGGGTCAGAGGTAGGGGCAGCAGGGGAATGTGGTGCTTTCAGCTCTGGAAAGAAATTAAAGCAAGAACATCTTCATCTTGTGGGCCTCTTAGAATTCTGCCACTAAAACCAACTCTTTCAACAAAAAGACAAAGTCTTATCTCTAGAATAAGATTCTGCTTCAGCTTAACCTAAAAATGCCAGATTAACTGAGGTGTTACTGATCTTACTATTTTATCAGTCCTGTTCTTACTTCCAATGATAAATTTAACACAAAAGAAGTCATTTTTAGGCATACAGTGTGCTTCCCATTTAAGTTAGGTTTTCAACTTGTACCTGTATTCTAGAACTGGACTATTTATATGCTTAACATTCAGAATTCTAATAAAATTTCCACACTCTTAAGTAACTTTTATTAACCCTTTTTGTATTCTATAATCAAAGGAGTATAACAAAACACTCATGATGTACAGGTATTTTTTAATGTTTATGGCTAATTCCATGGGGAAAAAGTTGAGGTATTTTCAATGACATTTTCTTTCATATCCAGTGTATTCATATCCAGTCCAAGTTACTTAAATTGCTTTAAGCACTTTTATTTTTAACCTACAGATCCAGAGTACGTACCTTCATAGATGAAAGTACATTATCAACATTTACTCTTTCAAGGTGAAGAGGACACTGCTATCTTTTTCATGAGAAAGTGACTATTAGGCAATGACCTCTTACTCTGATATTCACGGGATGTTCTTGATAGAAACAATTTCAACTATGTTAAAATCCAACTATTAAATTACTGCCATTGTGATTATTACAGAAACTTTCCACCAATAATTTAACAGTTTGAAATTATTTCAACCTGAAGAGAATAATTAAAGAAGCCTTTTTTAAAAAACTGAAATTGAAAGGCAAGAAAATCCTGTGGCTGTCTGGCCTATTCCTCAGATACTGAGACAAAACTAGTTTTGATTTTATTTACCCAAGGCCATATTTTATTTACCCAAGGCAATGTTTTTATTGAGTTGTGTCCTCAATTTAAAATTAATAAAAAATAGTTACAAAAAAATAAATTATAACACCAAGAATGAGGCACATTCTATTATTCACAAACCCCAAACTTTTGTCAACATTAGAAATCAGTTTTCTTAAATACTACATAAGCATACTAATTCATCAATTGGTCCATTAAGTGCTCTTTAGAGAAACTCTGCACATTTAATAAAAGTCCTGAGGATCAAAAAATACTTAAATGTGCCTACCTTAAGAGTTAAAAGGTCACTGAAGAGGCTATCCTTAAACTAATAGTCAAATCCTATTTATCTACAACAGCAAATGTCCTAGACAACTGTAACTTAGGAGATATTCCAGAGAATAATTACTGTTTGTCAAAAAATTAGAGCAAAATATGTAGTAATAAAACTTTAGCCATCCAGCACCTTTTGAGAACGAGCCAGATAGTCCACCTTCCTTCAAGTATTTCCTGTTTTCCTAGTCTTTCAATTGTTTAACGTTCAATTTACTTGGAATGAGCCTGGATGGAAGGGCAACCCATTCCAGCACTCTTGCCTGGAGAATCCCATGGACAGAGTCTGGTGGGCTACAGTCTGTGGGGTCCCACAGAGTCGGACATGACTGAGCAATTAACGCACTACTTGATCTTCTTTTTCCCCAAAAAAGACACTGCACATACTCTTCGGATGTAACCATGATTTAATACTGTGTCAGTCACCACTGACACCTTATGCTACCTGGAGCATGCCTACAATCTTCTGAACTTTTTATTAATGCATTAAATACACCTTATTTCTTGGCTCTAGCTTTCTTAGTTCTAGTTTTCATTTTTGCCAGATTAATCAGCAGCTGCTATTTTACAATGCTCCCTGCTCCATTTTGGGGGAAGTTAGTTGGCACGTGATTTTTTTCTAATTTTTGGTAAAGTAACAGTAAACAGCCTCTGACCAGGAGTTTAACTGGCTCTTTTTGAGACTAATTCATTACCATTTTGGCAGCCTCAAAGCACTATTCTGCTGCTCTAATAAGGCAGGCTGCTGCACAAAACCGATAACCAGACAGGTGGATATACAATGAACATACTGTACCAAATCCACCCCATCTTTACTAAATGTAACATATTAAATCCATCCCATCTTTATTCAGTAGACATACCAAAAATATAACAGATTAAAAATAAGCCTGTTATCTTAATTCTGGATAAATGGGAACTTATTTTAGCATCTTTATAATATGAGCATTCCCACATCCTGACTCAAATTATGAGATGGTATAAGACGTCAATTTAAACTACCTGTATTTTTATCTTATCTGTCCAGATTACCTTTGCTGCCTTGAATGCAAAGACTGACTTTCAAGTTACTTACACCCCTGCGATGATATGCAAACATTTTACAATGAAGGAGAGCTGGACTTTCATAAAAATCCTGAACAGTCAAGTTACAACTACAGCACAGGACTTGTTCAAGTAGCAAAATATCAAGGACCAAAATATTGGGTCCCTAATATTACAAGTTTAAAATCTGATCCTTACCTGTAAGTGAATCAATTATCCCAACTGAAGTGTAGAACTTCATCTACAGTATCAACAAAGTTTACTTTTTTAATTCTATCTATAAAATTATTTAGCACCCCAGAGGCAATACAGTACACAACTTAAAACACCTACTGAACAATTAAAATATCCTTGCCTTATCAATACTGACATTACACCATACTATAGTACTAAATGACAAGCATTGCAGGTAACTCTCCAAATGAGACTTGAGGGCGCTTTGTGGGACATGCTCTTCTAGAGGTTAGAAGCAGTGAGCCAAGCTACTTGGGGTTTAAACCCGTCCTTCAGAACTTACTGAAAGCTTACCTCAGCGACCTGCAATAAGGATTTAAATGGCACAGAACATGGTCTGACACACTCTAAGTGCTCAATAAAAACAAATTACTATTTAGAAGGGTATAACACTAAATTACTAAATAATTTTTTCATTTATTCAATGACTTGAATTCTTTTAATCTGCATGAGCTAATTAAAGTTTCCAACATTAAAGGGGTATAGGCCAAGATGAGTTTTATACAAATGGATCCTAAAAGATTATTTTTAATGCTGACTTAGCCTCAAAACTTTATATATCCCGTATAAAAAATACAGACAGGAAATTAGGTTGTCTGAGACTCTTAAATAAAATGTAGTTCCAATTTCACACTAATGATTTGTTTGTACTCTACATAAATGCCAGTAACTTTAGTAAGGAAGAATTTCTAAATATAAAAAGCAATATGTAAGGAGCAGTACTGGCTGGTGGAAGCTGTTCTGTTTCTTCCCATCTAAGAACTTTATTTTCAATACTACTGAGGCCTCTAGGTTTAAACACTTCAAACTCAATAGTATGTTTTATATAAAGATACTTCCCCTAACAAGGCTTTACCGTCAAATACCCTATTCAAAGTAATACATCATTACTTTGAATATCATTACACTTCTTTCCAATTTTGGAAAAGGGCAAAGAAAGTTCTCTTTTAAAACTTCCCAACAACTTGTAATCTTCCATATGTAGTTTCATAACAAATTCTGACAGTTTAAAAACTACAACAGAATGTCAAACTGATAATACATTTCAAGTATGTAACAAGACTGGCTAAGTACTGTCACCTTTTAGAGTAATGTCACTCAAGCATAAACACTAATCCTTATTTAAATAAAATTTCTGGTATTTTATCATTATGTCTTTGTATTTTATCATTATGTCTTTACAATCCTAAAATATTAAGTTATTGATAGTAAGAATCTTACCAATAGATAAAAAAAACGAGTATTTATTTTTCCTTATGAAAATACAGATTTAGTTTAAAATTAAGTCAGCAGTTACCTAAAACAGGGAGGGGTTCATTTTTTGCAACTAGATATCACATGCTTTCATTTTAGAATCTGTATTAAAAAAAAATACCCCTGGAAGTGGTTTGACAAATTTTTAGCAAGTCAATTAAAAAAATTCTTCTAGCTAATGTATCAGATCGTTATTTCTTCATACTTTGAATGAACCTAAATGACTAAAAAAGACAACTGAGTTGAAATCTAATAGCTAATAAATGAGAATTTTTGAACAAACTTTAAATGTTTAACTCAAAATTTCCCCATTTCATTTCATTCCCAAGCAAGAATGACATCTTGTATTTTTGCTTTTAAAATCAACTCTCAATCAACTTTGTAAGATAAACACTGTTCTACCTAGAGGTTAAGATTCTGGTTAACTGAGATTACTACACGTTCACAATTCTTTATCAACACTAAACTCATCAAATGATTTTCACCTTTCTTGATGGAACTTCAGAATCTTGCGATGCTTTAAAATCACATTACTTTTTAATAATGTAAGGGAGAAAATATGTAAGATTCATTCCATGACATTGTCTGTTGATTCTTTTTGAGTATACTGGCTGACAATTTCATATCTTTCTCATGAGACTTGGGGTAGGGAGACAGAGCTGGGTTTCCCCGCTGTTCGGGCTTTGTGATAGCTTCAAGTCTAGATAAGCAGGAGCTTATAGAACATGACCCAATACTTAAAACTATCACCTTGATTATTGGCCAAACACTACCAGTAATATGAGTCTCCCAATCCACCCCCAAAGAGTCTTAAATGTCTAGCTGCAATGTATAATATAATACTCCAGAAACTAAAACATGCTTACCTTTACTCCACAGGAGTAAACCACTGGCAGTATCAACTATTAAGGCACAGGATAAATACACACAAGCTATGAAAGCAGGCTATGTAGTCAATCTTCCTGTGGTGAGCAGTGTTTCCATCACACAGATCAGCAAACCAAGTAACAAACATGTTATATTACCTGAGACCACACTGTTGGAAGTGAAGTAACAGAAACAGATTCCACGCTTCCAGCATCCAGTTCAGTGCCCTATCTACTAAAACGTTGAAGCAGAACTAAAGTCAAATAAAACTTCAACTAACAAAGGTTGTTTCATCACTCCATTTGTGAACCTGCACACACTCAAGGTGCAATTTTAATTCGAATAGGGGAAAAAATTAATTCTATTCCTTTTTAAACGCTTTCAAGCTAAAACTAATCACCCTCAATATTGGCCATGAAATCACACACAATGGTAAATTCAAAACTCTTATTAGAGCACCCTTACAGATGACAGAGTACCCTGGTAATGTTAAAAAAAAAAAAACAAAAAACAGAACTCACAGTAAACATACACTTAATTTATAGAAGGGGCTACAAGTATATTCATCTCAAAAAGCAACACTTAAAAACTAATATTCAATGATATTCTTCAATTCCAAACCCAAAAGGTGATTTTAGTATCCTGTATATTAAAGAAGAATGTGAAACGAAGAGAATTGAATACTCCTTCCTTACATGTTCATCATCTTAAGATCTGGGGGCATCCATTTCTGCAATTTTATCCCTGGAAAGCTGTCAAAGGTTCCAAAGAATGCTAAAATTCAGTCTACTCAGGGTCTCAACTTTATAGTAAATTCAACATACTAAATCAAAGGCCAGTCAATCTGGCATGAGACTACTTTATCTAAAAGTAACTATTCTTCTACAAAGCAATGTTCAAGATGCCCCAGAAGCACCAGGATATAGAGTATAATCTCAAATATTTAAAACAAAAACTTGTTAGGTAGACCCATTTCTTAAAAATTAGATGCGTGACAACCTATAGCACATTTAATTTACAGTATTCTCAAACAGGAAGAATCATACTTAAATTTATACACTAATAGTTACAGTACTATATCAATAATCCTATTACTAGGAAATTATTGCTGTACTTTGGGTGATAGACAAATGGGGGATTATTCTGCTTGTCTAATTCAATGAAGGTAAGTCAATGCACCTACCCAGTAAAACTGTCTGAAAGTTAACATAGTATTATTACAGCTCCCCATGAATCATTAGAATGTAAAAACTTTTGTCTCCAGGTAGCTTGCTATACACGGAATGCGTTATTTTAGCAGACACTAAGTAATTTTAGAATATCTAAAAGGATTGTGGCCCTACAGAGGAGGAGTAAATCCACACCAAAATGGGAAATCCCAGTGTAGTAGTTTCTAAGTAAAATCTTGTGATGTGAAAGTTGGAAAATTAAAATGAGGTGAACTCAGGAAGGGATTTTTCTATGGAAATACTCTAAACGTCCACAGTAAATTGCGGAAACCCTTTATTCCACTAGAGGTTTAACAAGCATGCCCTCCTCAAAATGCCTGTTTATTCTTGTATTAAACATAAACACTTCAGTCTACAATAATTTAAAATACTTTTAAGATGAAATTGTAATCACTTTAGTCTCGTTAGAATTGTAAAAAGACACACACAAAAAGATATGTTTAAGAAATTAAATTTAGATAATTTTGTCTCTAGTAACCACTATTTCACTACTTTATGAAACTTTTCCCCAGTTTTCCTCAAATTGGGACACAGAGAACAGCACGTAGGGTGTCAAGTGCAGACACCAAAAAGGTTAGAAATTCTGAGGGACTTTTTTTTGTTTAAAAAAGAATATATGTAAAGCACGAGGCTAACTGATGAGACAGTAATTTTTTAAGTCAAATTATGAGACTTTAAAAATGAAAATACTTGTTAAATGTACAAAATAAATTTCATAACCTAAAATTGTTAGCTGTAAGTATTCAATTGTTCAATTTTCCTGAGAGATCACTCAAAAAACTTGCATAGTATTAGGTAACAGAACACAAAAATTATCACAAAGTCAAAGAAATAATCAACCTTTATACCTAAGTGTATGGTCCTTTCAAATTACTGAAAATAATTGCTTACATAAGATGAAATAAGTAATGGAGTGGTCAAGTACAGTTATAATTTATACTTATTTAGTTTGCCACTATTACCTAGAAATGAAATTCAACTATCAAAGGGCCAAACAGATTAATTTCCACCAAAAAACTTTTATTCAGTATGTCAAACTTCATCTCCATTATAAAACTGGACAGATTTCAGTGAAAGAAAATAACAGTAATAAGCTCCTGTAAGATTTAAATGTTATCCCAACTTGGCTCTTAGAATATAGTTTCTACAGCTGTAAATCAACTACCTGCAATTTACCTGCCCTCTCAACACCAGTGGTAGTAAATACAAACTTAGAAAACTCGAATATAACCTAAAGGCTGAAATAGTGACATCTGGAAGAAGGGAGGGATAAAAAGAACAATAATCTACCAGACTTCCAAAAAGTCATGCAATTGTGAATACATGTAAACCAACTGTAATTAACATTCCAGCCAAATCACACTGAACATCTAAAAGTCTGATTTAAGCTGTAGTGGAAAGCCACATCAGTATGATCTAACATTAATGAGCAATTCTTATTAAAGTTGTGTTTACAAATATGTTTGGAGATTTTTAAAAAAACTTCATTTTTGCATACATATACACAATACTACTTTAAAAATGGTTTTGACATCTCCAGAATACTTCAGTATAACATGCAATATATTTTAAACACACAATAATTCGTATCAGATAACCTTCACACATAGCATTAAAGTTAGAAGTACAACAACAAGGAAATTTTGTCTTAACAAAAACAAATCAACTTTAAATTTACTTTTTCTTGCTCACATAGAAAACATCATTACTAATTATATTAAGCATTAATTGGCCAAACCACAAATACATGCATTACCACAGACCAAAAACCATGTAATGGCATCAATTTTGCCCAAAGATCACACACGATGCCTAAAAGGTTTTATATCCCAGGTACAAAATATCCTACTGTACTAAACTCTAGAATTTCCTGGGAATCAATGGGCAACTAACCAATTCACAGCCTCCACATGTTATGACTACTGAAACCTTTATAATACAGAAATAAAATGTAAAAGTTTTACCATTCTTCCCGCTGTGCCGTCGCTGCTTCAGAGTGTCGTGGGGAGGAGTTTGAATGGCTAGGGAATTAACAACCGGTACAGCAACCAATCAAAATTCTAGTTTTAGTGTTTGACATGTTAGGGTTAAAAACTTTAATTCATTTACACTCTAGTTCAATAGTAGATTAACTACAAAGGCAGCTGCTTTGCGATTTGAAAATTCAGAACAGAAAGCCTGCCCCAAACAGTAAGTTAAACAATTAATCATTTGGCTGCCTCTGTCCAAAGAACAGAATTCAGAAAAAAAAAACAAAACGTTAAAAGCTTATGTTTCCAAACATTTAACATATCCCTTTCTTAAACTAAGTCGTACATAATTCAAGATAAATGAAGTTTCCCCATCCCACCTCTACTCTCCCAAAGCCAGCAATCAGCAAAACAGCCCCACACAAGTCTGCCTCGGCTGAGAATATTAAATCCTGTATCCAAAGGGCTTATCTCTCCCGCTGCAAAGCTTGTGCTTTTTCCCAATAAAGGACACCGTGTTTTCTAATATTGGGTTAAAGCGACATTTTACTGCTTTTACCTTCTACCAACACCTTTCTCCTTGTTACAGCGGAAAAAAGTTCACAGACACACCCCCCTCCCCCGCCCCAACTACAAAAAGTAATGGAAGCGATAACCCAAGATGAGCGATCAGTAACGGGAATAAGAAAACTCAAGCAAGAACCTCGATTTAGTCCCTCCTGCTAACTCCTGTATTATGCTCCCGGCTCCCAAATGCTGCGTTCTAATAAATACTATGCAGCTTTTAAGTAATACACACAACGTATTCCAAATGGAGAAAACAATTACTACTTAAAAACCTGCAAAAATTTAAAAAAAAAAAACCAAAAAAAAGCCATAGCACAATACAGGATTTGTTCGTTTTATGAAAGAAGGCTAGTGGGCCTCCTTTAACTTAAGTGGGTGAGAGCGGGAAAGAGAAATCAAGAGAGACCAAAAAAAGGATCCCGGGCACAGGGTGGGTTGTAAAAACTGAAAACCGCCCAGAAGAAGTAAGGTAAGAGTACTATCTGTACCCACAGTCGGGGAATCCAATAGCCGAGGGCGCGAAAAAGGTGCGCGGTTAGAACAACTCTGCGGGTGGGGGAAGGGCAGTCCGCAAGCCGGAGGTAGAACAGCTCCAGGCAAGCGCAGGCCCGCCGACCAGGAACTTCAGGAAAGCCCTGGCAGCAAAACCAACGTACCAACAGGCGATCGGGCAATTTCACCGGGCCCAGTGGGTCCCGTAAAGCTGAAAAGTAGGGACTATGTGAGCAAGCCGTTGGGCGATGGTGCATAAAGGAAAAAGGCGAAGGTCGAGGCCAAACTTACTCAAAATACTAAGAAAAAAACAACATTCGGCCTGAAGCCGAGACGGGAGAAGAGGAAAGCTGGACAGCCTACACATTCCCCGAAGCATGTGTTTTGTAAAAAGCATCGTCTCAGGATGCTGCAGTGAGAAGCACCCAATAACCCTTAGGTGTCCAGGCATACAAGCTTTTCTGTCTGATTGCGTTTTTTATATCCAGGACTTTTAAGAAAACTGGGCAGCGACAAGACACCGGGACTAGAAAAAAGGTTACCCCCTCGACAGGCGGGAAAAAATTCCGGCGGCTAAGGCGGTGGGAGGAGACCCGAGGCGAGGGAGGGAAGGAGGGCGGGCCGGGGAGCAGCATGGTGACGGCTAAAGGTGGAAACGTGTGTGATGGGGGAGGGGGCGATTAGCAGGCTTGGGGGAGAAGGAAACGAAAGCCCCGGGGAGACCAGCGTAGAGAAGGGGAGGACAGTGCAAAGAGGCTGCACGGGCGCCTGGAGGGCGGGCGGAGAGCGGGAACGAGGCCTAATGGCGGGGGGGTAGGGAGGGGGAGGGGGGGATAGTTGGGCCTGACTATCCCGGGCCGCCCCGTACTCACCCTTCATCCTCCTCGTTCTTACTGGCATCGATCTTCGCCCCCTCCGACTCGGCGCTGCTCCCTTCGGTGCCGCCGGCTGCGGTTCCGCCCCCGGTCCCGGCTCCACTTCCCGCCGCCGCCGCTGCCCCCTGCGCCGCCGCCACCATGGCTCCCTCCTGCTCGCCCGCCGAGCCGCCTACCGCCGTTGTTGCTGCCGCCGCCGCCCCGTCCCCGCCGAACTGCTCCTCCGACATGGTGCTACTGCCTCCGCCGCCGCCGAGACTACACCCTCCGCTGCCGCGAACCGAAACTAGCAGCAAAGTAATCCCCGCCGCCGCCGCCGCGCGCCCGCTCTACCGCGCGAAGCACACAACAAGGCAGAGAAGGCGCGCGTGGCTGCAAAGGCTCCCGCGCCTCTCCCTGGCCTGCCCCCCTCGCCTCCCACTCTCGCGCGGCGCGCACTCCCACTCTCGCCCGCTGCACTAAAAAAGAAAAAGCAGCGGCGGCCGCTCTTGCCTCCTCCTCGCTTTAATGGCGCCGCCGCGGACCACCTAAAATGGCCGACGGAAGAACGGCGCGTCCCGGTCACGTGACGCGCGAGCGCGCCCTTTGCACCTCCCCCGTCCCCTTTACCGCTAGTTTTCTCCTTCCCCCCTTCCTCTTCGGTCCCGCCCTCTCGCTCCCTTTTATACCTTCCTCGCACGCGCAGCGCCGCACAGCGTGGGGCCTTTAAAAGGAACCGGAAATGGCGTTCGATAAGACGGCCGCGCGGGGACCATCGAGAACAAGGAGCGCTGGTTTGAAGGCGCGGCTAGAGGGGTCCCTTCCTCCGCCCCCGCTTTTCCGAGGGTTCCGGGTCGGCTCTCCCAGCAGCCCCTCCCGCACAGCCCAGCTGCGGGCGGGAGGCGAGGCGTCGGGCCGGGGTGTGGTAGCACCTCCCGGAAGGCGGCCGTGCCCTGTGCGCCTGCGGATTTGGAGTGGGGGAGGGGAGGCGCGCAGCCGGCGGCTCCCTGGGTGTCAGCGGTGCCCGCCTGGAAAGGGAGTCGGCCCAGAGGTCTTGACCCTGTCCCGTGGGCTCCTGGCGACGCCTAGCTTGGGGTGGCCTGAGCGAGGAGCCCCGGCTGGCTGCGCGCGGACACGGGCTGCGGCAGCTCCTCCGGCCGCCGTAGTCGCTGGCGACCGAGTGACATTTTGAGGGTTCCCCGGCTGCCCCTGCTTCCCAACTCGTGACGGGCCGGCTGAGGTTGTTGACGATCAGGGCTGCTTTCCTTTTAAGATGTACTTTACAAATAAGATACTTGCTTGCCTGCTTTTCTCCTGAAATTTTTCTCCAGAAGAAGTAGGTAACTTACGTATCTTAAGGAACGGGGCGGTTTTGCTTTGCTGTTGTTGAGGATCCTGAAACCTACCACGATCCTTTGAAAATTCTAGGATTTGGGAAGTGTGTTAAATCAACCAAGGGTTCATTTAATGTTAATGCCTTTGTGCTATAGAGAGTATATAAATGCTGTGAGTCATCTTTACAAGGTTTCTCGGTCTGTTGTGGACTAGAGGAGTTTTGTTGTTGTTGTTAAACACCGCTCCGAGTGTTATGCAGGATAACAGTCAAGTTCTTTAATAGACCTATTAGAAATCCCAAGCGCCATGACTGGAAGCTGGTTTATTCGGGCTTTGGGATTTGCAGCTTCTTGCGATTACATCTAGAAGAATACGAAGACTTAAGGTACTTCTGTAGTCAACAAGTGATTTTTTGCATGTTTAGCGTGTGCCTAGGCACTGGAGAAACGAAGACTAGTGTGAAGTATAGCTAAGAACTCTGAAGAGTTTAAATATTTGTTTTCCACATTGTAATTAAATGAATTCGTATTAACACCATCCAAAACTCAAAGGAAAACTAAAAAGTCTTTTTTTCCCTTAATAATTAATCAAGTTAGGAGAAATAGCGTTACAGAATAATTAAAACCAAGACTACGGATCAATTTCTGAAAACGTCTTAAAAATATAATCTTACTGAACTGTATTAAGTCAGTCATACCCAGGCAATGCCAAGAATGTGCATCTTTGATAAGGTGGTAGTGACTTCAGGTCTGTCTCCACCTGTCAAAAAAGTAGCCAAGGGACTTCGCTGGTGGTTCGGTGGTTAAGACTGCATTCCCACTGCCGCGGGTGGTGGGGGACGTGATGTGGAATTAAATTCCTGGTCGCGGAGCTAAAATCCCAGATGCCCAGCCGAATGGGCCAAAAAAATAAAAGTAGCCAAGAAGAAAGTGAATATTGTGCTCAAACCAAATATTCCAATTTAGAGATGACTAAGAAGATCATCTGAAGGGGGTGTCTTTTGAATCTCTTCTATCTAAAAGGGAGGATTCTTTGGCTCTTCAGACAGCTTTTTGCATGCCTGCCTTTTAGTAAAAAACTCCCAAAAGGTTTATTTTAATTCACACATAGCCCTGTAGCTTCTGGACTTCTTGGTGGTTTACTTGCTAAGTGCTGTCTGACTCTTGTGATCCCATGGACTTGTAGACCACCAGGCTCCATTGTCCATGGGATTCTCCAGGCAAGAATACTGGAGTGGGTAGCCATTTCCTTCTCTAGGAGTTCTTGGAGTTTATATTAAAAATTCCAGGAAACCTAGGAATGATTTTAAAGCTAACACTTTTACTATGTGTTATGTGAGTATATAAGGAGAAGGCAATGGCACCCCACTCCAGTACTCTTGCTTGGGAAATCCCATGGATGGAGGAGCCTGTTAGGCTGCAATCCGTGGGGTCGCTAAGAGTCGGACACGACTGAGCGACTTCACTTTCACTTTTCACTTTCCTGCATTGGAGAAGGAAATGGCAACCCACTCCAGTGTTCTTGCCTGGAGAATCCCAGGGACAGGGGAGCCTGGTGGGCTGCCGTCTATGGGGTCGCACAGAGTCAGACACGACTGAAGTGACTTAGCATAGCATAGCATGTGAGTATATATGCTGCCTTGAAACTCATAACCCCTACATATTGTGGTCCAGATCTCTGCATCCTGTTCTCCCATATCCACCCAACGTTCCTCTTAGAACTCATTTAACTTCAACCCTAGTTCTTTATGTTCCTTATCTGCCAAGTAAAACACCTATTTGTCCTTCAAAACTCCAATTAAATGTTTCTACTTCTGTGAATCCTTCCCAGACTACCTGAGGTAGAATTAATCATACATTGTCACAATCTTTATTTTTACTTCTGTTTTTCTAAATATGTGACTTTACTAGACCTTGAGTTTCTGGAGAGTAAAGATATGTGTTCTAAGCCTCCTTCCTCCCTTATGCCCATATGCACACATAGTAAACTAACTGCTGGTTGAATTATTCAGTGGCAACTTGTTAGGTTTAGGATCTTTTGAGTAAACTAGATATTCTTGCAGAAACTTGAAAGTCTCTTACTACCATCTCACTGGTTTTTCCAGTGGATGCGAGAGTTGGACTATGAAGAAAACTGAGCGCCAAAGAATTGATGCTTTTGAACTGTGGTATTGGAGAAGACTCTTGAGAGTCTCTTGGACTGCAAGGGGATCCAACCAGTCCATCCTAAAGGAAATTAGTCCTGGGTGTTCATTGATAGGACTGATGTTGAAGCTGAAATTCCAATACTTTGACCACCTGATGTAAAGAACTGACTCATTGGAAAAGACCTTGATGCCGGGAAAGATTGAGGGCAGGAAGAGCAGGGGACGGACAGAGGATGAGATGGTTGAATGGCATCACCGGCTCAATGGACGTGGGTTTGGGTGAACTCTGGGAGTTGGTGATAGGGAGGCCTGATGTGCTGCCGTTCAAGGGGTCGCAAAGAGTCGGACATGACTGAGCGACTGAACTGAACTGAACCATCTCACTTAATCTCTGGCATAAAATCATTTCTCAAACCACTTGCTGACGTGAAATTTCTTAAGAGGGAAAACCAAATTTGTATTCCATAGTCATTGGTAAGAGTTTAATGTTTAAGTGGCTAAAGATTGTGTATTGGCAGTATGTTAGACTGGTGCCAACCTGCGGGAAACTAGTATCCCCTCTCTGTTGACATCAGAAATTCCATGCCTCGGGAGGTTCCCAGTGTTTCAGAAAACACACTGAAATGTTAGAGCCTCATTGAATTCTGCATTTATGAAGCAAAACCTGCAGGAAAAACTGCTGCTGCTGCTGCTGCGTCGCTTCAGTTGTGTCCGACTCTGTGCGATCCCATAGACGGCAGCCCACCAGGCTCCCCCGTCCCTGGGATTGTCCAGGCAAGAACACTGGAGTGGGTTGCCATTTCCTTCTCCAATGCATGAAAGTGAAAGGTGAAAGTGAAGTCGCTCAGTCATGTCCGACTCTTAGCAACCCCATGGACTGGAGCCTACCAGGCTCCTCCATCCATGGGATTTTCCAGGCAAGAGTACTGGGGTAACTAAAAACTGCAGTACTTGTGAAAAGCAGAGTTCATTTGAGCTTTTAAACAAATCACTTTTATCCAGAAGAGGATATACACACTTAAGTCCAGAAATCACAGTTTTAATCTGCTAAATACACTCTACAGGTTAGGATTCCAGGTTTTCACCGCCCTGGCCCAGGATCAGTTCCTGGCAGGAAACAGATCCTGCAAGCTGTGTGGCATGGCCAAAAATTTTTTTTAAATAAATACACTCTACAAATGGAGTAAGCAAATTTGTGCTCAGAAGTGGAATACACATTCTGTTCAACAACATAGAATAAACTGTCTGGAAGAAAGTGCAAGAAGAACCCGTTTCTTATGCAAGGTACACATAGTAGAGCCCCTTCTGCAGCCATGCTGAACATTTACTCACTTGCAGGACAGCCTCAGGAGGATTTAAGCTTTTTCTTAATTCGCTTATGATTTTAGGTGAAGTAACCATTTGCCCCGGAGAAGGCAATGGCACCCCACTCCAGTACTCTTGCCTGTAAAACCCCATGGATGGAGGAGCCTGATGGGCTGCAGTCCATGGGGTCGCGAAGAGTTGGACACGAGTCAGCGACTTCATTTTCACTTTCCTGCATCGAAGAAGGAAATGGCAACCCACTCCAGCGTTCTTGCCTGGAGAATCCCAGGGACGGGGGAGCCTGGTGGGCTGCCATCTATGGGGTGGCACAGAGTTAGACATGACTAAAGTGACTTGGCAACCATTTGCCCAAAAAGTGAACGTTCTCAATCATCATTCTTGGTAACCAGGAAGCTCTCTTTTCACTTAGAAAAAGTAGAGTCCCTGTTATTGTGAACTGTCAGATTTTAGCTTTAGCAAGTCTGTCATAGAGTTTGAATTATGCATGACCACAGAGATGTCAGTAGGTTGCCTTTTAATTCAGTTAAAATCTAGCTCAAAAAGATTCAAACAAATTAGCCCATATCCAACTGCCTGCTTAACTTCTGCACATGGTTGTCCCATAGGCACCTCAAGGTTTAAGTGTGCAAAACGGAGCTCACCCTCCCTACAAATCAGCTTCTTTGGTCTTCCTCCTTGGTAACTGACACTTCCACCCACTGGTGTGCTCTTGGCAAAAATCAGGGAATCCTTGATACCGCCCCCACCTTCACCCTGCATCTCCAGTCAGTCACCAACTCCTACCTCCAAAATATGTCTTCATTCATCCAAATGCTTCTTAGAACATTAACGGTGGGTTATTAAATCTAGATTTGTTCATATTCAGCCATGTAACACATGACAAGGTACTGGCACTGGGAATGTAACAGTGACCAAAGCAGACGTTTTTGATATTATGGAGCTGACATTCTAGTGGAAGAGACAAACAATAAGCAAAAGGTAATATAATCAGGTAGTGATAGGAAGAATTAGCAAGGTGCTAGAAATAGAGTAGGGGCTTTCCAGGTGGCACAGCTGTAAACACACCACCTGCCTATGCAGGAGATGCGAGAGACCTGGGTTCTGTCCCTGGGTGGGGAAAAATCCCCTGAAATAGGACATGCCAAGCCACCACAGTATTCTTGCCCGGAAAACTCCATGGACAGAGGAACCTGGCAGTCTACAATCTATAGGGTTGCAGAGTTGGACATGACTGAGCAAGTAAATATGCACACACAGATAGGGTATGTATTTGTTTTGGCTTTAGTTGCAGCATGCACACTCTCGGTTGCAGCATGTGAGATCTAGTTCCCCGACCAGGGATCGAACCCAGGTTCCCTGCATTGGGAGTTCAGAGTCTTAGCCCTCGGACCATGAGGGAAGTCCTGATTTTGAGCTATTTTAGATACAGTGCTCAGAGAAGACCCTTAAGGGAGGTATTATTTTAAATAGATCCCTGAAGGAGGTGAGGAAGAAAGTCGTACACATAACTCAGGGAAGACGTTACAAGACGAAGACAGAACTGTGCTGGGCACTTTGAGTGAACAATAGAGGCCAACGTGGATGAACAGAGTGAAGGCAAGAAAGCATAATCAGATCAGATCAGATCAGTCGCTCAGTCGTGTCCGACTCTTTGCGACCCCATGAACCGCAGCACGCCAGGCCTCCCTATCCATCACCAGCTCTCGGAGGTCACTCAGACTCACATTCATCGAGTCAGTGATGCCATCCAGCCATCTCATCCTCTGTCGTCCCCTTCTCCTCCTGCCCTCAATCCCTCCCAGCATCAGAGTCTTCTCCAATGAGTCAACTCTTCGAATGAGGTGGCCAAAATACTGGAGTTTCAGCTTTAGCATCATTCCTTCCAAAGAAATCCCAGGGCTGATCTCCTTCAGAATGGACTGGTTGGATCTCCTTCCAGTCCAAGGGACTCTCAAGAGTCTTCTCCAACACCACAGTTCAAAAGCATCAATTCTTCGGCGCTCAGCGTTCTTCACAGTCCAGCTCTCACATCCATACATGACCACAGGAAAGACCATAGCCTTGACTAGGCGAACCTTTGTTGGCAAAGTGATGTCTCTGCTTTTGAATATGCTATCTAGGTTGGTCATAACTTTCCTTCCAAGGAGTAAGCGTCTTTTAATTTCATGGCTGCAGTCACCATCTGCAGTTTAACTTATATGCAGAGTACATCATGAGAAATGCTGGACTGGAAGAAACACAAGCTGGAATCAAGATTGCCGGGAGAAATATCAATAACCTCAGATATGCAGATGATACCACCCTTATGGCAGAAAGTGAAGAGGAACTCAGAAGCCTCTTGATGAAAGTGAAAGTGGAGAGTGAAAAGGTTGGCTTAAAGCTCAACATTCAGAAAACGAAGATCATGGCATCTGGTCCCATCACTACATGGGAAATAGATGGAGAAACAGTGGAAACAGTGTCAGAAAGCATAATAGAGCATCCCTAAAAGAGACCCAGAAACCAGGTCACCCAGGACTTTGTAAGCTCCAGTAGTTAGCACTTCGATTTTATTATCAATGTGATGAGAAACTATAGGAGGGTTTTGAGCAGGGGGAGGATGTGACCTCACTTAAAGTGGCCAGAAGAATCCAGATAATGATAATCTGGATTCAAGTAATCTAGATCATTCTGGATGTTGTATGGACTGTGGAATGGTAGCAGGAAAATGAGTCAGAAGGCGGTTGTCATGAGGGGCCTCTCACCACTATTTCTTCTGATGACAGGCTAATCTCCAAATAAAGTGTTTCTTATGTGTGGTAATATGAGTGTATTTTTTCCTAAAGTGACATTTTCTACAAAGAAAAACATGCTTTGATACAGCAAAGGATCATTGCAAATAAAACCAAGAATTGGGTTACTAATAACATTTCCCATAAAGAATAAGCTGAACATTTTCATTAAATTCAGTACTTTTTCCTTTTTTCCCTTCCCCTTTCTGAAGCCCTGGGGTGAAATTTTGGTTAACTGCTGTGGATAGGGTTTATCCAGACTTGGACTGAGTTCTGTCATCTTGGATCCTCCAGACGTCTTTCTTTTCCCAGGCTGAAGCCAAATAATAGCAGGTTTTGCTTCATAAACTACCTGTAAGTTTCTTTTAACTAATTTTATAGTTGTCCTACTTAAGTTGTTGTTGTTGTTTTTTATGTCATGCTGCTCAGCATGTGGGATCTTAGTTCCCTGACTAAGGATCAAACCCAAGCCCCCTGCATTGGAAGCTTGGACTCTTAACCAGTGGACCACCAGGAAAGACCCTTCTTTGGTTTTTAGCAGCTACAGTTCAAGGGAATAATTCTTGAAAGAGAACATAATATAGACAAGTTGGGGGTTTCAGGTTAGGGTTCAACTAACAAATATTGAAAGCCTTGAAGGTTTAGGAATGAGTTTCTTGTCCTGGGGCTGTTTGGAGCCAGGCCTTTATTGCAGTGGCTCTGAGTTATTTAATATGCCTCATCCTGTACCAGCTGCCTGAGAACAATCACCTCCTTACACCAGATTTGGGAGTCCTTAGATGCTCAGACTCAAGGTTCTTGTTCAGTAGCTAAGTTGTGTCTGAGTTTGCAACCCCAGGGACAGCAGCAGGCCAAGCTTCCCTGTCCTTTACTATCTCCCAGAGTTTGCTCAGACTCATTACCATCGAGTCGGTGATGCCATCTAGCCACCTCATCCTCTGTCGCCCCCTTCTGCCCTCAATCTTTCCCGGCATCAGGGTCTTTTCCAATGTCAGCTCTTCACATCCAGTGGCTAAAGTACTGGAGCTTCAGCTTCAGCATCAGTCCTTCCAAGAATATTCAGGGTTGATTTTCTTTAGGATTGACTGGCTTGTGCTTCATCAAGCCCAGCATTTTGCATGATGTACTCTGTGTACGAGTTAAGTAAGCAGGGTGACAATATACAACCTTGATGTACTCCTTTGGCAATTTGGAACCAGTCTGTTGTTCCATGTACAGTTCTAACTGTTGCTTCTTGACCTGCATACAGGTTTCTCAGGAGGCAGGTAAGGTGGTCTGTTATTCACATCTCTTGAAGAATTTTCCACAGTTTGTTGTGATTCACACAGTCAAAGGCTTTGGCGTAGTTAATAAAGGAGAAGAACATGTTTTTATGAAACTCTTGCTTTTTCGATGAACCAACGGATATTGGCAATTTGAACTCTGGTTCCTCTGCCTTTTCTAAATCCAGCTTGAATGTCTGGAAGTTCATGGTTCATGTGCTGTTGAAGCCTGGCTTGTAGAATTTTGAGCATTTGCTAATGTGTGACATGAGTGCAATTGTGCATAGTCTGAACATTCTTTGGCATTGCCTTTCTTTGGGATTGGAATGAAAACTGACCTTTTCTAATCGTGTGGCCCCTGCTGAGTTTTCCAAATTTGCTGGCATATTGAGTGCAGCACTTTCACAGCATCATCTTTTAGGATTTGAAATAGCTCAACTGGAATTCCATCACCTCCACTAGCTTTGTTCATAATGATGCTTCCTAAGGCCCACTTGACTTTGCATTTCAGAATGTCTGACTCTAGGTGAGTGATCACATCATCATGGTTATCTAGGTCATGAAAATGTTTTTTGTGTAGTTCTTCTATGTATTCTTGTCACCTCTTAATATTTTCTGCTTCTGTCCTGGGGCTGGATTAGGAAAAGAGTATGTCAGGCTGTATATTGTCACCCTGCTTATTTAACTTATGTGCAGAGTACATCATGCAAAATGCCGGCCTGGTTGAAGCACAAGCTGGAATCAAGATGCTGGGAGAAATATCAATAACCTCAGATAAGCAGATGACATCATCCTTATAGCAGAAAGTGAAGAAGAATTAAAGAGCCTCTTAATGAACGTGAAAGAGGAGAGTGAAAAAGTTGGCTTAAAACTCAACATTCAGAAAACTAAGATCAAGGCATCTGGTCCCATCACTTCATGGCAAATAGATGCGGAAACAATGGAAACAGAGACTTTTCTTTTCTTGGACTGCAAAATCACTGCAGATGATGACTGTGGCCATGAAATTAAAAGATGCTTGCTCCTTGGAAGAACAGCTATGACCAACCTAGACAGCATATTAAAAAGCAGAGACATTACTTTGTCAACAAAGGTACATCTAGTCAAAGCTATGGTTTTTCCAGTAGTCGTGTATGAATGTGAGAGTTGGACTATAAAGAAAGCTGAGTGTCGAAGAACTGATGCTTTCGAACTGTGGTGTTGGAGAAGACTCTTAAGAGTCTCTTGGACTGTAGAGAGATCCAACCAGTCAATCGTAAAGGAAATCAGTCCTGAATATTCATTGGAAGGACTGATGCTGAAGCTGAAACTCTGATTCTTTGGCCACCTGATGTGAAGACCTGACTCTGTGGTAAAGACCCTGATGCTGGGAAAGATTGAAGGTAGGAGGAGAAGGGGACCGCTGAGAAAGAGATGGTTGGATGGCATCCATGACTCGATGGACTTGAGTTTGAGTAAGCCAGGAGTTGGTGATGGACAGGAAAGCCTGACATGCTGCAGTCCATCAGGTCGCAGAGTCAGACACTACTGAGCGACTGACCTGAACTGAGGATTAACTGCTTTGATCTCCTTGCAGCCCAAGGGACTCTCAAGAGTCTTTTCCAACACCACAGTTCAAAAGCATCAATTCTTTGGCGCTCAGCTTTCTTAAATGGTCCAACTCACACAACCATACACGACTACTGGAAAAATCATGACTAGGCAAAGTGATGTCTCTGCTTTTTAATATGCTGTCTAGGTTGGTCATAGTTTTCTTCCAAGGACCAAGCATCTTTTAATTCCATGGCTGCAATCATAATCCACAGCAACTTTGGAGTCAAGAAAATAAAATCTGTCACTGTTTCCATCCCCCCCACCTCATCTATTTGCCATGAAGTGATGGGACCAGATATCAGATCTTCGTATTTTGAAAGTTGAGTTTTAAGCCAACTTTTTCACTCTCCTCTTTCACCTTCATCAAGGGACTTTAGCTCCTCTTTGCTTTCTGCTGTTAGGGCGGTTGAACATAACCTTCCTAGCATGGGAAATGAGCACAATTATGTAGTAGTTTGAACATTCTTACCTACTCTAGGTGGCTCAGAGGTTAAAGCATCTGCCGGCAATGTGAGAGACCTGGGTTCGATCTCTGGGTCAGAAAGATCCCCTGGAGAAGGAAATGGCAACCCATTCCAGTATTCTTGCCTGGAGAATCCCATGGACAGAGGAGCCTGGTGGGCTACAGTCCATGGGGTCACAAGGAGTCGGACAAGACTGAGCAACTTCACTTCACTCACTTTGAACATTCTTTTTTTTTTTTTTTAACTTTACAATATTGTATTGATTTTGCCATATATCGAAATGAATCCGCCACAGGTATACAAGTGTTCCCCATCCTGAACCCTCCTCCCTCCTCCCTCCCCATACCATCCCTCTGGGTCATCCCAGTGCACCAGCCCCAAGCATCCAGTATCATGCATCGAACCTGGACTGGCGACACGTTTCATATATGATGTTATACATATTTCAATGCCATTCTCCCAAATCATCCCACCCTCTCCCTCTCCCTCTCCCACAGAGTCCAAAAGACTGTTCTATACATCAGTGTCTCTTTTGCTGTCTCGTAAACAGGGTTATTGTTACCATCTTTCTAAATTCCATATATATGCATTAGTATACTGTATTGGCAGAGAAGGCAATGGCACCCCACTCCAGTACTTTTGCCTAGAAAATCCCATGGACGAAGGAGCCTGGTAGGCTGCAGTCCATGGGGTCGCTAGGGGTCGGACACGACTTCGCTTTCACTTTCACTTTTCACTTTCATGCATTGGAGAAGGAAACGGCAACCCGTTCTTGCCTGGAGAATCCCAGGGACGGGGAAGCCTGATGGGCTGCCATCTATGGGGTCACACAGAGTCGGACACGACTGAAGTGACTTAGCAGCAGTAGCAGCAGTATACTGTATTGGTGTTTTTCTTTCTGGCTTACTTCACTCTGTATAATAGGCTCCAGTTTCATCCACCTCATTAGAACTGATTCAAATGTATTCTTTTTAATGGCTGAGTAATACTCCATCGTGTATATGTACCATAGCTTTCTTATCGATTCATCTGCTGATGGACATCTAGGTTGCTTCCATGTCCTGGTTATTATAAACAGTGCTGCGATGAACATTGGGGTACACGTGTCTCTTTCAATTCTGGTTTCCTCATTGTGTATGCCCAGCAGTGGGATTGCTGGATCATAAGGCAGTTCTATTTCCAGTTTTTTAAGGAATGTCCACACTGTTCTCCATAGTGCTTGTACTAGTTTGCATTTCCACCAACAGTGTAAGAGGGCTCCCTTTTCTCCACACCCTCTCCAGCATTTATTGCTTGTAGACTTTTGGGTCACAGCCATTCTGACTGTGAACATTCTTTAGTATGCTCTTCTTGGGAATTGGGATGAAGATTGACCTTTTCCAGTCCTGTAGCCACTGCTGGGTTTTCCAGATTTGCTGACATACTGAGGACAGCACTTTAACAGCACATCTCTTAGGGTTTTTAAATAGCTCTGCTGAAATCCTATCACCTCTATGAGCTTTATTGGCAGCAGTGCTTCCTAAGGCCCACTTGACTTCACACTCCAGGATGTCTGGCTCTAGGTGAGTGACCACCCCATGGTGGTTATCTGGGTCATGAAGATCTTTTTTTGTACAATTCTCTATATTCTTGTGATCTCTTCTTGATCTCTTCTGCTTCTATTAGGTCTTTCCCGTTTCTGTCCTTTATTATGCCCATCTTTGTATGAAATGTTCCTTTGATATCTCCAGTTTTCTTGAAGAGATCTCTAGTCTTTCCCCTTCTGTTGTTTTCCTCTATTTCTTTGCACTGTTTATTGAAGAAGACCGTCTTGTCTCTCCTTGTCTTTCTCTGGAACTCAGCATTCAGTTGGGTGTACCTTTCCCAACTGAATACAGGGATTGTGGAAGGGATTGTGCAGTTTAATTAAATAAAGGCTCCTTTACTGGAAAGATTATCCTGGATTATCCAGGTCGGCCCAGTGTAATCACAGGGATCTTTACAAGAGGCAAAAGGTCATAGGCAGAGAAATACAAAAAATATGAAGGTTCACTACTGGCTTTGAGAAAAGCCTAGGAAAGAAAATCTTCCCCAAAGCTTTCAAAAGGAATGAAGCCATGTGACACCTTATTTAACCCAATGAGACCTTCTGAAATGTAAAATAATAAATTTGTGTTGTTTTAAGCCTTTAGATTTGTAGTAATTTGTTCCAGCAGCAATAGGAATCATGCTACTGAAGGGTATGTGTGGGAGGTCCAGCTGCTCACCACTCAAAAACCAGTAAACAGGCCAGGTTGGTGGAAAGGAAAGTTTGCTTTATTTCAGGTGCCAGCAACTGGTGGGGGAGAGTGGTGAACATCTGTCCAAAGGCCGACTCCCCTCCATGATAAGCTGGGGGTGAGAGCTTCTATAGACAGAGTTGAGGGGGTTACATGCAGAAACAGCACAGTCATCTCTAACAGGAGTCTTCAGTTGGTCATCAGTGGTCTGACTAGCATCATTTTGGTTGTTTTAGGTACAGTTAATGTTCAGTTCCAGGGTGCACTTGTTCCTGTTTCTTTGCAGTCAGTCCTTGAAATTGTGGCAGCTCAAGTCCTGGGTAGAGTCTGGTCATCATGTAGTTAACTACTCCACCTGGTGTTTTGGTATCTGTAAGACAGCTCACAGGATTGCCTCAGAATATTATCTATAGCCCTTGAAAAAGAACTGAAGGTCCTTGACTGTGCTTAATGACTACAGTATTATTATTTAGTCTCCTTTGATGACTCTTCATTTCAGCACTTCTCACTTCTCTGATTAAACTCATTCTTTGATGTTTTCCACAGGGAAAAGGCAGGCAGAGGACATGGTTAGGGGACAAGGACCATATGGTCCTGCTCCGTTTCAATCTGATCCATCAAACTGTCTGGAGGTTAGTGTCCCCTTGCCTAAAGAACCTGTAGTGACCTATCCTGAAGTAGGTGCTTTGCAGATGAATGCTGATTCTCCTCAAGACCCATATTCACTTCTTTCATTGCTTCTACTAACAACTAGACTCAAATCCTGAAAGATCCCAGTGGAACAAGTACATTGCATATTATTCTACAGTGTTGACCATCATTTAACAAATTTGGAAGGACTTTGTGAAGATTGCTAAGACATTTCTCAAAGGGGATACAGTATTTGTTCAAGAGGATCAGACCATAAAAGTTTTTTGGTCTGCTGATAGTTTAACATTATAGCTAACTGGCAGTCTAGATGACATAACTCTTGTTTGTGGGGGCTGATTTCTTTTTATATTTTAGCATGGTTGTATGATTATGGTAATAATACAGTAGAAGGACAGAAACTGGTGATGTAGCATACAAATGGGAAAACTGCAGAAGCTGGGTTCTTAAGTAGGTGAGGGAAGATAGGATCAATGCACAAGGTGGGGTAGAATGATTCACATGTTGTATAGGAGGGAAGGACGATTATCAGATCAGATCAGTCGCTCACTCGTGTCCGACTCTTTGCAACCCCATGAATCGCAGCACACCAGGCCTCCCTGTCCATCACCAACTCCCGGAGTTCACTCAGACTCACGTCCATTGAGTCCGTAATGCCATCCAGCCATCTCATCCTCTGTCGTCCCCTTCTCCTCTTGCCCTCAATCCCTCCCAGCATCAGAGTCTTTTCCAATGAATCAACTCTTTGCATGAGGTGGCCAAAGTACTGGAGTTTCAGCTTTAGCATCAGTCCTTCCAAAGAAATCCCAGGGCTGATCTCCTTCAGAATGGACTGGTTGGATCTCCTTGCAGTCCAAGGGACTCTCGAGAGTCTTCTCCAGCACCACAGTTCAAAACCATCAATTCTTCGGCACTCAGCCTTCTTCACAGTCCAGCTCTCACATCCATACATGACCACAGGAAAAACCATAGCCTTGACTAGACGAACCTTTGTTGGCAAAGTAATGTCCCTGCTTTTGAATATGCTATCTAGGTTGGTCATAACTTTCCTTCCAAGGAGTAAGTGTCTTTTAATTTCATGGCTGCAGTCACCATCTGCAGTGATTTTGGAGCCCAGAAAAATAAAGTCTGACAGTTTCCACTATTTCCCCATCTATTTCCCATGAAGTGATGGGACCAGATGCCGTGATCTTCGTTTTCTGAATGTTGAGCTTTAAGCCAACTTTTTCACTCTCCACTTTCACTTTCATCAAGATGCTTTTTAGTTCCTCTTCACTTTCTACCATAAGGGTGGTGTCATCTGCATATCTGAGGTTATTGATATTTCTCCCAGCAATATTGATTCCAGCTTGTGCTTCGTCCAGCCCAGCGTTTCTCATGATGTACTCTGCATATAAGTTAAGCAGGGTGACAATGTTATACAGCCTTGACGTACTCCTTTTCCTATTTGGAACCAGTCTAGTTCCATCACTTCATAGCAAATAGATGGGGAAAAAATGAAAACAGTGGCAGATTTTATTTTCTTGGGCTCCAAAATCACTGTGGATGGTGACTGCAGCCATGAAATTAAAAGAACCATGCACATTGGAGAAAAAGCTGTGACAGACAAACCCAGACATCGCATTAAAAAGCAGGAACATCTTTGATGACAAAGGTACATCTAGTCAAATCTGTGGTCTTTCCAGTAGTCATGTACCAGTCTTTCCAGTCAGTCATCAGATCAGATCAGATCAGATCAGATCAGTCCCTCAGTTGTGTCCGACTCTTTGCAACCCCATGAATCTCAGCACGCCAGGCCTCCCTGTCCATCACCAACTCCCGGAGTTCACTGAGACTCACGTCCATCGAGTCAGTAATGCCATCCAGTCATCTCATCCTCTGTCGTCCCCTTCTCCTCTTGCCCTCAATCCCTCCCAGTATCAGAGTCTTTTCAAATGAGTCAACTCTTCGCATGAGGTGGCCAAAGTACTGGAGTTTCAGCTTTAGCATCATTCCTTCCAAAGAAATCCCAGGGCTGATCTCCTTCAGAATGGACTGGTTGGATCTCCTTGCCATCCAAGGAACTCTCAAGAGCCTTCTCCAACACCACAGTTCAAAAGCATCAATTCTTCGGTGTTCAACCTTCTTCACAGTCCAGCTCTCACATCCATACATGACCACAGTAAAAACCATAGCCTTGACTAGACAAGTCTTTGTTGGCAAAGTAATGTCTCTGCTTTTCAATATGCTATCTAGGTTGGTCATAACTGTCCTTCCAAGGAGTAAGCGTCTTTTAATTTTATGGGGGCAGTCACCATCTGTAGTGATTTTGGAGCCCAGAAAAATAAAGTCTGACACTGTTTCCCCCTAAATCCCCATCTATTTCCCGTAAAGTGATGGGACCAGATTTTGCTAATGTAATCTAATAACCAATTCTGTCAGAAAAGAAAGGAAGTTACCTGAGGCTGAGGGATTATTTAATGACTCTATCCAAACTCTTGGGAGATTTGAGAAGAAAAATGAGGTAGTCACTACATACAATCCAGTTGTAATTTTTTTTAGTCATTAAAAATAATCTTATTCAATCTGAAAAGCAATGAAAGGAAAGAAAAGAAATCATTCATGTGACTGCCTTCCTAATATAACCACTCTGAGCATTTTGATATGTTTCATATGATTTTCCCCTTATGTGTGGACTTTTAACAGTGAAACTACATGTTCTCCTTTTTTCATCAGATATTATGCCATGCATATTTTCTGTGTTGCAGCATAATCTTCATAGCTAAAGTTTTCATGGCTACCTAATATTTACTGATCCGTTATACTATAAAAACAACACTGCAGATCTAGTTCTCTCCAGTTTGAAATTACGAAAAGAAATTCCTGAGTATGTATGGCTATTTTTATCATAAGAAAGAAGTTCTCTTTTATAGGGTTGGAGATAATCAGACTTTACCATTTTGCATCGCTCAAGTCTTATGTTCATGGGACTTCCCTGGTGGTCCAGTGGTTAAGACTCAGTACTCCCAAAGCAGGGGGCCCAGGTTTGATCCCTGGTCAGGGAACTAGAAAGATCCCATATGCCACAACTAAGACCAAGCACAGCAAATTTTTTTTTTTAAGTTTATTCCTTTTTATTGGTGGCTCAGATGGTAAAGCGTCTGCCTGCAATGTGGGAGACCCGGATTCGATCCCTGGGTCGGGAAGATCCCCTGGAGAAGGAGATGGCAACCCACTCCAGTACCCTTGCTTGGAAAATCCCATGGACGGAGGAGCCTGGTAGGCTGCAGTCCATGGGGTAGCAAAGAGTCGGACTGGACTGAGTGACTTCTTTTTCAGGGAACTAGATCCCACATGCCACAACTAAGACCAAGCACAGCAAATATTTTTAAAAGTTTTTATTGTTGCATGGTATGCCCTGATGTGAATGCAGGACAGTTTATTTAAACCATTCAGCTGTTCAATTTCATCTGAGCAATTTCCAGTTTAGGATTACAATAAGTAAAGCCACTATGAACATTCATGT
Source organism: Tragelaphus eurycerus (assembly GCA_935064755.1). Taxonomy (NCBI): domain Eukaryota; kingdom Metazoa; phylum Chordata; class Mammalia; order Artiodactyla; family Bovidae; genus Tragelaphus; species Tragelaphus eurycerus. The sequence continues at coordinate 21,719,423 of CAKXYN010000033.1, read as the reverse complement.
ACAGGTTTTCTATGAACATAAATGTTCATTTCTTTAGAATAAACACCCAAGAGTGTAATTGCTGATTCAAACAGTACGTGCATGTTTTGTTTTATAAAAAAACTGCCAAACTTTTTCAGGGTGACTGTACCATTTTACATTCTCACCAACACTCTAATGATGCACTTCTGCGTCTTCACCAGTATTTGATATTATCATTATTTATTTCAGCCATCCTGAGAGGTATGTAGTGATTTCTCATTATGGTTTTAATTTGCATTTCCTCATGTCTGGTGATGTCATACATCTTTTCGTGTGATTATTTGCCTTCTGCAAAAAAAGCAAGAGAGTTTCAGAAAAACATCTGCTTCATTGACTATGCCAAAGCCTTTAGCTGTGTAGATCACAACAAAATGTGGAAAATTCTTAAAGAAATGGAAATACCAGACCACCTTACCTGCTTCCTAAGAAATCTGTATGCGGGTCGAGAAGCAACAGTTAGAACCAGACATGGAACAACAGATTTGTTTCACACTGGTAAAGGAGTACGTCAAGGCTGTATATTGTCACCCTGCTTGTTTAACTTATATGCAGAGTACATCATGTGAAATTCTGGGCTGGATGAAGCACACAAGCTAGAATCAAGATTGCTGGGAGAAATATTAACCTCAGATACACAGATGACACCCTTATGGCAGGAAGCAAAAAAGAACTAAAGAGCTTCTTGATGAAAATGAAAGAGGAGAGTGAAAAAGTTGGCCTAAAACTCAACATTTAGAAAACTAAGATTATAGCATCCAGTTTCATCACTTCATGGCAAATAGATGAGGAAACAATGAAAACAGTGAGAGACTTTCTTTTCTTGGACTCCACAATCACTGTATATGGTGACTGCAGCCATGAAATTAAAAGATACTTGCTCCTTGGAAGAACAGTTATGACCAACCTAGACAGCATATTAAAAAGCAGAGACATTATGTTGCCAACAAAGGTCTGTCTAGTCAAAGCTATGGTTTTTCCAGTAGTCATGTATGGATGTGAGAGTTGGACTATAAAGAAAGCTGAGTTCTGAAGAACTGATGCTTTTGAACTGTGGTGTTGGAGAAGACTCTTGAGAGTCCCCTTGACTGCAAGGTGATCCAACCAGTCCATCCTCAAGGAAATCAGTCCTGAATATTCATTGAAAGGACTGATGCTGAAGCTGAAACTCCAGTCCTTTGGCCACCTGATGTGAAGAACTGACTCCTTGGAAAAGACCCTGATGCTAGGAAAGATTGAAGGCAAGAGAAGAAGGGGACGACAGAGGATGAGATGGTTGGATGGCATCACTGACTTAATGGACATGAGTTTGAGCAAGCTCCAGGAGTTGGTGATAGACAGGGCAGCCTGGCGTACTGCAGTCCATGGGGTCACAAAGAGTTGGACATGACTTAGAGACTGAAGTGATACCCACTTCAGTGAAATGTCTGTATGTGTTTATAGGGAATGCACTCCTTGTGTTTCTGCTCTACCCTATTTCCACTATTCTCACACTTTAACAGTTCACAGCAGCTCTGACACTCAATCTAATGGAGAAAAAAATACCCTTATTTCCTCTTTACTTACATTCACAACACTTCAGCCAGAGGTGCATGGGTTTTTCCTCAACACCAAGCAGTTCTCAGTTCCTCCTGAAACCAGCTAAGTGTGTTTACAGTTTAACTCAATTCTGACACTGTCGACTTGTAGATAGCATCAGATCCCACAGGCTAAGGGCTCAGACTCACAAGGCTGCCCCTGGCCACTTCAGATGCCGATTGCAAGTCCAGGTCTTTACCTATTCTTTTGACCAACCAGCTGTAAATCAGAGTTTCCCACAACCCTTCCTCAGTTTCCATTAGTTTGCTGGAGTGGCTCACAGGACTCAGGAGAACAGTTTACTTGATCACCAGTTTAATATAAAAGGATATGACTCAGAAACAACTAGATGGAAGAGATGCATAGGACAAGATGTGGGGGAGAGGCATGGCGTATCCAACCCTTCTCTGAATACATCGCTCTCCCAGCATCTCTATGTTTCCACCAACCCAGAAGCTCCGCTGACCTTGTCCTTTTGGGTTTGTATGGAGGCCTTCTCTTGTAGGTATGGTCAATTTAATCATCAGTCTTTTTTGAGTAATTCAACCTCCAGCCCCTCTCCCCTCCTTGGAGATCAAGAGATGGGCAAAAGTTCCAACTATCTAATCACATGGTTGGTTCCCCGACAACCAGATCCCATCACATGATTATCTAGGAGTTTTCCAAAAATCACTTTATTATCGTACACAGATGGGGGAAAGGGAATTTTTACGAATAACAGAAGACACATATTTCACCTTTATTGCTCTAAAGCTATTTCAGAAACAAACAAGAAAAAGTATTATAACAAAAGATGCCGCTATTGCTCTGTTCAGCTAGAAAATTACAAGTGTTTTAGGAATTATGTGCCATGAAGGGGCAAAAATCTTATAAATCACAATACCATGATGTCTTTTGTTCATATTCTAATTTATTACCCTTTCTCTGAGACCCACTCCCCACACACATTGATGCACTTAAGGGATCTCAGTTCTCCAACCAGGGATTGACCCTGGGGCATGGCAATGAAAACCCCGAATCCTAACCACTGGGCCACCAGGGAACTCCTCAGTTCTTTATCTTTTATGAGTGAACTGTGGTCTTTATAATCTTTATATTGAGTTGGCCAAAAGATTGTTCAGAAACAACCATTTTGTTCAGGTTAGAAAAACCTGAACAACCTTTTGACCAACTCAATATATTCTAAGTCCTAGTCCTTTTTCTTTTGTGTGGCTTGCAGATATTTATCCAAATTTGTGTCTTGTCTTTTCATCTTCTTCCTAGGTGCTTTCCCAGAACAAAAGTTTTAATTTTGATGAAGTCCAATTTGTCAATTTTTCCTGTTACATATTGTGCTGTTTGGTATCAAGCTCAAGAAGGCTTTGCCTAGCCTGAGTTCCCAAAGATTTTCTCCTATATTTTCGTCTAAAAGTTTCATGTTTTTTATATAAGTCTGTGACTAATTTTGAGTTTATTTTTGCATAAGCTGTGAGGGTTAGGTTGAGATTCTGTTTTTTGGCTTTTTTGCCCATCAAGGTCCAGTTGCTCCAGCATCATTCATTAAATTGGATCCATCAATGTTTTATCATTATGTACTTGGAGAGGAAAAGCTTTCTCTTCTTCCCTTCTAAGTTTGTTGGCTGGAATAATAATTAACTGATATAAAACAGATTAACAGAAGGAAAACAAACATAACTTTGTATGTTCAGGGTACCCATAAAGACATGAATGCTGTGCCGTGCTTAGTCACTCAGTCTCTGACTCTTGGTGACCCCATGGACTATAGCCCACCAGACTCCACTGTCAGTGCATTTTCCAGGCAAGAATATTGGTGTGGGTTGCCATGCCCTCCTCCAGGGGATCTTCCAAACCCAGGTATCAAACACAGGTCTCCCACATTGCAGGTGGATTTTTTTTACCATCAGAGCCACCCGGGAAACCCAAGAATACTGGAGTGAGTAGCCTATCCCTTCTCCAGGGGATCTTCCTGACCCAGGAATTGAATGGGTCTCCTGCACTGTAGGCAGATTCTTTACCAGCAGAGCTACCAGAGTAGCCCTAAAGACAAGAGACTCAGAGGCAATTGAGGCTTACATACTATTCTAAGCTAAGAAGGGTGTAGGGTGTGGGCCCTCAAAGTGGAGGAAGACAAGTAGTAGGATGAAGAAAAGAGTAAATGTTTACTCTGATGTGCAGATAAGTCCTTCTGATATTAAAAAGTTATCTCTGGTAATTACTCTTTTCCTGGTGCAGGCCCCCTGTTTAAACTCTTTTAGACAGTTAAGGAGAAGGTTAAAAAGAAAGGTCTTCCTGACTCTGCTAAGCCTTGATTATCTTTCAGCTCAAAATAATCCACACGTGAAAATAGCACGTTCTGGGGAAGCCTGCCCCAACCCCCCTATTGTTCCTTTTTATCCCTCAAAGTTCACTCTTTTCAAGTATTAATGTGCTTATCTCAGCTTAATGATGAAAAATGGAGAAGGCAATGGCACCCCACTCCAGCACTCTTGCCTGGAAAATCCCATGGACAGAGGAGCCTGGTAGGCTGCAGTCCATGGGGTCGCTAAGAGTCAGACAAGACTCAGCGACTTCACTTTCACTTTTCGCTTTCATGCATTGGAGAAGGAAATGGCAACCCACTCCAGTGTTCTTGCCTGGAGAATCCCAGGGACGGGGGAGCCTGGAGGGCTGCCGTCTATGGGATTGCACAGAGTTGGACACAACTGAAGCAACTTAGCAGCAGCAGCAATGATGGAAAAATTGAACCCAGAAAGAAGAAATGAGGTACAAGAAACAAAGAGAGGGACTTCCTTGGTGCTCCAGTGGTTAGACTCCACACTTCCACTGCATGGACATGGGTTTGATCCCTAATCCAGGAACTTAAGTTCTCACATGTTCCTGGTATGGCCGAAATAAGTAAAATTTCTTTAAAAAAGAGATATTTGAATCCAAAATTTGAAACCTAGGAAAAGAAAGCAGAGATTCTCTGATGGCTCAGTGGTAAAGAATCTGACTGCCAGTGCAGGAGAACACGGGTTCAATCCCTGAAAATCCCAGATTTGCAATCTGGGAAAATCCCACATGCTGCGGAGCAGCTAAGCCTGGGTGCTGCAACCATTGAGCCTGTGCTCTAGAGCCTGGGAGCCGCAACTACTGAAGCCCTGGCCTAGAGCCCATGCTCCACAGCAAGAGAAGCCCCCCAATGAGAAGTCTGCATGTCACAACTGAGAAAAAGCCTGCCTGCAGCAACGAAGACCCAGCACAGCCAAAAATAAATTACTAAAAAAAGAAAAGGGAATTCCACCATGGTTCAGTGGATAAGACTCCATGCGTTCACGACCAAGGGCATGGGTTTGATGCCTGGTTGGGGAACTAAGATCCCACACGCTTTGTGATGTGGCCAAAAATTTAAAAAAGAAAAGTAGAAAAATCTTCAATGCATCAGTGTGATAGAGATGATGCAATGCAAAGAGGCAAAACATGTGAGAGCAGAAGAGAAATCAGAGATCAGCTGGTCTGAGCCTCCCTTTTGCAGATGAGGAAGATGAGGCCAGGAGACTAATTGTCCTGCTGACAGTCACTCACGAAGTGTCAGAGCTGGACTAGAGCCCTTGGCTCCTGATGTCCAGTACGGTGCCCTTCCTGAAACATTCTCCTCCTTACACTCACTCTGCGATTATGGATTGCACATGTCATGTATACCCAGAGACTTAACCCATCATCAGTTTGATCATAGACAGTACTTCTGAAAATTGATGGCTTTATTTCCTTTCTCGTCAATTCACCTTTAAGAGAGAGGAGCAAAGAAGGAGGAGACAGAAGGGAAAAAAAAAGGAAAGGGAATAAGCTTTAGACAAACATAAAATCATCATTGGAGAAAGCCTAATAATATTTCTGTTCCTAAAAGAGGGGAAAAAATTAGATTTAGAAAAGCCCATTTTGGGATTTCTCTGGTGTTCACTGGCTAAGATTCCATGCTTCCAATGCAGGTGGCCTGGGTTCAATCCCTGGTCAGGGAACTAGATCCCACATGAAGCAAATAAAACGTTGTGCAAAGAGAGAGAGAGAGAGAGAAACCGATTTCAACACATACACACAAATCCTTTTAACTTATTTAAAGAGTAACTCAGACTGTTGACCATTTTATCAAGTTGCAGAATAAAACAGCCAATATTAATCCCCTCAGAATGGACATGAAGGATGTTTGAGGAGGGAAGAAGTTTTTCTTTAAACTACATGATCTTTCAGACAGCTAAGATAGACAGTCCCTTCAAAACAGAGTTGTTTTCTCTTTCTCTTTTTTATTCTAAGGTGTCTCTAAAATGAACCATCCTATTTAGGTCAAAGTTCTGCAGAGTAGCAGGTACAATTCCAAACCATCTTCTTCATCTTCATGAAGCTATGTCAGAAAGTAGTGCAAGTTTATTAGCAGACAACCCATGAGAAGTTGGCTGACATTTGGTCAAAAATAAAAATAGAACTTAGAAGAGTTTTGGTCCCTAATCCCAAGGATTAATTGCCCTGCCTGCTTACTCAAAAAATCAGCATGTCTCTGAAGCCCAAAGAGATAATAAAAGTCCAGATTCAGCATAAAACCCTGCAATTAAGGACAGGGAGTGCTTGGCAGGGGAAACACAAGGGGTCTCAGATGTGTATATTGCTACTGAGTTGAGGTCCTGGTTTGTGGCAGCAAAGGACTTGTCCATACCTTGATGGCAGTTGTTCCAGGCCAATCAGCCCAACACAACTAGGACCAAACGTGTAGTCAAACACAAATGTTGCAACAAGAGAGACTGCACATGGGAGAAACTATAAGAGTCTCAAAGGCAAAGAGTTACAGGATTGGAGAGAATGCCATATTTAGGTGAAATTTAAAGGAAAATCAAATGTTGTGATAGGATCAAAACAAAGCACTTCAGTTCAGTTCAGTCGCTCCGTCATGTCCGACTCTTTGCGACCCCATGAACCGCAGCACGCCAGGCCTCCCTGTCCATCACCAACTCCTGGAGTCCACCCAAACCCATGTCCATTGTGTTGGTGATGCCATCAAACCATCTCATCCTCTGTTGTCCCCTGCTCTTCCTGCCCTCAATCTTTCCCAGCATCAGGGCCTTTTCAAATGAGTCAGCTCTCCGCATCAGGTGGCCAAAGTATTGGAGTTTCAGCTTCAGCATCAGTCCCTCCAATGAATACCCAGGGCTGATCTCCTTCAGAATGGACTGGTTGGATCTCCTTGCAGTCCAAGGGACTCTCAAGAGTCTTCTCCAACACCACAGTTCAAAAGCATCAATTCTTAGGCACTCAGCTTTCTTTATAGTCCAACTCACATCTGTACATAACCACTAGAAAAACCATAGCCTTGACTAGATGGACCTTTGTTGGCAAAGTAATGTCTCTGCTTTTGAATATGCTGCCTAGGTTGGTCATAACTTTCCTTCCACGGAGTAAGCATCTTTTCATTTCATGGCTGCAATCACCATCTGCAGTGATTTTGGAGCCCAGAAAAATAAAGTCAGCCACTGTTTCCACTGTTTTCCCATCTATTTGCCATGAAGTGATGGGACAAGATGCCATGATCTTAGTTTTCTGAATGTTGAGCTTTAAGCCAACGTTTTCACTCTCCTCTTTCACTTTCATCAAGAGGCTCTTTAGTTCTTCACTTTCTGCCATAAGGGTGGTGTCATCTGCATATCTGAGGTTATTGATATTTCTCTCAGCAATCTTGATTCCAGCTTGTGCTTCCTCCAGCCCAGTGTTTCTCATGATGAACTATGCATATAAGTTAAATAACTAGGGTGACAATATACAGCCTTGATGTACTCCTTTTCCTATTTGGAACCAGTCTGTTGTTGCATGTCCAGTTCTAACTGTTGCTTCCTGACCTGCATATAGGTTTCTCAAGAGGCAGGTCAGGTGGTCTGGTATTCCCATCTCTTTCAGAATTTTCCACAGTTTATTGTGATCCAGGGTTGTAGGTAAAGGTGACAACATCAGTTGCGGCCTGCCAGGATATCCCTGGTGTTCCAGTGGTTAAGAATCTCTCTTCCATCACAGGGGACGCAAGTTCAGTCCCTGGTCAGGGAAGATCCCACATGCCACAGGGCCACTTAGTCCGTGCACCACAACTACTGAGCCCGAGCTTCAAGAGCCTGTGCTTCAAAACAAGAGAAGCCAACATGATGAGAAGTCCTCACTCTGCAAGACCCAACTTGTGACAACTATAGAAGGCCCATGCCCAGCAATAAAGACCCAGTGCAACCAAAAATAAACAAATAATATAATATACTTAGATCTGGCCTGCCAAAATGAACAGGCTTGTTTCCTTGGAAATGACAAAGTTAAGGTAAAGGTGGAATGTGGTTCTCAGAAACCACTTCTCTAAAGCTGGGTAGGAAATCATTTCTCACATTCATGCCTTTGTGTAATCAGTTACACTTGAGTGTGGTGGGACTTCTCGCTTGCTTCTGCAACCACTAGACTATGACAAAGGTGATAAGATGTCACTCAAAGTCAGATCACCTCACTTTGCCTAAGACTGTCTTGCTGTCGTACTCACTCCAGATATTATTCTCACTGGCTTAATTAATCTAATGGATCATTTTTTTTTATTTTGGAGGTTTTCATTCATTTATTCATATATTTGTGCACTAATGTGAACAAATACATATACATATAGTGCTGCTGCTGCTAAGTCGCTTCAGTCGTGTCCAACTCTGTGCGACCCCATACACGGAAGCTCACCAGGCTCCCCGTCCCTGGGATTCTCCAAGCAAGAACACTGGAGTGGGTTGCCATTTCCTTCTCCAATGCATGAAAGTGAAAAGTGAAAGTGAAGTCACTCAGTCGTGTCCGACTCTTAGCGACCCCATGGACTGGAGCCTACCAGGCTCCTCCGTCCATGGGATTTTCCAGGCAAAAGTACTGGGGTGGGGTGCCATTGCCTTCCCCGACATATAGTGCAAATCATCATATTTATTAGACAAAACAGTGTGCCAAGGTCTCTAGAGGATTTCAGGGTAATGTGAGAACCCTTATAATGGCGTGTCTGGCTCTCTATCCCAGGAACATTTTGATCTCATAGTTGGAGCTACTCAGCTATCATATGAGACCTTGCTCTTGCTGTTGAACCAAAGAAACCGAGCATCAGAATCCACAGAGTGGGCTCAGCTGTGCTGCTGCACTTGGACTCATTCACTCATTCACTTACTCATTCGTCATATATCTATTGAGGTACAAACGTGCTTGACACGATTTAAATTTTGGTGACAGGAAAATCAATAGGACATGGCTCCTAGCTTCAAGGGGCTCATGGTCCAGTGAGAGAGTCAGACATCTTGACAATAATTATATTGGGCTTCCCTGGTGGCTCAGATGGTAAAGAATCTGCCTGCAATGCAGGAAACCCAGGTTCAATCCCTGGATCAGGAAGATCCCCTGGAGAAGAGAATGGCTACCTACTCCGGTATTCTTACCTGGAGAATCCCATGGACAGAGGAGCCTGATGGGCTACAGGCCATGGGTAGTTCATCCTTATGTGGAGGGTGTTGTTGGAACACTGAGGATCAAGTCTCTTCTCCATCTGGAGAGGCCTTGGAAGAATTGACAGAGGAGCTGATTGTGAGCTCTGTCTAGAGGAAAGACTGTGAACCCCAGGTAGATAAGGGAGGAAGTGGTGTTGCAGGCAGAGGGGCCTGCGTGTGTAGAGAGAGGGCTCCCTGTGTTCAAGGAGCTGCAGAGAGTCTGGTGTTGACAGGGAGAGGGTGGGGATGACACTGGAAAGATTGGCTGGTTCAAGACCATGAGGGGTCTTGGTTTCACTGAATTCTACTTCCAAAAGTTAGTCTCTGGCTTTCTTCCTGGTGACCAAACTCCATCTTCTGTCTCTACCTTGGCTGGTTTGTTTATAAACCCAGTTTCCACTTTTCCCTCTTGAGGACTCACATGTGACCAAATCACTCTTTACTTCAGACACCAGGTCTTTTCTCTTTCTTCCCTCAATCTCTGCCAGCTGTCTCCAACCATTTCTCCAGACTGAAGCTACACAGCTTTCCAGATACAGAATCTTGGATTCTCAAAAATTGAAGGCATTTTTAAGACTATCAGACCAGTGGTCTTTTAATCTTCCTTTTTTTATATATTAACAGACATGGTGATTTTCTCCTGCAAAACATACTTCCAAGGAGATATTTGCACCAAAACCCTGTTCCTGTCTTTCCACTTCAGCTAACATCAGTGAACTGCAAGGAGTTGAAAGAGACATCACTGTAGGACTAATGCTGAAACTGCCAACACTGGCGCTCCTTAAACCACAGGTAACAATTTCCCTGTGACTGATCTCGAGGATCTGATCTCAAGCAAAGACGCTTCTTTCAACACCCCAGAACCTCAGCTTGACTATTCCTGATGATGTAAATCTCATCTTTCATAAGCAGTCATTCAACTCCTGAAAGTGAAAGTTGCTTAGTCGTGTCCAACTCTTTGCAACCCCATGGACTATACAGTCCACGGAATTCTCCAGACCAGAATGCTGGAGTGGGTAAACTTTCCCTTCTCCAGGGGATCTTCCCAACCCAGGGATCAAACCCAGGTCTCCCACATTGCAGGTGGATTCTTTACCTATTAAGCCACAAGGGAAGCCCTAGAATATTGGAGTCGGTAGACTCTCCCTTCTCCAGTGGATCTTTCCGACCCAGGAACTGAACTGGGGTCTCCTGCATTGCAGGCGGATTCTTTACCAGCTGAGCCATGAGGGAAGCCCCGTTCAATTCGTGGACAGCTCCAAATACTAGTTCTTTCTTAAACAGAGTAGAATCTCCCTTTCCGTGATTTTATGTATCCTAGTCCCAGTCTTTGGTTACAGAGAATAAATATAATCATGCCTCCACATAACAGTCCTTGAAATATCTAAAGATGATTGCTCTAGTTCCAATAGCAGTTTTCTTTTTCTACTTTAAATATTCCACAGGCATGGTTTCCATTCTTGGAGAACTAAATGGACCATTTAGGTTATTGGGGTAGACAAAAATTGGATTAGATATTTAATAATTTTCTCTTCCACTAACTAAGAGGAAAGTCATAATAGTTTTAGCTTGAGAAAACCCATGTGTTATACCCCACAGGGTTATTTTATTAGTGGGTAACTGACCAAACAAACTTAATTATAAATCAATGGGGTAACAAAAGCATTATGGTACAGTCTTAGGATAATTTATTGTGTGACTAAAATCTTGCTTTGGAAAAATAAGTTACGGAATCTCAGAATGTCAGCATGGACTGCAGTGCCATATTTCTACTAAATAAAAGGTCTAGTATGAAAGTAAAACAAAACCCCCAAAACTTCTTGTGTTTTCCCTACACATCTGAATTGTGGTAAGAAGTAAATTTTTGAATTTATTTCACAAAATTATCATGGGGAAATACAGACAAAAGGAAAAATTAACAAATGAAAATAGTATTTTCTAACCCATTCACCCCTTTCCCCAACGCACATCTAATACAAAATATAGTGCTTTTTATGCTCCTGTTTTGTGGTTAGTATATTTTTATTACATGTTTTATCAATAGAAATGTTTTAATAGAATGACATTCTGATGAATTATCAATGTTTTCCTATAGCTAAATAAAAAGCAAATTTAAATCTTTGCTTAATTTGATATGGAGAGCAATAAAGCCATTTTCAGTGTTTTTCATTTTATTTTTATTTCTCTGAAATTATTTAATCAGAATTGATTCTTTGTTTTGAAGATTTGGTCACATCTTGCCCGTATCTAATTTTACCACTGAAAATTTTGCCACTGTAATTTTTTTCTTTTTTTTGGCCTTGTGTGGGATCTTAATTCCTTAACTAGGGATTGCACTCAGGTCCTCAGCAGTGAAAGTACAGGGTCCTAACCACTGTTCTACCAGGGAATTCCCTATAATCTCTTTTTATGACCATAATTTCTAACAAATAAAAATTTCACAGTCATAATTTTGCATATATAAATTTTGTCAAAAGATTTCACTCTTTTGTTAATTTTTAAGTTTTATTTTCTAAGGGTCAACAGTCTTATTAATCCAGATCTGAATGTGATAAAGTCTGACCCAAGCACATTAAATATTTCAACTTAGAACTTGTTAAATCAGAGAAAAAAATTTAGTATTGTATTACATTCCCTCAAAAATAACAATTCACTTAATGTGGCCTTATCTGTTTATGATATCAAAAGGTAGATTTTCTTCTTCCAAATAAAGATTCTAAGATATATTCAAGATTTCTTTGAATGAAAAATATGCACCTTGTAAAACAAAACATTATAAAATTATACAAAAATTATAAACATTATAAAATAATGCCATGGATTACTAGGTACACTTCATTTCAGTTCAGTTCCTCAGTCATGTCCAGCTCTCTGCGACCCCATGAACTGCAGCATGCCAGGTCTCCCTGTCCTTCACCAACTCCCAGAGTTTGCTCAAACTCATGTCCATCCAGTTGGTGAAGCCATCCAACCATCTCATCCTCTGTCGTCCCCTTCTCCTCCTGTCTTCAATCTTTCTCAGCATCAGGCTGAGTCTCAGTGTAACAGAAAACTATGTCACCAATAAAGAAACTTGAAAAATTGTAACAAGGACTTTATTTCATTTACTTCTGCTATTTCATGAATACCAGAGGATGAATTGGACAGTTTGTGATGAAACTTAGAAGGCTTTTTCCATAAAGCAAACTTAGAAATCTTTGCCTGTGTCTCTGTCTTCCAGTCCTCCTTCACTGTGTTGAAGAGGTACCAAGTCCTGCGCAATTTTTGGTTAAATGGGTTGTTTCCAAACTGACTGGACTCTCCAGGTAAAGAGTTCCTGCTCACAGTTTCCCGGTCACTAGATCTATGACTCGTCCAGCTTTGACAATGATCTCAGGCAGTTCCTGTTTCATGTGCTTCATTCATGCGACAAGTAAAGCAGTGAGCAACACAGTACCCCGGCTTCGCACTGCTAAAGAACATCATGAACGAAGTGGGTTTTTCACTTACTAAAACACTTTAATGGGGACTTCCATGGTGGTCCAAGGGTTGGGTGTCTGCCTGCCAATGCAGGGAACGTGGGTTCGATCCCAGGTTGGGGAGGTTTCTACATGCTGAAGGGCGATTAAGCCAACATGCCACCACTTGAGAGCATGTGCACCGTGACTAAGATGGTGATGGCAGTCAAAGATAAATAAATATTTTTTTAAGAATAAAAAAGAAAATGCTTTATATACACTAACATATGTAAAATAGATAGCCAACAGAAATTTGCTGTATGACTCAGGAACTCAAACTGGGGCTCTGTAACAACTTGGAGGGGTGGAAAAGGGTGGGAAGTGGGAGGAAGGTTCAAGAGGGAGGGAACATATGTACAACTATGGTTAATTCATGTTGATGTATGATAGAAATCAAACTAATATTGTAAAGCAGTCATCAATCAATTATAAATAAATATAATTAAAAAAAATAAAATGCTTTAGTAAGTAGGGATCCAGAAAAGGCCTGGTTACTCTCACTGTAGCAGTTGGTGGAATTTCTGTCCCAATCACTTTTCCCAGGGGCCATTTGGCTATTGACCTGACATGGAGTTGGGCACCTGGAGTTCTCCCACACAGTTGTGCTTTAGGCCCCGGAATCCACCCACACCGGCCTGACATGTGGCTTCCTAAGATTTCTTAAGTCAATATTCAAAGTTTTCAGTGATGTAAAAAGAGATGTGGGACTTCCCTGGTGCTCCAGTGATTAAGAATCTGCCTTCTAACCCAGGGGATGTGGGTTCCATCCCTGGTCAGGGAACTAAGCCTGTGGGCCACAATGAAGACACAGCACAGTCAAAATATAAAAATAAAACTGCTCTTGTACCTCTACAAATGCATAGAGAAATTTAAAGAGGAAGAAAAGAGAAGGGATTAAAAAAAAATAAAATGTGTATCACTACTTTTGTCACGTGCATTTTTACGTGAAATCAATTTGATGTTATTCATACCACTAATATTCATTTGAATTTGGTATAACACTGATAATTTATGTTTCTTTCTTAGAAAATACACAAGGAAATTATGATGGTAACTTTTGATCATTCAGGATTTTTCCATTGTTCTAGATGAATTTGGTGAATCGATTATTTCCACATGCATTTTAGGAACTAACTAGTTCAAAGTTCGGAGAAGGCAATGGCACCCCACTCCAGTACTCCTGCCTGGAAAATCCCACGGATGGAGGAGCCTGGTAGGCTGCAGTCCATGGGGTCGCTAAGAGTTGGACATGGCTGAGCGACTTCACTTTGACTTTTCACTTTCATGCATTGGAGAAGGAAATGGCAACCCACTCCAGTGTTCTTGCCTGGAGAATCCCAGGGACGGGGGAGCCTGGTGGGCTGCTGTCTATGGGGTCGCACAGAATCGGACACGACTGAAGTGACTTAGTATAGTATAGTATAGTTCAAAGTTAGTTGCTAACTAGTTCGAACTAACTAGTTCAAAGCAGTATCAAAGCAAAGTTTTGATATTTGCATTGCCCTAATGACTACTGCGGGGAAGGCAATGGCACCCCACCCCAGTACTTTTGCCTGGAAAATCCCATGGACGGAGGAGCCTGGTAGGCTCCAGTCCATGGGGTCGCTAAGAGTCGGACACGACTAAGCGGCTTCCCTTTCACTTTTCGCTTTCATGCATTGGAGAAGGAAACGGCAACCCATTCCGGTGTTCTTGCCTGGAGAATCCCAGGGACGGGGGAGCCTGGTGGGCTTCCGTCTGTGGGGTTGCACAGAGTCGGACACGACTGAAGCGACTTAGCAGCAGCAGCAGCAATGACTACTGACGGAGAAGGCAATGGCAGCCCACTCCAGTACTCTTGCCTGGAAAATCCCATGGACGGAGGAGCCTGGTAGGTTGCAGTCCATGGGGTCGCTAAGAGTCAGACATGACTGAGGGACTTCCCTTTCACTTTTCCCTTTCATGCGTTGGAGAAGGAAATGGCAACCCACTCCAGTGTTCTTGCCTGGAGAATCCCAGGGATGGGGGAGCCTGGTGGGCTGCCGTCTATGGGGTAGCACAGAGTCAGACACAACTGAAGTGACTTAGCAGCAGTAGCAGCAATGACTACTGAAAGATTATTCTGTGAAAGTGCTGCACTCAATTTGCCAGCAAATTTGGAAAACTCAGTAGTGGCCACAGGACTGGAAAAGGTCAGTTTTCATTCCAATCCCAAAGAAAGGCAATGCCAAAGAATGCTCAAGCTACCGCACAATTGCACTCATCTCACACACTAGTAAAGTAATGCTCAAAATTCTCCAAGCCAGGCTTCAGCAGTATGTGAACCATGAACTTCCTGATGTTCAAGCTGGTTTAAGAAAAGGCAGAGGAACCAGAGATCAAATTGCCAACATCCTCTGGATCATGGAAAAAGCAAGAGAGTTCCAGAAAAACATCTATTTCTGCTTTATTGACTATGCCAAAGCCTTTGACTGTGTGGATCACAATAAACTGTGGATAATTCTGAAAGAGATGGGAATACCAGACCACCTGACCTGCCTCTTGAGAAACCTATATGCAGGTCAGGAAGCAACAGTTAGAACTGGACATGGAACAACAGACTGGTTCCAAATAGGAAAAGGAGTATGCCAAGGCTGTATATTGTCACCCTGTTTATTTAACTTATATGCAGAGTACATCATGAGAAATGCTGGGCTGGAAGAAGCACAAGTTGGAATCAAGATTGCTGGGAGAAATATCAATAACCTCAGATATGCAGATGACACCACCCTTATGGCAGAAAGTGAAGAGGAACTAAAAAGCATCTTGATGAAAGTCAAAGAGGAGAGTGAAAAAGTTGGCTTAAAGCTCAACATTCAGAAAACGAAGATCATGGCATCTGGTCCCATCACTTCATGGAAAATAGATGGAGAAACAGTGGAAACAGTGTCACACTTTATTTTTCTGGGCTCCCAAATCACTGCAGATGGTGACTGCAGCCATGAAATTAAAAGACGCTTACTCCTTGGAAGGAAACTTATGACCAACCTAGATAGCATATTGAAAAGCAGAGACATTACTTTGCCAACAAAGGTCCGTCTAGTCAAGGCTATGGTTTTTCCAGTAGTCATGTATGGATGTGAGAGTTGGACTATGAAGAAGGCTAAGTGCTGGAGAATTGATGCTTTTGAACTGTGTTGTTGGAGAAGACTCTTGAGAGTCCCATGGCACCCCACTCCAGTATTCTTGCCTGGAAAATCCCATGGATGGAGGAGCCTGCTGGGCTACAGTCCATGGGGTCGCGAAGAGTCGGACACGACTGAGTGACTTCACTTTCACTTTCACTGGACTGCAAGAAGATCCAACCAGTCCATTCTAGAGGAGATCAGCCCTGGGTGTTCTTTGGAAGGAATGATGCTCAGGCTGAAACTCCAGTACTTTGGCCACCTGGTGCGAAGAGTTGACTCCTTGGAAAAGACTCTGATGCTGGGAGGGATTGGGGGCAGGAGGAAAAGGGGACGACAGAGGATGAGATGGCTGGATGGCATCACTGATTCGATGGACGTGAGTCTCAGTGAACTCAAGGAGTTGGTGATGGACAGGGAGGCCTGGTGTGCTGCGATTCATGGGGTCGCAAAGAATCAGACGTGACTGAGCAACTGAACTGAACTGAATGACTACTGAGGGCTTCCCAGGTGGCAGTAGTGGTAAAGAACCTGCCTGCCAATGCAGGAGAGGTAAGAAACTCTGGTTAGAACCCTGGGTTAGAAAGATCCACTGGAGGAGGGCATGGCAACCCACTCCAGTATTCTTGCCTGGAGAATCCCATTGACAGAGGAGCCTGGTGGGCTACAGTCCATAGGGTCGCAAAGAGTAGGACATGACTGAAGTGAATTATAACGCATGCATGCAATGAGTACTGATGTTCAGCATCTTTTCATGTACTTTTGGACCACTTGTGTATATTCTTTGGGAAAATTTCTATTTGGATTCTTTGCCAGTCTTAAAATTGGGTTATTTGTCTTTCCTCTCAGCTTTGAGTTGTATTTCTTTAATACTCCAGTTACGAGGTTTTTTATTTTTCATCAGATATATGTTTTGCAATATATTCCCATTCTGTGGATTGTTTTCACTCACTTGATGGTGTACTTTGAAGCACAAACATTTTTAATTTTAATAAAATCCAATTTATCTGTTTTTTTTTTCCTGGCTGGACCATTTATTATTTCCGAAATAAGCATCCTATGTACATTGAAATGGTTAGAATAGTTATTTCTGGATTACTATGATAAATATTTGTCAAAACCACCAACCATGTGTGGGAGGGAGGTTCAAGAGGGAGGGGACATATGTATACTTAGAGCCGATTCAAGTTGGTATAGGGCAGAAACCAACACAACATTGTAAAGCAATTATCCTCCAGTTAAAAATAAATTAAAAAAAAAAAAAACACCAACCATCTCAATAGTCATAGAGTTATTTCATTCATAAAACTTCCAAAAGTAACTCTTGTATCAAAGAAAAACTTACAAATTGCATGGGAGAGTTAAGTAATGGTCTATGGAGTAGAGAAGGAAAATTCTGCTATTCGAAACTTGAATGAAGCATTTTTCATTTCTTTTTTTTTTTGGTAGACTCATTGTTTCTTTTTTTATTTTTAATTGGAGGATAATTGCTTTACAATATTGTGTTCACCTCTGCCGTATATATCAACATGAATCAGTCATAGGTTTATGTGTGTCTCCTCCCTCCTGAACCTCCCTCCCAACTCCCACCCCATCTCCATTGCATTTTTGATTGGTACAGCTCATGAAAAAAGCCTCACTTTGCCTTCCTTTTTTAGAGATTCCTTGGAGATGGAATTCAAGAAACCAAATCTGAGGGGGGAAACTGCTTACATAATCTCAAGTGTAATACAAACAGGCTTTTTGATAAAAAGCTTTAAAACTTGAAGAGAGGATAAAGGCAAGCATGTATTCCTTTAAACATTTCAATAAATTTGCAAAACTATTCAGTAATTATGCACATATTGTTTATATACTTTTAAATTTAGTTATATAAGTTCTTATCTTAGTTATGGTTATACAGTTGATATACAATATTATATATTACATATTACAATATAGTGATTCAAAGTATAATTTTTTAAGATTAGGCTCCATTTATACTTATCATAAAATATTGGCTATTTTTCCTGGATTATACAATGTATCCTTGCAGCTTGTTTTATACTTGATAGTTTGTACTTTTTTCCTCTCCTACCCCTATATTGCCTCTGCCCCTTCCCCTTCCCCACTGTAGCCATTAATTTGTTCTTTATATCTGTGAGTCTGCTTTGTATACTTAAAAATGCAAGAATTTTCATGCTTTGAATATTTTTTCCTGAGTGTTTTAAGGATATTTTGTTCTAGACGATTCATGACTTCAGCACACATATGTAATATATATTGCTGTTGTTCAGTCCCTAGCTCGTGTCCGACTGCAACTCCATGGACTGCAGCTCGCCAGACTTCCCCACCTTCCACTATCTTCTAGAATTTGCTCCAGTTCACATTCAAGGGGTGTCAGTGATGCTGTCTAACCATCTCATCCTCTGCCACCCTCTTGTCCGTTTTTTGTTTTTAATATTTATTATGTAAGAGGAATTCTCCATGTATTTAACATTGTGGACTCTCTTAACAGTGTGAAACAAAGAGAAGTCAAACATGACCACATCTATGTTGTAAGGAGAGTCCTGAGAATCGTCTATGTCTTTTTTTCTGCTCAATGCTTCTGATAAGTTAGCAGATGTACAGCCATAACTTATTTTCAAACATCCAGACTCCCTCCTGGCTCACCACAATTACACATGTGCCAAGTTCTAAGTATTCACAGAAAGACCGCAGCTGACCCTTTACTTCTCTCTTGTCCTTTTACCAAACCCTTATGTCACTTAAAACATTACTTGTTAATATCCCACACTAAAAAAAAAAAAAAAATGCAGGCACATGAGTTTCCTAAATTTGACTTAACCAAATAAATTTAAAAATTGATAAAACACTTTAATTTCTGCAACACAAACCAGTTTTCACATTCATCAGAACATTTTAGAATTATTCAAACATGAGAATTGAAAATGAGTGCGCTATTTGGAAGAGAACTACTGAATTTATTCTCCAGAAGAAAAAGCAGACCTGAAGCATCACATTGCTGTAACACCTGAAACATGTTGACAAGTTCTTGTCCTCTAAACTTCAATGAAAGCTGCTTACACAAACTATTTAATGAATGTGCATGCATGTGTGCTATGTCGCTTCAGTCCTGTCCAACTCTTTGCAACGCTATGGACTGTAGCTTGCCAGGCTCCTCTGTCCATGAGATTCTCCAGGCAAGAATATTGGAGTGTGTTGCCACACACTCCTCCAGGGGATCTCCCCAACCCAGGGTTTGAACCTATGTCTCTTATATCTGCATGATGGAGGCAGGCAGGTTCTTTACCATTAGTGCAACCCAGGAAGCCCCTATTTAGGGAAAATCTTCCCCTATTAAGCCAGATATCTGAAGTATTAAGGAAGTCAGAAGCTGAGTCACTTCACTTCTTTCTGTTGCCTCCAGTTGGTAGAATACTGACAACCAGCATAAATATATTTAATGTTTCCATGTAGATTCCCAGCATTGATTTGATCAGATCAGATCAGACCAGTCGCTCAGTCGTGTCCGACTCTTTGCGACCCCATGAACTGCAGCACGCCAGGCCTCCCTGTCCATCACCAGCTCCCGGAGGTCACTCAGACTCACATCATATTTTTGAACCGTATGCACTGGTACTACTTCTGCACACTTGATCGATTCCTGTGTATCATACATAAGAAACATGCTGAAAAGAACTAATCTACCATAAATTGCTACTGAGTATACAGTGGCAACAGCCACCGTGGTAGGTGGAAGAAACAGATCCCAGTGAGAACACAAAGACAAGATCTAGGCCCATGCCCGTGGGTGCTCTCATGTTCAGAAACTTCTCATTGGGTGGACACGTGGCCATGGTGGAAAGGTCTACCACAAAGCGAGCAGTGTACCCCTCTGCTCTGATGAGAAGAGGCCCTCGTAATATTTTGAGGAGCCACCACTGCACTGATCACACCTGATAGTAATAATCAAGCAAGATGTTTTGGGCCTGGGTTCCAATAATACGATACTGACTGTATCAGCATTCCAGCTCGTTATTGCTGCAAAGGTTGCACCAATCAACACTGAAGAGCCTTTCATCATGAAGTTCTTGAGAGAAGGAGTTCTGTTCACTGCCAAAGCAGATGAAGCTGTTAAGCCAATACTTCCTGCTAAGAGTTAATACATCCAGTGGGATGAATTCTATCTTTCACATACTGAGGCCAAATCATAGCATTTTCAATAGCTCCAATCTCATTAGACATTCCCAAGTCATCAAAGCACAAAGCACCAAGACCAACAGCAGCCCTTCTAGCCATAAAAACATCTTCTCATCTGACCAGTTTTAAATGTTTTCCCAATGATGATTCCAAAGTTGCCTACTTGAGTTCTGGGCCAGCTTTCCCATCAGTTCAGTCGCTCAGTCCTGTCCAACTCCTTGCAACCCATGGACTGCAGCACGCCAGGCCTCCCTGTCCATCACCAACTCCCGGAGTTCACTGAGACTCACATCCATCGAGTCAGTAATGCCATCCAGCCATCTCATCCTCTGTCGTCCCCTTCTCCTCTTGCCCCCAATCCCTCCCAGCATCAGAGTCTTCTCCAATGAGTCAGCTCTTTGCATGAGGTGGCCAAAGTACTGGAGTTTCAGCTGTAGCATCATTCCTTCCAAAGAAATCCCAGGGCTGATCTCCTTCAGAATGGACTGGTTGGATCTCCTTGCAGTTCAAGGGACTCTCAAGAGTCTTATCCAACACCACAGTTCAAAAGCATCAATTCTTCGGCACTCAGCCTTCTTCACAGTCCATCTCTCACATCCATACATGACCATAGGAAAAACCATAGCCTTGACTAGACAAACCTCTGTTGGCAAAGTAATGTCTCTGCTTTTGAATATGCTATCTAGGTTGGTCATAACTTTCCTTCCAAGGAGTAAGCGTCTTTTAATTTCATGGCTGCAGTCTCCATCTGTAGTGATTCTGGAGCCCAGAAAAATAAAGTCTGACACTGTTTCCACTGTTTCCTCATCTATTTCCCATGAAGTGATGGGACCAGATGCCATGATCTTCGTTTTCTGAATGTTGAGCTTTAAGCCAACTTTTTCACTCTCCACTTTCACTTTCATCAAGAGGCTTTTTAGTTCCTCTTCACTTTCTGCCATAAGGGTGGTGTCATCTGCATATCTGAGGTTATTGATATTTCTCCCAGCAATCTTGATTCCAACTTGTGTTTCTTCCAGTCCAGCATTTCTCATGATGTACTCTGCATATAAGTTAAATTAACAGGGTGACAATATACAGCCTTGACGTACTCCTTTTCCTATTTGGAACCAGTCTGTTGTTCCATGTCCAGTTCTAACTGTTGCTTCCTGACTTGCATATCGAGTCAGTGATGGCATCCAACCATCTCATCCTCTGTTGTCCCCTTCTCCTTCTGCCTTCAATCTTTCCCAGCTTTAGGGGCTTTTCCAAGGAGTCAGTTCTTCATATCAGGTGGCCAAAGGATTGGAGTTTCAGCTTCAGCATCAGTCCTTCCAAAGAATATTCAGGACTGATTTCCTTTAGGATTCACTGGTTTGATATTCTTGCAGTCCAAGGGACTTCAAGAGGCTTCTCCAACACCACAGTTCAAAAGCATCAATTCTTGGGCACTCAGCTTTCTTTATAGTCCAACTCTCATGCCCATACATGACTACTGGAAAAATCATAGCTTTGACTAGATGGATATTTGTTGGCAAAGTAATGTCTCTGCTTTTCAATATGTTGTCTAGGTTGGTCATAGCTTTTCCTCCAAGGAGCAAGCGTCTTTTAATTTCATGGCTGCAGTCACCATCTAGTGATTTTGGAGCCCAAGAAAATAAAGTCTCTCACTGTTTCCATTGTTTCCCAATCTATTTGCCATGAAGTGATGGGACCAGATGCCATGATCTTTGTTTTTTGAATGTTGAGTTTTAGGCCAAAAGACCTCTCCTTGGATCCTTGCAAGACTTTATTTCCAGAGTTCTGAAGAAGTTGATTTTGACAACTTTGGCCACTGTTTTCATTTCTTTTATGGAATAGTGAAATTTTGGATGGCCTCAATCTGCTATTCTGGCACTGCTTCCATTAATTCATCTGTTATATATCCTTTCCTCTTTTTTTTTTTTTTTTAAACTAAAAGTGAATTTAATAATGACTATTTTAGTACTTAGACTCTCTAGGAGGGTTGGAAAGGTACACTGGGAACTCTCATCCAGGAATTACTTCCAATATCACACTGCAGAATGGGCTCCATAAAGCTCCCCTTGTTTCTCCTGCTGCCACTCCTGCTGTCCACGAACTTGCTGCTTTCAGCACTGACGCCATCAATGCTGGAATCTGGATGCTGCTGCTAATACACCACTGCTCTCTTGGAAAAGGTGTACCACCACGGTGGCCCCCTGTCCTAGCACTGATCCCACTGAATCAATTCCATTCACTTCTGTCTGTTTCAACGTCTGCTATAGAACTCTGACTGATAGAGTTGAGGTTGTAAATCTGTGCTCTGGCTGTAAGAGAGGCTGGAAAATTTTTTTATTTTTAGAGAAACTTTTTCTTAAGACTTTTTTTCCTGTGGACCATTTTTTTGCATTTATTTATTTATTTTTATTTACACAAGGTTTAATTATGATCAGTGTTCTTTAGAGATAAAATTATAAATAAAATGACTCAATGTATGATGTGCAGTTCTTTTTTTCAATATTATTATTTTTAAAAAATTTATTTTGTGGCCCAGATTTTACAAAAAGTCTTCATTGAATTTGTTACAGTATTGCTTCTGTCCTATGTTTTGGTTTTTTGGCCTGGAGGCATACGGGATTTTAGCTTCCCAATCAGCGATGGAGCTCTCATCCCCTGCATTGGAAGGTAAAGTCTTAACCACTGGACCACCAGGGAAGTCCCAGAAATGCTGTGTTTAATGGTAAAGCACTGAGCATGGCCTGGAGTTGAGCAGCAAGGATAAGTAGGTGACCTCCACGGAGTCTCACACGGTGAAGACGAGGAAGGGAGCCATCAGACAGATGAGCCTCCTAGCCTCAGACACGGCAAAGCCCAGAACAGCACAGGGAAGAGTTGCTGCTGCAGGGACGGGTTCCTGGCATAGTCAGTGATCAAGCTGCCAAAGACTGTTCCAATGCTGGCTCCTCAACCAGGCACATCAACTGTGGCAGCCCCAGCGCCAATAAACTTGGCCGCTGTGTCAATATCCTGGGAGATAGCACTGGTCTGGGACTCCCGCCTAGCCCCCTAGAGTGGTACACTGCTGTAGGAAGGCTGTTCAGATGGGACCTCTGGCTTCCTCAGGAAGGAGGCAGACACAAGCCTGATCCGACCCTTGGGACAAGAGTAGCTGGTCACTGTTTCCACTTTTTTCTGAATCTATTTGCCATGAAGTGATGGAAACAGTGACAGATTTTATTTTCTTGGGCTCCAAAGTTACTGTGGATGGTGACTGTAGCCACGAAATTAAATGACACCACCTGATGCAAAGAGCTGACTCATTTGAAAAGACCCTGATGCTGGGAAAGATTGAGGGCAGGAGAAGGGGATGACAGAGGATGAGATGGTTGGATGGCATCACCGACTCAATGGATATGGGTTTGGGTGGACTCTAGGAGTTGGTGATGGACAGGGAGGCCTGGAGTGCTGTGGTTCATGGCGTTGCAAGGAGTCGGACATGACTGAGCCACTGAACTGAAGTCCTTGGAAGATAAAGCTATGAGAAACCTAGACAGCATATTAAAAAGCAGAGACATCATTTTGCTGACAAAGGTCCTTATAGTCAAAGCTATATTTTTTTCAGTAGTCATGAATGGATGTGAGAGTTGGCTGAACACTTGAGAACTGATGCTTTCAGACTGTGGTACCGGAGGAGACTCTTGAGAGTCCCTTGGACTGCAAGCAGATCAAACCAGCCAATCCTAAAGGAAATCAGTCCTGAATATTCATCGGAAGGACTGATGCCAAAGCTCCAAAACTCTGGCCACCTGATTTGAAGAGCTAACTCATTGGAAAAGACCCTGATGCTGAGAAAGAGTGAAGGCAGGAGGAGAAGGGGTAACAGAGGATGAGATGGCATCACTGACTCAGTGAACATGAATTTGAGCAAACTCCGAGAGATAGTGAAGGACAGGGAAGCCTGGTGTGCTGCAGTTTGTGGGGTCACAAAGAGTTGGAGAGGACTTAGCAACTGAACAACAGAAAGCAGATAAGAGCAGGAGGAATGAGTAGTGCCCCAGGGGTCTGCATGTTTTTCAATCTCCCAGCTTTAGCTCTAGGACTTGGAAAGGTGATTTTTTCAGCAGGACGTTAAGTGGTACTCTTTGCTTCTCACCAAGACTTATATGATGGGAATTCCCCAAATATGGGGAGGCAGTCTCCATTTTCCACAAAATCCATACTTGTTCATCAGTCATGTTCCACTCTTTTGTGACCCCATGGACTTTGTAGGGGTCCTATGTCCTTAGGAGCTCATTATGGAGCTCCTATGCTCCACAGGAGCCTTGCCAGGCTCCTATGTCCATGGGATTCCCAGACAAGAATACAGGAGTGGATTGCTATTTCATTCTCTAGGGGATCTTCCCAGAAGAGGGACTGAACGCCTGTCTCCTGCACTGGCAGGCAGATTCTTTACCACTGAGCCACCAGGGAAACCCATACTATGTCATAATTAAAGAAATAGTGATTTGCACTTTAAATGCTTGCTTACCATAGTATATATTGATTACCATAAGTCTTTTACAATTGAACCACCCCCACTGCCCAATTATTTATGTCATTTATTTTTTGAAGATGTGGGACATTCTAATAGCTGAATTTCCCACAATCTAGATTTGGATCGTTGCATCTTCATGGTAGTTTAACACGTGCCTCTATTTCTTGTTATTTCCGGCTTACTGGTGGCTGGATCTAGATGTAGCTCTATTAAGGATTTTCTCTTTGTGGTTGAACATTTTGGTTTCACCATGATGTCTCTTTGTAAAGATTTCTCAGTATTTTTTATTACTTACAGTTTGTTGATACACTGAGTCAGTAGATTGTCTTCCAAAGCTTCTGAAAAAAAATGTCAGCCATTTATCTCTTTATTGCCTTTTATTCTGTGCTAGGTCTTTGTTGCTGCATGGGCTTTCCTGTAGTTTCCAGTGAACAGGGAATACTCTCTAGTTGCGGCGAGCAGGCTTCTCGTTGCAGTGGTTTCTCTTGTTGCAGAGCATGGGCTCTAAGGCACATGGGCTTCAGTAGTTGTGGCTTCGAGGCTTTAGATCATGGGCTCAACAGTTGTTGCATATCGGCTTAGTTGCTCTGAGGTATGTGGGATCTTCCCAGATCAGGGATTAAACCCACGTTTTCTACATTGGCAGGTGGATTCTTTAACACTGAGCCACCAGGGAAGCCTCATATTGCCTCATATTCTAAACTTCCAATTAAACATGTTATATCTATCCACTGTATCCTTAATGTCACTGGTTCTCTAAGGCAATTTTCTTGTTTTTGTCTTTCCATACATTTTGGATTGTTACTTCTTAATCATTCTTCAGTTCTGTAATCTTAAGTTGTGCCCAATCTGTGGTTAGACATCTTTTGCTTTTAATTTCATTTATTGTGCTGTTTTATTTGTGTAAGTCCTGTTTGATTCTTTATCAGATCTACTGTCGTGTTTTTATAGTTTCCTCTCCCCTGGAGCTATTTTCAAGCTTATATATTATTTCAACATGATAAGCATGGAGGCCTGATGCTTCCTGGAATTGTACACTGTGTGTGCTGATTCTCACGTGTGCTGGTTTTATTTATGGGTCATTGTGTTTGACTGTGTGGATCACAATAAACTGTGGAAAATTCTAAAAGAGATGGGAATACCAGATCACCTGATCTGCCTCTTGAGAAATTTGTATGCAGGTCAGGAAGCAACAGTCAGAACTGGACATGGAACAACAGACTGGTTACAAATAGGAAAAGGAGTACGTCAAGGCTGTATATTGTCACCCTGTTTATTTAACTTCTATGCAGAGTTAAATCATGACAAATGCTGGACTGAAAGAAACACAAGTTGGAATCAAGATTGCCGGGAGAAATATCAATAACCTCAGATATGCAGATGACACCACTGTTATGGCAGAAAGTGAAGAGGAACTAGAAAGCCTCTTGATGAAAGTGAAAGTGGAGAGTGAAAAAGTTGGCTTAAAGCTCAACATTCAGAAAATGAAGATCATGGCATCTGGTCCCATCACTTCATGGGAAATAGATGAGGAAACAGTGGAAACAGTGTCAGACTTTATTTTTTTGGGCTCCAAAACCACTACAGATGGCGACTGCAGCCATGAAATTAAAAGACGCTTACTCCTTGGAAGGAAAGTTATGACCAACCTAGATAGCATATTCAAAAGCAGAGACATTACTTTGCCAACAAAGGTTTGTCTAGTCAAGGCTATGGTTTTTCCAGCAGTCATGTATGGATGTGAGAGCTGGACTGTGAAGAAGGCTGAGTGCTGAAGAATTGATGCTTTTGAACTGTGGTGTTGGAGAAGACTCTCGAGAGTCCCTTGGACTGCAAGGAGATCCAACCAGTCCATTCTGAAAGAGATCAGCCCTGGGATTTCTTTGGAAGGAATGATGCTACAGCTGAAACTCCAGTACTTTGGCCACCTCATGCAAAGAGTTGACTCATTGGAGAAGACTCTGATGCTGGGAGGGATTGGGGGCAAGAGGAGAAGGGGACGACAGAGGATGAGATGGCTGGATGGCATCACTGACTCGATGGATGTGAGTCTGAGTGACCTCCGGGAGTTGGTGATGGACAGGGAGGCCTGGCGTGCTGCGGTTCATGGGGTCGCAAAGAGTCGGACAGTACTGAGAGACTGATCTGATCTGATCTGATGACTGACTGGAAAGACTGGTACATGCCTACTGGAAAGACCACAGATTTGACTAGATGTACCTTTGTCATCAAAGATGTTCCTGCTTTTTAATGCGATGTCTGGGTCTGTCTGTCACAGCTTTTCCTCCAATGTGCATGGTTCTTTTAATTTCATGGCTGCAGTCACCGTCCACAGTGATTTTGGAGCCCAAGAAAATAAAATCTGCCACTGTTTTCATTTTTTCCCCATCTATTTGCTATGAAGTGATGGAACTAGACTGGTTCCAAATAGGAAAAGGAGTTCGTCAAGGCTGTATTAACATTGTCACCCTGCTTATTTAACTTATATGCAGAGTACATCATGAGAAACGCTGGGCTGGAAGAAGCACAAGCTGGAATCAATATTGCTGGGAGAAATATCAATAACCTCAGATGTGCAGATGACACCACCCTATGGCAGAAAGTGAAGAGGAACTAAAAAGCGTCTTGATGAAAGTGAAAGTGGAGAGTGAAAAAGTTGGCTTAAAGCTCAACATTCAGAAAATGAAGATGATGGCATCCGGTCCCATCACTTCATGGGAAATAGATGGGGAAACAGTGGAAACAGTGTCACACTTATTTTTTGGGCTCCAAAATCACTGCAGATGGTGACTGCAGCCATAAAATTAAAAGACGATTACTCCTTGGAAGGAAAGTTATGACCAACCTAGATAGCATATTGAAAAGCAGACATTAGTTTGCCAACAAAGGTCTGTCTAGTCAAGGCTATGGTTTTTCCAGTGGTCATGTATGGATGTGAGAGCTGGACTGTGAAGAAGTTTGAGTGCCGAAGAATTGATGGTTTTGAACTGTGGTGTTGGAGATGACTCTTGAGAGTCCCTTGGACTGCAAGGAGATCCAACCAGTCCATTCTGAAGGAGATCAACCCTGGGATTTCTTGGGAATGATGCTAAAGCTGAAGCTCCTGTTCTTTGGCCACCTCATGCGAAGAGTTGACTCATTGGAAAAGACTCTGATGCTGGGACGGATTGAGGGCAGGAGGAGAAGGGGACGACATCCCCATCCCATCCCATGGCTGGATGGGAACACTCACTTGATGGACTGAGTCTGAGTGAACTCCAGGAGTTGGTGATGTACAGGGAGGCCTGGTGTGCTGCAATTCATGGGGTCGCAAAGAGTTGGACATGACTGAGTGACTGAACTGAACTGATAGACCGAGATGCCATGATCCTAATTCTCTTAAGAATTAAGACTTAAAAAAAAATTTTTATCCTGCTTAATTTTCTTTAGTAGGATTGAACTATTTAGGCCATAGTTGCTGAATGCAGAGGCAAGTAAATACTTTTTGAAAAATTATACATAAATACCTCATTTTATTGCACTTTTGTCTTCCAGATGTTATTTTTTTTTTTTAAATGGAGTTTGTGGTAACCCTGTATTGAGCAACTACTGGTATCGTTTTTCCAATAGCGTTTGGTCATTTAGTTTCTCTGCATCACATTTTGGTAATTGTCAAAAGATATAAAACTTTTAAAATTACTTTCATATTTGTTATGGTGATCTGCCAATAGTGTTCCTCGATTTAAAAATTGTAATTGTTTTGGGCATTGGGAACCATGCCCATTTAAGAATGCAATCAATAAGTGTGTGCTTTTTTTAAAAAAAATAATTTATGTTTTAGCTGCACGGGGTCTTTGTTGCTGTACATGTGTTTCTCACTGCAGTGGCTTCTCTTACCGTGGAGCATGGGCTCTAGGACACGTGGGCTTCAGCAGTTGCGGTGCATGGGCTCAGATGCCTGGCGACATGTGGAATCTTCCAGGACCAGGGACCAAAGCCGTGTCGCCTGCTTTGGCAGGCAGATTCTTAACCACTGGACCACCAGGGGAGTCCCAAAGTGTGTGTTCTGATTGCGCCACTGACTGTCTAGTCCCCTACCTCTCTCCCTCTCTTCAGGCCTCTCTGCTGTTTGAGACACAACAGTATTAGGCCAGTTAACAACTCTATAAGAAATCAAGAGTTACGCATCTCTCAGTTTAAACCAAAAGCGAAACGTGATTAAGCTTCCTGAGGAAGGCATGTCCAAAACTGAGATAGACTTTAATAGTGCACCTCTTGTATCAAACAACCAAGTTGTGAATGCAAAGGAAAAGTTCTTGAGGAAAATCAGAAGTGCTACTCCAGTGAACACATGCATGATAAGAAAGGCAAACAACCTTGCTGTTGTTACGGAGAAAATCTGAGTGGTCTGGACAGAAGACCAAACCGGCCACAAGAGTCTCTCAAGCCAGAGCCTACTCCAGAGAAAAGTCCTAACTCTCAGTTCCCTGAAGGTCAAGAGAGGTGAGGAAGCTGCAGAAAAAAAGTTTGAAGCCAGCAGAGGCTGTTTCTTGATGTTTAAGGAAAGAAGCCATCTCCCGTGATCTATAAATAGCCACAGCCTGAAGGACAGCACATCTGTTGACAACATGGTTTCCTATTTTAAGTCCACTGTTGAGAGAACTACTCAGAAGAGACAATTCCTTTCAAAGTATTACTGCTCATTGACAATGCACTGAAGAGCTCTGATGGAGATGCACAATGAGCTAATTGCTATTTTCATGACTGCTAACACAGCACCCATTCTGCAGCCCATGGATCAAGGAGTAGTTTCAAGTCTTCCTGAAGAAAGCCATTTGGTAAGGCTATTGTTCAGTCGCTCAGTGGTGTCTGGCTCTTTGCAAATCTATGGACTGCATTACGCCAGGCCTCCCTGTCCTTCACCATCTCCCAGAGCTTGTTCAAACTCACGTCCATCGAGTCAGCAATGCCATCCAACCATCTCATCCTGTGTCGTTCCCTTCTCCTCCTGCCCTCAATCTTTCCCAGCATCAGGGTCTTTTCCAATGAGTTGGCTCTTTGCATCAGGTGGCCAAAGCCGAAGCTTCAGCTTCAGCATCAGTTCCTGCAGCGTCCATCCTCATAAGGCTATAGCTGTCATACTTTGTGATTCCTCTGATAGATCTGGGCAAAGTCAATTGAAAACCCTGTGAAAAAGATCCACCATTCTAGATGCCATTAAAGAACATTTGTGCTTCATGAGGTCAAAATGTCAGATGCCAGTTTGCAAGAAGTTGATTCTAACTCTCATGGATGACTTTGGGGGGGTTCATGACTTCAGCAGGGAGATGTGGTGGAAATGGCAAAAGAGAATTAGAAGTGAAGTCTGAGGATATGTCTGAATTACTGCAGTCTCATAATAAAACGGAAGGGGAATTGCTTCTTACGGATGAACAAAGAAAGTGGTTTCTTGAGATGTAAACTACTCCTGTTGAAGATTCTGTGAAGATTCAAAAATTTTAGAATATGACATAAACTTAGTTGGTAAAGCAGTGGCAGAGTTGGAGAGGGTTGATTCCAATTCTGAAGTTCTACTGTGAGTAAATGATATTAAATAGCATTAAGAGCTATAGAGAAATTGATCATGAAAGGAAAAATCAGTCAATGTGGCAAACCTCATTTCTGTTACCACCCTGATCAGTCAGCAGCAACACTTAGGCAAAACCCTCCAGCAGCAAAGACTACTTGCTGAAGGCTCAGATGATGGTTAAAGCTTTTTAGCAATATTTTAAGGGGTACACATTTTTTAGACATAATGCTATTACACACTTAGTCAACTATAGTGTAAACATAAGTTTTATATGCACTGGGAAACCAAAGAATTTATGTGACTCACCTTATTGCTTGAGATAATCTGAAACAGTACTTGTAGTATTTCCAAGGTATCCCTGAATGCCTTTTGTATCTCATGAAGTTATATATATCTGGATACTGTTTACACTATAGGTAGGAGTGCACTAATGCACAGAAATGTAAATATGTATTACAAATTCAAAATAGAATAGGGTATGATCTTAGCAGTGATGTACGGAGTAATTTTGAGAAACTTTGATATCTTCACATAGTGCTTTTTCTTCTTTCCCATGGCAACTCCTAAATGGGGTTAATAAACTGTGATGGTTGCTCTTAAGTTATACTAAAAGAGTCTCCATATTTTCCCATGAAATTGTCAAAGAGAACAGCAATTAATGCCTGTATTATTTCCTGGTTGAGAATGTCTGGTAACTCTACTGGCAGTCAGTGGTTAAGACTCTGGTACCAATGCAGGGGACATGGGTTTGATCTCTGGTCATCAGGGAACTAAGAGTGGTATGACTACCCTCCTCCACACCCCACCCCTTCAACCAAGAAGGAATATGTGAAGTTATTCATGTGAAGTTATTCTTAGTTATGACAGGATCTAAGTCCTATTTTTACATAATTGTAACTAAAATATATATATATATATATGAAAAAATAGACATTTAAAATGAGATCAAAGGTGTAATTTGGAGGTCTGTTTATTTTCTGGTCATTCAAATGCATAATTTTTAAAAATTATATCTGTACATATATTTTATCATTTTTCCAACTATAAAAAAATTACATACTAAAAAGTGACTTTTCTTTTTCCTTATCTCCAATGATGTACTGAGTATATAGTTAAGTCTAGAGAGTAGCAAAAGTTATTGGACTTGTTTTCAGTATCTTATTAAAAAATCTTTTTTCATTTATACACACTGCTTCCTAACTATTTTTAGTTATGCAGGGTCTTCGTTGCTGCACTCAGGCAGTGAAGAGAGGCTACTCTCTAGTTGTGGTGTCTTGGAGTTTGGGCTTTAGGGTGCAGGGGCTTTGGCAGCTGCAGCATGCAAGCTTGCTGCGGCTTTTTGCAACTTGCTGGCTCTAGGGCACGTGAGCTTCAGCAGTTGTGGCACAGGGCTCATTAGTTGTTGCTTGTTTGGCCACAGAGCATGCAGGCTTCAGAAGTTGTTCCCCTGCACGTGGAATCTTCCCACACCAGTAGTCAAACCTATGTCCCGTGCACTGGCAGGCAGATTTTTACCACCGGGCCAGCAGGTAGTCCTATTTCCAGTCTTTTAAAAGTCTCACATAAGTCACATGAGGACTTCCCTGGTGGTCCAGTAGTTAAGAATCTGCCTGCAGAGGCAGGGTTCAATCCCTGGTTTGGGAAGATAACACATGCCACAGCGCCACCAAACGCCTTAGCCACAACTACTAAGCTGACACTCTTAAAGAGTCTGTAGTCTACAGCAAGACAAGCCACAATGACAGGTCTGCACCACAGTGAAGAGCAGCCCCCACTCACTGCAAGTAGAGAAAACCCTCAGGAAGCAACAAACCCAGTGCCACCAAAAATAATTTTTAAAAATTTTGATTGAAAAAAATCACATTAAAATATACGTATAAAAGCTAATGGAAATACTTGTTTTGATTTTACCTGGCATCAATAAATTGATGGTATAATGCCAAGTATCACTGTACATGTTCTAACAGCCATATGCCTTTAATAGAAATGTCACTCCATAATGAGAGCAGTATGTGACACATAAGCCATTCAACATATAGGCCATGAGGAGGCTTTCCTGGTAATGAAAAATACTGGAATTACACTATATTTTAGTCTTCACTGACACACCCTCTCTTGGTCCCTCTGAATGGCCTACGAAGAACTTCTATGTATCAAATGTCCCGGTTCAAAGGCAACCAAAGCAATCAGTCAATTCCATAGGACAGCTCTCTGACTGGAGCTGCCCTATGGGATTGCGCCGGTTTATCTAGGCCCATTTCATCAGAATAAATCAACTGTAATAAAATCCTACTTTCCTACAAAAGATCTTGGCACCAACCTTAGTAAGATCACTCCTAAACACTGAACCTAAGCCTCAGAGATGCCTGATAGGACTGTAATAGATCCCAAACGAAATGAGTTAATTTTCTAGTAGCCAACTCCTTCAACGTGAAAAACCAGGGGATTATTTTCCAGAGGTTATTTTGCAGGGCTGGGTATTCCTGTCTGATCCACCACCCTGTGTATATGTTCACCAGCCAACACACAATTTCTGAGTTCAGTTCAGTTCAGTCGAGTCTGACTCTTTTTGACCCCATGAATCGCAGCACACACCTCCCTGTCCATCACTAACTCCCGGAATTCACTCAGACTCACGTCTATTGAGTCAGTGATACCATCCAGCCATCTCATCCTCTGTGGTCCTTCTCCTCCTGCCCCCAATCCCTCCCAGAGTCAGTCTTTTCCGATGAGTCAACCCTTTGCATGAGGTGGCCAAAGTACTGGAGTTTCAGCTTCAGCATCATTCCCTTCAAAGAAATCCCAGGGCTGATCTCCTTCAGAATGGACTGGTTGGAATTTCTGAGTAGATACTTCTAAAGAAATTGCCTTTGTGCAACCTCATCGACAGGAAATACTGGCAGTTACCTGCCAGCCCATTGGTTACTTCCTGCCATCTTCCCTGATGGCTCAGATGGTAAAGCATCTGCCTACAATGCAGAAGACCCAGGTTCAATTCCTGGGTTGGGAAGATCTCTTGGAGAAGGAAATGGCAACCCACTCTGGTACTCTTACCTGGAAAATCCCATGGACGGAGGAGCGTTGTAGGCTAAGCCCATGGGGTCACAAAGACTTGGACACGACTGAGCGACTCTACTTTCACTTTTACTTTCTTTCCAGTGGTTACCGTTCAGCTCTTTGGGATCTGGGTTCAATCCTGGTGCGGGAACTAAGATCCCACAAGTCAACTACAATGTGTCTTTTAAAAGTGTTTATGTATCAACATTCATTTCTTCTGTTGTCTGAAGAGAACTCATTTTTGGTGAGTCTCAAAAGAAGGTAAGCATTAGTGTGAGAACTTGTCTGTAGTAGTGTTTCTCATGTATTTCTACCATGTGCTGTTTTTTGAGAAACCAAAACCTTAAGCACTGTTAGTTGAAATTTTTAAGAAATCAGAGATCATTGAATATTCCTTCCCCAATCA
This sequence comes from Tragelaphus eurycerus, assembly GCA_935064755.1. Taxonomy (NCBI): domain Eukaryota; kingdom Metazoa; phylum Chordata; class Mammalia; order Artiodactyla; family Bovidae; genus Tragelaphus; species Tragelaphus eurycerus. The sequence goes on along the minus strand of CAKXYN010000033.1, from coordinate 21,685,982 downwards.
CACCTAAACCCTGTCACCCTCTGAAATTACAATCTACTTCCCCAAATAGGGTTACTCCTCATGAGTAGACAGAAAGTCAGAAATTTAACTGCCATTTAAAGTAACACAAACTTCATCTTTAGAATGTTCAGCATTTCCCTAAAATTCACAGACCAGCAAACTCTTTCCTACATTTTATGAAATGCAGTGGTCGAGCAAAGGTGATTAACTATTTTCGCTTCAACCAAAACTGCTGAAATCTCACATCTAATTTTACTATTTCAAGACAAAAATACATTGTCTAAATTAAAATGTCATGTGCAGAACATGGTAGCCACAAAACTAGAAACCACAGTAGATGGTAATTCTGTTAAGTTGAAAGTGAAGCAAAAGGCACTCAGTCGTGTCTGACTCTTTGCAACCCCATGGACTATATACAATCCATGGAATTCTCCAGGTCAGAATACTGGAGTGGATAGCTTTTCCTTTCTCCAGGGGATCTTCCCAACCCAGGGATCGAACCCAGATCTCCCGCACTGCAGGCGGATTCTTTACCAGCTGTCACTAGGAAAGCCCTGTTAAGTTGAAAATTCTGAGGCAATTATTTTTACAGAATGACATTTCTTGATATTGCATTATGGGTAGGAGAAACCCAAATGGTAGAAACACACCATTAGTTCTACCTCCTGTAACTAAAAACTGCATTAAAAATGCAATTATGTAATTAGTGAAACAGCATCTTATGGTTGACATCCTATTAAATCTTGACAAAGGATCCAGTTCCCTTCACCTTTATGAAAAAGATGCATGGAAGAGAATGGAATAAATGCTGTTTATCCATGTTAGTATCTCAATAAGCATCTTAATTTAACTCTTAATTCTTAATCTGTAAATGTATCTCAGACTACAAAATATTAACACGCTGTTCAATAAAACTCTTAAATAATTAAGATGTCTCTAAGGGTAAGGAGCAACACAGAACTTGGTCAAAACTACTTAGGAAGTATATTTAAGAAAAATACAGGCTAATTGAGTTATGTCTGTCATAGGTACTTCATTTTTCTAAAAGACCTCAGACAATCACTAGATGTAGTGTATTTCTTCAAAATCATATATATCAAGACTTGACTGAAGAGTTTGGATTTTGTTTAAAAAAAGCTTTTATTCATTTTTGATCAGGGAAAGGACAATCTCAATGTCAACTTGTCACCTAATCATGTATTTGAACTTACAAGATTTACTGCCCTAAAGACACTGCACCTACTGACTTGACAACATAACTTAAAACAAAAATCTCCTTTCTGTCCCCTAAGGTTGCATGTTGAAAGAATAAACAATCCCTTGCAATAGCCAACACTGGTACTTAGCTTAGGTTTAAGGTCAAATAGTAAAACAGGAGCAAAACAAGGCCCAAAGCATTATAACTTGATAGCCCATCAAGTACAAACATCACTGGAATAAAGAAAGTTGCAGGCACCAAAGAAAACAAGAGGCAGGTTCATTAGCATAAAAAAATTTACAGGTGGTTGAAGGTGAGGTGAACTACTCCACAAGTAAACATGTGTGCCAGTCCTAATGGCGAACATGACACCAAAGCAACAAGACCGAAAACATTAAACTCAGTGAACTACACTGAATGTAAAATTCAGAACTTGAACTTATCTAGAATATCCTCCCAAATCTAGAGCTAAAAGGTTTTCTTTTTAATGCACCAGGAAGATGCACTGTAATGACATGACTTGGTCACACTTAAGACTTGCATTTACATAAAAATCAAGGGTTATCCTTCTCCATTATTCTTTTATGTCTGAATGTGAATATGCTCAACTACTCAGCTCATGCACTAACTGCATAAAAAAATGACTGAAACCTACTACCCATGCCTTCTAAGAACTCACACCATCTAATAGTTAACATCCAGTACAGCTTCCTAACAATGCCAAGAGGAAACATTTTGTTCAGTTTGGTGCTTGCTGTGACATAAAACCAACAGAATAGAGTACAATTAATTTACTCAGCTACTACTTCAAATCTTTTAATCTAAGTTTTGTTCAAACTTTAATAACCTCATACCTATTTGCCAAAATTTTTGTGCAAAATCTAACTATATCTGATATTCTTAACCTTTAGCTCCTATAACACAGTTTTAGCCCCATCCCCACCCCGCAATGGGTATATCTGGACATTTTAATCAAGAAAACAAAGTTATGGTATTATGATTAGTCAAAGTTCTTTCTAGCAGACCACTGAATACAATCCATTAAAAAAATGCCTTTCCGGAGACAACAAAGCAACACATTTTCTATATAAAAGGAGCTACCCGCATGCTTTGTGCCATTAAAAATTTACTTTTCAAAATACAACCAAAGACTCATGGTCTACTAGAAAGCTCCCACTAATCACAACAGTATAACTATGCCACAGAAACTTTCATGACAATGTCTCCAGATAGGCAGAGAGGAAACAACATTAAAGGTTATGATGGAAGCCTCAGTTAGAGAGGAAAATGAAGTCTTAAGAGCATAGGATACATCTAACAAACAAGGGGAACAGGGCAGACACTGTAGCTGGCTATTCATAAAGGACCACAGTTTTCTCTTCCTATGGAGCAAGACTCCCTACAAAATAAACTGTGCGTTAATTATTGCTTATTTAAAATACATTTTTACAGAGCTATTTAGTACCTGACGCAGAAAAACAATCACATAAGGAAGCATTTATTTGAGGTTTAACATGTAATCATACAAATAAAGTCTGTATAAACACAAATCCACAGAGTCATAACACAGATAGCAAAAGACAAAGTAAAAACAAAGAAAACTAATTGGCGGCTATATACAGTTGGACACAAATTGTGTCTTGTACACTAGAAAGTCTTTTACAAAATAATCATCTTAGATCAACAGAAGACCAATCTTCAATGTCCTCCTGAAAGATGTTACTTTAGCAATCTCTTCCTAAAAACAAAAACAAAATAGCAATTAGATTTGTGCAACTCCGGCAAGCTTTCTAAGGTCCACTTTCATGAAATGTTTTAAGTTCTCACTTTATTCTTTTCTTCAATAATTAAAGATCACATGCAAATTCATTGGCAAAATGCAGTTTGGGTAATTATAATTATCATCATCAAATCACCTTGAAGTTCCCATATGATATTAAAATTTACTTAGAAAGTCAGGGAACACAATCTTTTTCATATTCACAGATTGAACTGTGCTAGATGCAAGGTTTACTAGAAGCATCTCTAGTAAGCCATGTAAAATTCTATTACAAACACGAATTTCTAACACGCTTGTATTTCAAGACAACAAATTGCTATGTGCATATGATCTTTAATTTAAATCCCAGATTTTAAAGTTCTTGTTTTGGTTTGTAGATTTCACTATTAGCTATAAAAAGAAAAAGCAAGCATTAAATCTTAAAGAATGAACACTTAAAATGAGGCTCCACAATTGAAATACAACACTAAACAGAAGACCAAAATGATTAAGCTGTAAAAAGGCATTTATGTACTTTAACTCCTGTAAAAAACCATTTAAGTTAAGTTTAGACACTTAATCTTCAAAATGATTAAAAAAGAAGCCAAAGTCTGAAGTTTTCCACTTTAATCTTTACGCTGGTACATGAAGTTGGAAGAGACCATACCACAGGACAGCGTTTTCTGGTGTATGCCTTGCGCTCTGCCCGCAACGTGCGACCCCCAGAGATAGACGTGGTCAGGGTGACACACGGCCTGCAATGAAGTTCCCGCTGGCGGGTACAAACAAGGTATAATGTCAGAGTTAGAAGACAACATTCTTGTTTTCCTTAAGTTGTACCCATTTCAGTACTTTACCTGTTAATAGTTCTAAAAAGTTTAATTATTCCTCTAGACCACCTGGTACACAAAGCAAACAGAAAAACTCTTAAGTTTTTCTGTATTACTAAAGAAAGTGAGATAAAACTTTAAAGTTAAAGATCTATAGACACTTTAGGCAAAACAGGCTCATAAAGCAAGTAAAAATTTAACAATTTAGTAAAAACACGCTACATGGTATTTTGTTTTTACTCATTTTCATTTGTCTATTGATCTTTAAATTAAATTAAGACATTTCTACTGGTTTCTTGAACTCTGATACACACCTGTTTTCTGCAGTGTCCCCTTTAATACGGCTGGTAATTATTTTGGTGATTGCCACCCCCTCGGGATGCCTTGCCGTAAGTGCTCTGTTGGCCTATGTGGAAATGACAAAAAATTACACTTAGCTTTTAATGATATGGTTTTGCTATATATTTAAAAGCTATTAGATATGCAAAATTCTGCATGCCAAATAGTAGAATTAGGTATTTTAAGTCACTATAAATTAGGCACATATCACATTCTAGACTGCTCATAATAACCAGAGTCACTGAATCAGTATAACCCCATGTGACTATTACATCTCAAAAATTTAACTCTAAACACTTCTATAACACAATCTCAGAATTGAGATGAATCTTAATACCATTGGTTTATGAAGTTAAATAAATATTCTTACCACTGTAGTCTGCATATCCCTGTCCATATCCATAGTTCCCATAGTTATACCCAGTATAATCATAGCCGCCATAGCCACTATAGTTTTGATCACCACCATAGGCACTATTGTAATTTCCATATCCTTGATCATAATAGTTATTAAATCCTTGGTTCCAGTTTTGGCCCTGACCTGAAACAATGCACAATGATTGTTAGGAAACAACTTCTGACCCCCAGTCCTAACATAAAATGATGCATTCCTGTCCCTCACTCTGCCAATCTTAAAAAGGAAGAATGGACATCTACAGCGCTATCTGGTCAAGAAAATATGACTTACAGTTGTCATAAAAAAAAAAAAAAAAAAAGACGGGTGTGTGTGTATAAAGTCCAACTGTGCCACTATCAGGCTTCCTAAATCTAATGCGGGATAAAAAAAATCAAGAAGACAGCAAGCATGTTTAGAACAAGGACCCCTGCCATAGAAAACCTATCATGCCAAGGTGTATCATGTAATCTTAATTATTCAATGGTATTATTTTCTCATCAGTACTGACACTGTCAGAGTGGCTATTCTTTGAAGAAGTGAAACCAATAAAACAAAAACCCGTGGACTAAAATGAGCACTTTGCATGCTGTAACACTTTAAATTTGGCTTTACTCTCCAATGGGCTTATTCATATTTAGCAGTTGATAGCTTAAACCACTGCGTCATTCCCCTGGAATTAGGTCTCACCTCGGCCTCGACCCCTAGTACCACCTCGCCCACCAGCTGCTGCACCTCTTCCTCCCTTTTGTTGCTGCTGTTGCTGTCTATATACCTCTTTGGGTTGTGCAACTTTGATTTCACACTATAAACAAAAGGTAAAAAGAAGACAAAATTGTTACCACTGTTCTAATGTCAAGTCATTTTTTTCCTTCTCATAACAGGTTGTGAAATTTCCCTAAAAAACAAAAACCAAACAAACCCACCCCACTGTTCACTGAACAGAATCCAAATGGCTTTACCTTCCCAGAACCAATTTGATGGTATCTGCTTTCTAACAATTTCTTTACTGGCTCCTCATCTGTATATGTAATAAAGCAAAATCCTCTTCTTTCATTTGTTTTTGTATCCATAGGAAGTTCAATATTTTCAATCTGAAATCAAGATGCACACTCAAGATCACCCAGTAAAGTTAAAAAGCTACCAAAATGTTTCAGAATGACACAAGTCATTCATAGTCTTTAACAAAGTTATGTTACTATCATGAATTGACTTCTGTATAAACTGTTTCATTATCAGCATCAAACTAGAGTAACCTGGCTTATCTACAAACCGTTTATTTAGAGGGGAGAGAAAAACCTCAACAGCCTTTTGTACCCCACAGATGCCACTCCAATCCTGACCACACCAAAGCATCCACCTTTTTGCTGAAATAAATTAGCTATTAATTTCCATTAATTTAGATACGATTTTCCATTGTAACACATAAAGCAGTGATAAGGGGGGGACTTGAGCAATGATTTAATTCCACTCTGACCGAACTCTATTCTGTAAGAACTGGGCCAGGGACAAAACGTTATATAAACATATCGAATGAGAATACGCATAAACAACAGCACAGCGCACCTCTCCAAAGGCTCCAAAATATTCTTTAATTTGTTCCTCCGAAGTATCTGGGCTCAATCCACCCACGAAAACCTTTTTTGGGGGTTCCTTCCCCCTTTAAAGCTTTGGCCCTTTTAGGGTCTATCAATTTGCCATCCAGTTTGTGTTCTTTCAGTTCCAAAACCTAGAAGACAGATTTGTGTGATCTGACAACATACAACCAACCCTCCGAACGACTTGCAAAACGCACACAAAAAGCACGATGCAAACAGGTTCATACCTTATCAACACTAGCAGCATCCTTGAAAAGCACAAATCCAAATCCTCGTGATCTTCCAGTAACAGGATCTGTTTTAATCGTGCAGTCCACAACTTCCCCAAATCGAGACAAATATTCAGTCAGATCTTTCTTGCTTGTATCCCAGCTCAAGCCTCCAATAAACATTTTACTAGAAATAAAAGTTGTTTATTTACAAACAGCAGTAGCTAAAACGGTTAAATTCTAAAGTTACGTTTGCTACAAACTATAAGCACGGGGAAATTCACACCCACGTACAAGTAATTTCACCTGTTTACACACACACAGGAACCAAAGACCACAAAAAGCCCCCAATTCCATCAAGGTCACTTATCCAAATCTTTGCTCTCCACACTGCACCAGGCAAAGTTTAAACGAGGCCAACCAAACAGGTTAAAAGACCGTTCCGAACTAGGAAAATGCAACTTTCTAAAGTGAACGCCCACTACTCAGGTTCACCGTCTTCCTCAGCTGTCAAGTCAACGTTCCACCTGAAGAACTCATCATCACGCACACTGGAGACCTGGGCACCAGTCGCCTACAGGTTCCCAAACCAAGGGTCCCGGTACATCCTCCCCAGAAAATCCGCCCGGAGCCCTAACAGATTCAGTGCAGAGGCGGCGGCAGCTGCAGAGTGCGGCGCGGCCGGCCCGGCCCCTCCCCCTCAGGCCCCACGCGGCGCCTGCGCACTCTGGCCCCAGACGCCGCCGCCCTCCGCCTCCAAACCCTCTGCCCTTCCCCCACCTTCCGCGGGGCTCTCCAGTACCCCCGTCCGTCCCCTACTTTCCTCTTCCCTCCGATCTAGTGAGGTCTGGCGGACACGCGGGAGAAGCGACTCGGGGCAAGAATGGGCGGGCGAGGTGGGCAAGGTTAGCGCGCGGATCCCAAGGGACGAAGAGCGCGTGCGGCGCGCTGGGGGAGGGGAAAGGAGGGGAGAGGCGAGAAGCGTGCGGTACCCGTCATCCTGCTGGTTCTTGCTCGCGTTGATCTTGGATCCCTCGGCGAATTCCTCTATGTTGCTGTACTCGTTCATGTCTTCCATAGCGGCGGAGTGGTCGGCCGGAAGGTGCTGGCGCGCAGACCGAGTCGCGGCAGCAGCGGCGGCGGAGCGTTGTATGGAGCTGGATTTAAAATGGCGGCGGAAGAGATCCGGGCGCCGCCTGCGCCCTCCCTTTATAGCCGCCCCGCCCGCCAATCGGGAGGGCTGCTGGGCAGTGACGTGGCGCTGGGCCCGGCGCGCCCCCTGCCGGGCTGAGCTGGGAGCGAGCGAAGGGAGGAGCGGGGGCGAGCTGCCGCGGCCGCCAATGGGAGAGGCTGCGGGAGGCTAAAGTAGCGGGAGCGGAGGGGAACAATGGCGGCGGCACATGGGAGAGTCGGGGCGGGACCTCCATCGCGGCCCTCCTGCTGAGAAGCGAGGCTACGAGTGAGGGGACGCGGGCTTGGGAAGAGAGAGACGCGTCAGAAGAGAAACAACGACGGGGCGAGTCCTGGGGTCAGAATCCCGAGCAACGCCACAGTCCCTCTTGCCTTGAGAGCCTTTTGTCTCTGGCGTCCGGTCCAGCCCACTCCCAGCCAAGAGCCGTCAACCCCGCCTTTTTCCGCCCTCGGTTCCCCCAGCGCAGAGCTGCTGCTATCGATTAGCACCGTGGCCGCGCCGCTCCGGAAAAAGGCGGACTGCGCCCGGCGCTGGCGGCTGAGGCGGCGAGCGCGCCGGCCGTCCGCCCGCCGCGCGCACGCGTGTTTTGTCCTCGAGCTGGCTGGAACCAGCCGAACAGGAAGCGGGCGCGCGGCGGCCTCTCCGGGCGGCCGCGCGGCGCGGACGCCTCTTCCGCTGCCACCCCAGGCGCGCGGGCCGAGGGGGGGCGCGGCGGGCCTCGCGCTAGCCGATCGGCCGACGCCGTCCAGCTGACCGGGACCTGAACGGCCTCCTTCGGTGGCTGAGGAACGGGAGGAAGGGCGCTGACCCGGTCGGATTACTGTAAAAAATGCCAAAGCCGAAGCAGTGGGCGGGGAGGGAGGGGGCTAGGTGCCGTAGAGGGCAAGGGGCACTCACATCCCCGGCGCGCCACTCGCGGGGCTCCCGTCTGCACGTGCCCCGAGCCTCTCCCGCTCGCCCAACCAGTCTGCGGAGAGCGCGCGCCCGCGCACCCGTCTCCCGCGTTCGCTTCTTTGTTCCCGCCCACACGAGGCCCCATTTTGACGGATCGGGTTCGAGGCCCTCTAGCGGCCAATCGACGTCGGCACCGTGCCTCGCCCCGCCCCCTCGGAACCTTGTGAAGACCGCCCTCTCTTTCTGCCCACGTGGTCTGGGCCTCCCGCCCGGGGCAGCTGGCGAGTTCAGGGTCTTTGGGCTGCGTATTTCTCTACGTCCGGAGGCGCTGACCAGTCTGCTCCGCCTCGTGCGTCGGGCCGCGCTGCGGTTATCCGCTCCGGGACTCTCTTCTGGGCCACCAGAAGCCCAGCCCTTTGCTGGGGGCGCTGCCGGCCCCGCCCTCCGCCCTCTCTACCAGTAGGCCGATTCTCTTGGTAGCAGTCGGTGGGGTGGGGGAAATGGTCGTGCTTTCGGTGCCCGCCGAAGTCACTGTGATCCTGTTAGATATCGAAGGTACCACAACCCCGATTGCTTTCGTGAAGGTGAGGGGCGGAAGGGAGCGGGGCAGTTACTTATGCTTTAAACCCCAAATGTTGAAAGTATCGCAGACCTTGCACTAGAGACACGAGGAGTGGGAGAGACGGTGTGGCTTTGCTCCGACTCTGGGGTGGGAGGAGGTAGTGTGCGGCGGATTGCTGGATGCATTTTCCCCTCATCTTCACCTTCCCTCGTCCCTGCCCTCGGTTGTTTGCAGGTGGGTGGGAAGGGACGGAGGTGGTGGTGAAGAAGGGCGGAGGAGGGCAGGTCCGTGGCGGCAAGGTGAAGAGGTGTGGGCGCCGCCCGCCGGGCAGGTGTGTGCCGCGTCGCCCCGCAGGTAAGCGACTGCCTCTTGCCAATATGGACCTGGGGAGTCGGCGGCCGCGATCTAGTGGTCCCTGAGGCTTCCAGCCCCGGAAAATGGAAAGACTGAAGCGTCAGGATGACTTTTGAGGTAGCCTTGGTGTTTTAGGCAGCAATGGTTATTCTCCTTTTCCCACTCCTGCTCTTCGTGGCCGAACCTCTCACTGAATGTTCCTGGACTAGGTTAGCAACGGTCTAGATTCCGTCCGTTTTCCTTTTTTTAAAAAGAAGACAAAGTTCTTACCAAAGTCGTCTAGGATAGCAGGGCTAACCAAGTTGTCTACATCTAGTTCACAAACTTAAAACTTTGCATTAGAGCAGGTTCCTTTTTTATATATGTTGTATTTGTCAGGATGATTAAATATCAGATATTAATATAATTTTTAAAAGAATCCCTCACCCTAGTCTTCTGTTTATTTGACTTTTAGAGGTTTAAGATAAAAGTTCTCATGGAAGTGCTTGTGTACAATAATTGAGATACCGTTTACAAAGTAGGGAAAACCCGTCTTCCAGCAAACTGAAAGTCTTAGTTTGAATTAAAAAATTTTTTTTAAGTTACCTGTGAAGAATGTTTTTCTTGATCTGCTGCTGCTAAGTTGCTTCAGTCGTGTCCGAGTCTGTGCGACCCCATAGACTGCAGCCCACCAGGCTCCCCCGTCCCTGTGATTCTCCAGGCAAGAACACTGGAGTGGGTGGCCATTTCCTTCTCCAGTGCATGAAAGTGAAAAGTGAAAGTGAAGTCTCTCAGTTGTGCCCGACCCTCAACGACCCCATGGACTGCAGCCTACCAGGCTTCTACGTCCATGGGGTTTTCCAGGCAAGAGTACTGGAGTCGGGTGTTTCTTGATCTAGGTAATGATATAAAATTGTTGTACACTTTTAGGTCTCCACTGTAACAACCACTTACAAATTCTTTAGAAGGATCACAATACCTTGACATCCATCAAAATGTCTTAAGAAATCTAGTTTGGCGTTTTTTTCCCCAAGTTTTTAAGTACACGTGAGGCCTCTGTAGAAATATTCAGAATTGGCCAAATGTTGATAACTGAGTCGACTTTTCTTTCTCTTGTTGATTGTGACAAAATAACTGCTTTCTTGTAGTTTTCAAAGAAAAAAAGGATTCTGCATTTTTATGGTTCATAGTTTACGTAAGTTTACAAGTCTTGCTTTCCACTGTTATCAGAAGACCAGGAGTAATGACAAGTAGTAATATGGCATATGTACCATTCTTGGAAAATCTATTTAGGGAGAAGATATCTCATGCAAATCAATTTTGTAGCAAAAAATAATGCATCTCTTTCACCTTTTTTAATCCACTGTGTCTTCTGCAAGATGAGCTGAGCCACTTCTTGGAATCTTTGTTTATGACAGACTTATTTTGAGATCTTTCTGAGAATAAAAATGCCTTAATGGTCTAAATAGATTTTTTTTTTTTTTTTTGCGTTTGAGACCAGACTGCAAAAAAAAATCACTCAAGGATCTTGTTTTAAGGATAATTTATTGTGCTTTGTCCTTTAACCAATTATTATTTTTATTAAGGTTACTTACTATAATTGTCTATTTGCTATGCATTAAATGATCAAAACCAGTGTTTCTGAGAGTATGTTCAGAAGAACATTAGGTCTTTGTGGATGTTTATTGTAACTACACAGAAAAAGATTACTAAATGCATTTTGAGAAAATGGTCTATGCTTATTTAACCAGGTTTCTTTATTGCACACCTTCTCAGATCCTTTATATCATACACACACTTGCACACACATAATGCTTTGTGAACCTTCAAGAGACTAGCATTTCACAAATTTATTTGAACCAAGAAATCCTTTAGCACAGTGTCTGTATCTTTTGAATACCCTTTAAAGAGATGCTAAATTATATCCTTCTTGGACCTCTGTTCTACTTTGGACTTTAGTCACGTTAGTGTGTGAACTTGGAAATGATAAAAGGAAACATTGAGATGCAACTGGTATACTTGACTACAAGTCAGGTTGTGTGCACTGTTGCATATTACTGATAGGAAACAGGCTCTGAAAAACTGAACAGTGTGCCTGGGATTTGAAATCAAATTGTCAGGAATCACAGTGCTTGTTCTATCTTTTTTGGCTGGTCTTGTGGGTGTTAAATGACACAGCTGACACGAGAGCACTTTAATCAGTAAGAAATACCGTAAAAGTATATGGTGGCAAATTTTAGTTTACACCACCTCTTGGTGATGGGTTTAGGAGTACACCCTTGGAACAGAATAACTATACTTTATTTGGGGGTTTGGTTCTGCCATCAGTATACACTGTGAAAATTGAGTATTGTCAAAAATTGCCGTTGTGATTGTCATACTGAGTGAAGTAAATCAGAGAAGGAGCAATATCCTATGACATTCCTTGTATGTGGAATCTAAGAAATGATACAAATGAACTTACAAAACAGAAAGAGACTCACAGACTTAGAGAACCAACAGTTTCGGGCTGAGGGGACGGGGAGAGGGGAGGAAGGGATAGTTAGGGAGTTTGGGATGACATGTACACACTGCTGTAATTCAAATGGTTAACCAACAAGGACTTACTGTATAGCACGGGGAACTCTGCTCAGTGTTACGTGACAGCCTGGGTGGGAGGGGAGCTTGGGGGAGAATGGATAATATATATGGCTGGGTCCCTTTGATGTCCACCTAAAACTATCACAGCATTGTTAAATGATTATACCCCAATACGAAAGAAAAGGTTTAAAAAAAAAAATGCCTTTGAAATACCCTTAGGAAGCCAGTCCTCTCTGGAGACTGATGCATCCATTTTTCCTTCAGAGTTGAAACATTGCTGCTGCTGCTTTTGAGCATTGGAGGAAGTAGTTGGTTTGGGATTAGGTGACGTAGATGAAAAACATATTGTGTCAAACACTAGGCTCACACTGAACCATTCATGCTGTCAGAGACACTGGGGAACTGAGACTGTCCCAGGGAACAGAATACCTTCTGTGAATGGAATGGCAGACAGGTTACCAGCACTGGTTATATTTATTTTTTCCCTTTCTCTCTCTTTTTCCCCTTGCTGAGTAGTTAGAGTTGAAGGTATCTGTGATGCAACTTATAACTATATAAGATGACACAAACTCCTAGATATCTTACAGGATTCCATAGAATCTTCCCAATCTGGAAATGTGTTCTGTGAACAGCCTGTTGCTCTGTCAGGACATGCCTTTAACCCTTAGGCTACAGATTATAATAAACAGTGGTTTTCCTTAACTGCTAATATATCTTATTTTCTTTGAGTCATAATGGTCAAATTTCTGGAGTGAGAAGGGTTCCTAGCTTGGATCATCTAGTCAGTGTCACAACCAGCTAATTAATTTCTCGTATGAATCAGTGGATGCCTAGAGGCATGTCTTTGTGACGGTCATCACAACTTGTTGGAGGCAGAGCAGCAGTAGATCCCAGCTTTCCCTCGATGGTTCCCAGTGCATCTGAGTCCTCAAAGCCATCAGTCCTGCCCCTCACTGCAGAACATGTGCCTCTGGAGGTTCTTTTCTTTTCAAGCACTGACTTGATCCTCTATGGTGGTGATCACTCAACATTTTTTGGTTATATAAACCATCAGCGGGCTTTCCCGATGGCTCAATGGGTGAAGAATCCGCCTGCAGTGTAGGAGACACAAGAAACAGAGGTTCAACTCCTGGGTTGGGAAGATGCCCTGGAGAAGGGCATGGCAACCCACTCCGGTGTTCTTGCCTGGAGAATCCCATGGACAAAGGAGCCTGACGGGCTACAGTCTAAAAGGTCACAGAGAGTCAGACATCACTGAGTGACTACACACACACATACACACACAAACAAAGCATCAGTAGAGTTGGGGCAGGCATAACCAATAGAACTTATTGTAACCAACAGAATTTCTTGTGTACTGTTATTAAGTTATAAAGTAAATTAGAATTTAAAGATGAGGTTTAAGAATAAATGAATGGGTTTGTATTTTCTTCCCTTATCCCTTTGAATCATCTTGCCTGGACCCAGTGGAGCGGCCACAGATCTTTGTCCGTGGTGATGTAGTACTCTATTTTCTGAGTTTTTGCATTGTGTTATTCCAGAGATTTTAGTCTGTAAGCTGCGAAATAACACCATCACCGGTCCTGTAGTTATCCTGTCAGGAACCTTCAACTATTGTTTTTGAGTTGGGGAAGATGATCTCTTGTTTCTGAAAATGCTCTATAATTTGGTGCTTTTCCTGTCATTACACGTCAAATTAGTACTTGTAACAACAGTTGGCGGAGAAGGCAATGGCACCCCACTCCAGTACTCTTGCCTGGAAAATCCCGTGAATGGAGGAGCCTGGTAGGCTGCAGTCCATGGGGTGGCTGAGAGTCGGACACGACTGAGTGACTTCACTTTCACTTTTCACTTCCATGCATTGGAGAAGGAAATGGCAACCCACTCCAGTGTTCTTGCCTGGAGAATCCCAGGGACAGGGGACCCAGGTGGGCTGCCATCTATGGGGTCACACAGAGTCGGACACGACTGAAGTGACTTAGCAGCAGCAGCAGCAACAACAGTTGGGGCAGTTATGATCTATGAAGTCACTGCAAACACCATCTTAGCAAATACTGAAACACTGTCTGTAGAGAGGATGAAGGGAGCGGTTCCTGTGAGCCTCTGGTCACAACTGATGGACAGATAACCTTGTTTTGTGTGTTTCTGTTTGTCTTACTTAATACATATCATCGACTCCCTAACGCTGAGCTCACTGCCGATGGCGCTGTAACTTAGGCTGTGGTGGAGCTTCTCTAACCACAGGTGCTTTCTCCAGGAGGTAGTCTTCTTGCTTTAGGAACACTAGACAGAACTTCAGCACTCTGGGGGCAGTCACCAACAAAAAGCACAAAATGTGAAAATGTAGTGGCAAACAGACTTTGAAAAGGATGCTTGTTTAAAATATGAGAGGTGGCTCTTTCGCTCAGGCCTGTGGCGCGGGCAGGATGGGCAAGTGTTGCGGTCTTCGTACTGCCAGGAAGCTCCGAAGCCACCGATGAGACCAGAAGTGGCATGATAAGCGGTACAAGAAAACCCATCTGGGCACAGCCCTGAAGGCCAACCCTTTTGGCGGCCCTTCTCATGCCAAGGGAATTGTGTTGGAAAAAGTAAGAGTTGAAGCCAAACAGCCAAATTCTGCCATCAGGAAGTGTGACAGGGTTCAGCTAATCAAGAATGGCAAAAAAATCACTGCTTTTGTACCCAATGATGGTTGCTTGAATTTTATTGAGGAAAATGATGAAGTTCTGGTTGCTAGATTTGGTCACAAAGGTCATGCTGTTGATGACATTCCTGGAGTCTGCTTTAAGGTTGTTAAAGTAGCCAGTGTCTCTCTTTTGGCTTTATACAAAGGCAAGAAGGAAAGACCAAGATCATAAATTTTGATGATGAAAGCACTATAGTAATAAATTTTCGTATACCAAAAAAAAAAAAGAGGTGAAGTAAGGCAAAGCATCACCTCATACTGGGAATATGTACAACTGGTTTTCCACAAGTTTTGCTCTTCTGTTCATGTATGTACCTGTTGTCAGAAAAGTGGGAAAGTTCAGTGAATAATGATTTGGAGGTTATGAATAAATTTTAGTAGGTAGAATTTGTAAATATAGTATCTTTAAATAACAGAGATTGGCTGGACAGAGTGTAGTATTTATCAGGATGAGCTTGGTGACTGCAAGTCTGGCTTAGCTTCTGGCTCCCTGAATGATTTATGGCAAGTTAGTTATTGTCCTTTGAGTCTGGGTACAGATGTCCTGTACTGTGGCGATAGCAACCTCATAAGGCTGTTGTGAACATTTAATGAATATTTGTGCTCAAGGATTGTGCTCACTCAGTCTTGTCCGACTCTCTGTGACCCTGTATGTGGACTGTAGCCCGCCAGTCTCCTCTGCCCATGGGATTTTCCAGGCAAGAACCCTGAAGTTTGTTACCATTTCCTCCTCAGGGGATCTTCCTGACCCAGGGATCAAACCCGAGTCTCCTGCATCTCCTGCCTTGGCAGGCAAAGAGCTGCCTGGGAAGCAAGGAATGAGTATTTAGCCCCCTATATAAAATAAATAAATATATTTCCATCAGTATTTCATTCGCTGTCAACAAACCTTGTCTGAGAGTAGTGGGTGAGTGGCGGTGGGTTATGTTTTTCATTTATACCTTGGGAAGACATTTTGTGCTTGAAGATAAAGTCTTTGTAATAATTAAGAACCTTCTATTAACTGAAAGTATGAATCTGATTAGAATATTTGTTCCTAGAGAGTGCATTAAGTGGGTCGTGGTGAGTACCTTGCCAGTGGCCCTTTATATCTGTGCTTCTCAGACTTGAATGTGTAGACAAATAATCCAGAGATCTGGCTAAAATGTAGTTTCTGATTCAGAAGATCTGGAATGGTACTTTTTTTTTTCATTTTTAGTGACATTTGTTTTCTAATTTTACAAGCAGTATGTGTTCATTGAAAATGGAAATACATAAAAGCATAAAGTAAAAACTGACAATCACACATAATTCACACTGGCCCCCTTCCTACCAGAGATAAGTGTTATTTGCATTTTGGTGCATTTCCTTCCAGTGTATACATGTTTGTTTGTTTTCTTTTTCTGGCCAGGCATCTTAGTTCCCTGACCAGGGATTGAACCTGTACCCCCTGCATTGGGAGTATGGAATCTTAACCACTGGACCACCAGTGAAGTCCCATAGTGCTTTATTTTTTTTTTTTTTTTTCCATAGTGCTTTAAATGGAAGTATAATTGACCTACAGTACTATGTTAGTTACAGGTGTCATAGTGATTCAGTATTTCTGTACATTATAAAATGATCATCATGGTATGTCTGGTTAACCTCTGTCGCCATGCAAACATACTACAGTGTAAATGGTTATATTCCTCATGCTGTACATTTCATCCCCATTTATTTTGTAATTGAGAGTTGGTACCTCTTAATCTCCCTCACCTATTTCATTACTTTCTCCAGATTCCTCCCTTCTGGCCTGTTTATTCTATCTATGAGTCTGTTCTGTTTTGTTATGTTTCTTCATTTGTTCTGTTTTTTAGATATGTGAAATCAGATGGTTTTTGTCTTTGCCTTATTTCACTTAGCATAATACTCATTCAGTTCAGTTCAGTCGCTCAGTTGTGTCCGACGCTTTGTGACCCCATGAATCGTACCTCGCCAGGCCTCCCTGTCCATCTCCATCTCCCAGAGTTCACTCAGACTCAGGTCCATCGAGTCAGTGATGCCATCCAGCCATCTCATCCTCTGTCGTCCCCTTCTCTTGCCCCCAATCCCTCCCAGCATCAG
This sequence comes from Tragelaphus eurycerus, assembly GCA_935064755.1. NCBI lineage: Eukaryota > Metazoa > Chordata > Mammalia > Artiodactyla > Bovidae > Tragelaphus > Tragelaphus eurycerus. Next base: position 21,669,326 of record CAKXYN010000033.1, on the reverse strand, counting down.
AGTCTTTTCCAATGAGTCAACTCTTCACATGAGGTGGCCAAAGTATTAGAGTTTCAGCTTCAGCATCATTCCTTCCAAAGAATACCCAGGGCTGATTTCCTTTAGAATGGACTGGTTGGATCTCCTTGCAGTCCAAGGGACTCTCAAGAGTCTTCTCCAACACCACACTTCAAAAGCATCAATTCTTAGGCACTCAGCTTTCTTCACAGTCCAACTCTCAAATCCATACATGACCACTGGAAAAACCATAGCCTTGACTAGACAGACCTTTGTTTGCAAAGTAATATGTCTGCTTTTCAATATGCTATCTAGATTGGTCATAACTTTTCTTCCAAGGAGTAAGAGTCTTCTAATTTCATGGCTGCAATCACCATCTGCAGTGATTTTGGAGCCCCCCAAAATAAAGTCTGACACTGTTTCCACTGTTTTCTCCATCTATTTCCCATGAAGTGATGGGACCAGATGCCATGATCTTCATTTTCTAAATGTTGAGCTTTAAGCCAACTTTTTCACTCTCCTCTTTCACTGTCATCAAGAGGCTTTTTAGTTCCTCTTCACTTTCTGCCATAAGGGTGGTGAGGTTATTGATGTTTCTCCTGGCAATCTTGATTCCGGCTTGTGCTTCTTCCAGCCCAGTGTTTCTCATGATGTACTGTGCATATAAGTTAAATACCGTCTAGGTCCATCTATCACTCCAGTACTCTTGCCTGGAAAATCCCATGGACAGAGGAGCCTGGTAGGCTGCAGTCCATGGGGTCACTGAGTCAGACACGACTGAGCGACTTCACTTTCACTTTTCACTTTCATTTACTGGAGAAAGAAATGGCAACCCACTCTAGTGTTCTTGCCTGGAGAATTCCCAGGGACGGGGAAGCCTGGTGGGCTGCCGTCTATGGGGTCTCACAGAGTCGGACACGACTGAAGCGACTTAGCAGCAGTTAGCAGGTCCATCTACGTTATCACAAATGGCAAGATTTCATTCTTTTTTTTTAATGGTTGAATAATACGGAATGGAAGTTGAGTTTTGAACAGGTTCCCGGGTGATGCTGATGCTGTCGGTCCATGGATTGAACTCTGAGTAGTTAGGCTATATACAGAAGCCAAGATCTGTTAGCGTCCCTCTTTCCTAATGGCTCATTGGAGGTGACAGAGCAGACCAAGATAGTGTAGGTGAATTAAAGGAGGTATGTCATCATTAACAGAACCAAAACCTTTCAGAAGTCAAGTAAATTGACAAAAGAGAGCAAGATAATGAAATAAACTGGTAAATAACAAAGCAATAAGCAAACGGCCACTTCCCCAGCTTTTGCAAATTGTCTTCCAGGAACTGAACTGTAATAATAACTTTCTTTTTTGTTGTTGTTTGTGGAACTCTCCAACCAGGGATTGAACTTGCCGCCCCTGCAGTGGAAGCTCGGAGTGTTTTTTATTATTATTTGTGTGTTTGCCTGTGCTGGGTCTTCGTTGCGGCGTGCAGAATCCATTTCCCTGACCTGGGATCAAACCTGGGCTTCCAGCAGGGGGAGTGTGAAGTCTTAGCCCCTGGACCACCAGGGAAGTCCAGAGCAATTTTCTTTTATTTTTTCTTAAATATTTATTTACTTATTTGGCTGCATCAGGTCTTAATTGCTGCATGTGTTTGGTTGCTGTGTGGCGTTCGGGATCTTAGTTCCCCAACCAGGGATAGGACCTGCACTCCTGCATCGGAAGCACTGAGTCCAAACCACTGGACTGCCAGGGAAGTCCTGGGATTATATAAATTTTTGTAATCAGTTTTTTTTTTTTAAGATTCTGTTTAAGGACTGTGGTGGTGTGGAAGCTGGTAAAGACAATATGTAGGAGCTGGAGTTTTACCTTAGAGTACAGAAATTTTGGTAGTGTTTTGAATAAGACCAAGAGAAAAGATGTCTCAAACTTCATCTTATACATTAGAAAATCTGAATTAAGCAGACAAATCCTTGATCCTATCAGGAGTATTTTTTTTAAGTAGCAGATACTCATTTCATTGAAAATCAAAATGATAAAGATATTGATTCAGTTTACCAATGGAATCCTGTTTGTATGCTTTTCTGACATTTGTTTAGTAAATTTCTTTGTACTATATTTTATGCTAAAGTGCTTTTAGAAATAGCTCACGCAATCGATTGTTTAACAATATTTGTAATTTACTCTTATGTTGTCTTATATTCTAACAATATATTTTGGAAGATAATAATGAGGAGACGTTGAAGTTGACATTTTTTTTTTTCTCATGAAAACTATTATGTTAATTTTATAGTCTTTCTAGGAAGAGAGCTTGTGTTGTTTGATAGTATCTCCCAACTTTAGTTTAATATCCATTTAATAAGGATTATCATTTCTAATGTTCTCAGCATTGAGAACTGTAGGGCGCTGACTCCACCCTCAGTGTTACAAGACTGTGCACAAGAGACAGCACACAGGAGCTTTTTCCACCTGTGTGGTTTATTATTGATGCTGTAATTGTGTCACTTTGCCTGGGTTCCTTCAATCTAGGGATTCAGGCTTTTTCATCTCCAAGAATGGAAGGAGTAGGATCTGTCATGCTCACAAGGTAGAGAAGAAGATCAAATGAGTTAGACGCAAAAAGCTTTGATCCCTGGATCCAAAAAGGTGAGCTTCGGTTCAGTTGCTCAGTCGTGTCCGACTCTTTGCGACCCCATGGACTTCAGCACGCCAGGCCTCCCTGTCCATCACCAACTCCCAGAGCTGACCGAAACTCATGTCCATTGAGTTGGTGATGCCATCCAACCATCTCATCCTCTGTGGACCCCTTCTCCTCCTGCCTTCAATGAGGGTCTTTTCCAGTGAGTCAGCTCTTCACATCAGGTGGCCAGAGTATTGGAGTTGAAGGTTCAACATCAGTCCTTCCAATTAACATTCAGGACTGATTTCTTTTACGATGGACTGGTTGGATCTCTTTGCAGTCCAAGGGACTCTCAAGAGTCTTCTCAAACACCACAGTTTGAAAGCATCAATTCTTTGGGGCTCAGCTTTCTTTATAGTCCAACTCTCACATCTCTACATGACTACTGGAAAAACCATAGCCTTGACTAGATGGACCTTTGTTGGCAAAGTAATGTCTCTGCTTTTTAATATGCTGTCTAGATTGGTCATAGCTTTTCTTCCAAGGAGCAAGCATCTTAATTTTGTGGCTGCAGTCACCATCTGCAGTGATTCTGGTGCCCAAAAAAATAAAGTCTTTCACTGTTTCCACTGTTTCCCCATCTATTTGCCATGAAGGTGAGCTTAAGGTCCCATATACTTTTCTGTATCCAGTGACCACCGTTATACTTGATGACCATTATACTAATCTGTCCTTTTGCTTATGGCAGGAGATGGCTTAAACAGTCATGAGCTGGAGGAGGGGTGGACTTTGAAAAATATGAAGCCCCGTCAGATCAGATCAGATCAGATCAGTCACTCAGTCGTGTCCGACTCTTTGCGACGCCATGAACTGCAGCACGCCAGGCCTCCCTGTCCATCACCAGCTCCCGGAGGTCACTCAGACTCGCATCCATTGAGTCAGTGATGCCATCCAGCCATCTCATCCTCTGTCGTCCCCTTCTCCTCCTGCCCTCAATCCCTCCCAGCATCAGAGTCTTCTCCAATGAGTCAACTCTTCGCATGAGGTGGCCAAAATACTGGAGTTTCAGCTTCAGCATCATTCCTTCTAAAGAAATTCCAGGATTGATCTCCTTCAGAATGGACTGGTTGGATCTTCTTGCAGTCCAAGGGACTCTCAAGAGTCTTCTCCAACACCACAGTTCAAAAGCATCAATTCTTCGGCGCTCAGCCTTCTTCACAGTCCAGCTCTCATATCCATACATGACCACAGGAAAGACCATAGCCTTGACTAGGCGAACCTTTGTTGGTAAAGTAATGTCTCTGCTTTTGAATATGCTATCTAGGTTGGTCATAACTTTCCTTCCAAGGAGTAAGCGTCTTTTAATTTCATGGCTGCAGTCACCATCTGCAGTGATTTTGGAGCCCAGAAAAAGAAAGTCTGACACTGTTTCCACTGTTTCTCCATCTATTTCCCATGCAGTGATGGGACCAGATGCCATGATCTTCGTTTTCTGAATGTTGAGCTTTAAGCCAACCCTTTCACTCTGCACTTTCACTTTCATCAAGAGGCTTTTTAGCCCCTCTTCACTTTCTGCCGTAAGAGTGGTGTCATCTGCATATCTGAGGTTATTGATATTTCTCCCAGCAATCTTGATTCCAACTTGTGTTTCTTCCAGTCCAGCATTTCTCATGATGTACTCTGCATATAAGTTAAATAAACATGGTGACAATATGCAGCCTTGACGTACTCCTTTTCCTATTTGGAACCAGTCTGTTGTTCCATGACCAGTTCTAACTGTTGCTTCCTGACCTGCATACAGATTTCTTAAGAGGCAGATCAGGTGGTCTGGTATTCCCATCTCTTTCAGAATTTTCCATAGTTTATTGTGATCCACACAGTCAAAGGCTTTGGCATAGTCAATAAAGCAGAAATAGATGTTTTTCTGGAACTCTCCGTAGAAACACTGATTACAGTGCAGGAAATATCAGACTGTTTGGAGACAGACAGCACTTGTAAAGAGTCAGTATGGAAAAGGGTGCGCTAACATGTCCTGAAACTTACTGTGATTACCTCTACCTGTGCTTCTATGGCCCTGGGCAGAAATAGGTCAAGAACGAGACACAAAACATGACTGCTCTCAGACAGCTTGCACTGGAATGGCAGGATTTCCTGGTTTGATTATTATTCCCCCAAACCTCCCCTTGCTCCGGATTTGTACACAGAGATATACTCATGGTGGAATACAAGAGGATTTTGTTGATTCAACTTGAAACAAGGGGAGGAGCTTTTGGAGAATCACTGTATTGGGCCTGAGTATATCATGAGATGGATTAGAAAACACCTCCAGCCTTAATTTCTGGTCTCTTACTCTTCTAGAACCTTCCATGTTATGGCACATGCATAATGTTTTCAGCTAACCAGTCTTTCCTTCCTTTTCCTCACATTTATTTGAATACCTTTCACATGCCAGGCACTGCCAGGAAACCAAAATTCTTAAAGATGCAGTTGCCCCCCATAAGGAATCAAGTAAGGAAGGCAGGTACAGAAACAGGTTGTCTTTGTACCATCAAATCCTTTTGGGTTTCCTGTTGGCTCAAAGATAGTTTCAGCTCCTCAACTTGAGTCAGTCGGGTTTTCCAACTTTCTGTTCCTCTGTTCCTTTACACTTTTAGTTTGTAAATAACTGATGATGCCCATTTGGGTCATGCCAGTCTTTCATGCCACCGCCATTCCTCTAGCTTGGGATGTCACACCTTTCCCTCTCCAAGTGCAGTTTGGTTCCATGTACTCATTGACTTAAAACATGTTTAAAACATATTTATCGTGCTAGGCTGTGGGAATATACAGATGATACCTACTTCTGCTTTCCAAAGACTTGGGTCTCAGCGGGAGTTTCCGAGTCCTGTCTCTCCCTGCTCTGCAGTGCCGTGTATTTGCCGTCGCAGCAGATGCTGCCTTGCGGTGTTGTCTGTGCGTGCTGTCTTCCCGCCGTGCTGAGAGCTCCTGAAGGGCCGAGAGCAGAGCCTGGCACAGTGCTCGCACATACGGCGTTCAGCGAGTGCTTGTTGACGGCGTTACGGTGCCTTCCAGCCTGGGCCTGGGAGGGGCTGGTGTTGTCTGCTCCCACTTCTGCTGTCCTTGCTATTTCAGATTCCCTCAAGGTGATGTTGTATCTTATTTGCACAGCATGCGATGTAACTTGTGTTTCTAGAGTGATATTAGAACTTTCTTTGACCCAGCATTTCTAAAACTGGTGAGTTTTAGAGAAATTAGTTAACAGTGGAAGTTAAAACACCATAAAGTAGATTTTATTAACAACTACGTATCTAAAGAGCTAAATACATTATTCTTTGGAAACTCGTATCTGTTAATGTGAGGATAGAGAAGTGTCCCCCCCCCAATTTTTCCACGGAAATTAATTCATGCTTATTATGAACTGCAGACATTACAGAAGAGTACAGCGTAGAGAATGAATACCCCTTTTGCTCCCACCACCGAGCAGTAATCATTAAGAGTTTGGTGAATATTCTTTCTGATTTTTTTTTTCCTATGCTTAAAGTCACTTAGATCCTTGAAGTATGTGTAGTCAGATCAATTCCCCGAAAGTACCAATTCTAATATATAACCCCTGTTTTGAAAATACATAGATAGGTAAGCCTTTCTTTTGCTCAGATAAACTTTTTAAGGCTATCCTGTGTTTAGCTCTGAGAAGACCTCCCTTTTTTGGTGGTTCTTAAATTTTCTATCCTTAAAGCTCACCCCATGTAACTCCTCCACATGCACAAAAAAGCTATTCTTTTTACAGTAAAGGCTTATTTTTGTATACAGCTTTTGATTTTCACATTTATTAACTCATTTAATTTTCATTATTGGTTTTGGTGGAGGGTAGGGGTCAGAAGAAGGGTGGCGGCCAGCCCACCCTTGTCTTGCTGTATCCGGTCCTCCGTCATGGGGAAAGTCAGTAATATTGTCCTCAGAGGCCCTTCTGGAACCTCACTGGACCCTTCCCAGGGGACTCCACTTTCAAAAACACGGATTGCTTTTCAAAGACAGAATTCTTTAATACAGAAAAGGGTTCTTTGTCTTGTGGGTATGCACGTGAGGGCTTCATTTCTTAACTTGATTTTCAGTGATTCATTATGTGATCTTCCAGCAAGTTCCTTTTCTTTCTTAAGTCTTAAAAAAAGTGTGGAGCTGATACTGAATGAAAAGAGACTAACACATGTAGTTTGAAAACTTGTGGGAGTCCTGGCAGTGGGACCTGAGTGGGATTTCAGAGAGGAGCCCGTGGTCAGACTGGTGTTGATGCTGCCGTGCTCCAGGAGGCTGGCTGACTCCTGCCCTGGGTGGGCCTTGGCTGGGACCTAGTCGTTATAAGTCTGTAAGCTAATCAGATCCCTTTGACCAGAAGATCAGGCTCTGGGGATCTGACTCTTTGAACCAAAAAATGGAAAAAGACCTGATTGATAAACTATACTTTCTTAGTTTATACTTAACCTTTATGTGCCTTTGTGAAATGGAGGAAATACGAGCACTTGTTTCATAGGGTTATTTTGAGGATTGAAATGATGTGATTCAGGTTATTCATTAATCAATATATTGAGTAGATTTGGAGTGCTTGGGAGCAGTGGCAGATGGTGATAAGTGATTAAATTCTGGATGTATTTTGAAGAGAGGGCTGACAGCATTTGCTGATGAATTGGTGGGATGTGGAGTGTGAGAGCAAGAGGAGTTGAAGAGGACTCTAAAGCTTTCGGCCTGAGCATCTTGGAAGGGTGGAGCTGCCAGTTGGCTGAAATGGGACAGTGTGGGAGGAGCAGGATTAAGGGCTAGAAACAGGAGTTTGAATTTCAGATATCCAAGTGAGATTTGGGCAAGGTAGTTGAAAAAAAAATCAGTCTGGAGTTCAGGGAAGAGGTCCAGGTTCAAGCTGTGGATTTAGGGGTCATTGGCAACAGATGGGTATATGGATGGTGTTGGTGGTAAAGACAGAGGGTGAGATGGTTGGATGGCATGGCATCACTCACGTGATGGACATGAGTTTGAGCAAGCTCCGGGAGTTGGTGATGGACAGGGAAGCCTGGCATGCTGCAGTCCATGGGGTCTCAAAGAGTCGAACACGACTGAGCAACTGAACTAACTGCTAAGTGGTAAAGATTCTGCTTGCCAGTGCAGGAGACAAGAGACGTGAGTTCGATCCCCGGGTCAGAAAGATCCCCTGGAGGAGGAAATGGCAACCCACTCCAGTATTCTTGCCTAGAGAATCTCATGGACAGAGGAGCCTGGCAGCCTGCAGTCCCTGGGGTTGCACAGCATCAGACACAACTGAAGTGATTTAGCACAGCATGGCAACAGATGGCATTTAAAATCATGGATTAGACGAGAACACTAAGGACCGATTGTAGAATGAGAAGTGCCCGGAGCGGTGAAGGCTCAGTTAGTGTTGGCAGTTGTTCCCACTGTTGCTGAAATTACTCATTATTCCTGTTTATTGGAACAGTTACAGTACTGCCAGGTGAGCCAGAATCTCTCATTTCTTTTCTTAGTGCAAATCTCTTTGAGAAAAGCAGTATTAGAAACTTCTGTAGGGAATATATCATCAGGGTCTGGGGGGCTGGGTGATCCTCCCTGAAGTCATCCACCCACAGAGCTGGATAGACTCAAGCATTGGGCTTCAGTAGACCTGGGTTTGAGTCCTAGCTTTACGAGCAGTGAAACCTTTTTCAATCTGAGCTGCTTCATTTATTCAGAGGAGGTCACCTTGCACCGATGTAGGTGGATTCAAGGAAGTAAATGTCAGATCCCTCCCCTCCACACTCACCACGGCTAGGACTCTGTCCTAGGGCCAGTCAGGGTTCCAGGGTTCCTCTGAAACTTATGGGATATTGATGTTCTTTCGCTCTGCTGCTTTTAAAGACCTATCCCAACTACTAGCACTTGTGAATAATGATGACCTTCCCTCGTGAGATGTGATTCATTGCAGTTAATTAGATTATAGTTTATATTTCTTTAATTACAGTTTAATCTTCTTAATGGGATTTAGAAGACAAGTTTGTCTTACAGCATCACATATATTCTTTTTGAATGCAGATGAAGATATTTAGTGTTCATTCCTAAAGGCTTCAGCTTTCAAAGGGGAGTGATTATCTCTGCTTAACCCATGAAAATAGACAGCAGAGTTACCATTTCTGAGCCCTCGTGACCCTTTGTAGCAGCCAGAGCAAAACTGGCTTCTCTTGGTAGTTCCTTATATGGTCTTCAGGAAGGCTATTTAAGGAGCAGTTCTAATACCACAGCTGTTGAATCTGTCTGATGGATGGTGTGGACCACTCCAAGAAGTAGTAGATTCCTCATTGTTAGAAATGTTCAGATCAGATCAGATCAGTCGCTCAGTCATGTCCAACTCTTCATGACCCCATGAACTGCAGCACGCCAGGCCTCCCTGTCCATCACCAGCTCCCGGAGGTCACTCAGACTCACGTCCATCGAGTCAGTGACGCCATCCAGCCATATCATCCTCTGTCGTCCCCTTCTCCTCCTGCCCTCAATCCCTCCCAGCATCAGAGTCTTCTCCAATGAGTCAACTCTTCGCATGAGGTGGCCAAAATACTGGAGTTTCAGCTTGAGCATCATTCCTTCCAAAGAAATTCCAGGATTGATCTCCTTCAGAATGGACTGGTTGGATCTTCTTGCAGTCCAAGGGACTCTCAAGAGTCTTCTCCAACACCACAGTTCAAAAGCATCAATTCTTTGGCGCTCAGCCTTCTTCACAGTCCAGCTCTCACATCCATACATGACCACAGGAAAGACCATAGCCTTGACTAGGCAAACCTTAGTTGGTAAAGTAATGTCTCTGCTTTTGAATATGCTGTCTAGGTTGGTCATAACTTTCCTTCCAAGGAGTAAGCGTCTTTTAATTTCATGGCTGCAGTCACCATCTGCAGTGATTTTGGAAATGTTCAAGCAGGTGCAAATATCCAGTTATAAAGTAAGTTGTGGAGATGCAGTATACAACATAGTGATTAGAGTTAATAATACTGTATTGTATATCTGAAGACTGTGAAGAGAGTAGATCTTAAAAGGTCTCATCACAAGAAAAAAACTTGCTTAACTGTGATGGATGTCAACAAGACTCACCGTGGTGCTCACTTCTCAGTATACGCAAACATTCAACCGACGTGCTGTCTTGGTTGTTTAGTCACTAAATCATGTCTGACTCTTTTGCGACCCCATGGAGTGTGGCTCACCAGGCTCTTCTGTCCATGGGATTCTCCTTGCAAGAATACTGGAGTGTGTTTTTGCCATTCCCTTCTCCAGAGGATCTTCCTGATTCAGGGCTTGAACCTGCATCTCCTGCATTGGTGGGCTTATTCTTTACCATTGAGCCACGGGAAACCTAATACGTTGCATACCTGCGACTAATATAATGTTATGTATCAATTATGTCTCAATTTAAAAAAAGACCATACTCTTTCATTGTAGAAACAGATATGTTAAAAAAAAGTTTTTCCCCTGCCTTGGTATCTCATGTCCCAGAGAAAGCCTTTGTAACCTGTTATGTCCATATTCTCTTAGATTTCCTTTTATCTGTTTAGATAGTTCCCAAAATATGATTACCTGTTTTTTCATTTCTTATTTAGAGAATGTGATTGGTTCTTAGGAGCCATTAAGCCATTTGATTTTCCTTTGTTATTTATCCTCTGGGATTTATACAGAAATAATAGGTCACCAATATTGCCTTTGTGTTGTTTAACTCTCTGCCTGGAAAATGTTAAATTCTCAAATACTGTAAATCATTTGCACCCTGTGGTCCCTTTGGAAAGCTTTTAAAATAGTTTCTTTAAATAGCTATAGTACTCTAAGTATCACCCATTACCTTTTTATTGCCCATTTTCTTCAAAGGAGACGTGAGTAAATATACCAACAATTTTATTTTTATTGATTCTATGACCTTTTCATTAAAATAGCCACTTGACAATAAAGCAAATCCATATCTAGACTTCTAAACATTTATGAGGCAACTTCTTTAATTAGATCTTCAGAAATGTTGTAGCCCTTAATGGAGCTCTTTCAGAATGCTGTCATTGAGCTGCGTAGAGTAATATAAACTGCTGCTTGCATAGTACCCCCACTAGCATTTAGTAGAATTTATTGGTAATCACGGTCCCCTGAAAGACAAGTACTGACATTTAGTTCTGTAGCCTTTTGTCATGTGTGCTAGTTCAGCTTATTGCGACCCCATGAATTGTAGCCACTAGATTCCTCTGTCCATGGGCCTCTCCAGATAAAATGCTGGAGTGAGTTGCGATGCCCTCTTTCAGGGGATCTTGCTGACCCAGGGATTGAACCCAGGTCTCCTGCGTTGCAGATAGATTCTTTACCATCTGAGCCACCAGGGAAACCCCTTTGCCATGAAAGTGAAAGTCGCTCAGTCATGTCTGACTCTTTGCCACCCGATGGAGTATACAGTCCATGGAATTGTCCAGGCCAGAATACTGGAGTGGGTAGCCTTCCCCTTCTAGAGGGTATCTTCCCAACCCAGGGATCGTACCCAGGTCTCCTGCATTGTAGGCGAATTCTTTACCAGCTGAGCCACCAGGGAAGCCTCATGCTATGCTATGCTATGCTAAGTCACTTCAGTCGTGTCCGACTCTGTGTGACACCATAGACAGCAGCCCACCAGGCTCCTCCGTCCCTGGGATTCTCCAGGCAAGAACACTGGAGTGGGTTGCCATTTCCTTCTCCAATGCATGGAAGTGAAAAGAGAAAGTGAAGTCGCTCAGTCATGTCTGACTCTTAGCGACCCCATGGACTGCAGCCTACCAGGCTCCTCCGTCAGTGGGATTTTCCAGGCAAGAGCACTGGAGTGGGGTGCCATTGCCTTCTCCGGGGAAGCCTCATACATACTACTAAAGTGTAACAACCCTTTAGGTGCCTGATAGACTAAAAATACTTACATGTTTGTAGAATCCTGGGTTCATTACAGCATTTTTTTTCATACTGTAGAATTGTGAAATTGTCTATAAGTGGATTATAACTGAAGTTGAATAATTTATCATTGCTGCTCTCGAATTACTTTTAAAGCCTGAGATTTTTCAATGGGCAGGTTTGGGCAATAAGCATTAGCTTTATTTATTTATTTATTTTTGGGCCATCCTCCGTGACATTGCAGGATCCTAGTTCCTTGATCAGGGATTGAACTCATGCCCCCTTGCAGTGTAAGCAGAGTCTTAACTGGATCACCAGGGAAGTCCCACTAACCGCTTTAAAAAATTTGTTTTTAGAACATTCTTACTTGGTACCACTTTGTTTTTCAAGGCCAAACTTGCCAGTTATTCCAGGTGCCTCTTGATTTCCTACTTTTGTATTCCAGTCCCTAATGATGAATAGGACATCTTTTTTTTGGTGTTAATTCCAGGAGGTCTTCTGGATGTTCATAGAACCGATCAACTTCAGCTTCAGCATTGGCGGTTGGGGCATAGACTTGAATTACTGTGATGTTTAATGAACCGAGATCATTCTGTCATTTTTGAGATTGCACCCAAGTACTGCATTTTGGACTCTTATTGATTATGAGGGCTACTCTGTTTATTCTGTGGAGTTCTTGCCCACAGTAGTAGGTATAATGGTCATCTGAAGTAGATTTGCCCATTCCCATCCAGTTTTAGTTCACTGATTTCTAGGATGTCAGTGTTTGTTCTTAACCATCTCCTGCTTGACCATGTCCAGTTTACCTTGATTCATGGACCTAACATTCCACGTCCCCATGCAGTACTGTCCTTTGCAGCATCAGATTTTACCTTCATCACCACATCACAGCTGAGCGTCATTTCCGCTTTGGCCCAGATGCTTCATTCTTTCTGGGGCTGTTAGTAGTTCTCCTGTGCTGTTCCCCAGGAGCATATTGAACACCTTCCAACCTGGGGGACTCATCTTTCTATGTCCTATCTTTTTGTCCTTTTATACAGTTCATAAGCTTTTCATGGCACGTATAATGGAGTGGTTTGCCATTCCCCACTTCTCCATTCCATCTTCCTCCTCCATCTTACCTGAGAAACCTGTGTGCGGGTCAAGAAGCAACAGTTAGGAACCCTGTATGGAACAGCTGATTGGTTCAAGATTGAGAAAAGTGTACGACAGGGCTGTCAGCTGTCACCCTGTTTGTTTAACCTGTATGCTGAGCACAGCATGAGAAATGCAGGGCTGGATGAGTTACAAGCTGGAATCAAGATAGGCGGGAGAAACATCAACAACCTCAGATATGTGGATGATACCACTCTAATGGCAGAAAGTGAAGAGGAACTAAAGAGCTTCTTGATGAGAGTGAAGGAAAGAGTGAAAGAGCCGACTTAAAATTAAATGTTAGTTAAAAATCTGAGATCATGGTATCTGGCCCCGTTACTTCATGCAAATAGAACGGGAAAAGGTAGATGTAATGGCAGATTTCCTCTTCCTGGGCTCTGAAGTCTTTGCAGATGGTGACTACAGCCATGAAGTCAGAAGATGATTGCTTCTTGGCAGGAAAGCTATGACAGACCTAGATAGTGTGTTGAGACATTACTCTGCCGACAAAGGTCCGTATAGTCAAGGCTATGGTCTTCCCACGGTCATGTATGGTTCTGAGACCTGGACCCTGAAAGAGGCAGAATGCCAAAGAACTGGGGCCTTCAAAATGTGGTGCTGGAGAAGACTCCTGCAAGTCCCTTGGACCTCAAGGAGATCAAACCAGTCAAGGGAAATCAACCCTGAATACTTGTTGGAAAGACTGATTCTGAAGCTCTAGTATTTTGGTCATCAGCAAACAGTTGACTCTTTGGAAAAGTCCCTGATGCCGGGAAAGATTGAGGGCAGAAGGAGAAGAGAGCATCAGAGGATGAGGTGGCTGGTTGGCATCACCAATGCAATGGACATGAACTTGGGCAAACTTCAGAAGACGGTGAGGGACAGGGAGGCCTGGCATGCAACAACAGTTTGGTACCATAGTACCTATCTGACTGTATTGTTGGCTTTTAAAAATAAGCATCTTGAAGGCATTTTATTAGTTTTGCTTGATAGATGCTCAATGAGGATGTTGAAAGAATAGATAAAATATTCACAGTTGAGTTATTTGCCCCTTGTAGTTTTATGTTGTACAATAACACTCGCACTAAAATAGACTGTTCAGTCTGCTAACCTCCCAATTCCAGTTACCCTGGGTTCTAACTTCATTGTCTGCCTTTGTGTGCTTGGTCAGTGCAGAGGGGAGTTTTACATACAGAGGAAAGAGGCAAATTGAATGATCAGAAGTTCTAAAGTAGATTCTAATTTCTGAAGCTTCTCCTAAACAGGATTGCTTGAAATCTGGACCTTTTATTTCTGTGAGTTCTCCGAGGAAAAGGTCTGTGGTCCATCACTCCGTTATCAGAAATGTCTGGTGGCACTTCCCTGATGGTGCAGTGGGTGGGACTCTGTGCTTCCACTGCAGAGGGTCCGGGTTTGATCCCTGCTCTGGGAACTAAGATCCCACATGCTGAGCAGCCAAAAAGTAAATAAAAATAAATATAATTAGAAATGTGTGGCACTCAGTAAGTCCTCAGTAGATGTTGAAGGAATGAATTGGTTATCTTTGTGATTTGTTCTCTGGGGACTTCTCTGCTATCATTTGTCACTAAAAACCTTGCTGTGTTAAAAGGTTTGTGCTGGAGTATATAATTAGTGGTAAGGAACTGGATGTTTTCATCTATCTAATTACCTCTAGTGACCGCAGTGACTTTGCTTGGTATTATCATTACCATTTAGCAGATGAGAAAATAAGCTCAAAGAGGATAAGTTACTTGAACAGAGTTGGTGAAAGAAAGAGGTAGAACCCTGGCTTGGCATACTGCCTGGAGTCTGTACCTGCTCTCAGGATTAACAGGCTCTTGATGAATTGTTCTTGGTACCAATAAAGCTGGATATAGGAAATTCAATTTTGTGGAGCCCCAAGAGGATAGCACTTTATGCGTTGAAAACGTTTTTGAGGACTTCAACTCTGAGTGGCCCTGAATCTGACCAAAAATTTTCCCTGAGGAGTATTTTCAGTTGCTTGGAAGTTGGGGAATAATGGAGGCAGGATGCTGGAGGAGAAGGACCAGATGAGAAAGATGTAGCATGAAGGATCAGAGTTGGTTTGTTTTTTAAATTGTAACACATTTAAAATAAGCAAGGATAAAGACTAGTGCAATAATTGTACCCACCACAAAGCTAACTAAACTTTGATATGATGTTTATTTCAGGTCTTAAAGGAAGAAATCATTACAGCTATACCTGAAGCCCTTGGTACATCCCACTTTGTATTGGTTTTATTCATATGTTAGAGTTTCTGTTCATATTGATAAATAGAAAATTTTAGTACATTCATTATTAACTGCTAAGTACTGTTATAGAGTGTGAATATGCCCTTATTTTCTCTAGCTGATGATGATTTAGGATGTTTCCATTAATTTGCAGCCTCCCCATTGTGACAGTAAGCACTTTTTTTGCTCCTCTCTGCACATGTGTGTCTGCCTAGGAGAGAAAGAGCTGTGTATGTTCGCTTCCTTCTGCTACATCTTCTCAGATGGCACTCTCTCAAGTAGGGGCTGGTTTACAGTCCTGCCATGGTGCATGAGTGCAGGAGAGATGCTAAGCCAGAGAAAGGAAGGCATGAGGAGGAATATCCTGGGAAAACTTGACTATTTAAAGAAAATCAGAAATATATGGGAAAGGGTAAAGAATGCCTGCCAATGCAGGAAACACAAGTTCAGTCCCTGGGTTAGGAAGATCTCCCGGAGAAGGAAATGGCTACCCACTCCAGTGTTCTTGCCTGGAGAATTCCATGGACAGAGGAGCCTGGCGGGCCACAGTCCATGGGGTCACAGAGGTGGATATGCCTGAGTGACTAACACTTTCCCTGGTGGACTAGTGGTTAGGACTCTGCCTTCCAGTGCAGGGGGTGCAGATTTGGTCCCAGGATGGGGAACTAAGATCCCACATGCCACAGGGTGCAGCCAAAAAAACCCCAATACAGGATTGTTAATCAACTATACGTCAATAAAAGTTTTTTTGTTTGGTTGGGTTTTTTTTGAAATATATCAGTACAGTAAAAGGAATCTCTTGCAGAAAAAAAGCTATTAATCTTAGCTCATTTTCCTTCTTTAAGATCGAGTGAATTTTTATTGAGCTTAAACAAAGCTTTTATGTCAAATATGCTGAAAATTTTGCCTGATCACACTGTTTGTATGCTTCAGAATCTGCTGAGTGCTACTGAAATGCCACATGAGAACAAGCAAAACTGAATGACTTCTTTGTTTTTACTGGGGCAGGTGAAATTTGAATAACATAGTATGAAGAGTCCTATCATTTAAAAAAAAACGTAATAGTTTTCTTGTGTATTTTCTTTTGGGAGTGTAATTTAAGTTGAACTTAGAATTGAGTCTTCTACAATTTAAAAAAAAATCTGATTATGGAGCCAAGCCTTTGTTCCAGTCAGAAAAATTCTATACCTACCAAAAAAAAAAAAAAAAAAACCACATGATTTTGTTCATAACAATCTATTAACTATGTCCTAATCATAGCATCGCTTGGGCCTGTTAGCAGGAAATAAAATAAAAAGTTGTCTGCTAGCTTCTTTTTTTGTTTTTCACTTGAAGAATCACAAACTTACAATATTAAATCAGTTTCAGGTGTATAACATGATTTAATATTTCTGTACATTACAAAATGATCACCATGATATCTGTCACCATACAAAGTTATTACATTAATATTGACTATTTCCTATGCTGTTCAGGACATCCTCATTTATTTTATAACTGGAAGTTTGTGCCTCTTAATTCTCTCCATCTATTTTGCCCGTCCTCCACCCCCTCCCCTTCAACCAGAATCTTTCTTCTCTTTTTGCCCTTGGTCACTCTTGTAATAGTGTTATAGTTACAATCTCACAATCCAGAAGGAATAAGGAGGTAGTGGGAAGGGAGGGAGAGGACACAGACCAGTGGTTTTCAGCACGAAGCTGGGTGGTGGGCTGGTACTAGCTAGCACTCATCTGCAGAAGCCAGCCATTCTGTCGGGCACAATGACCCTGTGATAGCACGTGCTGGCGCTTCATGAATTGGAGCCCATTCTTATTTTATAGTAAGTGAGCCCGCTTTGCAGGGATGAGGACTGTTTTTCTTCAGGGCTCTGCACATCCCCAGGTGATGCAGAAACCTTTGAAAACCCCTGGCTTCTATCAGGTGACCCTACCGGAGCCTTTTCCTACCCACACCATTCTCTTTGCGTGGAATCCTCTCCTCTCGTCTTCTCCGGATTAAGCCTATCTTCTTTTGGTGGTTCTCAGACTTCTTATTCTCAAGATTTCTTTGTACACTTAAAATTTACTGAGGACCCACCTGCCATAGTGGTCCAGTGGTTAAGAGTCCACCTTCCAATGCAGGGGATATGAGTTCAAGCCCTGATTGAGGAACTGTGATCCCATATGCCTCAGTGAAAGCCCAGACCCACAACTGAGACCCAACACAGCCAAATAAAAATAATAAGTATTTTTAAAAAATTACTGAGGCCCCAAAGAGCTTTTATGTGGGTTATACTGATCAACATTTACCATATTGGCAGTTGAAACAGAAATTTAAAAATACTTATTCATTTTAAACAATAAGCCCCTTTACTTTGTTAGCATTAATAAATATATATGTGTCTGTGTGCTAAGTTGTGTCCGACTCTGTGTGACACTATGGACCAGAGCCTGCCAGGCTCCTATGTCCATGGACTTGTCCAGGCAAGGGTACCAGAGTGGGTCGCCATGCCCTCCTCCAGGGGATCTTCCCAACCCAGGGATCGATCCCACATCTCTTACATCTCTTGCATTGGCAGGTGGATTCTTTACCACTAGTGCCACCTAGGAAGCTCCAATAAATAATATATTTTTATGAAAAATATTCCCATTCCTTTGGAAAATGTGGCTAGAAGGCTTTTAGACAGTGTTTTGCATTTTATAAACTGGCTAGGAAGATGGTTGGATTCTTGTCTACATTGGGTCCATCACTCATTGGTAAAGTGGAAAAGGCAAATGATTTTAGTATTTTTATGAAAATAGTTTGACCTCGTGGAGTCCCCTAAAAGGGTTCCCAGGACCCCCAGGACTCCTGAATCTCACTTTTGAGAATCGTTGCTTTAGATCTCAGTTCTGTGGTCACTTCTCCAGCGAAGCCTTCCCTGACGTCCCTCACAGGTCAGACTTTCCTATTTTATGCCTTTATGTTACACCTCTCATTTGTACTATTTATTAAAGTACCATCTTTAATGTTCTATTTCTGCTACTTGGCTCCTTGAGATTTGGGATCCTGTATCACAGTTATATCCTCAGCCCTTATGCAAGGGCCTGCCCCTGTGCTGGGCATTCAGGACATATTTGAATAAATAAATGAGTAAATCAGTTTAAATAAGCAGACTTCTTGGGTTCAACTTGATTATAGACTTTGCCTTGAAATGTAAAACCTTGTCTGATCTCTACCTGGTGTCTGCATTTACAGCATCTGTTCATTTCCTTTTTTTTCCAGGCTGATCCTTGCTAAAACTATTGCAGGGCCATTAGGCCCTGGGTCTGCCAAGCATTCTGTTCATGCTCTGTCTGACCCATTGCACCACATTATAGTTCCCTCACCCCCCTCACTAATTTTTTAAAAGTAGTTTATTTATTTTTTTTCCTATCTGTTTATTTACTTGGCTGCACTGGGTCTTAGTTGCTGCATGTGGAATCTAGTTCCCTGACCTGGAATCAAAACTGGGCCCCCTGCATCGAGAGCACAGTGTTTTCGCCACTAGACCACCAGAGAAGTCTCTTTATTTATTAAAAAAAATTCTCTAAAGAAAGATGATCATGAGATTATCATGATTTTTATTTTGTATGTTTCTGTATTTTTCAAAATTTCTGTGAATAAACCTGTGTTAACTTTCAGATGAGAAAAGAGACTTATTACACCTGGAGGTAATGTATCACACTGTAGTTGAGGAAGTTTCATGACCCCATCTGTGGCCGTTTTCATACTCCTCACTCCAGTGTAACCGGCAATTTAGTATCTGTTTTAGATGTTTTCCTTTTTTGTCATTTCATTATAAATGGAATCATACCTTATATGGTTATGTGTCAGATTTCTCTTACTTAGCATGATGTTTCTTAGGTTCATCCATGCAGTAACATGTATCAGTATTATATTGTACGAATTTTGTGTTTATCCATTTGCCAGTTGATGGCCATTTGGATTGTTTCTACTTTTTCACTAGTATGACTCATTTCCTGGTGACTTGAATAGTAAAGAATCTTCCTGCAATGCGGGAGACCCAGGTTTCATCCCTGAGTCAGGAAGATTCCCTGCAGAAGGGAATGGCTACCCACTCCAGTATTCTTGCCTGGAGAATGCCATGGACAGATGAGCCTGGTGGCTACAGTCTGTGGAGTCACAAACAGTTGAACACGCCTGAGTGACTAACACTTTCACTTTTTCATGACACATTTACATCCAATTCTTGTGAACAGTTTTCATTTCTCTTGGGATGGAACATTGAATGGAATCATTGGGTCATATCATAAGCTGTTGAACTTTTAAAGAAACTGCCAGACTCCTTTATACAGTGACTGCATCATTTTATCCCCCCCACCCCGCCCCCGCCCCAACTAGATTCTTGAGAAACTTGTTGAGAAAAGGGATTGTGACTTGTTTATCTTTTTAGTCCCCTTCTCCATGGCCCACTAGCCTGTCTTAGCATATGCGTGTATGCTAAGTCTCTTCAGTTGTGTCCTATCAGCCCTGGGATTTCTTTGGAAGGAATGATGCTAAAGCTGAAACTCCAGTACTTTGGCCACCTCATGCGAAGAGTTGACTCATTGGAAAAGACTCTGAGGCTGGGAGGGATTGAGGGCAGGAGGAGAAGGGGACGATAGAGGATGAGATGGCTGGATGGCATCACTGACTCGATATACGTGAGTCTCAGTGAACTCCGGGAGTTGGTGATGGACAGGGAGGCCTGGCGTGCTGAGATTCATGGGGTCGCAGAGTCGGACACGACTGAGTGACTGAACTGAATTGAACTGAACTGTGTGACCCTATGGACTGTAGCCCGCCAGGCTCCTCTGTCCATGGGATTCTCTAGGCAAGAATACTGGAATAGGTTGCCGTGCCCTCCTCTAAGAGATCTTCCCTACCCAGAGATTGAACTCATGTCTCATGTCTCATGTCTCCTGCATTGACACGCAGGTTCTTCACCACTAGCGCCACTTGGGAAGCCCCACTTAGCATATAGTTGACACTTAATTTTTATTGAATGTGTCACATTGGATTTGAAAAGACATGCTACAATTACAAGTAAATATAAAAATTTTGACCTAAGAGAAATCATGTTCCCAGTGCATGAGTTACTTACAGGTTCTTCATTTCTCAATTGTCTTGCACCTCAGAATGTGTAGGGTGGATGGTATGGAGGAGTAGAAAGAAAGTCCAAGAGAGGGGATATGTGTATGCATATGTATGCATATGATTGATTCACTTTGTTGTACAGAGGAAACCAACATAACATTGTAAAGCAAGTATACCCCAATTAAAAAAAAAATACATAGGATATTCTGTAGGTGTTTTGATTTCCAAACAGGAATTATGGTGATCAGGTATTTTTAAAATGTTTGTTATACATGGACATCATTCTGTCAGCAGACATTTGTTTTGTCCAGGTCCCAGGCCCTATAGTGTAAACTGGATAGTCTTGATCCCTACTTGATCCCTACCCTCAAGGATGTGTGGTCTAGCCATCTGCTTTAGGAGTCAGCTGGCTTTTTCTGTAAAGGACTGAATACTAAATGCTGAGATTTGAGGGCCATATGGTCTTGGTTACAAGCATTCACCTTCGCATCGTGACCCCAAAGTGGCCACAGACACCCAGTAAACTAGTGAGTGTGGCCGTATTCCAGTACAGCTCTGTTTACAAAAACGAGAGGAGACTGAACTTGGCACATGGGCTGTAGGTGCTGACTCTTGATCTAGTTCGTTCGTTTTTCTGTCTCTAACTCTTCTATCCAGAGCAGCAATTTTCGTATTTTCAATGAAACTTTCAGCGTCTTATTTGCTAGAATTAGGTGAGGTGAGATTGTTGAAGAACTTGATTTCATGCAAACAACTAAAAGCTAATGCTCGTTTTTTTCTTTTGCACTTTTATCTAGGACATTTTATTTCCTTACGTCAAAGAAAATGTTAAAGAGTATCTGCAGACACATTGGGAAGAAGAGGAGTGCCAACAGGATGTCAGTCTTTTGAGGAAACAGGTTGGGACGTTTCTGTTCCCTTGCTTACACATTCCCAAGGGTGTTAGAGCTGCAGATGCCTGAAAGCTTAGAATATGCCCTGGGCTTATTTTAAAATAAGCGCTCTGGATTCACAGAGCGTGGAAGTTGCCGTGACTTGCCTGCTTAGAAATCCACATAATTAAACAGCCAGATCAAGACAGTTTATTGTCTCCACAGTTGCCTGTTTCTTGAGCTGTTTCAGTTGCATACAAATATCACGTATTTATAAATAAACTAAGTCATTTCTGGGTGGAATGCAGGAAGGTCTTGTGCCATTTCGTCACATTTTTCATGAGTGTCTCCTTGTGACCACAGTTCATCACCTCGTTCTCCACTGTCTCCTCCCCAGGCGTAAGCCCTGATGCCCGGCCACAGAACTCCTGGGCCCACACCTCTCACCCCAGCTCACTCTCGGCCCAGTCTTCTTTTTTTTTAATTTAAAAAATTTTTATTTATTATTTACTTTATTTTTTGGCTGCACTGGGTCTTCATTGCTATACAGGCTTTTCTCTAGTTGCGGTGAGCAGGGCTACTCTCTAGTTGCGGTGCAAGAGCTCACTGCAGTGGCAACTTCTCTTGTTGCAGAGCATGGGCTTTAGGGCACGTGGGCTTCCGTCGTTGCAGCTCCCGGGCTCTGGAGCACAGGCTCAATAGTTGTGGCTTACAGGCTTAGTTACTCCGTGGCACGTGGGATCCTCCTGGACCAAGGATCGAACCTGTGCCTCCTGCATTGGCAGGCGGATTTTTTACCACTGAGCCGCCAGGGATGCCCCTCTGCCCAGTCTTTATCCCTGCCTTCAGTCTCCCATGCTCTCTTCTGCTCTGACTCCTACCACTGTGCTCTGTGGAACTCCTCTTCTGTTGTTTTATTTATTAAAATTGCTTCACTGGCAAAGGTCTTACGTACTGTGCAGAGCAAACTCTCTGGCGATTCTTTCTGGAGTTAATTTTCTACATGGGACAATGTGGGAGGCTGTGAAAGTTCTTTCATGTTAGCAGTTTGGATTGAAAAGAAACACAGCCTTTGGGGCATGGGGCATTTGGGTTTGTTAAATTTTCCACAAAACTCAGGGTTAGTCTGAAACATTCCCCTCTTCACCTTTTTTGGTGTCTCAGCACTTGTTGTGGAAACATACATATGTCTTCCCCCATTGTAGTACACGAATCATTGTGTCTTCGGGGGTTGGGCATACACATTGTCACTGGCTCAATAGCTGTTAGGGTTTGCAAGATGTGGGCCGATTGCAGGAGTATCTGAACCAACCCCAGGCATCGCTTCACTGGTTTCTTTTCACTGAATTCCAGGCATAAGCTAAGCTTTTCTTGATTTTTTCCTCAGTTATAATGCAGAGAAAATGATCAGATTTAACTGAAGCCCTGGTTTGATCCTAGTCAGTGAATCAACAAACCAGGTCTTATTATAATAACATTTTATCATTTTGTGCTCTCTCTTCTCACATACAACATGCCTCTCGGTTTAAGTTTCAGCTTTAGTGATGCAGGAAAGCGGTTGTAAACTTATTAACTATAATCCACTGTTTTTTAGGAATCATTCATTCCAGTCCCAAAGCCTAGGATACTTTAATTTGTGACAATGCTCGGAACTCAAGGCAGTTGGGGAAAGTTGGTCTGCTAGTTTGCAGGTATCGTTTAAGGGATCTCTTCACAGATTTCGTGTTGTTGATGACTTTTGAAGGCTGAAGAGGACTCCCACCTGGATGGGGCTGTTCCGATCCCGGCAGCCTCTGGTAACGGGGCGGACGACCCGCAGTGGATGATCCAGGCCGTGGTGGATAACGTGTACTGGCAGATGTCCCTGGACCGGAAGACCACGGCGCTGAAGCAGCTGCAGGGCCACATGTGGAGGGCGGCATTCCAGGCCGGGCACATGAAAGCAGAGTGCGTAGCTCCTCAGGACACTCAACACTTCATCCACCCCTAAAGCAGATGCATTTTCCACTAGTTTTCTCTCTCCAGGGCAAGTTGCGTGACTTGCAAAGTAGCTAAAAAATCAGCATTCTTTTTACTCCAACGAGTGAGTGTGGTGTTTTTTTTTCCCCAAAGCTGGAATAAATTTAGTTCACCCAGCTAAATTGCCCAGGCCTATATCTGGCTTGGTGTGGTGGTTGGAAACTTTTAACCCCAGCCTTAGAAAACGGCGACTTCCGTGAGCTCAGTCATACCTGATCCTTAGGGTGTGAGTGCCAGCGCCGTTGGGTGCTTCCCGGGACTGTGATGATTACCGGCTTCCGCTCTGTTGGAGAAGCGAGATGCTGTGAAATGATGCATCTGCCACCGCAAGCTTCCTCAGTCGGCAGTGCCGCTTTTCGACAGACCCTGGGGTCAGAGCACTCCTGCCGGAGGAGCCTCGTGAGTCCTGTGTTGCTAGGAGAGTTTTAGTAAGTCACATCTATTAGGATTTTAGGGCATTGCCTGATGTAAAGCCTGGGATCCAAGACTGTTACTAGCTGTTTATATTTCTTTTTTCTGTCGATTGAGATGCCATTCCTTTAGGTGCTTTACAAGGGGGCTTCTACCTTTTAAGGATGCTTGAGAATTTCAGGATAGGCCAGTGATGTGGAAGTGGAAGTGTTAGTTGTAAAACACCCAGAGGAGTGGCGCTAGGAGACCGTGGAGTCAGCCCTGTCTTCTCGCAGACTTAGTTCCTTAATTATAAAACCAAGAGCTTGAAATAAATCATCTTAGATGTCTGAGCCCTGCTTTGGAGCAATATCAGTCTGTAGATTCAACATAGAATAATCCTGCCTCTGAGTGAAAAGTAACATACGAAGTAACTCACAATTATGGGAACTGGTTTTGAACTAAGTCGTCGATCCCTTTCCTTCAATTTGTGTAATATATTGAGTTGTGTTTCATCCAGCAGAAGGCTTCTCTGACGTTTTCCAGGTACTCCTTTATAACAGACTGGTTCCACCTCCCAGGTGTTTTGTGTTTCTCTTTTCACCCACTTCCTGTGATGTTCCCTCCCTGAACGGAACACATCGTAGAATTGGTGAACAAGTTAGTGTCAGGACCCAGAAAACCAGACACGACGCTTTGCCGATCAGCCAATATGAGGTGGTACATGTCTCTTAACTGATTTGTTCCATACTTTTTTTCTGCAGAGTAAAACTTGAAGTTTTCTTAGTTCTCAAGAAATGTAGTTCTGTTTTCTAGCTAATCGAAGACAAATAGCTTTGAGCCCCCCGATTTTTTTTTTTTTAGTTGTTTGACTACAGATCTTTCTAAAAGCAGTTCTTTGCTTTCTTAAGGCACACTGGACATAACCTTTTCTAGTCATGAGCTAATCAAAGATTACACAGCAGTACAATATTACTGTTTTTTGCTTTTTTGAATTCCTCAGGAATTCCATAGGACTTCAAGCATTTGCTTTCTTATTTTATCTCTCTGTCCATAATCACTTTTTACTGTCATTAGGGTGACTGTGTGTCCCCTCTCCACTGAAACTGCTTCTAATCTGTGACCGTGGCACTCTGGGGACCCGCTCATGACATCTGCGGGAGCTCACAGCCTCGTGGAGGTGCTTTCCCTGGTGTCCATTTGTACACAAATAGAGAAACTCATGGCAGCTGTGTGACTGGTTTTCATCCGGCTGGAATAGCCTCTTCCTGCATTTTGCCCGTGTGCTCTTCCCTCTAGGTTCTTTGAAGATGTGGTTCCAGCCGTCCGGAAGTGGCGAGAGGCTGGGATGAAGGTGTATGTCTATTCTTCAGGGAGCGTGGAAGCGCAGAAACTATTATTTGGGCATTCTACAGAGGGCGACATTCTTGAGGTAGGTGGCCCGATTATTTTGTTTTTTGGACACCGTCAAAGCATAAAATAGTGACTGTGAGTGCTACAGTTATAAACTAAGTCAGCATTCAGGTAATTGCCTTTGCATATGCTGTGCGAGTTGGAAAAAGTGGAAAAAACAGGGAATACATTATGAAAGGGAGAACTGTAGCCCTGGTCCCAGGCTTTGAACCACTTTGTAGAAGTTCTTACACTTGGCTGCCCATAAGGAACCTGGGAAGTTTGTTAAGGATGCAGATCCCTGGGCCCCACTTCATAGTGCATCTTGTCTCAGAAGGTCTGGGGTGAGGGTCATGCATGTGCATTTAAAAATATCCACCCCAAGTGATGCTGGTGACTAGTATTAAAACTAGCTATATGTATCCACATATGTATATAGATCAACCTGTCTGTCTATATGTCCATCCACATCCACATTTATTCATCACAGATAAATAAGACCTGAGTTAGCTTATAAACCAGCTATCTTGTCAATATTAGAAAGTTGTCAGCCCAGAGGAAGGGAACCGATGGCTTTTGGTTGTTGAAGGTGTCAGGTAAGATGTGTGATAGCGGCACATAACTTTGTGGTGGTGGTGTAGTCTCTAAGTCGTGTCCAGCTCTGGCGACCCTATGTGGGGTATAGCCCTCCAGACTCCTCTGTCCATGGGATTTCCAGGAAAGAGATACTTGAGTGGGTTGCCATTTCCTTCTCCAGGGGATCTTCCTGACCCTGGGTCTCAGAAAAGGGCACACAGACTTTTTGAGTGCCTGAGAGGACATGGCAGTTTCATTTGTTTCCAGTACTTTGGAGACAGATTTTATTTTAGCAGAATCCTCATTGTTCTCGAAGAGAAGTGGCCATGTTATTGCACAAAATGACTTCAGGCCACCTATGAACACTTCTTGCACCTGAGAAAGGCCTGGCTAGCTTTTCTGTTCCACCGTCCTTGCGCCCCCTGGTGGACAGGATGGTCATTGGAAAAGGGAAAGAAATGCTGAGTAACTGAATACAGGCCAAACTTAATGTTACACAACAGTTAACTCAGCTAACTATTTTTTTAAAGTAAATATTTATTGACCCTTTACCATATGCAGAGAAAGGTTTGGCTTTGGAGATTGTCACAGTCTATTTTACTTTCCTTCTTTTCATCTTCCAGAATCCCCAGTTTTCTTCTTCCAGATGTTTATTTCTATAAAACCTTACTTTATTTTTCATAGCCTCCACAAAGTTCTCTATGAAGTAGACCTACAGGGGATATTTCTTGAGTTCTAAATCAAATATTAAATAAAATGCTTTCATCGATAAAACCCTTTCATTGTTTGGTAACTATTCTCCTCTGAATACAGATTTAAGTTTCTTTTCTGCTATCTCTGATAAAACAATCAGGTCATAGGAGACAGGACATAATAATTACCTACTAGGTTCAGTAATGAATACTTTATTCTCCACTTGCTCATTGTGAGACAGACTTGAGAAAGAAAATAGGCAAAACCATTCTTAACTTTAAAAATCATAATATTAATATACCTTAATTTCTTTCAGTGATTGTTTTTAGTTTGAGTGTCTTTAGTTAGGCTAATCTTTAGTTTGTGAAAAGTTCTGAAAATATTTGAGAGATCCCATTATATAATGTGTGTGTGTGCTCAGTCGTATCCAGCTCTTTGTGACCCCTTGGACTGTAGCCCACCAGGCTTTTCTGTCCATGGGATTTCCCAGGCAAGGACACAGGAGCAGATTTCCATTTCCTCCTCCAGGGGATCTTTCTGACCCAGGGATCGAACCTGCAGTTCCTGCATTGGCAGGTGGATTCTTTACCAGCGAGCTGCCTGGGAAGCCTGCCACTATTACTGTTTAAAAATGCCAGATAAAATATTGGGTTGGATAGAATTTCAAAATGTTTTATTTAGAAAATCAAAGTTTCTTGGATGTAAGATAACAGCTTACTAATGAGGCAGGTTAGAGAAATCCGTTCATGCTGGCATCAGAAGGACAATGTGGAGAACCTTTTCATCAGAGGTGAAACCCAGTCCATAAGTTGTTTGAGTGCATATAGTATTGTAATGGTAGAAAGCAGGGCATATATATGTAAAAGACTTTGGATATAAAGTTAAAAATGAAAGAAAGCCGAGAAGATTACAGAATGATGTTACATACATTGAATCAGTAGTTTTCTTCTTCCAGATGTTTATTTCTATAAAACCTTACTTTATTTTTCATAGCCTCCACAAAGTTCTCTATGAAGTAGACCTACAGGGGATATTTCTTGAGTGGATGAGGTGACTCTGATTGTTGAGTATTTCAACGACAAAGGATGAGAACCAGAGGGGCTGGGTTGCACATGTGCTCATAGCATCCTTCTTTCCCCTCCTTTGTGTTCAGCTTGTGGATGGTCACTTTGATACCAAGATTGGACACAAAGTGGAGAGTGAGAGTTACCGAAAGATCGCCAGCAGCATTGGCTGTTCAACCAACAACATCTTGTTTCTGACGGATGTTTCCCGAGGTGAGTAATCTGACTTCTTGCATTATACACTCCAGGTTGGGAGCTGAGCCTGGCACTGGAAACACTTTGCCTTCATAAAGAAGGTTTCCATGGGGAGCCATGAGAAATGAGACAGGTATCTAAAGGAAACAGTGCAAATAGATGTTTATAGACAAAACTTGCCCGGTGATGATCTTGGTAAGAGATGTAATGCTAAACGGTCATTAACCAGTGTCCAGTCCCACGTGGACAGTGATGACTCAGTTTGGTTGAGAATCTGGGTTGCTGGTCAAGAGTACTGTGCTTGAGACAGGGGTGCTTGGGAACTGTGCTTGGAAACTTGGGGTGCGTGGAAGGCAGCGCCTCTGCTGCTGAGTGAATGCATCTGAGCAGGGGAGTGTGGAGCACTCTTTTTTCTGGGAGGTGACAGTCCTTTCACAGAAGGTAGGAACATAGAAGAGACAGCTCTGCCCCATTTACTTTGAGTACTTAGAGTGAAAGTTTGGTAATCGCTCATTCGTGTCCAGCTCTTTGCGACCCCATGGACTGTAGCCTGCCAGGCTCCTCTGTATCCATGGGGATTCTTCAGGCAAGAATATTGGAGTGGGTTGCCATTCCCTTCTCCAGAGGATTTTTCCCGACCCACAGATCAAACCCAGATCTCTTGCATCGCAGGCAGATTTTTCACCATCTGAGCCATGAGGGAAGCCTGTCACCCTTAATGCATTCTGTTGCTCTGTTCTCTGTAGGTTGAGAAACTACTGGGACTCTTAGTAGATCTGAACCCAGAGAGTGTGTTTCAGATTCTTGGCCTGTCTGCCGCGTCTCTGGCCGCAGACCCGAGTCCTGTCTCCAGTCCTCCACTGTTCACACGTGGATTTTACGTCTGCTTGCAGTGCCGCCTCTCTTGCCAGTTTTCCTTCCTTGAAATTTCCTCACACTCTGTGCAGAGGAGTCATTTGTTAAATTGCGGGTCCTAATGCAGTAGTTGCGCATTGAGGACCTGAGTTGTTGCATTTTTAACAGGCTTCTGGGTGATTGCCGCACCGCCGGCCCAGGGACGCTCCGAGCAGCGGGGCTCTAGAGCAGGGGTTGGTGGTAGTGTTCTGTAAAGGGCCAGACAGTAAATATTTTAGTCTTCGCAGGCCATGCAGCTACTCAGCTCTGGTCTTTGAAGTGCAGAAGCGGCCATAGACAGTACAGAAGTGAGTGGGCCTGGCTGTTTCCAGTAAAACTCTTTACGATAACAAGCGATAGGCCATCATTTGCTGACCTTCGTTCTAGAGCATAGACCATAGAGTCTGACACACGATTTCAAACTGTAGCTCTATCTCTGGCTGCTCTCCGTTTTCATATCTGTAGAGTAGGGATGGTCATATAATGCTGATTGCCTAAGGGCTGTTGGAAAGATTTAGACGAGAACCGAAGCTCCATGAAGCCAAGACCTTCGTTTTGTTCCTCTTTCTGGTCCTAGCATAGTACCTGGCACATAGTAGCTGCTAATTTAATATAAGGGATTAGCTATTATCTTTCAGATAGAAACAAAAGGAGGAGGGGACTGTAACCCAAGACATGTTGGAGATACCCCCGCAATATGTAGCTTACTTGGTTTCATTTGACTAGTCCTGTTTGTCTCTTTGGGTCCTTGTTGCTTTACTTGGCCTTTCTCTAGTTGCGGCGAGTGGGGGCTGCGCTAATTATGGTGCACAGGCTTCTCCAGTGGCTTCTCGTTGCAGAGCACCGGCTCTAGCGTGTACAGGCTCAGTAGTTGTGGCACACGGGCTTAGTTGCCCTGTGCCATGTGGAATCTTCCTGGATCAGGGATCAAATCCACGTCCCCTGCATGGACAGGCAGATTCTTTACCACTGGACCACCAGGGAGGTTCTGACCAGTCCTGTTTTTATTTCTACCCATCCATGCTATGGGCTTCTCTGGTGGGTCAGATAGTAAAGAATCTACCCGCAATGTGAGAGACTTGGGTTCAATCCCTGGTGTGGGAAGATCCCCTGGAGGAGGGCGTGGCGACCCACTGCAGTATTCTTGTCTGGAGAATCCCCATGGACAGAGGAGCCTGGTGGGCTGTGGGGTTGGAAAGAGTTGGATATGGCTGAGTGACTAAACATATCCATGCTGTCACTGATCTTAAAGCACTCATAGTCCAGTGAGAAGAGAGACAGCAGGTAATAACGTGTCTGGTCATGTTATCCTGTGCATGCTTAGTCGCTTCAGTCACGTCCAACTTTTTGCGACCCTATGGACTGCAGCCCCCCAGACTCCTCTGTCCGTCGGATTCTCCAGGCAAGAATGCTGGAGTGAGTTGCCGTTTCCTCCTCCAGGGGATCTTCCCAACCCAGAAATCAGACCCACATCTCTGATGTCTCCTGCATTGGCAGGTGGGTTCTTTACACTAGCGCCACTTGGGATGTCCCTCATATCGTCCTGATGGAACTAAATACAAGGAGCACCGAGGATGCTCTTAATTCAGATGGTGGTGGCTCTGGAAGATAAAATACTTGAGCTGAATTTCGAAGAGTAGGAATCTGCCAGTCAAAAATGGTGGGCAGTCTAGCCAAGGGTTATGACATCTTTGGGCTCCAGGTATAAGTAGGTGTTTTAGCCTGATTAGATCCTGGGGTTCCATTTGTCCCATATCTGTTTAACTGGAATTATTCCTGATAGCCTGTCCTCTGGGAAACAGCTCAGGTCTCTGGAGGACTGATGGGAGGGAATGGAAGAAAGCTGTCGGCAGGACACAGCTCTGTCTTTGTGTGTTCATAAGCACTTAATAAAGCTCAGAAGTCTGGGATACACTGTCCTCCTAGTCTGTCAGTACAGTTATGTATTTGAAAAAAATGTTTTATGGAAAAATTAAAAACTTTAAAATAATTCCACCCCCATGTGCCTTTTTTTTAAAAAATTAAGATTATTTAGTTGACTGTGTTGGGACTTAGTTGCAGCATGTGGGATCCATCCCTGGCCAGGGATCGAGCCCGGGCCCCCTGCATTGGGAGCGGAGGCTTAGCCACTGGGCCACCAGGGAAGTCCCCATGTGCCTGTTTTTTAGCTTCAACAATTACAGAATCTGGACCAGATTTCTTTCTTTTTTCAAGATTTTTTTTTTTTGAGATGAATCTTTTTTTTTTTTAAGTCTTTGTTGAATTTCTTAACTATATTGCTTCAGTTTTATTGTGTTGGTGTTTTGGGCCACAAGGCATGTGAGATCTTAGCTTCCTGACCAAGAATCGAACCCCCTCCACTGGAAGGCAAAGTCGTAACCCCTGGACCATTACGGAAGTCCCGAGACTTGTTTCTTGCGATCCCATCTCCCTCTGATCACTTTGAAGCAAATCCCAAGCACCCTATTCTGCTGTTTCTGATGCGTGTTTTGCTTCTCGCAGAGGCCAGCGCTGCTGAGGAGGCGGACGTGCATGTCGCTGTGGTGGTGAGACCGGGCAACGCAGGGCTGACTGATGATGAGAAGACCCACTTCAGCCTCATCACGTCCTTCAGTGAGCTGTACCTGCCCTCCTCAGCCTAGAGGAGGAGCCCTGAGGAAGACCAGACTGTCTTCACAGCGTCGTCCCTGTCGTCTAGTTTTATTCTAATGGTAAAAGGCATTTGCTTAAAAAATACAGATATAAACACACACAGAAGGTTTGTTAAGTGTGTGTATGTTCAGATTTCCTTTCACAAGCACATAGTGGAAAAAGAGTCTCAGTTCAGTGAAAAGGAAACTTATTTTAAAAATGCTCTATATGTAGAAATTGTTCAGGACCACAACTCTAACCCTTATGGAGGGCGATATATAGTTGAGAGAAGAAATTATGACTGAACAGGTCAAATGTGTTCATGTTTATCAAGTCATGGATCAAAATAGGTTGGTTTGAGTGTTTTCTCAGAAGCCTTGTTGTTTTGAAACTAGAAGCATTTCAAAGACATTCCTAATAATAATCTACTTCTAAATTGTGAGTTTTAAGATTACAATAACCTAATTTGGAACTATTAATCTCTCTGTTTACAAATGGCAAAGCTATTTGTTTCTGCTCCAGAAGAGAGCAGGGTTGGGAAAGAAAATGCATGTGAGCCTTGATTAACCAAATGTTTATCACTTAAGAAACTTGCTGATCGTTGTGGTACCCGCAGCAAGCAATTGCCTTAGCAGCGGAAAAGATGCACTAATGTAACAGCTAAAATAGAAATGTGCTTCCTAAGGTTTAACCAAACAGCCCTAATCCTGCCCGTTGTTACAGATTTCAGAGATGCCCAGCTAACTACTTCTTAGCACAGTTTGAAAACATATGTTAATTCCTGTTCACTATTAAAAAATAAATGGTTTACTGAAATTTGTCCAAAAGACCTAGAGCCCTGATATCTAATATGAAATGGATGCAAGAAATGTAAATTTTATAACAGCATTATTTATCCTGGTTCAGCCTAATGGGATGTCATGTCAGTTTCATATGATTAATAAAAGCATTTTCTTCTTCACTCAGTTTTATGGAAGCTTGCTTACTGCCAGAAGCAGAAAAGTAGCTGAAGAGAGATTGGATAAATAAGAATTTTAGTTTAGCTTTTGCCTTAATTTTGAGTGTGTGTTTGTGATATAGGTGTTTATGCGTGTATGCATTTTAATGGAATGCCAGTATAGGATCATTGACTATTATTTGAAAGATACATAAATATGAATATATGTAACCTTCAGATCAGATCAGATCAGATCAGTCGCTCAGTCGTGTCCGACTCTTTGCGACCCCATGAACCGCAGCATGCCAGGCCTCCCTGTCCATCACCAGCTCCCGGAGGTCACTCAGACTCGCATCCATCGAGTCAGTGATGCCATCCAGCCATCTCATCCTCTGTCGTCCCCTTCTCCTCCTGCCCTCAATCCCTCCCGGCATCAGAGTCTTCTCCAATGAGTCAACTCTTCGCATGAGGTGGCCAAAATACTGGAGTTTCAGCTTTAGCATCATTCCTTCTAAAGAAATTCCAGGATTGATCTCCTTCAGAATGGACTGGTTGGATCTTCTTGCAGTCCAAGGGACTCTCAAGAGTCTTCTCCAACACCACAGTTCAAAAGCATCAATTCTTCGGCGCTCAGCCTTCTTCACAGTCCAGCTCTCACATCCATACATGACCACAGGAAAGACCATAGCCTTGACTAGGCGAACCTTTGTTGGTAAAGTAATGTCTCTGCTTTTGAATATGCTATCTAGGTTGGTCATAACTTTCCTTCCAAGGAGTAAGCGTCTTTTAATTTCATGGCTGCAGTCACCATCTGCAGTGATTTTGGAGCCCAGAAAAACAAAGTCTGACACTATTTCCACTGTTTCCCCATCTATTTCCCATGCAGTGATGGGACCAGATACCATGATCTTCGTTTTCTGAATGTTGAGCTTTAAGCCAACCTTTTCACTCTCCACTTTCACTTTCATCAAGAGGCTTTTTAGCCGCTCTTCACTTTCTGCCATAAGGGTGGTGTCATCTGCATATCCGAGGTTATTGATATTTCTCCCGGCAATCTTGATTCCAACTTGTGTTTCTTCCAGTCCAGCATTTCTCATGATGTACTCTGCATATAAGTTAAATAAACATGGTGACAATATGCAGCCTTGACGTACTCCTTTTTCTATTTGGAACCAGTCTGTTGTTCCATGACCAGTTCTAACTGTTGCTTCCTGACCTGCATACAGATTTCTTAAGAGGCAGATCAGGTGGTCTGGTATTCCCATCTCTTTCAGAATTTTCCATAGTTTATTGTGATCCACACAGTCAAAGGCTTTGGCATAGTCAATAAAGCAGAAATAGATGTTTTTCTGGAACTCTCTTGCTTTTTCCATGATCCAGCGGATGTTGGCAATTTGATCTCTGGTTCCTCTGCCTTTTCTAAAACCAGCTTGAACATCAGGAAGTT
Organism: Tragelaphus eurycerus; assembly: GCA_935064755.1. Lineage (NCBI taxonomy): Eukaryota > Metazoa > Chordata > Mammalia > Artiodactyla > Bovidae > Tragelaphus > Tragelaphus eurycerus. The sequence continues at coordinate 21,636,218 of CAKXYN010000033.1, read as the reverse complement.
CACGGTTCACATATTGCTGAAGCCTGGCTTGGAGAATTTTGAGCATTACTTTACTAGCGTGTGAGATGAGTGCAATTGTGCGGTAGTTTGAGCACTCCTTGGCATTGCCTTTCTTTGGGATTGGGATGAAAACTGACCTTTTCCAATCTTGTGGCCACTGCTGAGTTTTCCAAATTTGCTGGCATATTGAGTGTAGCACTTTCACAGCATCATCATTCAGGACTTGGAATAGCTCCACTGGAATTCCATCACCTCCACTAGCTTTGTTCGTAGTGATGCTTTCTAAGGCCCATTTGACTTCACATTCCAAGATGTCTGGCTCTAGGTCAGTGATCACATCATCATGATTATCTGGGTCTTGAAGCTCTTTTTTGTACATTTCTTCTGTGTATTCTTGCCACCTCTTAATATCTTCTGCTTCTGTTAGGTCCACACCATCTCTGTCCTTTATTGTGCCCATCTTTGCATGAAATGTTCCTTTGGTATCTCTGATTTTCTTGAAGAGATCCCTAGTCTTTCCCATTCTGTTGTTTTCCTCTATTTCTTTGCATTGATCACTGAAGAAGGCTTTCTTATCTCTTCTTGCTATTCTTTGGAACTCTGCATTTAAATGTTTATATCTTTCCTTTTCTCCTTTGCTTTTCGCTTCTCTTCTTTTCACAGCTATTTGCAAGGCCTCCCCAGACAGCCATTTTGCTTTTTTGCATTTCTTTTCCATGGGGATGGTCTTGATCCCTGTTTCCTGTACAATATCACGAACCTCATTCCATAGTTCATCAGGCACTCTATCTATCAGATCTAGGCCCTTAAATCTATTTCTCACTTCCACTGTATACTCATAAGGGATTTGATTTAGGTCATACCTGAATGGTCTAGTAGTTTTCTCTACCTTCTTCAATTTCAGTCTGAATTTGGCAATAAGGAGTTGATGGTCCGAGCCACAGTCAGCTCCTGGTCTTGTTTTTGCTGATTCTATACAGCTTCTCCATCTTTGGCTGCAAAGAATATAATCGATCTGATTTCGGTGTTGACCATCTGGTGATGTCCATGTATAGAGTCTTCTCTTGTGTTGTTGGAAGAGGGTATTTGCTATGACCAGTGCATTTTCTTGGCAAAACTCTATTAGTCTTTGCCCTGCTTCATTCCGTATTCCAAGGCCAAATTTGCCTGTTACTCCAGGTGTTTCTTGACTTCCTACTTTTGCATTCCAGTCCCCTATAATGAAAAGGACATCTTTTTTGGGTGTTAGTTCTAAAAGGTCTTGTAGGTCTTCATAGAACTGTTCAACTTCAGCTTCTTCGGCGTTACTGGTTGGGGCATAGACTTGGATTACTGTGACATTGAATGGTTTGCCTTGGAAACGAACAGAGATCATTCTATCGTTTTTGAGATTGCATCCAAGTACTGCATTTCGGACTCTTTTGTTGACCGTGATGGCCACTCCATTTCTTCTGAGGGATTCCTGCCCACAGTAGTATATATAATGGTCATCCGAGTTAAATTCACCCATTCCAGTCCATTTTAGTTCGCTAATTCCTAGAATGTCAACATTCTCTTGCCATCTCTTGTTTGACCACTTCCAATTTGCCTTGATTCATGGACCTGACATTCCAGGTTCCTATGCAATATTGCTCTTTACAGCATCGGACTTTGCTTCTATCACCAGACACATCCACAGCTGGGTATTCTTTTTGTTTTGGCTCCATCCTTTCATTCTTTCTGGAGTTATTTCTCCACTGATCTCCAGTAGCATATTGGGCCCCTACTGACCTGGGGAGTTTCTCTTTCAGTATCCTATCATTTTGTCTTTTCATACTGTTCATGGGGTTCTCAAGGCAAGAATACTGAAGTGGTTTGCCATTCCCTTCTCCAGCGGACCACACCCCGTCATATCTCTCCACCATGACCCACCCATCCCAGGCTGCCCCTCGGGCATGGCTGAATCTCATTGAGTTAGACAAGGGTGTGGTCCTTGTGTGGTTAGATTGACTAGTTATCTGTGAGAATGGTTTTAGTGTATTTGCCCTCTGATGCCCTCTTTCAAGACCTACTGTCTTACTTGGGTTTCTCTTACCTTGGGCGTGGGGTATCTCATCCCGGCTGCTCCCGGCTGTTCCCGGCCAGCGAAGCACAGCCATCGCACCTTACCTTGGACGAGGGGTCTCTCCTCACCGCCGCCCTTCCTGACCTCGGTCGTGGGGTAGCTCCTCGTGGGGTAGCTCCTCTCGGCCGCGCTCTTAGTGCGCGACGCAGCCGGCGGGGCGCTCTTAGTGCGCGACGCAGCCGGCGGGGCGCTCTTAGTGCGCGACGCAGCCGGCGGGGCGCTCTTAGTGCGCGCGACGCGGCCGGCGGGGCGCTCTTAGTGCGCGACGCGGCCGGCGGGGCGCTCTTAGTGCGCGGCCGCAGCCGGCGGGGCGCTCTTAGTGCGCGGCGCAGCCGGCGGGGCGCTCTTGGTGCGCGACGCGGCCGGCGGGGCGCTCTTAGTGCGCGACGCAGCCGGCGGGGCGCTCTTAGTGCGCGACGCAGCCGGCGGGGCGCTCTTGGTGCGCGACGCAGCCGGCGGGGCGCTCTTGGTGCGCGACGCAGCCGGCGGGGCGCTCTTAGTGCGCGACGCAGCCGGCGGGGCGCTCTTAGTGCGCGACGCAGCCGGCGGGGCGCTCTTAGTGCGCGACGCAGCCGGCGGGGGCGCTCTTAGTGCGCGACTTAAATGGCGCGCTGATCGCGGGCAGGCGATCAGATCAGATCAGATCAGTCGCTCAGTCGTGTCCGACTCTTTGCGACCCCATGAATTGCAGCACGCCAGGCCTCCCTGTCCATCACCAGCTCCCGGAGGTCACCCAGACTCGCATCCATCGAGTCAGTGATGCCATCCAGCCATCTCATCCTCTGTCGTCCCCTTCTCCTCCTGCCCTCAATCCCTCCCAGCATCAGAGTCTTTTCCAATGAGTCAACTCTTCGCATGAGGTGGCCAAAATACTGGAGTTTCAGCTTTAGCATCATTCCTTCTAAAGAAATTCCAGGATTGATCTCCTTCAGAATGGACTGGTTGGATCTTCTTGCAGTCCAAGGGACTCTCAAGAGTCTTCTCCAACACCACAGTTCAAAAGCATCAATTCTTTGGCGCTCAGCCTTCTTCACAGTCCAGCTCTCACATCCATACATGACCACAGGAAAGACCATAGCCTTGACTAGGCGAACCTTTGTTGGTAAAGTAATGTCTCTGCTTTTGAATATGCTATCTAGGTTGGTCATAACTTTCCTTCCAAGGAGTAAGCGTCTTTTAATTTCATGGCTGCAGTCACCATCTGCAGTGATTTTGGAGCCCAGAAAAACAAAGTCTGACACTGTTTCCACTGTTTCCCCATCTATTTCCCATGCAGTGATGGGACCAGATGCCATGATCTTCGTTTTCTGAATGTTGAGCTTTAAGCCAACCTTTTCACTCTCCACTTTCACTTTCATCAAGAGGCTTTTTAGCCCCTCTTCACTTTCTGCCATAAGAGTCGTGTCATCTGCATATCTGAGGTTATTGATATTTCTCCCGGCAATCTTGATTCCAACTTGTGTTTCTTCCAGTCCAGCATTTCTCATGATGTACTCTGCATATAAGTTAAATAAACATGGTGACAATATGCAGCCTTGACGTACTCCTTTTCCTATATGTAACCTTAGTAGTGATTATTTCATTTGGATAGTAAACATTCAAGATATAAGTGGATTTCTTAAGATTTTTGAGAATCTTATGTTTGAGGTATATAAGATAATGCTTGAAGGAGGCAACTGTTATCCTAATTAATCAAGAAAAATGAATGAATCCTGGAGTAATAATTTTAGTAGCCTTGCAAATAGGACAAGACAGGGAACATAAAAGATTTTATGTTGATAGTTTCTATGTTGTAGTAGCTAATTAAGAAATCTAAGGACTGTGAAGATATTATTGTTCAGTCGCTCAGTTATGTCTGACCCTGCGACCCCCTGAACTGCAGCACGCCAGGCTTCCCTGTCCTTCACCATCTCCTGGACTACGCTCAAAGTCGTGTCCATTGAGTCAGTAATGCCATCCAACTGTCTCATCCTCTATCGTCACCTTCTCCTCTTGCCTTCAGTCTTTCCCAGCATCAGGGTCTTTCCAAGATATTTGAAGATATAGAAGAGTAGTAAAAGGGAGATGAATATAAGTAAATCTTAGAAATGGGAGTAATTTGTAAGTGTTAGTAAAGCCACAAATGGTAATTAAAGGATGAACTTTATACAGATTCTGAAAAAGCTTCAGTTCAGTTGCTCAGTCATGTCTAACTCTTTGCGACCCCATGAATCACAGCACGCCAGGCCTCCCTGTTCATCACCAACTCCCGGAGTTCACTAAAACTCATATCCATCGAGTCAGTGATGCCATCCAGCCATCTCATCCTCTGTCACCCCCTTCTTCTCCTGCCCCCAATCCCTCCCAGCATCAGAGTCTTTTCCAATGAGTCAGCTTTTCGCATGAGGTGGCCAAAGTATTGGAGTTTCAGCTTCAGCATCAGTCCTTCCAAAGAATACCCAGGACTGATCTCCTTTAGAATGGACTGGTTGGATCTCCTTGCAGTCCAAGGGCCTCTCAAGAGTCTTCTCCAACACCACACTTCAAAAGCACCAATTCTTTGGCGCTCAGCTTTCTTCACAGTCCAACTCTCACATCCATACATGACCACAGGAAAGACCATAGCCTTGACTAGACAGACCTTTATTGGTAAAGTAATGTCTCTGCTTTTGAATATGCTATCTGCTGCTACTGCTGCTGCTAAGTCGCTTCAGTCGTGTCCGACTCTGTGCGACCCCATAGACGGAAGCTCACCAGGCTCCCCCGTCCTTGGGATTCTCCAGGCAAGAAAACTGGAGTGGGTTGCCATTTCCTTCTCCAATGCATGAAAGTGAAAAGTGAAAGTGAAGTCGCTCAGTCATGTCCGACTCTTAGCGACTGCATGGACGGGAGCCTACCAGGATCCTCCATCCATGGGATTTTCCAGGCAAAAGTACTGGGGTGGGGGTGCCATTGCCTTCCCCGGAATATGCTATCTAGATTGATCATAACTTTCCTTCCAAGGAGTAAGCGTCTTTTAATTTCATGGCTTCAATCACCATGTGCAGTGATTGTGGACCCCAAAAAAGTAAAGTGTGACACTGTTTCCACTGTTTCCCCATCTATTTCCCATGAAGTGACGGGACCAGATGCCATGATCTTCGTTTTCTGAATGTTGAGCTTTAAGCCAACTTTTTCACTCTCCTCTTTCACTTTCATCAAGAGGCTTTTTAGTTCCTCTTCACTTTCTGCCATAAGGGTGGTATCATCTGCATATCTGAGGTTATTGATATTTCTCCTGGCAATCTTGATTCCAGCTTGTGCTTCATCCAGCCCAGTGTTTCTCATGATGTACTCTGCATATAAGTTAAATAAGCAGGGTGACAATATACAGCCTTGGCATACTCCTTTTCATATTTGGAACCAGTCTGTTGTTCCATGTCCAGTTCTAACTTTTGCTTCCTGACCTGCATATAGGTTTCTCAAGAGGCAGGTCAGGTGGTTGGTATTCCTGTCTCTTTCAGAGTTTTCCACAGTTTATTGTGATCCACACAGTCAAAGGCTTTGGCATAGTCAATAAAGCAGAAATAGATGTTTTTCTGGAACTCTCTTGCTTTTTCCATGATCCAGAGGATGTTGGCAATTTGATCTCTGGTTCCTCTGCCTTTTCTAAAACCAGCTTGAACATCTGGAAGTTCACAGTTCACATATTGCTGAAGCCTGGCTTGGAGAATTTTGAGCATTACTTTCCTAGCGTGTGAGATGAGTGCAACTGTGCGGTAGTTTGAGCATTCTTTGGCATTGCCTTTCTTTGGGACTGGAATGAAAACTGACTGAAGACCAAAGAAAGGGGATCTCTTAATGATAGTAGAGGAACAACTGGAAAAGTAAGGAAGGAATGAGAGAAAATTATACATTAGGGACTAGATTAGAAAGAAATGAAAAGAAGAATGCTCAGTTTCTAGCCTGTGGAGAATTGAGCTGGAGAGTGTCTTAGTCCCTCTAGGCTGCTATAACAAAGTTACAGAGACTAGGTAGCTTTGAAACAGCAAAACTGCTTTTCACAGTTCTGAAGGCTGGGAAGTCCAAGACCAAGGAGCTGGTGAATTCATCATCTGGGGAGAGCCTGGGTCTTGATCTGGTGGGCGGGGTCATGCTCAGTAAATCGCTCATCCAGTTTTCTGCTGATGGGTGGGGCTGTGCTCCCTCTGTGTAGTTGTGCCTGAGGCCGCCCACCCCTGGAGTCTGCAGTCTCTGTGGTCGAGCTGCCATATGATGCCTCTGTGGTAGAGCTTGGGCTTCCCTTGTGGCTCAGCTGGTAAAGGATCCGCTGGCAATGGGGGAGACCTGGGTTCGATCCCTGGCCTGGGTTCTATCTGGAGAAGGGCAAGGCTACCCACTCCAGTATTCTGGCCTGGAGAAGTCCATGGGGTTGCAAAGAGTGGGACACCACTGGGCAACTTTCACTTTGACTTTTCTTTCATGGTAGGGCTAATGGCAACCTGCTCCAAGGGGACTTACGCCAACACACTGTGCCTCCCAGGACGGCTGCTGCCAGTGCCCTGTCCCCGCAGCAGGCCGCTCTTGACCCACACCTCCACAGGAGACTCCTGGACACTTATAGGCAGGTCCGCCTCAGTCTCTTGTGGGGTCACGACTCCTTTCCTCTGGGGCTGGTGTGCAGAAGGTTTTGTTTGTGTCCTCCAAGTGGGTGTGGAGTTTGATTTTAACCTGATGGTGCCCCCTCCTACTGGCTCGTTGCAGCTTCTCCTTTGTCCTTGGACGGGGGAATATCTTTGTTTGGTGGGTTCCAACACCCTCCTGTCGATGGTTGTTCAGTAGCTTGTTGCGATTTTGGTGTTCTCGCAGGAGAAGATGAGAGACGAGGGGAGAGGCCGTCCCCTCGCTGTTGGCTGTCTATCGCTGTCACCGCACAGGGAAGAAGGGGTGGAGGAGCTTCTTGGGCCTCATTTATAAGGACACTAATCCCATTCTTGGCTCCAAAGGCCTCTCAAAGGTCCTGCCTCCAATGCATCACCTTGGGGGTTAAACTTCAACATAAGAATTTGGGGTAACAAGGGGGAACACAAGCAATCTGCGGCTAGAAGCACTTACTATGCATAATAAAAAGGGTACTGGATACTGTATTAACACATATACATGGAATCTAGAAAAATGGTACCGATGAACCTATTTGTAAGTCAGGAATAGAGATGCAGACATGGAGAACAGACTTGTAGGTGTGGTGGGGGGCAGGGCAGGGTGGGATGAACTGAGGGAGTGGTGTTGACACATATGTACTGCCGCGTGTGAAATGGACAGCTTGCGGGAAGCTGCTGCATAACAGGAGGAGCTCAGCCCAGTGCTCTGTGGGATGAGGGGGTGGGCGTGAACTTCAAGGGGGAAAGGACACATGTATGCCTTATGGCTGATTCACGTTGTATGGCAGAAACCAGCACAATATTGTAAAGCAATTATCCTCCAGTTAAAAAATTTTTAAACAGGTACCAGAAACACTGTAATTTATGGTGAGTAGTTGAGGATAGAAATAGATTTAAAAATTAAGAGAAAACTGAAATATCAGATTCAGTTTGTCAGCGTGGGCTGGGAAGGAATGGGGAAAAAAAAAAAAAAGGTGAGTGGGATCTTTCTGAGGTCCTAAGAAATGCATTCATAAGAACTTGAGTTATCAAATAGGCTGGTTCTGAGGAAGAAAAATGCCGGGAGAGTGGGGAGTGAGCTAGGAACTGAGTCCGAGTCAATCATGATCCTTAGTAACAGAAAAAGGAGAAAAATCTCACCTCTGGAATTTCCAGAAAGAGACAAAGGTATTACATTTGCTAAGCGTCTTGCCTGCTTCCTTGATAGCTTAGTTGGTCTCCTGCACGGACTGTGTAGTCCATGGGGGTCACAAAAAGTTGGACACAACTGACTGACTTTCACTTTTGCCTGAGAGATATCAGGGCACAAAAGGCCTCTTAAAGCTGTAGTTCTTTTTATCCTGTTAATCCAGATCTGCCTTGTGTTAGTTAGTTGCTCAGTCATATCCAACCCCATGGACTCTAGCCCACTAGGCTCCTCTGTCCATGGAATTCTCCAGGCAAGAATACTGGAGTGGGTAGCCATTCCCTTTCTCCAGGGCATCTTCCTGACCCAGCGATCAAATCCAGGTCTCCCACTTTGCTGACAGATTCTTTACTATCTGAGCCACGAAGTCCAGTGGTGCTCCCTCCCATAGGAGTACAGATTTTCAATCTTGGGTCGATAAAGTTGGTTTCTTAGAAGCCTCACGCAAAAGGGCTTCTCTAATCTTAGCACTTCTAGGGTAGCAGGGTTTACTGTTTGGCCTTCTGCAAGGCTGGCTTGAGTTGCTAAGCTAAACTGGTGACTTTTCACCAAGACAGGTGCACGGGAGCCTTTGTCCAGCAGATAGTGCTGTTTCTCTGGGGACCAGCAAGTGCGTCCTCCCGAGATAACAGCAGATGGCGCTAGGAGGTAATGTTAAGCGAGATAATGTGTGTGTGTGTGTGTGTGTGTGTGTGTGTGTGTGCGCGCGCGCGCGTGCTCATGAGGAGGTAGCGTTATGAGAGAAAATGAGCGTGTGTGTATGTGTGGGTCTGTCAGTCGTGTCCGACTCTTTGAGACAGGTGCACGGCAGCCTTTGTCCAGCAGATGGTGCTGTTTCTCTGGGGACCAGCAAGTGCGTCCTCCCGAGGTAACAGCAGATGGCGCTAGGAGGTAGCGTTAAGCGAGATTTTGTGTGTGTGTGTGTGTGTGTGTGTGTGTGTGTGTGTGTGTGTGTGTGTGTGTGTGTGTGTGTGTGTGTGTGCGCGCAAGTGCATCTTCCCGAGACAACAGCAGATGGCGCTAGGAGGTAGTGTTAAGTGAGATAGTGTGTGTGTGTGTGTGTGTGTGTGTGTGCGCTCACGAGGAGGCAGCGTTATGAGAGAAAATGAGCGTGTGTGTTGGTCTGTCAGTCGTGTCCGACTCTTTGAGACCCCATAGACTATCCCGCCAGGCTCCGTTGTCCATGGGATTCTCCAGGCAAAAATACTCGAGTGGGTGGCCATTCCCTTCTCCAGGGGATCCTCCTAACTCAGGGATCGAACCTGGGTCTTCTGAATCTCAGGCGGATTCTGTCTGAACCACCAAGGAAGCCCCAAGATGAGTGTGGTGGTGGTGGTTGTGGTGTAGTCGCTAAGTCGTGTCTGACTGTTGTGATCCTGTGGACTGCAGCCTGCCAGGCTCCTCTGTCCATGGGATTCTCCAGGCAAGAATACTGGAGTGGGTTGCCATTTCCTTCTCCAGGGGATCTTCCTGACCCAGAAATCAAACCTGGATCCCCTGCATTGCAGGAAAATGATTTACCAACTGAGCTATGATGGTGGTGGTGTAGTTGCTAAGTCGTGTCCAGCTCTTGTGATCCCGTGGACTGTAGCCTGCCTGGCTCTTCTGTCCACGGGATTCTCCAGGCAAGACCACTGGAGTGGATTGCCATTTCCTTCTCCCAAAATGAGTGTATTTATCCTTAAATCCATGACAATATTTATCCTTAAATTCATAACATGATATTATGGAAGTCAGAGTGGTTTGGGAAAAAACAGCAGTAATACTGAATGAAGTCTAGCCACTAATATTTCTCTTCCTTCTTTGTTCTCTAAGTCACATTTTTTTTAAAAAAACTAGTGATTTTGGATAACTGTTTTTTCTAGATGCAGTGTTAAAATGAACTTGTTTGGGGTAACAAAACAAAACCAAACCTTGGAGTACAAAGTTGAATGTAGTATGTGCCAGAAGAGTTTGTTATTCCCACCACCCGTGCCCAGATGGTAAACTGCTGTTATCTTCAACCTCATGTTTAAGAATATTTTGTAGTTTTTGCCAAAGCATTGGAGACACTCTAAGAGAAATAAAATTCACTCTGCAGATTTTACCCAAGTTATTCATACAAATATTTATTAAGCATCTGCAGTCTGCTATAAGGGGATAAAGTCCTTCCCTACTTTCAGGGTACATCCATTTTTAAAAAACTTTAATTAATTGATGTTTGGCTGTGCTGGGTCTTCGTTGCTTCCAGAGGGTTTTCTCTAGTTTTGGTAAGTGGCGGCTACTCTAGTTGAGGTGTGCAGGCTTCTCATTGCGGTGGCTTCTCTTGTGGAGGACAGGCTCTAGGGCACACAGACTTCACTAGTTACAGCTCCTGGGCTCTAGGGGCTGGGGCTCAGTAGTTGTGGCACATGGGCTTTATCGTCCAGTCATGTGGGATCTTCCCTGATCAGGGATGGAACCGGTGTCCCCTGCATTACAAGGCAGATTCTTAACCACTGGACCACCAGGGAAGCCTCAGTACATTCATTTTTGGAGGAAGCAATCAATAAATAATAAATGATAGAAAATTAGACACCAGGGAATACCAGACCACCTGATCTGCCTCTTGAGAAATTTGTATGCAGGTCAGGAAGTAACAGTTAGAACTGGACATGGAACAACAGACTGGTTCCAAATAGGAAAAGGAGTACGTCAAGGCTGTATGTTGTCACCCTGTTTATTTAACTTATATGCAGAGTACATCATGAGAAATGCTGGACTGGAAGAAACACAAGTTGGAATCAAGATTGCTGGGAGAAATATCAATAACCTCGGATATGCAGATGACACCACCCTTATGGCAGAAAGTGAAGAGGAACTAAAAAACCTCTTGATGAAAGTGAAAGTGGAGAGTGAAAAGGTTGGCTTAAAGCTCAACATTCAGAAAATGAAGATCATGGCATCTGGTCCCATCACTACATGGGAAATAGATGGGGAAACAGTGGAAACAGTGTCAGACTTTATTTTTCTGGGCTCCAAAATCACTGCAGATGGTGACTGCAGCCATGAAATAAAAAGACGCTTACTCCTTGGAAGGAAAGTTATGACCAACCTAGATAGCATATTAAAAAGCAGAGATATTACTTTGCCAACAAAGGTTCGCCTAGTCAAGGCTATGGTCTTTCCTGTGGTTATGTATGGATGTGAGAGCTGGACTGTGAAGAAGGCTGAGCGCCGAAGAATTGATGGTTTTGAGCTGTGGTGTTGGAGAAGACTCTTGAGAGTCCCTTGGAGTGCAAGGAGATCCAACCAGTCCATTCTGAAGGAGATCAGCCCTGGGATTTCTTTGGAAGGAATGATGCTCAGGCTGAAACTCCAGTATTTTGGCCACCTCATGCAAAGAGCTGACTCATTGGAGAAGACTCTGATGCTGGGAGGGACTGGGGGCAGGAGGAGAAGGGGACGACAGAGGATGAGATGGCTGGATGGCATCACTGACTCGATGGATGCGAGTCTGTGTGACCTCCGGGAGTTGGTGATGGACAGGGAGGCCTGGCGTGCTGTGATTCATGGGGTTGCAAAGAGTCGGACACGACTGAGCGACTGATCTGATCTGATCTGAAGTGCCCTGAAGAGAAAATAGCGCACAGTGGCTTTTTACAAGGAGGATGCTAAGAAGGTGACATCTAATCTGAACATGAAAGACTAGACAAATAAGAAACTGGAAGGAAGACTGTCCCATGAAGATGGAATAGCATGTTGTAAATATCTAGGGCAAAGCTTGGCTTATTTCAGAAATTGAGAGCAGGCCAGTGGCTGGATGTCATCAGAGAAGTGGGTTGGAGCTAAATCATCAGGCCTTGGTACCACAATAAGGAGTTGGGGCTGTTTTCTGCAGGTGGTGGGAAGTTCCCAGAGAGTTTTAAATGGGAGATGGCATGACGTGAGTTACATTTTTAAGGGAATTCTCTGTTGGATGGGGAATGGATCGTAGGTGGGCAGGAGTGGACACAGGAAAACCAGATAAATGTATCAGAGTTGAATGCCAAGGCAGAAGCCGCTTTAGGTATTTTATTCAGAGAGGGATTTAAAACAGAGTGAGACATTTGTGAAATCAGTGGGAAGGACTAGAGGAGGAGGAGTTTCTCGGGTGGTACTGCTGGATTACAGAGTGGAAGGAAGCTCACAGTAGTTGAGTCCAGAGTTTGAGAATCCTGCCACCGCTGACATTGCTGCTCAGGGCTGGCCAGACACTAGAATACCAAGTTAGCCTGTTACAGCTTCTTCCAGACACTGGTACTCTGTCACTTTGCTTACCAACAGCAGTACCAATAGGAAGGTTGCCTCTGGGTCTTGCTTCTCTTTATTAACTTGGTGCTAGTACATTTAATGGACAGTATCTAATTCTAACCTAGACCTCCTACACCTTAGGGTGTCTGGGACATTTTTTAGGTTTATAATGTCTCCAATTTGTGAATAAAATGGTGCTTGAGAGAGACAATTTGCTAGATCTAAGACAAGATTATTGCGGTAATACAGGTAAAGAATGGTGGTGGCTTGGCTTGGGATGGCAGGAGTAGAAATAGATGGAAGTGGACACATTGAGAGTATGTTTTAGAGGCAACAATGATAGCACTTGTTTACTGATTGGATTTGGAAGAAAAACTTTTCTATTTTTTAGCTTGAGGAGTTGTAGCATGTAAAGTGTGAAATGCCAATGTAGACAAGACCAGCACGCAGTTGAATTTAAGCCTAGAATGGAGGGCCTTGCCTGGGCTGGAAATCAGGTTAGTGAGTTCATTCTGAAGATGCTATCAAAACCCAAGTCATTTATCCTTTAAAAATATAGCACATAAGAAGAATGCTGATAGAAAGTCTAGACCAAGCCCTTGGGCTCTAACGTTACAGATCAAGCTAAGGAGAGGCAGCAAAAGAGGTGGAAGAGGATTGGGCATGGAGGAAGGAAAGTCAGGGGAGTGACGTGTGAGCCAAATGAAGAAGAGAGTGCTCAAATGTGTCAAGTGCTGGTAAGCAAGTCAGCTGAGAATAGCAGTGGTCCTAGGATTAGACAAATGCAGTCTCAGGGCAGTAGTAGGAATAAAAATGAGATGAATTTACGGACTTCCCTGGTGGCCCAGTGGTTAAGAATCTGCCTCCCAGTGCAGGGGACGCAGGTTCAATCCGGGGTTGGGGAACTGAGATCCCACATGCCGAGGGGCGACTAAGCCCACGTGCTGCAATGAAGGCCCCAACACAGCAGAAATAAATAATTTTCTTTTTTTTAAGTAAGATTAGTGTAAGCTGAAGAGAGAATATGAGGTCTAAAGACTCACCAACTTTGTGGATCTTTTCAAAGAACAAACTTTGGGGTATTTTAATTCTGTTTTATTTTCACTCTAATCTTCATTATTTCCTTTCTTCTGCCTGTACTGAGTTTAGTTTGCTCTTCTTCTAGTTCCTTAAGGTGAATAGTTAGGTTACTGCTTTGAGATCTTTCTTTTTTAAAAATATAGTCATTTATGGCTGTGAATTTCCCTCTGAATACTGCTTTCACTGCATCCTGTAGGTTTAGGTATCTTGCGTCCTCATTTTCCTTTATCTCAAAATATTTTCTAGTTTCCCTTGTGATTTCTTCTTTGACTTATTGATCATTTAAGAGTGTGTTGTTGAATTTCCACATACTTGTGAATTGTCTAAATTTCCTTCTGTTACTGATGTCTTATTTCATTCTATTATACTTAGGGAACTTTGTATGATTTTGACCTTTTAAAATGTATTGAGACTTGTTTTGTGACCCAGCATGTGGTCTGTCCAGGAGAACGTTCTCTGTGCCCTGAAGAATGTTGTTTTCTGCCACTGTTGGGTGGACTGAGTGCTCTATGGATGTTCACTGGGTCTAACTGGTGTATAGTATTGAGCCTTCTAATTGTTTTTTTCATTGTTGAATGTGGAGTATTCAATTTTCCTTCTATTATTGTTGAACCATTTCTTCCTTTCATTGTCTGTTTTTGCTTCATTTACTCTGGTGCTCTGTGTGAGGTCTGTATATTTTATAATCTTCTTGCTAGCTCGGCTCTTCATTATAGCGAGTAGACCTCTTGGTCCCTTGTAACAGTTTTTGTCTGAACATCTGTGTTACCTGATGCTGGTATAGCCACTCCAGTCCTGTTTTGGTTACTGTTTACATGGCATGTCTTTTTTCATCCCTTATGTTCAATCTGTTTTTACCTTTGCATCGAAAATGTGTTTTGTGCAGATAGGGTATAGTGGGTTATATTTCAAAAATCCATTCTGCCAGTCTCTGCTTTTGGATTGAAGTTCAGTTCTCCACATTTCATGTAATTACCAGTAAGGACTTTCTTCTGTCATTTTTCTATTGGGTGCAAACTTGTAATTAGAAGATGAATAAGTTCTGGAGATCTGACACATAACATTGTGATTATGTTGAACACTACTGCATATATTATACTTCAGAATTCATTTCTGCATTTCTTGTATCTTTTTTGTTCCTCAGTCCTCCATTATTGCCTTCCTTTGTGTTAAATATGTATTTTCTAGTATACCATTTTAATTCCCTTGTTGTTTCTTTTACATTATGTTCTTAAGTTATTGTATTTTCCTAGTGGTTTCTCTGGGTGGTTATAATTAACATCTTACGACAATCCATTTCTAATTAGCACTACCTTAATTTTAATAGATATAAAACTCTGCTCATATATAACTCCATTCTCTGCCATCCCTCTGCTATATTGTTGTCACAAATTACATCTTTATTGTGTGCCCATGAACATCGATTTATAATCATTTCTTTATCCAGATGTCTTTTAAACCAGATATGAGAAAAAAAAGGAGTTACAAACAACAAATATATTTATATTTTCTTTTAATGGCTCAGTGGGAAAGAATCTGCCTTCAGTGCAGGGAATGCGACAGGAGCCACGGGTTCGATCCCTGGGTTGGGAAGATCCTCTGGAGAAGGAAATAGCAACCTACTCCAGAATTCTTGCCTGGGAAATCCCGTGGTGGGCTACAGTCCATGGGGTTGCAAAAGAGTCAGACACAACTTAGCAACTAAACAACAACAATATTGTATTAGTTTCCTAGGGCTGCAAAGAACCGCAGATTGGGTGGCTTAAAGCAACAGAAGTTTATTCTCTCACAGTTCTGGATGCCAAAACTCTGAAATGAAGGTGTCGGCAGAGTTGGTTCCTTCTGGAGGCACCGAAGGAGAATCTGCCCCTTGTCTCTCGCTTCTCCTGTTAGCTGCCGATGCTCAGCGTTACTTGGCGTGCAGAGGCATCACTCCGATCTCTCTCCGCCTCCAGTGGCTTTCTCCCCATGTGTCTGTGTGTTCACAGACTGACTTTCAGGAGATTGGATTAGGGGCCAACCCTACTCCAGGATGACCTCATCTTAACTGACTGCATCTGCAACAATTCTGTCTCTAAATAGGTCACGTCCTGAGCTGTTGGGGATTAGGACTTGAACAGATCTTTTGGGGAAACACAAGTCAACCCCTAACACCAGGAACATGTCAGAACTTTTCACAGCCCTTATTTGCCAAAGTATCTCATTCTCCACTCCTTCCTCTCAAGCTTTTTAGTCAGTCTGTCCTTAGTCACAGTTGTTCTACAGTACTCCGGGTAGCTGTGCCTAATCCACTGACTTTAAACTTTTTTTTTTTTTTAATCTATTATTTATTTTTGGCTGCACCGTGCCTTCGTTGGTCTTAGTGTGGACTTTGTCTAGTCACGGCGAGCCGGGGCTCCTCTTTGTTGCAGTGCATGGGCTTCTCATCGCAGTGTCTTCTCTTGTTGCAGAACACGGGCTCTAGGCACAAGGGCCTCAGTAGTTGTGGCACAGGCGCCTAATTGCTCCAAGGCATGTGGAATCTTCCCAGACCAGGGATCAAACCTGCATTGGAAGGCAGATTCCTACCCACTGCACCACCAGGGACATTTTTGACAGTTGCCCTTGGGTAGGGTGGCTGCCTCAACCCCGGTGGAATCCCTAGTTAGGCAAGATAAAGGTGAACGCTTTGAGCCATTCCCCCAAGAAGCCACCAGATGGTTGTCATGGACTGAACTGTGTTTCTAGGCCCTCTGCCTGCCCCCTCCAACCCCTCTCAGATTCATATGTTAAAGTCCTGACTTTCATTGTGACTGTCTTTGGAGATGGGAACTTTAGGAGGTCATTGACTGAAGCCATGAAATTAAAATTAAAAAAGACGCTTGCTCCTTGGAAGAAAAGTTATGACCAACCTCAGTCATGAGTCATTAAAAAGCAGAGACATTACTTTGCCAACCAAGATCCATCTAGTCAAAGCTATGGTTTTTCCAGTAGTCATGTGTGGATTTGAAAGTTGGACTCTAAAGAAAGCTGAGTACCGAAGAATTGATGCTTTTGAACTGTGGTGTTGAAGAAGACTCTTGAGAGTCCCTTGGACAGCAAGGACATCCAACCAGTCCATCCTAAAGGAAATCAGTCCCGAATATTCATTGGAAGGACTGATGCTGAAGCTGAAACTCTAATACTTTGGCCACCTGATGCGAAGAACTGACTCATTTGAAAGACCCTGATGCTGGAAAAGATTGAGGGCTGGAGGAGAAGGGGACGACAGAGGATGAGATGGCTGGATGGCATCACCGACTCAATGGACATGAATTTGAGTAAACTCTGGGAGTTGGCATTGGACAGGGAGGCCTGGCGTGCTGCAGTTCATGGGGTCGCGAAGAGTCAGACATGACTGAGCGACTGAACTGAACTGAAACTGAAGGTTAGATCAAGTTATCAGGGTGGCGCCCTGGGCTTCCCTAATGGCTCAGTCAATAAAGAATCTGCCTGCAATGCAAGAGACCCTGGTTCGATCCCTAGGTTGGAAAGATCCTCTAGAGAAGGGAATGGCTATCCACTTCAGTATTCTTGCTTGGAGAATCCCATAGACAGAATAGTCTGGTGGGTTACAGTCCATGGAGTTGAAAAGAGTCAGACACAACTGAGCAACTAACACACACAGACACACAGAGTGGGGCTCTAATCCAATGGGATTTATGTCCTTACAAGAGGAGGAAGAGACCCCAGAGAGCCCTCACTGAAAACTGAATTGGCCAGAACCTTGATCTTGGACTTGCCAGCCTCCAGACTATGAAAAAATAAACTTCAACAAGCAGCCTATGCTTTTTTTTTTTTTAAACTGCTGCTTGAACTAGCTCAAAACACATAGCTCAAAGCGAACAGCCACAATTCTCAACAAATGGGGTCCATTTTTCTGCTCTTACCTGTACCAGAAATACAGGCTGTTACTGTCAAGGCCACCCTTGAGCCTGGGAGCAGGGCTGGGACCAAAGAGAGTTAAAACACCACCACGCTCTCTGTTTTTATTGAGATTCAGCTGTTTTTGCCTTAACGCCTTCCCCTCTGGGCTGCTGTAAGGTTTTACTTATTTTCTAGGATTTTGAAAAAGTTGATTCTGACAGCTTTTGCCAGTCTATTTGTGCTTCCTTGGAGGGAAGGACTTGTTTTGTAATTAATTAACGTGTTTATTTGGCTGCACTGGGTGTTAGGTACGGCATATGAATTCTTGAGGCACGTGAATTCTTAGTTGCAGCATGAGGAATCTAGATCTCTGAGGAGGGATCGAACCTGGGACCCCTGCACTGCATGCTTGGAATCTTAGCCACTGGACCACCAGGGAAATCCCTTGGAGGGAAAGACTTTTGAGGCTCCTTGTGTGTTAGTTGCTCAGTCATGTCTGACTCTTTATGACCCCGTGGACTGTAGCCTGCTAGGCTCCTGTGTCCATGGGATTCTCCAGGCAAGAATACTGGAGTGGGTTGCCATGCCCTTCTCTGGGGTATCTTCCCGACCCAGGGATCGAACCTGTGTCTTCCCACATTGCAGGTAGATTCTTTACCATGTGAACCATTATGGAAGCCCCGTATTGTCATACCAAAAATAACACTTTGACCCCAACGTGATTTAAACACACAAGCTTCTGGTCTGGAGTCAGACACACGCTTTTGTTGCTCCAGGAAGCCTCCCCTTACTCCGTTCTCGCTGCTGTCAGCCCACCATGGTCTTCAACAACATGACGTTGACACTCCTCCCACCAAGAAGGTGATGACCTTTGTTCCCTCCTTGAGTCTGGGTGGGAGCTTAGGACAGCTCCAACCGAAAGAGGCCCACAGAGGTGACACTCGGACTTTCCAGGCTAGACTGTGAGAAGGATTCAGCTTCTACAGCCTTTTTTCAGGAGCTAGGGGTTGGACACTTGCCTTGGGGAACCAGCTACCGGGCTGTGAGAGCCCAAATTAGCCCAGGTGGAGAGGCCCCTGGGGAGAGGAAAGGAGCCCCAAGCTGGGACTGCCCTGCTGGTCCAGTGGCTGAAACTCCAAGCTCTCAATACAGGGGCTGCTAAGTCACTTCAGTCCTGTCTGACTCTGTGCAACCCCATAGATGGAAGCCCACCAGGCTCCCCCATCCCTGGGATTCTCCAGGCAGGAACACTGGAGTGGGTTGCCATTTCCTTTTCCAATACAATACAGGGGACCTGGGTTCAATCTCTGGTCAGGGAACTAGATCCCATATGCTGCAACTAAGAATTCACATGCCACAACTAAAGAGCCTTCATGTCAAAAAGTGAAAGTGTTAGTCACTCTTTGTGACCCCATGAACTATAGCCCACCAGGCTCCTCTGTCCATGGGATTCTCCAGGCAAGAATACCAGAGGGGGTTGCCATTGCCTTCTCCAGGGGATGTTTCTGACCCAGGGATCAAAGCTGGGTCTCCCGAATTGTAAGCAGATTCTTTACCTTCTGAGCCAACAGGGAAGCCCAAATAAATAATAATAAATAAAGTAAGACCCAGTTCAGCCAAGTAAATATTTTCAAAAAAAGGTCCCAAGCTGACAGCCAGCCTCAATCTGCAGACATATGAATAAACCAGCCTTTAGAGGCTTTGAGCCTTCAGCCCTCAAGGCTTCCAACTGAGACCTCAGACCTCATGGAGCAGAAATGAGCTGTCCCTGCTGTGCCCTGTCTGACCCGCAGAATCTGTGAGCATAGTACACAGTTGTTTTTATGCCAGTACATTTTGCGGTAATTTGCTATGCAGCCAAAGTAACTGGAAAGTCACCAAGTGAGTCATACGGTATCAAGCAGTGGACAGACAACTTGTCCCTTTCAGTGCAGATGGATTTAAAGGGCCTGTGTTCAAAAGTGTAGGGGGTTGGGGAGGTTGGGGGGAGGGGATGACCAGCAGGATTGTATCACAGGCTCCCTCTTCCTCCCTCCAAACAGCGGCCTCTTGTCTTCCTCCATTTTCGCAGTGTCCCCACCTCCCCAATCATCCAGGCTTGAAACCTCAGAATGTCTTTGTTTTTTCCTTTCCCTTTATCCTTCTGGGGCTTTCCTGGTGGCTCAGATGGTAAGTAATCTGCCTGCAACGCAGGAGACCCGGGTTTAATCCCTGGGTCAGGAAGATCCCCTGGAGAAGGGAATGGCAACCCACTCCAGTATTCTTGCCTGGAGAATCCCATGGACAGAAAAGCCTAGTGGGGCCACAGAGGAGTCTGACACAACTGAGCGACTAACACTTCTTCCTCCTGGAGTAACAAATCACACCCGCTGTCTTTTTCACAGCGCCTCACAAATTTGTTCTTTCCATTCCTAACAGTCTGTGCTTGAAATTCCAGGAGTTCATTGTTACCTACGGAATACAATGCAATGAGATGGAAATAGACACCCAGTAATAATAGGCGTCAGGCTCTCAGGTCTCATACTAGAAAAGGGTAGGCTTTAAAGCTTTCCAGGGGCAAGTGATGATAATACTAATAGACAGTATGTGGAAGTCTGCTGTATTTTGAGAAAGCACCTCCAGGGCTATTTGAGAAGCAAATCATTGGCTAGTCTCTGGAGTACTTTTTAATTTAAGTTAAAGACAAAAATGTATTTTTTTTATTTTTTTTGTTGCACCCTGTGTGTGACTTGTGGGATTTTAGCCCCTTGACCAGGGATGGAAACTGGACCCCATGCAGTAGAAGCTTGGAGCCGTAACTAGACTACTGGGGAAATCTCTGGAGTGCTTCTAATCCCTGGATCCACTTGGTTCCTGTGTTTAATCCAAGCGCTTTTTCTCCAGCCTCTCTGAATGATCCTTAGCTACAAATTTAAACTTGGTTTACAGACATCTAGAGGTGTTAGGTGTTAACTGTTAAATAAATCTCTTATTTCTAACTTACACCCTTTTTTTTTTTTTTTTAATCTTGACCCAAACAGTATCTGTAAGGAGAGTTTTTGACGGCTAAATTTTAAAAATCTAAGTATGGGACTTCCCTGGCAGTCCAGTGGTTAAGACTCCATGCTTCCAGTGAAGGAGTTTCAGGTTCAATCCCTGTCAAGGGAATTAAAATCCCACATGCCAGTGTGTGTGGTGGGGGGAATAAATTTTTTTTTAAAATCTTGAGTATGACTTGCAGGCTCATCTCAGCTTCCTGTCTTAAAGCCATAAAACAGATGCAGTTTTCTTCAGGTAAGTACCCAGTTATCCAAAAATAATGATTTTATTTTTGAAGCTCCAAAAGAGAAAGTCAGGTTCAGATACAGAACTTGCGTGAAGATTACTTCAGGTCCTGATTAGAACCTGGGTATTTAATGTGTCCTACTTGCTGCAGACATCATAAGAAATAACCCTTTTTATAATCTGGAATTTCCTCCTTAAGACACAGGAAAGCTGTTTGCTATGAGAAGTGGAGGAACAGTTGCATCCTCTGAAATCTGACCCTGTTAGCTTTGTTTCCTAAGTGAACACTGAGTAGCTCGTATTTACAAGACTAATTATTAAAAAAAGAAAAAGAAGAATGATAATAAAACTAAAAGAGGGGGCAGGGTTGTCACTAACAGCCATTTACTTAAAAAATACTTGCTAAGCACTTAACTGTGCCAGGCACTGTTCTAGGAACCAGGTATGTGGCAGGCAAAAATCCCTGCCCTCGTGGGGCTTGCCTTGTAGGGTAGAGAGGATACGATAATAAGATAAGTAAAATGTGTTAGTGTTATGCATGTTAAACATTTTCATAACTATAGGACCATGTTTTTGTAAAAATGCTGTGGATCAAAATAAAGCTGAAAAGAGTGACAGTGCTGGAATGGACTCGAAGAGGGTGAATTCTAGAGGCCAGAGAGGCCCCAGTGAGAAAGTAACATTTGAGGAGGTGAAGGTGGTGAGAGTTTTACATATCTGGGGGAAGACTGTCAAGTCAAAGGTTTTAACAAATGCAAAGGTCCCGAGGTCAGAGCATGCCTGGCTCTTAGGGGAACATATGGAGTTAGAGGGACTAGATCCGAGAGAATGAAAAGTAGAGAGGCAAGGACTTCCCTGGTGGTCTAGCAGTTAAGGCTTCGTGCTCCCAATGCAGGGGGCCTGGGTTCCATCCCTGGTCAGGGAATTGGATCTCAAACGCCATAACTAATCCGTCACGTGGCAGGAAAGATCTCAGGTGCTGCAACTAAGACCTGGCTTGCAGCCAAATAATTTTTTTTTTTTAAGGTGAGAAGGCAGGTCCTATTGGCCTTTGTAGGCATTTCAGTGAATTGGGCTTTTAGTCTAAGTAAAAGAGAAGCCGTTGGAGGATTTTAAGTGGAGTGTGATGATCTAAGATCATTTTGAATGCTGTGTTGAGGACGGTCTGAAGGGAGCAAATGAAAAGGCAGAGAAACTAGTTTTTGTAGGCTATTATAAAAATCCAGGAGAGATGGAAGTGGTTTGGACCAGATGGTAGCAGGGGATAAACTCTACTATAATTTGGAGATAAAGCAGAATGAATTTGCTGACAGATGTGGGTGTGAGAGAAGGAAGAGATAAGAATGACTTCAAGGTTTCAGCCTGGCAACTCGAAGATGAGTTGTCTTTAACTTATATGGGAAAATGCCTGAAGGAATGACTTTAAAGGGATCAGCTCAGGACTGTTAAACTTGAGGTGCCCTTGAGGGGAGATGCCACAAAGGTAGTTGAATATATAGGCCTGGCATTTAGGATAAACGTCTGGGCTGGAGAAGCTGCAAGAGGTGAGTAGATGGCAACAGTTCAAACTATAAGACTGGACGAAGTCACCAAGAGCAGGAGCATAGACGAGAAGGAACATAGACGAGTCACCAAGAGCAGGAGCATAGACGAGAGGGTTCTGAGGCCCGAGCCATGGAACCAGCGTTAGGATGGTCATCCGACGTTAGGATGTCTGAGAGAAGACGGCCCAGGAAAGGAGACTGAGGAGTGGACAGGAGCAAGAAGGAGACTAAGAGTGTGATGTTCTGGAAGCCACATGAAGAAAGTGTGGGTGATCCAGTTGTGAAGCTATGTAAAATATTAAAAGAATGAACTGTGTCTACAACATGACAAGGAGAACTTGAGGAAAGCGGGTCCAGTGAAGTGGCACAAGCAACAGCTTATTGGAGTGGGTTCAGCAAGGAACTGGTCCTACTGTGTAGCACAGGGAACTATATTCAGTATCCTGTGATAAACCATAATGGAAAAGAATATGAAAAAAAAATATATATATGGATAACTGAGTCACTTTGCTGTACAGCAGGAATTAACACAACATTGTAAATCAACTGTATTTCAATAAATTTAAACAAAAAAGAAGTGGGAGAGGGGCTGGGAACAGCAAATACGGGCTTTTTGTTGTTTCTTTTGTTTGCTTTAAAATTTCTTTCTTTCTTTGTGACTGAGCGGGGTCTTCATTGCTGCCTGGGGGCTTGCCCTAGTCACAGCCATCCGGGCTCCTCTAGTTCCGGTGCACGGGCTTCTGGTTGTGGGGGCTTCTCTTGTTGCAGAGCGTGGCTCCAGGGCACGTAGGCTCAGTAGTTGTGGCGCATGGGTTCAGTTGCCCTGCATCATGTGGGATCTTCCCGGACCAGGGAGGGAACTCATACTCCCTGCATTGCCAGTTGGATTCTTAACCATGGGACCACCAGGGAAGTCCCTGTTTACTTTTTAAGATAGGAGAAATAAAAGAATATTTATGCTATTGAAAAGATCTTTGCTTTTCCAGCGACGGACCTAACCTTCTCACTCACCTTCCCTTCCTTGTGCTTCAGATATGGATGTTTGCTGTTTCTTGGAACCCTCATTTTGAGGAATGTTAATAGGGAATCTGAGCAGATAGAGAACTAAATATCGTTGCCACGATAACTGCTGCTGCTGCTGCTAAGTCGCTTCAGCCGTGTCCGACTCTGTGCGACCCCATAGACGGCAGCCCACCAGACTCCCCCGTCCCTGGGATTCTCCAGGCAAGAACACTGGAGTGGGTTGCCATTTCCTTCTCCAATGAGTGAAAGTGAAGTCGCTCAGTCGTGTCTGACTCTTAGCAACCCCATGGACTGTAGCCCACCAGGCTCCTCCATCCATGGGATTTTCCAGGCAAGAGTACTGGAGTGGGGTGTCATTGCCTTCTCCTGCCATGATAACTAGCAAATTGCAAATTTCAGGATATGCAAGTTTTGCTTTACTATACCATGTGAAAATCAACTTGTTTCATATGTGGAATTCTCTTTCTCCAAACTTCCCACTACTTTGGAGGACACGATGCATTTTAAATGTGGCTGAGAGTCCTTAGACTTGGTGGAATTGCATTTCTGTCATTTAGCTGCTGTTTAGATGGTTCTTCACACTTGTAATTAGGTGTTTAACCCAACCCCACAGTTCGCCTCCTTCCTTCATTTCTGTATGATGATGAGTTTCTTTTTTTTTTTTAGCTGCACTGGGTCTTAGTTGCGGCATGCAAGATCTTCCATCTTGGTTGTGGCATGTGGGATCTTCAGTTGTGGCATGCAGCCTCTCAGTTGCAGCATGTGGCATCTCATTCTCTGACCAGGGATCAAACCTGGGCCCCCTGCATTGGGAGCACGGAGTCTTAGCCACGTGACCACCAGGGAAGTCCCTGTGGATGAGTTCTTTAACAATTCTCCCATTTCAAAGGAAGGACAGTAACTCAAAAAGTCTTTAAAACTTAATGTGAATCAATTAGATTTCAATCAAAGTAAATCAATAACATCCTACCTCCAAACTCCCTAAAAAACCTAAATATGAATCTTGTGGCAGCAAGTCACAAGGTTGTTCACAAAGGCTTCTCCCACTCTGGGCACACGGCCAGAGAGCCACCCTTGGCTATGGTGATTTGCCCTCACCAGTGAAATGTAAGAGGCAATGGCACGCCACTCCAGTACTCTTGCCTGGAGAATCCCATGGACGGAGGAGCCTGGTAGGCTGCAGTCATGGGGTTGCTAAGGGTCGGACACGACTGAGCAACTTCACTTTCACTTTGTACTTTTATGCATTGGAGAAGGAAATGGCAACCCACTCCAGTGTTCTTGCCTGGAGAATCCCAGGGACAGGGGAGCCTGGTGGGCTGCCGTCTATGGGATCGCACAGAGTTGGACACGACTGAAGCTACTTAGCAGTGAAATGTAAGCTAAGTGATGTTTGTCCTTTCATAGCGGTTTTAAGACCACTGAGCAGTCTCCCACATCTTGGCTGTCATCAGCTATGGAAACAGTGTTAAGATGAAGACTTAGAAGTTCCCTGGCAGTCCAGTGGTTAGGGCTCCACGATTCCACAGCAGGAGGGCTTGGAGTTCAATCCCTGATTGAGAAACTAAGATCCCACACGGTCCGTGGTTGTAGCTAGGGGAAAAAAAGATGAAGCCTCTGTCAGCCAGTATTTGAGTCACAATGATGAGCAGAGCCTCCTTGCTCATCCAGGATAGACACCTAGTATGAGAAATAAACTTTAGTTTCGTTAGTTTTATTTTGGGAAGGCAAAAACCTAATTCATCCTGACACAGTGCCTAAGGACAAAAATAAGCAGTGATGTACCAGTCTCCACGATAACCAGCAAATTGCAAATTTCAGGATATGCAAGTTCTGCTTTTCCATGCCATGTGCAAAGAAAATCCAATAAATAACACAGATAACACAACTTGACCTCACTGTCAGTTCTCCACTGAATCAAAAACAACTGAACCTTGAATGTTGTTTTTGAAATATTTCTCTCCTAACCAGGAAGGGCACTTTTCAAGAGACTTAGCTGGACTACCAGAAACACAGTGTAGTGTATTTCCTATTGTGTTTTCTGGGTCGTCTGCATTAGCTCCTCAAAGAATGCTCACTCCAAATGCAGGCTCCCTGGTCTTGTCCTCCTAGATGAATACTGTGGTCCTTAACTCCTAGGAGGTTCTGTCGTCTGGATCTTTACGGGTCTGTGTGCTCTGATTCAAAATTTTATTTGGTCTTTGTCTTTGGTTGCTGCCAAGAGCTCCTAAAACTCTTGGAATTTTCTAAGTGATAGGGGGAGCTTTCGTTTTTCATAATGAGCCCCTTTGATCACGCTTGAGTTTATGCTCATGAGATCACTATGGGTGGGGCCTCTAGATGGCCTCAGGGTGAATCTGGTCACCGGGAAGACCAAGTGGCCAGATCTGCTGGACCTCCAGGCAGGGGTGGGGGAGGGAACTGGAGGGGAAGGTCTATACCCTCTTCAGCAGTTGAGATTCAGAGAGCTTCTGCGTTGGTGAGCACATTGAACCCCGGGAGGATGGCGTGCCCCTGTGTCCCTCACTTTCCTTGTCCTGTGCATTTCATCCACTTGGCTGTTCTGAAGCTATAGCTTTTCTTAAAAAATTGATTTATTTATCTTTGGTAGCACTGGGTCTTTGTTGCTGCACCTAGGAGACTGGGATTTACTCTGTCGTTGTGACGCACGGGCTTCTCCTTGCAGTGGCTTCCCGTGTTGCAGAGCCCAGGCTCCAGGCACACAGGCTTCAGCAGTTGCAGCTCGCAGGCTCAGTAGTTGTGGCGTACAGGCTTAGTTGCTCCGAGGCATGTGGAATCTTCCTGGATGAGGGATCGAACTTGTGTCCCCTGCATTCGTAGGCAGATTCCTATCCACAGTGCCGCCAGGAAAACCCAAGCGATATCTTTTATGAGAAACCAGCAAATTGAAGTAAACTGTCTTCCCAAGTTCTGTGAGCTGTTCTCAGGAAACCACTGAAGGGAGGGGTAGGGAGTTGTGGGAACTCTCCAATTTTATGACCAGGTTGAACCTAAGGTAATCTGGGGACCTGACACTTGTGACCAGCATAGGAAGTGAGGGCAATTTTGTGGGACTGAGCCTTTAAGCCAGTGGAGTCGGACAGTAACTTTGGGTAGTGTCAGAATTGAACTGAATTGTAGGACACCCAGTTGGTGTCTGGGGAATCAGAGACTTGGTTGTTAGTTTTGCCAAACACCCTAGAAATATTCTATCGGTATAACACTGAAGTTCATTTTCAACATAATGTCTCATTGGGTTTACCTATGCTTCAGTATTAGAGAAGAAATGTTCTTTGAAGAGGAAAAAAAAAAAAATCACAATTCTGCATAAAAGAATTTTATTTAGCGATCGGATCTCAATGAATAATGCCAGTCATTGCTTGATTCTGTTAAAATGTGCTATTAGATATACTCTTAAAAAGTATACAGTGCATCACCAAAAGCTATTTAACTTGGATTGTGTAGAGTAAAAGAAAACTTCATAAATCTTTGTTCTTTGATAAAATTTTTAAAATATAAAAATGAAAAAAAACCTCCAAAGCAGTATTCAAAAATAACAAATGTCACCTTGGACTATTTACAGTAAGATGCCTTTCTAATAGGAGAACACTCTTTTTCTCACATTTTACTTGGCTGTTAGAGGTATTCTCCCTCCCCCACCTCATGATTTCTTCCATTCCTATCTTGCAGGAAACGGTCATCTTCTCTCTCATTCATCTTTGAGTCTTTCTCTGATACATCCTTTTCCTACTCTAAATTACCAGAAATTCTAGTCAACAGATGTTGGTTGAGCACCTAATGTGTGCCAGGCACTGTGCTAAAAAGTGGGGATAAATACAGAAGTGAAAAGTCATTGAACCCCCTCCTCAAGAAGCTCAGAGTTTGTGTTGAATTAAAAAACATTGTTCACATTATAGTCCTTGAAATCTCAAGTCCCTGCAAAGTGAATTTGGGGATTTCTTGAAACAAAGTACACTCACAGCGTCTGTCAGCTTGGCCCCACTCCAAGACATTTTGAATCTAAAATTCTGCTCATTTTTATGAAACACAGCCTCTATAAAGCCCAGCCCTACAGTTTGAGTTCTAAACTCTTTGCAGGTGGAAACTGCATGCTGGGTTGTAGGGGACCAGCTGAACCAATTTGTTTTGGGGGGAGGGTACCCTTCTAATTGGCTCCTACAAATTCTGAGTATGAAAAGCCCTTAACCTCCCCCACCCCCATACAAAATTTAAGCAATAGGTACATTTGAGAAACTCCCCTCTTATTTGAACCTCCAACAAGATGCTCTAAAACTCCTATCTTTGACAAATGTCCAGGAGTTCTTTTTATTACCTTTGTGCTTTTCTGTGAATATTTTCTTGGCTTCAAACATAAAATTGAGCCTACAGGTGACCTTCCCCTCCCCGCTTTATCATGGTTAAACCCCAAACAAGTTTAGTTCTTGCATTTGGTCTACATCCTCTTTATCCATGAGACTGTGAAAGACCCATGGTAGTTACTTACGGAAAAAAAAAAGGCAAATCATGAAGTAGAAAATAAAAACCGAACATAGCGTACTATAGAAGCAAAAACGAAACCACACCCTGGCTGCCCCCATCTCTCCATGCCTGGCAGACCTTGGTCCTGCAAATATTCACACTGGGAAATAATTCTCAGTCACAGGAAAGTCCAAATTTCCAAATCACGTGGTGGACTTCCCTCTCACAGCTTATAGCGTCGAATCTGGTCAGCTAACCGCTGAACGATGATGAAGGGAGTTTCTTTGGGAAAGTTCCATCCTTGATCCCACATCGTCCACAGGTTACTAGCGGTCACATCTCTATACAGTGCCTGTCCAAGTAAATGATACTCAGTCCATTCAAGAGCCAGATTCACAATTTCCTCATGAGCTGGTTCCAAGCCCTTTGGATCTGAAGGCAACGTTGGGAGTTGGCATTGTTCCCACGTCACATTTGGCCTGCCCTACCCAAGGTAGGGTGATCACGGTGGCTGGAGTACGTGAAGAGAACAATAAGAACGCGGGTGTTGGGAGAGAGGGGAAAAGACGTGATCATGCACAAGCTTCTTGCTCTGTCGTGCATTATATTTTCAGTGTAACAGCATGTGTTTCGACACACAGGGCTTGTGCTTTTTCGTTAAATAACTCGCCCTGAAAAGCTCATTTGGCAAATGTGGCCACGAATGTGTGTGTGTGTGTGGTGTGTCACGAGGTTATGTGTCAAGTCCTATGGGTGTGTCCTGGCCCCTCCCTCGCTGCCACACCCACTTCCCCAGCAAGGAAAAGCTGAAGGGTTACACCTGATCGGTTTGATATTCGGAAGCTTCAGACAGGCTTTCTGAGAAGCTTAGGAAGTTCTCCTGGTATTCAGAGCAAACAATCTCGTAGCGATAATGCCGGAACTCCACAGCCAAGGTGCCAAAGTAAGACAGGAAGCACATGACCAGGCCCCACTGGACCCTGGCGGCGTACATGTGGATGCCTTGCGCCATGAGGATGAAGTCTGGGGAGAAGTGGTCAAGGAAAGTACCTCCGTCAGCCATGTTAAGGCTGGGCTCTTCTCTGGGCAGAGACAGGTTACAGAAAAGAGCCAAAGAACTTGACAGGGCCAGCCGAACTCTGGCCCTGTCAAGAGCCTCGTATTATTTACTACATAAATAATATGAGGCCACGTCATGCAGCCCTTCCTTTGTGCCAGACGTGGTTCTAGATGCTTTCATGGAGCACCTAGCTTGATCCTCACAACATCCTATTATCTTCAGTTTGTTTAAAATAGGGAGCACAGACTGATGAACCTATTTTCAGGGCAGTAGAGGAGACGCAGACATAGGGAACAGACTTGTGGACACAGCAGGGGAAGCGGAAGGAGAGGGTGGGACAAATGGAGAGAATAGCCTGGAAACATCCACACCACCATATGTAAAAGAAACAGCCAGTGGGAATTTGCTGTATGACTCAGGTAACTCAAACCGGGGCTCTGTGACAACCTCAAGGGGGTGGGATGGGGTGGGAGGTGAGAGGGAGGTTCAAGAGGGAGGGGACATATATATACCTATGGCTGATTCATGTTGATGTATGGCAGAAACCAACATAATGTTGAAAGTGATTATAATTAATTATTTATGAATTAAAAATAAGTAATTAAAAAATTAGGGAGTACGGGGCCATGTGTGCATGCTCAGTTGTGTCCAACTCTTTGAGACCCCATGGACTTTAGCCCTCTGTCGTTCAGTCACGCCTGACTGCAACTCCATGGACTGTAGCTTGCCAGGCTCCTCTGTCCATGGAATTTTCCAGGCAATACTGGAGTGGGTTGCCATTTCCTACCCAAGTCTCCTGCACTGCAGGCAGATTCTTCACCTATTGAGTCATCAAGGAAGCCCTTAACATAAGGAAATGGAGGCCAAATGGGTAACACACGTATTAACTGGTGGAACTGGGATTCAAACACAAGAACTCTTGATTCCTTGCCCATGCATTTGACCACTATTCTCCATGGCAGCCTAATAAACTGTGAGACTAGCTAAAGACTTATAATTCCAAAGTAATTATTTGGCCAGAAAAATAGTGTTAAATTTTTAAAAGACACTGCAAATGACTCTGGAATAATGTGTACTTAGCAAATAGTGAACTACATCCATATCAGCTGTGTTTGTCTTTGCAATGCTACTAACAATGTTTAAGTGGCATTCCTTCCTCTCTCTAATTTTTATTATTGTTTTTCAGACAATATTATGTAGGCTGGTTTCATTCCTGGTGTTGCATTTAAACTTGTGCCCAAATAAAAATAGGCAACTAAGAAACCAAAGGAACAGATGATATGTTTGCCTGAATATATGTGAAGTATATGCATACACACACACACACATACACACACTTCAGGATATATAAAGGTAGGAGCTTGGAAGAAGAAACTTTCACAGTATTTTTGATTGCATGAGTTTGCAACCCCAGGTCATGGACTGCTCCTGGTCCATAGCCTGTTAGGAATGGGGCTGCACGACAGAAGTGAGTGGCAGGCAGGGGAGCGAAGCTTCATCTTTGTTTACAGCTGCTCCCCATTGCTCTCATTACACCTGAGCTCCACCTCCTATCAGGTCAGCGGAGGCATTAGATTCTCATGAGAGCATGAACCCTATGGTGAACTGCCTGTCCAAAGCATCTAGGTTTGGCACTCCTGATGAGAAACATCCTGAAACCACCAGCCTCTCCCCCACCACCCCAGTCCATGGAAAAACGGTCTTCTATGAAATGTCCCTGGTGCCATAAAGGTTGGGGACCAATGCTCTAGTGAAAGGCTAAGAGGTCAAGGACTAAATAAAGTTATTTAGAAAGTCAGAAATGTTCCCTTAGAATTAGTTCTACCTTCAGAACTTAGACTTATAATCTTGGGTAATTTTCAGAGAGCAAAAAAGTACATGAGAACTACTTCAGCTAAACTTTGCTCTCCTGACTAGACTTGGATCCATTCATCAGGGAACCAAGAAATGGTTCCAACAAATAACATGGATCAGAATTGTTTAGTATAAGCTGAAAGTTAAAATTCAAAACCCTGACATACTCTTCTGACTGAGGGTTCAAAATATTGCCAAAACAATATTATTACTTAATAGGGGAGGGATACATCTTCAGATCTCACACTGGTGGAATTCAGACCTGTTTACTCATAAAATAATTTTGACTTATTTACTCAGATTACTAGTAATAAGCAACTTTTTTGGCTTGAATTTCAAGTCCTTTGATGTTCTCTATCTAATGTGACCACAGAACTTCAGAAAACCCCTAAAATGACTAAATGGCAGTTTGGAAGGGAAGAAGAAATAAACACCTCTAAATAATCCACTAACTAAAGAACGTCTTTGAAGACTAAATGTTTTCATATTTTAAAGCCACTCTAAGTAAAAGAACTGAGCCTGAGTTTAAAACAAACTGACACATTCCATGTGTGTTCTTGGGTAACTAACCTCTGTTACTATTCTTGTTAAGTGAGGATTAAAAGCGTAGACATATTTAAAGTTGCTTAGAATAATGTCTAGCACATTATAAGTGCCCAATAAATACTGGCTATTCATGAAGACTGTAATAGTGTTACTTTACAGTTTGCCATCTAGGAACCTTATTCCCTTCTTCTCCACAGTTTCCAAAGGACCTGTTGGAGTGAAAACTTAGGAATGATTGACTGATCTGATTGGTGGGCTTGGAACTGGCCTGCTTCCACTGGGCTCTGCTATAGTAGGTGGGTTCACTGTGCTCCATCCTAGACTAGTCCCTCTGCAATCTGTTTGGGGTTCAACTGAGTGAAGTGCTGTTCTCTCTCTTTCCCTGATTTCTCTACTTGTTACTGGGTGGATAAGTTGAATTCTAAGGTGTGAGATAGGAGGCCTGCACAATTCTCCTTTCCAAGTGTACTAGGAATAAAGGCTGATTTCTTCACACCCATTTGGCACCCATTTGACTCCTTGTGACTGTTCTCAATTGGTTCAGACTCCAAGGGAGGAAGGGAAATAGCATATCAAAACCTCAAAATTATTTGTTTGGGACAACAGTGCATGCTGTGATAATCTAGTTCTTGAATTTCTTTTCCAGAAAAGCTTACTTGTTTAGAAATGTATTTTTTGTCTCTTGAAATTCATTTTTACAGTTTAATAAATTAAATGAAATAACAGAGCCATGATAAAGTCA
Source organism: Tragelaphus eurycerus (assembly GCA_935064755.1). NCBI lineage: Eukaryota > Metazoa > Chordata > Mammalia > Artiodactyla > Bovidae > Tragelaphus > Tragelaphus eurycerus. Next base: position 21,604,581 of record CAKXYN010000033.1, on the reverse strand, counting down.
CAAATGAAAAAAAAATTGTCAAGATGGAAGAAATAAAGCACAGTTCTCTCTTGGATTATGCATTCTGTCTATTTCACAAAAGGAAGCCTTATGCCATTTGTGATAAGGAGAATGCATGACACCATTCCTACAGATTGAAACCATTTTGAACAGGCAGCGCTTGTTTTATTTTTAGTTCTCCATTTCCTCTTTGGCACAAAAAGTAGGTCTGAGAGTTTTCAGTTTTTACTTTTACTTTTCGTTTCTGTCTAACATTCGGAGATGATCTGACAGTATACCCTAAGCAACTGAGAATGGCAGTGTTCTCATCTTCTACAAGGACCAGTCATCTGTGTTTTAATCTCACTGGCAGAGACCCTTTTCACACTCAAAGGATACAGAGGACCACGCAGAGAGTGATAGACGCTGAGAGAATAACTCGTGGAATTCCAACCTTCCGTCCTTCATTCTTGATGTTGACTTTGAGTGTCAGTGCCGCCTGAATCCAGCAGGTCAACGTGCCAAATCCAAAAGTCAAGGAAGTTCCGACATTATGGATTTCTTCATCATTTGTGAGCTAAGGGATGAACAGATAATGACCTGTGGAGGCCCATTCAGAAAATACATACAGGCCAGTGGGACACATGAAGGAGAAAGAAATAGGTAAAGAGATGTCCTAAGAGTGGGCTAACAGACTGTAGAAAGAGCAAAATGCTTTATCTCCACCAGCTCTTTGTGTCTATTCTCCATTGGTTTGAACTCTGAGAGAAAGAAGGGAAATGACTAGTACCCTCAACCTCAAAACATTTGCTTAGATGAACCAATGAATGAACAAGCAGTGGTAATTTAGTTTTTGAATTTATTTTCCAGAAAAGATTTGGAGAAAAGTAAAAGAAAAAAACAGGAAAGTTACCCATAAAAAGAGAAATGTCAAGTTTCTACAGACATAAACCCTGAACTCAGTTCTCTAGATTAAGAAATGAGACCAGAATCTGGCTGTGTGTTTACTGATTGAGCATGGTCAGTTCTAAGCAGGTAAAGATTTCATTGGCCTCGACAACTAACAACGCTGGTTGTTATCTATTCTTACAGAATTGTCCATTTTCTGTAATATGGCCAATTATTGTTAAGGGGGTTGAACCCGTGCCCCCTGCAGGGGAAGTGTGGAGTTCTAACTACTGGACAGCCAGGAAATTCCCTTTTCTCCCCCATTATAATAAGAAAAATGCACTTATGAGCTTTTGCCATATCTGGAGACCCATTAAAAGGCAACAGTGTTTGAAGATTCCTGGTCAAGGCCTTCATACAGTTAATAGGTTAAAGGAGACCCATTTGGGTTGTTTCAGTTGGAAGTCAGAGATGTAAACTGCTCAAATCACTGCCCACTGATTTTAAAAATATACAGTAGTACAGTAGGATTTTTTTCTTCTTTGAAAAAAACTACCACCCCACAGGTCAAAACACATATTTTTAAAACATTTTAAATAATGATTCCCCAAGTCAAATTTTGCTTCTAGAAAACTGGCTTTCCATGCTATACATAATCTGTGTATTTATTTTTTAAATCTAATTTTAAAAATAGATGGTATATTTAGTTACATGGGTCAAATTTTAAAAAATTATGCAATGAATATGCTGTTGCTGCTAAGTCGCTTCAGTTGTGTCCAACTCTGTGCGACCCCATAGACGGCAGCCCATCAGGCTCCACTGTCCCTGGGATTCTCCAGGCAAGAACACTGGAGTGGGTTGCCATTTCCTTCTCCAGTGCATGAAAGTGAAAAGTCAAAGTGAAGTCGCTTAGTCGTTCCCAACTCTTAGCAACCCCATGGACTGGAGCCTACCAGGCTCCTCCGTCCATGGGATTTTCCAGGCAAGAGTACTGGAGTGTGGTGCCATCGCTTTCTCTGAGGAAATGAGTATAGGCAACTGCATTATTTGTTTCCCATGTAATCTCTGTAGATACTCCAGAAAATGTCCTATGAAGAACATATAGTGTTATCATTGATGGTTTTGAATATTTGTGGTTCAATCAAACAACCCCATCAATGGGATTCTTTAGGGAACTTAGGTGAAAGACAAAATGTCTACTCAATAACTTCCATCCAAGACCCAGTTGAAAGAAATGATAGTTATGGAGCATTTTACAATATGCCAGCCCTTGCAGCACAGAAGCATAAGTGGAAGGAAGATTACCACCAAAATCTCAATGAAAAATGCTCTGTGCCCTAACATTTTGGAGCTCAACAGATAAACTCTCAAATATTCTCCTGATAATTCATTGTCTAAGGCAATAGGTTCTAAGAATGCAGCTTTCTCATTATTGGGGTTGATATGGAATGAGACCTTGGATAATTAGAGGAACTGGTGGGATTGCATGCCTGTCTGTCAGATGACCCATTAAGTAAAAAAAATACTGTACCAGGGGGTGTCCAGGGGAATGAGATACTAATTTAATGGATTATCAGCACTGAGGACTCAGGGCAAGGGTCAGTCTTAGAAAACCCACTACCCTATTTTCAGTGAGAACATTACGAAAGGCTCACTGGGGTGCTGAGTATCTGGAATGCCTTCACCATTTGGATTTCACTCAGTAGACAAGTGAGAAGTCTAGGATCAGTGTTTAATTGCAAGAAGGAGGTTTCTAGTAGCAGTATTTAGCAGAGGCTAGAGGATGCTGGGGAGGAAATGGAGGCAGGGAGAACAGACAACCACTGTAACAGTGCAGTGGTCTCCATGACTTAAAAATGAAGTCAAGAGTTGGTGCTGACAAGGGAAATTATGCTTAAATGACCTTGGGGGTGTGTGTTAGTCGCTCAGTTGTGTATGCCTCTTTGCGATCCCATGGACTGTAGCCAGCCAGGTGCCTCTGTCCGTGGGATTTTCCAGGGAAGGATACTGGAGTGGGTTGCCATTTCCTCCTCCAGTAATCCCTCCTGATTAAACCTGACTTAGGGATCAAACCTGAGTCTCCTGCATTGCAGGCAGATTACTTAACACCTGAGCCATCAGGGAAGTCCCTAAATGACCTGGCACTTTTATATTTCTGGGAAGAAGAGTTAGGGTTAGTACATCTTTATACAAGTCACATTCTAAAGAAATTCTAAAGAAATTCTGGATTTTCAAACTAACTCCCACGTGAGCCTGCTAATCTGAAACACAAGCTTTCATCCAATAAGGATGTTCAGTGTTTAATTATAGAAAGGTAATGGTCCTATTAGTTTTCTAGAAAGATAGATTAGGATACAATTTATTATGAAAATAGTATACAGTACTTTGAAAGCCCTTGTAGAAAATACACAGCTATTTTAGTCGCTGCGTTTCCCAGTAGCTGTGCTATATGTCTGATGTACAGTGAGGGCTTTCGCGTGTATGGACAAGGGAAGCCTGGCACGCTGCAGTCCATGGGCTTGCAAAGAGTTGGACACGATTGAGCGACTGAACTGACTGAGGTGAGGCTCAGTGATCAGACAGGCTGACTGCTGGAGAACCTGTGCATATTAGGAACCATGGTTAGAATGTTTTTAAAAGTCCATGGAGAATTTTATGGGCCACATAGTGACTATACCTCACTGGCTGTGATAATCATGTAGGTGAAGCATGAGATGGAGATGAAAAAGGCCAAATGAAGTACCTGAAAATTACCAAGTAAGGTCATTCCAAAGGAAGCCAGACAGAGAGCCACCAAGCCACTAATATTCAGCCATGGGTTTAAAACCTTTGGTTTCAGTTGTATGAAGCGCAGAACAGCTACCACAAGAGCTGGGAATAAAACAAAATGTTATAATTGAAAAATTGAAATCACGCAGCCAGACTAGGAAATAGCATTCTAAAGCCACAATGTGCAAAAGTAAACTTCTTGCCATGGTACATTTTTAAATCTCTGAAACGACAATTTTTAAGAGATAATTTGCAGGCAATGTTTCTGATTATTGAGATGTTTTATTCTAGCCAACCTGGGGAAAGCAGAGAGGAACTGAAGTAGCAGTGTTACATGTTGCTTGGGTGACGCAAGATGATAGACTGGTAATAGTATTGTTCCCACAGTTTTCAAAAACAAGGTCAGCACAGGACAGACTGGCTTAGGAGAGCACTGCAGAGGCTTGGCACACGACAAATCAGATGCAGAGAGTTGGCCCATGGCATGAGAATTCACTGATTCAATCATCCTTTAATTGAGAACAGTGTTAGGACAGATGGGGCAAGAAAACATAGGGAAGAAGACATGGTTATCAGTCTGGACAAACCTGCTGGTGCCTGTGCCAGAAATCATTCCTGGGTATGGGAAGGAAGATAAAGCAAGTATACGAATCCCTTCGTTACTAGTTTACTCCCTCTCTCCTCTGATTCTACCTGTGGGTGTTCATTGTCAAAGAACAAAGATAGTTCATCCAAATTAGGGCACTGACAGTAAGAAAATCATGGAATCTCTATTTTAACATAGCAGATCTGGGGGTTTGGTATGTATTAAAAATCATACTGTGATTATATTAAGAAAGCTCAGTTCTTCCAAATGATGTTAATTACTCATTTTGAAAGCCCACTCTTTTCAACTAAATTGTCATCGGAGCATCTGAAGAGAGAATGAAGGAAGTTACTTAGATTTCAAATCTGACTTCTAATAGTGACCCTGAGGCTAGTCCATACTCAAGCCATTAATCTAAGAATCCCCTTTTATTAATTGCTTACTGCAGGGATATTTTCATATTTATACAAAAAGCTGGTCTACAAATGATTTTGAAAAAGCACTTGCAATTAATATGTTATAGCTAATATAAGGAAAGGCAGTTACTACTTCCTAAGGCAATTTATTTTGACATTAAGGTTTAGCAGGGAAGATGACTAGGAATTCAGGAATTATCCTATTTATACAGCAATTCAGTAGGTAATTATTTGCTAAAAGTCTACCTTGATTACTGGCCAATATTAGTAGCCATTAATAAGAAACCATCCACAAATTTGCATTTCTCAAGTCTGCCGAATTTAACAGTTTCAAGCTACAAAGTTAGTTCATCGAATTGACTTTCAGTTCCAAGTACCTCTAGTGAAAGAGTGGTATACAACTTGGATAATATTTGGATTTTGGAAGCAAAATAGAAATAAACCATAATTTATGAAGTCGTAAATTGTTTGGCTCTGATTTAACTTTTAGTATATTTATATTTAACCCACGATTTATCATCAGATTAATAGATTATACTTGAGTTGATAATAGTGTTTCAACCTAATGGTTTGAGGGATCCAGTTAGGAGCTACAGTGGAATGTTTTCAGAAGTCTATTAACAGTGGCAACAGTTATTCTTGTTGTCTAGTTGCAAAGTCACGTCCGACTCTTTTGTGACCTCATGGGCTGCAGCCCACTAGGCTCCTCTGTCCATATTAGGAGATGAAAAAATTTCTATTACTTTGGGGATGGAAATAGGAGGAAGAAGTGGGGAGAGGAGAAATTCAATACAAGCACCTCAATACAAAGTGATCTTCAGAAAAGGAAGCCATTAGATTTAGACCAGAAATCTCCACACAGGCCATCAGGGAGACACTTGCTAGTTACTGTGTGTGGATATTAGTCAGGGCATAATGACAAAATCAATCCTAAAAGAAATCAGTCCTGAATATTCATTGGAAGGACTGATGCTGAAGCTGAAACTGAAACTCCAATACTTTGACCACCTGATGCAAAGAACTGACTCACTGGAAAAGACCCTGATGCTGGGAAAGATGGAAGGCAGGAGGGCAATGTGATGGCAGAGGATGAGATGGTTGGATGGCATCACCAACTCGATGGACCTGAGTTTGAGCAAGCTCCCGGGAGTTGGTGATGGACAGGGAAGCCTGGCGTGCTGCACTCCATGGAGTCGCAAAGAGTCAGACACGACTGAGCGACTGAACTGAATGACAAAATACCGAGGCAAATATGACAAAATGTATTTGAAATACATTTCAAATGTGCTTTTAAAAATGACTAGTGGGGGGTATGACTCTGGGAACTCTCTGGTTGTCGTTCAGTTTGGAGGGCTAGGATGGTGCTGGAACTCCGGCCGAAGCCCTGACTCACTGCTGAGGCAAACACCAAAATGGCTCTTCATATTGGCTATGCACGTAGTTGGTGCCACTGTACCCCCAGGGACACAGTCACCGCCACTCTTGGTGTTGCTCATTTCTCGCCAATGGACTCTGGACATGTACCATTCCCCTGGCTCCAGTCATTCTAGCCTTCTCATTTGTAATCTGGATGGTAAATCATTTCATCAAGAATAGATAATGAAATTAAGCAGGAAGCAGAAACCTTCCTGAAGACAGGAATCAACCCAAAATGCCTAACTTCCAGAATTGCATTCCAAACACCACACTTTGCCCTTTTCACCTATTAACTCCATTATAAATCAGCTGAAGGCTTTCCTAGTGGTCCAGTGGTTAAGAATACTCCTTGCATGCAAGGAATACCAGTTTGATCCCTGGTCTGGGAAGATCCCACATGCCATGGGGCAACTGAGCCTCTGTGTCATAACTACTGAGCCTACATAGTGCAATTCCTGAAGACCGTGGACTTAGAATCTGTGCTCTGTAACCAAAGAAGACACTGCAATGAGAAGCCCTCCCACACGAGAGAGTAGCCCCAGCTCACTGCAACTAGAGAAAAAGCCAGAGCAGCAACAAAGACCCAGCACAGCCAATAAGTAAATAAATCTTTAAAAAAAAAAAATCAACTGAGACAAGGCATACTTTCCTTTTAAAATAAGACCTAGTTGAAATTTTATGGTTGTGGAAATAATAAAGTTTCTGGTCTGTTAACAGTTTTATTAAAAGGTTTAAATGGAGGCAGATTCAGACTCTCTGTTATGAAGTCCACTTACAACCAAGTAGTGATTTAATTATAGCTTCTTGAAAGGGTCTTCTGGGTAGTAGGGCAATTTCAAAGCTATCTTTACATATGCAAACCAATTTTTACCACATTAACATTCTGTTCAACAGATCTTTTTAAAGTTTCCTTAAAATTTTACTTACAGTTTTAGAAAAGATTTAAAAAACCCACCCATCTGTGGTTTTTGATACTTACAACAGTTCTTTGCTATACATCTGCTATACAGATGCTCTTTTTAATTTATCTCTCTGTTAAAAAGTACAAATATCAGAGAGTAATTGCTTATTTTCTTTGTTAAATTTTTTATTTTGAAGCTGATAGGGTTCTTCAAGTTCAAACCCAAAATAGCAGCTCTTCACTGCAGTTGTAGACTGGTGCCTGGCCAAATTCTTCTTCATTTTGTTTAGTTTTACTGTTTATGCATCAATAATACCTATTTATGACAGCAATAGAACATAACAATCAATATGTTTTGGCTGAAGGAGGGAGAGAGGCTGCTGCTAGGTGACCAAATCATTCAGCTATTAACTTTATCCTCACAACCTCTCCAGGGCAGAAATATTTCTATTAAGAAATGTGTCTTAGAGCAAAAGAGATGCAGATGTAAAGAACTCTGTGGGAGAAGACAGGGTGGGATGATCTGAGAGAATAGCAGTGAAACATGTATATTATCATATGTGAAATATATCACCAGTCCAGGTTCGATGCATGAGACAGAGCGTTCAGGGGTGGTGCACTGGGATGACCCTGAGGGATGGGATGGGGAGGAACGTGGGAGGGGGGTTCAGGATGGGGAGCACATGTACACCCATGGGTGATTCATGTCAGTGTATGGCAAAAACCACCACAATATTGTAAAGTAATTAGCCTCCAATTAAAATAAATACATTAATTTTTTAAAAAAAGAAATGTATCTTAGATCATAAAAGTGCAGATTTAGAAGAAACAATATAAATAATTCTGTAAAGAAAATCACTGAACATTTATTTGATCTTTGATTCAGTTCAGTTCAGTCGCTCAGTTGTGTCCGACTCTTTGTGACCCCATGAATCGCAGCACGCCAGGCCTCCCTGTCCATCACCAACTCCCAGAGGTCACTCAGACTCACGTCCATCGAGTCAGTGATGCCATCCAGCCATCTCATCCTCTGTCATCCCCTTCTCCTCCTGCCCCCAATCCCTCCGAGCATCAGAGTCTTTTCCAATGAGTCAACTCTTCGCATGAGGTGGCCAAAGTACTGGAGTTTCAGCTTAAGCATCATTCCTTCCAAAGAAATCCCAGGGCTGATCTCCTTCAGAATGGACTGGTTGGATCTTTGATTAGTCCATCAAAAAAACACAAGATTTTTGCTAACTGATTTTAATAAATACCATACCAATGCATTTGTAGGTTGTAAATTATAATCTATATTGCTGCTAACAAGCAGTAACTTATATCAGGTCTTTGTTGCTTCTTAGGGCTTCTTCCATGGCTCAGTAGTAAAGAATCTGCCTACCATGCAGGAGACTCGGGAGTCACAGGTTGGATCCCTGGGTTAGGAAGACCTGCTGGAGGAGGAAACGGCAACCCACTCCAGTATTCTTGCCTAGAAAATCCCATGGACAGCAGAGTCTGGCAGGCGACAGTCCATGGGGTCACAAAGAGTCAGACACGACTGAGTGAACACATAACAGGCAGGCTGTTTCTTATAGTTAGTTACGTCATCTGAAATGATGGTCTGAGATCTTAAAGGGACAGGCCTGGGGAGACAAAAGCAACCATAGTGTAAGGCAAGAATTATTAGGAAAATGATTCATTTTCAGTCCCAGATAAGTAAATAATAGATGGTTCACTCTCACTGAACACTAATCTTACTCAGTTTCATGTCTACCAGATGGCACTAAAAGTGATGAACTATAATAAACACTGGATGCTGCAATACCTTAGAGCAAAAGCCAGAAAAAACTTAACTGCTTCTGATGGAGCAGGGGATGACTGGAGAATCAGATGCTGATGGATGTCATCTGCAAGAGGGGAACTTGTTTTCATGACTGTTTTTGGAAATGCTTTTATAACGAGTTAATCATCAGCTTTGTAAAGGCATAAATTTGTGAGCTAGGAAAACTGGCATATTTTAGATATTGCGCTAAGGACTATTGGGACATATCAATTTGTCTTAAGAATACAAAGGGTAACATGTGGCTTCTAACATGTTCACTGGTTTCTTTAAAGCCCCATGGAGGACAGACATCCTGTGACATTTCCTCATAAGGGAAGTCTCCAGTGTATTATGATTAAAAGAGGTAATGTTTGCAAAGCACTTAGCATTGTGCCTGGAATATTAAGGGACTGTCATTAATTACTGTTATTGCTGTGCTCCGTGGGGATGATGGTATGAGTTGGTACCAACCTACCTACGTGGTGTGATTGCTGACGGACTGGGAAAGGTCTCTGACCTTGCAAGTCCAGAGTCACTCTTGGGACTTTGTGTTCTATTAGATGCAAATATCTCCTTAGAGGTCATTTATGCCTTAGTATGAGTACATTTATTACATTTTTTCAGAAGAGTGGTATGCTGCTAAGTCACTTCAGTCGTGTCCAACTCTGTGCGACCCCATAGACGGCAGCCCACAGCCTCCCAGGCTCCTCCATTCTTGGGATTCTCCAGGCAAGAACGCTGGAGTGGGTTGCCATCTATGCAGGAGACATAGGTTCGATCCTTGGGTCACATAGATCCCTTGGAGAAGGAAATGGCAACCCACTCTAGTATTCTTGCCTGGAAAATTCCATGGACAGAGGAGCCTGGCTGGTTACAGTACATGGAATCTCAAAGAACTGGACACAACTGAATGACTAACATGGAGACTGAAGGTGGTGAGGACAAAACCAGGCTGGCTAGCGTTTCCCCTGGGGGCTCAAGGGAACATTCCCCATGTTTCTCTGCATTCTGAACCAACTAAAATTCTGCCTGTGGTGCAGGCTGGACCAACCATCTCCCTTGATTTTCCAGGGACTTTTATAGGTCTTCCCTTTTCCTACAGCAAAAATTTAAAAGGAACATGTAAGAGTCAGTAGAAAATTTTTGGGGGGAGGAGAGTTATAAATAGATGAAATAACAGGCCACCTCTTTGGGGGACAGGTGCTACAAAGGTCAAATACTCCCTCAGTAATAACATCATCATTAGCTCTCACTTGGAGTGAAAGTCTCAGTATCCAAAAGACTGTGTCCAGAAAACTGCTGTTGAAGGATTTAGCTGTCACTGAGTGGACCCAACAAAATGCCAATGATGATAATTGGTTGACCTTTTTTTCTTTTTTTTGGGTGCACTACATGGCATGTGGGATCTTAATTCCCAGACCCAGGATCAAACCCGTGCCCTCTGCATGGAAAGCATGGAGTCTTAAGCACTGGACCACCAGGGAAGTCCCAACCTGTTGAAAGACACAAAGGAGTCCTTGGCCTGGAGGAGATGAGCTCTGCAATTTGAACTGTGGTGCTGGAGAAGACTCTTAAGAGTCCCTTGGACTGCAAGGAGATTAAACCATTCAGTCTTAAAGGAAATCAACCCTGAATATTCACTGGAAGGACTGATGCTGAAGCTGAAGCTCCTACACTTTGGCTACCTGATGTGAAGAGCCAACTCATTGGAAAAGACCCTGATGCTGGGAAAAACTGAAGGCAGGGGAAGAGGGTGACAGAGGATGAGATGGTTGGATGGCATCACTGACTCGATGGACATAAGTTTGAACAAACTCTGGGAGATGGTGAAGGACAGGGAAGCCTGGTGTGCTGCAGTCCATGGGGTCGCAAAGAGTCAGACACAGCTGAGCGACTGAACAACAATGAGGCTGATTTGGAGGAAGACTGAGAGTATGGCTGGTTCCCACAGCCCCTGGAGAGAAGCACTCACAGAACAAAGAGGACAGGATATTAAATGAGAGCTTTAGTCCCTGAAGGAAAAGAGTATTAGGGCCAGACATGAGTACAAAAGGTTTCTTTCTGTTTTTTATAAACCTGTGTTCCCATTTGCCAGCTTGATATGTGTACAGGAACAGGGGAGGGCAGGACCCTAATGATAATGCCAACCTTTAGACTGAAAGATGATGTCTATACATATCAATATTTTTCTCAGACCCTATGCATTTTTCATGCTTGCCAGTGAAAGAATATATAAAGCATTCTTTTTAAAGAAAACATATTGCACAATATTATAGTCTCATGCAGGATTTTATGGCACATGAAATATATTATTTCATGCAGCAAAAGAAATAAAGTCAAGAATTTGCTGTAATGATTGAAGATGGTAAAAGGGAAAGAAAATGGAAGGTAAGCAGGTGAATGTAAAGGGATTTATGAAAAAAAAAATGACCCTCAAAACAAAAAAAGCCCACTTTAGCATACTGACATGACACTAAATTATCAACTAAGCCCACCATACTTTTGATGTGAGTTTTTGGAGAATTTAAAATAAAAGAGAAATATCCAAAAGCACGTAAAGCATTCTTCATGTTCTTCTTACCTAGGAATGCCGCCATGTTCATAACTTGACTAAACACACAGCTTGCAGGAGGTTCATCACCTGCAATACTTGAAAAATATGAAGTTTTATGATTTCTGTAGTAAAATCCACGACTGTTTGCAATGGACTGAATGTCTATGTCCCCTCAAAATCCATATGCTGAAATCCTAACATCCCACGTGATGGTATTAGGAGGTGGGGCCTCTGGGAGGTGATTAAGTGATGAAAGGTGATTAAGTGATGAAATCTCCAGTGAACGGGATTAGTGCCCTTATAAAGGGCCCCGGAGAGCTCTCTAGTCCTCTTTCCGCCACGTGCGGACACAATGAGAAGACAGCAGTCTGAAACCCGGAAGAGGGTTCTCATCAGACCCTGACCATGCTGGCACCCTGATCTTGGACTTCCAGCCTGCAGAGATGTGAGAAATAAATTTCTGATGTTTGTAAGCCACCCAGTCTAGGCTACTTTGTCCTAATAGTCAGAACTAATACACTGCTCACGTTGCCTAAGATACAGCAGATCAGAAGAGAATTATCAAGTTACCTTATATATGGTGCATGCTTCACACCAGGTTTCCTGGATGACAGAAAAAACCCAGAAGCTCAGGTTAACACACAGTTAACAGTTACTTTTGCATAGTTTAACTTTACCAGTGGCAAAGTTTTGCTAAATCTACTGATGAACAAAGAGTTACCCAGAGATAAACTTTACCTTTCAGCTGAATTTAATGGGAAAATTTTGTCATCTTCCACAGCTATGAAGTATCTATGAAGAAAAGACAATAAACTTTATAAAACAAAGAAATAAAAAAAATAATTATCTGTTTCTCAATATTACTGGACTAACCACAGTAAATCATATTTTCTTGTTTAACAGTCACCGAGTATAAGGACGTCCTTATAAACAAGCAAATGTTTGAGTATACGTATATATGTGTGCTCAGTTGAGTCCGACTCTTTGTGACTCCATGGACTGAAGTCTGCCAGGCTCCTCTGTCCATGAAAATTTCCAGGCAAGAATACTGGAGAGGGTTGCCATTTCCTTCTCCAGGGAATCTCCTCGACCCGGGAATTGAACCCTCATTTCTTGAGTCTTCTGCATTGGCAGGCAGATTTTTTACCACTGCATTACCTGGGAAGCCCGAATCTGCATCATGTTAGTGTCAAATTAGCAAATCTTGCAAATAACGAGTCCATATCACCAGTATTCAATATATGCTTTGCATAATTTATTACTCATACTTATTATTTACTTTGGGTGATAGAATAAAGAAAGGGAAATGGGGATTTCAGCAAGGTTGAGTTAGCAAACATTATTTTAAAGTATTTACAAATACATTCACGAGAATATGACATATACAGTTGTTCATTTGTATTTACAGGGGACTGGTTCCAGGATAAGCAGTGGAGACCAGAATCTGTGGATTCTCACATCCTATAGTCAGCTCCACATCCTCAAACTCAACCAACCATGGACCACATAGGACTGTAGTATTTATTGAAAAAAAAAATCCACGTATAAGTGGACCCTCACAGTTCAAACTACTGTTGGTCAAGGGTCACCTGTACTCTCCACACATCCTCCTGTATACTTTCTAAGTTATTGATGACACTTAATACAATAGTTGTAAAGATAAAGTAAAATGCTATATAAGTAGTTGCCAGTGAGCAGCAAATTCAAGTTTTGCTTTTTGAAACTTTCTGGAGTTTTTTTTTTTTCCCCTGAATATTTTTGATTAGGAGTTGGTTGACTCTGAGGGTGTGGAGCCTGCAGACACAAAAAAGGGGAACTGTACTATCAAGACTTCACTTTTTTATCTACATTACACCTGAGTCCTTAATTAAGAGAATACTCACACTATCCACAATCCAGCAGATGTAAACAAGGTAAAAACAAGAGGTAAAAACATCCATACACTGCATTTCTTCCCATCCATGCCTGATGCCTGTACCCCTGAAATAAAATGAACAAGTGTTAATAACTAAGGCAAAACTTGGTCTCACCCTTTCAAGATAGAAAGGAAGCTTACTTTAATTTAAAAAAAACCCAAAAGCATATTTTATGAAACAAAGATTCAAATGAGTATCATTACTGTCAACTACACAGGCAGGAAATCCCTTGAGCAAGTAACATGTTAGACTGTTTTCTATCATTACCTTAAATATTCCAGAATTTTAGTTGAGAATTGATGGAAAATTTCTCCTAAAGATGTGCATCCTTATACAAGCATCAGTGTATTCAAGAAAGGACCAAAGAGTTTGGGTTAGGACTTTCAGGAGAAAATCTAGATACCAAAGGCATACAACCTACTTGTAGTGCTATTAATATTACTTAACATAGTTTTCTTTTTAAAAATGTTTATGTATTTATTTGTCTGTGCTAGGTCTTAGTTGTGGCATGTATGGTCTTTGATCTTCCTTGCAGCATGTGGGATCTTTAGTTGAGTTATGCAAACACTTAGCTGCAGAAGGTGGGATCGAGTTCCCTGAGCAGGGATTGAACCTTGGCCCTCTGCATGGAGAGCGTGGGGTCTTAGCCACTGGATGACCAGGGAGGTCCCTAACATAGTTTTCTAGTAATATGACATTTTGAAACTATCTACATTCATCATCTTTTTATTTATTGGCTCCATGGCATGTGGGATCTTAGTTTCCCGACCAGGGATCAGGGGATCCTGATGCAGGGGATTCTGATGCCCCCTGCATCAGAAGTGCAGAGTCTCAACCACCAGACCATCAGTAAGTCCTAGTACTATTATTAACATTTATGGATTTATAGATCTATGGACCTGGCTTGTACATATGTCTGCAACTTGGCAGATAAGAGTGTGAGAAATGGTTACTAAACAAATTAGCAGCATAAAAAGAAATGACAAATGCTTTGCAAATCTGGACTTTCCTCATGACATATTATTGAGCAACCATCTCAGAAGACTCTGAAGATGATGCTCTAGAAAGCAATGTGTTGTGGATAACTTTAAATTTGCTTCAACTAACACAATGAAAAAGAATACAGATGTCAGGCATTTTGGATATTGTATTTTAAAGGAAAAATATGTGAACAAAAAATTCTCCACAAAAATGAAATGAAAACCAGAAGCTTCAGATACATCTGTGAAAAGTTATTGGTATAGAACAGAAAGAAGTAACTAACTATCAGTTTCCTTCTTTGCCCAAAGCTATCAGACGAAATTGATTTGAGACACTGGATGCCAACAATCCTTAAGGCAAAAAAAGAAAGCTTGTTCCAAGAAACTAAAATGTCCTAAGTGACCTCCACAGGTGACCTGACAAACAGGATAATGTGATTAAATGCACCTCTAACAGTGGCTATTATTTTTGTTTGGCAAGGAAGGATATGTTCACAGGGAGCTAAAAGCTCTGAATGCAGGTCTCTTGTTTGAACTAGTAGAAGGCAATGGAAATTTCCACAGCCATCATCTCGCCTGCTTTAGCAACACTGTATAGAAGACACGATGACAACCAAGTCTCATGGCCCAGTAGTAAGAGTGGATGGCTCAGACAGTAAGGAATCCGCCTGCAATGCGGGAGACCCAGGTTCAATCCCTGGGTTGGGAAGATCCCCTGGAGAAGGTAGTGGCTACCCACTCTACTATTCTTGCCTGGGAATTCCCAAGGACAGAGGAGCCTGGCTGGCTGCAGTCCACGGGGTCGCAACGGGTCGGACATGACTGAGCAACTAACACTTTCACGAGGAAATACCACTGCTCATTATTAACATTTCAGGTTTTATAATTAACCACAAAAAGTTACTTACTGGGTTTAAACCAGCGCTGCCACATTTCTGAAACCTCCATGATACCTGCTTTCATGTGCTGAGATTCCCTGGCTCTTCCGAGTGTTAAAAACAGAGAGAGAAGCCAGACTTCCCTTCCAGGCTGCTAACCTGCGAGGACTCAGGAAAATCTCAGTCCTCAGAACTGACCTACCTGATTCAGTAAGTCCTTCACACTAAGGCACAGACAACTAGACCTAACACTGTGTCAGTGAGCAATCATGCTGTTGTCTAAACATCCATCTGAGTAGGAGCATTAAATAAATTACAGAATCTAGAAGTTGAAACACATTAGAGCCACTTTCAATCAATTTAATTCAATCGAATCCAATCCAAACCCATTCATAACTATTGACAACCTACTTGTGACAGGTACTATAACGGGTGGTGGAAATACTCTAATGAATTCAACTATTTATGGGTAGTAGTCTGTGTAATATATAAAAGCTGTTCTATGAGCCAGTGGTGCACAGCTATCCAGTTAATATAATATGAAAAATGATGAACATTTTAAGCATTCACAATACAGTTTTTCAGTATCCATTCATTAATTTATGTACAGAATATTGTGGGCTCATAATAAAGCTACAAATAATGCTAACAAAAATAATTCCACCAGTACTCAAAATGCAGAGGGAGTACAGAAAATAAGGACGTTAATTGAGCATGTAAACCAATTTTTCTGGATCTGCCCCTGAAATAGGGTGCTCCATCAGGATAAATAGAGCTGAAATGGTTACACCAGAGTAACGGGTAGGAGACCTAGTTCTCAACCTTAGCTTTGCAAATAACTGATGCTGTCAGCCTGGGACAGTTCCTTAAATCAGCAACACCATCTCTCCATCTTGAAGACTGGATTCTGAGGCCCCAAAGGATGGTGGAATACCTTGGAAGTTAACTCAAGTTCAGCATCTTATATTTTTACAGTAACAGAATTCTCGAGTATACCTAGAATTATCAGCCATAGAAGAAGGCATGCCTATTAACCATTTTTAAAATGGACTGGTGACAAAATCACAATGTCAACCGATTCATGTACAGTGAGAAACACAACTGCCCCAAGGACAAACACTCGCACTGAATCCCCTTTTAGGAACATCTGTGTGAGAAAGCAAAACTTGCAAGAGAGAAGAGCCAAGAGAGTTAACAGGAAGATTCTAGGACCATGCCATCAAGCACAGTGGCTTTGTGCGCTCACTGCCTTTCAAGAGAGGCAGTATGGTGAGCAGGTTATGGCATGGCCAGGCAGGGGACTGAAGCCCAGCCCTGCCATTCTGTAGCTGTGTGATCTCTGGCAAGTGTTTCCGTCTCTTTTTAAAATTTTGGTCATACTCCAAGGCACGCAGGACCTTGGTTTTCCCAACCAGGGATGGAACTCGTGCCCACTGCATTGGAAAGTGACGTTCTAACCACTGGACAACCAGGCAAGTCTTAAGTTATTTCATCTCTTAAGCCTTAGTTTCATTATGGAGATAACAATTTTCTAGGGTTGTTAGGAGGATTAATGACAAGGCAGGTAAAGTAGCTCATACATAATGCATGTTCTGTAAGTGGCATCTCTGTCAACTCTAACTGCCAAGCAGGCCAATGCTCCTATAAGGACAAAGTACTCTCCCTCCAGGGCTGGGTTGAAGACAGGTTAATGCTTCCTGCTCTGGGTTCATGATTTTCTAGAACAATACAGACACCCTTCCTGGTAGTAATAGTTTCTTTGTTCAGATAACTCTCCAAAAGTTAGTTAATACCTTTTCCTTACATGTATATTGAAGGCCCACCTTTCTAAGTGTTTACTCTTTGTTTATCTTTAAGTATGCACTGCTTTTCTTATTTTGTTTTGGAAGCAGTTAAGGTGGCTAATGGCTACTCTCCTGAAATGTTCTATTTTTACTAGCTTAATTCTCACAGGAGAACCTTATGTTCAAATTAGGAAAAAACCAGACCATATCCTTTGTCAAATGAGAAATGACAATTTCCCTTTCTTAACCAAAGAGATGCCTTGGGAGGTGATAAAAATAAGTTTATGGATAATTGTTTTATTAGCTCCTAATGAAACTACTTTGTGCTTCTTCATAATGTTTACTTTGGTTATGTTTTCTGTTTGTTTTAGAAAATTCCAAGTTTATGGGCAGTTGTAAGAGTGATCCTGTATATCCTTCACTCTTTATCCCCGTCCTGTATAACCACAGTACAATATCAACACCAAGATACTGACACTGGTACAAGTCTTTCACTTTATTCAGATTCCATGAGCTTTACATGCTCTCCTTTCTGTGTATGTGTATTTTGTTTTTGTTCAGTCACTCAGTCGTGTCTGACTCTTTGTGACCCCATGGACTGCAGCACGCCAGGCTTCCCTGTCCTTCACCATCTCCCAGAGTTTGCTCAAACTCTTGTCCATTGAGTCGGTGATGCCATCCAATCATCTCATCTTTTGTCATCCCATTCTCCTCCTGCCTTCATTCCTTCCTAGCATCAGAGTCTTTTCCAAGTGAGTTGGTTTTTCACATCAGGAGGCCAAAGTATTGGAGCTTCAGCTACAGCATCAGTCCTTCCAATGAATATTCAGGGCTGATTTCCTTTAGGATTGACTAGTTTGATCTCTTTTCTGTCCAAGGGATGCTCAAGTCTTCTCCAGGACCACAGTTTGAAAGCATCAGTTCTTCAGCACTCAGCGTCTTTATAGTCCAATTCTCACATCCATACATAACTACTGGAAAAAACATAGCTTTGACTAAAGGGACCTTGTCAGCAAAGTGATGTCTCTGTTTTTAACATACTGCCAAGGTTTGTCATAGCTTTTCTTCCAAGGAGCAAGTGTCTTTTAATTTCATGGCTGCAGTCACCGCCTGCGGTGATTTTGGAACCCCCCAAAATAAAATTTGTCACAGTTTCCACTTTTTCCCACTCTATTTGCCATGAAGTGATAGGCCCAGATGCCATGATCTTAGTTTTTTGAATATTGAGTTTTAAGCCAGATTTTTCACTCTGTGTATTTAGTTTATGCAATTTTACATGTGTAGATTCATATGCCTACTACTACAGTGAAGGCACAAGACAGTTTCCATCACCTCAAAGATCCCTAGTGCCACCCTTTCATAACCACACCCACTTCTCTCCTCCACATCCTTCTTAATGACCTCTGGCACTCATTAATCTGTTCTCCAATTCTATAATTTTATCATTTCAACAATATTATACAAATGGGATCATGTAGAATGGAGCCTTTAGGACTGACTTTTTTTTTTTAACTCAGCATAATTCCCCAGAGACCATCTAAGGTTTGTGTTGATCAATAGTTTGGTACCTTTTATTATTGGGTAGTATTCCATGGTATGGATGGACCAAGTGTGTTTATTCACCCCTACAAGATACCTGGTTTATTTCAAGTTTTTGGCCATTGCAAATCAAGAAGCTATGAACATTAGTTTACAGATGTTTGTGCGAACATAAGTTTTTATTTCTCTGGAATAAACACCCAAGATTGCACTTGTTGGGTCATTTGATAATACATCTCAAGCCTTTTTTTTTTTTTTTTAATTCACTCTCCATAGAGACTGTCAAAATTGCCATTGCAGACTATATTTCAAGTCATCATGGTGGAGTATTGGGAAAAGTTTTCAATTAGCAATAATCACACCTTGGATAAACCTCATTGCCTACAAAACTGCCACTGTGCAAAGCTAATAAGCATTTCAGTTCAGTTGCTCAGTCGTGTCCGACTCTCTGCAACCCCATGAATCGCAGCACGCCAGGCCTCCCTGTCCATCACCAACTCCTGGAGTTCACTAAAACTCATGTCCATCGAGTCGGTGATGCCATCCAGCCATCTCATCCTCTATTGTCCCCTTCTCCTCCTGCCCCTAATCTCTCCCAGCATCAGAGTCTTTTCCAATGAGTCCGCTCTTCGCAAGAGGTGGCCAAAGTACTGGAGTTTCAGCTTTAGCATCATTCCTTCCAAAGAAATCCCAGGGCTGATCTCCTTCAGAATGGACTGGTTGGATCTCCTTGCAGTCCAAGGGACTCTCAAGAGACTTCTCCAACACCACAGTTCAAAAGCATCAATTCTTTGGTGCTCAGCTTTCTTCACAGCCCAACTCTCACATCCATACATGACCACTGGAAAAACCATAGCCTTGACTAGACGGACCTTTGTTGGCAAAGTAATGTCTCTGCTTTTTAATATGCTATCTAGGTTAGTCATAACTTTCCTTCCAAGGAGTAAGCGTCTTTTAATTTCATGGCTGCAGTCACCATCTACAGTGATTTTGGAGCCCAGAAAAATAAAGTCTGACACTGTTTCCACTGTTTCTCCATCTATTTGCCATGAAGTGATGGGACCAGATGCCATGATCGTAGTTTTCTGAATGTTGAGCTTTAAGCCAACCTTTTCACTCTCCTCTTTCACTTTCATCAAGAGGCTTTTTAGTTCCTCTTCACTTTCTGCCATAAGGGTGGTGTCATCTGCATATCTGAGGTTGTTGATATTTCTCCCAGCAATCTTGATTCCAGCTTGTGCTTCTTCCAGCCCAGCATTTCTCATGATGTACTCTGCATAGAAGTTAAATAAGCAAGGTGACAATATACAGCCTTGACGTACTCCTTTTCATATTTGGAACCAGTCTGCGTTTAGTTTTAGTGAATGAGGGCTACTCTCTAGTTGTGGTGCAGTGGCTTCTCTTGTTTCAAAGCACAGGATCTAGGCACATGGGCTTCAGTAGTTGAAGAACACAGGCTCCAGAGCATGAGCCCAGTAGCTGTAGTGCACGGGCTTAGTTGCTCTGCGGCATATGGGATCTTCCCGGACCAGGGATCGAACCTATGTCCCCTGCGTTGGCAGGTGGATTCTTATTCACTGTATTACCCAGGAAGTCCTACATGTTTAGTTTTTAAGGACTTGGTCAAACTGTTTCCAGAGCAGCTGTACCATTTTATATTCTTACCAACAGTGTATGATTGACCCAAGGTCTTCTTATCATTATCATACTGGTGATATCACTATCTGGTGTCATCGTTAAATAACTGGTGTTAGCCAGCACTGTCACTATTTTTTATGCTAGCCATTCCAATAGTTATATATTTGATATCTCATTGTAGGTTTAATTTGCATTTCCCTTGTGCTAGTGATGTTGAATATCTTTTCCTGTGCTTGTTTGCCATCTGTATGCCCTCTCCAGTGAAATGTCTATTCTTTTTACCCATTTTCAACTTGGATTTCTTTATTTAACAGTTGAGAATAAAAAAAAACAGTTTGAGAGTTCTTCATATATTCTAGATACTAATCTTTTGGGTAAGAATACATGGTTTGGAAATGTTCAAGCCTGTAGCATCTCTATTCTCTTAAAGTCTCTTATTAAAGAATTATTTTAAGTTTTTTTATGTATGTATGGTAAAATATACATAACACTAATTTTTTTCCATTTTAATCATTGTAAGTGTATGATTCAATGGCATTAAGTACCTTCATATCATTATGTAACCATCACCACTATTCATCTCCAGAATTTTTAAAGTGCCTTCATATCGTTATATAACTATCACCACTATTCATCTCCACAATTTTTTCATCTTCCCAAACTGGAACTATATACCTATTAAACAATAACCCTCTTTCCTCCTGCCCCAACCCCTGGTGCCCACCACTGTACTTTCTATTTCTATGATTTTTACTAGTCTAGCTACCTCACGTGAATGAAATCATACAATATTCGTCGTTTTGTGTCTGGCTTACTTCATTTAGTATAAAGTCCTTAACGTTCATCCCTGATGTGGTATGTATCAGAGCTTCATTTCTCTTTAAGACTGAATAACACACCATTGGATGTATACACACACCATATTTTGCTTGCCCATTCATTTATCAATGGACACGTGGGTTGCTTCCACTTTTTGGCTGCTGTGAATGATGCTGCTATATATTACATATAAACAAGCTCATGTCCCTGTTTTCAGTTCTTTGGGGTATATACCTAGGAATGAAATTGGTCACATGGTAATTCTATGTTTAATTTTTTGAGGACCCCTTGTGATAGCCACACCATTTTACACCCACACCAGTGATACACAAGAGTTCCTATTTCTCCATATCCTCACCAACTCTGGCTATTTTCTGGTTTCTCTATAGTAGCCAACCTAATGGCTGTGACGTGAAGTGAAAGTTGCTCAGTCATGTCTGACTCTTTGCCACTCCATGGACTATACAGTTTATGGAATTCTCCAGGACAGAATGCTGGAGTGGGTTGCTGTTTCCTTCTCCAAATGGGTGTGAAGTGGTATCTAACTGTGGGTTTGATTTGCATTTCCCTAATGATCAGTTTTTCACTCTAATCCCAAAGAAAGGCAATGCCAAAGAATGCTCAAACTACCGCACAGTTGCACTCATCTCACACGCTAGGAAAGTAATGCTCAAAATTCTCCAAGCCAGGCTTCAGCAATATGTGAACCGTGAACTTCCAGATGTTCAAGCTGGTTTTAGAAAAGGCAGAGGAACCAGAGATCAAACTGCCAACATCCGCTGGATTATGGAAAAAGCAAGAGAGTTCCAGAAAAACATCTACTTCTGCTTTATTGACTATGCTAAAGCCTTTGACTGTGTGGATCACAATAAACTGGAAAATTCTGAAAGAGATGGGAATACCAGACCACCTGACCTGCCTCTTGAGAAACCTGTATGCAGGTCAGGAAGCAATAGTTAGAACTGGACATGGAACAACAGACTGTTTCCAAATAGGAAAAGGAGTACATCAAGGCTGTATATTGTCACCCTGTTTATTTAACTTATATGCAGAGTACATCATGAGAAATGCTGGACTGGAAGAAACACAAGTTGGAATCAGATTGCTGGGAGAAATATCAACAACCTCAGATATGCAGATGACACCACCCTTATGGCAGAAAGTGAAGAGGAACTAAAAAGCCTCTTGATGAAAGTGAAAGAGGAGAGTGAAAAGGTTGGCTTAAAGCTCAACATTCAGAAAACTACGATCATGGCATCTGGTCCCATCACTTCATGGCAAATAGATGGAGAAACAGTGGAAACAGTGTCAGACTTTATTTTTCTGGGCTCCCAAATCACTGCAGATGGTGACTGCAGCCATGAAATTAAAAGACGCTTACTCCTTGGAAGGAAAGTTATGACCAACCTAGATAGCATATTAAAAAGCAGAGACATTACTTTGCCAACAAAGGTCCGTCTAGTCAAGGCTATGGTTTTTCCAGTGGTCATGTATGGATGTGAGAGTTGGACTGTGAAGAAAGCTGAGCACCAAAGAATTGATGCTTTTGAACTGTGGTGTTGGAGAAGACTCTTGAGAGTCCCTTGGACTGCAAGGAGATCCAACCAGTCCATCCTAAAGGAGATCAGTCCTGGGTATTCATTGGAAGGACTGATGCTAAGGCTGAAACTCCTATACTTTGGCCACCTCATGCGAAGAGTTGACTCATTGGAAAAGACCCTGATGCTGGGAGGGATTGAGGGCAGGAGGAGAAGGGGACAATAGAGGATGAGATGGCTGGATGGCATCACCGACTCGATGGACATGAGTTTTAGTGAACTCCAGGAGTTGGTGATGGACAGGGAGGCCTGGTGTGCTGCGATTCATGGGTTCACAAAGAGTTGGACACAACTGAGCAACTGAACTGAACTGAATGATTAATGTGATGTTGAGCATCTTTTCATTTGCTTACTGGCCATTTATATCTGTTCTTTGGAGAAAAGTCTACTCATGTCTTCTGCACATTTAAAAATTTTTTTTAACTGTTGAGTTGTAGGAGTTCTTTATATATTCTAAACATTAATCCCTTATCAGATATATGACTTACAAAATTTTCTCCCATTATATGAGTTGCCTTTTCACTTTATTGATAGTGACATTTGATGCACAGAAGTTTTAAATTTTCATGAAGTCCAGTTTATCTATTTTGTTATTGCTGTTGCCTGTGGTTTTGGTGTTCCATCCAAGAAACCACTGTCAAATCCAGTGTCATGAGACCTTCTCCTTATGCTTTATTCTAATGTTTTATGGTTTTATCTCTGCCTATTCAGATCTTTGCTATATCTTGATTTAATTTCTGTATGTGGTGCAAGATAACTTTATCTTTTTTTTTGCATGTAAATATCCAGGACCATGTATTTGAAAGAAAGTCTTTTTCAATTTTGATAAATTCTAACTTACCAAGTTTTCCTTGTGTGGATCATCATTCCAATGTCAAGCCTAAGAACTCTCTGTTTAGTGCTTAATATAGAAGATCTCCTCCTGTAGTTTTTTCTGAAAGATGTATAGTTTTAGATTGAAATCTGTGATCTGGTTATGTCTTTAAAACTGTCTTATTCAATTGGATTAGACTCCCAAAATCACTTTGACAGGAGTCAGGAAATAGGTGATGAGCTAAATCAGTCTTCTGACCTAGTAATACGTCGTAAAGAAGATTTTTACAATGAAGAACATCTACTTCAGTCATAATATATCCTAACGTCACTAGGTTCTTTGGCAATTGATGAGTATGAGCTTAAGGACAATGGTGAGGTGTATGTGTATAGATAGTGGAAACTCTCTTACTTCCTTCACGTCCCTACCCACTTTTGAGTTACCATGGAGGCCAGAAGATCAAAGTAAAAAGCTCTTTTAGAACCAGCTTCAGTTTTGTGATGACTGAGATGATAAAGAATCTGCCTGCAATGCTGGAGATTTGGGTTCAATTGCTGGGGGCTGGGGGGAAGATCCCCTGGAGAAGGAAATGACTACCCACTCTGGTATTCTTGCCTGGAGAATTCCATGGGCAGAGGAACCTGGCTACTACAGTTCACGGGGTCACAAAGAGTAGGATGCAACCGAGCAACCAACACTTTCTGATTTTGTTAATCTACCAGTGCCCCATCTCATGTATCTTGATCCTTTTCCCTCTTTCTCTTTCCTTGGTAAGACAACAACTGTGGTGACTGAACCTGGTAACTGAACAACTCTGTTGTTGTTGTTCAGTCACTAAGTCCTGTCTGATTCTCTGTGACCCCATGGACTGTAGCACACCAGGCTCCTCTGTCCTCCACCATCTCCTGGAGTTTGCTCAAACTCATGCCCATTGAGTTGGTGAATCTATCTAACCATCTCACCCTCTGCCGGCCCCTTCAATCTTTCCCAGCATCAGGATCTTTTCCAATGAGTTGGCTCTTCGCATCAGGTGGCCAAAGTACTGGAGTTTCAGCCTCAGCATCAGTCCTTCCAATAAATATTCAGGACTGATTTCCTTTAGGATTGATAGGTTTGATCTCCTTGCAGTCCAAGGAACCCTCCAGAATCTTCTCCAGCATCACAATTTGAAAGCATCAATCTTTCCTTGGTACTCAGTGTTTCTTTATGGGCCAGTCCTCACATCCTTGACAATATGGACCTTTGTCAGCAAAGTGACGCCTCTGCTTTTTAATTCACTGTCTAGGTTTGTCACAGCTTTTCTTACAAGGAGCAAGCATCTTTAAATTTCATGGCTGCAGTCACTGTCTGCAGTGATTTTGGAGCCCAAGAAAAGAAAATCTGTCACTTCCCACTTTTTCCCCTTCTATTTGCCATGAAGTGATGGGACCAGATGCCATGATCTTAATTTTTTTAATGTTGAGTTTCAAGCCAGCCTTTTCTCTCGCCTCTTTCACCTTGATCAAGAGGTTCTTTAGTTCCTCTTCACTTTCTGCCATTAGAGTGATACTACCTGCATATCTGAGATTGTTGATATTTCTCCCAGTAATCTTGATTCCAGTTTGTGACTCATCCAGCCCAGGATTTCACATGATGTATTCTGCATAGAAGTTAAATAAGCAGGGTGACAGTATACAGCCTTGTCATGCTCCTTTCCCAATTTTGAACCAGTCAGTTGTTCCATGTCCAGTTCTAATTGTTGCTTGATAGTCCATGGGGTGCAAGAGTCAGACACCACTGAGTGACTAAGCACAAGATACCCACATACAGGTTTCTCAGGAAGCAGGTAAGGTGGTCTCTTTTAAGAATTTTCTGCAGTTTGATGTAATCCACACAGTCAAAGGCTTTAGCATAGTCAGTGAAGCAGAAGTAGCCATTTTTCTAGAACGCCCTTGCTTTCTCCATGAGCCAGTGAATGTTGGCAATTTGATCTCTGGCTCCTCTGCCTGTTTGAAACCAGCTTACACATCTGGAAGTTCTGAGTTCACATACTGTGAAGCCTAGCTTAAAGGACTTTGAGCATCACCTTACTAACATGTGAAATTAGCACAACTGTTTGGTAGTTTGAACATTCTTTGGCACTGCCCTTTTTGGGGATTGGAATGAAAACTGACTTTTTCCAGTCTTGTGGCCGCTGCTGAGTTTTCCAAATTTGCTGATATATTGAGTGCAGCACTTTAACAGCATCATCTTTTAGGATTTGAAATAGATCAGCTGGGATTCCATCACCTCCACTAGCTTTGTTTATAGTAAAGCTTCCTAAGGCCCACTTGGCCTCACAGTCTAGGATGTCCGGCTCTAGGTGAGTGACCGCACCATTGTGGTTATCCAGGTCATTAAGACCTTTTTTGTTTAGTTCTTCTGTGTATTCTTGCCACTTCTTAATCTCTTCTGCTTCTGTTAGCTCCTTACTGTTTCTGTCCTTTATCATGCCCCTTCTTGCAAGAAATGTTCCCTTGATAACGCCAGTTTTCTTGAAGAGATATCTAGTCTTTCCCATTCTATATTTTTCCTTTATTTCTTTTCATTGTTCATTTAAGAAGGCCTTCTTATCTCTCCTTGCTATTCTTTGGGAACTCTGCATTCAGATGGATATATCTTTCCTTTTCTCCTTTGCCTTTTGCTTCTCTTCTTTCCTCAGCTATTTGTAAAGCCTCCTCAGACAACTACTTTGCCTTCTTGTGTTTCTTTTTCTTTGGGATGGTTTTGGTCACTGCCTCCCGTACAGTGTTACAAACCTCCTGTTGTAACAGGAGGTAACTGTTACCTATAGTGCCTGTCAGGAGTTCTTCAGGTACTCTGTCTACGAGATCTAACCCCTTGAATCTATTTGTCACCTCCACTCTATAATCACAAGGGACTGTGTTATATACACCCAAAGAATGGGACTCTAAGTCCTGTTTTGTCCAAAATAACCTGTCTTTCCTTAGCCCACACCTAGCTGATAATGTGACCAAAAGAACCCGCAATAGAAAAAACACTGATGTGCTCTATTGTTTCTGTGCTGGAAGAGGATTCCTGGAGGTGCCAAGAGATGAAAAGTTGATTTCTTTTAAAAAAATATTTCTTTATTTGGCTGCACCAGGTCTTAGTTGGGGCACGTGGGATCTTTAGCTGTGGCATGTGGGATCTAGTTCCCTGACCAGGGATGGAACCCGGGCCTCTTGCCCTGGGAGCACAGAGTCTTAGCCATTGGACAACAAGGATAGTTCCTGGTTTGGTTTTATAAGCTGTTCTTACTTGGTAAGTTCAGATATTGACTGCAAATACCTTTAAAGGAAAAAAAAATGAATAGGTCTATTCAATTAACTCTCTTCACTGCCTCAGTGTTACCTGAGAGGGGGTTCTCTTTCCCCATCTTTCCTGACACCATTAAAATAAACTGGCCCAGTGCTTCCAGTCACAGAAGCAAGTGTCACACAAAGTTCACTTACATTTCCTAGTAAGGACAAGTTCCACTGTTTCCCTGAGTTGCATCAATGTGGTACCTACCAGCTGCTGCTGCTAAGTCACTTCAGTCGTGTCCAACTCTGTGCAACCCCACAGACAGCAGCCCACCAGGCTCACCCATCCCTGGGATTCTCCAGTCAAGAACACTGGAGTGGGTTGCCATTTCCTTCTCCAATGCAATGAAAGTGAAAAGTCTTTGAAGTCACTCAGTCATGTCTGACTCTTAGAGGCCCCATGGACTGCAGCCTACCAGGCTCCTCCGTCCATGGGATTTTCCAGGCAAGAGTACTAGGAAGCCACATTTTTCTTTGCCTTTTTAAAGATAAGAGGGGAAGAAGGAAGGACTACGCCATACTTCTAAGATAGCTTTATCTCTGCATTCTGAATTATGTTTCTACTTAATGTAATATTTACTCCATTGATATTAATCTTCCAGTAATATCTCACAGGAAAAAACAGGATAATTGCTCCCATGTCCCAGATATTAAACTGTATCTGGAACAATGTCACCCAATACATTTCTGACAAAAGGAAGAAAAGAACCAGAATTGCGTAAACCTTCTCAAAAGGGTTCTGGCATTTAGACTCGGTTTGGAAGATTCTCCTCCAAATGGTGTCATTTATCCAAATGATTTGCGAAACTGTTATCCAGACGGTCAGATCCTCCTCGCGTGCCAGTACTGCTAATCCTCTGTACATTTCTACTGGCTGTTTGTTTCTTCAGTAAATAGCAATTCCTCAAGTCTGAGGCTTCCCTAGTGGCTCAGACAGTAAAAAATCTGCCTGCAATGTGGGAGACCTGGGTTTGATCCCTGGGTTGGGAAGATCCCAGGAGAAGGGGAAGGCTACCCACTCCAGTATTCTTGCCTGGAGAATTCCATGGACAAAGGAGCCTGGTGGGCTGCAGTCAGAGGGGCTGCAAAGATTCAGACACGACTGAGTGACTAGCACACAAGTCTGAGCAGTCTTCACTGTCTTTCACGGCATCTGTGGTAGGAGTGGGACTGCACAGTGGGGACGGTCGAACACTTGGAGTCAGAGGCTGAACACTTCAGTCTGCTCCCTGATTCCCTGAAGCTCTCCTTCATCCTCAGAGAGAAAAATGAACTCTGTCAAAGGTCTGCAGTGGCTCTGCCATCTCCACTTTTATTCCTCCATAAATCTGATAGCTTTTAAAAAAATCTTTTGGCTGTGCCAGGGCATGCAGGATACAGGATCTTAATTTCCTGCGTGTATGCTCAGTCATGTCCAACTCTGCACCCCAGTGGACTGTAGCCCGCCAGGCTCCTCTGTCCGTGGGATTTTTCCAGGCAAGAATACTGGAGTGGATTGTCATTTCCTCCTCCAAGGGATCTTCCCCACCCATGGATCGAATCCATGTCTCCTGAGTTTCCTGAATTGGCAAGCAGATTCTTTACCACAGAGCCACCTGGGAGGCCCTCTTAATTCCCTGACCAGGAATCAAACCCTTTCCCCCTGCATTGGCAGCGCAGAGTCTTAATCACTGGACCTCCATGGAAGTCCTAAGTCTTCTAGCTTTAATGCTCAAGAGAACATCTGGTCACTTGAACATTTACAGTCTCATGGAAGCAAATAAAGCATTGCCTTAAGCCCAAATTAGCTTGGCACCCAAGCCTCCAACTATGTGAACATGATCTGAAGAGGGGGTCTTGATAATGGTCATATATTCACATTTTTTATCATCAAATTCCAAACAAATGGCTCATACAGTATTATCTACTGAAGCTACTCAAGTCAAAGAATATAGTGTACTGTTACCATGATAATCCTTGAAGACAAGCCTTCTGCTCTTTCAAGTGGTGGTAAAATTTCTCCAAGCCACGAATGGGAAAAAGTAAAGCCTAGTGGATCATCTTCATTTGTGGATTTTATAATTTTACTTAATGAGAAATTACTTATGACAGTGAGATGTCTCAAAAGTTAAGATAATATCTTCTGGAGCTGGAAACAATTTTCTTGTTATGAACTAGAAGGATTTTATAAAACAGAGGTTAGTGGAGAGATGCAGCTATAATTCATGGACTTGGGATCCAGATACCAGAGCTTGGAATCCCAGCTCTGCCACTTATCACAGTGGTTGTGTGACTTCAGATGTTCAGTCCCCTGTATCTCAGTTTCTTCACCAGTAAAGTGGGTACAATAATGGTACCCACTTCATTGGGTTTTTATGAGGATTGAAAATACATCTAAAGCTCTGATAGCAGGGCCTAGCATTTGATGTCTTTTCAATGTCTTAATTACATGATACTGCAAGTGATATTCGGGGTCTTCAGTTATCTTTTTTTTTTTTAATTTTGTAATTTATCAGGAAGTAAGCTCTCTGCCAAAGCAATTTTTCATTCTGCTCTTAGGGCCAGCTGGCATGGAGCAAGAAAGATTAACTAGTCACTACTAATGACCAGGATTGTCACAGTGTCTATGAACCAAGCGCATCCTTGATTTTTTTTTTTAACCTTCATGGAATCTTGAGTTATTTTTCACATGTGTCATAGACAAATGTGGAGGGTTTGTGTTATTTTATAAATCATTTACAAATTGTAATGACAAGGACTATTTGTTTTGTTTTGTTTTGTCCTTAAAATGTTTACAGAGTCTCAGATATAAGCCAGCATAGAGAGACATCTGCAAAACAACAAACTCAGTATGCTGGTGGTTAAAATTCTGCTTTCAATATTCTAAATCTGGGAAAGCATGATAGCTTGAGTGACCTGGTGTCACTCTAAAAATACATGACTTCCTCTAATCATAGAGATATAAACAATACTATTCAGGCTATGAGGTCAATTTCCAAAATAATTTCTCTGAACACTGGAAAGAAACAATATATTAGTTAAAAAGGGAAATCTGTGAAATATTCTTTCTCCAAAAGAATAGGATAATTTCGATATACAATCAATGGTGATTGGTTTTTTTCCCCAATGTACTCTTGATTTCTAAAATCAGTCTCTTTGGGACTACCCTAGTGGTCCAGTGGCTAAGATTCCAAGATCCCAATGCAGCGGGCCCAGGCTTGTCACCTGGTAGGGGGACTAGATCTTGCAAGCTGCGACTAAGACTCTGCATGCCACAGTGAAGATCCCACAAGCTGCAATGAAGACCCAGTGCAGCCCAAATAAATATTAATAAAGAAATATTATAAAATATAGTCAATCACTTTCATTCAATTGACAGATGACTTATAGGGATCCTTTCATGTCTGTGGCCCAAATGATTCTTTTTCTCAGAAACAGATGGAACATACTGACCTCACATCATTCACGGAATAATCCCAGAAGGAAGTCTCTTCTTCCAGTATTTCAATTCAACAATCTCCTCTTAGAGTTTCTATGCCAAGAGCCTCCTCAGAGGCCATTTATATCTTCAATAATATTAAAAATTTCCCCATGTGTGACAGATATAATTGCCAACCCAACAGTCATTTTTCTGCTTTGTCTTAGCTAACAGAATCTAGTTCTACTCAGGACAGCAATGTGTTCAACCCAAGGGTATAAGTCATGACCAATCTAAGCCCATCACAGGTATCTCATTTTCCTTAGACAAATATATTTCCAGACTCCCTTACACCTAGCCAATGAGATGCAAATGGGAAGGATTTTCATCCCTAATAATGGAAAGTCTCTTTTCTGCCCACTCTCCTCCTTTCCCATTTGGGATGCTGTTTTGAAAGTATGATACCTAGTGCTATGGCATCCATCATGTAACCATGAGACCACAAATCCAAAGAGCCAAAGCCAACATACTGAGGATGGCAGAGTAGCAGATGGGAAGAACTGTCTCCTTGATAGTATCATTGAGACACTGCACTAGATTCTAGCTAGCTATCACGAGCCTCCAATTTGTTTGTAATGTGAACCAATGAAGTCTTTATTGTTTTATTACTATAGATTGGTATAGCATCAAAATCCACCCTCCCTTCTTTCATTATAGCTAGGAAAGTGGCCAAGACATGGAAACAGCCTAAATGTCCACTGACAGACAAATAGATAAAGATGTGGTCCATAGATATAATGGAATATTACTCAGCCATAAAAAGAATGAAATAATGCCATCTGCAGCCATACAGATGTACCCAGCAATTACCATACTAGGTGAAGTAAGCCAGACAAAGACAAATATCATATGATATCACTTATATGTGGAATGTAAAAAAAGAGATACAAGTGAACTTATTTACAAAACATAAAGAGACTCATAGACATAGAAAACAAACTTACGGTCATCAAAGGGGGATGGGGGAGGGATAAATTAGGAGACTGAGGTTAACACATACATGCTACTATATGTAAAATAGATAAATTACAAGGTCCTACTGTATCGCATGAGAAACTATATTCAATATTTTGTAACAAGTGAATCATTTTCAGGTGCTGTACACATGAAATTAACATGACATTGTAAATCAACTATACTTCAATCAAAATAAAATAATTAGATGAAACTGTTTAGAAAAAAAGGACACAAGAAAAATGTCTTCCAAAATTTGGTCTGTGCCAAGAAAGTCCCTTGATTCTTTAAAAGAGAAAAAGAGTGAAACAATCATCTGATATGTCTGATGGTGACTGCAGCCATAAAATTAAAAGACACTTGCTCCTTGGAAGGAAAGTTATGACTCACATCAGATCAGATCAGATCAGTCGCTCAGTCGTATCCGACTCTCTGCAACCCCATGAACTGCAGCACGCCAGGCCTCCCTGTCCATCACCAACTCCCGGAGGTCACTCAGACTCACATTCATCGAGTCAGTGATGCCATCCAGCCATCTCATCCTCTGTCGTCCCCTTCTCCTCCTGTCCCCAATCCCTCCCAGCATCAGAGTCTTCTCCAATGAGTCAACTCTTCGCATGAGGTGGCCAAAATACTGGAGTTTCAGCTTTAGCATCATTCCTTCCAAAGAAATCCCAGGGCTGATCTCCTTCAGAATGGACTGGTTGGATCTCCTTGCAGTCCAAGGGACTCTCAAGAGTCTTCTCCAACACAGACAGCATATTAAAAGGCAGAGACATTACTTTGCCAACAAAGGTCCGTCTAGTCAAGGCTAATGTTTTTCCAGTAGTCATGTATGGATGTGAGAGTTGGACTATAAAGAAAGCTGAGCGCCAAAGAATTGATGCTTTTGAACTGTGGTGTTGGAGAAGACCCTTGAGAGTCCCCTGGACTGCAAGGAGGTCCAACCAGCCATTTTAAAGGAGATCAGTCCTGAGTGTTCATTGGAAGGACTGATTTTGAAGCAGAAACTCCAATACTCTGGCCACCTGATGTGAAGAGCTGACTCATTGGAAAAGAGCCTGATGCTGGGAAAGATTGAAGGCAGGAGGAGAAGGGGACGACAGAGGATAAGATGGCTGGATGACATCACCGACTCAGTGGACGTGAGTTTGAGTAGGCCCCAGGAGTTGGTGATGAACAGGGCAGCCTGGCATGCTGCAGTCCAACGGGTCTCAAAGAGTTGGACACGACTGAGCGACTGAACTGAGCTGAACTGAACTGACAGGTGGGAAATGCTAATGGCTTCTCTATCTCAGACATCAGGAGATTAGAGATGAGAAAATGCACGCTGCCTTTCTCCTGAAGTCTACTGTTCCAGAGGCCTGCATAGAGCTGCCACTGATTTCAGTGTGAGAGGCAAGGAAGTAGAGAAGTACGGCTCAAGACCCAGGGCTTGGAAAGGATTTGCGAAAGACTTCTGGTCTGTGAATTGCCGAGAAGTTAATACATCAGAAGCCAGCTGAGTCTCAGAGGGATTTGTATTTGCAAACGTACTACAGCCAAGCCAATAAACCCTGTGACCGCTGTACTGAGACCTCCAGCTGTCCGCTTGTAGAGAAAACAGTAGAGCCACTAACAAGGGCATGTCTCTAACGACCGCTTCAGACGTGGCTAAAGGGGAAACTGAATAGGAAGAGCCTCCCCTCCCTCAAAGACGAGGCCAAGAGACACACAGAGCCACGGACAAGAGGGCCCTCCTGAAGAAGAGAGCCAGGGTCTGATCAGGGAACGCCCTCCTCTGCCAGGGCAGGGGTCTTGCCCACCGCCTGCTCCATGGTACCAGCATTGCTATGGGCCAGGGGCTGCTACGGGCATTTCTTTCTCCTCTTTTCAAATGGGAGTTCCAACTGCGGTTTTCTAATCCCTGTTCCATCGTTGTATATCAAGTGTGAGTATGAGTGTACAAGAGGAGGTAACTTGTATTTGAGTTCACAGGTTGCCAGGCCATTAGAACCATATCCAAACCTGATGGAAGCGACTGTGCATTCCCCAGAGACCATGGACTTTGAGCTGGTGTGTTTACTGTATGGGTCCTTGTCTGTCTCCCTTGGGATGAAGCAGTTGGGTTCTATGTGTTGGAAAGAGGGTATTCATGATACTTGGTGGCCAGATGGACTGACGGTGGCAAGGCTTTAGCCATCAACCTAGGTGTCCATCAATAGAGGGACGTATAAAGAAGATGTGGTAATATATACACAATGGAATATTATCTCATCCATAAAAAAGAATGAAATGTCATTTGCAGCGATACTACGTGAAGTAAGTCAGACAGAGAAAGACAAATATATGATATCACTTAAAAGTGGAATTTAAATAAATGATACAAATGAATTTATTTACAAAACAGAGACAGACTCACAGACTTAGAGAATGAACGTATGGTTACCAAGGGGGAAGGATGGGAGAGAGGGACAGATTAGGAGTTTGGGATGGATATGTACACACTGTTATATTTAAAGTGGATAACCAACCAGGACCTACTGTATAGCACAGGGAATTC
Source organism: Tragelaphus eurycerus (assembly GCA_935064755.1). Classification (NCBI taxonomy): domain Eukaryota; kingdom Metazoa; phylum Chordata; class Mammalia; order Artiodactyla; family Bovidae; genus Tragelaphus; species Tragelaphus eurycerus. The sequence continues at coordinate 21,571,029 of CAKXYN010000033.1, read as the reverse complement.
TGCTCAATATTATCAACCTAAATGGGAAAAGAATTTGAAAAAGAATAGATACATGTACATGTATAATTGAATCATTCTGCTGTATACCCAAAACTAACATAACATTATTAATCAACTATAATATAAAATAAAAGTTAAATATTAAAAAAAATGATACAAATGAAATTATTTACAAAACAGAAAGAGACTCACAGACATAGAAAACAAACTTACAGTTACCAAAGGGGAAAGGTTGGTGGAGGTGGGAATAAATTAGGAGTTTGGGAATAACAAATACACACTACTGTATATAAAATATTAATAGATAACCAACAAGGACCTATTGTATAGCATATAAGTAAGTGTTCATTGCTCAGTCATGTCCGACTCTTTGCAGCCCCATGGACTGCCCACCAGGCTCCTCTGTCCATGGAATTCTCCAGGCAAGAATACTGGAGTGGGTTGCCATTCCCTTTCCTAGGGGATCTTCCCAACCCAGGTAACGAACCCAGGTCTCCCACATTGCAGGCAGACTATTGTCTGAGCCATCAGGGCCATAGGTGTAAAGCACAGGGAACTATATTTAATATCTTGAAATAACCTGCAATGGGAAAGAATCTAACAAAGAATATACACAGACACACACACACACATATATATATATCTGTATCACTTTGCTGTACACATGAAACTAACACAACATTGTAAGTCAACTGTATTCCAATAAAAATTTTAAAAAGATTGTTAGCTAGCTGTCTATGAAAATCCATTCTCCCTTTCTTCCATCGCATTAGAAGAACTAGGCGTGTGGCTGCCCAGCCTCCTCTGCACTGGGAATTATCCACTGGATGAAATTCCTGCTAATGGAATGTGAATAGAGGACTGTGTGCCACTCCTGGCCCAGTGCACACCTCTCAAACACTCATTTCCCGTGGGCTGAGCTGGCGATGATCAGAAGAAAGAAGTTACGTTGAGCATGGCTTGTCATGAAAGCCTCCTCTTCCACTGATGTGGGACACCCGCCAGGGACTGATACATGAGGAAACAAACCTTCATTTTTAAGGCACATTATTGTTGGGTTTCTTTTAACAGCAGCTGAATCTTTTACTATAGCTAATACATTCAGATACTCTGTTAACCACAGCCCAAATATCTTATCTGATACCTGCCATTATTTCCCACAAAAATAATGAAGTGACTGTCCAGAGCTCCTGGAGAAGCACATGGATTCTGAGGTGATGATCATTTGACAGAACCCGCCCTGATGAATCAGACCATACCCAAGAGCTCCAAGTGACCAGGTGTTTACTCTAAGTACAGGAAATAATTAAGGCCAAGGAACGGCTTCCTCACTTAGCAGTGATTGATGTTATATATAATTTTTTTAAGACCTTACAAATACTTAAAACATATGTTTTTCCTAAAGAACTAGTTGTACTTTATAGATCTGAAATCAAATGAATCCTCAGGACATCCTGGGAGGTATAATAAAGGTTGGGTAACATTATTAATTTTATAGATGACAACGAAGTGATTGCTTTTAACATTTGTGATTCACCAGTTCTAAAGAATCTTTTCTCTGGGAAGGCAATGGCACCCCACCCCAGTACTTTTGCCTGGAAAATCCCATGGATGGAGGAGCCTGGTAGGCTGCAGTCCATGGGGTCGCTAAGAGTCAGACATGACTGAGCGATTTCACTTTCACTTTTTACTTTCATGCACTGGAGAAGGAAATGGCAATCCACTCCAGTGCTCTTGCCTAGAGAATCCCAGGGACGGGGGAGCCTGGTGCGCTGCCGTCTATGGGGTCGCACAGAGTCGGACACGACTGAAGCGACTTAGCAGCAGCAGCAGCAAAGAATCTTTTCTAGACTTTTCGCCACATGCAATTATTTTATGAGCCTTTCAGTCCCTAAAGGCAAAAAACAAACACATTAAAAAAAAAAAAAAAAAACTATAAAGCAGTCTGACCACAGGCTAACTGAAAATGAAATCCTTGTGGTGGGAAGTCCCTGATCCAGAGCTTTGAAATAGCATCGTAACAAGTCTTTCTAATCCAAAGTCGAAGCTCCAAGAACCCAAAACAAATGACTCCTCGTGATGCTGGCACTCTCTTGCCAGGCTCTGACACCGACTCCTCAGGCCTGAAACAGACGCAAAACAAACCAGAGTATAAAAGAAATCTGGGAAGATAGGTAAGTTCAAGAAGTTCAAGATCTGAGAAGGAAATGCAGGGAGAATCTTATGTGGCTTGTGGTAGGACACTATGATTAAGAAATGCTAGTTTACTACTGCACATGATCATCAAGCCCTAAGCACGGAACTTGGATCTCTTCATCCATCACACTGACAAGCTGCTCATAGGCTAAGACCAAAAGTGATGGTCAAAACGGTCCTTCTTCCACTCTCCATTACAGTGGGGACACAGAAATGAGCTGGATCCCTGAGAATGTGTCCCTGATCCAGAGACTCTGGTTTTAAATCAAGGCTCTGCCACTGAGTTGCTGGGTGAGTGAGGGATAGTCACTCAGTCGTGTCCTACTCGTTGCAACCCCATGGACTGTAGCCCACCAGGCTCCTCTGTCCATGGAATTTTCCAAACAAGAATACTAGACTGGGTAGTCTCTTCCTTCTCCATGGAGTTGCTGGGTGATGCTGTGCAAATCCTTAACCTATCTCACCCTTGATTTTCTCATCTATAGAATGGGATCATAATAGTACCTCCTTCCTAGCACTGCCATGATAATTAAGGAAGTTAATCCACAACAGGTTCTTCGATAAGTATATGGCAAGAGCTCAATTACTGGAAGCCCATTTTTATAAATTGCTGTCTTACTGTCGCTAGAGCCCACCCATTTGTGGTTGAGAAAAAGAAAGTAGAAATGCAGATTTATTCCAGCTTAACACTGACTGCTTAGGAATTCAATGAGGAAACTGAAAGAGAAAGGAAGATAGGCTTTTAATGTTCTCTCAGTGGAGCAGGGTATGACCTTGTACAAAAATCCTTCAAACAGTCTCTTAGAAATTATGCTGATGATTTCTTTGGAAGGACAAAAAAAAAAAAAAAAAAACATAAAATATCTGAGACCAGAGGTTGCTTTGCAGACTTCAGACAGGCACCGGTAAAGGTCATATATCATCTTGCATCTTTCTCAAGGCTACAGGAACTAATCAACAGCTCAGAACCTGAGCTCCCTCGAACACTCAGAACTGCTACATCACCAGAATAAAAACCAGTGAAACCAAGGACTTATAAAATGTCGTTAACTTGCCTGATGCCTAGTCTTCCACAGCCAGCTGGTGTTACACACACAGTGTGAAAGGTGACCTAAGGCAGTTTCTCATTTCATACAGTTCCCTTGCACACACACACACACACAAAACCTGGAATAGACCTCAAAAATCATCAACCTTGGGGCTTCTCGGTGGCTCAGTGGTAAAGAATCCGTCTGCCAATGCAAGAGGTATGGGTTCGATCCCTGATCCAGGAAGATCCCACATGCCTCTGAGCAATTAAGCCTGTTTGCCACAACTATTGAGCCCGAGCTCTAAAGCATGGGAGCCGTGACTACGGAGCCCACAGGCTGCAACTGCTGAAACCCGTGCGCCCCAGAGCCTGTCCTCCACGACAAGAGAAGCCACCACGACGATAAGCCTGCGTGCTACAACGAAGTGTAGCCCCTGCTTGCCCCAATTAGAGGAAAGCCTGTGCAGCAATGAAGACCCAGTGCAGCCAAAAATAAATAAATAAATAAAATTATCAGTTCAGCTCAGTTCAGTCACTCAGTCATGTCCGACTCTGCGACCCCATGGACTGCAGCATGCCAGGCCTCCCTGTCCATCACCAACTCCTGGAGTTTACTCAAACTCATGTCCATGGAGTTGATGATGCCATCCATCCATCTCATCCTCTGTTAATTTTAAGCACTTAGAAGGCTACCCTGGTGGCTTAGACGGTAAAGAATCCGCCTGCAGTGTGGGAGAACTGGGTTTGATCCCCAAGTTGGGAAGATCCCCTGGAGAAGGGAAGGGCAACCCACCCCAGTATTCGCGCCTGGAAAATTCCACAGACAGAGGAGCCTGGCGGCCTACAGTCCACAGGGTCGCAAAGAGTCAGACTCAGCTGAGTGGCTAACACTTTCACATTGAGAAGGCTACAGGGTATACTTAAGGGGCGTGATCGCAGAATTCAGAGCAAAATTAGGAAAATCACCAACGAACGTGGCTCCATAGTGAACAATGACATTTAGCATTTAGAGGAGCAACACATCCGTCCAACCGTCCAATCAGTACACAATCCGTACAACCTAGAGGCATCTGCTAGGAGACTGGTCTGCTTCCCAACTCTCAGAAAGTAACGACTGGCGTGCAATTGGACTCGAAACTGCTCAAGAGGGATTTCCCCGGTAGTCCAGTGAACTGCACTTCTAGTGCAAGGGACGCAGGTTTGATCCCTAGTCAGGGAACGAGGGTTCCACATGCTGGGCGGCCAAAACAAACAAACAAACAAAATTCAAACTACCTAACTTGCACAGTATGCTGGGCCCAACGGCTGGTCGTGCCCCTCGGTGGCTCTCCAAAGGCGCCAATGTCCGTCACCACACCAAGGATGCTTTGGCTTTGGTCCTGGGTTATTTTTTCAGGTCAGTGCTCTCCCAGCTGCCCCCTTCCCAGCTCAGATGCCAGCTCCCTTCTGTGGTCCATCTCTACTTTCCTGTGAAGATGGATCAGACATATCCTGCATGCTATCCATTTCCTGAGAGTGAGAGGGAGGAGGGGAATCGCCTCCCATGACACTCACACCATCCCTCCCAAGTGCCTCCTTTTGGTTTTGTTAAAATCAAACACAAATGGGACCAGACTTGAAAATGCCCTGAGCAAAATCAGTTTAGTTATACAAACAGAACTTAATTTGGTGTGTTTTGCAAGACAAGCAAGGCTAAAGTGACCTGAGTCATTTCTTGCTTCTGCCTCTGGGAAAGTCAAAAGTGAAACTTCAGTTGTTCTCTGAAACTGATAATGAGGTCATCACTAACCAGTTTCCTTTCATTTAAGAAAATTCTAATATTGTAAACAACCACTGTGAAGAATAAACAGCAAATACTATATAAGTTGGGCTTCCCAGGTGGCATGGTGGTAAAGAATCCAACTGCCAATGCAGAAGATGCAGAGGACTCGGGTTCGATCCCTAGGTCGGGAAGATTCCCTGGAGGAGGAAATGCAACCCACTCCAGTATTTTTGCCTGGGAAATCCCATGGACAGGGGAGCCTGGCGAGCTGCAATCCTCTGGGTCCCAAAGAGTCAGACACGACTGAGCACACATATCACACTGTGTAAGTAAGTTGCTTTATAACAATATACCTCTGAACCTTGTTCCATGTTTTGGTTTGAGGGCTCCTGTCTTGCAAACTCTTTATTTTTGGTATGTGCACAATAAACTTAAACTAATACGACTACTTCAGTGATTCACTGGTTTTACTTCTGCTTTTTTCCTAAACTTTTGACAGTTCACAGCATCAGAAGTAGAATCCAGAGAAGATACCCAATGACTCCACGGTCGATAAGCAACAGGTGCCAGGACCCAGAGAGCCCACCGTGTCTGCTCCTTTCTCATGGACCCTGGAATTTGAGGGGTAGGTTTCTTGGATTTGAGCTCTCCTCTCTTTGCATTCTGAGTTCTCCAACTTGACTGTGCACTATTGCTTTCTGTTTCTGAATGTGTAAGCTTCTTTAGAAGTCTGACTTGGAGGGGAAAAATCTGTGATTCCCCTGGGGTTTAGGCAGCAGCAGGATTACTGGGCTCCGCATAGATTATTTGTTTCAGGAAACCTAAAGGTAGAAGTAAGTTCCACCTGATCTGAATCTCCTTCTCCCTTTAAAGACTCCCTCTTTTATATGTATGCCCATTATGGATCAGGATCTTGTGCCTTTCCGGAAAAATGAATGAACTTTTAGATGATTTAGAATGATAGTGGCCACTGTGGGGAAATTTCAGTTTAGGGAAGGCCACCTTAAGAGACACTCTTGAAAAGAGAAAATCCCAAACTTCTTAGAGACAATGGAATGCATTCTTTGACAGGAAGAAGCAGCAACTCTAAAAGACAAGATGACTCCAAAAGTATCTTCTCTAAAAGAATCCTTACAGGATGCCCCAGAAACCTTTTGTAAAAGAAGACTTTGTCCATCTAAGCAGGTTATCTTAACTTAGTCCACCTGCCAGAAACACAATTTGGATCCAGTTTTTCTTTTGAGTTTTGTATCTGAGACACAGCTAAAAATTTTAAATGAAGGCTAAAAGATCTGTATTCACGTCTGTCTTTGTTTATGTGTGTGTGCGGGTATATTATTTTTGTGTGATTTTAAAAAGAGTTATATTTAGTTGAGTTAAAGAAAAGTAATGTTTATATAAATTAAAATTTCCTAAACTTCTCAGAATATAAAATCTAACCCAAATGTTTTTCAGGCTAACATGATATGAGATGCTGCTGCTGCTGCTGCTAAGTTGCTTCAGTCGTGTCCAACTCTGTGCGACCCTATAGCCGGCAGTCCACCAGGCTCCCCACTCCCTGGGATTCTCCAGGCAAGAACACTGGAGTGGGTTGCCATTTCCTTCTCCAATGCATGAAAGTGAAAAGTGAAAGTGAAGTTGCTCAGTCGTGTCCAACTCTTAGCAACCCCATGGACTGCAGCCCACCAGGCTTCTCCGTCCATGGGATTTTCCAGGCAAGAGTACTGGAGTGGGGTGCCATTGCCTTCTCCATGATATAAGATAATCTTTGGTAAATGGAAGCTAGTTTAACTCCTAGAAGAAAACATAGGCAGAGCACTCTTTGATATAAATCACAGCAATATTTTTTTTTTTTGGATCCACCCCCTAAAGTAAAGGAAGTAATATAAAAAAAAAAGACCTAATAAAACTTAAAAGCATTTGCATAGTAATGTGAGCTATTGACAAAAGAAAAGGTAAACTACTGAATGGAAAAAATATTTGCAAGTGATATGACTGAAAGGGGATTAATATCCAACATGTATAAACAGTTCATACAACTCTACATAAAAAAGCAAACAATCTCATTACAAAATGGGCATAGAACTGAGTAGACATTTTTCCAGAGAAGAAATGCGGATGACCAACAGACACGTGAAAGGATGCTCAACATCACTAATTAACAGGAAATGCAAAACCATAATGAGATACCACCTCACACCTGTCAAAACAACTATCGTCAAAAAGAACACAAATAACAGATGTCGGTGACAATGTAGAGAAAATGGAACCCGCTGGACTCACTGATGGGAACGTACATTATTGCAACCACTGTGGAAAAGAGTATGGCGATTTCTCAAAAAACTGAAAATAGAGCTAGAATATAAAACAGCAATTCCACTCCTGGGCTACATATCAGAAAAAACCAAAGACACTAGTTCAAAGATACATGCACCCCAATGTTCATAGCAACATGATTTACAACAGCTAAGATGCAGAAGCAAGCAGAGTGTCTGTCCCTCAACAGATGAACAGATAAAGAAGATGTGGTGTACACATACAACGGAATACTACTCACCTAGAAAAAAATGAAATATTACCAACTGTAGCAACATGGACGGACTTAGAGGACATTATGCTAAGTGAAATAAGTCAGAGAAAGACAAATGCTATATTATATCACTTATAAGTGGAATCTAAAAAATACAACAAAAACAGTTGCATTGAACTCTTACAGTGAATATAACAAAAAAAGGAGCCTCAGAGATAGAACAAATTAGCAGTGACCAGTGCACGGGGTAGGGGCAACATCAGGGTGAAGAAGTGGGAAGTCCGAACAATTAGGTGTAAGAGAGGCAATAGGAACCTATGGTACAACTTGGGGAATGCAGTCAACATTTTGGAATAACTGTAAATGGAAAATAAGTTTTAAAAATTGTATAAAACTAAAAAAAATTTTTAATAAAAGAATACTTTGGAAAATATTCTAAGTTTATCAGTTCAATAAAAACAGACATGTCTTCAGAGTTGTTGACATTAAATGTAATAAAAACATACAATTTTTCCTACCTGGGTTTGCTCTGTCACATAAGCTCATGCTATCTCTATGTTACAAAATTTATCAATAAGAAAAATAACTTAAGAGGACGTTTAGTTGTTTGATGTCTAACAACTAAGAATGATTGTTAAAAACAAGTAATTTAAATAAACAAGATAAAAGTTTATACTAAGTTAAACTAAATAATAGATATTCACTGAATATCTAGATTATTTCCAAATAAGATAATATACTGAGACATTGATCATTAAACATGTTCATCTACTTTTGGCTTTTTAATTTTTACAGACAGACAAAAGATAATTGGGTCTATTAATAAATGTCTTTTACCACAGTAAAAGTTATACTATAAAAAACATACCTTTAAAAAGTATGAGTTTTCATAATTATACATTTATAAATTTGCTAAATTACTGGTGGTGGTGCTCAGACACTCAGTCATGTCTGACTCTTCGTGACCCCAAGGACTGTAGCCCGCCAGGGTCCTCTGTTCATGGGATTACTGGAGCAGGTTGCCATTTCCTCCTCCAGGGGATCTACCCAAATCATTCCCAAATCAGGGATTGAATTGGTGTCTCTTACTGTCCCCCCTATTCTAAAGGAGATCGGTCTGGGTGTTCTTTGGAAGGAATGATGCTAAAGCTGAAACTCCAGTATTTTGGCCACCTCATGCGAAGAGTTGACTCATTGGAAAAGACCAATGCTGGGAGGGATTGGGGGCCAGTATTTGGCCACCTCATGCGAAGAGTTGACTCATTGGAAAAGACCAATGCTGGGAGGGATTGGGGGCAGGAGGACCAATGCTGGGAGGGATTGGGGGCAGGAGGAGAAGGGGACGACAGAGGATGAGATGCCTGGATGGCATCACTGACTTGATGGATGTGAGTCTGAGTGAACTCCTGGAGTTGGTGATGGACAGGGAGGCCTGGCGTGCTGCGATCATGGGGTCGCAAAGAGCCGGACACGACTGAGCAACTGAGCTGACTGACTGTCCCCTGCGTTGTCAGGCGTGTTCTTTACCTCTGAGCCACCTGGGAAGCTAATCCACCACAGGATGCTAATATGTGATAGACAATTGATAAGTACCTCTTTCCTAGCCTTCACTGGAAGGTAAAGGCTACTAAAGGTTAAATTTTATAATTAATATGTAGGACAAAACTATAAGAAACAATGAATGAAGGGAAACAACTTTCCATACAAAATATGCGAAGAAAATGGGATGTATTTTTATATGCAGAGTATGCAAGGAATATAAAATGTGTTTTTTTTAAGGAAAAAGACGATAAAAGTGTCTGAAATAAAGTACTTGTTCTAGAATAAGAAAGGAAAAGAATAAGACGAAACCTAAGTGAATATATAAAGTCATAGGTTTGCAGAAAGGAATTTTATGTTGTGAAGTGAAAGCTGGCTGAAATTGAATGGACTTATAAAGGTTTTAAAAATAATCTTTAATAAGTAGTGTCCTTATGTAAAACTAAAACTTAACATGCTTTCATCTGCTAAAAGGACAAAATTGTATTAGACCATTGGTCTGCTCCTAATACGCTTCTGCAAGGTCTTTCTTATCCTTAAAGTAACCTGCCTAGAAAACAAGGACTCTGTGTTTTATCAAAATAATTTCTGGGGCTTCACATTGTCTTCATCACATTTTTGATTAAGAAAACCGAGTTCTCTCTATTAAAAGAGCTAAGGTTTTTTACAACTATATACCTTCCTCGATTATGCTTTGAAATCCTTGGTCACTCTGGTTGAACAGATAACTAGGTATTGTTTACAATGACCTGTAATCCTGTTTGTTCAAGTGTTTTAAACCTTTTGACATTTTGGACAAACTTCCCCAAATCAAATTCTGAATTGTCTTTTTGACCTTAAACTAACTTTGGGATTTTCCAGAGAGGGCCCATGGAAGATCCCAAGAGATACTCTCTCTCTCCTTATAAAAGAAAAGTGTTAATTTATTTAGGCTTATTTGATATGTTAAATTGCATGGGAAACATGGTAAAATAAAAAGTAATGTTTTTTTAGATTACATCTTAGATTACATTTACATGGCTATATAAGCGCTCCAGAAATTACACAAAATTCCTAAAAATCTGATATGTCCTGGTACAATGCTCTAGTCATAATTCCAGTTATTATTTTATAATACTGTATATTATAAAAATAACAATTTGCTTCTCAGTTGTATCATTCAGGTGAACTTTCTCTCACGAGATCCTGAATGATGGTATTTTTAAATCTTTTTATGCTCCATTCTTCTCTGAAAACATTTACAATCAACTACAGCAAAATGAATCTGCAAACAGATTCATGGAAAAGACGCTGGCAAGAACTTTAGAATACAGGTTTCTGATAACTTTAAGATCATACTACTAAACTGGGCAAGAATTTCTGAAGTTTAATGGAAAACTGATAGAATCATAAAGCTTCAAACACAAGGTGAAGCAAAACAAAAATTAATTACAGGAGACTGAATGAACTGATGAAGATGATTATAATTTTTATGACTTCATTTAAAACACTGTTGGTTCTTTAATGTTTTATTTTCCAGATTTAAAGGACCCTTTTTCTCCTCTCTTAAAAAAGCTACTTACACTCATACCTGTTTGATAAAGCATACTTCTGTAAACAAGAGTTAAAACATTTTTTTCTCTCTATCCAATCCCTCCAGAATTCAGAAACCTTTATTAAATATATTTTTTAATGACAATATATGTGTTTATATAAGTCCAATAAGAATCTTTTCTTCTTGTAGCAGGACACAATTAGAAAAGTTCTTAGCTTGGTTTCTTATCCTAAACAAACTTTAAAAATTTAATCTGAGATTCCTTATTACCAGACAGTGTTAAAGAACTAAGGTTGACTTTAATCAATAAAACTTAGGCTGAAATGTTATATTTGAGAATATGCATAGAATTACTATTGTTACTACGTTGATATGAATATTAAGACTAGACCATTTGTTTTAACAAATAAGTTTCACTGTCAATATCTTTGGCAAATATGGGTAACTATAAAAATTGTGTCTCAATAGAAAACTGTAGCATACCCATTCTCAGATTCTGGTCCAGTTTGTTGTCTTGGGGGCTGTGTTATTGACTTTAAACTTCAGAGACATTAGCACAGTAAATTTCACATGGACAACCTTCAGGCCTGTTGCTGTGTGGGCCACTCAAGAATGTTCAACAGAACAGCTGACGACTTCATCAAAGATAGTCAAACTGCTTGATGTATGACGCAGGGAACCCAAAGTCAGTACTCTGTAACAACCTGGAGGGATGGGGTGGGGAGGGAAGTGGGAGGTGGGGTTCAGGAGGGAGGGGTAAATGTATGTCTGTGGGCCAATTCATGTTGATGTATGGCAGAGGCCATCACAATATTGTAATTATCCATCAATTAACATATATATATAGTCAAACTGCAAACCAGGGAAATCCATCCAACTGAGACTGCCACCCTCATTCCATCTGCTAACGATGCTTTGAGCTCAAACCTAGAAATATTCTCAACTAGCTGTTCTCCAAATTTCAAAACTGAATGTATAATTTGCTGAAACTATTACCCTTGGTTTTCTTTCTGTTTCCATAGAAACACGTCTTATTAAATTACCTGACAGTTCACATTACACAGACGCCCAATTTAGGTGAAGACTCACCTGTAACTCTCCCTCCTGAAATAAGACACCCTCACATTCATCCTGTTCTATGTAGTCAAGAGAATATGTGATTGCTCATACATTATGTGGGGGAAGGCAATGGCACCCCACCCCAGTACTCTTGCCTGGAAAATCCCATGGACGGAAGATCCTGGTAGGCTCCAGTCCATGGGGTCGCGAAGAGTCGGACACGACTGAGCGACTTCACTTTCACTTTTCACTTTCATGCATTGAAGAAGGAAATGGCAACCACTCCAGTGTTCTTGCCTGGAGAATCCCGGGGATGGAGGAGCCTGGTGGGCTGCCGTCTACGGGATTGCACAGAGTTGGACACGACTGAAGCGACTTAGCAGCAGCAGCATACATTATGTTGGGCTATGTGAATCACTCAAAAAAGGTAGACTGACTTAGAAAGGTAAAGTCTGAATCTGATTATAACCCATTCGAGTTGTTTCATTGGTGAAATCTTGGCCTCTGAAAATCTCTGCTCTGGGGAATTTTTCAATCCTTGGCTACTGACCTCCTAGTCATTATATTAACCTTTCTAGTGTGTTATATCCTCTTAAGGGTTTAAAATACCTTTCGGCAGCCACACGCACGTCAGCGATCTCCATCAGAATTAGACAACTTGAGGAACACGACCATCTGACCTCCCAGGTCTGTGATGTTGATGCAACTGTTGGTAACAGCACTTACAGGACCCTCAATCTTGATGACTATTGGATTCAGTGAATATGTGAATCAAAGATTCAGTGAATCTTCAGCCTGGCTACACCAAGAGTGGTAATCAAAAGTCACCAATTTGCTCATACTCTGTGCTATACAAGTTGCTCACATTCTATGGCATACAAGTTGCTAGACAAGTTGCTCAGACTCTGAGCTTGCTGAGAGAAAGAACAAAGCGGGTAATTGTTAAAATCAGACACAAACGCAAACCAGACTTGAAAATTCCTTGGGTGGACAAAACCCGTTTACTTATAAAAGCAAAGATTAATTTACCTCATTTTGCAAGATGAATGACGCTAACTTGATCTGGGTCACTTCTTGCTTATGCCTCTGGAAACCATAAGTAAAACTAATACTGTTTCCCTAAACTGATATGAGATCATCATGAACCAATTTCTTTCATTTAAGGAAATTCTAATATTGTCATGAAACATTGTGAAGAATAAACAATCACTGCCTCCACATTGTATAAGCTACTTTATATTAATAACAATATACCTCGGACCCTCATTCCAAGTCTTGGCTTGTGTGCTCATGTCTTGCAAACTAAATTTTTGTGGTGTGTGCACAATAAACATACTAATGACTGCTTCAGTGATTCATTGGTTTTACTTCTGTTTTTTTTCCCGCCTGAACTTTGGACAGTTCCCTTTACCATACGAGACCAAGTTTCTTCCCAACTGTGGTTTGACTGCTCAGTTTCTGGACAAGTACTGTGCTGTCTTCTAGGGTGTGCCACTTGCCTGGGTTACTTTTCCTTTTGCTATTATGGTATCTGCAAAATTCTCCTTTAAAGGTTCTGCAGCACTTGGCCCTCTTAGAAAAAACACATTGAAAAAATAGTTTTCTTTTAGAAAGAGCTCATCAGCAAATAGACTATCTATTCTCTCTTTATATAACTAATTTCTAGCATATTATTCACATTTTCAAATCAGTTATATGTCCCTTAATATCTTGAATAGCTCCCTGCCCGATGTAAATTAAGGACAGAGTCTTTAGCTGAGCAACTTGAACCATTCGAATTCTCAGTATGTCTCAGTATGTCAAAGTTTCTATGATTCTAAAAGTGATTCGTTTTCTGGGGAGAAACAGCCTGACAGAAAAAAATAGCAATTTGCCAAAGTAGTCTTTTTGATAGAAATATCCTCATTTCTATTGTTCTAAATCTATATTTACCAGGTCACATTTTGGCTTAGAATATGGTATTCTGAATGGAGTTACCAGAAAGAATTTTCCTAAGCAAACAATTAATGCTACTTTCACCCCATTGTGCATACATTTCTATTCTGATTTAGAAATGTCTTATGAATTTGTTGATGTGAGTTGGCTTCCAGAGTTTGAGCACTTTCTGGTGAATGATGAAAGAAACCTGCAAAGCTGAGAGCTTAGACCTTGGTCTGAGGTTTACCTTACCACCTTTGCTGTTCGCCTTCTCACATGCACTGAGGGAGGGGCCACATCATGCATTTTGTGCTCCTCATATCACTGGATTTGTGGATTATATGCACATGAAAAATAGAAGGTGAAGTCCCCAATAATGCCACGCCCTAATCAGTTAATTGGTGGCACTTAAACGTATGTTTTCCCAGGCTCCCCACCCCCATACATCTAAGTGTGAAATTTTTTTACTTAATATATTGTGGGACATCAGTAGATAGAGATGTCTTCCTGACCTTGTTCCCCCAAACCTGCGGTCTCCACTCCTCATTAATGGTGGCTCCATCCTTTCTGATTCTCAGGCAAAATCCTCAGGGTCTCCTTCAACGGCTCAATTTCTCACCCACCCTACACTCAGTGTGCCAGGAAATCTTGATCCGAAACCTAGCCACTTCTTTCCACAGTGATCTGGTCATTTTAAAACATAGATCAGATCACTGTTTAGCTCAACTCCTGCTCAGGGTAAACACCAGCCCCTACCTCTGAATGCTCACTCTGCTCTAACTTTGTCCATGTCTTTCTCCTGGCTCCAGACACCCCAGCCTCCAGGTGAACCTTGGATACCTTCAGCATTTCCTGTGCTACCCCCCAGAAATGGACATCATTGCCCTCTTACCCCCATAAATCTTCACCCAAATGGGACTTCCTTGGGGGAGAAAGTGAAAGTGAAAAAGTGCAAGTGTTAGTCACTCAGTCCTGTCTGATTCTTTGTGAGAGTAGCCTGGATTGTAGCCCGCCAGGCTCCTCTGTCCATGGGTTTCTTCAGGGAAGAATACTGGAATGGGCTGCTATTTTGTCCTCCAGGAGATCTTCCCAACCCAGGGATTGAACCTTGGTCTCCTGTATTGCTGGCGGATTTTTTACCGCCTCCCTGAAAACCCATTTTAAATTACCCTCACGCCTCACCTCCAGAATTCCCTGAATCACCTTGCTCTATTTTTCTCAACAGAACCCAGAGTGATAATTTATCTATTAATAGACTTTCTTTGGCTAAATATAAGCTCCATGAGGGTAGGGTTTTTTTTTCCTTTTTGGACTGGGTGTTTTTTAAAAATAGTATAGTTGATTTACAATGTTGTGTTAATTTCTGCAGTACAGCAAAGTGACTCAGATATATGTATGTTCTATGTACATATATGCTCTACATATATATGATATATATATATATATATATTCTTTTTAAAATATTCTTTTCCCTTATGGCTTATCCCAGGATATTGAATATAGTTTCCTGTGTTGTACAATAAGACCTTTTACCCATTCATTCCATATGTCATAGTTTGTATCTACTAACCTCAAACACGAGGGTAGAAATTTTTATATTTTATTTCTGGCTTCATCCCCAGTGTCAAGAACAAGGCCTGGCCCATGGTAGGGTGAATACTTGGTAAAGGGTGAATGAAAGGCACTCTGCTAGGAAATGAGAAATATAAAAATTTTAAAAGGCAAACAAAAGCAGAAGCCTTGGCCCAAGAAATATAAGTGTGAAAACAAATAACTACACTTTAAGGAATAACCTGATCACTGCTACACACAAGTTGAAAACAAAGATCTATACCTATACTACAGTAAAAGTGCTTCGTGTTGACTACAGCGATCAAGACCATGGTGGAGAGGGAGGCATTTGAGCTGGGTCTTGATGGAGCATAGAACTGCAAGATGCTGGAAGGAAAAGGAAGGTTATCAAGCAAGATAAACTGTCTAAAAAGGACAGAAAATATTTGTGGAGAAGAACATGTGAGGCAGTAGGGCTGAGGAACAGAGAGGTGGGAAGTGGGGTCTGGGAGGGTCTGCAGCCAGGCTGTGTGCACTGGAAGGCACACTTGGGAGGGGACTACATTCTGGGGTGATGGGGAGGCAATGGCGGGTCCTCTATTAGCAATAATATGGTAAGTGAAAGCATAAGTCGCTCAATCATGTTAGTCTTTGAGACCCCATGGACTGTAGCCCACCAGGCTCCTCTATCCACGGGATTCTCCAGGCAAGAATACTGGATTGGGTAGCCATTCTCTTCTCCAGGGGATCTTTCCGACAGTGGTTTAGGAGGATGATGTGTGCTATTTGTTTACAATATTCTCCAGAAACATATGCTTGATAACCTTCCTTTTCCTTTCAGCATCTTGCCCCATCAAGTTATTTGTTTTCACACATTTACATGGGAAAAAGGCTAGAAGGCCGTAGGAAGAGCTGCTATTCCCATTTCTAATCACACTTCGCTGCCTTGGGAGTTGTCTAGTTAAGAATGGTGAGCTAGGGACTTCCCTGGTGGTGCAGTGGTTGACTTCACTTTCCAATGCAGGGGGTGCAGATTGGGTCCCTGGTTGGGGAGCTAAGATCCCATATGCCTTGGGGTCAAAAACTCCAAACATAAAACAAGTAATATTGTAACTTTTCCAGTAGTCATGTATGGATGTGAGAGTTGGACTATAAAGAAAGCTGAGCGCAGAAGAATTGATGCTTTTGAACTGTGGTGTTGGAGAAGACTCTTGAGAGTCCCTTGGACTGCAAGGAGATCCAACCAGTCCATCCTAAAGGAGATCAGTCCTGGGTATTCATTGGAAGGACTGATGTTGAAGCTGAAACTCTAATACTTTGGCCACCTCATGCGAAGAGCCGACTCATTTGAAAAGACCCTGATGCTGGGGAAGATTGAGGGCAGGAGGAGAAGGGGATGACAGAGGATGAGATAGTTGGATGGTATCACCAACTCAATGGACATGAGTTTGGGTAGGCTCTGGGATTTGGTGATGGACAGGGAGGCCTGACATGCTGCAGTTCATGGGGTCACAAAGAGTCAGACAGAACTGAGCAACTGAACTGAACTAAACTGAATATTGTAACAAATTCAATAAAGATTACAAAAAAATTGTGAGGCATACCCTGTCCTTGTTACCAAAGTCCATAACTGACCAAATGAAACAATGTGGAGAAATCAAACCATCAAATATTCTTGAAATGGTTTTGATATAATGGAAGTAAGCACCAACAAAACACCCCCAGAATATATTCTGAAAGTTAGTGGGGGTCATAGCACATAAACTTTTACTTCCTGTTGCATTAAATGATGGATTTACAAAGATAAAGAGGTGCCTCTAGGTTTATTTGGAGTGCAAAGAAAATCTGGCATCTTAGTGCGTGAAATCAAAACGTGTACTGTCCTGAGAAGCATCAGATAGCCAACTGTAGGGTCCTAGCATTCTATATGATGGTGACAGAGTGGCAGGAAGTACTTCCCTGGTGGTCCAGGCAAGAAATGAAACACTTAAAGTGGTTCATTTTCAAGAATAGCTAGCTTTGAGTGACAGCATGCTGATGTAACAGCCGATAGCCATAAGGCTTACAAAACTGGAAAGTCCGGGCAAACAAAGGGAGGGAGGGGTGCCTAGGATTTTGGTGCGGGTTCATTCTATTGGTGAATTCAAAACATAAGAAGGAGAACAGGTGCAGAGGAAAGGGGAAATAGGATGTCAGGAGGGGGCAGCCCATAGAGAGGGAGGGAACAAACTTATGCAATGTCTGGCAAGATTGTTCACCCCATAGAATTTAGCCATTGAGGAACTAGGGGAGGGACCTGTGTGCTAGGGATAAGATGCTCTGTGGAACCACTCTGGGTGTGCCTGCCCATCAGACACTTGATCTTGTAACACCGTCATTAAAGCCTCGCTCCTCGCTGAACCTCATGTCTCCAAGTCCATTCTTTGACTTTGGGCTGGTAAGCGTGTTTCTCACATCCAGAAGCTAAGACTCCAAGCTCCCAATGCAGGGGCCTGGGTTCAATCCCTGGTCAGGGAACTAGATCCCCCATGCAGCAACTAAAGACCACGCATGCCATAATGAAAATCAAAGATCCTGATACTACAGCTAAGACCGGTGCAGCCAAACAAATAAAAAAAAATTTTTTAAAGAGAGGAAAGAGTGGGTAGGGTCAAAATAACCTACTTTATTAAAACACAACACCTAAAAACATGACCATAATTCAAAACTGGGTCGCAGAAACTAAGATTATATCAGATGTACTATTTTATTCTTTGATCTTTTTTGAACAAAAACAAAATCTGTTTTTTTCTTTGTACAAAGACATTCATTGTATATTTAGGCAGATATTATCTATTTCTAAAAAGAGTGAAGTATATCTTGGGAGCCCTGCTTTTTATCCTCTGACTGTGAAAGAAATAACCCATTTCTTTTAAATTGCAAACAAGTTACTTGCAGCTTTCTATAGTTTCTTCAGAAAAAAATATACAAGCAATTGTCTCCTTTATTCTTTCTTATTTATATACCAACCTAAAAAAAGGAGCTTTTTTTTTTTAGAAGTTTTTGCTTTCATTTGCTCAACAAGTATTTACCAAGTGCCCTCCCTGGGTATATTTATGAAGAAGGCAAGGATTCTGTTATCAAGGTGTCTAGAGGAGGACTGGGACAGCATCAGATAATTACACATGCAAATGTTATAGCTTTCATAATACAAACAAGCTCTACAAGCCCAAAGTCAGGCATGCCTAATTCTCCTGAGGAAGCTAGGGAGAGATGAATAGAAAAGGTGACATTTAAGATGGTCTGGAAGGAATTCACCAGGCAGACAAAGCTGAAAGCGAATCCTGGGCAGAGGAACAAAGCCATGGAAACATAATTAGAAAATGAACTTGTTTTACCACCAAAGAGGATTTCGGTATGGCCGTAGTACTGGGGGAGCCAAAAGCTCTTGCACTTGTCTCTCCAAGAGAGACATGGATCAGTTCATTTCAGTCATTCAGTCATGTCCGACTCTTTGCAACCCTATGGACTGCAGCACGGCAGTCTTCCCTGTCCATCACCAACTCCTAGAGCTTGTTCTGGAGACACAGATATCTTGAACCAAAGCAGTAGCAGCTGGGACATTGTGAAATGCATGAATTCAAGATACTTTTTAATAAAATTTTTGGCTGTGTTGGGTCTTCATTGTTGTGCACAGGTTTTCTCTAGTTGTAGTACAAGGGCTTTGTTGCAGAGCATGGGCTCTAGAGTGTAGGCTGCGTAGCCCCACAGCATGTGAGATTTTCCCAGATCAGGGATTGAACCTATGTCCCCTGCATTGGCAGGCAAATTCTTAACCACTGGACCACCAGGGAAGTCCGAGAAATATTTTGAAGGTGGAAGGTGAAAGCAGAAAGAATGCTTGAGGCATTTCATTCTTGGAAACAGTTGAGATAGGGTCTGCAAAATACACCTTTCAATGACTAGGAACCCTTTATTCTACTGAGGGAATTTTTGTAATTGGAATCAAATCAATTTGGGCTTAGAAAAAACAAGATTTTTTTTTTAAAGAAGAAAAAAATGATTTCTTTGAAAGGATCCATAGATTTTGTTTTAAAGGAGAAGTATATAAATGAAAATACATTCTGGGGATACAATCAATACTGAGTTAGCTTGAAACTCAACATCCAGAAAACGAAGATCATGGCATCTGGTCCCATCACTTCATGGCAAATAGATGGGGAAACAGTGGAAACAGTGACAGACTTTATTTTGGGGGGCTCCAAAATCACTGCAGATGGTGACTGCAGCCATGAAATTAAAAGAAGCATGCTCCTTGGAAGAAAGGCTATGACCAACCTACACAGCATATTAAAAAGCAGAGACATTACTTTGCCAACAAAGGTCCATCTAGTCAAAGCCATGGTTTTTCCAGTAGTCATGTATGGATGTGAGAGTTGGACTATAAAGAAAGCTGAATGCTGAAGAATTGATGCTCTTGAAACGTGATGTTGGAGAAGACTCTTGAGAGTCCCTTGGACTGCAAGGAGATCCAACTGGTCAATCCTAAAGGAAATCAGTCCTGAATATTCATTGGAAGGACTGATGCTAAAGCTGAAAACTTCAGTACTTTGGCCACCTGATGCAAAGAACTGATTCACTGGAAAAGACCTTGGTGCTGGGAAAGATTGAAGGCAGGAGGAGCAGGGGATGACAGAGGATGAGACGGTTGGATGGCATCACTGACTCGATGGACATGAGTTTGAGCAAGCTCTGCAAGTTGGTGATGGACAGGGAAGCCTGGCGTGCTGCGGTCCATGGGGTCGCAGAGAGTTGGACACAACTGAGCGACTGAATTGAATTGAACTGAATTGATACTGAAACTAAGTAATAAAGCCAGAAGGGACTGTATTATTTCAAATTCCACTGCAGTGATTTTTCTCCAGTTAAAATGGTCACAAACCAGGAAATCTAATTAAAGATGGTGAGGTGGGCGGGGGGGGGGGTTGTGGTGGAGGGAGCGGATGAGACTGCAGATTTGCAGGAGATAAAGATTTATGAAAACTCAATGATAATCAAGTAAAGAAAGAGGTTAGGATAGCTCTTTAATTAAAGGATAACACTTTGTTGTTTTTTATTGTTTAACAAAGATAAAGAAATATGCAGGTCTTTCTCTCAGGCAGAAAAAGGCTTAACAGCTTCTAATTATGGTTGTAAATTGAAACCCACGGCTGTGGGCGGACATCAGTCTATTTCTCCATGGCTCCACAGAACAAATCTCTACACTCTGCTTCAGGGAAGACCTATGATTGCTTTATTTTTGTTTAATTTTTAGTTTTTTTATTTCTTAATTGGAGTATAGTTGCTTTACAATGTTATGTTAGTTTCTGCTGTACAGCAAAGTGAATCAGCCACACATACACATATATACTCTCTTCCTTGGATTTCCTTCCCATTCAGGTTGCCACAGAGCATTGTCCTTCAATAGCTTTAACCTCATCTCATTCCTTTCTGCTAGCACCTGAGGGTGGGTCAAGTGACCAACTCTGGGGGGTGTGCAGATGGACACCTAGGTCGTGAACAGGCCAAGAGGCTGGGGCTCTAGCCATATTAACTGCTGCGCTTTGGGCTCTCAAACCATCCTTGCCCAAGGCTTTGTAGAGCAGGTAGTAGAGAAAAGTTGCAAAGCCCATGACTTAGGCAAAGGAAAGAGAAGATTTACAGGAAAGCAGAGGGATGAATTTTGAGACTGAGCTGAAGAGACAAAGGCAACAACATTTGAATTCAAAGGAAAGATAAAAATAACAAGAGCAAATTTCTTCTGACAACAACGATCTTATTTGCTGAGATCAAAGGTATCATTGAATCTGTGGAACCAGCCTGCCTGGAAAGTATTTCTTAGAGAAACAACTGCAGTATCGGTAATAATAGCACCAACAATGACAATGAGATACTGGCAGCAGTTAACATACTATGTGCCTAATAGTCTGCCAACCAAGTACTGGACATGCATTCTCTTATTAAGTCCTCACAACAGTTCTGTGAGGTAGAGACCATTATTAGTCCCAACTTACAAATGAGAATACAAAGGCTTACAAAAGTATAATATCGTGCTTCAAGTCACAGAGCTATTAAGTGGGGAGTCCAAGCTCTCACCCACTATATTCTACTAAACTCTATTATCCTTTATTACACTCACTAGTATTAAAAAACCTCATAAACTATAACACATAAAGAATATTCTAATGAGTTAAATTTAGATGGCTTTGTTTTAACTTTTACTGGTAATCTTTCTAAAATCTGTTCTTCCTCAGTAAAGATAATGTCCTCAGCATAATTATGCCTTTCACTGGTGACTGAGGATCTTGTGTTGAGAATCATGATTTGTCTCCCCTAGGATGTCTTCATCTTCCCCTATGTAATTCTTATCCATCTTTCTGGGACCAGTTCCACTGCCAGCCAATCTAAACAAGGTTTTCCTTTACAACCCAGCTCACAGTGTGGTTTTTCTTGCAAAATATTGCCTATATTGCAGAGCTTTCAGTTCAGAGAGTAAATCTCAGGTTTTTCAGAATCATGCAGAGTACATCATGTGAAAGGCTGGGCAGGATGAATCACAAGCTGGAATCAAGAGTGCTGAGAGGAATATCAATAACCTCAGATTTGCAGATGACACCACACTTACGGCAGAAAGCGAAGAGGAACTAAAGAGCCTCTTGATGAATGTGAAAGAGGACAGTGAAAAAGCTGGCTTAAAACTCAACATTCAGAAAACTAAGCTCATGGCATCTGGTCCCATCACTTCAAGGCAAATAGATAGGGAAATAATGGAAACAGTGACAGACTTTATTTTTCCTGGGCTCTAAAATCACTGTGGACAGTGACTGCAGCCATGAAATTAAAAGACACTTGCTCCTTGGAAGAAAAGCTATGCCAACCTAGACAGCATATTAAAAAGCATAGACATCACCTTGCCAACAAAGGTCTGTATAGTCAAAGCTATGGTTTTTCCAGTAGTCATGTATGGATGTGAGAGTTGGACCATAAAGAAGGCTGAGCACTGAAGAATTGATGCTTTCAAACTGTGGTGTTATAGAAGACTCTTGAGAGTCCCTTGGACAGTAACAATATCAAACCAGTGAATCCTAAAGGAAATTGGTCCTGAATATTTATTGGAAGGACTGATGCTGAAGCTGAAGCTCCAGTACTTTGGCCACCTGATGCAAAGGGCTGACTCACTGGAAAAGACTCTGGTGCTGGGGAAAATAGAGGGCAGGAGGAGAAGGAGTTGACAGAGGATGAGATGGTTGGATGGCATCACCGACTCGATGGACATGAGTTTGAGCAAGCTCCGGGAGATGGTGAAAGAAAGGGAAGCCTGGCGTTCTGCAGTCCACGGGGTCAGCAAAGAGTCAGACACGATTTAGCAAGTGAACAATAACAACAATTTTCAAATCAGACTCATGGATATTGTGATAAGGTGTCAGCTTGCTAGCCTAAACTAAGTTTTCCTGAATTTCCTTCCTGGTCTGTTCTTGGTGAGAGTGGGGCACAAGGCATATTTTCACATGAGATTTGGAGGCAAAAGTGAAGCAGCAGCCATTTTAAAAAAGTTTATTTTGGAGTACTTTTAGAAGCACAGAGGCATTTTATTTTCACTCTCAGAAGGTCAGGGCAGGGGTTTGGTTTTTATATTTTTGGCCCCATTGTGTGGCATACAGGATCTTAGTTCCATGCTAGGAGGTGAACTCATGTCCCTTGTACTACAGGTGAGAACTCTTAACCACTGGACCACGAGGGCAGTCCCTGAGGCAGGTGCTCTTGTAGCTCCCACTTGAGGTTGTTTATCTGCTGGCCTTCTCTTCAGTGAGGGGCATCCACTGGCCAAAGCTGTCCCCCTTTCCCAGATTCTCCTGTAGCGCCTCCAACTGCTGGGTTGGGAGTGTGTTTAGCTCCATGGTGGCCGCACCTGCTACACATGTGGGACATCCATATCATTAAGGTTTGAGGCAGAACTGTCCTGTTCCAGTCTGTCCTTGGGTTCAAGTTCATGCTCATGAGTTCCACCATGCACTTGTGGGGTCTGGTTTTCCTTCACTTTCCCTATATACTCCCTTTACAGCTCTCTCTCCCTTCCCAAATGTTGGCCCAAATGGACTCAAGTTCCAGCATGCAAGTGAAGACAGTAGCTTTGCACAGTTAGTTTAATTAGCTTATACTCATATGAGCTCAAATCCCTATAACAATTATCCAAACACACATACACACTCACACACACACACACATACCTATATATATATTCTGCTCTCTTTGAACTCCACCTGATAGATATGAACAGGTTGAACCCTTGAATCCAATGAGAACATTGCTTTTAAACAGTAAGATCTCACTGTAATGATTTATTCATACCCAGAAGCCAGGTTCAAGGCAAGGAGGGAAGAAAAAAAATGGGTAAGAAGGGAGCAACAGGATGTCATGCAGGGCAGAATGAATAAAAGTAATTTGTCATCAAGTAACATGTCTACTTCATACCAGGCACCATGCCTAGGGCTTGAAATATGAAGATCAATAATAACCCTGGACCTTATAATCTGTTGGAGAGGAAGGATTCTTAAAAAGCTAACTAAAATAGAATAAGTGCTATATAATTGGCATGGATAAAGTACTATGGGAAAACAGAGGAGGAAGTCATTAATTTTGTCTAAGAGGATTGGGGAGGGCTCTGCAGATGAGGTAACACTGATGCTGGGCCATGAAGGATGAATAGGGAATTCACTAGGTCAGGGATTTTCAAACCTTAGCAGGCCTCAGAATCTCCTGGAGAGCTTTTTTTTTAAAAATATATTTATTTATTTACTTATTTATTGTCTGCATTGGGTCTTAGTTGCAGCATGCAGGACCTTTAGTTGCAGCATGTGGGATCTAGTTCCCTGACCAGGAATTGAACCCAGGCCTCCTGCATTGGGAACACAGAGTCTTAGCCACTGGACCACCAGGAAAGTCCCTGGAGATCTTATCCAAACACAAAACATAGATTTTTGGACCTCACCTCTGAGTGTCTGATTCAGTAGGCCTGGTGTGGGGCCTGAAAATCTGTATTTCTAACAAGCTCCCAGGTGATGCTGGCCGGGAGACTAGATGCTGAAAACCACGGCTCTAGTGTGGAAAAGTGGGTGGGGTGGTGAGCATCCCCAACACAGCAGGGACAAAGCGGGAGAGGCATAAAAACTCATTGACAATTTTTTTCCTTCTCGAGACCCTCCTTCTTTTGTTCTCCCATTTCTCTTACTATTTCTACTTCTTTTGCCCTCTCGGCCCATTGTCTTGGACAAGTCAAGCTTTATGGTGTCTCTGAGGGATGAAAGCAGAGTTGTTAAGAAGGAAGGAGATGATACAGGCCTGGCATTCAGGAAAGCAGGCAGTCTGGACATACTGATTTGGGAGTTAAGCCTGCTGGTGATGGGGGAGCCATGAAAGTGCAGGGGAGAGATCACTTAAGGAGAGTGCGGATGAGGGCAGGGGATGAGCGAGCGGGGAGGGAGCGGGAAGAGGGTAGAGCAGAGGGAGAGCTCAGCAGGGCCAAAGACAGAGGACCCGGCACATCAGGAAGCAAGGACAAAGGGGATACTGCAGAGGCGAGTGAGTGTGAGTCATCAGCCAGACAGGAAGACAAGGGAGAGTTTGTTGCAGAAGCCAGGGAGAGGGTTTTTGTTGTTGTTATTTTATTGGAGTATTATTGCTTTACAATGTTGTGTTAGTTTCTGGTGTACAAAGTGAATCAGACAAAAGTAGCTGAAGGAAAATCAAAAGGCCCAAAGAAATGAAAAAGTATGATAATATGGACCAGCTGCATCTAAGAGGCCTTTGGGACATTCAGAAAAGAAATACACAGCTCAGAACAGAGGGTGACGTTAAAGACAAGAGGTTCGGGAGTCAGTTCCACAGACGTTCAAGTCAAGATTCAAAGTTCAAGCCAAGGCAGCCATTGTAGTAATTCAGACAGCATAGGATGAAAAGAGTAGACAGAAAATTAATTGGTCTATCAAAAAGAAATGAAATTTTTAATTTGAGGATTAAAATCCGGGAACAGCATCTCAGAAAGCTCCCATAACTGTTCCACCCCTTACAAGTCACATAACAAACACAGTTATGGAAGTTTTCTGAGACAGAAGGCTGAACATTAGATGACATATTGACAGTTTGCACAATCCAGATCTAAGCATCATTGTGGTCTCTTACAAGTTCAAGAAGGAATGTTATTTTTAAAGAAGTCTTCTTGTTGATGCTGGGAAAAAGGTTCCTGTTTATGGTTGAACGGGTATTTCTTCCAATGGGGGAGGTTTGGTCCTTGTATAACGCAGATATACAAGGAATAGTAGGGGAAAGAGAGGAGGACAAAAGGCAGACAAAATGTTTCATGTTTAAATTTTTCTTGTCTTGCTATAAAACAGGAATTTAATTTTCTGGAAAAAAAGGTTGCAGAACACTCATGTTTAGAGGCAAGGGAGGAAGAGAAGGTTGCTCAGTGGGTAAAGAATCTGCCTTCAATGCAGGAGATGCATGAGACATGAGTTCGATCCATGGGTGGGGAAAATCCCCTGGAGGAGGGCACAGAAACCCAGCCCCGTATTCTTGCCTTGAGAATTCCATGGACAGAGGCACTTGGCGGGCTACAGTCCATAGTTGAAAAGAGTCAGACACGACTGAAGCAATTGAGCACGCACACACAGAGAAAGAGAGGCTGAGAAAACAGTCATGGAGGGCGAACAAAAGGAAGAAAGAATATATTGTTAGAAAAGATGGTCAACAACATCAAATGTTTTGAGAGCTCAGCAAAGACCAGAAACAAGATGAGACCATTGGATCTGACGGTTCAGAAATCATTGATGACACTGGCATGAATGATATTCAGAGAATGGCTCAGAAGCCAGAGTACAATTGGGTTGAGAAAGGAGTGGGGTGGGGAGTACTGTTTCAAGAGGTTTGGCTCTAAGTAGACAGATGGAGCAATAATTCCAAGAAAAGCCAGAATCAAAGATCTTTTGGGATGGGAACATGGCAAGATCAGCACAATGGATTATATAAGCTGAGAATAAGAAGCCAGTGGAGAACATAAAAGAGGAGTATAATTAAGACAATGAGATAACATGCTTGCTTCTTAAGTCAGAAAAATTTTAATAAAAATGACAAGAATTAGTGCTGGTGATAATGCATGCTGGCATAATCTTTATGAATTTCTCAAATATTGTATGTAGGAAGATGCAGGTCAAGTAATACTCAGGAATAAATGGGTGACCTTAAATATTTTCATTATAATAACAAACCAGAGAAAGAATAAAAGAAGCAGTCTCTTCATGAATTTAGGGGAGAAAAGACAAATATAAGGAAACTAAGAGAGAGAATTATAATAAAGCTAAGAGCAACAATCAATGCATTATAAAAAAGAGCAAATTAGCACAAAGAAAAATCCAAGAGCTGGTTCTTAAACCACCACTACTTTCCCCACAGAAAATTAAATAAATCAAATATCTTAAGAATAAAAATATGCAAAATACTGCTAGAAAATGTCTACAATATGTATTTACATTGACTGGTGTTACCAACTAAAGAGTATCACTTCCCACCAGGCTCTACATCCTGTAGCTCTATTAAGCAGTCCAGGCTCTGTCCTCCAACACACCCTGAAAGGAATTCAGGGCAGAGATCAGCTCATGCTGTGTTCTGAGGGAAACTGGCAGAATAGGCCTTCGGAGAGTTTGATATTTTCAGAAGAAAATTTTATGAACCCAAATTCTTTCACCTTCTCACACGTAGAAAAGCACTAAAATCATTACTGGTGACATCTGCTCCTTGTGACTAGCAGGAAGCCTCCGCCAAAATGTGTGCTTGACTGCACATACCCCCTTTTGCCAAAGTCATATATATACTGACCTCACCCTACCTCCACCTCTCCAGAGCCGGTCCTTGGACCTATTAAAGAGGCTGCCAGCCCCCAGTAAAACTGAACTCATAGTTCTCATGTTGTGCGTCTTTTTTCCCACTCTACACTGTGTATATATATGTGTGTATAGTTTTATATACACACACCATATATAAAACAAATAGTAGTTACTTGTTGGGAGGAGTGGGAATTAGGCAGATAGAAGACATAGATGAGAGGGCTTCCCAGGAGGCACTAGTGGTAAAGAACCTGCCTACAAAGGCAGGAGATGTAGGAGATCCAGGTTTGATCCCTGGGTCAGAAAGATCCCCTGGAAATGGCAACCCACTCCAGGATTCTTGTCTGGAGAATTTTATGGACAGAGGACCCTGGCAGGTTACAGTCCATAGCAGAGTAGGCCATGACTGAAGCGACTTAGCACGCATGCATGTATAGGAAAGATATACTTCACTATATAACTGCATAATTTTTGATACTTGAATCATAGGACTTCAAAAATAATTTAGAGGAGGAGGAGCTAAGATGGCGGACGAGTAAGACGGGGAGAATACTCTCCTCCACAAATCCATTAAAAGAACATTTAAATGCTGAATAAACTCGATAAAACAACTTCTGAATGCCAGCAGAGGACATCAGGCACTTAGAAAGACAACTCATTGTCTTCAAAACGAGAAAACAAGCCCTGCGGTAACTCCTTTTGCGGAGAAGTGGCACGGACACCAGTATTCGCTATTGGCAAGCGGGGGCTGGGCTAGGAGGAGCGGCGAGGCCTGCATCACTTTGAGAAAGGATTTGGCCTGGCTATCTCGGGCGCTGTCTGCGCGAAATAACCAGACTGTCGGTTATCTACTACATCAAAAGCCAGCCCTAACTTAAGACACCACCAGGACTACCTACGGAACAAAGGGCTGCACAGAGTTGGCCGGCTACAGGCCGTCCCACTCCAGTGACAGGCAGCCAGGGCCGGAGGCGGGCAATTACAGCCCTAGAGAGACACTGTCTAACGGAACTGTGAGTAGGTTTCTGTGCTGACTCACACTTCTTGGGGCTCTGGACGGTCAACATCTGCCTGAGAAAGTGCGCTGTTTGTATACCCAGAAAACTGAGTGGCGGAGAGGCAATAAGTCGCAGCACCTGCGCTCGCTGAACATTTCATCACCTGTGCTACTCGGATCTGGGAAGGGCATAAAACGCAGACTCAACCAAGTCTGTGCTTCTGAGGATTATCCGAGTGCCTGAACCTGGCCGGTTTAGATTTGGGTGTTCATCTCCGCCCCCTCTGTAACAAGGCAGAGATCAGATATTGAAAAGACCTGTAAACCGCCTCAAGAAAGAGAATGCAACAAACTACCAGAATATAGTAAGGACACTCTAAACTTGGCAATTTTAACAAAATGAAGAGACAAAAGAATACCCAGCAGCTAAAGGAACAGGATAGATGCCCACCAAACCAAACCAAAGAGGAAGAGATAGGGAATCTACCTGATAAAGAATTCCGAATAATGATAGCGAAATTAATTCAAAATCTCGAAATCAAAATGGAATCACAGTTAAAGAGTCTGGAGACAAGGATTGAGAAGATGCAAGAAAGGTTTAACAAGGACCTAGAAGAAATAAAAAAGAGTCAACACATAATGAATAATGCAATAAATGAGATCCAAAACACCCTGGAGGCAACAAATAGTAGAATAACAGAGGCAGAAGATAGGATTAGTGAATTAGAAGATAGAATCCTAGAAATAAATGAATCAGACGAGAAAAAAGAAAAATGTATCAAAAGAAATGAGGACAATTTCAGAAATCTCCAGGATAACATCAAACGCTACAACATTCGAATCATAGGAGTTCCAGAAGAAGAAGATAAAAAGAAAGATCATGAGGAAATACTTGAGGAGATAATTGTTGAAAACTTCCCTAAAATGGAGAAGGAAATTACCACTCAAGTTCAAGAAATTCAGAGAGTCCCTAACAGGATAAACCCAAGGCAAAACGCCCCAAGACACATATTAATCAAATTAACAAAGATTAAATATAAAGAACAAATATTAAAAGCAGCAAGGGAAAAACATCAAATAACTCACAAGGGAATTCCCATAAGGATAACAGCTGATCTTTCAATAGAAACTCTCCAAGCCAGGAGGGAATGGCAAGACATAATTAAAGTGATGAAAGAAAATAACTTACAACCTAGATTATTGTATCCAGCAAGGATCTCATTCAAATATGAAGGAGAAATCAAAAGCTTCACAGATAAGCAAAAGTTGAGAGAATTTTGCACCACTAAACCATTTCTCCAACAAAAACTAAAGGACATTCTCTAGATAGGAATCACTAAAAGGGTGTATAAACTCGAACCCAAAACAATAAAGTAAATCTTATTTATCAATAATTGCTTTAAACGTTTATGGGCTGAATGCCCTAATCAACAGACAAAGACTGGCCGAATTGATACAAAAACAAGACCCCTACATACCTTGTCTACAAGAGACAACCAAAAGACTAAAATGGATCAAATGGATACAAAAACTAGACCCCTATATATGTTGTCTACAAGAGAACCACCTTAAAATACGGGATATATACTGACTGAAAATGAAGGCCTGGAAAAAGATTTTCTATGCAAATATGGACCATAAGAAAACAGGAGTAGCAATACTTATATCAGATAAAATTGACTTTAAAGATCTTGAAAAGGAGACAATGAAGGTTACACATAATGACTTAAAGGAACAATCCAAAAAGAAGTTATAACAATTATAAATATATATGCACCCAACATTGGAGCATTGATATATCCAAGACAAACATTAATTAATATGATAGAAGAAATATGCAGCAATACAATAATAGTGGGAGACTTTAATACCCCACTCATATAATCTGGCTGTAATAGACAAAGTAAAGAGCAAAACATATTTACTTATGAGCCTCAAAAAATTCAGTTCACTCAGGAGAGTTTAAAAAAAAAAAAAAGACTTATTTGTTCACTCTGTAAAGGTTTATTGACTATTTTATGGGTTTGGTACCACTTTGGGTAGTAGGGAGGAAGAGGTGACAAATGTGATCCTGTCCTAAATAATATATTGTGGTAAAGATAGACCTACCAATACAAAATACCAAGATGTGCCTAAAGATGAGGACACCCAAACTGGACTTTTTGTTTCCTGAACTTTTCATTTCGAGAACAAACCTCCTAAGATAGGATGAATTCAACATGATTTTTTTTTTAAGTGTTCTTTGTGATTAAAAACAGAAAGCCATTGGTTAAGAAATTACATATACTCCTCCCCACCATCACTCCCCTTCTTTCTTCCCATTTCCCTCCCACCCTCATTGATCCTGTCCTTTGTCCATTTTCCCCTGCAAAAAAAAATAAAAAAAAAATAATAATAATTTAAAAGAAAATTCTAGAAGATAGAGAAGAAAATACTGTAAGCAATTGAATACTAATACATTTGAAAATCTCAATGAAATGGACTATATTCTGGAAATACATGACTTTCTAAAACTGAATCTAAATGTAGGCAATCCAAATAGATCAAATTTAGAAAGAAATTGACACTGGATAGAAATTTAAACTTTTGTTGAATAAATGCATTTCTTTAGCTTTACTAATGTGTCACTTTTGTAGGAAAAAAGTTGTGCTCAGTGGAAACCTGTATCATCTAGAGGACGGCCTTCCAGGTTATCTGATTCTATGAAAGCTATTTTATAATCGTAAATTATAGATAATTAAGAGTAACACAAAATAATTCTTAGCAACAGACATGCATATTCTGTTGTGTCTGGCAGAAGCTCAACTGATTTTCCCTCTTATCTGTGAAAAAACACTTCATGTTTTCATTTGTACATTTATACATTCATTTCAATATTGAATATTCATTCAATATTCAATACATTCATTTCAATATTTAGTATTGATCTGTAAATGTGTCCATTTGAAAAAGTTCACTTTGAACTGGTTATAACATCTGCCTGGCTCCCTCACTGACTACTGAGTATAAGTGAGTGAGTGACTGAAGTCACTCAGTAGTGTCCGACTCTTTGCGACCCCACGGACTGTAGCTCACCAGGCTCCTCTGTCCATGGAATTTTCCAGGCAAGAATACTGGAATGAGTTGCCATTTCCTTCTCCAGGGGATCTTCCTGGCCCAGGGATCAAACTCATGTCTCCTGCATTTCAGGTAGATGCTTTACCATCTGAGCCACCATGGAAGCCCCCTTTATAACAAGGCAGGAATATAATAAAGTCTATAACACATGTTCATTTTTCTATCTGTGTGAGTCAAAATTTTCCTTTTTTATGAATATTATCCCTTTAATGGTTGCAAAATTTTAAGAAAAAGCCAATTTTAAAGCTGAATATATTATATCAGAAGATGAAAAATATGAGAAGCTACTCAAAGTTTTTTGAAAATTGGGTATTTTTGATACCAAAAACATTATCTCCAAGAAAAACTATAGACCAATTTCATTTCTGAATAAAAACAAAAGACATCAACTCTCAGTTTTGAATTGATGAAATTTTATAATTCTTTACCAAAAATTATAAATTCTTCATTTTTCCACATATCCACAGTTTATGCCCTTATACAAAAAGAAAAAGAAAAGACAATAATCATTTCTGTCCCTGGATCTTGTGTGTGAGTCTCCTGAGTAGGCCAGAAAGATCTCTTTGGCTCCATCTTCCCAATCCATAGATTGACCATTAGGGAACCACCCCAAAATATGCCAGTAAGTATTCTGATAATCTTCTCAAATGACCACAATTTAAGAAGTATTTAGCTAAATTTACAGAAACAAAGGAGACTCCAAGTCCAAAGCACACTCAGTTTCTCAGCGAATCAGGAAACCACAGAAATGTTTTCTGATCAATTAGATGGCACAGTGGTAAAGAATCCACTTGGCCAATGCAGGAGATGCAGATTTGATCCTTGGATTGGGAAGATCCCTTGGAGAAGGCCAGAGCAACCCACTCCAGTATTCTTGCCTGGGAAACTCCATGGACAGAGGAGCCTGGCGGGCTACAGTCCACGGGGTTGCAAACAGTTGGACATGACTGAGCATACACACAAACACACACAAAGAATGTGAATCAGGAAAAAGGTTTGTCAACACAGGTTTTAGCATCAACAAATCTGGTTTGTATTAGAAGAGGTTACCACCTAGAACTTTCCCTTTGAATTTGGCTCCATATTCAAAACTGAAGTTGGTGCCTTGCTCCAATCACCCTTTTTTTTTTTTTAACCCTCATCCCTTTTATTTTATTTATTTTTTTTACTGAAATCTGCTTTTAAACTTTGGTATTGACAACTGTAGTTGTGCCAGGCAATGAAAATTCTCACTGTTGGAGAGATTGCTTCTGTAAGGAATAAAATTCAGAGTGCAAGAAAAGAATAAGCTACAATTAGATATGAATTATTTCAGAAGAGTGGGGATGCCTTAGGAATTATATTAACATACTTTTTCTTTAAAAAAATAATATTATCACTTAAATAGACACTAAAAAGGCACTGTGTGAGATTTGAGGGGATCAGGATATGCCACCCCCAAATCTACCCCTTTGACAGAGAACTATTGTGAAGGTTTTGGAGTTCCTGAAATCCTTCATCTGCCTAAGGGATTTCCCAAAGAACTTGATTGTCCTATATCCTCTCAGAAGCAACTGTAATCTTCTTCATGCACAGTAGAAAAGTCAAGCATTGTCACACAGTCTGCTCTTCCAATGAAGGGCCGATTCAGCCAGAGTCATTTGCTTTTCCCTAAGTTCCCCTTTCCCCCTCCCCTTGGAAGTTAGGTATATATTCTAAATTCTTCTTTTTTTAAATTGAGGTGTAATTGACATACAACAAAATGCTTTTGTTCAGTTGCTAAGTTGCATCTGATTGCCATGGACTGCAGCATGCCAGGATCCCCTGTCCTTCACAATCTTCTGCAGTTTGCTCAGATTCGTGTCCATTGAGTGACGCTATCTAACCATTTCATCCTCTGCCAGCCCCTTTCTCCTTTTGCCTTGAATCTTTCCCAGCATCAGGGTCTTTTCCAATGAGTCGGCTCGTCACATCAAGTGGCCCATGTATTAGAGCTTCAGCTTCAGCATCAGTCCTTCCGATGAATACTCAGGGTTGATTTTCTTCAGGATTAACTGATTGGATCTCCTTGCCATCCAAGGGACCCTCAACAGTCTTCTCTAGCACCACTATTCAAAAGTATAAATTCTCTGGTGCTTAGCCTTCTTTATGGTCCAGCTCTCACATTTGTACATGACTACTGGAAAAACCATAGCTTTGACCATGCAGACCTTTGTCAGCAAAGTGATGTCTCTGCTTCTTAATATAGTATCTAGGTTTGTCACAGCTTTTCTTCCAAAAAGCAAGTGTCTTAATTTCATGGCTGCAGTCACCATCTGCAGTGATTTTTGAGCCCCTCAAAATAAAATCTGTCACCGTTTCCATTGTTTCCCCATCTACTTGCCATGAAGTGATGGGAACGGGTGCCATGATCTTCATTTTTTGAATGTTGTGTTTTAAGCCAGCTTTTTCACTCTCCTCTTTCACATTCAAGAGGCTCATTAGTTCTTCTTGGCTTTCTGCCATAAGGGTGGTGTCATCTGCATATCTGAGGTTATTGATATTTCTCCTGGCAATCTTAATTCCAGCTTGTGCTTCATCCAGCCTGGCATTTCACATGATGTACTCTGCATATATGTTAAATAAGCATGGTGACAATATACAACCTTCCCAATTTGGAACCAGTCCATTGTTCCATGTCCGTTTCTAACTGTTGCTTCTTGACTCGCATACAGGTTTCTCAGGAGACTGGTAAGGTGGTCTGGTTTTCCTTATCTCTAGGAATTTCCCACAGTTTGTTGTAATCCACATAGTCAATGAAGCAGAAGTTTTTCTGGAACTCCCTTGCTTTGTCCATGATCCAACAAATGTTGGCAATTTGATCTCAGGTTCCTCTGCCTCTTTGAAATCCAGCTTGTACATCCGGAAGTTCTTAGTTCACGTACTGCTAGCTTGAAGGATTTTGAGCATAACCTTACTAGCATGTGAAATGAGCATAACTGTATGGTAGTTTGAATGCTCTTTGAAAACTGACCTTTTCCAGTCCCATGGACACTGCTCAATTTTCCAAACTTCCTGACATATTGAGCACAGCACTTTAATAGCATCATCTTTTAGGATTTGAAATAGCTCAGCTGGAATTCCATCAC
Source organism: Tragelaphus eurycerus (assembly GCA_935064755.1). Lineage (NCBI taxonomy): Eukaryota > Metazoa > Chordata > Mammalia > Artiodactyla > Bovidae > Tragelaphus > Tragelaphus eurycerus. The sequence goes on along the minus strand of CAKXYN010000033.1, from coordinate 21,536,793 downwards.
CTCTGCTAGCTTTGTTCATATTAATGCTTTCTTACGCTTCCCTGGTGGCTCAGACAGTAAAGAATCTGGGTGCCAATGCAGAGGACACAGGTTCAGTCCCGGTGGTGGGAAGATCCCCTGGAGAAGGGGATGGTTACCCATGAGCAACTAAGCAGAGCAGCATGAATGTTTCCTAAGGCCACTTGACTTCACACTCTAGGATGTCTGGCTCATTGGTCCCTAGATCCTAACCACCCTTGTGAGTTATTCATCTCTGCTCACTCCCATGTGTAAGCAGGATGCTAATAAGCTTGTTGGTTTTCTTTTGTCCATTTGCCTTTTGTCAGTCCGATTTATCAGGCCTCAGCTGGAACCTAGCAGGATAGAAGGAAAAAGAATTTTTCCTTCCCACAGATTCTACACCCATTTCTTCATTAGTTTTCAAAGGCAGCTTTAAGAAGAGTAGGAATAGAAGGCTATTTCCTTATCATGGTTTTGTAAAGGTCCATAGAACAGCAACCTGGTGGCTCAGATGCTAAAGAGTCTGCCTGCAGTGCAGGAGACCCAAGGATCGACCCAGGTTCGATCCCTGGGTTAGGAAGATCCCCTGGAGAAGGAAATGGCAACCCACTCCAGTATTCTTGCCTGGAGAATCCCATGGACAGAGGAGCCTGGTAGGCTAAACCCTATGGGGTCGAAAAGAGTCGGACATAACTGAGCAACTAACACACAGAAGAGCAATGGCCAAAACCATTCTTAACCATGAAACCATAGTAGAGACATTCCCTTTAAAATCAGGAATAAATTAAGGGTGAATCCTATGAGTGTTCGGCTTCCCTCATAGCTCAGTTGGTAAAGAATCTGTCTCCAACAGGAGATCTGGATTCAATTCCTGGGTCAGGAGTATCCCCTGGCGAAAGAAATGGCAACCCACTCCAGTTGGACATGACTTTGTGACTAAACCACCACCTCTGAGTGTTCTTTTAGCATTGTTCTAGAAACTCTAGACAATGCAGTGACACATAAACTAGATATAATAGTTTATGCTAAATTTAACGTTGTAAAGAAGGAAGCAAAATTCAAGTGTTCCCAGGTGCTGGGCTGGTTTACCAATCTCACTCTCCCCTTGTCCTTACAAAAGATTTAACTGAAAAACTATTAGGCTTAACAAGAGGACTCAGCAAGGTGGCTGGATAAAAAACAAACATCTAAGAAATCAATAGCTTTCCTGTGTACTAGCAATAACAATTACAAGATATAATAGGAAAAAGAAAAACCCACTCACTGAGCAAGATGTAACATACGGAGGAAAAATTTGACTAAAAGATAAAAAGAAGACCCAAATAAAGGGAGAGACAGTAAAAAGTTGTCAAGTTCGTGCAAATTACTCCCAGCAGTGTATCTTTAACTGGGGTCTAGGGATTACTGCTTTACAATTCCTCAGATGCTTATTAAAATTCAGATTCCTGGGCTGAGCCCAGACTTAGAAAAACAAGAGGGGTACGTTTTCAAGAAAATTATCTTCTTACCAAGCCCCAAGTGATTCTAATACACATTAAAGTTTATCAACCACAGTTTTATGCAGGTTTCATAAAACTTCAACAAGATTCCAACTTCATCTGGAATGAAAGACAAGAAGGGGAGGCCCTGAAATATGTTACAGTGTATTACAAACTTAAAAAGTACACATAAAAACATCAAAAACTTCAATAATAAAAATAATGTGGCCTTTTGCAAGAAACAACAAACAAATCAACTGAACAGAGCAGTCCCAAGAGAAATTCCTGCATTAAGTTACAGAAGTATAATTATTTCTGTGTGTTAAATGATTACATCACCAGAAAACTGCTGCATCTTTTTTTTTTCCCACCCACTTTGGAGGTTTTGTTTGGAATGATCTGATGCTACATGCAGAAGAAGTGACTTGGTTGGGGAGGCCACAGGTACTTGGGTTGTAAGGAATAATTATATGACTTAAAATGGGTTTTTACTGATGATCAGTCTGGTGCAAACTGGTATAATACCACAAGGAAGTGTTTGAAAGTGAAAGAGATGGATTATATTCACAGGTTCTAGAAGGGGAAGGCATGACAGAGAACTTCAAGGGAGAAGGGGCCGGCAGTCAGTAAGAGGGTTCAGTCAAGCCGGGTAGGGAGCAGAGAGGGGGAAAGAAAGAGGGCAACTTAGGCAGATGACTTTACTGGGGGCTATAGGAGTGTGCTGGAGAAGGCAATGGCACCCCACTCCAGTACTCTTGCCTGGAAATTCCCATGGACGGAGAAGCCTGGTGGGCTGAAGTCCATGGGGTCGCTAAGAGTTGGACACGACTGAGCAACTTCACTTTCACTTTTTACTTTCATGCATTGGAGAAGGAGATGGCAACCCACTCCAGTGTTCCTGTCTGGAGAATCCCAGGGACGGAGGAGCCTGGTGGGCTGCCATCTATGGGGTTGCACAGAGTCTGACATGACTGATGCAACTTAGCAGCAGCAGCAGGGGAGTGTGCACAAGCAAAAGACATGAGGGGTATCATTGGTGCTTTTGAATGTCACTAGGCCAAAAGCAGGGGAGAGGGTTTCCCTGGTGGTTCAGTGGTTAAGAATCCACCTGGCAATACAGGGGTCACAGGTTCAACCCCTGCTCCGGGGAGATTCCACACACCGAGGAACAGCTAAGCCCACGCACCACAACTACTGAAGCCCGGGCACCCAGAGCCCGTGCTCTGCAACAGGAGATGCCAATGCGAAGAGAAGCCTGCACACCACAACAAGGGACCAATCCTGCTCGCCGCAACTAGAGAAAGCATGCTTGCAGCAATGAAGAATGTAGCACAGCCAAAAATAAAGAAAATGAATAAAATTTTAAAAAGAAACAAAATGAAATCAGAAGAAAACAGGAAGAAAGAAACTTGTGGTAGGCACCAGCCTATTTCTAACCTGGCCACCCAGCCAGGGGTGCACATAGCCTGTTTGTGGGGATGTTGAGGCAGTAGGAAAATATTAAGTTTTACAAATTTATAATAGTATACAATTGGCCTTGTGACGTTGCAAGATCACTGACAATACCAGGCAGGCTGGATGACGTTTGCCACCTGGGCTGTGGAGATACTAAAGTGAGTGGGACAGCTTGACTTGGCTGTGGAAGGTTAACTCTGCTATAGGTGACGATATATGATGAGAGTGTGGAACCCAGTCCCACAGCCAGGCATGTCACTTTGTTGGCAATAGGCAAGAAGAGAGCAGGACAACATCTCTGATTCTAAAGAAATCTTTTAGAAGATGCTGGTATGAGAGAGCTTTACCTCTTGGCCCATGCCTTGTAGTCTGGCCTGTATCTGAGTTAATAATGCCATACAGTAGGAGGTACTATGTGTAATGAGAAAGCAGCTATTTTGAGTTGCTGCCTAGGCATTTTATAGCATATTTTATATACTGATAGTAGGCATTTGGGGCTTCCTAGGTAGCTCAGTGGTAAAGAATCCACCTGTAAATGCGGGAGATGCAGGGTTTGATCCCTGGGTCGGGAAGATCCCCTGGAGAAGGAAATGGCAACCCATTGGCCTCCTGCACTGCAGGCAGATTCTTTACCATTTGAGCCACCAAGGAAGCCCCAGATAACTAGTGGGAAGCTGTGATATAATTCAGGGAGCTCAGCCCAGCACTCTGTGATGACCTAGAAGGGTGGGATGGGGGTAGGTGTGAGGGAGGCTCAAGAGGGAGGGGATATATCAGATCAGATCAGATCAGTCACTCAGTCGTGTCCGACTCTTTGCAACCCCATGAATCACAGCACGCCAGGCCTCCCTGTCCATCACCAACTCCCGGAGGTCACTGAGACTCACATCCATTGAATCAGTGATGCCATCCAGCCATCTCATCCTCTGTCATCCCCTTCTCTTCTTGCCCTCAATCCCTCCCAGCATCAGAGTCTTTTTCAATGAGTCAACTCTTCACATGAGGTGGCCAAAGTACTGGAGTTTCAGCTTTAGCATCATTCCTTCCAAAGAAATCCCAGGGCTGATCTCCTTCAGAATGGACTGGTTGGATCTTCTTGCAGTCCAAGGGACTCTCAAGAGTCTTCTCCAACACCACAGTTCAAAAGCATCAATTCTTTGGCTCTCAGCCTTCTCCACAGTCCAGCTCTCACATCCATACATGACCACTGGAAAAACCGTAGCCTTGACTAGACGAAACTTTGTTGGCAAAGTAATGTCTCTGCTTTTGAATATGCTATCTAGGTTGGTCATAACTTTCCTTCCAAGGAGTGAGCGTCTTTTAATTTCATGGCTGCAGTCACCATCTGCAGTGATTTTGGAGCCCAGAAAAACAAAGTCTGACACTGTTTCCACTGTTTCCCCATCTCTTTCCCATGAAGTGATGGGACCGGATGCCATGATCTTCGTTTTCTGAATGTTGAGCTTTAAGCCAACTTGTTCACTCTCCACTTTCACTTTCATCAAGAGGCTTTTTAGTTCCTCTTCACTTTATGCCATAAGGGTGGTGTCATCTGCATATCTGAGGTTATTGATATTTCTCCCAGCAATCTTGATTCCAACTTGTGTTTCTTCCAGTTCAGCGTTTCTCATGATGTACTCTGCATATAAGTTAAATAAACAGGGTAACAATATACAGCCTTGACATACTTCTTTTCCTATTTGGAACCAGTCTGTTGTTCCATGTCCAGTTCTAACTGTTACTTCCTGACCTGCATACAAATTTCTCAAGAGGCAGATCAGGTAGTCTGGTATTCCCATCTCTTTCAGAATTTTCCACAGTTTATTGTGATCCACACAGTCAAAGGCTTTGGCATAGTCAATAAAGCAGAAATAGATGTTTTCTGGAACTCTCTTGCTTTTGCCATGAACCAGCGGATGTTGGCAATATGATCTCTGGTTCCTCTGCCTTTTCTAAAACCAGCTTGAACATCAGGAAGTTCATGGTTCACATATTGCTAAAGCCTGGCTTGGAGAATTTTGAGCATTACTTTACTAGCGTGTGAGATGAGTGCAATTGTGCGGAAGTTTGAGCATTCTTTGGCATTGCCTTTCTTTGGGATTGGAATGAAAACTGACCTTTTCCAGTCCTGTGGCCACTGCTGAGTTTTCCAAATTTGCTGGCATATTGAGTGCAGCACTTTCACAGCATCACCTTTCAGGATTTGGAATAGCTCCACTGGAATTCCATCACCTCCACTAGCTTTGTTCGTAGTGATGCTTTCCAAGGCCCACTTGACTTCACATTCCAGGATGTCTGGCTCTAGGTCAGTGATCACACCATCGTGATTATCTGGGTCGTGAAGATCTTTTTTGTGCAGTTCTTCTGTGTATTCTTGCCATCTCTTCTTAATATCTTCTGCTTCTGTTAGGTCCAATATCGTTTCTGTCCTTTATCGAGCCCATCTTTGCATGAAATGTTCCTTTGGTATCTCTGATTTTCTTGAAGAGATCTCTAGTCTTTCCCATTCTGTTGTTTTCCTCTATTTCTTTGCATTGATCACTGTAGAAGGCTTTCTTATCTCTTCTTGCTATTCTTTGGAACTCTGCATTCAGATGTTTATATCTTTCCTTTTCTCCTTTGCTTTTTGCTTCTCTTCTTTTCACAGCTATTTGTAAGGCCTCCCCAGACAGCCATTTTGCTTTTTTGCATTTCTTTTCCATGGGGATGGTCTTGATTCCTGTCTCCTGTATAATGTCACAAACCTCATTCCATAGTTCATCAGGCACTCTATCTATCAGATCTAGGCCCTTAAATCTATTTCTCACTTCCACTGTATAATCATAAGAGATTTGACTTAGGTCATACCTGAATGGGCTAGTGGTTTTCCCTACTTTCTTCAATTTCAATCTGAATTTGGCAATAAGGAGTTCATGGTCTGAGCCACAGTCAGCTCCTGGTCTTGTTTTTGCTGACTGTATAGAGCTTCTCCATCTTTGGCTGCAAAGGATATAATCAACCTGATTTTGGTGTTGACCATCTGGTGATGTCCATGTATAGAGTCTTCTCTTGTGTTGTTGGAAGAGGGTGTTTATTATGACTAGTGCATTTTCTTGGCAAAACTCTTAGTCTTTGCCCTGCTTCATTCCGTATTCCAAGGCCAAATTTGCCTGTTACTCCAGGTGTTTCTTGACTTCCTACTTTTGCATTCCAGTCCCCTATAATGAAAAGGACATCTTTTTTGGGTGTTAGTTCTAAAAGGTCTTGTAGGTCTTCATAGAACTGTTCAACTTTAGCTTCTTCAGCGTTACTGGTTGGGGCATAGACTTGGATTACTGTAACATTGAATGGTTTGCCTTGGAAATGAACAGAAATCATTCTGTCGTTTTTGAGATTGCATCCAAGTACTGCATTTCGGACTCTTTTGTTGACCATGATGGCCACTCCGTTTCTTCTGAGGGATTCCTGCCCGCAGTAGTAGATATAATGGTCATCTGAGTTAAATTCACCCATTCCAGTCCATTTCAGTTTGCTGATTCCTAGAATGTTGACATTCACTCTGGCCATCTCTTGTTTGACCACTTCCAATTTGCCTTGATTCATGGACCTGACATTCCAGGTTCCTATGCAATATTGCTCTTTATAGCATCGGTCCTTGCTTCTGTCACCAGTCACATCCACAGCTGGGTATTCTTTTTGCTTTGGCTCCATCCTTTCATTCTGTCTGGAGTTATTTCTCCACTGATCTCCAGTAGCATATTGGGCACCTACTGACCTGGGGAGTTTCTCTTTCAGTATCCTATTATTTTGCCTTTTCATATATATATATATATATAATTACAACTGATTCTCATTGTTGTACAGCAGAAACCAATACAACACTGCAAAGCAATTATCCTGCAGTAAAAAATAAATAACCATTTAGAGTTGAGCCCCCAGAAAAGTTAGTAACCTTGGCCCCAACCATCTTATCGGTAAAAGGTGCCTGCTACCCTGCTCTCTATCTTCTGCTCCCTGCAACCACCCCACTATGGAGGGCTGCCCTTCCCCTGGCTCACTGCCGCCTTTCCCCTCCCCCTCAAACGCCCCCATTTCTGGGATCTGTAGGTGATAAAGCTTGTAACTTTACTTCCATTGTATGAGTGTACTGAAACTGAACCATCAAACAAAAAAGCCCAGGCTTTCACTTTCCCAACATGGCAGCTCAGATGCTGAGGAAGTCACCTGTCAACTTGGTATGGGTGGCCTGTGCCTCCTTGTGATTTGCATGTTTCTTTTAAAAGTATTTATTTATTTCTGTTTATTTATTTCACTGCGCTGGGTCTTAGCTGCAGCATGTGGGGTCTTTTAGTTTCGGCATGTGGGATCTAGTTGCCTGACCAGGAATTGAACCCGGATCCCTGCACTGGGAGCATGGAGTCTTAACCACCGAACCACGAGGGAAGTCCCTGATCTGCATGTTCTTCATTTAAGACAACAGGTGGGAAGAAAGGCAGAAAGCCTTCCCTGGCTAGTAAGTAGTCAAGAGCCAGTCTGTCATCTATCACCATGTGAGTTAGGGACTCATGGGCTTGTTGCCTAAGGGACAGTACTTTGTCCAGCCTCTGAGTGATCTGAAAAGGCCACAGAAAGGTGCTGGGTGGCAGCAGGACTTTGTTTGAGAACGGCCCCTATACTGACTGTTGCCAAGGCTGGCTGCTCTTGAGGCAATGACAAACCTTATCAGGATAGGAATCAATATCGTCCTTGGGTTGACAGAAGCCAGGCGCACCCTGTGTGTAAAGAACTTGGAAACCCTAGTGTAACCACTGCACACTGGGGTATGGTTTCCTTTGGAAAAATGTTGGTGGGGGAGCCAACCAGAAAAAATATATAAGGTACTGTGCCTATGAGTCTTGGTCACAATCATACCTGAAGATGCCACTATTTAGAGCACAATGTACTGACTTCCCTGGTGGCTCAGACGGTAAAGTGTCTGTCTACGATGCGGGAGACCCGGGTTCGATCCCTGGGTTGGGAAGATCCCTTAGAGAAGGAAATGGCAATCCACTCCAGTACTATTGCCTGGAAAACCCCATGGACAGAGGAGCCTGGTAGGCTACAGTCCATGGGGTCGCAAAGAGTCGGACACGACTGAGCGACTTCACATTCATGTTCATGTTCGTACTGCGTTTAACCGATGGGGAGGGGAAAGAAGGTCACAGTTGGAGAAAGAACACAAGAGACTGTGGTTGCAGGCTGGGTGCAGGGAGGGTATAAGAAAAGGCATTAGGGAGTGGGTGGTCCTTTCCCCAGGAAGTCAAAGGGCTGGCTGACATGAGACAAGTGCCTCTTGGAGAAAGCAACAATCTATATCAATTTAATTTTTTTTTTTTTTTTTGGCTGCACAGCACAGCATGTGGAACTTCCCTGATCAGAGATTGAACACGAGCCCCTGCAGTGGAAGCCTGGAGTCTTGACACTGGACCACTAGGGAAATCCAAAGATTCTCTTTTTGGCTGTGCCACTTGGTTTGTAGGATTGTATTTCCCAGACCAGGGAACAAACCCAAAACCTCTGCATTGGAAGTACAGTCTTAATCGCTGGACCACTAGGGAAGGCTCTCTGTTTATATCAGTAACCTCGATCTCGTCCTTTAGCCATGGGGGCCCGGGGTGTACATTGTAATAGAGAGCAAGGAGTATACTAGAATCGAGGGCTAAGCAGACAACAGGCTCAGGAAGGAAAGAAAAAGGTCCCACGTCCACTTTGTGCCATAGGAGAGGTGGTCCATGGGTGCCCCTGGGGTGGAGGTTTTAGTGTAAGAAGTGAAGACATCTCAGACACCGAGGGTGAAGTTGTCCCTAATGCTGTGGTCTTGGGTTGGGGCGATGTCATCTCCAACCATGAGATTCTGGGCCAGGACAATGTTGTCTGGGATATGGGACTGGGGGGACCCTTTCCAAATGGGTACCCATTTGAGCTGCTGAGAAGTATTAAGACCAACAGTCAACAGAGAGTGTGTAGCTGTTCTAGTTTGGTGAAAGTTTTGGTTCAAATGAGTCCTATATCAGGCAAGTAGGGGCCTGGCCTGTGGAATAAACTGTGGCTAATGACTCCTAGGAAGGTATGTGCCCTTGATCTGGCCTCTAGTCTGAAGTGGTGAGAGGTAGATTGAACATTTATAAGAATAAGTTAAGGCCTTGGGCAACATAGAGAACTTAAGAGTTTACTATTGGTTGTACTAGAATTTGAAAAGGGGTTGTTTGAGAGACCAAAAGCTGAGTGCTCAGTCGTGTCAACTCTTTGTGACCCCGTGGGCTTTAGGCCATCAGGGTCCTCTGTCCTTGGAATTTTCCAGGCAAGATTACTAGAGTGGGTTGCCATTTCCCAACCCAGGGATCGAACTTGCATCTCTTGTGTCTCCTGCATTGGCAGGCAGATTCTTTACCACTACTGCCACCTGGGAAGCCCATTTGAGAGACCAAATGTCTCTCAGTTAAACTGTTATTTGAAATCTCTCAGGGATATAAATGTTCTATGGGAGACTTCCCTGATGGTCCAGTGGTGAGGAATCTTCCTTGCAATGCAGGGGACTTGAGTTCAATCCCTGGTCAGGGAACTAAGATCCCTCGTGCGGCGGGGCAACTAGGCTGGCAAGTTGCAACTACTGAGCCTGTGCTCCACAAGCAGAGTCTGTGTATCCCACTGAAAAGATCCCACACGATGCAATGAAGATCCCATGTGCCACAACGAAGATCTGGCAGCCAAAAAAAAAGGACCTATCGGCTAGTTTTCCAAGTGTCCCAAGTTGCGAATTTTGAAATGTGAAAATGTGCATCTTGGTTACTGCCAGTAACGTCTGTAACTCTGAAGGCAAGGAGAGTCCTGGCAAAGCCTTGTACTGTGCCCTTAGCATATGCAGTGCGTGCGTGTGCTAAGTCACTTCAGTCACATCAGACTCTTTGCTTCCCTATGGACTGTAGCCCACCAGGCTCCTCTGTCCATGGGATTCTCCATTCTCCAGGTGAGAATACTGGAGTGGGTTGCATGCCCTCCTTCAGGGGATCTTCCCGACCCAGGGATCAAACCCGTGTCTCTTATGTCTCTTGCACTGACAGGCGGATTCTTTACCACTAGTGCCACCTGGGAAGCCTCTTAATATATGCAGCAGCTGGTGCTGCTCCTGCTAAGTCGCTTCAGTCGTGTCCGACTCTGTGCGACCCCAGAGATGGCAGCCCACCAGGCTCCCCCCTCCCTGGGATTCTCCAGGCAAGAACACTGGAGTGGGTTGCCATTTCCTTCTCCAATGCATGAAAGTGAAAAGTGAAAGTGAAGTCACTCAGTCGTGTCCGACTCTTAGCGACCCCATGGACTGCAGCCCACCAGGCTCCTCCGTCCATGGGATTTTCCAGGCAAGAGTGCTAGAGTCGGGTGCCATTGCCTTCTCCGTAATATATGCAGAGACCTGTGTAATTGTGGTTTATATTCTGGGTTATTAGTGAGGCAAGAGATTTCTAAACTATTTTACCCTGAAGGGGATAATTTTTAGGCTATAACCCAACAGTTTGTAATAAATATGAGGTGGAGCCATTGTTGGGCTGGGTTTCCAAATAGCGAGATGACCGCTGGAGTGTGGCTGAGTATGCTGTTCCTTGGGGCCCCTCCTTTTTCGGGGACAGTATGTCTCAGGACAATCTGGAAAGGAGCAGCATCCCACTTAACTCCATCCTGTCTGAAGCGAGAAGTGCCACAGTGTACAGTACGTGAACTCCCATTGCTCTTCCCTCAGTTAATCCAAAGACACCTTCCAGGTAGCCAAGTGATCTAGAGATGACCTCCTCCAGTACCCTGCATCTGGCAAGGGACAGAGGTCTAGGGAAACCACCCCCTCCTGTAGGTGGAATACACCAAAGGGCCCAAGTGGGGCTCCATCTTGTCTTAAGGAGGCCTTGGGAGCCGTTCTAAGCTTGTGGCATGCTTAGGATCCAAAGCAGAAGCACTCACCGTGGTTCAGATGGTAAAGAATCTGCCTGCAATGCAGGCGACCCAGGTTTGATTCCTGGGTTGGGAAGATCCCCTGGAGAAGGAAATGGCTACCCACTCCAATATTCTTGCCCAGAGAATCCCATGGACAGAGGAGCCTGGTGGGCTACAGTCCATGGGGTCGCAAAGAGTTGGACATGACTGAGCAACTAACGCACACATACAAAGCAGAAGAGACAGCTGGGTATGGAGGGTCACAGGCTTGAGGTCTGTGAGGGCCTCTGTTTTCGGGAAAGCTCAGTAAGTAGACATCACTTGTTGTTTTAATGGTGTATAGCATGAGACCAAGGGACAGTTTCTTGCATCAGAAGCCCCGGGACAACCAATGGCCATTATATTAATAAGTGGTCTGGAGACTTTTGAGAGGCATAAAAAGAGGCTGCCAAAGCCTCTATCAGATCAGATCAGATCAGATCAGTCGCTCAGTCGTGTCCGACTCTTTGCGACCCCATGAACCGCAGCACGCCAGGCCTCCCTGTCCATCACCAGCTCTCTATAGTGAAGGAATTTTTGAAGACACCAGTAGGAGTGCCTGTAGATTTCAACCTGTAAGTAAAGTTCATAAATGAGAAGTATGTTGTCATCTGAATCCAAAGAGCACGAGATGATGTTTAGTTATTAACATACACTATAATGCATGTCCTATGCATGTCGTTGGAGGAGGCTGTGATTTCTTATTTGTCCTCTGCTTAGTTCTGTTGGTTTAATCAGCAAGTACTCTTGGACTGGGATGATGTTTGCTGCCTCTGGTTTTTGCTGGGTTCATAAGGTTTGCAGCTCCTTCCTCCCTCCCTCCCTCGTTTCCTCCCTTCCTTCCTTTTCCCTGGGGCTTGCAGCCACCAAAAGTGGCAGTTTGTCTACCTAACACTTTATTTGTTTAGCTTCCTGCTAGCACCAGTCTTTAGTCGTGATAAAGGGGAAGGGAGAAGAGGAAGGACCAGCTTAATTCCAGGCAGAAGCCACTCTCTGGGACCGCCTTCCCCTCCTGCCCCCAACCAACCACAGGATAATCAGCCCATTTTTTTGTTCCCTCTTTTTTTGTTTTTGCTGTTTTGTTAAAATCTTTTTGAGTGTTTTGTATCTCTCAGCAGTTATTTTTTTTTCCCCCTCTATCTTTGGACAAATTCCTGGTGGTCTCCAGTGACTGTGAGGAAGTGGGTGGGAGATGTCCTCTCTTGGGGTGGGGGTCCCCATCTACCTCCCTCTAGAGGGGTTGGGGTCTATAAGCAGGAGATCTGGAACGGCCTCAGCTTCTTTGTTTTGTGCAATTTAATTCTAAGGAGACTACTAGCATGTTAATAGCACTTAAGTGGACCCAGAGATCTCAGGCAAACTGAGGAACAGCCTCAGGTATTTTAGGTGGGGCAGGGTTAAAGTGCTCCTACCCCCCTTACACACCCCACAGCCTTTTTCTTTCCACTTGGGCCACCTGTCTGCATAAACGGGATCCCTGATACTCTATGGGCTTGGGGACTGAAAGAAGGGTACTGCAGACGGGATGGCCATCCCCAGCAGGGCGGATCCTTACAGGACCTCATGGCTGGCACTCTGTGGGGGGTCTCCTGACACCGAATGAGAAGGGAGGGGTACTCCCGGAGTCACTCAAAGCCACAAGGGCAGTGTGGACGGGGTCATGAGCCAATACCACGGGACACAGTGACTCCTTGGCTGTGGGTGCTGACACAGCCCTTGGCGCCACTTCACAGTGCCTTAACCAAGATACGGATGGTAGAAGGAAATGGCAGCCCACTCCAGTATCCTCGCCTGGAAAATCTCATGGAGGAGACTGGCAGACTACAGTCCATGGGGTCGCAAAGAGTCAAACACGACGGAGCACAGCACAGCCCTTCCCTAATTAGTCTGAGCTCCGTCTAGTCAAAGCTATGGTTTTTTCCAGTAGTCATATACGGATGTGAGAGTTGGACAACAAAGGAGGCTAAGTGCAGAATTGATGCTTTCCAACTGTGGTATTGGAGAAGACTCTTGAGAGTCCCTTGGACAGCAAGGAGATCAAACCAGTCAATCCTAAAGGAAATCAACCCTGACTATTCATTGGAAGGATTGATGCTGAAGCTCAAGCTCCACCACTTTGGCCACATGATGCAATAAAGCTTACTCTTTGGACAAGATCCTATTTCTGGAAAGATTGAGGGCAAAAGAAGAAGCGGGCAACAGAGGGTGAGATGGTTGGATGGCATCACTGACTCAATAGACACGAGTCTGAACAAACTCAGGGAGATAGTGAAGGAAGGGGAAGCCTGGCCTGCTGTAGTTCATGGGGTCACAAAGAGTCAGACACGACAGCGACTGAACAACAACCACCAGGATACAGGCAAAATGACAGGCTAGCTGCCTAGCGGCTCTGCTTACCTGCAGCCCCACGATGACCAGCCTTCTCCTGTGAGGCTCGCGACTGGGAAACGAGATCCTGGGACGTTCTAGTGGGCTCAGGGCACAGTCTGCACTTTAGGGTGGGGATTCTTGGAGTCTAGGTGGCGCTTGAATGCCAAGACACAGAGCCTTCCAAATGCCTGGGCCCAGGTGCCACAGCCCATTCATCAGCCAGAGCCCTCCCGGGGCATCTCTGTGGGGCTTTCCATCCCTGGCTTAGATCATCCCATCCTCTACGCCAATTGTGTTGCAAGGAGTCATAACATTACTTAAACTGTTGTTGGGGTGTTTTTTGTTTATGGAGAATCGGTCTGACAAGGACATGGAATACCATCACGGGGAGGGGTATGAAAGTGAAAGAGCTTGGTCAGACGCAGGAGTCCTAGAAGAGGGAGATGCGGCGGGACACGGAGGGGACCACTCGGGAGGAGCGCCCAGGGACCGGCTCAACCAGGCAGGTGGCAGCCGAGACAATGAGGCCCCAAGGGCAGTACCTTCACAGGGGCTCGGGGAAAGTGCACATGCCAAAGGCGCCAGGGGATTTCATTGGTGTGTTTGACGGTCACAAGGTCACTGTCAGGGGAGGGTCGGAGGGGAGCTTGTGGCACCACCAGCCTATCACAATAACTTGGTCATCCAGGCAGGGTGCCCACAGCCTGTCTGTGGGATGTTGAGGCACCAGGAAAACATGAAATTTTTAACATTTACAATACAGTACACCTCAGATAGGGAAAGGAGTACGTCAAGGTTGTATATTGTCACCCTACTTATTTAACTTACATGCAGAATACATCATGAGAAACGCTGGGCTGGAGGAAGCACAAGCTGAAATCAAGATTGCAGGGAGAAATATCAATAACCTCAGATATGCAGATGACACCATACTTATGGCAGAAAGCAAAGAAGAACTAAAGAGCCTCTTGATGAAAGTGAAAGAGGAGAGTGAAAATGTTGGCTTAAAACTCAATATTCAGAAAACTAAAATCATGGCATCTGGTCCCATCACTTCATGGCAAATAGAAGGGGAAACAATGGAAACAGTGAGAGACTTTATTTCCTTGGGCTCCAAAATCACTGCAGATGGTGACTATAGCCATGAAAGTAAAAGACACTTGCTCCTTGGAAGAAAAGCTATGACCAACCTAGACAGCATATTAAAAAACAGAGACATTGCTTTGCCAACAAAGGTCCATCTAGTCGGAGCTATGGTTTTTCCAGTAGTCAGGTATGGATGTGAGAGTTGAACCATAAAGAAAGCTGAGAGCCGAAGAATTGATGCTTTTGAACTGTGGTGTTGGAGAAGACTCTTGAGAGTCCCTTGGACTGCAAGGAGATCCAATCAGTCTATTCTAAAGGAAATCAGTCCTGAATATTCATTGGAAGGACTGATGCTGAAGCTGAAGCTCCAATACTTTGGCCACCTGATGCAAAGAACTGACTCATTGGAAAAGACCCTGATGCTGGGAAAGATTGAAGGCAGGAGGAAAAGGGGATGACAGAGGATGAGATGGTTGGATGGTATCACTGACTCTATGGACATTAATTTGAGCAAGCTCTGGGAGTTAGTGATGGACAGGGAGGCCTGGCATGGTACAGTATATGGGGTTGGTCGCAAAGAGTCAGACATGACTGAGCGACTGAACTGACTGACAAACTGGGGAAATATTTACAAGCGGTGCAACCAAAGGATAATATTCTTCATTTACAATGACTGTATAAATAAGAAAACAGCAAATGCATCAAAATAAAAATGGGCAAAGACATTACAAAAGATTTTACAGAGCTATTTCTCTGGTGGTCCAGTGGTTAAGATTCCGTGCTTCCAGTGCAGGGGACACAGATTCGATCTGTGGTTGGGGAACTAAGATTCCACATGTCACTTGGCCAAAAAAAAAAATTTTTTTTTTTTTACAGAAAAAGAAATTTCCATGTTAAGTACACAGAATTTTGTCAAATTTATGAACAATTCATTAAATGAATTTTTAAAAATCAGTTTCTATTTGTACCCAATTCAAAAAAGGGTTTTTTTTTTTTCCCAATGGTAATACCTAATTTGGGCAAAGCTGTAGGTAAATGAGTACTCTACAATGCTGATGAACCAGGCCATCTTATGCATTTTGGAAAACAATTTGGTAATAAGTATCAGGACAGAAATGGTATGGACCTAACAGAAGCAGAATATACTAAGAAGAGGTGGCAAGAATACACAGAAGAACTGTACAAAAAAGAGCTTCACGACCCAGATAATCACGATGGTGTGATCACTGACCTAGAGCCAGACGTCCTGGAATGTGAAGTCAAGTGGGCCTTAGAAAGCATCACTACGAACAAAGCTAGAGGAGGTGATGGAATTCCAGTGGAGCTATTCCAAATCCTGAAAGATGATGCTGTGAAAGTGCTGCACTCAATATGCCAGCACATTTGGAAAACTCAGCTGTGGCCACAAGATTGGAAAAGGTCAGTTTTCATCCCAATCCCAAAGAAAGGCAATGCCAAAGAGTGCTCAAACTACCGCACAATTGCATTCATCTCACACGCTAGGAAAGTAATGCTCAAAATTCTCCAAGCCAGGCTTCAGCAATATGTGAACTGTGAACTTCCTGATGTTCAAGCTGGTTTTAGAAAAGGCAGAGGAACCAGAGATCAAATTGCCAACATCTGCTGGATCATGGAAAAAGCAAGAGAGTTCCAGAAAAACATCTATTTCTGCTTTCTTGACTATGCCAAAGCCTTTGACTGTGTAGATCACAAGAAACTGTGGAAAATTCTGAAAGAGATGGGAATACCAGACCACCTGATCTGCCTCTTGAGAAATCTGTATGCAGGTCAGGAAGCAACAGTTAGAACTGGTCATGGAACAACAGACTGGTTCCAAATAGGAAAAGGAGTACGTCAAGCCTGTATATTGTCACCATGTTTATTTAACTTATATGCAGAGTACATCATGAGAAATGCTGGACTGGAAGAAACACAAGTTCGAATCAAGATTGCTGGGAGAAATATCAATAACCTCAGATATGCGGATGACACCACCCTTACGGCAGAAAGTGAAGAGGAACTAAAAAGCCTCTTGATGAAAGTGAAAGTGAAGAGTGAAAAGGCTGGCTTAAAGCTCAACATTCAGAAAACGAAGATCATGGCATCTGGTCCCATCACTACACGGGAAATAGATGGAGAAACAGTGGAAACAGTGTCAGACTTTATTTTTCTGGGCTCCAAAATCACTGCAGATGGTGACTGCAGCCATGAAATTCAAAGACGCTTACTCCTTGGAAGGAAAGTTATGACCAACCTAGATAGCATATTCAAAAGAAGAGACATCACTTTGCCAACAAAGGTTCGCCTAGTCAAGGCTATGGGCTTTCCTGTGGTCATGTATGGATGTGAGAGCTGGACTGTGAAGAAGGCTGAGCGCCGAAGAATGGATGGTTTTGAACTGTTGTGTTGGAGAAGACTCTTGAGAGTCCCTTGGACTGTAAGGAGATCCAACCAGTCCATTCTGAAGGAGATCAACCCTGGGATTTCTTTGGAAAGAATGATGCTAAAGCTGAAACTCCAGTACTTTGGCCACCTCATGCGAAGAGTTGACTCATTGGAGAAGACTCTGATGCTGGGAGGGATTAGAGGCAAGAGGAGAAGGGGACGACAGAGGATGAGATGGCTGGATGGCATCACTGACTCGATGAATGTGAGTCCGAGTGACCTCCGGGAGCTGGTGATGGACAGGGAGGCCTGGTGTGCTGCAGTTCATGGGGTCGCAAAGAGTCGGACACGACTGAGCGACTGATCTGATCTGATCAAGAGATACTTTGATACTTTTTTTTTGCTTTTGTATTTCTACTCAAAAAAGGTGTAGTGGGTTAAATATTGTCCCTCTCAAGTAAGATAAGCCCAAGTCCTACCCCTAGTTACCAATGACTGTTACCTTATTTAAAAACAGGCCCTGTGCAGGTATAATTAACAAAGCATCTTAAAAACAAGTCATCTTGAATACATACTGATGGCCAACAGGCAAATGTAAAATTGTTCAACACTGCTAATAATTAAAAACAAGTCATCTTGAATACATACTGATGGCCAACAGGCAAATGTAAAATTGTTCAACACTGCTAATTATTAGGGAAATGCAAATCAAAATACACAATGAGATTTCACCTTATGCCCATTAGAATGGCAATTATCAAAAAGATAAAAAATAACAAATGTTGGAGTGTCAGAGAAAAAAGAATCCATGTACCTTGTTGATGGGAAGGTAACTGATGCAGTCAGTATTGAAAACAACTATGGATATTTCTCAAAAAATTGACAATAAAGCTACTATATGATCCAAAAATTAAAAAAAGAAATCATCATAGATTTAAAATATGGCTTAAATTCAGTGACTGATGTTCTTATAAGAAAAGGAGGGGACACAAAGAGACATATATAGAGAAGGCCATGTGAAGACAGGTAGAGACTGGAGTGGTGATACCACAAGGAAAACCAGGAGCTGCCAGAAACTGGAAGAAACCAGGAATGATTCTCCCTCTAGAGCCTTCAAAGGGAGCATGGCCCTGCCAACACCTTGGTTTTGAATTTCTGGTCTCTAGAACTATGAGAAAATAAACTTCTCGGTAGCTGGATTAAGCTACTGTGTGTGCATGCTAAGTCCAACTCTTTGCAACTCTATGGCGTGTAGCTCGCCAGTGGGTTGCGTGTCCTCCCCCAGGGGATTTTGGCAATCAAGGGATCCAACGCATGTCTCTTAGATCAAACCTGTATTGGCAAGCAGGTTCTTTACCACTAGCGTCACCTGAAAAGCCCTAGTTAAGCTACTAGGTTTGAATAATTTGTAGGGGTAGCCTTTGGAAATGAATACACTACAGAAACAATCAGCAGTAAGAACAAATGTTTACACATAAAGATGCTCATCTTTGCATGATTTATGCTTTTTGTTGTTCAGTCGCTAGGTTGTGTTTAACTCTTTGTGATCCCATGGACTGTAGCCCAACGGGCTCCTTTGTCCTTCACTATCTCCCACAGTTTGTAGCAGTCCAAAATTAGCAAAAACTTAAAGCAATGAAAAAAACAGGAAGATTAAGGAAATTATGATAAACCATAATATATTGTGCAGCCATTGAAATATGTTCTGAAGAACTTCTAATGCCATAGGAAAATGCTATTGTATTTAAGTGTAAAATTCAGGATACAAAAGCGTATGTACAGTGTCATTCCCCAAATACAACTGTATATAATACACATATTTATTTTTTGAATAACAGTGATGAACAACATGAGTAAAAAGTCCTAGATAGAAAATAGCACATAAAGTCAACAATAAAGTAAAAGAAAAGCAAATCATGGCCTAGGAGAGTTTATCTCAGGAAATAAATAGTTATTATTATGAAGATAATGCAGTACACTATTGAGTCAAATAAGATTAACCTTATGAGGATGTTGAAAAGGCTGACCAAATTCATTGCTCATCCCTTGCAAAATATCTAGGAAAACCAGGGTTAGAAGGATTTTATAATGGGTATCTCTCATAATCCAACAGCCAATATTATTTTTTTGGCATGAAAAGGGAGCTTTCCTATTAAAACTAGGATGAATCAATGACGATGTTAAAAAAGAGACAACAGTCCCAAAATGGAGTCTCTTGTACTAAGTCCACATCACCAAACCAAGAATTAATACCAAATCTAAAAGTCCATCTAGTCAAGGCTATGGTTTTTCCAGTGGTCATGTATGGATGTGAGAGTTGGACTGTGAAGAAGGCTGAGCACCAAAGAATTGATGCTTTTGAACTGTGATGTTGGAGAAGACTCTTGAGAGTCCCTTGGACTGCAAGGAGATCCAACCAGTCCATTCTGAAGGAGATCAGCCCTGGGATTTCTTTGGAGGGAATGATGCTGAAGCTGAAACTCCAGTACTTTGGCCACCTCATGCAAAGAGTTGACTCATTGGAAAAGACTGATGCTGGGAGGGATTGGGGGCAGGAGGAGAAGGGGACGACAGAGGATGAGATGACTGGATGGCATCACTGACTCGATGGACGTGAGTCTGAGTGACCTCCGGGAGTTGGTGATGGACAGGGAGGCCTGGCGTGCTGTGATTCATGGGGTTGCAAAGAGTTGGATACGACTGAGTGACTGAACTGAACTGAACTGAACTGAACTGAACTAGCTGCTATTTCAACCTCTCCCAGGATATAACCTTTAACCAGTCAGTCTGGAATTACTTGGTTAGCACTAGCACAGTAATCTGCTTGACAGACCCCTGTCTTGTCCCCAAAGAAGGGGACATTGCTTGAAACAATCCACCCTGTGCTAGAATAAATTTCGTGTCCTGCCTCCTTCTGTCTATAAAAGTCTTCCATTTTTGTACAGCTTCTTGGAACTCCTTTCTATCATCCTAGACGGGATGATGCCCAATTCAAGAATCATTAAATAAAGCCAGTAAGGTCTTTAAATTTTACTCAGTTGAACTGTTTTTTTGAAAGAAACAACTATCAACACTGTTTGGGCAGGTTTTACAAATTCATCAAAAAAGAAACAGAAATAAGAGACTTCTTTATAAGAAATGCAGAAATGGAATTATCTGCAACAATAAGCCCAGAGAATTGATTAAAATACTATTTGAATTAATGAGCATTCATATAAAGGGTTGGATAAAGTTTTTTCAAAGTTTTTTATTATACAGTAAAGAAAGAAACATAACAGGTTTACAATAGCAACAAAACCCATAAACTATCTAGAACTATCTGTGATGAGAAATGTACATGAAAAAAACTCACAAAATTCTGAGACAGAAAAGCTTGAATAAACGCTTCTGGAGAGTTAATTAGAATGCTATGAAGAAAGTCACTCTCACCAAATTAATTTAGAGATATCAAAGAATTCAATAGAAAAAAATGCAAGGGGATTAATTTGGAATTTGACAGTGTTTTTAATGTTCATCCGGAATAATTGCTGAAATACACAACTATATATAAAAACCGTGTCTAAATCCCCTTTTGCAATCTACTTAATAAGCTTAAAGAAAGTCAGTTTTATTTGAAGATTCACAAAATAATAATTCAACATCTCTACCTGCTCTTTTAGTGTCAAATTAATAGAGAAGATATTACCATTCATTACTCAGGAGGTTTCAAAACTGAAGGATATTTTCTTTAAAGAGTATTTTTCCCCTTGTGCATTATATCTTTTAAACTTTATTCCCTTTTATCCTGGCTAATTTCCTCTAGGGAAATGCCAACCTCTGCAAAGCTTTGTGGTTATTTTGAAGTACCCAACAAAACATTTTTATTTACATATTTTAAACTTTATTTTTATACTGGCATAAAGACAGGCTGGTATAATAAATGACTGGGCTATATTTGAATCACAGCTCTGCCTCTTTCACAGTTTCCTTCAATTTATTCATTTTTGAAAAGTAGATTAATACATCCAACTCAAATATTTGTCCGGAGGATATATTAATAGGAACATAACTATGACCTAGCACAGAGCTTGGCACATACTAGAAAATTAGTAAGTGTGATCAACTATGTTTATATACTTACTAAGCTTGGCCTTCTATCTCTGTGTTTACCCAGTTTTCGAATGTAACTGTTTATCCTTGTTTAATCCAATCTCATTATCATTAGACCACGGTTGTTCACATATGTTTCCAGTGCTAGGCT
This sequence comes from Tragelaphus eurycerus, assembly GCA_935064755.1. NCBI lineage: Eukaryota > Metazoa > Chordata > Mammalia > Artiodactyla > Bovidae > Tragelaphus > Tragelaphus eurycerus. Next base: position 21,515,802 of record CAKXYN010000033.1, on the reverse strand, counting down.
GTGGTCTCTTAGCAGGAGAAGGCCATGTTTTACTCACAGAGCTCCGCTGAGACCAATGCTCTCTGCACTTCAGACGCTCATTGATTGAAAGAAAAGAAAAATGAGGGAAGGAGAAAGGACAGAAGATGAAGCTGATTTTCACAATGTATGTAGCATGTTTACACTCCTGCAATAAAATTTTATTTCATTATGGTGGTGCATGGCGCTCAGTCACTCAGTCGTGTCCGACTCTTTGTGACCCCATGGACTGTAGCCTACTAGGTTCCTCTGTCCATGGGATTTCTCAGGCGAGAACACTGGAGCGGGTTGCCATGTCCTTCTCCAGTGGATCTTCCCAACGCATTATAGCTTAAGTTTAATAAAAGTTTAATATTTTAGCAGATCTAATAAATTAGTATGGAAAGGTAAATGGACACATACAGATCAGACTAAATCATTGAAGGGCCCCAAATAAACCACAAACCAATCGGTCCATAACAATTATTGGACTTCCACTACGTATTTAAGAGATTTCAGGGTTCTGGCTCTTTATTCTATCACCTATCCACGGTTTAATAGTGAAGAAATGTTGATGTACTGAGACAGCCAAAGTCTCATGTATTATAAAAGTCAAGAACTAGAGACTTATGAGTCCCATAATAGCAATAGTAGTCCTGCCTTGCTCGACAATATTATTTTGTTTTACTGCATATGGCCTGGACTCCAGGGCTTTATTTATGAGCAGTGGGGTGGAATTACAGCTGCCAAGAGGAGAAGGTTACCTTTTTAAAAACTTATACTACATATAAAACAGGTATAATCTTCCTGAATGCCTAACTGGTAAACTTACAATAGTTTTAATATTATCAAGTTCACGTCTGAGTCATTATGAGAAGATACTAATTTTCAACATGGTACCTAAGAAAGCTCTAAATTAAATATAATCAAATGCAAAGATACAGGAGATGCCAATCAATGTTCAGGAGGAGACAGGGTTTAGGGAAATGGTGGGGAGAGGGCCTTAAAGCTACAGGCACATGTCAGGTCTTCCCTGGTGGTCCAATGGTTAGGACTTTTCACGTCCACTGCAGGGGGCATGAGTTCCCATCCCTAGTCAGGGAACTAAGATTCCGAGTGACAGTGATGAGTGGTATGGCCAAAATAAAAATTTAAAAATCTATTTAAGTGTAAATAGAAGGGACAGGGAGGGCATTTCAGTGTTGGGACCTTGAAAACAAAAGAACACAAGTGAAAGTGAAAGAAAGTCTTAATTGTTCAGTCGTGTCTGACTCCTTGTGGCTTCATGGACTGTAGCCCACAAGGCTCCTCTGTCCATGGGATTCTCCAGGCAAGAATACTGGAGTGGGTTGCCACGCCCTTCTCCAGGGGATCTTCCCAACCCAGGGATGGAACCTGGGTCTCCTACATTGCAGACAGATTCTTTACCATCTGAGCCACCAGGAAAAAGAAGATAGACCCCAGTGAGTGAGAAGTAAAATTCTACATTAGAGAGAAACTGGAAGTGAAACATGGAGAGATAAAATGGGCTCAGATAATGTATGGCCTTGAAAGGCAACACTGGGAGCATGGATTTGATCCTGCAGTAAGATACTATCTCAAGAGAGTTCTTGGCCTGGGGAGACCTGGCAAGAATGAAATAATGGGGAGACGAGGCAGACAGTACTGTGTGAAGGAGACTCTAATGGCCAAGAGGCAGAGAAACCAAAGTGGAAACTACTGCAGTGTTTGCACATAAGAAATCAGTATTATTTAACATCATCTTAAAAATCTCTATTGCCTAGGAATTGACCAGTTATTTCTACATAGCCCTTCCCTGGTGGCTCAGACAGTAAAAAATTGCCTGCAATGTGGGTGACCTGGGTTCAATCCCTGGGTTGGGAAGTAGGAAATGGCAACCCACTCCAGTATTCTTGCCTGGAGAATTCCATGGACAGTGGAGTCTGGCGGGCTACAGTCCATGGGGTCACAAAGAGTCAGACACAACTGAGTGACTTTCAGTTTCACTCACTTTCCACAAAGCTAACAGTGGAAAAACAGAGCAGGCAGCAGTGCCAGGCCGGGGCAGCCCAAGGTCAGGCCTTCTCTAAACTTATACTTTGCATCCAGGTGGTCATGGTGTCACTAAAAGGGTCCAGGTGAAAGACACCCTAAGTGGGCTTTAGAAAATGTGAAATGGAATGACCACTAACTCAGTTAAGATAAGGAAAGATCCAGTACCAGTATTTCATAGAGTGTCCAACACTTGGTAAGCATGCATACATGCTCAGTCATGTCATGCAATTCCATGGACTGTGGCCCACCTGGCTCCATGGGATTATCCAGGTGAAAATACTGGCGTGGGTTGTCATTTCTTCTCCAGAGGATCTTTCCAACCCAGAGATCAAACCCGAGTCTCCTGTGTGTCCCGTACTGGCAGGCGGATTCTTTACCACTGAGCCACTTAGGAAGCCCCCAACACTTGGTAAGACATTATCAAATAAGTAGTATCTTTGGAGAAGGCAATGGCACCCCACTCCAGTACTCTTGCCTGGAAAATCCCATGGACGGAGGAGCCTGGTAGGCTGCAGTCCACAGGGTCGCTAAGAGACAGACACGATTGAGCAACTTCACTTTGACTTTTCACTATCATGCATTGGAGAAGGAAATGGCAACCCACTCCAGTATTCTTGCCTGGAGAATTCCATGGACAGTGGAGTCTGGCGGGCTACAGTCCATGGGGTCACAAAGAGTCGGACACGACTGAGTGACTTCACTTTGACTTTTCACTTTCATGCACTGGAGAAGGAAATGGCAACCCACTCCAGTATTCTTGCCTGCAGAATCCCAGGGATGGGGAAGCCTGGTGGGCTGCCATCTAGGGAGTCGCACAGAGTCGGACACGACTGAAGCGACTTAGCAGCTTAGCAGTATCTTTATGTGAGTACAGAGGGTGAACTGACCTTTCTAGGGCTCGGGCGGTAGCAGGCATAAGGTTCGCAGTTGTGCAGACACAAAACTGCTCGTGTCTTCAGTGCCTGTGAAATTCTTTATGAAATGAACCAGCTGCATTAAACTATTTAAAAATAATCAGACTAAATCATTGAGGAGCCAAAAATAAACCACAAACCAATCTGCCCATAATAATTATTGAAGTCCAACCATGTACTTCAATGATCTCAGGGTTCTGGCTCTTGATTCTATTGCCTATCCATGGTTTAATAATGAAGAAATGCTGATATACGGAAATAGTCAAAGTCTCATGCATTATAAAAGTCAAGAACTAGAGACTTATGAGTCCTATAATAGCAACAGTATCCCTGCCTTGCTCTACAATTCCCACTAATTCAGTTAAGGTAAAGAAAGACCCAGTACTTTCTTTAGTGTAAAATACTTATAAGCATTTTAGAGTGTGTCCAACACTTGGTAAGACTTCAGCAAATAAGTACAACGTTTATGTGAGCAGCACTTTGCAAAGCCCATTCACATATTATATCAATAGCTGGTACGTATATACCACTTAGGGGCTTCCCTGGTGGCTTAGAGGGTAAAGCGTTTGCCTGCAATGTGGGAGACCCGGGTTCAGTCCCTGAGTCGGGAAGATCCCCTGGAGAAGCAAATGGCACCCCACTCCAGTACTCTTGCCTGGAAAATTCTATGGACGGAGGAGCCTGGGAGGCTGCAGTCCATGGGGTCGCGAAGAGTCTGGCACTGCTGAGCGACTCCACTTTCACTTTCCTTCACTTGCTTTCACTTTCATATAGCACTCACGGTGTGCGGGCACATTGACTACAACTCTAGAAAGTAGGTAGCATCGTCCACTTTCACAGATGCCCAGAGGAGAGTTACTGCTACTTCCTGGGGCCAGAACCAGGGGCCGGGGACTGCGCTCTTAACAATACACTCTACTGCTGCTCATCCTACTTGCTCTTTCAAACAACCTATGAAATAAGTGAGACGAATCTGATTTGTCTGAAAAATATTTATAGAGTTCTTACTCACCAGGCTTCATACCACACACTGAGTTTCCAATGATGGATGAACTATACCACCCCTACTCTGAAGAAGCTTACAGTCTAGTAAGCAAAACTGACAGATAAGCCACGTTTTCCTGATGAACAACAGAAACTCTCAGCTTCCATAAATTAAATATCTTATCCAAGCACACAGCCGGCTAGAGAGTGGTCAGGCCAGGGCTTAAATGCTGACATCACATCTCTGAGTCTAATTACTCCAGGTAATGATGTTACTTCCTTTGCTGGCCTATTAGGCAAAAACAAAAGAAAACAAAACAACAATATCATAACCAAGCCAATCTAGTCTAACTCAGCTTTTATAAAAAGAGCCTGATCTTGATAAGAAGGAAACATTAAACCAAGCTATTGTGATTCTTGTAGGTCTTCATAGAACCGTTCAAGACCTACAAGAATCACAATAGCTTGGTTGAACCATTCTATGAAGACCTACAAGACCTTTTAGAACTAACACCCAAAAAAGATGTCCTTTTCATTATAGGGGACTGGAATGCAAAAGTAGGAAGTCAAGAAACACCTGGAGTAACAGGCAAATTTGGCCTTGGAACACGGAATGAAGCAGGGCAAAGACTAACAGAGTTTTGCCAAGAAAATGCACTAGTCATAACAAACACCCTCTTCCAACAACACAAGAGAAGACTCTATACATGGACATCACCAGATGGTCAACACCAAAATCAGGTCGATTATATTCTTTGCAGCCAAAGATGGAGAAGCTCTATGCAGTCAGCAAAAACAAGACCAGGAGCTGACTGTGGCTCAGACCATGAACTCCTTATTGCCAAATTCAGACTGAAATTGAAGAAAGTAGGGAAAACCACTAGACCATTCAGGTATGACCTAAATCAAATCCCTTATGATTATACAGTGGAAGTGAGAAATAGATTTAAGGGCCTAGATCTGATAGATAGAGTGCCTGATGAACTATGGAATGAGGTTCATGACATTGTACCGGAGACAGGGATCAAGACCATCCCCATGGAAAAGAAATGCAAAAAAGCAAAATGGCTGTCTGGGGAGGCCTTACAAATAGCTGTGAAAAAAAGAGAAGCAAAAAGCAAAGGAGAAAAGGAAAGATATAAACATCTGAATGCAGAGTTCCAAAGAATAGCAAGAAGAGATAAGAAAGCCTTCTTCAGCAATCAATGCAAAGAAATAGAGGAAAACAACAGAATGGGAAAGACTAGAGATCTCTTCAAGAAAATCATAGATACCAAAGGAACATTTCATGCAAAAATGGGCTCGATAAAGGACAGAAACGATATTGGACCTAACAGAAGCAGAAGATATTAAGAAGAGATGGCAAGAATACACAGAAGAACTGCACAAAAAAGATCTTCACGACCCAGATAATCACGATGGTGTGATCACTGACCTAGAGCCAGACATCCTGGAATGTGAAGTCAAGTGGGCCTTAGAAAGCATCACTACGAACAAAGCTAGTGGAGGTGATGGAATACCAGTTGAGCTATTTCAAATCCTGAAGGATGATGCTGTGAAGGTGCTGCACTCAATATGCCAGCAAATCTGGAAAACTCATCAGTGGCCACAGGACTGGAAAAGGTCAGTTTTCATTCCAATTCCAAAGAAAGGCAGTGCCAAAGAATGCTCAAACTACCACACAATTGCACTCATCTCACACGCTAGTAAAGTAATGCTCAAAATTCTCCAAGCCAGGCTTCAGCAATATGTGAACCGTGAACTTCCTGATGTTCAAGCTGGTTTTAGAAAAGGCAGAGGAACCAGAGATCAAATTGCCAACATCCGCTGGTTCATGGAAAAAGCAAGAGAGTTCCAGAAAAACATCTATTTCTGCTTTATTGACTATGCCAAAGCCTTTGACTGTGTGGATCACAATCAACTGTGGAAAATTTTGAAAGAGATGGGAATACCAGACCACCTTATCTGCCTCTTGAGAAATTTGTATGCAGGTCAGGAAGCAACAGTTAGAACTGGACATGGAACAACAGACTGGTTCCAAATAGGAAAAGGAGTACGTCAAGGCTGTATATTATCACCCTGTTTATTTAACTTCCATGAAGAGTACATCATGAGAAACGCTGGACTGGAAGAAACACAAGTTGGAATCAAGATTGCTGGGAGAAATATCAATAACCTCGGATATGCAGATGACACCACCCTTATGGCAGAAAGTGAAGAGGAACTCAAAAGCCTCTTGATGAAAGTGAAAGTGGAGAGTAAACAAGTTGGCTTAAAGCTCAACATTCAGAAAACGAAGATCATGGCATCTGGTCCCATCACTTCATGGGAAATAGATGGAGAAACAGTGGAAACAGTGTCAGACTTTATTTTTCTGGGCTCCAAAATCACTACAGATGGTGACTGCAGCCATGAAATTAAAAGATGCTTACTCCTTGGAAAGAAAGTAATGACCAACCTAGATCACATATTCAAAAGCAGAGACATTACTTTGCCAACAAAGGTCCGTCTAGTCAAGGCTGTGGTTTTTCCAGTGGTCATGTATGGATGTGAGAGTTGGACTGTGAAGAAGGCTGAGCACCAAAGAATTGATGGTTTTGAACTGTGGTGTTGGAGAAGACTCTTGAGAGTCCCTTGGAGTGCAAGAAGATCCAACCAGTCCATTCTGAAGGAGATCAGCCCTGGGATTTCTTTGGAAGGAATGATGCTAAAGCTGAAACTCCAGTACTTTGACCACCTCATGCGAAGAGCTGACTCATTGGAGAAGACTCTGATGCTGGGAGGGATTGGGGGCAAGAGAAGAAGGGGACGACAGAGGATGAGATGGCTGGATGGCATCACTTACTCGATGGATGCGAGTCTGAGTGACCTCCGGGAGCTGGTGATGGACAGGGAGGCCTGGCGTGCTGCGGTTCATGGGGTCGCAAAGAGTCGGACACGACTGAGCGACTGATCTGATCTGATCTGAAAGGAGGCCTAGAACCTTTCTTTCATATGTAAGAGAATTGTGCCAAACGACCTAACTATACCAGCCTGCAAAATTTGCTTCACAAAACTTGGCCCATTACAGCTTTCAGAGTGAACATCACACAATAAGACTTTAAGCCCCTCTTGGCCCAGAAGTAATGACAACAGCAAGTACAGCAAGGATTCATTAGCTGCTTTTACACACAGGATGCTTAAACACTGCACTCAAGCCATGCCAGTAGTAGGTCTTTTAACTTTTGTTTTTTCTCAAAAGGGTCCTGACTGGGATCAATCATACATGCGGTGTAGGCAGCTAGTCATGATCATATGACTTGGAGGGTGATAATAATGGCTTCCCAGGCCCCTAAATAACCCCCTCCCAGCCTCTCAAAGTAGCCAAATTTAAGGAAGAGAAGTTTGATCACGGGGAGCTACTAGGGTTATTAAGGAGGTTAACAGGTATTTGTCCTTGAGATACTGGAGAAGACTCCTGAAAGTCCCTTGGACAGCAAGGAGATCAAACCAGTCAATCTTAAGGGAAATCATCCCTGAATGCTTGTTGGAAGGACTGATGCTGAAGTCCAGTATTTTGGTTATCTGACGCAAACAGCCAAATCATTGGAAAAGTTCCTGATGCTTTTCAGGAAAAGATTGAGGGCAGAAGAAGAAGAGGGCATCAGAGGATGAGATGGCTGGATGGCATCACTGATGCAATTGACATGAACTTGGGCAAACTTCGGGAGACAGTGAGGGACAGGGTGGCCTGGTGTGTTGCAGTCCATGGGGTCGCAAAGAGTCGGACATGACTGGGCGACTGAAAAACAACAGGTATTTACCAAATGTGTGTTATGAGCCCAAGACAACAGAAGACCAAAATCAGTAAGACATAAATGCAGTGCAATTCTATAATTTTAATATCTATTTTTGTTGTTGTTTGTTTATTTGCTAAGTCATGTCTGACTTTTTCCCGAATCCATGGACTGTAACCTACCAGCCTCCTCTGTTCATGGGATTTCCCAGGCAAGAATACTGAAGTGGGTTGCCGCTTTCTTCTCCAGGGGATCTTCCCGGCTGAGGGACTGAACCCACAACTCCTATGTCTTCTGCACTGTTCATGAAGGGTATAGTAGCATGAAGGGCCTTGAGAGAGTCTTCCACCTACTCTTCCAGCCTCGTTTTTGAGCAGCCAGGGAGCCAGCCCCTCTGAACAACCAGTGGCTCCCCAAGCTGCCCAGTATCATTGCCCAGGCTCCGTGCTAAGGGCTGCAGATACAAAGATGTAGGCACAGTCCCCACCCCCAGGAGGCCTACAGACAATCAGGAAACAAGTACAGTGACAGATGGGAACAGGGATTAGGGAGCCCTGAAGGGAGGAAGCTGACTCTGCACTGAGGGCAAAGGGAGGGCAGGTGAGGAGGAAATGGCCCTGCGCTATGTCTCCAGGGATGCAGGGGGCTCCCGTGCAGCTGTGGTGGCCCATGCAGGTCATCCCAACACTGTGGGCACAGGAAGCAGAGTTCTGTGGTGCTCAGAGCAGAAAGGGTCAGGCTGCAAGTGGTGAATGAGACGCTGGGAGGAGGGCAGCACCTGGCAAGGCGAGGACGGCTGCAGTGAGCTGATGCGGCTTCACTGAAGGGTCCTTCAGCATTTACGACAGGGAAGTACGCTCACTGCAAATACTTTAAAAGGTGCACATCAGGAAAAAGAAGATGAAAAGGGTTCCAAATCCCATAGTCTAGAACTGAAAAACCAATCCTTTCAAACATTAAATACCCTGTCATCAATCATTTTGGCTAAACATTTCAGATACTTTGGGGGAATCATTTACACTGGGCCACTGTAAGGAGGGCCTGTTAACATTTTGATGTACTATCTTTTATACATATATGTATGTATTAATATGTTTATATAGTATATATTTACCTATGCTGTGCTGTGCTTAGTCGCTCAGTCATATCCAACTCTTTGTGACCCCGTCGACTGTAGCCTGCCAGGCTCTTCTGTCCATGGGATTCTCCAGGCGAGAATACTGGAGTGGGTTGTCATGCCTTCCTCCAGGGCATCTTCCCAACCCAGGGACTGAACCCAGGTCTCCTGCATTGCAGACGGATTCTTTACAGTCTGAGCCACCAGGGAAGCCCAAGAATACTGGAGTGGGTAGCCTATCCCTTCTCCAGGGGAACTTCCTGACCCAGGAATCAAACCAGGGTTTCCTGCACTGCAGGTGGATTCTTTACCAGCTGAGCTACCTGGGAAGTCCATATTTACCTATACTAAGAAATACATTTTTCTTTAAAAATGAAATCATTTAAAGTGTGGTGGACTTCCCTGGTGGCTCAGACAGCAAAGGATCTGCCTGCCATTCAGGAGACCTAGGTTTGATCCCTGGGTCAGCAAGATCCCCTGGAGAAGGGAATGGCTACCCACTCCAGTATTCTTGCCTGAGAAATCCCATCGAAGAGCCTGGTGGGTTACAGTCCATGAGGCTGCAAAGAGTTGGACATGACTGGGTGACTAACACACACACATATACATACAATTAAATATTATTTAGCCTTAAAAATTCTGAGAGAGATGGGAATACCAGACCACCTGATCTGCCTCTTGAGAAATCTGTATGCAGGTCAGGAAGCAACAGTTAGAACTGGACATGGAACAACAGACTGGTTCCAAATAGGAAAAGGAGTACGTCAAGGCTGTATATTGTCACCATGTTTATTTAACTTATATGCAGAGTACATCATGAGAAATGCTGGACTGGAAGAAACACAAGTTGGAATCAAGATTGCCGGGAGAAATATCAATAACCTCAGATATGCAGATGATACCACCCTTATGGCAGAAAGTGAAGAGGAACTCAAAAGCCTCTTGATGAAAGTGAAAGTGGAGAGTGAAAAGGTTGGCTTAAAGCTCAACATTCAGAAAACGAAGATCATGGCATCTGGTCCCATCACTACATGGGAAATAGATGGAGAAACAGTGGAAACAGTGTCAGACTTTATTTTTCTGGGCTCCAAAATCACTGCAGATGGTGACTGCAGCCATGAAATAAAAAGACGCTTACTCCTTGGAAGGAAAGTTATGACCAACCCAGATAGCATATTCAAAAGCAGAGACATCACTTTGCCAACAAAGGTTTGCCTAGTCAAGGCTATGGTCTTTCCTGTGGTCATGTATGGATGTGAGAGCTGGACTGTGAAGAAGGCTGAGAGCCGAAGAATTGATGGTTTTGAACTGTGGTGTTGGAGAAGACTCTTGAGAGTCCCTTGGAGTGCAAGGAGATCCAACCAGTCCATTCTGAAGGAGATCAGCCCTGGGATTTCTTTGGAAGGAATGATGCTAAAGCTGAAACTCCAGTATTTTGGCCACCTCATGCAAAGAGTTGACTCATTGGAGAAGACTCTGATGCTGGGAGGGATTGGGGGCAGGAGGAGAAGGGGACGACAGAGGATGAGATGACTGGATGGCATCACTGACTCGATGGATGTGAGTTTGAGTGACCTCCGAGAGCTGGTGATGGATAGGGAGGCCTGGCGTGCTGCAGTTCATGGGGTCGCAGAGAGTCGGACACAACTGAGCGACTGATCTGATCTGATCTGATCTGAGCCTTAAAAAGAAAGAAAGTTCTGGGACTCTTCTAGTGGTCCAGTGGTTGAGACTTCACCTTCCAATGCACGGGGTGTAGGTTTGATCCCAGCTTAGGGAGCTAAGATTCCACAGGCTTCCGTGGACAAAAGAACAAAACATAAAACCAAAGCAATACTGTAACAAATTCAATAAAGACTGTTAAAAAATGGTCCAAGTCAAAAAAATCTTAAAAAAGAAAAAAAGGAAAATTCTGACATGCCACAACACGGATAAACCATCACGACATTGTGCTAAATGAAATAAGCCAATCAAAAAAAGACAAATGCTGTACAACTCCACTTCTATGAGTACCCAGAGTAGTCAAATTCATAGAGGCATAAGTAGATGGTGGTGACCATCGCCTGGGGGAGGAGGGGGAGAAAGTCAGCAGTTGTTTAATGGGTAGAGTTTCAGTTTTGTGAGATGGTAAGATTTTGGAGATCGGCTATACCTATGTGAATATACTTAACACTCCTGAACTGTATACTTAAAAATAATTAAGATGGTAAATTTTATGTTATGTGTTTTTTTAACCACACAAAAGAAAAATAAATAAAATGTGAAAAAGAAATTCACTCAATAAAGCTATTTTAATACTTTTTTCACTCATTTTTTTGTGATCACCTTTCCACGTGATATATATATCAGATCAGATCAGTCGCTCAGTCGTGTCCGACTCTTTGCGACCCCATGAACCGCAGCACGCCAGGCCTCCCTGTCCATCACCAACTCCCGGAGGTCACTCAGACTCACATTTATCGAGTCAGTGATGCCATCCAGTCATCTCATCCTCTGTCGTCCCCTTCTCCTCCTGCCCCCAATCCCTCCCAGTATCAGAGTCTTCTCCAATGAGTCAACTCTTCACATGAGGTGGCCAAAGTACTGGAGTTTCAGCTTTAGCATCATTCCTTCCAAAGAAATCCCAGGGTTGATCTCCTTCAGAATGGACTGGTTGGATCTCCTTGCACTCCAAGGGACTCTCAAGAGTCTTCTCCAACACCACAGTTCAAAACCATCAATTCTTCGGCTCTCAGCCTTCTTCACAGTCCAGCTCTCACATCCATACATGACCACAGGAAAGACCATAGCCTTGACTAGGCGAACCTTTGTTGGCAAAGTCATGTCTCTGCTCTTGAATATGCTATCTGGGTTGGTCATAACTTTCCTTCCAAGGAGTAAGCGTCTTTTTATTTCATGGCTGCAGTCACCATCTGCAGTGATTTTGGAGCCCAGAAAAATAAAGTCTGACACTGTTTCCACTGTTTCTCCATCTATTTCCCATGTAGTGATGGGACCAGATGCCATGATCTTCGTTTTCTGAATGTTGAGCTTTAAGCCAACCTTTTCACTCTCCACTTTCACTTTCATTAAGAGGCTTTTTAGCCCCTCTTCACTTTCTGCCATAAGGGTGGTGTCATCCGCATATCTGAGGTTATTGATATTTCTCCCAGCAATCTTGATTCCAACTTGTGTTTCTTCCAGTCCAGCATTTCTCATGATGTACTCTGCATATAAGTTAAATAAACATGGTGACAATATACAGCCTTGACGTACTCTTTTTCCTATTTGGAACCAGTCTGTTGTTCCATGACCAGTTCTCACTGTTGCTTCCTGACCTGCATACAGATTTCTCAAGAGGCAGATGAGGTGGTCTGGTATTCCCATCTCTTTCAGAATTTTCCACAGTTTCTTGTGATCTACACAGTCAAAGGCTTTGGCATAGTCAATATATATATATATATATATATATATATATATATATACACACCACTATCAATATTTCAGATAACTCTGTAGTATTCTAATGTTGTTCAGTCGCTCAGTCGTGTCTGACTCTCTGCAGCCCCATGGACTGCAGCACGCCAGGCTTCCCCATCCTTCACCATCTCCTGGAGCTTGCTCAAACTCATGTCCATTGAATCGGTGATGCCATCCAACCATCTCATCCTCTGTCATTTTCTTCTCCTTCTGCCTTTAATTCTAGTGTAGACATCTACCTTAATTTACTTAACCCAGGAGAATTACTTTTTAAGATGGATGAAACCTGCAGTCTTGGTTGATAGTAAGGAGCTATGACGGCTGATGGGAAGGAGCCAGTAAAGAGTTAAGAAAGATGCAAGACCACAGAAGAGAGAGGAATATTAATAGAGCAAAAGTTCCAAAGAAACCATGAGGGTCTCCCCTGGTGATCCAGTGGTTAAGACTCCCCACTCCCAGTGCAAGGGGGCACAGGTTTGCCCCTGGTCAAGGAACTAGATCCTGCAAGCCTCATCTAGGAGCCTGTGTGCCACAACTAAGACCTGACATGGCCAAATAAATTTTTTTTTAAAAGACCACGCTTATTAAAAAACAAAACAAAAGTGAAACAACAACAACCAAAAAAAAAAAACAAACCCACAAAGATAGCATGAAGAGATGGCATTCAGGGTTCAAGTATTGGGCCAACCTTCAACATGGGTCAAAATGGACCACATTCCTTGAGGAAAGGAAATGAAGATGAGTACAAATACATATATTTGGGTTTGTTTCCTGGGTTGGGAAGATCCCCTGGAGAAGGAAATGGCAACCCACTCCAGTATTCCTCCCTAGAGAATCCCATGGACAGAAGAGCCTGGCAGGCTACTGTCCATGGGGTCACAAGAGCCAGACATGACTTAGCGACTAAAAACTACCACCACGAATATATTTGCACATGTAGAGAAAAGTCTGGGTAACCGAAGAAGTCAAGAGATGACATCTTAATGAAGATAAAGAGGTAGAGAAGTAGGGCACGAAAGAGTTGGAAAGATACATAGCTATATTCAGAAATAAGACACTGAGGTTAAAATTCCTGAAGGCGAAAAACTACAAGCTGGTCAAGGATCTGGGTGGAAGGTTGGGAGTGAGTAGCTGAGGTTCTCAGAGAACTCACTGAGCAGGTCTAGTGATTTTGAGATTCACAATTAGATCACCTGGGATGGTGCTGTCCCCAAGGGTTAGGTCAGGAAAGGGAGGTACAGGAAGATCGGGTATTCAGTTTTTCAGGCAACAAACGAAAGTGACTGGAAGCTGGATGGAGAGTAGCGGTGAGAAATACTGAAAGGTGATTGACCACATTTAGCCTCAAAGTTGAGGATAACAAGCCTTTTCATTCAGTGACCCCTGGAAGAGGGTGACAGAGCAATCAGCCAAAAGGTTGAGAACTTTACTCACCCTGGGGCAAAGAGGAAAAGTGGGAGGGAGGGAAATCAACAGAGGACTGGAAGAGATGATGCTAAGAGAGTGAAAATACAAGACATGACGGATGGGTGGGGGAGCAGGTGGGTTTGAGAGGTTGTGTTGGCACAAGTTACGGTCCTGCAGAAGGACATAGGGTTATGGACACAGGTGGATGTCCAGGCTTGAGCAAAGGAGGGAAAATGACTATGGAACCCAAATCCAGTCTCAGAAAAGTGGTAAGAACTGTCACTAACGGACTTCCCAGATGGTCCAGTGGTTAAGATGCTGTGGAGCAGGGGGCCTGGGTTCGAGCCCTGGTCTGAGAACTAGATCCCACATGCCGAAACTAAAGATCTCTAATGTCACAGCTAAGGCCCAGTGCAGCCAAATATATACATATACATATACATATATATATATAGGAGAAGGAAATGGCAACCCACTCCAGTACGCTTGTCTGGAAAATCCCATGGACGGAGGAGCCTGGTAAGCTACACAGACCATGGGGTTGCAAAGAGTCAGATATGACTGAGCAATAGGTTCTACATATATATATATATACAGAGAGAGAGAGAGAGAGAGCGAGCAAGCTGCTACTAAGTTCACAGAGAAATGTGATGTGACTTCTGGTTCTCAGAGCACAGCCTCCAGAATCTCCAAGTTCCTCACCATGTTTTATTTTTTTCTCTCTAGCACATCAGCCGTATACTGTACCATTTCCTTGTTTATTTATGGCTAGCTTGCTCCATTAGCATATAAAGCTTCCCGAGGGCAGGAATGCTGTCTGCTTTGTTCACTGCATTATCACCAGCACTTAGGTCATATCTGTACACAGTAATGCCTCCATAAGTCACACTTGTTGAGTGAATGCATGAATGAGTGAACAAATAAATGATAAAGGCCAGTTAGGATAAGGATATCCCATGAGGTTTGCTAAAACAGCAGGTAGGGTCTCTGCCAGGAGGAAGCAATCTTATGGTATTCAGTCCTAAAGGGACAGAAAATGTTGGCCAAACTCCGCTCCCAAACTCTATCTGCTCTTTTTTTCCCATCTCCTCCTCTTCTCATGACTACTTCTGATCCTCTAAGACTCAGCTTGGTGTCACCTCCTCCGGGAAGCCCTCCCTGATGTCTCCTCTTGGGTGCTGCAAGGCACCCTATAATTCTTCTATTACTGTGCTTACCCTCCTGTATGGTAACTGTTTACCTGTTGGTCTCCCCCACTAGACTGAGCAAGGATAGCAAATCTCGCAGGAACTCAGTAGGAACTCAATACACAAGGGCCAAATATACAAATGGAGAGTACTGGACATGTGAGTTGGTCAATAAAAGCCTGTACTTTTCCTCCTTTGAAGTTCAACTCGGCCACACACAAATTCACACTTTGACACCACTGAACAAGAGGGCCCTTGTTGCCAGGGCATCCAGGTAAGAAAACAGCTCAACTCCCAACACAAAAAGTAAGCTGGAGCCTTTCTGTTTAAGGTAAGATGGAGTTCCACTGTCTTTCATGTGTCTGCTCCCCTCTATCTGATTCTGGGCATCCCTGTGATACTATGGGTTGCCTTGCTCATCTGTGATGCTTCCCAAGTGAAAGACTATGATAGGACACCCAGTGAGCCTTGTAAAAATGTCTGCTTTAACTAATCTGGGGTACAGCCTGCATTTTTCAGATTTTCAGATGATTCTATTGCACAGACAGAGTTGAGAACCATTACCCTCTGGCTCTTTGCCATTTTCCCCCGGCTTGTGGCGCTGTCCAAGGTAGCAGTTCACCGAGTGCTTCTTCACCTCAATGTCTTCCCAAACCAGCCATGTCTTTTGAATAACTCAAGGGAAGGGTGCTGCACCTTAGGACTTAACACAAGCCAAATTTATACAGTTAGCTGTGCTGGATAAGGCCACCATTGGGTGTTCAAACTAAAACTGGGCTGTCCAATAACCACATGTGACTACTTAAATTTAAATTAATACAAATTTGAAATCGCTCTAATTAAAAGTCCAGCTCCTTGGCCGCACATTCAAGTGCTCAATAGCTAGTGGCTGCTGTACTGGATCGTTCAGAAAGAGCATTTCCATTACTGGAAAGTTCTATTGGAAAATGCTGATACAAAAATATTCCTTTCTTCAGAAAATGATCTATGTGGTTATATTCATCTTCTGCTAATCACGGGCAAAATGAGCCACACAATATGCAGAGTGTGAACACACTGAATCTCTGGTCATTCCTTTTCAGATGAGTGACAGTGGCCCTTTACCTGTTTTATTTTCTTTTTTCTTTTTTTGGCCACACTATGTGGCCTGTGGGAACTTAGTTCCCTGACTAGGGATGAAGCCCATGGCCCCTGCAGTGGAAGTGTGGAGGATTAATCACTGGACCACCAGGGAAGTCCACCCCTTTCCGAGGATAAGAACAAAGAAAGAAGTTCTATGCTCTCTGGAACAAAAGTTTTTCTGGACAGTTCCACCTATGTATTAGGGCAGCAATGGCTTTCCAACTTTTTTGACTGCAACTGACAGTAAAAAATACATATTTTACATCATAATCTTGTATACAGATATATACATATATAACAGAAATTAAAAGTTTTACAAATCAATATTTATCCTTACTACATATTTTTCACTTGGATACTTTATTATTCTGTTATTTTCTATTTTCTGTTTTATTAAAAAAAAATAAACCTACTTAACTGTTCTCATAGCTCTGGTGGCCAGTAGTTTGAAAAACTACTACCTTAAAACATAAGTGGTCCACACAAAACTGGGACTGAATTTCACACTGCAGAGTTAATAGCCAGCTGGATAATAATAGCTAACATTTACTGGGCACTTACTATATGCCAGGCACTGTGTTAAATGTTCTATATTCATTGCTTTGTTCAATTCTCATAATAACTCCATAGAACAGTTGTCCAAGAACCGTGATAGGACCGAGATTTTACTTGCAGAGGTTAGCAGAAGACACAAGACTCCTGGGGTGGAGACAAAGGACTTTAGCATCCATAGCAGTAGCAGTAGCCAAAGCACCAGCATTTCCTTGCACTAGTTCCCCAGCTCCAATTCCCAGGGCATTCATAGAGGGCCATAACACCTGCATATGCAGTAAGTAGCTTTACTGGAGAGGAACTCTGAGCTGCAAGAACTCAAATCCATTATATTGAATATTAGCAAGCCTGCTCTGCACTTCTGAGGAAAACAGTATCTCAGTCATCAAGACTGTTTGCTACATAAACATCCTTATAAAGACAATCTAGACTGAAAGGGCAGTCAGTGCCTCCCTTTGTAAGTCCTGTCAAAATGCATGGGACGCAAAAACTGTCTCCCAACAGCAGGTACTGTACTTATCCCCACTTTGTACATGAGGAAACAATGATTTTAAAAGGATTAAGTAGCTTATTTAAGGTTACACAGGTCAACTTGACATCTAAGTGTATGCTGATAACACCTTCTTTCGCAGCCATTGACAGGGGAACAGGGAGAAGAGAGATGTCATTTAGTCATGCAGCTGTGAAACTTGCCCCTACAGAAAGTAATTCATTATATGTAATTTGTAATAAGCCATTTTTTTCACCTTTTCTTCCAGAATCCCATAGGAAGAGTATCACATAAACAAGTCTTGGAGCATCAAATAAAAGGGCCAAAGAGTAGAGATTTTCAGCTTTATGGGCCAGATGGATTCTGTTTCAGTTGCTACTTAACTCTGTAGAGGGAGCGCAGAAGTAATCACAGGTAATTCATAACCAATGGGTGTGGCTATTTTCAAAATAGTGCAATTTGCTAACTCCTGTTCTCAGACAGCTCAGTGGGATACAAAAAAAAATTTGCATAGTAATTTCTACACACAATGATTTAATTGGAAAAAGATGGTAAATAAGCAACAAGCAAGCAAACCAAGAGGCATATGGAATGGAAGCGAGCCTGGCTTCTATGTTGGAGTCCTCTTAAGTCAGCCTGGTTAAACAGTATGTCAAGAACTAATGTAAAATATTCATAGGTTAAAAGTAGAATAGAGTCTACACAAGGGCTTCCCTGGTGGCTCAATGGTAAAGAACTCGCCTGCCAATGCAGGAGACATAAAAGATGCGGGTTCCATCTCTGTGTCGGGAAGATCCTCTGGAAAAGGGCTTGGCAATCCACTCCAGTATTCTTGCCTGGAGAATCCCAAGAACAGAGAAGCCTGTTGGGCTACAGTCCACAGGGTCACAAAGAATCAGAATCACTGAGCAACTGAGCACGCACACATGCAAAATCTACACATCATCCCTCTGTGATGACTGTGGTCATGCCAAGACTCTAAGAAATAAATTATGTGACTTCCAAAGGCTTTGTCTAGCTGTCAG
Organism: Tragelaphus eurycerus; assembly: GCA_935064755.1. NCBI lineage: Eukaryota > Metazoa > Chordata > Mammalia > Artiodactyla > Bovidae > Tragelaphus > Tragelaphus eurycerus. The sequence continues at coordinate 21,497,717 of CAKXYN010000033.1, read as the reverse complement.
ATGCTCAAGAGGGGAGCAGTTATCATCCAGAACAATCCTCTTTAATTTTCCATGGGATGACATTAGTTAAAAAACCTATGTTATGAATAAGGGGAAAGTAACAGTGAAAAAAAAAAAAAGTACTCTGGTCCAGGGACCATTCTAAGGATTTCACAAATAATGCCCAATAACTAATAAAGAATACCATTTCTGAATTGCCAAAATTTATGGCTCAGTGAGTGAACACTCACGTGGCCTGATCTTAAACACACACACACACACAATGTGCCACTATTTGACCACAGTGGTATTTTTTTCCCCCAAATCAGTTCATTGGAAAAATTGTCTTTATTTTTACATGCATACATATACAATCAAAATTTTGTTGGTTCTTCTTTTTCTAATTCTCTTAGATGGTAGACTAGGTTGTTTATTTGGTATTTTTCTTATTCATACAATCAAACTTTTGGTATACAAGTGGTCCACTTTTCATAGAATCAATTTTTATGTCAAATGTAAGCTCAAATTAAAATGGAAAAACACCAATCAAAATGTCACAGAAAAGATAATCAGCTTTCTCAAGAACAATTCTATTAGCTGCAAAAATTATAGGGAGATAAATATGATTCTTGTAAACACTGTGCTGTCATTGACAAGACCAGTAAATTTTTCAAAATGACACATAATTTTAAAGTCTAGGCTATGTGGGAACATAATACCACAAAGAAGGAAAACTGTCATCCATAAGTTAATATTCCTGTTATAACAGTTGGCATAATTTAGATACTATTGTTTCTATGTAAATATACTTTAAAGTTTAGTGAAAAGTAGAACTTACAAATTCCAGGAAATAGATTTCCATTGAAATTCCAGAACAATTACATTTCATAATTCTAAGTATAATTCACAAACAAAACACTCCAAGTTCAGTAAAAAAAAAAATCATATTTCTATTTGGTTTGCTTTACCATGGTATCAACACCTCTTAATTAACATCTTTCACTCATGAATCGATAGAATGAAAAATCATTTGAAGACTATTTTATTAACCAGCCCAGTTTAAAAAAATACAATACTCATTTTAGCTATGTGCAGTCAGTTTTAATTTATGTTTCAAAACTTCCAGTTATTACCACTTAAAATACCTCTTTGGCAGCTAAGTCATCGTAAGTGTAAAAAAACCAGGAAGACACCTACTTTGTTAATACATGAAATGCTTGATGAACACTAAGGCTATGCTATTTTTGGAGACATTTATGTTTACATTTAGTTGAAAGCCATTATAATTCATTATAATTACTTCAGAGTTAAATAACACCATTTAAACTACAGGCTAATTTCCGCTACTGCCGTAGTTAATCACAATTACTTCTTAAGCTTTGTCTACATTAGCCTAAAAATATTACATGACTTTCAATGTCTTGTCAAAGACACTCATCTCATTCCTTTGCATTCCAAAGATACAGCCTGTATCACTGCCCTCGGAGATGGGCAGTTCTGCAGCCCTGAACAAAATCTGCGTATCTTATGGGTTTTTAGGAGTTAAACAAAGCCTCTAGTTTTTAAAGAAAGAAGAAAAGTAACCATGATGACAAGCTGTTGCCTTTTCTATTCAACCTGACAAAGTCTATGAACAAGTGATTGCTCATATCTAGTTTGACCTTTAAGAAAAACTGAACTCTGCTTCTAAAGTGAAATTAGTTTTACTTTTCAGATTGTTCTGGAGCCAAGGAAGGGTACAAGGAGATTCCTAGCCTCAGTTTTAGGACATCTCTTTTTATATGAAATTCTTAAAGCAACATTGTTCTCCTTTTATTATATTGAAAACTAGGTCATGAAGCACTTACAGGCAGAAAGTGATTTTGAAAAAGAAATAATTAAGAATCGAGTAAAAAAAGTGGGGGGTGTATGGGACGGACATATTTAGACCTGTTGTGACTATTTGCTACAAAGCAGTGTGTAGAAGTGAGGAAGTGATCAGGAGGGACAGAAGACTGAGTTCTCAGCCTCTGGGACATCTGGGTTTCTTTGGGCCCCAGACTGCCTGTCCTTTAAAGAGCATTCAACTTTAGAGGCCACAGGCCGGCGGCAGTGAGGTCTCCTCCAGCCAAAATGTACAACGACTCCTCTCTCACTCATCAGGCCTTGTCTTACACAGAAAACAACTGCCGTCAGCTCGTTTCTGCGCTTGTGCAATGCTGTACAATGTTGGAGTCTCGCAGGTCTGCTGATGTGCATCTATGTATCCCTACTGCATTGCAACATGTGAGCCAAAACAGTTGAACTTTAGGACCCTGTCACCAGACACCCAGGTTCAGCCTTCCGCGTGGAGTCCTATCTTAGATGGGTGTTTCCCAAAGTGAGTCTCAAGCCTAGTTTCAGAGGCAGTATTTTACATCACAATCCAGTATACATACAGACATTTACCTAAAAATAAAACGCATAAGGCTTCCCTGGTGGTCCAGTGGTTAAGAGTCCATCTTGCAATGCAGGGACAGGGCTTTGATCCCTGATGGTGGAAGATTCCATATGACAAGCAGCAACTAAGCCTGGGCATCACAACTACTGAGACCACGCTTAAGACCCGTGGTCCGCAACACGAGAAGCTGCTGCAATGAGAACACCATGCATCATAACCAAAAGTAGGTCCTGGCAGCCACGACTGGAGAAAGCCCGCTGGCAGTAACGAAGACCCAGTGCAGCCAAAAGTAAATGAATGAATGAACAATGAGTAGGTTTACAGAGTGCTTACTGCACAGAGAGTCAGAATTGGAACCCAGGGGTCTTGATTCTGTAGTGCTTTTGACCACCACTCTCCACTGTCTCACGGCCTTGCACTTACATACATGAGGGAACCAAACACTTCATCAAATCACTAAGAGGGATGCACAGTGATAATTCCTATTCTAATATATACCTCATCTCATTCCCTGGTGGTTGAGTGGTTAAGAATCTGCCTTCCAACACAGGGGATGTAAGTTCGACTCCTGGTCGGAGAACTAAGATCCCACATACCACGGAGCAACTAAACCCGAGCGCAGCGACTACTGCGCCTGTGTCCTCTAGAGCCTTTGAGCCACAAGGGAAGATCCTGTATCCTGAAACTAAGGCCTGACGGGAAGTGAAGTGAATTGAAAGTCACTCAGTCATGTCGGACTCTTTGCAATCCCATGGACTATACAGTCCACGGAATTCTCCAGGCCAGAATACTGTGTTGGATAGCCGTTCCCTTCTCCAGGGGATCTTCTGAACCCAGAGATTGAACCCAGGTCTCCCAAATTGCAGACAGATTTTTTACCAGCTGAGCCACCAGGGAAGCCCATGGCCTGACCAAATAAATAAATATATATATATATTTTAAATGCTGATACAAACCTGTTAAATAAATTTTCTGACTCAGAACATGTGGCTTGAAAAATACTATGGTAAGTGCTGTATGAAAAATTTTTTTGAAAAACCTCAACAATAAAGAAGTGCATTGAAAGTCTCAAAAACAATGGGTGGATTATACGGAACAGTTCCTAAATCCACTTGAGCATCTATAGCCTCTCGTGGATTGGAGAAGGAAATGGCAACCCACTCCGGTGTTCTTGCCTGGAGAATCCCAGGGATGGGGAAGCCTGGTGGGCTGCCGTCTGTGGGGTCACACAGAGTCGGACACGACTGAAGTGACTTAGCAGCAGCAGCAGCAGCAGCCTCTCGTGGAATGGACACTGATTTGGGAAATCTTATCCTCTAGTGTTAAGACCTTAAGGGCAGAGACAAATTGGGGGTTAATTGACTTTATATTTTGTGCATTCTTAGTCACACAGTCTCTCCTGACTCTGTGACTCCCTGGACTGTAGCCTGCCAGGCTCCTGTGCCCATGGGATTTTCCAGGCAAGAATACTGGAGTGGGTTGCCATGATCTCCTCTAGGAGATCTTCACGATCCAGGGATCAAACCCACGTCTCCTGCATGGCAGGTGGATTCGCCATCTCTATGCATGAACATTTGTGTCACATTTTAAAATTACTGATTGAAGGAGAGTCCCTTCCAGAGAAGGGGAGCACCCAGGACCCCGAGCTCTGGCCTGGGGAGAGGTATTCCAGGTACCTAGGCTGGGCGAGCAGCGACTTTTCTGCCTCTCTAAATCCATCTCCCCTTGGACTTCCCTGACAGTGCAGCAGATGGTAGTTCATCCGACAATGCAGGGGATGGGGGTTCGAAGACTCCACGTGCTTCAAAGCAATTAGGCCCGTGGGCTGCAACTACCGAGCCTCAGAACGGCAGCTACTGAAGCCCACATGCGTAGAGTTTGTGCTCCCCAACAAGAGAAGCCCACACACCACAAGAGTGGCCCCCTACTCGCCACAACTAGAGAAAAGTCAGCACAAAGCATTGAAGACACAGCGCAGCCAAAAATAAAGCAATAAATAAAATTATTTAACCCTCACCTTGAAACACTGAGAAGTATAGAAACTGACTCTAAGAATGAATGATTCCATAATGGGTAAATAAGCAAATAATAAAACAAGTTTAAGAACTCAGACACATGGGGCCAAGCATCTAAACAAATCTGAGTGATGCTTATTTTTGTGGCCAGCAGACATTTGGAAATTAAAAAAGAAGGAGATCAATCCTGGAATTTCTTTAGAAGGAATGATGCTAAAGCTGAAACTCCAGTATTTTGGCCACCTCATGCGAAGAGTTGACTCATTGGAGAAGACTCTGATGCTGGGAGGGATTGAGGGCAGGAGGAGAAGGGGACGACAGAGGATGAGATGGCTGGATGGCATCACTGACTCGATGGATGCGAGTCTGAGTGACCTCCGGGAGCTGGTGATGGACAGGGAGGCCTGGCGTGCTGCGGTTCATGGGGTCGCAAAGAGTCGGACACGACTGAGCGACTGATCTGATCTGACTTTTAGAATAGAGTTGAACTTCAGCTTGACACACCTTCTTCAGGGTAACTGTGAGTATTTTTTCATAACAACAGGATTAGAGTCAAATCTTAATTCCTGGTTCTATTAAGGCTGATCTCTCACTTTCACTTTTCACTTTCATGCATTGGAGAAGGAAATGGCAACCCACTCCAGTGTTCTTGCCTGGAGAATCCCAGGGACAGGGGAGCCTGGTGAGCTTCCATCTATGGGGTCGCACAGAGTCGGACACGACTGAAGCGACTTAGCAGCAGTAGCAGCTACTTTCTTCTAATTAAGGTAATTGCCCTTAAGTACTATCTCTGCAGGAAATTGGGGGGGGGGCGGTGCAGAATTTAAAGCTGCAGGGTCCAGTATGGTAGCCACAATCCCCGTGGGGCTATTTAAATTAATTTAAATGAAATAAACCTTAACATTCAGTTCTTCAATTATACTAGACACATTTCAAGGATTCACCAGCGACATGGGGCTCTTGGCTACCATGTTGGGCAGACTATAGAACATTTCCATCATTGTGGGAAGTTTTATTGGACAGCACTGATCTAGAGAAAGGCCATTCGCAGATGTTAAAAAGAAAATTATTCATTTCTCCCTTCATAAAGAGTTCCGAGTGCTACCTAATGGAGCTGGCATGACTTAAAATACTGTGAGGTCGACTGTGAGGCTACTGCCAAAGATTTCATTATTATTTCAAAGTATCATTCCAATTGGCCAAATATCTCTTTGCATTAAGATTTTCCATTTCCACAAGTTATCTTTCAAAATTCATACATGCCAGGAAATGATATTTGGTGATAATAATTGTTAAAGTTCTGCTAATTTATGAGCTAGTGCTAGGAACAAATTATGAAGGAAAAAAATAAAGCCATAAAGATACATGGCACCATTAGCTCTCAGAATAAAAGTTTATAGTTAAAACAAGTAGGGATGCCCTTAGGATAAAAAAAATATTTATTACACACATGGGTCTGTTTCTAGCCTTTTCATGAATTTAGACTCAGATTCTGTAACATTTGGTTTTTGCATCACATGTTGCGGACTTTAGCTCATATATCATTTGAGCTTCACAGCACCTAATCAGCACTCTAGTGTGGATTCTGAATGTTGTAGATTCTTCTTCTGAAGGGGAAAACAGAGGTCATGCATTATCTTGTCAGTGTCTGTCTTGCTTAGTCAGTTACTGAACTGATTGATCCCAAAAGGCCAGATTACGCTGAAACCAAATGGCTAGGATTGCAGGGGCCAGCTAGCTTTTCGTCCTTCATGTCTCCAGGCTGCCCTGCTAATCTGGCCACTGTACCGCACAGGTACGCCTAGGTCACAGGGAAAACAAAGCAGAAAGACACACAGGAGTGTCAAGTCCAGTGCCATCACTCTTGATGATCACAAGCAGATAAAATGAGTATAAGAAAACCCTGCAAGGTCATCGTAAGCATGCCCGTGGTAGTTCTAGAACAAAGCCTAAATGTAAGGCATTACTATGTTCATGCACACACACACACAAAAAAATGACTCCACAGAGTAACCTATCTTCCCCACAAAGCAACTGGTGAAAGGCATTTGATGAGAAATACATGAGTTAAACAACTGCTATAAAGACACTTTAAAGTCAGTTTAAATAATCCAAACAAATTGCCTTCAGCTAAATGGCAGGTTATAATAAACATGTGTTTCCCAAATACTTTAATATGTTTATTCAATGTCATAACATCTACCAACTGTCATTATTGTTAGCAAAACTTCTTTATCCTTTTATTTACCATGTCTAGTTTATGAACTTCCAACCTGGGGAGCTTGCAAAATATTTATTAAATACTGTCTAAATAAAAACCACCATTAAAATTCTTATGCTTATGCTTCGAAGATTAAACTCACATTTCTAGCTCATTAAGAGATGGTAGCTATAGTTAATCTTTGAAACATGGTGTTTCAGGGACACACAGAAGAGAAAGTTTGGGATTTAATGCACAAGAGCTGAAATTGTAAAATTCTTTGATCTGCAAATATCATATTTTTTATGATTAAAAAAACTAACAATTTTTCCTTGAAAACTTTAAGTAGGTCAACTTATTAACTGTTGCCATGGAGTTTATACATTCACATTTGCCTATCCTTTTGATGAACTGCAGCCCAGGATGGAGTTACAGCCCTGCATTATTAAAAAATCTGCCTTTGATTCAAGCACAGAAACGGAGAAGCAGAAATTAATATTATGGTTTAGGCTGTGTTATTGTAATTGATTCAAGAACTTAAAAAAAAAACACACACAACATATTATTAGTATATTTGGTTGCCTAACAGGACCTCTCCTGGTCTCCCACAGGAAGTGGGAACCGGTTCACTCCAGGAGAAGGGTTTCCATCCCAACTGGGCTGTGTTCTCACATTTGTAGTCAAAATCCTGGCTCGACCGGGAGACAGTCTGGTTGGAAAAAAAACCTGACCAAAAAAAAAAAAAAAAAAATCGGGGAAGTGTTGGGAATATAATCAAGTGCTGTGGACATAGGGGTGGACGGAGGAGAGGGATGAGTAGAGAAAGGGAATATGAATTTAGAATGTGAAAATAACCCTCTGGTTCTCCGTTGGATTCGTTTAAGGAGGAGAGAGAATCGCAACGGCTCTCTCCATAATCCACAGCTAATCACTCTTTTATTGCAGCGAATGATCAGACAGTCTCGGTCGTCACCCACTCACCGGCGTCTCACCGGAGAAACCGAAAATCCCATTTCTTTCTCAGGGCGCACCCGGGGAAGGTCGGCGAGGCTGTTGGTTTTCGAGTGGAGGGCTGCGCACAGGGCAAGGCAACTTAGAGCCCCTGCCCGGCTCCCCGCGCCAGCCCGCCGCGGCGAACGGGAAAGTGAAGAACGGCGCGCGGCGCCGAGACCCGGGAGGCCGAACTTGGGGTCGCTTCCCCCCCGCGTGCCCCCGACCACCGCCGAAGGCCTGGGCACCCGATGGGGCGGCGGGCGGGGACACCTGTCAAAGGAACCGGACCCGAGCCGCAGCCGGCGGGCGGCGCCGGGGCCCGGCGGACGGCACTGCGGCGGCGGGGGCCGGGAGCGCCGGCGGCCACCGCGCCTCGCTCGGGGCGTGCGCCCGCGGGGGATCGGGGGGCGGCCTCGCGCCCAAGGCGCTCCGGGGAGGGGGCTTAGCCGAGCAGGGCCCCGCGGCCGGGAGGACCCCGCCGCCCTAGCCCCTCTGCGGCGCCCGCCGCTCCCGGGGTCTCCGCCTCGGGGCTGGGCGCGGAGCCGAGCACGATGACCCCGGGCTGCCCGGCGGTCCCGCGCGGAGGAGGGGGCGCCGCGCCTACCTGCTCCCGGTGCGGCGGGGCCGCGGTCGCCTGGCGGGGCCGTGACCTGCGGCGGAGGCAGCAGCAGTCGCGGCGAGGAGGGCGCTTCCTTCAGGAAGGGGTGGGATCTGCCCGCCCGCCCGCCGCGCCGCACCGCGGCCCGCCCCCGACTTATTCTGGGGTCCCGGCTGCCTGGCCACCGGGAGAGACTCCCCCCTCCTCACCCCCCGCTCTCCCCACCCCGTGGTCTCAGACCGCCACCACCCCTCGGGGCCCCGCGTAGTTACCCGGGGCTGGAGCCCAGCGGCGCCGGTGGGACCGCTTCTTTCGCCTTTGTGGACGCGATCGCCTGGCGCTCGCCGCTCACCCAACAAAAGGGAGGACGGAATCTGGGATCCTCCGCCTGGCGGTTATTTATTCCTGACCTGTTGTAACCTTCTGGCCGGCTCCCTTCGGTCCACACACCTAGGGCTTTTGCACAGAGCAGCTAAAATTCATTTTCGTGCCCATCGGCTGAATGCAGTTCGCCGCCGCTCGGCGCTCTCCCGCGGTTTTCTTTCATCGGGAAGAACAAACACAGGGCCAACTTCTGACCCTGGCGATGAGCGGCACTTCCAAGGCCGCCCTCCCAGCGACAGCTTGCTGTCTTGCTCCCAGAGTCTCGTCTCTTTGAAAACTGTCTTCATCGGTATTTGAATAGCTTTCCTCACCCGGGATCGCAGCCTATCAAGGCACCATGTCGGTGACCTCTGGCAGCGGCGTGGATCAACTATTTTTATCAGACGCTCACGGGTTAACTTCTTTTGCAAAGGCATCCTTCCGGTGCTCCCACAAGAGAACCCCCTTTATTAATCTGCCTAGGCTGACCTCCGTTCTTTTGAGGGGGGAGGGGGTCTCCCCAGGCGCTCCCTACCACACCTGCGTCTTCTCTGCTGCCTCTCAAAGCACATAGTTCAAATCCTCCAGTTCAACCTTCCAGAACTGTTCCTTCCCCATGATATACTATTCCCCCACAATACACCATTATCCGTGTATTGATTTGTTTTTGCTGGTTTCTCCTGGCTACTAAACTGTGAGCTTCTTGAGGCCAGGAACCTGCCCTGTTCTCTCTCCCTTCCCTTAAGGTTAAAACATCTGGTTAAAACAGCCAAACCAGAAACTTGAAATCCTCTGCTGCATTTTGTAAGGCTGGGTCTGCCCATTTTTCTGAGGAGAGTGATTGTAGCTTTCATCAACTCCTCAGTGATCTCTCTCCAGAGTTCAAAATTGCTTGAGGCCAGTTCCTGAATGAACCCCAGCTCTGAAGGGAGGACCTTCCCCCAATTTCAACTCTCCTAATGCCAATCATTTCTCTCTGGGATAACTGAAGGAACCATCTAGTTACACTTGATTCCAGTCTCTTCTTTGAAAACTTCTAAATTCATCCAAACAGTTCGTGGTCCCTTTCAACATTGTCTGCACATTTGAATCACTATTGGGAACTGTAAAAAATAGAAACACCTTGATCTACCTCAGACCCCCCAAAGTCTGAACCTGGGGTGGGGAATGTTGAGCAGAGAAGAGCAAATTCAGCAAGGCTATGTTTTTTTAAAAAAGAGCCAAAGGTGATTCTGACATGCCCAAGACTAAATTATTGCCTTTCTTTGAAGGGTTCCCTATTTGTAAAATGTCCTGACTTTTCGTTGTCTTTATGGAAGGATTGAGAACCTTGCACTACATTAAAGTTATTTGAACATTTTCATTTTCACTTAAGCCAGGCCCACTTGTGCTTAAGCAGAGAAGAGCAAATTCAGCAAGGCTATGTTTTTTAAAAAAGAGCCAAAGGTGATTCTGACATGCCCAAGACTAAATTATTGCCTTTCTTTGAAGGGTTCCCTATTTGTAAAATGTCCTGACTTTTCGTTGTCTTTATGGAAGGATTGAGAACCCTTGCACTACATTAAAGTTATTTGAACATTTTCATTTTCACTTAAAGCCAGGCCCACTTGTGCTTAAGAAACAAACTTGAATTTGTGGCATCAGGCTCAGCGCCATTTGTCAGCAGCACTAAATCATTGCCAGTTTCACCTCTAAAACGTCCATCCAAATGTTAACTCAAAGAGTGGAATAAATTACCTTCCAGACTGGGATATTGACAGCTGAAATATTATGTTAAGATGCTGGCTATGAAGGAGAGTTGATTGTTATAAGCATATTCCATTAATGTCACGAGAGTTCTAGTGACGCTTCAAAAGAACCGAAGACAAACAAAATAGAAGTTTATCCATGCTTTGATCTTTCTTTTATTGGTCTTGGTATTTCACCTGTGAAAAATTCATCCACAATGTACTCAATATAATCTAGATATATTAAATCATCTATGGGTATACAAGTAAAAATCTATCCTGGAGCTGGTCCTCTTCTTTAAAAATGTATTTAAAGATCCATCCTTGGGACTTCCCTGGTGGTCCAGTGGTTAAGGCGGTCCTTCCAATGCAGAGGACGTGAGTTTGATCCCTGGTTGGCAAACCAAGATCCCATGTTACCTCATGGCAATTAAGCCCATGCTCCACACAAGAGAAGCCCACATGCCACAACAAAGATCCAGTGCAGCTAGGAAAAAAAAAAAAAATCAAGCCTGTATTCTTTTTTTTTTTTTTTTAAGTTTCTTTAGTTGTTAATTAATTAATTTTATTTTTGTTTATGTATTTTTGGTTGTGCTGGGTCTTTGTTGCTACAAGCGTGCTTTTTCTAGTTGCAGTGAGCCGGAGCTACTCTGTCGCCTCACAGGCTTCTCACTGTGGTGGCTTCTATTGCAGAACGCAGGCTCTAGGCTCATGGACTTCAGTAGTTGCGGTCTGAGGGCTTAGTAGTTACAGCACACAGGCTTTAGGTGCCCGCAGCATGTGGAATCTTCCCAGATCAGGGATCGAACCCATGCCCCCTGCATTGGTAGGCAGATTCATATCCACTGTACCACCAGGGTAGTCCCATCCTGTATTCTAACACTGTCTGTTGACAACAGAGCAAACAGGGCTTAAGACCCAGGAATTAGAGGCCAGCTTAAACTTGGTGAGTAAGACGGTGATTGGTACTGAGGGACAGGATCATATCCCAGGGCCACATGGTGCTCTACCAGTCCACTGACCTGACTCACAGCACAGGCATCCGGCATCTGAGCAGGGGTGGTGGCTTTCCATATAAGAGAACTTGTTATCTAACTGAAACAACTACAGAACATTTAGGGGGGAAAAAATTCTATATTCTCATTTCCTTTCTCTCACCAGCCAATTTATTGTTGTTTAAGATTCAGATCATTTTCTTTATTCAGTTGGCAAAACAGACTTGAAACATACAACTCATAAATAACACTCCCAGGATTCTGGGAGTCCTGCTGCTGGTTCAATTGCAGTGAATCTCGTTATAATAATAATCTCTGTATAACAAAATCATTGCCAAGCCTTATCTGGCCGCTGATCATTCAGGTCATCTTTGGTGAAAAACACCACCATACAAAGTTCATTGAAATGGTATTTGATCTTTACCAACATCTACTCTGGCCACCTGATAGGAAGACTCGACTCATTGGAAAAGACCCTGATGCTGGGAAAGATTGAGGGCAACAGGAGAACGGGGTGACAGAGAATGAGATGTTTGGATGGCATCGTTGACTCAATGGATATGAGTTTGGGCAAACTCCAGAAGCTAGAGAAGGACAGGGAAGCTGTACTCCATGGCCAACAGGTCACAAAGAGTTGGACATGACAGAGACTGAACAACAAAAACAACCTATTAAAGAAAGTTTCATGAGGTAATTGGAAAGCCAGTGAGAAAACATTGGGTGACAGAATGTTAAATGCGAGCTATTATTTCCACTTGGACAGTGACCCCAAATAATAGTTGCCAACCACTGTCACATTCCAGACAAGGTGCAGAACCACCAAGTAGGGCTTAGAAGCAGTATTCCCTTAACCTCTCACTCACCTTGAAGGTATACAAGGGTTGAGGTTGCAGCTGCTGAAGAAGGGTTTCTGTGGAAGGAGTTGTTAAGTGTCCCAAGCAGCCCTCCTGTGCAGCTGCTAGCGGGAGGGCAAAGAGGGCTCTTCTCTCACCTTGAGACTGATGAGAGGGACTGAGAGCTTGAGATGTGATGCCTGCAATTTGGGGAACGCCGTGGACCGTTGTCTGGCTCATGCCTGAGAAATCTAAAGGGCCAGCATTGGCAAAAGTGGTCTGAACACAGGGTAGGGACTCAGGTAAGGGAAGTAATTTCCACCCACGGAAGACAAGTCTAAGATAGTGAGACAGACAGTGTGGGCTTGACTTTGATCAAGAGGACTGCTTGGAAGGGCAAAGAGACCTCAGCAGAAAGAAGCCAGAGGTTTGCCTCCGGAAGTCTACAGCCCAGGTGAAAGAATCTCAGGCAACCAGTCAGAAGCAAAATGAACTTGCCTGTGCCAAGGAAATGAGTGGTGAGAGGCTGCCCACTAGGGTGGTGGTGGTGAGGGTGGTTCTGACAAACGCAGGAAAGCACGGATGAGAGACAGTGTCACCTCCGCGGCCAGAGGAAGCTCTGCCCACCTGGAGCCAGCTTTCTGCTTCCTTAGCTCTCTCTCTTCCCCACTTTCCTCCTGGAGGAGTCAGACAGCCTCCCTCAGGTGCAGGAAGGGGAGAAACCAGGTTTGAGAAATAGAGATAGAGCCTACCATTACTCCCCTTGGCCACAAAAGTGTGGGGTTTTTATCATTACTCTATACCGGACATATTAATTACTAATATAAGACTATTTTTAAAACAACATATGCAATCTGTTTTAGCAGCTAATGACTTTTTAAAAAATATATGTATTCATTTGGCTGCATCAGATCTTGGTTGTAGCACACAGGATCCTTGTTGGACTCTCCAGTTGTGCCACATGGATTCCAGAACTTAGTTTCCCGACCAGGGATAGAACCTGCATTCCTGCATTGGAAGGCAAATTCTTAACCACTGGACCACTGGACCACCAGGGAAGTCCTGGTATAAGCCTATTTCCGACTATTAGTAACCAGAGGCCTTTTGTTTTGTGTGTTTTTTAAATTGAAGTATGGTTGGTTTCCCTGATAGCTCAGTTCGTAAAGAATCCTCCTGCAATACAGGAGACCCTGGGTCGATTCCTGGGTTGGGAAGGTCTGCTGGAGAAGGGATAGGCTACCCACTCCAGTATTCTTGGGCTTCCCTTGTGGCTCAGCTGGTAAAGAATCGACCTGCAATGTGGGAGATCTGGGTTCGATCCCTGCGTTGGGAAGACCCCTGGAGAAAGGAACGGCTACCCACTCCAGTATTCAGGTCTGGAGAATTCCATGGACTGTATAGTTCATGGGGTCACAAAGAGCTGGACACGACTGAGCAACTTTCACTCTCAGTCATAGTTGATTTACAGTGTTTCAGGTGTACAGCAAAATAATTCAGTTATACATATTTATGAATATTTTCCAGATTCTTTTCCATTGTAGGTTGTTATAAGTTAATGAATACGGTTCCCTGTGCTATACAGTAATCCTTGTTGGTTATCGATGTTATATCTAGCAGTGTGTATATGTCAATCCCAAACTCCTAATTTATCCCTCTCCTCCCCCTTTACCCTTTGGTGACCATGAGATTGTTCTCTATGTTTGTGAATCTCTTTGTGTTTTATAAGTCTTTTTATATCATTTTTTAAAGGTTCTACATATGACTGATATCATATGATTGATTATTTGTCTTTTTCAGAGGCTTTTTTTTCCTTAAATTTATTTTTTAATTGAGACTGACCCCAAAGTCACCAGACCTACACATTAATTTATATAAGGGGCAGGAAAACAACCAGCCCCACAGAGCAGGTTTGAGCAGGCATGATAGAAGGGCGTTGAGCTGTTTTCTGATTATACCATGAGTCCCGCTGGGTCAATATATCAGCTATATATTCAAATATAATGTGTTCCTTATTATGCCTTAAAACCTCTGGGAATGTCTCAAGTGGCCATCTTATCTGAATTACAAATAACTTATATGTGTCAAGAAATTCCCTTCATGTATAATAAATTATAGTTAAGCTTTCCAACGAGAAAGAATTAAGGATACTGGATTAAAAGATCCAAATGGATCTAAATGTTGGTTTAACCTTTGCTGTGGTTTCCTCTTCGAGGGACCTGGGGTCAAATTTGATAAAAGGTCTCTTTCAGTCAGGAAAGTCTAGGTTTTGAAAAGGCTATGGCCACATACAGCATGCCCTAGATCAGGGACCAATTAACTCTTCGGGAGATTTTCTTAGTGGTCCTGTGGTTAAGAAAACCCCCTCTGCCCCAATGCAGGGGACGCGAGGTCAATCCCTGGTTGGGGAACTGAAATCCCACATGCTGTGGGGGAACTAAGATTTGGGCACCACAACTAGAGAGAAGCCTGTGCACTGTAACTAAGACCCAATGCAGCAAAATAAATATTGTTTTAAAAATGAATTCTTTGGGTTCTGTTCCACTAGTCCAGCAGCCCTCAGGCCAGCATATCTTGTGCTAGAGGACTGCAATGCTTTGGAGTAAGGAGGGAGAGACATTTCTGAAATGCAGACAAGCACAGGGATCAACGTGTGGCTGAGGTTGCCGTGATTACCTTGGTGATGGTTTCCATACCATGTGGTTGGCAGCGGTGATCTGGGAATCCCCGAGCACTTTTCTGTATTCTCTTGAGTGCGAGGTATTATCATCTTGCTCTCTCCTCCTCCACTGGGAAAGTAGAGTTGCAAAAAGATCTGTGGCTGGTGTTCAGAGGAAGAACCTCAAATAAACACCAGATTTGGCGTCCTGAAATTCACCCCATTTCCCCCATTTGAACTATGAGACTGTCCTTCACTATGAGAGAATCAGCCGAAAGAGTGTGAACAATTTTTGTTTCAATTCATCTTCTCTCTTTAGACCTTTTGCCAACACACATTGTGTTTGTGAAAGGCATCCATTATTTATTTGATTAAAAAAAAAAGAACCAAAAAACCCTTCCTCATAAATATTAATCATATGACAGTATGATATTCCTTTTGTCACGAGTGACTATTTTTGATCACTTGTATTCAGTCTTTTAAATTTCCAGCTAGGAGATGTTGCTTCAGTCCCACTGTTCTGTTGTCCGCCTCGGCTGCTGCCCCAGCCTCTACCCTGAGACCTTGCTTTGACCAGTAACTAAAGAGTTAACACAGATGGAGGAGAGGGCCTCCATGTGGTGTCTGGACAGTTGGGGTCCACCCTGCCCTCATCGTTAAGTATTTAAAATTTCACCCCTGGGATGAAGTCTCAACTTCTCTTCACCAAAAACCATCTTTTTATTTTCTATAATACTTCTTGTCGTTTTCTCTTAAAAAGGAAAATCCTCACTTTATTTCCAAGCCTAGCTCTACCATTGGTTATTCTTTATTCTACTTCCAAGACTTTCTTAAGGGTATCTAACCTCTCCCTCTCAAATGGCTCATTCTCTTCATCTATCAATGTGGACATATTTCACATTAAATATGCACAGTTTTTTAAACATTATTTACTGTTAATTGAAACATGGAAAAACAGACTAGTTCCAAATAGGAAAAGGAGTTTGTCAAGGCTGTATATTATCACCCTGCTTATTTAAATTACATGCAGAGTACATCATGAGAAACACTGGACTGGCAGAAGCACAAGCTGGAATCAAGATTGCCGGGAGAAATATCAATAACTTCAGATATGCAGATGACACCACTCTTATGTCGGAAAGTTAAGAGGAACTAAAAAGCCTCTTGATGAAAGTGAAAGAGGAGAGTGAAAAAGTTGGCTTAAAGCTCAATATTCAGAAAACTAAGATAATGGCATCTGGTCCCATCACTTCATGGGAAATAGGTGGGGAAACAGTGGAAACAGTGTCAGACTTTTTTGGGCTCCAAAACAGTGCAGGTGGTGACTGCAGCCATGAAATTAAAAGATGCTTACTCCTTGAAAGGAAAGTTATGACCAACCTAGGCAGCATATTGAAAAGCAGAGACATTACTTTGCCAACAAAGGTCCGTCAAGTCAAGGCTATGGTTTTTCCAGAAGTCACGTATGGATATGAGAGTTGGACTGTTAAGAAGGCTGAGCACCGAAGAACTGATGCTTTTGAATTGTGATGTTGGAGAAGACTCTTGCAAGTCCCTTGGACTGCAAGGAGATCCAACCAGTCCATTCTAAAGGAGATCAGTCCTGAGTATTCTTTGGAAGGAATGATGCTAAAGCTGAAACTCCAGTACTTTGGCCACCTGATGCGAAGAGTTGACTCATTGGAAAAGACTCTGATGCTGGGAAAGATTGGGGACAGGAGGAGAAGGGGACGACAGAGGATGAGATGACTGGATGGCATCACTGACTCGATGGATGTGAGTTTGAGTGAACTCCGGGAGTTGGTGATGGACAGGGAGGCCTGGAGTGCTGCAATTCATGAGGTCGCAAAGAGTCGGACACGACTGAGCGACTAAACTGAACTAAACTGAACTGAACTGAACTGAAGCATAGTTGCTTTACAATATTGTGTTGGTTTCTGCCATACATCAACATGAATCAGCTATAGATACACATATGTCCCCTCCCTCTTGGACCTCCCTCTACAATTTTCATTTTTAAAAAAGATCCAAAAATAAGTAATAATAAAGCTGAAAAATATGTAAAAACCACTCAGTGTTCCTATTCAGATCAGATCAGTCGCTCAGTCATGTCCGACTCTTTGCGACCCCATGAATTGCAGCACACCAGGCCTCCCTGTCCATCACCAACTCCTGGAGGTCACTGAGACTCACATCCATCAAGTCATTGATGCCATCCAGCCATCTCATCCTCTGTCGTCCCCTTCTCCTCCTGCCCCCAATCCCTCCCAGCATCAGAGTCTTCTCCAATGAGTCAACTCTTTGCATCAGGTGGCCAAAATATTGGAGTTTCAGCCTTAACATCAGTCCTTCCAGTGAACACCCAGGATTGATTTCCTTTAGGATGGACTGGTTGGATCCCCTTGCAGTCCAAGGGACTCTCAAGAGTCTTCTCCAACACCACAGTTCAAAAGCATCAATTCTTCGGCGCTCAGCTTTCTTTATAGTTCAACTCTCACATCCCTACATGACGATTGGAAAAACCATAGCCTTGACTAGACAGACCTTTGTTGACAAAGTAATGTCTCTGCTTTTTAATGTGCTGTCTAGGTTGGTCATAACTTTCCTTCTAAGGAGTAAGAATAGAGTTAATAAGACTGGTGTCAGAGGACTATTTAATGTGTGGAAAACCCACATGTCTGGTATCAAAAGTGAAATAGTGCGTAAGAGTATTGAGAGTACAGGGGACATACCAAGAGGGGAAAGGGTGTGGATGAATTGGGAGATTGGGACTGACATATATACACGATTGATACTGTGTATAAAATAGATGATTAATTAAGAATCTACTGTATAGCAGAGGGAATTTTACTCAATACTCTGTGGTGACTTAAATGGGAAGGAAATCCAAAATGAGAGGGGATGTATGTATACATGTAACTGATTCACTCTACTATAAGCAGAAACTAACACAACATTGTAAAGAAACTAAACTAATAAAAATTAATTTTAAAAAAAGAAAGTCCTCCCTCCCCTCTTCAGATGCCCACTTCAAGCCCAGGTTATTATCAGTGCTTCTCACCAATAAACTATAGATTGGAGATTCCAGTGACCCCCGCCTCAGTTTCAGTTAATTTGCTAGAGCTGTTCATTGAACTCAGGAGAAGAGTTTACTTACTAGATTATTAGTTATTATGAAAGTGTTAGTTGTGTCCGATTCTTTGTAACCCCATGGACTCTCAGGCTCCTCTGTCCATAGGATTCTCCAGGCAAAAATACTGCACTGGGTAGCCATTCCTTTCTCCAGGAGATCTTCCCAACCCAGGGAATGAACCCAGGTCTTCCACATTGCAGGGATATTCTTCATCATCTGAGCCAACAATTGTTGTTGTTCATTCCCTCAGTCATGTCCGACTCTTTGCGACTCCATAGACTGCAGCTAGTCAGGCCTCCCTGTCCACGATGTCTCAGAGTTTGCTCAAGCTCATGTCCATTGAGTTGATGATGCCATTCAACTCTGTCATCCCTTTCTTGTCCTGCCCTCAATCTTTCCCAGCATCAGGATCTTTTCCAGTGATTCAGCTCTCCGAATCAGGTAGCCAAAGTGTTGGAGCTTGAGCTTCAGCATCAGTCCTTCCAATGAATATTCAGGGTTGATTTCCTTTAGGATTGACTGGTTTGATCTCCTTGCTGTCCAAGGGACTTTTAAAAGTCTTTTCTAGCACTGCAGTTCAAAAACCAATTTTTTTGTGCTCAGCCTTTTTCATGGTTCAACTCTCACATCATACATGACTACTGGAAAAACCACAGCTTTGACTAGATGGACTTTGGTTGGCAAAGTGTTGTCTCTACTTCTTAATACGCTGTCTGGGTTTATCATAACTTTTCTTCCAAGGAGCAAGCATCTTTTAATTTCATGGCTGCCATCACTGTCTGCAGTGATTTTGGAGCCCAAGAAAATAAAGTCTGTCACTGTTTCCATTGTTTCCCCATCTATTTGCCATGAAGTGATGGGACCAGATGCCATGATCTTCATTTTTTTGATTGTTGAGTGTTAAGCCAGATTTTTCACTCTCCTCTTTCACTTTCATCAAGAGGCTCTTTAGTTCCTCTTCACTTTCTGCCATTAGGGTGGTATCATCTACATAGCTGAGGTTATTGATATTTCTCCTGGCAATCTTGATTCCAACTTTTGCTTCATCCAGCCTGGCATTTCATATAATGTACTCTGCATAGAAGTTAAATAAGCAGGATAACAATATGCAGCCTTGACGTAATCCTTTCCCAATTTTGAACCAGTCTGTGAGCCACCAGGGACGGATATAATTCAGAAATAGCCATAGGGAAGAGACAAATAGAGGAAGATGTATGGGAAGGAAAATGGAGCTTCTGAACACTGTTCTTTACGCTTCATTACATAGACGTGATTGATATATCACTGGCCATTGGTGGCTGATTGAATTTTCTTCTTCCATTTTTTTCTAATGCTTTTACTGTTTTGTTTCTTACTGTTGGCTTTCTGATACACTTGGAATTTCTTACTTATGTTGCAATGTCCAGGGATCTAACTTGATCACTTTCCAGTTCAATTGATAATTATGTCAATACTTTTCATTAAATAAGCTGCCATCAAATTGCGGCATTTGTCATGGGACCAATTTTAAAACCAGTTTGGATTTATTTCTGCATTCTTTGTGCCAGCATCATTCTATTTTTGATCATTTTAATAAAGTAAAGCAAATTCTCCTTTGCTGTCTTCTTTTGCATAAGTTCTGTCCTCATAATTAGACATTTATTTTGTCATATTGTAGTGAACATTGTTGGTTGCCTTCTCAGCTTTCCATACATCACTCTCCCACTGGGACGCAGCCATGCAGTTTGGATGGATTGATCCACTCTTGGCCATGAGGGTGGCCTCAGTTGTTCTGGGGCATCAGTTTAATCCTGTTTCTCTGGCTCTGGGTCATGAATTCGTTCATGGAAGAATGAGAGCTGTATTGGTCTAATCAGAGTGAAACTTTGGACTTTTCACTAAATGCTGGGAGAAATAGCAACTAGCCTTAGTAGCAGCAGTCTTGCAACCATAAAGATAAACTAGTCTGAGAATGATGCCAGCACACAGAGGAGGACAAGGCCAAGATAATCATAAAGAAATAAAACTGGGGTCTAATGAAAGTGTGCCTGTAGTCTGCACTACCTCTGGAATTTTCAGCTGTATAAACCACCGAATTCCCTTTTTTTTATGTTCATGAGAATCAGCTTTTCTGTTACTCTCAATGGAAAGCCCCCTAACTAATACACATATGGGCTTTACAAGAATTTTCTTTTTAAAAACTGAAATGAAAATGATCTTTTATTGTCCCCAAACCCTTCAATCTTCCTCTTGGATACAAGACTAGATTCCATCTGTTTAGCATGGGCTTTCAGCCTCACTGCAATCTGATTCTATCCCACTTCCCAGGCTTCTTTCCCATATTGCCGTCTCTCCCCAAACCCCCACCACCTAAATCTCGAATTTATCACCCAATTGGCACTCTTGTTGGTTCAGCCTCCTATGAAAGGTGTATCCACATTTTGACATACAGTCTCCAAATATGTATTGAGTGTCTAGTCCTATGGGGATGGCCTGTGTGAGGTGTTGGAGACACAGGCCTGAGTGAGATATGAATGCTGCCTTGTGGGGGCGGGGGGTTGGACTCACATGCAGATGGTTTTCACACAATGTGCTAAAGACTCTTGTAGATACCTTCAGTAGACCTCATGTATGGTAGTGATGAATAAGTATTTGTTAAACAAAATAGGATTTAAGGCCATGTTAACTAACACAAACATGGATTCTAGATCCCTAAAATAAGATGTATGTATGTCAAGATAAAATCTGCAAAGAAAAACCAAGTAAACATAGGAAATGAATAGGACCCTTTACAAAGTATGGTCATTTACAAGTCTTTTCTTGTGATGTTTTTGTCTGGTTTTGATGTTAGGATAATCTGGCCTCAAGAAAGGCAAGTTGAATATGACAGAAACCAGTACAATATTGTGAAGCAATCATCTTCCAATTAAAAATAAATAAATTTTTTAAAAATTAAAAAAAAAAACCATTGACCTAAAATATTTTCCCAGGAGATAGTCCTCATCATCTGATATGATCACACACCCTTAAACATATTTAATAGCACATTTCAATAACACCAAACTTTGAATCTTGTGACACCATGGTGAACTCTCAGTGCTAAAGTAGTTGTGAAATGTAATAAAAGAATCAAATTTTTTTTTTTTAAAAAAAGGAGAGTTGAGCAAAGTTTTTTGACAGCTTTATGCTGCTAAGTCACTTCAGGTGTCCGACTCTGTGCGACCCCATAGATGGAAGCCCACCAGGTGCCCCCATCCCTGGGATTCTCCAGGCAAGAACACTGGAGTGGCTTGCCATTTCCTTCTCCAATGCATGAAAGTGAAAAGTGAAAGGGAAGTCGTTCAGTCGTGTCCAACTCTTAGTGACCCCATGGACTGCATGCAGTCTACCAGGCTCCTCCGTCCATGGGATTTTCCAGGCAAGAGTACTGGAGTAGGGTGCCATTGACAGCTTTATACTATTCCATAATTAGCCATCACAACTTCCCCTTCTTCCTTTCGGGAATGTGGAAGGCCCCAGACTGTTGAAGATTGTAGTAGGATGAGTAGAACCAACTGATACACAGGAGAAAGTATGCCTCAGGCACATGCATTCAGAGTAGAGTGTGGCCCAGTGGAAGGGGGGCCTCTGCTTTGTTCACCTTACTAACCTCAGGCACCCGATACACCCCAGTGCACAGCTCCTGATATATAAAGCAGGCACCCAGGTATTGCTCTCCAAATTGCAAAAACACTTCTATCTTCCCCCTCAAAAACCTGGGCCTGTCTCTTGCTAACAAAGCCCTATTTTATCTCCAGGCTATTTGTTTCCTTCTCCAACATTTTTTTCTTATTTTATTTTAATTATTTATTTAGCTGCACAGAGCCTTAGTTGCAGCATGCAGGATCTTTGATCTCCATTGCAGCATGTGGGATCTTTAGTTGCAGCAGGTGGGAGCTAGTTTCCTGACCACGGATCAAACTTGGACCCCCTGCATTGGGAGCATGGTCTTAGCCATTGGACCACCAGTGAAGTCCCACCAAGGGAAGTCTTCCCACCAGGGAAGTCCCCTCCAACATCTTTTCTTGCCCTTTTCTCCTTGAAGGCTGCCTCTATCTTCATTTGAACCATAGCGACCAGTGAAAGAAGCTTTACAGGGCCAGTCTGCACAGAATCTGACCCATCCTGGATTCCAGACTCACGAGGGCCCATCTCCTAGGATGAAGTTA
This sequence comes from Tragelaphus eurycerus, assembly GCA_935064755.1. Taxonomy (NCBI): domain Eukaryota; kingdom Metazoa; phylum Chordata; class Mammalia; order Artiodactyla; family Bovidae; genus Tragelaphus; species Tragelaphus eurycerus. The sequence continues at coordinate 21,475,619 of CAKXYN010000033.1, read as the reverse complement.
CTACCAAAACTTCGACTGTACCTTTCTGGAGAACAGGTTCCTGAGAACCAGACCATGCTGTCTCAGGCCACAGCTACCACTATGTGAATCTGTCAGGTTTTTATATGCAGCTCAGCTCTGCAAATAAATACACACCTAATTATCTCCTTCACCTTTTGCTCCTTTATATGTACTAACTGATCCTGGTGGCTTAGATGGTAAAGAATCCACCTGCAGTGCAGGAGACCACAGTTGGAACCTGGGTCGAGAAGTTCCCCTGGAGAAGGGATAGGCTACCCAGCCCTGGAAAAGGGAGAGGCTACCCACTCCAGTATTCTTGGGCTTCCCCTGGTGGCTCAGATGGTAAAGAATTTGCCTGCAATGTGGGAGACCTGGGTTCAATCCCTGGGTTGGGAAGATCCCCCGGAAAAGGGAACAGCTACCCACACCAGTATTCTTGCATGAAGAATCCCCATGGATGGAGGAGCCCGGCGGGCTATAGTACATGCGGTCGCAGAGTCAGACAGGACTGAGCGACTAAGCATGGCACATGTACTAACTGAAAGGTAGGTATCCAATCTGGCCCTCTGGCAGTCTTGGCTGCTGGCTTCCTTAGGTCCTGTTTCCACAGCACCAGTCTTCCAGGTTCCCCTTAGAGAGCTCAGAGCCTTGGAGAGGCAGGCTGGCCCGATCATTGCCCCAGGAGTGCTGGCTGGACCTCTCCTTGGCTGCCCGTTTTTGTCAACAGTTTCTGTCACTATAGATACAGTACTTGGAAGTAACAGAACTGTCCTTGTTCTAATATCTTCTACAAATTCTTCCCCTCAGCTCTCCTGCTACTTTTAAGTCAATGAGACTAAGTTTAAGTTCAGTTCTCCATGAGCACAACTTAGCAAAAGGCCATTTTGCATTATAAACAGGTATGGGAGTTCTCATCCCCTGTGGCTCAGACAGTAAAGAGTCTGCCTGCACTGCGGGAGACCTGAGTTTGATCCCTGGGTTGCCATGATCCCCTGTAGAAGGGCATGGCAACCCATTCCAGTATTCTTGCCTGGAGAATTCCATGCACAGAGGAGTCTGGCAGGCTGCAGTCCATGGGGTTGCAAAGAGTCAGACATGACTGAGCGACTAACACTTTCACTTTCAGGCTCCCAGTACCTGGTGAGAAGGATGTCCCGGCTGGAGTCAAGCCCCTTCAATTAAACTCCACCCAACAATCTCTTAGTCTAAGTTAGTCTCAGTTCTCGGGCCATCAGCTATTTGTGTCAACTTGAGTCAGCCAAATTCTCTGGGCCTCAGCTGTAAAATTAAAGTCTTATAGACTATGATTGTATTTATTTTTATTAGTTTCATTTAAAACATTTTTGTTTTGTTGTGCAGTTGCTAAGCTGTATCCAACTCTTTGTGACCCCATGAACTGCAGCACACCAGGTTTCCCTGTCCATCACTATCTCCTTGAGTTTGCTCAAACTCAATTCCATCGAGTCAGTGATGCCATCCAACCATCTCATCCTCTATTGTCCCCTTCTCTTCCTGCCCTCAATCTTTCCCAGCATCAGGGTCTTTTCCAATGAGTCGGCATTTCATATCAGGTGGCCAAAGTATTGGAGCTTCAGCTTCAGCATCAGTTCTTCCAGTAAATATTCAGGGTTGATTCCTTTAGGATTGACTGGTTTGATCTCCTTGCTGTCCAATAAAACATTTTTATTGAAGTATAGCTGATTTTCTATATTGTGTTAATTTCTGCTGTACAGCAAAGTGACTCAGAGATATAGATATATATATTCTTTTCCATATTCCTTTCCATTATGCCATTTCACAGGATATTGAATATCGTTCCCTGTGCGATACAGTAGGACTTTATTTTTCTATCCATCCTATATATAATCGTTTGTATCTGTTAATCCCAGATTCCCAGTTCTTCCCTCCCACCTCCCATCCTTTCAGCAACCACAAGTCTGCTCTCTATTATTTAGATTGAAAGTGAGGTCGCTCAGTCGTGTCTGACTCTTATGACTCCATGGACTGTAGCCTACCAGGCTTCTCAGTCCATGGGATTTTCCAGGCAAGAGTACTGGAGTGGGTAGCCATTTTCTTCTCCTGGGGATCTTTCCGACCCAGGGATCGAACCCAGGTCTCCCACGTTGTAGGCAGACGCTTTACCCTCTGAGCCACCAGGGAAGCATTACTTAGATTAGTGTCACCCATTTGGTATGGAGCAGAGGTAAGTCACTGTGGGATCCTTTGTCCTTTGCTATTAATAGATTTACACACATGAAACTTGATTAGAAATAACATCAAGAGCAACTTGGGTGATTAATTAAAGCTTCTAATACTAAAAGGGGAGGGAGCATCGTGGTTGCCAGATGATTTTCAGGCATCCTTTTTGGCAGAAGGGTGGGACCGGCTTGGGTCTTTTTTTAGCTGCAGTTGGTGGAGCCATTCTGTGGTTTTCTTCCTTATCTTTGAATCCTGTGGAGCTCCACCCAAACTATCCTCTTGGGAGTGTAGAGACACTCCTACTTCCTCCCTAATCCCAAAGGTTTCAGACTAGAGCAATGGAACTAATTTCTTGTTTTATAAGAGCAGGCCTGGGATTTCCCTGGTCTAGTGGTTAAGAATCCACCTTCCAATGCAGGGAACTCGGGTTCGATCCCTAGTCCGGGAACTAAAATCCCATGTGCTATTGGGCTACTGAGTTCACATGCCTCAACTAGAGGTCCCCTGGGCCATAACTCCAGAGCTCACGTGCTCTGGAGCCCGGGCACCACAATGAAAGATCCTGTGTGCAGCAAGTAAGAGCCGTCACAGCCAAAAATAAATAAATAGATATTAAAAAGAAAGAAAAAGAGCAGCTCTCACCGTCGTCCTATCATATGTGTATATATGTGTCTGCTTACTGTTTGAAAGTATTAATTAATGCAGCCTTGCCCAGGGTACAGAATTCTTCCCCGTTTGCCGCTGAGAGCCTGTCCCTGCCCTGGGTGGAGACAGGAGTCAACGACTTCTGAAACAGCAAACCAAGATTGCAAATACTTAGTCATTAAGTCTACCTGTGAAACAGAGATTCAAATGCCTCTTTGTGCAGCAAGTTTCCTATCACTACTGTGGGCCTGGGGGCTTCGCTGGTGGCTCAGACAGTAAAGAATCTGGGAGACTCAGGTTCGATCCCTGGGTCGGGAAGGTCCCCTGGAGGAGGGCATGGCTACCCACTCCAGTATTCTTGAGGGGAGAATCCCACAGAGAGAGGAGCCTGGCAGGCTACGTTCGTTGATGGGGTCACAGAGACTTGAACACAGCTGGGTGACTAACACTTTCACTTTATTTTCACAGTGAAATAAAGGCTCCCTGAAAAAGAGGAAGAGGGGCAAGGATAATGAGGACAGAAGATTGTAAGTCTGAGAAACGTCAGTCCTCTTCCAGAGGAAGCCTACTGCTCACCAGCACCAGTGGGTCTCCAAGTCAGCGCCCGGTCGTCTTCCCTGAGCTCCTCCAGTTGCCAGTAATCAGCACACACCCACCCATCTTTCAGCCAGTGATGCTTGCCTCTTCCCTGACCTCCTCATGCATACAACTCCCTCCCTGTTCAACAGCCCTGGACCCTTGTTGGCCACCTGGAAGCAGTACTTAGAGGTGAGGTGGGTCTCTGGATACATCAAGGAGGGATGGTGGATTGCGAGGGCACTCAGCGGCCCCTGACCCAGGTGAGAAAATCTGGAACAGTTTGAAATCCTCCACTGAGGCAGCATAATGGTGGAACACGTGGCTCTTATTACACACACAGTTCCCTGGACTTTTCTCTATTTTCTTTGCCACCATCCTCATTCAATCTATCATCATTTTTCACAACTGGTCTCCCTGAGGCTACTGTTGTCTCCCTTCAACCCACAAAGCAGCTGGAGTGATTAAAAACAAACACATTATCACAGACAGAGAAAACAAACTTATGGTTACCAAAAAGGAAAGGGAGGGGGTGGGGGTGGGGAGGCGAGGAGAGAGGGGTAAATGAGGAATTTGGGATATGTACTACTATGTATAAAACTTCCCAGGTGGTAAAGGATCTGCCTGCAAATGCAGGAGATGCAAGAGACACGGGTTTGATTTCTGAAGTCAGGAAGATCCCCTGGAGAAGGAAATGGCACCCCACTCTAGTATTCACGACTGGAGTCAAGAATCCCATGGACAGAGGAGCCTGGCAGGCTACAGTCCATGGGGTCACAAAGAGTTGGACATGACTGAGCAACTGAGCACAGCACATGTCTAAAACAGATATCAAGCAAGGACTTACTGTATAGCACAGGGAACTCTAGTATCTTTTAATAACCGACGATGGAAAAGAATCTGAAATACTGAATCACTTTGCTGTACACCTACACCTAATTGTAAATCAACTATATTTTAATTTTTAAAAAGTTTACAAAAACACCACATTATACCAACCATTTCTGTCTTTAATGGCTTCTCACTGCACTAAGACTAAAGCTCAAGAACCTTCCACTGCCTACAAGGCATTATGCGGTCTGGGCCCTGGCCTCCTCTTCAGCCTCACCTAAGCCCCATCCCCCTTGCTCATCTTGTCCTAGCCATATTGGGTCTATGAACCAGTTTAGAACAAGCTAAATTCTTTCCTTCCCCAGGACCTGGCACTAAGTGTTCTTACTAGCTGGAAAGTTTTTCTCCTGGATATTCATATGACTACTCATTGTCACCAGTCAGATCTCAGCTCAGTTGCTCCTTCTTGCTCTAAGATAATTGTTTCTTCTAGTCTCTATCTCCTCACTCTGTTTATTTCCTTCATAGCATTATCACAATCTAAAATCTCATGCATTTATTGATACTTACTATAGATTTCTTTCATCAGAACCCAAGCTCAGCAAGTTCAGGAGCAATCTATCTTGTTTTATCCAAGTGTCTAGCTCACTGCCTGGCACATATCAAATAGTCAATAAATATTTGTTGAATAAAAGATGTACCAAAACAACACATTTACATGCATTTGCACACATAATATCACTCATATTGCTTAGCTTAGCTTTGCTTTGCAGGTGACTCAGTGGTAAAGAATCCACTTGCCAGTGCAGGAGACGTCGGCTCAATCCTCGGTCATGAAGATCCCCTAAAAAAGGAAATAGCAACCCACTCCAGTAATCTTGGAAAATCCCATGGACAGAGGAGCCTGGTGGGTTACTGTCCAAAGAGTCGCAGAAGAGTTAGACACGACTTAGTGACTACACAACAACGATATCAAATAAAGTGCTTATTATACTCCAGGCATTGTTCTAAGAATGGTCTACCTGTTAACTCATTCAGTTCTCACATAACTCTGAATAGGTCTTATTATTACCTCCAGTTTACAGCAGAGTCAACAGGCTGATTACTGAAGTCCCCTAAATTCACGCAGTGAGTTAGATAAAGCTGGGATTGAAGCCTAGCAGACTTTCTCCAGAGTCTGTGCTCTTAACCCATGTGCTGTAAAACCTCGGAACAAAGAATAACATATTTAGCACATTTTTAGTTTTCATGTGTGGAGACATTCTTAGCTGCCCACTCAATATCCGCCACAACCTCCTGCACCCTTGACTCTTGCTAACAGAACCCCGCTTTAGTCCAGCAAGGCAGTGTGGCCAGCCCCAGCACTAAGCCAGTCCTGGTAACTCCACTCCATTCGCTCTTTACTCATATACTCAGACTCTTTCTGTAGATGGGGGAGGCATGTGACCTGGTTCTGCTCAGTGAGAGACCAGGAGGAGTCGACTGGGGGACAGCCGCTTATAAAAGAGACTGGTGGGAGCTAAGAACTTACAGACACCATTTTTCTTCTTGCTGTATATATGGATTTGTTTCCAGAGCTGCGGCAGCCGTTGTGGGGCCGTGAAACGATGAGAATGAGGATCAGAGGCCAGTGTGATCAGGACAGCAGACTTAAGGCACAGCAAGAGCATGAGTCTGATGACATCGTGGAGCTGCTGGAGGAAGCTGAGAATCACCTACTTCAGACATCCAGTTATAAGAGATAATTAAATATCTGTAGGCAGTTGTTGTATTTTTTTTTTAAATAAACAGCTGTATTAAGGTATAATTTAATTTCGGCTCCATACAATTCACCCATGTTAAGCATAATATTCTAGTTAATTTACAGAGTTGTGCAACCACTACCGCAATCCAGCTTTAGAACATTCCCATCACCCCCAGAAGATTCCTCATGCCTGTCTATAGTCAATCTTCATTCTTACCCACAGTTCTGGGCGATCACTAGTTTGTTTTTTGGTCTGTATAGATTTGCCTTTTCTGGACGTTTCATAAAATGACATATCGATGTACAGATGGTACAGAAACCCACACCCAGGTGAGAGTAAAGTGAAAGAAAGAAGGATGGCCACCAATACAGTGTAATAGAAAGAGCCCTCAATATCAGGATGCCTTGTTCTGCCTCCAGCCCCTCTCCTAATCAAATGTGTGCCTTGTGTAAGTTTTAAAATATCTCTGAGCTGCTTTTTCTCATCTATGAAATGAAGGGATTCCAGTGAGTGGTTTTTGAACTCTCTTCCAGATCTTAGTTTCTAAACTATTTTCTTGAGAAATATAGTTGAATTATTTCAGATAAAGCTGAATCATTCAATAAAAACTGATAACTCCACTCTTCTATGAATGAGTTAATCATGGTAAGTTCTATAAAGGAGTTAATCATGGTAAGGTAGATAATTCTGTAATTGGGAGAACTGAAGGTGTTATGAAATATCTATCAAGAAAGAGATCTGTGTTGGGCAGGAATGTAATTGTATGCAGGAGAGAATGAGTGAATTGTTACAAAAGGATCATGTTGGATAGGACCACTTGTTGGAGAGAAGGGTGAAGGATGCTTAGAACATGTTCTGTTCATGGTACATTTGAATGTCTAGATATGAATGTTTCTATTGTAAAAGGGACCTTGTGAATTAGAATGTTGTCTCTTGATTATAGATAAATAGGATCATGTTTATCTTTAAAAAAGTCTGTTTGTTACTGTTTTTAAAGAAGTGGTGGTAAGATTGTGGTTGTAGATAAAAAGCCTTCTGGGGTAATGGGACTATTCTGTATCATGACTGTAATAATGGTTGCACAAATCTACACATGCATCAAGATTCGTGGAAACATACACACTGCAAAAAGGCAATTGTGCTGTGTGTTCATTTAAAGAGTAAAATTCAAAAGAGCCTTTACCTTTTAGAGATACATATTGAAGTATACAGTATCTAGTATTTGCTTGAAAATAATGTGGGAGGGAGGGGAGTGGTAGGCTACAGATAAAAGAAGATTGGCTGTGAGTTGATAATTTTTGAAACTAGGTGTATTGTACTCTCCAAGGGTTCAGTATGCTCTCTTCTCCCTTTCTGTGTCTGTTCAAAGATTTTCATCATAAAAAGTAAAAATAAAAAGCATTGGTGAGTAAGAATAAATTTTCTTCCTGCTTGCATGTTTAAAAGAAACTTATTTTGATTTCCTGACTGATGACTCTAAGGGAAGCTGTAGTCTATACAGGTAAAGTAGTGTCAAAAATATATCATCTCTTTATATAATCTATGCTCATTTCATGATGTGAGAATGGATATTTTTATGTATATGATCCAGCTGGGCTGAATACATTTAAAAAATTACCTTTATATTAAATCAGAATTAATAACTACCATTTGTTGAGACTCTTGAGAGTCCCTTGGACAGCAAGGAGATCAAACCTAGCAATCCTAAAGGAAATCAACCCTGAATATTCATTGGAAGGACTGATGCTGAAACTGAAGCTCCAGTGCTTTGGCCACCTGATGGGAAGAGCTGACTCATTGAAAATGACTCTGATGCTGGGAAAGGCTGAAGGCAGGTAGAGAAGGGGATGACAGAAGATGAGATAGTTGGATGGTATCACTGACTTCACGGACATGAGTTTGAGAAAATTCTGGGAGATAGTGAAGGACAGGAAAGCCTGGTGTGCTATGGTCCATGGGGCCACAGAGAGTTGGACACAACTTAGTGACTGAACAACAACAACAATGTATTGAGCACCTGAACATCCCAGGTGGCACAGTGGTAAAGAATCCACCTGCCAATGTGGGAGCCATAAGAGATGTGAGTTCAATTCCTGAGTTGGGAAAATCCCGTGGAGAAGGAAATGGCAACCCATTCCAGTATTCTAGCCTGGGAAATCCCATGGATAGAAGAGCCTGGCGAGCTACAGTCCATGGGGTCGTAAAGAGTCGGACATGACTGAGTGACTAAGCACACTTTTGTGCAAGCATTGAGTACCTATTATAGTCATCAGAATAATTCAAATAAAATACCTTGAATTTTTACTCCTCCCCCAGAAGATACTGTTTCCACTTCATGAAGGAGAGAACCAAAGTCTAGCAGGACTTGGTTGCATGTCTCGCAAGTGAAGTTGGGATGCAAATCCATATTTACTTCTAGAGAATGTGCTGACTTCCTGGGCAGTCAGATTTCCCGACTGGATGCTGTTCCAAGCAGGATGCTTTGTACAGGTTCTGTGTGTCCATCCTCCACTTCTGCCTGCTTCTGATCTAGCATCTCACACCTGAGACTTTCTTCAGAGAGTTTCAGACTCCCAAGGGTTTGCTCTGCTGAAGCCCAGAGAGCCAACAGTGTGCAGAGTTTATTACATCCCTATAAACTGGCCCAAAGGCAGTGATTCTGTGCACTGGAGTACAGAAGTTCACCTTCCTTGCTTTGATGGAGAAAAACTCCAAGGAATAATGAACATATCTGAGCTCCCCTGGAGATCAGGTGTGAGCAGAAGCATGGTCTGAAACCAGGTCCTTGCTCAGCATCTTCCACATCCCTGGCCCGCTTCCCCCTCTCCCTCACTGGCTTCTTCCGGAAGGGTTTCCCTAGTAAATCACTTGTTCATGAACTGTTGTGTCAAAGGTTGTTTCTTGAGAACCCAACCAAGGACTACTTGTTTTTTCTATTTATACGCAGAGATTTTTGCTAATAATTTCTTACCTAGGAAACATTTATGAGACTATGATGTGTTTTCATAGAGTTAAGTTCATAAAGTTAAGTTGTTTTGTTAGAGAAAAAGATAGTAAAACTATTTTTTATTTTTTAAAAAAATTTAATTATTTATTTAGCTGCTCTGGCTCTTAGTTGCTGCATGTGGGATCTAATTTCCTGACAAGGGATAGAACCCAAGCCCCCTGCATTGGGAGTAGAGTTGTAGCCACTGGACTCCGAAGGAAGTTCCCATATATATTTCTGTATGCAGTTCCTGCAGTGACTGGAAAAAGACATATCAAAGATAAAATATATTACCTGCTGTGAAGATCATGTGTGTGCCTGTGTGCTGAGTCACTTCAGTCATGCCAGACTCCATTCGACCCCATGAACTGTAGGCTGCCAGGCTCCTCTGTCCCTGGGATTCCCCAGGCAAGAATACTGGAGTGGGTTGCCATGCCCTCCTCCAGGCGTTCTTCCCTACCGAGAGATCAAACCCGTGTCTCTGATGTCTCCTGCATTGGCAAGGGTGTTCTTAACCACTTGTGCCACCTGCGAAGTCCTATGAAGATTGTTTAGACCCATAATGAGAGGCTAAAAATATGTGCTTTTTGTTGCCCCAGTATCCACACAAGTGATCTAGCAGCACAGCCGAATCAGAATGGGCTTCTGGACGATCATCCAAATACCATCTGCTGAACCAGCACAGCTTTAGCCCCTAAAGTTGGGGTGAGGGTTGGGAAGAGGGCCTGTTGGTGTGGGTTGAAAAGAAAAGACAGAACGGTTTGAGTAGACTCAAAACTCCATCCTTGGGACTTCCCTAGTGGTCCAGCAGCTATGACTCTATACTCCCAGTGCTGAGGGCCCAGGTTCAGTCCCTGGTCAGGGGACTAGATCCCACAGGCTACAGCTAAGAGTTTGCATGCCTCAACTAAAGAATTTACATGCCACATGCTGGCAGTGCAGCAAAATATATGAATAAATATTTAAAACAAAACCAAAAACCTCATCCTCAAGACCTCCAAGCACGTCAAGCACAATGCTTTCCAGTAAGCTCCTTATTGGAAAGCAGGAATGCGTTTATGGAGAATAGAGCTCAACTGAGTCCCATCTCCAATGAGAAGGGGCTTTCTTTGGTAAAAGAGTCTCCTGCTGTGGTGTGGTGCAGGAGCACGCTGTGGCGATTAATAAGAATGTGATTCCGCATCTCAATTGTGTGAATCCATAGACTGGCTCCTTCACACCTTTGAGGCTCTGGTTCTTATTCTGTACAATGAGACAATAATAATAAAGACCTCATGTTGCTGTTGAGGGAATTGTATTAGGTCCATAAGCCCCCAGAACATGATGAGAGCTTAGTAAGTGATTCTTACATTAGCAGAGCTGCAAATGTTCTTCTTTGAATGTCTTTATTAAAGACATTGTGGTTGGAGACACCGCAATGTTACGCCCATGTATGCTGGGGGCAGGGACCATCGGCATCCTTTTAGAAAGAAATGCAGCAGATCAAGCACCCCTCAGACAAACTCCACCTGGGATTCCATAACAGTTTGTTCTTATCTATGTTACAGTGTTTGACTGTGGTGTATTCTGATTTTTCTGTTAATGTGTCTCTCCATTACCAGGAAGAGAGGTTTTGGAGGGGCAGGCGCCATTTACATTGCTGTGTTCCCCACATTTAGCAGCTGAAGCAGTAGGTGCTCAGTAAATATTTGTTGTTCAATGAAAACAGAGCCTGATCCCAGTAACTGGGCTGTGGGTAGAATTATTCTGACTCAAACCAAAGAAGAAAAGAATTTATACAAAGATGTCCAGTGTAAGAAAGGAAGAAAGGAAGGAAACAATGAAAGGAGGGGAGAGAAGGAAGGAAGGAAAGAAAGAAAAAGAAAATATGTGATTCCATGATAGGAATTTTTAAGCAATTTAAAGCATATCCAATCAATTCTGATATTATAATGTATATATATCCGTTAACACTTAGAAAGTTTCTGTAACAACATGGAAAAAATAATTATGATGAATTACAGGGTTTTTTTTTTTTTTTTTTTTTTTTTTTAGGGGCCATGTAGCATGAGGAGAAGGGGATGACAGAGGGCAAGATGGTTGGATGGCATCACCAACTCAGTGGACATCAGTTTGAGCAAGCTCCGGGAGATGGTGAAGGACAAGGAAGCCTGGTGTGCGGCAGTCCATGGGGTCACAAAGAGTCAGACATGACTGAACGAGCAAATGTGGCTCATGGGATCTTGGTTCCCTGGCCAGGGATCGAACCCAGGCCATCTGCAGTGAAGGCAAGGAGTCTTAACCACTGGACTGCCAAGTAAGTTCCTAATTATGATGAATTGTTCAGTAAAAATAAAAACATGCTTTTATCTTAATGATGACACTAACTCTGTAAAAGTTACATAAATGCATATAGACAAGGACTGGAAGGGAAATATGTAGACATACAAAAACAGGCTGTTTTGTGGTCATGATGACATCACGGGTGAATTTTGAAATTTTTTAGTTTTTCATTAGCTTGCTATAATATTTGTGTGTGTGTGAAGTCAAATAATGTTCTTAAATAAAGAGAGTAGCTAATCTTTCGCTGCAGAGCTCTCAGTTTTCCCAGAACAGTGGCTTCTTCAGGTCTCTTTCAGCCCAGGAGTCTGGGATTTTCCAGCTCCTAGCTCTGCACTCTGAGACTCCCAGGACAGCTTCAGAAGCAATTGTTCGTACATATCGTCTGTGCTGTCAAAACCCTGTGGAAAAAGAGAGTTACAATAAGGCAGAATCAATACAAGTGGTGAACGGGATGACCCCTACCTCTGAAGTACTCTCTAAATATTTACTGAATATTTGCTAATATGCCCATCACTCCCCTAAGTGCTGGGGATACAAAGGATGAACAGAGAACAGGATGAAGTTCTTGTCTCAAGGGAGATCAAAGCCCAACAGGAAAGGGAGACAGCAAATAAACAGCTATAGTGTAATACGGTAATTGCTATGGCAGAGCGTGGACTAAATGTGTGGGAAGTTTCCTTAGGGGAAAGCATAGGAATGGCTTCAGACTAGCTGAAATCAAGGAGGGCTCATGTAAGGATGCGGAGAAGGCAATGGCAACCCACTCCAGTACTCTTGCCTGGAAAATCCCATGGACAGAGGAGCCTGGTAGGCTGCAGTCCATGGGGTCGCGAAGAGTCAGACACGACTGAGCGACTTCACTTTCACTTTTCACTTTCATGCATTGGAGAAGGAAATGGCAAACCACTCCAATGTTCTTGCCTGGAGAATCCCAGGGACGGGGAAGCCTGGTGGGCTGCCGTCTATGGGGTCGCACAGAGTCAGACACGACTGAAGTGACTTAGCAGCAGCAGCAGCATGTAAGGATGTAGAGAAATGTCATGGAACCCGAGAAGGAAGTGTATACTGGATCCTTAGGATTCAGGAAGCCCATTTTCTAGATCTGAAATACCTTAGGAACCAGAGCAGCTTGCAGTTTTGCCATTTCTTTCTCTTTCTCCATCTCTATCTCTTTCATTTCTTTGAGGACAATGGGGTCTTTTGTCTCCACTTCCCTTGGTGCATCTATTCCTTTCTCTGGACTCACCTCATTATTTGGTTTTCACAAGGTTCACCACGGATGACGCACCGTGTCTGACTCTTTGCGACCTCATGGACTGTAGCCCACCAGCTTCTTCTGGTCCATGGGGATTCTCCAGGCCAGAATACTGGAGTGGGTTTTCATGCCCTCCTCCACGGTATCTTTCCAACCCAGGGATCGAACCCAGGTCTCCCACATTGCAGGAGGATTCTTTACCATCTGAGCTACCAGGGAACCCTGAAAATACTGGAGTGGGTAGCCTATTCCTTCTCCAGAAGATCTTCCTGACCCTTGAACTGGAGTCTTGAACTGGGGTCTCCTGCATTGCAGGTGAATTCTTTACCAGCTAAGCTACCGGGGAAACCCCTATGGCTTCCCTCAAATGGTGCCAAGCTCTAGACTTTGTGTGACCTTCAGATCTAACACTTACAGATAATTAGAGTCATTGGGCTCAAATTTCAAATTCCTAAGAAAAAGAATGTAGTAGGTGAATGTTGAATCAGGGCCAAATACAGTTGAGGGCAGGGTCATGTAGCCTACTGTCTACTCAGGAAGGGCCATGGTCCTGCCTCGCTAGAAAGGGGCATCTGGAAGCAAACTGACCAATGCATATCCTTTGTTGGAAAGCAAGAGACCTAAGATTTAGACTAGGGATGCTGTCATCAAGAAGGTGTTTTTGAACTGAGTTTTGGGGTGACAGTGAGGGTTTAAACTAGAGTAGGATGTAGATTTCAAATATAATTAGGAGGAAGAATCAATAAATGTGATTGATGACAGAAGGAGGGTTGTAAGGTGAATCTCAGTCTGTCTCATTGTTTTAGCTCATCCTATCTATTAAGGAAACTTTTCAACTTCACTTTCCTTGGGAATACCAGAATTTTTTCTATAGACAGAACCAGGGAACTTCCACCTACCTCAGCAATAATACATTGTATTAACCACCAACTTCAACTGGAGAAGGACATGGCAGCCCCCTCCAGTATTCTTGCCTGGGAAATCCCATGGACAGAGGAGCCTGGCAGGCTGCAGTCCATGGGGTTGCAGAGTTGGACGTGACTGATTGACTGAGCACACACGCATGTCAACTGCAATAAAAGCAGTTACAGGAAATGGCCTGATTCCTCAGAGGAACTGGAGAATTCCACCTATTGTCCAAGCTTTTTGCTGTATTCCAAATCCACATGCACGTGTATACACACACTAACATATAATCCAAACACTTTCATGAAATGATGCAGAGCATCTTTGTCTGGCTATATTTGTTTTATTTGTTTTGCATAATGCATGGAATAAATTCACCACACTATTTGTTGGAGAGAATTACAGCCAGCATATGTGGTATGTTATACTCTGTATATATGTAAATACAGCCCATTTATAAACACAGTGATTATGTGCATATGCATGTTTAAAATTAGATTTTTTTTAAACAGAGGATCCATCAGTTTACAAACTATTATTTTGCACGTTGGTCCTTTCCATTCTCACTATTGTCAGCTTAATTCAGGACATTCAGCTCATCCTAAGTTATTGCAGCAGCCCTAATGGACCATTCTATCCATGACCACCAGGTTCAGCATCTTAAAGCATTACTTGCATGATAACACTCCTTGTTCACAAACCTTCCATGCTTCCCTGTTATGTACTAAAGTCTAAACTCTATGTCCTAGCAGAAACACCAAGGGAATTTAGTACTTTCCAACTGCCCAAGCTTCTCTGCTTCTCTCCCATGCATCAGCTAAATTGAAGTACTTTACTATGAGATTCCTAAAAACACATGAATCTTTTCGATCGGTATATAATTCTCCTTTGGCCTGGAGTGATTACTTTTCTTTCCTCTTCTCCAATGATCAAGCTAATTCTATTTCTTCTACTGCATCTTTGCTAATAAACCCAGTAAGAAGTGATTGTGGGGATTTCCCTGGTGGTCCAGTGGTCAAGAATTCACCTTCCAGGGGCTTCCCTGTTGGTCCAGTGGTTGGGAATCTGCCTGCCAATGCAGGAGACACCAGTTCCATCCCTGATCAGGGAAGATCCCATTTGCTGCAGGGCAGCTAGACCCGTGTACTGCAACTACTGAAGCCCTCGGCCCTAGAGCCTGTGTTCTGTAGCAAGAGAGGCCCCTACTTGATGCAACTAGAGGAAGCCCACAGGCAACAACAAGGACCCAGTGCAGCCAAAATAATAATATCAATAATAATACTAAAATAAATTAACTTTAAAAAAGAACCCACCTTCCACACCAGGGGACTTGGGTTTGAAACCTAATTGAGAAACCAAGATCCTGCATGCCAGGGCGGGGGGTTTGGGGGGATGTGGGGGAGTGTGGGGGGTGGGGTAGGGTGACAGTGGTTGGGGCCCTAAGTCTACGTGCAACAACCAGAGACAAGCCCACTCCTCGCAACAAAGACCTGATGCAGCCTGCTGCTGCTGCTGCTGCTAAGTCGCTTCAGTCGTGTCCGACTCTGTGCGACCCCAGAGACGGCAGCCCACCAGGCTCCCCCATCCCTGGGATTCTCCAGGCAAGAATACTGGAGTGGGTTGCCATTTCCTTCTCCAATGCATGAAAGTGAAAAGTGAAAGTGAAGTCGCTCAGTCGTGTCTGACTCTAGCGACCCCATGGACTGCAGCCTACCAGGCTCCTCTGTCCATGGGATTTTCCAGGCAAAAGTACTGGAGTGGGGCGCCATTGATGCGGCCTAAATAACTAAATAATTGTTTTAAAAAGAAGTGATCGTGCCGTCTTCTGCATCTCCAAAATATTTCACATGTTTTTCCCTACCACAGTTATATCTGAGTACATATCTCATCTCTCCTTCTAGAAGGTACTACCTGTGCTCTTTCTCCATCTTTGCACATGCTGTGATTTATACCTATCTCCTCCATGCGCTCCCCCCACACCCGGCACCCCGCCTGCCTAACTTTCACCTATATCAGTCAGTTGCTTCAAACAACAGAACCCAAGCTTGGCTTTCCTTAAGGAATTTGTTGGCAGGGACTCATGGAATAACAGGAAGCTAGAGGACCAAGATTGGAATGCAGACATGAGCAGGGAACCAAGGAGGACCAAGGCCCGAAAGTACAGCTGTTTGGTTACAGGATTCTGCCATCGTGGCTGCTGGGCACTATTGCCATTAGTCAGCACCATCGGTTCCATCGCCCACACTGGCTACAGAAGAGTTCTATCCAGTTTGCTCCTCTGCCACCAGATTCAATATTGTGGGCAGGGAGGGAGGCTGACAGGCTGAACCCAGGGTTTGTTCTCGTGCCTCGGCTTCTAGGAAGGAAAGAAGTCTAAGTTGAGCCTCTTACCTGGGGGAGACAAAGCTCTAGAGACCCAAAAGTGCACACACAATAAAGATTTTTTCTCAAATAAGAGAGCTAGGCAAGGTTATACCCTTCATCTCTCGCCTCTAGTGGACTGTGAAGTCCATGAAGGCAGAGATGATGGTGCTTCCTACCTTGTCTACGAGCTAGTAGCACCTGGACGGTGTTTGGCACCTGCTTGGCTAATGCTTGTTAAATAAATGAAAAGTTTCTCAAGAACAGAAGCCATGACCTGTAAAACTTTATAATCATTATAGGGCCTATTATACTATCTTGCACATAGTAAATATCTTAATGTAATAGTTTTGAATTAAATCATTTGTCATATGTCAATCTTAAATTGTGAAGTTTTCAGCTTCAAATATATATATATATACATATGCATATTTTTTCCCCTTGGCTTCACAAATTTAGGAATAAGACCAAGAGTGTGAATTACGGTAGAAAGTAATGAAACTGGCCTTTGTCTCTTCTTCCTCTTCAGCAAATCACCAGGAATATTGAAGTCTCCAAATTTCTTTCTCCTTCCTCCTGGTAGGACCAGACAACTGTGAAGTTCTACTTAAATAACCATTTGTTCTGACATTCTATAGCTGATCTTTCCCATGGTCCATGTAGGATATTAAAGATGGCAGCAGGGACTTCCCTGGAGGCCCAGTGATTGAGACTCTGTGCTCCTAATGTAGGGGGCCCAGGTTTGATTCCTGGCTAGGGAATGAGATTCCACATGAAACAGCAAAGATCCTGTACTGCAACTAAGACCTGGTGTTGCCACGCACACACACACAAAAGGCAGGAAACTTACAGTCACTCTGACACTGAAAAGTAGGAGCTGTTTCTCTGCTGCTCTGTATGCTGGGCCAGGCTTGTGGCTGTTTTGACCAAAAGAATATAGCGGAAGTGACGCTGTCCCAGTTTCCTCTTGGAACCCAGCTTCCATATTGTGAAGGAGCCTGAGCTTGGACACATGCCAAGGTCCCTCTGGAAGAGAATTGAGGCCCCTGGTGGCCAGCCCAGGCTGAGCGCTCAGATGACAGTTAGCTATGGGAGGAGGCTGGCTTGAGAGTAACCCTCCTCCCAGTCAAGCCGTCCCAGCAGATGCTACATGGAGCAAGGATGAACTGTCCCAGCTTTAATTCTGTTGCTGTTGTTCAGTTCGGAGAAGGCAATGGCACCCCACTCCAGTACTCTTGCCTGGAAAATCCCATGGACGGAGGAGCCTGGTAGGCTGCAGTCCATGGGGTCGCTAAGAGTCAGACATGACTGAGCGACTTCATTTTCTCTTTTCACTTTCATGCATTGGAGAAGGAAATGGCAACCCACTCAGTGTTCTTGTTCTTGTTCAGTTACTCAGTTGTGTCCGGCTCTTTGCGACTCCGTGGACTGCGGCACAGGTGAAGGCAGGCTTCCCCGTCCTTCACCATCTCCCGGAGTTTGCTCAAACTCATGTCCGCTGAGTCGGTGATGCCGTTCAACCATCTTATCCTCTGTTGTCCCCTTCTCCTCCCACCTTCAGTCTTTCCCAGGATCAGGGTTTTTTCCAATCAGTCAGCTCTTTGCTTTAGGGGGCCAAGTATTGGAGCTTTAGCTTCAGCATCAGTCCTTCCAATGAATATTCAGGATTAATTTTCTTTATTGACTGGTTTGATCTACTTGCAGTCCAAGTGACTCCGAAGAGTCTTCTCCAGCACCACAGTTCAAAACCATCAATTCTTCAGTGCTCAACCTTCTTTATGGTCCAACTTTCACATCCATACATGACTACTGGAAAAACCATAGTTTGACTACACTTAATCCTGACTTGATACCAAAATGGTGAGCAAATAAATGATTCATGTTTTAAGCCACTAACTTCTGGAATAGTTTGTGACACAGCAAAGTATAACTGATACAACCCCTAGAGTTGACCCTGCTTCTCTCCTAGAGATAGAAGGGAGATCACTTGCCTCTAGGGCAACAGCAAGAAATTTGCTATTCCCATTTCTATTTCTTTTCTGAGTTGTATCAGGGAAATCAGAAATTGAAGTGGCACTTATAAGTATCTCATTTTTTAAAAAACAATATTTATTAATTTGGCTGTGTTGGCTCTCAGTTTCTGCATGTGGAATCTTTAGTTGTGGCATGAGAACTCTTAGTGTGGTATGTGGGGTCTAGTTCCCTGACCAGGGATTGAACCCTGGGAGCCCGGCATTGGGAGTGTGCAGTCTTAGCCACTGGACCACCAGGAAAGTCCTTAAGTGTCTCATTGTGAAGAATTGTTCAACAACTGACCAGTGCTTCAAGAGAAACCTAGGGCCCTCAGCTTTGCCTCCCCCAGGGTCGTCTCTCTAAACCTCCAAGGCATTGCTCAAGAAAACCAGAGTGGCCTTGATAAATCCTTCCTGTTTAGAAGTCCTCATTATGGCTTCTAGGAGCCCAACTAGCAGTCCCCCAAATCATCTGTTTTTTCCTCCAAAAGATTCATCAGATCTCTGTGAAATTAGGATTCCATTTAGCCCTGGTAGATAGGCCCAGCCCCCTCTGATGTCCACACTTTAGTTACATTTGCATAACATCCAAAGTGCCTTACTAATCCCAAGCAAGCTACTCAAATTCTCAGCAACTCATTGTAGAGACTCAGTATCTTTCTCTCCCTTGGCTTTTGTGATCCCCTATTTCAATTTCTTTTGCCTGATGCTTTGGCTGTCTGTGTTGGATGTCACTCCAGCATCTTAAATCCAGAGCTCTCTTCTGCTTCAGCAGCCCCCATGGTATAATTTCCTCTTTTAATTCTGAAGGACTGAGGTAGGATATCAGGGCATCCTGGGGTTGGGGAGAACCCCAGGGGAATGATTTCGATCACTCCTCTGCTTTCAGGTGGGATTAGAAGCACAAATAATTCAGCACATAAAAATAACAGGAAGTATATATCTCACTACAAGATATCTGAGACTCTCTTGTAATCCACAATCTTTTACCCAAATCTAAAGCCTCCAGGGTTGGGACTGAAGCACTTATTAAAAAATGGACTGGGTCCTCTGCAAACTTGGGTCTCTACCAACACTAGGGGAGGTTCACATTCATCTGAAATAGGGGAAGGAGGGCTTCCCTGGTGGTCCAGTGGTTGAGAACCCGCCTGCCTATGCAGAGGACATGGGTTCCATCCCCGCTCCAGGAAGATTCCACATGCCATGGGGCAAGTAAGCCCGTGGACACAACTACTGAAGCCCGTGTGCCTAGAGCCCAGGATCCGCAACAAAAGAAGTCACGGCAATGAGAAACCCAAACACTGCAACTGGAGAGTGGAACCCACTCACAGCAGCTAGAGAAAGCCCGTACACAGCAACAATGATCCAGCACAACCAAAAATAAATAAGTAACTTTTTAAAAGAGTATAATAGGGGAGGGGTGGTGTTAAGGGTCTTGCTTAAACTAGTTGCACTAAGTATCCTTTTAGGTAAAGCAATCAATCATACAGATGGGGACATTTTTAAGAGTAAAAGGATTTGCTTTTGATAATTATGTCACGACGACAGTTACAAACTGGGACTGTCCCAGTCAAACTCAGATGTAGGCCACCCTGTGTTTGGGAGGTCCTAAGAACATGTGGGACGGGAGGAGGAGTGAGGCAAGACAGATGTAAGAAGGAAAAAGTGTTCTAACACCCATCTTCCGTGTCCTTTGGAGTTTTTAGGCCCATAGTTCTTGCATTAAAATTGTCCAAGGAGCTTAAAAAAAAAAATCAAACCCCAGACTCCAGCCTAGACCAATTGAGCCAGAAACTGCTTGTGAAGACCAGGCATGAACACGCCTTGAACATTCCCAGGTGATTTTAATGCACAGGCAAGCTTGAGAACCCTGCTGGAGACCTTTGAGGAGAGCTTCAACTCATACCTGTAAAGTTTGTCATAATGTTTAGGTTATGTTGCATTGCAAAGAACAGAAGACCCCAGTAATCAATAAGGAGGTGTGCTCATTTAAATAAAAGTCTAAGGTAGGTTGAAGCTAGGCTTGGTTAAGTCAATGGCTCAATGACATCATCAAAGTCTTACATTCTTGAAACTTTGTGCATTTTGTCACTTAGTAATGTCTGGGAACAACAAGGGCAGGTTGGGGAAACATGTGTTCATTGGGACATGTGTTCTTTGTGTCTCAGTGAACAGCAAGGTTTTGACTTAGCAGGCACCCAGCGATTGTTGATTGAATAACTGTTAGTTCTTCCCATCAAAAAAAATCTTATATCCTTCTGCCTTTTCCCTCTGTCATCCTAATTTGTGGGTTTATTTCTGGGGTAGTTACCTGAACAGTCATGAGATGGCTTCCACAGTCTTAGACATCAAACTCAGCCCTGGAGTCTCAAAGGTCTGTTTCATCCCTGTGTCTTTCTAAGATCTAAAAGACTTTCCTAGAAGCTCCCCAGCAGACTCGTCTCCTGTTGCATTAGCTGACCTGGGTCATTTGCCCAAAAACAATCACTGGCAAAGACAATAAAGTCACCATGATTGGCTCGGATAGTTCAGGGCTTTTACCACTGAACTGGGGGAGAGTCTTCCAGGGAGGGACACTCGGCAAAGCAGAGTCCTGGGGCAAGTAAGGAAGAGTGTACAGGAACCAACAGTGTCTGCAGCAGCTAACTGTGCCCCAAGTCAGAACAACTGCAGCAAACCCAGTCAAGTGGGCTCGTGGATAGGAACACCCACCCTCCTTGGGTGATTTTGTGCATCACATTGAGATAGTGTAAGCTGAAGGGCTGTACATTATGTACTATTCTAAAAGCATGTATTTTTATTTTTTATTATTTTTAAATTGAAGTATAGCTGATTTATCATGCTGTATTAGTTTCGGGTGTACAGCAAAGGGACTCAGTTATACATACATAATTATATATATCATATGTTCTTTTTCAATTCCCTTATAGGTTATCATAGAATACTGAATATAGTTCCCTGTGCTATGCAGTAGGTCCTTGTTGGTTACTTATTTTCTATCTGGTAGTGTGTATCTGTTAATCCCAGACTCCTACTTATCCCTCTCCCCTCCTTTCCCTTTTGGTAACCACAAGTTTGTTTTCTATGCCTGGGCGTCTATTTCTGTTTTGTAACGAAGTTCATTTGCATCGTTTTTTTTTAGATTCTACATATAAGTGACATGATTTTTTTCTAGAATTTCATTTTACAGAAGGAAAAAATGAAAGTGTTAGTCGTTCTGTCGTGTCCGACTCTTTGTGACTCTATGGACCACAGCCCACCAGGCTCCTCTGTCCACGGCGTTTCCCAGGCAAGAACACCGGAGTGGATTGCCGTTCCCTTCGCCAGGGGATCCTCCCGACTCAGGAATCGAACTTGGGTCTCCTGCATTGTAGGCAGGTTTTGTTTTTGTTTTTTTTTTTTTTTTTTTACCTCTTTACTGTTGGAGCCAGAAGGAAAAATGAAGGCACAGGAAAATGGGACGCTCTCATCAAGCTTACCCAGGCAGTCCAGAAGCCATCTGAAGTGCTAGCTGGCGCGCTCCACAGGTGACGGTTCTGCCGGCACTTCCCACCATCTGTTTCCTGTGGCTCAGCCAGGGAGTCTTCCAGGAAGGGGGTTAGAAGGAAAGTGAAGTCGCTCAGTCGTGTCCGACTCTTTGTGACTCTGTGGACTGTAGCCTACCAGGCTCCTCTGTCCATGGGATTTTCCAGGCAAGAGCACTGGACTGGGTTGCCATTTCCTTCCAGGGGATCTTCCCGACTCAGGGATCGAACCCAGGTCTCCCATGTTTCAGGCAGACGCTTTAGCATCTGAGCCACCAGTGATGTGGGTAAGAAGGAGGTATGATGTAAATATAAAGCAAAAATTGAATGGAATCTTGCTGGAGGAATACTACTTATGATGTGTGGGGGAGAATGGAGGAAGTACTTGCAATGGTCAGGAAAGGAAGAAACACTTAAATGGGGGTGAAATATTATAAAAAACCAAATGGAGACCCAGAGAAGATGCACGATGAGGAAAGACGCCCTAGCAGGAGACATTGGAGAAATCAGATGCTGTTGTTTAATGTCAGGTTTGCACAGCGTTCAGTGCTTGTGCTACAAGATGGTTGGGTTTTTTCTTTTTTTTTTCTTTCTGATTCCTAGAAGTTGATCTGTCAAAACACAGATCTGGCATTAGGCTGCTTTGTCTTTAGTAGGGCAGCCCAGGTGGCACTACTGGCAAAGAACCTGCCTGCCAATGCAGGAGACATAAGAGACAGGGGTTCAATCCCCGGGTGGGGAAGATCCCCTGGAGGAGGGCATGGCAACTCATTCTAGTGTTCTTGCCTGGAGAATCCCGTGGACAGAGGAACCTGGCGGGCTACAGTCTATGGGGTCACAAAGAGTCAGACACGACTGAAGCGACTTAGCATGCATGCAGGCATGCAAGGTGTCTTGTCTTAAAGGCTTCACTTGGAGAGTCTTTGCAGAGGAGAGGAGACTGAGGTGTGCATGAAATTGAGATTTTATTTTTCTCAGATCATTTTAGAAATAATTAACTTAGTTCTTTGAAAATGTGTGTATTGCTTCTCTTCTCCCAACTCCATCCCTTCTTAAAAAACTTTGCTCCAGCCTAAGTAGTTTCTTCATGTTCTTGGTGTGGGTGTAATAACATGTTTGAGAATTTTGAAATGCAGATCATGAAACAAAATATTCTGTGGTTAAGCCACAGTGCCGGAGGGGTAGTGTCATTGAGAACATTGCTGACCAAATAACCTCATATACCAGTATTTACTTTCTGGTGGTATTTTGTTCTGCCACCTCTAGATGCTAATTTATATTTGGAATAGTAAACCAGGACCAACAATACAGAGGAAATAGCCAAAGTTAAGGAGCTTAATGCATTCTTGGTTAATATGTCCTAATAAGCAGGGCGACTCTTGAGTAAAATTACAAAGTTGATCATGTCCCTTTGGGGGCTATCTAGCTTCTCTTCTGCATGTCTCTGTTCCTGCTGCCTTTCATTCCTACTGATGGAATAATAAGCGTTCTCCAACACTAGCATCCCAGAATCCTCTGGGATGAATTCTTCCCACTGGTCTCCACGCCCCCCCAGCCCTCACTCTAATTCATAAATTATCACAAGCACCGCCACGTCTCTCCTTGCAACCCTCAGTCTATTCCAGCTCAGCATGGTTAATCCACACTGGTGTTAGGATGGGGTGGTTGGGTAAATCAATTTACTTCAAGGCATAAATGACCAAAGATATTTGCCATTTATTTATTTATAATATTTATTTGGCTGCTCTGGGTCTTAGTCGTAGCACGTGGGATCTTTAGTTGAGGCTTGTTGTATCTAGTTCCCTGACCAGGAATTGAACTTGGACCCCCTACATTAGGAGCGCAGAGTTGTAGCCACTGGACCACCAGGGAAGTCCTGATATTTACCTCTTCAGTGAAATGCTTTTAACCCAAATGGATCTGTAATTGGTAAAACTCTGCTGCTGCTGCTGCTAAGTCGCTTCAGTCGTGTCCGACTCTGTGCGACCCCATAGACGGAAGCTCACCAGGCTCCCCTGTCCCTGGGATTCTCCAGGCAAGAACACTGGAGTGGGTTGCCATTTCCTTCTCCAATGCATGAAAGTGAAAAGTGAAAGTGAAGTCACTCAGTCGTGTCCGACTCTTAGCGACCCCATGGACTGCAGCCTACCAGGATCTTCCGTCCATGGGATTTTCCAGGCAAAAGTACTGGGGTGGGGTGCCATTGCCTTGCCCGGTAAAACTCTAGGCAGTGACAAAGAGCAATGAAAGTGAAGACTTTGCAAACAGTGACAAAGGGTGGTGAAGGAAGTCTGGGCACATCTTTGCTATCACCCACTTAGGCCACAACAAACAAGCTACTTAACTAATCAGCAAGAGGGTCACATCTCCTCAGCTAGGAGAGAAGTAGAAGGGGAAACAGGAGATGTTCTTATAAAGCCATGGGATGCTTCCCCCTTTGCCTTGGGTGTTGCCTACTCTTTTTATGTCACTGGTCATGACTGGCTCTGGCCTACGTCCTTAGTCACTTCAGCTGGGCTTATAACTGTACAAACTGTGATAAAAGAAACACATATCCCAGGATACCTTTCCTTAAAAGCAGTTCTTCTCAGATATCAGATTTTGGACCAGTGTGTTCACAAGGATCTGTAAGTTGAATTTTCAAGGAAGCAGACCCAGAAAAGCTTGATAAAAAGAGACAATGATGATGCCATATGTATGGGCTCTCATTCTTTGGCCCCTGGGGATTCCCTCATACAAAGACTCCAAAAGAAATGTACAGATTCTTTAGTTAAGCCTGATGAACTTCTTGTGTTAAATGTCAAAAGCAGTTAAGGAGTCACAACCCTGAATAAAACAGTGAACTAGCAGGCTTTGCTACTGATTGTCCCTCTCATAGTGAGTTGGCCAAAAAGTTCACTTGGGTTTTTCCATAAGATTTCAAAGAAAAACCCAAGTGAAAATTTTGGCCAACCCAATATATGCACATAAACACTCCATTTCTTAGTTTTCCCACAAAAATAAAACTTTGTGCTTGATTGTTTGCAATAGCAAAAGGTTGGGGAAAAAAATCTAATGTCTATCAAGAAGGAAGTTGTGAAATAAACAATAGAATGTCTACACAAAGAGGTATTAGGCAGCTATCAAAAAGGACAAGGAGGCTATTTTCTGGCACAGGAATAACTCCCATAGAGATTGAATATATAAAGATGTTACCCGCTGTGTAAGAAGGAGCCATACAGTGATATACTTCTTCATATTGTTGAATTTGCATAAATAAATCAGAATTAGACGGTTATTCAGACTTCCACTGTGGCTCAGTTGGTAAAGAATCTGCATGCAATGCAGGAGACCCAGGCTCAATCCTCCGGTGGGGATGATCCCCTGGAGAAGGAAATGGCAGTCCACTCCAGTATTTTTGCCTGGAAAATCCCATAGACAGAGGAGCCTGGTGGCCTACAGCCCATGGTGTGGCCAAGAGCTGGACACGACTCAGCAACTAAACCACCTGATGGTTACTTGTACAGAGATAATGGGAGGGGAATAGAAATAATGGGAACCAGGGTGACAGGCAGACTCTTCACCATTCTCTATTGTTGGGATTTTTGAGCCATGAAAGTGGATTACCTGTTCCAAAGCTTCTGTGATTAGAATCTGAAATATTTCCAAACTGGTTTGTTGAGAGCATTTGTTATACTATTCTCCAGAGAAGTAGGTTGAACTTGGACAATATTCTCCATTGGATGGAGGAGGAAACAGAGCCTCCAGGTGATCTGGCTAAAATCCCTCCTCTGCCATTGTTTGATTTTGAGCCAACCGCTTAGCTTTTCTAACGATCTGTGACCTTGGAATAATAAAAGAATTGAAATGGTGAGTGTGGAGTGGCAGACGAGGCCTCGGTGAAAGTTAGCTGCTGTTCTATGGCTGGTCAGTGTCTGAGATCCTTGAACCCAGGTCTCCTGATTTCTAGTCCAGTATGCACTTCACCAGAAGCTCTGTAGGAAGGTGGCTGCTCTTTTTCTCTTTTAAGATTTTAAAAAACATGGACCTTTTAAAAGTCTTTATTGAATTTGTCACAATATTGCTTCTGTTTTGATTTTTTTGGCCTTGAGGCACGTTGGATCTTAGCTCCCTGACCAGGCATAGAATCCACATCCCCTACATTGGAAGGCCAAGTCCAACCACTGGACCACTGGGGAAGTCCCAGTGGCTGTTCTTTACTGTTTAAATATTTCGAGATTTCTTGGAAGAAAGATATCTTCTAAGAGGTAAGAATCATTTGGTATTAATAAAGGAATGCCTCTGAAAAGGATAGATTTTTCCCTCTAAAAGTTGTTCTGTTTTCTGGTTGTTGTAACGCTTTAAGCATTGATGGATGAATTAATATGTCTGAGGTTTGATTAAAACGCTGTAGGGCTAGAGGAAGTAGGTGGGGAGCGTAGATGAAACAAATTGGCTGTAAGTTAAAAACTGTTGAAGCTAGATGATGAGTACATGGCGGTTTATGTACTATTTTGTCTACTTTTAGATATGATTAACATTTTCCATAATAAAAGGTAAATATATATATACATATATACACACATATATATAGTAGCAGAATAAAGATGGCTACAAATTCTCTGATACTCCCTCTTTTTGAGTGGTGGGGTCTATGTCTCCTCCCCTTAAGCTGGTAGCTGTTTTGATCAACAGAATACAGTAGAAGGGACCCTCCCTGTGTTAGTTTACTGACTGTGGCTTTAAAAGACTGGCAGCTTCTAGCCACTGTCTCCTGGGACACAAGCCTGGCTCCTGGAATTGCCATGTACGAAGTCTGACTTTCCTGCTGAGAGACCACAAGGAGCAGTCTTGTGACCACATGGAGGGCGAAAGGGGCTCAGCTTTCCAACTGGTGCCACTGAGGAGCCCAACTCCTTGGGAATGAAGCTATCTTTTCCCCCACCAGCCCAGCCCTGGGACCAACTGGTTATTGCTAAGTGACTTAGTTCTTGCACCTCATAAAATGCACCTTTTTACATTCTCATAAAGCAGGAGAATTGCCCAGTCAAACATGCTCAGTCAAAATTCCTGCCTCACAGAGAGTGAGCATAGTGGGATGACTGATGTTTTAGCCACCAAAATTTATGGTTGTTTGTTACCCAGCAGTAGAGGGACAACACACACATGGACATACCTACTTTTTTATATTATTATTTTTTGTTGAAGTATAGCTGTTTTGTTGTTGTTGTTGAGCTGCTAACTCATGTCTGACTCTTTATGACCCTATGGACTGTAGCCCACCAGGCTCCTCTGTCCATAGGATTTTCCAGGCAAGAATACTAGAGGAAGTTTCCAGAACCTTCTCCAGGGGATCTTCCCAACCAAGGAATCGATCGAACCCACGTTTCCTGCATTGACAGGGAGTTCTTCACCACTGAGCCATCAAGGAAGCCTCAATATTGTTCTATTTATTGCTATGCAGCAAAGTGATTCAGTTATTCTTTTTTTAATGTTCCTCAGACATACTTACTTTAAAAACTAAGTGGGAGACATTTAAACATCTGGCTACCTAAAGTGTTGCAGCATGATCAAACTAAGGTATAAAATTATGAAGAGCTTGGTTCTCAGTGTGACAAATTTATTTAAGTATTTGAAATCCAAAACAGTATTATAAAAGCAGACTGGGTCTTTTCAGTAAGTAAATTGTAATGAAAGGTTGTGAAAGACTTTCAGAGTCTGAGAAGTTCTGCTACTGCTGCTGCTAAGTCACTTCAGTCGTGTCCGACTCTGTGTGACCCCATAGACGGAAGCTCACCAGGCTCCCCCGTCCCTGGGATTCTCCAGGCAAGAATACTGGAGTGGGTTGCCATTTCCTTCTCCAGTGCATGAAAGTGAAAAGTGAAAGTGAAGTCGCTCAGTCGTGTCCGACTCTTAGCGACCCCATGGACTGGAGCCTACCAGGCTCCTCCATCCATGGGATTTTCCAGGCAAGAGTACTGGGGTGGGGTGCCATTGCCTTCCCCTGAGAAGTTCTACTAGTCTTCATTTGGTACCAGTTTTGCTGACAAAACTAAAAACTGTCAAAGGGAAAAAAAGAACACAAACAGCTTACAGATAGATGCAGCCACATCTCAATTAAATGTGATTTAGCGGTCACTTTTCATAGTTTTCAGTGTCATCCTTTCGTTTGGTAATATGCATGTTTCACCAAGTAGATAAATTAATCATAATCTTTTGAGCATCCATTGATTTTTAAATCCAGTTTATTTATCATCTGCTTGTGCAAATTGCACTTAGGTTGACTTAAGTGGTAATTTCAATTGACGGAGACAGCTCCAATTTATTTAGATTCATGCGACCCCATAGAGGGCAGCCCACCAGGCTCCCCCATCCCTGGGATTCTCCAGGCAAGAACACTGGAGTGGGTTGCCATTTCCTTCTCCGATGGATGAAAGTGAAAAGTGAAATTGAAAGTGAAAAGTGAAAGTCAAGTCGCTCAGTCATGTCCGACTCTCAGCAACCCCATGGACTGCAGCCCACTAGGCTCCTCCATCCATGGGATTTTCCAGGCAAGGGTACTGGAGTGGGGTGCCATTGCCTACTCCAATACATGACATAGAAACAACAAAACCAAAAAAGACAGAACTTGCTGTGTCCCAGTGCTTTCTATAGAACCTTTTCCAGCTCTTGGATTGGGCAGATCAAGCCCCAGCTTTTCAGGAAGATCCCTACTGCTTACCCTATTGCAGAACAGCGTCCCAGGTTACTGACTGACCCCTGGCTCTCTTTTACTTTCTGGTCACTCTGAGGGCATTATATTTTATGTTGGATTGTTGCTGTCTTTCTCCACCATGTACAGGTAAGACCCTTTGGACTTAAAACATTGAGTGGCATCTAGCAGATATGTAATAAATATTTGTTTAAGTGAATATTTTTATCCCAATTGATTCATGGTGAGAAACCACCCAAATGTATCGAAATATGGGAACAATTAAATAAGTTACATTGGGGTTGGCCAAAAAGTTCATTCAGGTTTTTACTGTAAGCTGTTAAACCAGAACAAACTTTTTGGCCAACCCAATAGTATAGCCATGTGTTAGAATAATGTGCGAATTATGATGTGGTGCTAAGTTCTGAAGCAGTACACTGTGGGAGGACTTCAAAACTATGCCAGGTCTGCAGGAGGAGACCACCGGCCTCCTGACACGCAGATTCTCTTCTCTGGGAAGAATGATTAATAGTCATTAGCTTGCTCTGAAAGCAGGCCGTTAGGCACCTGCTGCCTGAGGGAAGGACAGAGTATTTTCTGTGGCTGAGCCAAGTTCGCTGTCGGGTGCTTCTTCATGCAAATCATTCTCAGGAGGAAGTGCTCTTGTTTGCATGAGGAGCCCAGGACCTTCTGAGGGGAAGTGACCATCCCTGAAACTCAAACGAGTCTGTTGGGTCAGGCTGGAAGGCCTCTAAGGCTTGCAGTTGGCATAGGCAGAGGGTCTTTTGGGAAAATTACCTTGAGGGTAGAAAGAGATAGGACGAGTAACCTATTGTGTCCTGATCTGGCACGCGTCAGTGACCATTCTAGGCCCATGAACATGAAAGTAAGGGAGTGTGCCAGGGCACAGGGTCTTGGAGGCAGGTCTGTGCCAAGGATGTGGTTCTGAGAATGCTGACCTCACCAAATGGTCCATCTAGTGGCCAACTTCTCGGCCATGCTTAACACTGCAAGGTGGTTAAATACAGGCTGTAGTCTCTGGGACCCTAGGGATATTAACTCTCACTATCTCCTCCGGACCCTGGATGACATCAGTCACCCCCACCTGACCCCAGTAAGCAGGAAGACACGCCTGGAGTGACAAGTGTGTAAGGAAGCCAGACTGGACTTCCTGTGAACCTTGGTAAGAAATTCAAGTACTTCTCTTTGGGAAACCAGGTGATAGAGGGATTGTGTTCTATCTTCTACTATGGAGTCAGAGATTTTCATTATAGGTTCTACTGGGTTAAAGGGTAGACCCCCCCTCCCAACATTCGTGTCCACCTGAGACCGTGACGTTAAACTCAGAATGTGACTTTATTTGGAAATAGGGTATTTGCAAAAGTACTTAGTTAGGATGAGGTCATATTGGACTATGTTGGAGCCTAAACCCAGTGACTGGTGTTCTTATAAGAAGGCCATGTGATCATACAAAGAAGCAGACACACAAGGAAGAAGCCCATATGAAGACAGAGGCAGGGTCTGGTACTTTGTTCCAACAATCCTAGGAAATTAATACACATGCATTTATAGAATGATCTTAATTTTGAAAAAAATGATAGATAAGTACCTGTATGTATATTCATAGGGGAAGGCATACAAAAAAAGTGGGATCTTCCACAAAACTTGTAGCAAAATGTTGCTTCTGCTGCTGCTAAGTCGCTTCAGTCGTGTCCGACTCTATGCGACCCCATAGACGGCAGCCAACCAGGCTCCACCATCCCTGGGATTCTCCAGGCAAGCAAAATGTTAGCTGTGGTTATTTTTAGTGGTATGAAAATGATCAACTTTTATTTCCTTCTTTTTTCTCCTTCAATTTCTCTATAACCAGCAGTTATTGCTTTAATAATCAGAACTAAATTAACTGCTCCTCTAATGGATGCTTCTGGCACATTAACACCCAAATCTGTAAATCGGATTGCTTTAAATCCCACTTTTAAAAGTACTTACAGGGCCCTCCCTGGTGGTCCAGTGGCTGAGGCCCTGTGCTCCCCATGCAGGAACCTGGGGGTCACTCTCTGGTCAGGGGACTAGACCCTACATGCCACAACAAAGACTGAAGACCCACATGCCAAGACCTGGTGCCCCCAGATAAGTAAATAAATAAATATTAAAAATAAAAAGTACTTATACTGGTTTAATCAGCATTGCCCACCACATGTATTTGTCTTTCTAAACACAGCTATGGTTTGCTTTTGTTTAGTTTTTTATTTCTTTGTTTTATTTTCTGTCAAAAGATAATCCTCTTCAAGTTACAAAACTCCACAGGCCCGTGAAGTTTATTTCTCAATTCTTCCTTCTAACCATGTTGATGTTTAAAATTAGCTGGTGTTTCTAGTCTTTTAAGGAATAAATGAAAGAACGTTGATAATGATAACGATCAGCCTTACTCTGTGCTGGGCATTATTCTGTGCGTTTACACATTGACCTGGGCTAGAATCCTCTTCATCTCCAAAATGTCCAGTGTGGATAATCAATGATGTGATTACCCTATAAAGTCCTATTGTGCGTGCAGGTGTATGTGAGTGTGTGCGGGTGTATGTGAGTGTGTGTGCGGGTGTATGTGAGTGTGTGTGCACGAGCGCTCAGTCGCTTGTTGTGTCCGACTCTTTGCAACCCTATGGATTGTAGCCCGCCAGGCTCCTCTGTCCATGGGATTCTCCAGGCACGAATATGGGAGTGGATTGCCATGCCCTCCTCCTAGGGGATCATCCCAAACCAGGGATCAACCCTGAGTCTCCTGCATTTCAGGCAGTTTCTTTACCACTGAACCACCGGGGAAGCCCTATGAAGTCCTATTGCTATCCCCCATTTTACAAATGAGGAAACCAAGGCACAGAGCAATTCAAGAATCTGCCCAAGTTCACACAAGGAAGTGAGGGACAGAGCTGAAATCTGAACCCCAACTCCAGAATCCATGGTCTCCTAAACACTAAACAATACATTTGCACTACATCTGGTAGAAGAATATGGAAGAGTAGAGATACTATAAGTGAAGTACAACTTTTTGCTAAGTAATTAGGTGCTTTAGATTTTTTTTTTTTTTTTTAGTATTTGTTTGTGGACCATTCTTTTTTTTAAAAGTCTTTATTGAATTTGTTACAATATTGCTTCTGTTTTATGTTTTGATTTTTTGGCCATGAGGCATGTGGGATTTTACCTCCCCAACCAGGGATCAAACCTGCACCCCTGCATTGGATGATGAAGTCTTAAACCCTGAACTGCCAAGAAAGTGCCCTTTAGGTGCTATTTAAAATCTGTTTTATATCCTACAAATAAGCATGATCCAGAGTAAAACAGATGTAATATGTTCCCTTAAAGTCCTGGAAAAATGAGTCTGAAATTGTTTTTACGTAAGAGCACAGCCGTTAGGCAAGGACATGGTTAGAAAATCAAAAGGCTGCGGAGACCAGCTGACCCCAGGGCACAGGGCAAATGGATCCTTGACTTAAATCTTTTCACTGCCTCGTGCCCTCAGGGTCAAGTTTAACAGTCCTTTCCCAGACTCCAAGACTCTGTTCACCCTTCCAGTCTTACAGGTTTTCTTTCTGCTTCTGGGACATTCTTTTCTGCTACTTTCAAGTTTTTCTCTACACAAGCTGTTCCCTCTGCCTGAAGAGCCCTCCCTTTTTCGCCATCTTTGCCAAGAAAGTTCAAGGTTAAAATCCACTTTTCAGAGAGCTATTTCTTGACCCTTGTCCCCACCCCTCCACTCCACTCTACCACCCCCGCCCTGGACCCTCTGTGAGCGTTGGTCCCTCAGTTACACACACCAAGGGCTTGCTCTGCTCATGTTTGTAACACTCATGGCTCCAGTCCAACCTCTGTCTTCTCCATTCTGCTGGAGGGCCCTTATTCAGCTTGCTTAATGCCACATCCCCAGCATCAACACACAGGGAGTCATCTGGAAATATTTGTAAACTGAATTCCTGACAATCACACAGACTAAAAGAAACAGAAGACTCCCCTCCACACATACATAAGCTTTGGGCTTGAAAAATTTACCACTAATGAAAGCAATCGACAAGCAATCATGAGTGCATGCGTGCTAAGTTGCTTCAGTTGTGTCCGACTCTTTGTGACCATATGGACTCTAGCCCTCCAGGCTCCTCTGTCCATGGGATTCTCTAGGCAAGATGATTGGAGTAGGTTGCCATGCCCTACTCAGGGTGATCTTCCTGACCCAAGGATCCATCCAGCGTCTCTTATGTTTCCTGCACTGGCGTGTGTGTTAGTTGCTCAGTCGTATCCTACTCTTTGCAACCCCATGGACTGCAGCCCTCCAAGGCTCCTCTGTCCATGGGATTTTCCAGGTTTTTTACCACTAGCACCACCTGGGAAGCCCACATCAATCATGAGGCTGCAAAATTAACAGAATGGTGTTAAGGCCAAGGCTGAGGTTGTCCTATTTATTTATCCCTAAAGCTGATGGTTAAATTCATCAAATAGGATTTTGAGATGTCTTGCCTGTATTAAATTAACTATGATATGTTCTAATTTGCACATAAGAATTTACATGTCTCAGATCTCATCTTGTACTGAAAGATCCAGCTTCCATCTGATACTAAGATATACTCCACATTAGGAAGATAAATAAGCAGACCTGGAACTAACAAATTATTAGATGTCATAAGGGCTAAATTTTTTTCCTGCTGGAGAATTTAGTCATGACATATATCAATATCAACTATAGGTATTTATAGCAGGAAACTGAAAGTGTTAGTCGCTCAGTTCAGTTCAGTCGCTCAGTTGTGTCCGACTCTTTGTGACCCCATGAACCGGACCCCATGAAGGGAGCACACCAGGCCTCCCTGTCCATCACCAACTCCCGGAGTCCACCCAAACCTGTGTCCATTGAGTCGGTGATGACATCCAACCATCTCATCCTTTGCCATCCCCGTCTCCTCCTGCCCTCAATCTTTCCCAGCATCAGGGTCTTTTCCAATGAGTCAGCTCTTCGCATGAGGTGGCCAAAGGATTGGAGTTTCAGCTTCAACATCAGTCCTTCCAGTGAACACCCAGGACTGATCTCATTTAGGATGGACTGGTTGGATCTCCTTGCAGTCCAAGGGACTCTCAAGAGTCTTCTCCAACACCACAGTTCAAAAGCATCAATTCTTCTGCGCTCAGCTTTCTTTATAGTCCAACTCTCACATCCATACATGACCACTGGACAAACCATAGCCTTGACTAGATGGACCTTTGTTGACAAAGTAATGTCTCTGCTTTTTAATATGCTGTCTAGGTTGGTCACAACTTTCCTTCCAAGGAGTAAATGTCTTTTAATTTCATGGCTGCAATCACCATCTGCAGTGATTTTGGAGCCCCCAACAATAAAGTCTGTCACTGTTTCCACTGTTTCCCCATCTATTTGCCATGAAGTGATGGGACTGGATGCCATGATCATAGTTTTCTGAATGTTGAGCTTTAAGCCAATCTTTTCACTCTCCTCTTTCACTTTCATCAAGAGGCACTTTAGTTCTTCTTTACTTTCTGCCGTAAGCGTGGTGTCATCTGCACATCTGAGGTTATTGATATTTCTCCCTGTAATCTTGATTCCAGCTTGTGCTTCTTCCAGCCCAGCATTTCTCCTGATGTATTCTGCATATAAGTTAAATAAGCAGGTGACAATATACAGCCTTGACGTACTCCTTTTCCTATTTGGAACCAGTCTGTTGTTCCATGTCCAGTTTTAACTGTTGCTTCCGGACATTCAGTCATATCCAACTCTTTGCAACGCCATGGACTATAGCCCACCAGGCTCCTCTGACCATGAAATTCTCCAGGCAAGAATACTGGAGTGGGTAGTCATTCCTTTCTCCAGGGGATCCTCTTGATCCAGGGATCGAACCCAGGTCTTCTGATTGCAGGCAGATTCATTACCATCTAAGTCACCAGGGAAAGGTTACCAAAAAGCAAGACAACTGATTTTTTTTTATGGTAGTTATGAATTCTTTTGTTAGTTTATATAACTCAGAGATCAGCTGCCTGGGTATACCCCAGATATTCCAGAATTGTGGGAGGCACTCTGTTAGATAATATTTAAATAAAAATTTTCAACTACATAGGGTATCAGATCGGAGAAGGCAATGGCAACCCACTCCAGTACTCTTGCCTGGAAAATCCCATGGACGGAGAAGCTTGGTGGGCTGCAGTCCATGGGGTCGCTAAGAGTTAGACACTACTG
Organism: Tragelaphus eurycerus; assembly: GCA_935064755.1. Taxonomy (NCBI): domain Eukaryota; kingdom Metazoa; phylum Chordata; class Mammalia; order Artiodactyla; family Bovidae; genus Tragelaphus; species Tragelaphus eurycerus. Next base: position 21,441,361 of record CAKXYN010000033.1, on the reverse strand, counting down.
AGCGACTTCACTTTCACTTTTCATTTTCATGCATTGGAGAAGGAAATGGCAACCCACTCCAGTGTTCTTGCCTGGAGAATCCCAGGGACGGGGGAGCCTGGTGGGCTGCCATCTATGGGGTCGCACAGAGTCGGACATGACTGAAGTGACTTAGCACGGTATCAGATGGTGATGAGTTGCCAAATTCTGTGGAGGAAGTTAAGCAGCAGAGAGGACTAGGAAGTGAGGGGACAGAGCAGTGTTAGCATCTTAGATAAAGCCTCCCCAAGAAGGTGGCTTTTGAGAAAAGACTTGAAGTTGGTGCAGGAGGGGTGGAAGTAGGACAGAGAGGGTGCAACCTTTCCAGAAAGGTCAAAGGCCCCCATGTCTGGTGAGTTCAGGAACCCAGAGGCTGATCTGCCTGGAGCAGAGCCAGCAGAGTGGAGAGAATCAGAAGGTAGAGACTGAGCAGCTTGGAGTAGGAAATAAAAGGTATGTAAGGTCTTGGCTTTTAACCTGATGAAGTGGGAAGACACTGGAGGGTGTGGCAAGAGCTATCATATAATCTGACGGTTTGTTGAGTAGAGATTGAAGGGTCAAGCGTGAAAGCTCAGCGAATAATCTGGAGGCTTCTGCAGAAAAGCAGACCAGAGAAAACAGTGACCTGGATTAGGGAGCTGGCCGTGGGTGATAAAAAGAGGTCAGCTTATAAATATATTTTGAAGATGGAACCACTTGTCTGATAACTTCCTTTTCAGTGTTGATACAATAGCCACATTTTCTTCCAGAAGACTTGTGTACTTCCTATGGGCAATTTATAACCTCAGATATGCAGATGACACCACCCTTATAGCAGAAAGTGAAGAAGAACTAAAGTGCCTCTTGATGAAAGTGAAAGAGGAGAGTGAAAAGGTTGGCTTAAAGCTCAACATTCAGAAAACTATGATCATGGCATCTGGTCCCATCACTTCATGGCAAATAGATGGGTAAACAGTGGAAATAGTGACAGACTTTATTTTTTGGGGCTCCAAAATCACTGCAGATGGTGATTGCAGCCATGAAGCTAAAAGACACTTACTCCTTGGAAGGAAAGTTGTGACCAACCTAGACAGCATATTAAAAAGCAGAGACATTACTTTGTCAACAAAGGTCCATCTAGTCAAGGCTATGGTTTTTCCAGTGGTCATGTATGGATGTGAGAGTTGGACTATAAAGAAAGCTGAGCGCAGAAGAATTGATGCTTTTGAACTGTGGTGTTGGAGAAGACTCTTGAGAGTCCCTTGGACTGCAAGGAGATCCAATCAGTCCATCCTAAATGAGATCAGTCCTGGGTGTTCACTGGAAGGACTGATGTTGAAGCTGAAACTCCAGTACTTTGGCCACCTGATGCAAAGAGCTGACTCATTGGAAAAGACCCTGATGCTGGGAAAGTTTGAGGGCAGGAGGAGAAGGGGACAGCAGAGGATAAGATGGTTGGATGGTATCATCAACTCAATGGGCATGAGTTTGGGTAAACTCTGGGAGTTGGTGATGGACAGGGAGGCCTGGTGTGCTGCGGTTCATGGGGTCGCAAAAAGTCGGACACAACTGAGTGACTGAACTGAAATGATGGGCAATTTAATGGGATTCCTTCGTAGCTCAGTTGGTAAAGAATCTACCGACCATATAGGAAACTTAGGTTTGATTCCTGGGTTGGGAGATACCCGATATTCTTGCCAGGGAAACCCCATGGACAGAGGAGCTGATGAGCTATAGTCTATGGGATCACAAGAGTTGGACATGGCTTAGCAACTAAACCACCTTCTCTAGACCTTCACCCACAGTGAATTAATGTATTGCTTAAAATTTTGGAAGTGAAAATTAATTCACATTATTTCTCTTTGGAGGGAGTCAGTTATTTCATGAAATGACCAAACTACAAGGAATGCCTTGGAGTTGAGAACCCCTCCGTTAGTAGGCAAGTGCTGTGAGCTGTATACCATCAGCCTATTGGGATGACTAAATGGCTGAGCTGACCTCATGTTGCATGCAGACCCATCTCTGCTCTCTCAAACTGCATTAGAAAAGTGATGAGGTCAAATCGCACAACCGGAAGTGGCTCACCAGCTGGACATTCCACTTTGCCCTGCCACAACAAGAGGACTCTAGCTTCTTGTAGATTTGCTGTTTCTATTGACACTGAGGAATAGCTGTTTGTTTTACTTAGGATGAAATGATTCAAAGCACGTTTCTAAGGCTCAGTCTTTCAAACACTTGTTGAATTTCCCACATGACAGTCCACCCGGGTGACCGGCAGAGCCTGCGCCTAGCAACTGTCCTTCAGCCCTCGATTTCTGGGTTTGCACTCATCCACTATGGGATGTGCACATTGCCATTTCATTTCTCACTTTGTTCTGCTGCGATAATTGCACATTTGGGAAAAGGCAGCTAAAATATCACCGAGAAAATAAGAGAAGAAAAGGTGACTTGTTGGAGTGCTTCTGTTAATTTAAGTCTTTATTCTGGTTTGCTTTCTGTCTGGCTTCTTATTTTAGGTGTTTACTCCTCAGGGCTGGAGTAATTGCATTTCTGGGCTTTCTTCAGAGTTGGCTTAGTAAGATTCTTCCAACACCTCAAAGGTTTTGTTTTGTTTCAATATATTCAGTTCCTTTGGACTCTTTGTCCTGAATGTCTTTCATCACTTCTCTGTCCCCTCCACCCCTTTGCAGATTTTCTATTGTTCACACACTAGTTTCTTCTTGCACCTGGAATTGTTTGCTGAGACATCTCTGTCTGCAAGCAAATTGAAAGAGGTTGTTTCAGTAGGAGTGTCGCCTTCTCTTTCTCAGCATGTGCTTGCATTTCTGTGACAGTTTGGGTGATGAACTAATTTCCCAGTGTTTGGCAGTACACCAGGATTGTTGACACATCCATCACATCCCCCCCACCCCAAAACACACACACACACACACAAGGAGAAAGTGCTCTGATTAAATCTCCCCAAAGTCTCTCCCATTTGTCACTCACTTCCCCCTGGCTCTCCTGCTGCCCTTTGGTGGGAATTTTGGTTTTACATGAGAAAGAATTATTTTCTAGGGTAGATTTTTCCAAGGTAGCAATTTAACTGTGGTGGTTATCCTTTTTAAGAAGGGATGTCTTATTTTGGAACTGAGAAAGAAGCAGGGGGAATTCCACAAAAAGTAACAGCGAAAGAAGAGAAGGTTGAAAATACACTGCCACCTAAATTTCCATTTAAACTGAGAAATAGTTCACACGATACCATCAAAACGCAAGGCCTCCTTAGACGTGGGAGTCTGATCACCAATTAGTCTTCCTCGTTGCTTGGTTGGAGTTTATCTTTGAACGCCTGGTTCTATGGAAGCAGTTGTCAAGGAAACCTGGACTGCAAGGCACTTTCTGAGTTCTTTCCGTGGGTCCTGCCTCTGAGAGCTCGGGTGTGCCGTGGGGGCCTCTGTCTGCAGCTTATTATGGTTTTATCTCGATTAATACAAACAATCACTTGGTGACTCAGGGCAATTTTTTTTTGCATCTCTTGATGAGGCATTGAAAAAAATGATATGGTCATTTTGTTCACTAGCTGGATTTTAATGGATGTTCCACCTAACAGTTAGTCACTAATACTGTGTACAATGCACCATCCTCAAAGTCTTTCATATGTGGATTTAGGATGGTGTCCTAATAAAAGTATGAGTCATGAAAACTACCCAGATTTTTAATTCTGGGAAGATGAAGATTGTGATCTAAACATTATTCATAGTCTCCATTTCCCTACTGATAGGGATATAAGACTCGTGGATTAAGAGAATCTTCATCTGTTCAGTGTGATTCTTTAAATGTTTCTTTCAGCACAGCTTTTAGATTTTCTTTTGCTTAAGCCCTTGTGCCGTAATGTGAGGGGTTTTAAATAGATAATTTTTTGTTTGTTTAGGGAAAATCCATAATACTCTATTATTTGGCTCTATTCAGAACTTAGCTATTCCCTAAAGTCATCTTCTAAATGAAATGAGGAACTTGGAAAAATGATTTTGTTTCCAATATAGTAAGAAATCAGCAGATCATTTTTCCTAGCTGAGTCCATTGGGCTGCTATCACAAAATAACTTACAAACAACAGGAATTTATTTCTTTTATTTCTGGAGGCTAGAGGTCTGAGATCAGGCTACCCACAGGGTTGGGTGATGAGCTATCTCCCCGTGTCTTCACATGTGGAAGGGACGAAGGAACCTATTCAAGAGGGCTCCACTCTCATGACTTAAGCACCTTCTGAAGGCCTCATCTCTTAATACTATATTAGTATTATAGTAATATACTATATGGGCTCAATTTCTCAGTCATGTCTGACTCTTTGCAACCCCATGGACTGTAGCCCTCCAGGCTCCTCTGTCCATGGGATTTTTCAGGCAAGAATACTGGAGTGGGTTGCCACTTTCTCCTCCAGGGGACCTTCCCAACTCAGGGATCAAACCCAGGTTTCCTGAATTGCAGGCAAATTATCATCTGAGCCACCTGGGAAGCCCCATATAATTTATATATATTATATATATTAGAATACATATATACTATATATATAGTATATACATAGTATACTATAAGTGTGTATATAGTAGTATAGTATACTATAATATGAGCTTCTCTGAGGCTCAGAGGTAGAGAATCTGCCTTCCAATGTAGGAGACATTGGTTTGATCCCTGATTCGGGAAGATCCCTTGGAGAAGGAAATGGCAATCCACTCGGGTATTTTTGCCTGGGTAATCCATAGGGTTGCAAAGAGTCACACATGTCTTAGTGACTAAAAAGAACCCAAATATTATAAATAGTAATATAGTATATCATCTTTGGGGGTCAAGATTTCAAAATATGAATTTTGGAGGTGGGGCAGAAATATTCAGACCATAGCACTAGCTCAGCAACTTTGTACTATTCATAATACCTGTGATCTAGTAAGTTTGGGTCAAAATTAGATGGCTAATGTTCATTCATTCCCTCATTCATTCATTCATCTAGCCATCCAACATTTACTTTGAGGAAGCCTCTATAACCAACAGTGAAACTTCGGTGAAAGGCATGTGGCGTAGCAGATTGATGACTCATCTGAGCTAAGGCTGTGTGTAGATGTACTACAGCCAGGTCTCATATACAGTGATAAAGGGCTTGGGTTTTTTTCTTGTAGCAAATGAAAGCCATTGCAAGATTGCAGTCAGAGTGATAATGAGTGGCTGACGGCAACATGGAGGATAAATCAGGGTGGAAGAGCGGTGGCAGGTGAGAGTTGAGGAATGTGTTGAGTGGCTCAGGCAAGCCTGATCTGATGATGGGACACCCAGGATGCAGATGGGAGAAAACGAGCTCTAGGGGTGTTTATGAGGAAGAATTGTAAAGATCTGATCGATTATCCCAGAGGCACTAGGTGGGGTGACTTTGACTCCCAAGCAGGAGAGGACAGATGTCAGAGGTAGGAAGATAAAATTGTGGGTTTGGGAGGTGCTGAGTGTGGGCTGCCTGAAGGGAAGTTCGAGAAAGCTCTGCAAAAGCTGAGCTGGGAGTTCAGGACACCTGAAGTACATCCTACTGCCAACAAAACATCCTCACTTTTGTTTTTGGGTCTCTTCGTTATTCTCACTTTCCCAAGCCCACTGTGAAAATCTGTCAACAGCTCTTCTCCTGGCCTCAGCTCTGGTCTCTGCTCCATGAGATTCTCTCTTCATCCTGCCCCCAGAGGGATCCAAATGAAATGCTAATCCACCATTTCCTGATTAATTCCTTAAATGACATTTTCATGTCATTTCCTGATTAACGCTTTTCAGTGGCTCACTCCTCCCCACTGTGGGATGAAGCTCAAGCTCTTGGGCATAGCCCTCGAGCCCTCTCTGTGTGGCCCTTGCTGACATGATGAAGGATGTCCAACCTCGCACATTTTGCTCCAGCCCTACCAGCCCCTGGCAGTTCCCCGACCTCTCCCTGTGTTGTTTTATGCTCCTGCTATCATCTCTTGCTGGTAGGGTTGAAGAAGCAGGAGCAAATGGACTAATGAACGAGGCAAGAACCTGGAAGACATAGAAAACAAGTGAATAGAGACACAGGAAGACAGGCAGGAGAGCTCTGCTGGGATTTCAGGAGAGGTGTGGAAATTGTAGGGGATGTAGATGAAAGCGTGGGCAACCCAAGGGACTGGAAGTTGAGTGCAGGGGACACACTGGATCTGGGCTGCTTCTGCCAAACACAGGGTCCCTCCAACGGGCAATCTTGGCTCCAGGACTTTCCAGTGACCTGATGGAGATTTTCTCAGAACTGTGCTGCAGTCAGGACCTGCCTTCCCTGTCTCCTTTCACAGGTCTCACACCGGTATCATGGCTCAAAACCTCTCCTTGATGACTCCCACTCCCTCCCTCTTTATTTTTACAGGCATGTCCCTCAATAAATCTCTGGTACATCTAACTCCATCTTTGTGTCTGGCTCGTCAAGGGTCCAGAATGATGTAACAGTTTGTAAGTTACCCAAATGCAGGGGGGCAGGGGATAAAAGGATCAAGGGAGGGACCTTGCTGGTGGTCCAGTGGTTAAGGCTTCACCTTCCAATGCAGGGGGTGCTGATCTCCAGCTAAGATCTCACATGCTTTGTGGCCAAAAATTCAAAACATAAAACAGAAGCAATATTGTAACAAATTCAATAAAGACTTTAAAAATGGTCCACATGAAAAAAAGTCTTAAAATAAATGGACCAAGGCACTTGATCTGATGTGGTGGAAGAATAGATGTGAGAGCGTGGGGGTCGCAAGGGTAGACGGTAAGGATCAGAGAGGAGGGTGTGTGTGTGCGCGCTCCATCTCTAAGTCATGTCCAACTCTTTTCGACCCCATGGATGGTAGCCCACCAGGCTCCTCTGTCCATAGGATTTCCCAGGCAAGAATAAGTGAATGGGTTGCCATTTCCTCCTCCAGGGGATCTTCTTGAACCAGGGAATGAACCCACATCTCCTGGGTATCTGGCATTGGCAGGCAGATTCTTTACCACTGAACCACCTGGGAAGCCCAGAGAGGAGGATATGAGAACTTAGTTGATCAGGAGGTGAGGCATAACAAAGTACCAAGAATGGGCATGAAGAATAGGGTGGGTGAAGCGGAATAGAAGTGAAGGTCAATGATATTGGACAAAAACTATAAGGCAAGAATATTAGTTTTCATTGATTTCACTCAAAACAGCTAAAAGACCACCCTTCTCAACTTTCTCTGCAGTTGGCACAGCAAAGAATATATATAAGTAGAAGTCCTCAGAGGGGAGGGGGATCTGGGAAAAATTGAACTGAGCAGCCTTCCGGAAGGTGCATCCATTTGCCGTTTTGTTTCTCCCTTTTCTTCTTTTAGCCTTTCAGTCAGTTTGAACCCTGAGGCCACTTGAAGGATAGAAACCAAGGCTAAGAACAGAAAGACTGAGTCCCCAGTAACATGGATTCACCCTGTTCCATCTAGTTTTTAGACTTGTTTTATGCGAACGAACTCTGTATTATTTAAGCCACTTACTTGGGGATTTTAGATACAGCTAAACTTATGCTTCCCAGATGGCGCTAGTGGTAAAAAACTTGCTTACCAATGCAGGAGACATAAGAGACTTGGGTTCAATCCCTGGGTTGGGAAGATTCCCTGAAGAAGGGCATGGTAATCCACTCTAGTATTCTTGCCTGGAGAAACCCACTCCAGTATTCTTGACTGGAGCCTAGCGGCCTTCAGTCCATGAGGTTGCAAAGAGTTGGACACGACTGAAGTGACTTAGCATGCATACAAACTTATACAGAGATGCTGTTCACACAGACACAATAGGAACTTCTGCTGAACATGGTGTAGAGAGAAATAAAGTACGTAAACAAGATGGCAAAGCACTTTGTGTATAAGAGGGCATGACTTGGAGGTCACAGATCAGAGGACCAAGAGGGCGGTGGCAGTTGTGAGAATGTGTGAATGTTGGGGGAATCAAGCGAGCAGAGTTTTCGTACGAGAGTGGAGAAGTAATGGGTTGGAAACATCAGTGGAAGGCAGCCAGTGGGAGAATGTTTATGTCCCCTGCCTGGGCCTAGTGATTGTGGGGTGAAGCAGAGGAATAGCTTCTAGGCTAGAAGGCTGAAATGGAACAGTTTGTTTCCAGTGGAAGTTTTGGAAAATAATTGAAATGGACAGGGGTGCTCTATCAAGTGAAGGGAAGAGTCAGAGGAAATAAATCAGAAAATGAGATTGAGGTAAAGAGAAAGAAGAGAATGAGGGGAAGCGTGGAGTGCTACCTCTGGGGGCAAAGTGTCCGAGGATTAGAAAGAATAGAAGCACAGAGAGAAAGGCTTGCAGTGTTTCAGCCACTGATCGAGGCTTAGTGGTTGAGGGCAGCATGGCCCCATGAGCTAGAACTGGAGCCTGAAGAAGGTTCTGCATTTTTGCTGCTATTCAGGGATACATTTGTGCATGGTAGCAGGGATGAGTCTAGTCACAAATGTTGATTCTGACTCCAGTATCATATAGGTAGCGTGCTGCGTGCTAAGTTACTTCGATCATGTCTGACTCTTCGTGACCCCATGGACTGTAGCCTGCCAGCCTCCTCTGTCCATGAGATGCTCCAGGCAAGAATACTGGAGTGGGTTGCCATGCCTTCCTCCAGGGGATCTTCCCTACCCAGAGACGGAACCCACGTCTCTGATGTCTCCTGCATTGGCAGGAAGGTTCTTTGCCATTAGCGCCACCTGGGAAGCCCATACATGTGGAATCTCAATCCAAAAATGGAAGCAAGATTCTCGGTGAAGCCAGGATTGGAAAGTTGCCTGAAGTTGAGGTATCTGAGAATTAGGGTTTTTACCAGGCTCTTTGGAGAGAGGTACAGTTTCTCCCTTACTTGGTATTTCCTTAGGCACCCCTGTAGTCAAAAGAAAATCAAGGAAAAATCACAAACCTAAGGATTTGGGGGTGGAGGCCACAAGCGGAGAACTACTTGGCTCCATGTATTACATGAAAGAACCAATGTCTGATGTGATTAGCATTTCTGAAGTTCAAGAGTATTGCAGCCATATTTCCTCTTTCCTTGTCTCTTTTCCTCTCCTAAAAATGATGCATGAGCAATAGGACTAAATTTTCTGAACCCTAAAGACAATAAAAGCTCTGATCATAAGTATATTTTTGTTTTATCTTATTTTTTTATTTTTTAAATTTTATTTTATTTAACTTTACAATATTGTATTGGTTTTGCCATATGTCAAAATGAATCTGCCACAGGTATACATGTGTTCCCCATCTTGAACCCTCCTCCCTCCTCCTTCCCCATACCATCCCTCTGGGTCATCTCAGTGCACCAGCCCCAAGCATCCAGTATAGTGCATCGTGTATTTTTATTAATAAGCCAGAATTCTTGAAATTAGACCTGCCCCCCACCACCCTGCTTCAAATGTAGGCTCTCTAGGACATACTCACTTTTTAGAAAGATATTTATTTATTTTTGGCTCTTCTGAGCACAGGCTTTCTTTAGTTGTGGAGAGTGGGATCTACTCTCTAGTTGCAGCCATGGGTTTCTCGTGATGGTGGCTTCTCTTGCTGTAGAGCATGGGCTTGAGGTGCACAGGCTTCAGGAACTGCAGCACGTGGGCTCACTGTTTGAGGCATATGGGCTTAGTCGCCCCATGGCATGTGGGATCTTCCAGACCAGGGATCGAATTGGCGTCCTCTGCATTGCAGGCAGATTCTTTTTATAAATTTATTTATTTTTTAATTAAAGGATAATTGCTTCACAGAATGTTGTTGTTTTCTGTCAAACCTCATGAATCAGCCATAGGTATGTCCCCTCCCTCGGCAAAGCAGATCTTAACTGCTGGACCACTAGGGAAGCTCCCATACTCACTTTCTATAACTAAGTTAATTCTGTTTTTAGGGTTTCGTGACACTCAACCCATCTTGAGAGAATTAGGAAATATGTGGAATGTTGCAAAGATAGGGCTAGGAGTGACTAAGCCAGATATTGCCCCAAAGAGCCTTAGTCATCACAGGTCCTAACCCAAGCCATGCACAATCTCCTCCCTGCAGAGAACACCCACTTCTTAACCTCCTCTCTTTATAGCACCTATCAGGCCCAGGATGTCCAAACAGTCCAGCTCCCAAGACATAACATGTTTGGATTCCAGGGAAAATGAATAGACTTTGGAGGTTTCTGTTTTTGTCTCTCTGTCTTCAATGACTTCGGACACTTTCTTCCAACTAGTTAAGATTGTGAATGAATGTGAATGTGAAGGTCACTCAGTCGTGTCCGACTCTGTAACCCTATGGACTATATAGTCCACGGAGTTCTCCAGGCCAGAATACTGGAGTGGATGAAAGTGAAGCTGCTCAGTCGTGTCCGACTCTGCAACCCCATGGACTGTAGCCTACCAGGCTCCTCTGACATGATATTCTCCAGGCCAGAATACTGGAGTGGGTTGCCATTTGCTTCTCCAGGAGGTCTTCCAGATCCAGGGATTGAACCTGGGTCTCCCGCATTGCAGGCAGGTGCTTTACTGTCTGAGCCACCAGGGAAGTTCAGGGAAGTTCCCTTCTCCAGGGGACCTTCCGAACCCAGGTCTCCCGCACTGCAGGTGGATTCTTTACCAGCTGAGCCACAAGGGAAGGTTAAGATTAAATGTGCTTTTCTAAGGTTCTTTTGAGAAAAACCAGAAACCTGCAGTTCTTATTCCTGTCACTGCTGGTTCCCACATTCCAGGAGATTCTCCCTGTCTCTCCAGCTTCTTGTCTTGGGATGCTATTCCCAGGCCTGGAGGAGCCAGGATGGAAGCACAGCAGTGGATGATGAGGAGATGTGGTGGGGAAGCTGGGATGTGATAGAAACTGGGGCCTCAAGTGTCATTTCCCTTTGTCCACTGTCATGGGCAGGGCAGTCCTCGAAGCTCTCAGGGGCTTCTCCGTACCCCCAAGTCAGTTTGTGAACCCAGGGGAAACACATTCAGGAATACTAAAGGAAGTCCATTGAAGGCCTGGGAGGGAAGACGGGGTACAATCAAATAGGGTCATCTGAGGAGAGTGTTAAACCGGATGGCTTAGCTGGATTCTCCAGGAAACAGATGCTAGGGTGGAGTTAGTGTGTAACTGACTTATTGGGGGTAATGTCTGTGGAAGATGAAGGGGAAGGAAACAGGAATGAACAGGGAAACTCTGTGCTCTTTGATGCTGATCTGATCCCTGTGAAAGAACACAGAGGAGGAAGCAGGACTGGGCAAGGAAGCCTCAGGGCACCATTCAGATCTGACAGAGTCTTACCTGATTCAGCAGGGACGGTGAGCAAAGACTGCCAGTTAGTGGAGTCCCTCTTGTTGGGCAGAAACGGCCAGGCTTACCCACGATGCTCAGTCACTGTCTGGGGCTGTTCAGGAAGATGGAAACAACGGCAACAATTCTGATCTCGAAGTCTGAAGGCCATTGGTTAGCTGCAGCCTTGAAGCTCAATGGATAATTCTTTTTTTTTTTTTTTTTTTTTTGGCTGCACTCGGTCTTAGTTGCAGCACACAGGATCTTTGATCTTCATTTCAGAATTCAGGATCTAGTTTCCCAACCAGGGATGGAAACTGGAACCCCCGTATTGAAAGTACGGAATCTTAGCCACTTGACCACCAGGGAAGTCCTGGCAAATTCTTTCTTGAAAAAAGATTTGAGAGACACACCTGTCATCCAGGGTACTCGAAAAAGCATGGGGCATGGGGCTGTTAAGCCACTGGAAGCAACATTCGGAGCTAGTGAGACAGGGGCACCACTAGCCCCCTTAGCTCCGAGGACAGAGAGACTGACCTTGACCGTCAGCTCAAGGATGCAGCAAAGATGGAGGGAGTAGGGGCACCAATGCCTGGACCTCACTCACCGCCCCCCATCCTGCTGGTACTCCCGTTCTCCAGTCCCAGCCAGCTCACTGATATCACGTGTGCCCGTTAGCCTCCTCGAGAAGAGAGCAGGGTGGAGGGGCCAAGTGCATCCAGCATCTGAGGGCAACTTCCGAGGAGCAACTACAGAGGGAAAGATAACCCAGCCTTGGAGAAGGCAGGAATCAGGATGTGCTGTTGCCTTGCTGTGCTTCTCCCCACCTGTGTGCTTCCTGTGATCGCTGGCCAGGTTCCAGACCACGGCTCTCCAACCCTCAGCAGCTGCAGTTCCCAAAGCAAGGTCCTCAGTGGCAGATGATTGAGTAATTCCTTGGATGGTTGGATGGCATCATCGACTCAATGGACAGGAATTTGAGCAAACTCTGGGAGATGGTGAGGGACAGGGAAGCCTGGTGTGCTGCAGTCCATGGGGTCACAAAGAGTCGGACACGACTGATCAACTGAACAACATCCCTTGGAAGTGGAGGAAGGAAGGGAGGGAGAGAGATAGAGATAGAGACGAGAGAGAGAGATGGGGAGAGAGAGAAGGAGGAGCAGGAGAAAGAGGATGGTGACGATCATGGTGTTGGGGAGGAGGAAGAAGAATGGGAGGAAGACAGAGAGAGAGAGACTGAGAGCCGCCCTCACACACACCACACATCTTGTTCTATCAGGACTTTCCTGTATGAGGCATCGAGGGAACCAGAATCTGAAGTCAGTGATGTGCCCTAGACTACGTATAAACCTGTGTGTGTGGTCCAGACTCCCCATATCAGTCCATTTCTAGGAGGACCCTGTGGCCATCAGCACATGGGTCCTCTTAGGTCTTATCAGCTCCTACAGAGGGCTCCTCTCCATTATCAGCTCACTCTCTCCAGCTGCCTGTAGGCATTTATTTAGTGATGTTATTTCACAGACATTCACAGCCACAGGAAACATTAGTTCTGCTTCCGAGCAGTGGACAATGCTAGGCAAATTACTTTTGGCAGTGAGCAGTTAAGATAATTTTTTAATGATACAAACAGGCCTCGGCCAATGGTGTTTGACACAGGCCTGCTGGAGTTGAACCCGGAATGGACAGATGGTTTCTCTCCTAACTTGGTTTGATTGAGTGAGACATTTGATTTGAGCTTCTATTAAAGGGAAATAATGTATTTAATTGTTTGATGATGCTTGGCCTATTTTCAGTGAAAGCATGTAACTCTTTTTGTCTATAATTCCAAGCACCTCCCCCCACCCCCATGTAATCATCAAGGGTCAAATCCTTAAGTGAAGGCTCAGGACTTACTAAATTACTTCTTTTCCTACACATTTAGAAAAGTGATTGTGAAAGATGTCCAAGCCATGTGACAGTATTGGGATCATAGGATGGGAGATGGGGAAGATTCCTTCCATTCCACAAGAATTTGTTTCCTTCTTTTTTTTTTTTTTGTTTTTATTTTTTATTTTTTTTTATCAAGAATCTCTTTTATTGATTATCAGAAACATTACAAACATCTAATATGAACAAATTGTAACATGACAGTATTTAGTTTGAACAATTAATACATTTCAGATATAATATTATACATATTTCAATGTTATTCTCCCCAATCATCCCACCCTCTCCCAGTCCCAGAATCCAAAAGTCTGGTCTATACATCAGTGTCTCTTTTGCTGTCTCGTAAATAGGGTTATTTTTACCATCTTTCTATATTCCATATATATGCGTTAGTATACTGTATTTGTGTTTTTGTTTCTGGCTTACTTCACTCTGTATAATAGGCTCCAGTTCCATCCACCTCCTTAGAACTGATTCAAATGTATTCTTTTTAATGGCTGAGTAATACTCCATTGTGTATATGTACCACAGCTTGCTTATCCATTCATCTGTGGATGGACATCTAGGTTGCTTCCACATTCTGGCTATTGCAAACAGTGCTGCTATGAACATTGGGGTACACGTGTCTCTTTCAATTCTGGTTTTCTCAGTGTATATGCCCAGCAGTGGGATTGCTGGATCATAAGGCAGTTCTATTCCCAGTTTTTTGAGGAATGTCCAGACTGTTCTCCATAGTGGCTGTACCAGTTTGCATTCCCACCAACAGTGCAAGAGGGTTCCCTTCTCTCCGCACCCTCTCCAGCATTTATTCCTTGTGGACTTTTGGATAGCAGCCATTCTGATTGGCGTGAAATGGTATCTCATAGTGGTTTTGATTTGCATTTCTCTGATAATGAGTGATGTTGAGCATCTTTTCATGTGTTTGTTAGCCATCTGTATGTCTTCTTTGGAGAAATGTCTATTTAGTTCTTTGGCCCATTTTTTGATTGGGTCATTTATTTTTCTGGAATTGAGCTGTAGAAGTTGCTTGTATATTTTTGAGATTAGTTGTTTGTCTGTTGCTTCATTTGCTATTATTTTCTCCCATTCTGAAGGCTGTCTTTTCACCTTGCTTATAGTTTCCTTTGTTGTGCAGAAGCTTTTAAGTTTGATTAGGTCCCATTTGTTCATTTTTGATTTTATTTCCGATATTCTGGGAGGTGGGTCATGGAGGATCCTGCTGTGATGTAAGTCAGAGAGTGTTTTGCCTATGTTTTCCTCTAGGAGTTTTATGGTTTCTGGGCTTACATTTAGCTCTTTAATCCATTTTGAGTTTATTTTTGTGTATGGTGTTAGAAAGTGTTCTAGTTTCATTCTTTTACAAGTGGTTGACCAGTTTTCCCAGCACCACTTGTTAAAGAGATTGTCTTTAATCCATTGTATATTCTTGCCTCCTTTGTCAAAGATAAGGTGACCATATGTGCACGGATTTATCTCTGGGCTTTCTATTTTGTTCCATTGATCTATATTTCTGTCCTTGTGCCAGTACCATACTGTCTTGATGACTGTGGCTTTGTAGTAGAGCCTGAAGTCAGGCAGGTTGATTCCTCCAGTTCCTTTCTTCTTTCTCAAGATAGCTTTGGCTATTCGAGGTTTTTTGTATTTCCATACAAATTGAGAAATTATTTGTTCTAGCTCTGTGAAGAATACCGTGGGTAGCTTGATGGGGATTGCATTGAATGTATAAATTGCTTTGGGTAGTATACTCATTTTCACTATATTGATTCTACCAATCCATGAACATGGTATATTTCTCCATCTATTAGTGTCCTCTTTGATTTCTTTCACCAGTGTTTTATAGTTTTCTATATATAGGTCTTTAGATTCTTTAGGAAGATATATTCCTAAGTATTTTATTGTTTTCATTGCAATGGTGAATGGAATTGTTTCCTTAATTTCTCTATTTTCTCGTTATTAGTGTACAGGAATGCAAGGGATTTCTGTGTGTTAATTTTATATCCTGCAACTTTACTATATTCATTGATCAGTTCTAGTAATTTTCTGATGGAATCTTTAGGGTTTTCTACGTAGAGGATCATGTCATCTGCAAACAGTGAGTTTTACTTCTTCTTTTCCAATTTGGATTCCTTTTATTTCTTTTTCTGCTCTGATTGCTGTGGCCAAAACTTCCAAAACTATGTTGAATAGTAATGGTGAAAGTGGGCATCCTTGTCTTGTTCCTGACTTTAGAGGAAATGCTTTCAGTTTTTCACCATTGAGGATGTTTGCTGTGGGTTTGTCATATATAGCTTTTATTATGTTGAGGTATGTTCCTTCTATTCCTGCTTTCTGGAGAGTTTTTATCATAAATGAATGTTGAACTTTGTCAAAGGCTTTCTCTGCATCTATTGAGATAATCATATGGTTTTTATTCTTCAGTTTGTTAATGTGGTGTATTACGTTGATTGATTTGCGGATATTGAAGAATCCTTGCATTCCTGGGATAAAGCCCACTTGGTCATGGTGTATGATCTTTTTAATGTGTTGTTGGATTCTGATTGCTAGAATTTTGTTAAGGATTTTTGCATCTATGTTCATCAGTGATATTGGCCTGTAGTTTTCTTTTTTTGTGGGATCTTTGTCAGGTTTTGGTATTAGGGTGATGGTGGCCTCATAGAATGAGTTTGGAAGTTTGCCTTCCTCTGCAATTTTCTGGAACAGTTTGAGTAGGATAGGTGTTAGCTCTTCTCTAAATTTTTGGTAGAATTCAGCTGTGAAGCTGTCTGGACCTGGGCTTTTGTTTGCTGGAAGATTTCTGATTACAGTTTCAATTTCCATGCTTGTGATGGGTCTGTTAAGAGTTTCTATTTCTTCCTGATCCAGTTTTGGGAAGTTGTACTTTTCTAAGAATTTGTCCATTTCTTCCACGTTGTCCATTTTATTGCCATATAATTGCTGATAGTAGTCTCTTATGATCCTTTGTATTTCTGTGCTGTCTGTTGTGATCTCTCCATTTTCATTTCTAATTTTATTGATTTGATTTTTCTCCCTTTGTTTCTTGATGAGTCTGGCTAGTGATTTGTCAATTTTATTTACCCTTTCAAAGAACCAGCTTTTGGCTTTGTTGATTTTTGCTATGGTTTCTTTTGTTTCTTTTGCATTTATTTCTGCCCTAATATTTAGGATTTCTTTCCTTCTACTAACCTTGGGGTGCTTCATTTCTTCCTTTTCCAGTTGCTTTAGGTGTAGAGTTAGGTTATTTATTTGGCTTTTTTCTTGTTTCTTGAGGTATGCCTGTATTGCTATGAACTTTCCCCTTAGGACTGCTTTTACAGTGTCCCACAGGTTTTGGGTTGTTGTGTTTTCATTTTCATTCATTTCTATGCAGAATTTGATTTCTTTTTTGATTTCTTCTGTGATTTGTTGGTTATTCAGGAGTGTGTTGTTCAGCCTCCATATGTTGGACTTTTTAATAGTTTTTCTCCTGTTATTGAGATTTACTCTTACTGCATTGTGGTCAGAAAAAATGCTTGGGATGATTTCAATTTTTCTGAACTTACCAAGGCTAGATTTATGGCCCAGGATGTGGTCTATCCTGGAGAAGGTTCCGTGTGCACTTGAGAAAAAGGTGAAATTCATTGTTTTGGGATGAAATGTCCTATAGATATCAATTAGTTCTAACTGGTCTATTGTATCGTTTAAAGTTTGTGTTTCCTTGTTAATTTTCTGTTTAGTTGATCTATCCATTGGTGTGAGTGGGGTATTAAAGTCTCCCACTATTATTGTGTTATTGTTGATTTCTCCTTTCATACTTGTTAGTATTTGTCTTATATATTGCGGTGCTCCTAAGTTGGGTGCATATATATTTATAATTGTTATATCTTCTTCTTGGATTGATCCTTTGATCATTAGGTAGTGACCTTCTTTGTCTCTTTTCACATCCTTTGTTTTAAAGTCTATTTTATCTGATATGAGTATTGCTACTCCTGCTTTCTTTTGGTCTCTATTTGCCTGGAAAATCTTTTTCCAGCCCTTGACTTTCAGTCTGTATGTGTCCCCTGTTTTGAGGTGGGTTTCTTGTATACAACATATGGAGGGGTCTTGTTTTTGTATCCATTCAGCCAGTCTCTGTCTTTTGGTTGGGGCATTCAACCCATTTACATTTAAGGTAATTAATGATACATATGATCCCGTTGCCATTTACTTTGTTGTTTTGGGTTTGAATTTATATATCCTTTTTGTGTTTCCTGTCTAGAGAATGTCCTTTAGTATTTGTTGGAGAGCTGGTTTGGTGGTGCTGAATTCTCTCAGCTTTTGCTTGTCTGTAAAGGTTTTGATTTCTCCTTCATATTTGAATGAGATCCTTGCTGGGTACAATAATCTGGGCTGTAGGTTCTTTTCTTTCATCACTTTAAGTATGTCTTGCCATTCCCTCCTGGCTTGGAGAGTTTCTATTGAAAGATCAGCTGTTATCCTTATGGGAATTCCCTTGTGTGTTATTTGTTGTTTTTCCCTTGCTGCTTTTAATATTTGTTCTTTGTGTTTGATCTTTGTTAATTTGATTAATATGTGTCTTGGGGTGTTTCGCCTTGGGTTTATCCTATTTGGGACTCTCTGGGTTTCTTGGACTTGAGTGATTATTTCCTTCCCCATTTTAGGGAAGTTTTCAACTATTATCTCCTCTAGTATCTTCTCATGGTCTTTCTTTTTGTCTTCTTCTTCTGGGACTCCTATGATTCGAATATTGTAACGTTTAAAATTGTCCTGGAGGTCTCTGAGATTGTCCTCATTTCTTTTAATTTGTTTTTCTTTTTTCTCCTCTGATTCATTTAATTCTGCCATTCTATCTTCTAATTCACTAATTCTATCTTCTGCCTCTGTTATTCTACTATTTGTTGCCTCCAGAGTGTTTTGGATCTCATTTATTACATTATTCATTATATATTGATTCTTTTTTATTTCTTCTAGGTCCTTGTTAAATCTTTCTGGCATCTTCTCAATGCTTTTCTCCAGGCTATTTATCCATGATTCCATTTTGCTTTCCAGATTTTGGATTAATTTCACTATCATTATTCGGAATTCTTTATCAGGTAGGTTCGCTATTTCTTCCTCTTTTGTTTGGTTTGGTGGGCATTTATCCTGTTCCTTTACCTGCTGGGAATTTTTCTGTCTCTTCATCTTGTTTAAATTGCTGAGTTTAGGGTGTCTTTACTGTATTCTGGTAGTCTGTGGAGTTCTCTTTATTGTGGCGTTTCTGCACTATATGTGGGTTTGTACCGGTGGCTTGTCGAGGTTTCTTGCTTATGGAAGCTTGTATCAGTGTTCTGGTGGGTGGGGCTGGATTTCTTTTCTCTGGGGTGCAGTGGAGTGTCTAGTAGTGAGTTATGAGATGTCTATGATGTTGGGGTCGCTTTGTGTAGCCTGTGTATTGGAGCTCAGGGCTGTGTTCTTGTTTTTCTGGAGAATTTGCTTGGTGTGTCTTGTCGTGGAACTTGCTGGTCTTTGTGTGATGCTTGGTTTCAGTGTAGGTATGGAGGCTTTTGATGAGCTCCTGTCAATTAATGTTTCGTGGGATCAGGGTATGGACTTAAGCCTCCTGGTTCCAGTTATTGGTCTTATTTTTACAGTAGTCTCAAAACCTTCTTCTTCTATAATGCATTCCACAACTGGACCGCTCAGAGATGTTCACGGAGTTATACAGAGAAGGAAAAAGGGAGGAAGGAGACAGAGGTGGTCAGGAGGATAAAAGGAGGGAGTGTGAAGGAGAGAGCCAGATCTAGTCAGTAATCAGTAAAGAAAAGAAAAAGGAAAGGAAAAAAGCAAAGGACAAAAAGGAAAAAAGAAAAAAAAAAAACAGGGTCGCAAAAGTTATATCTAAAGGTGGAGATTAATGAAGTACTAGAGGATAAAAAAAAATAAAAATAAAAGAAACAAAACAAAACAAACAACATCAAAAAAAAATTAAAAAGAAAAAATTTTTTGTTTTCCTTTTTCCAATTAAAAAATAATAAAAATTTTAAAAAAATATTAAAAAAAGAAAAAAAAAGGAAATAATGATAGTAAAAATAGTAACAATATATATAAGAGTTTCTCTATTATTGTTGTGGGTTCAGTTCATTTTCGGCTAGTTCCTTGTTCCGGCTTAAATTTCTCAAGATCTATAGGCCCCTTTCTCTGTAGTTGGTCTGTATAGTCCCTTGTTCTGTGCACGGTTCGGCGGTGTTCTGAGCCAAGGCCGGCCACTCGTGTGGTCGGCGCTGCACAATCTGGACTGCCGGCCCAAACTACTCCAATTAGACAGCACTCCAGACAATCAGGCGAATGCAGTCTGCACCGCGGCCCGCAGAGGGGGAGGGGCTGGCGACGGGGAATGGCGGGCGGGTGGGGGGAGGGGGGTGGGGTGGCCCTCATGGGAGCCGCGGGCTCGGCGGGCGGGGGGCACGCCTGCGCGGGAGTGGCCGGCAGGGGAGCGTCCCGCGTGGGAACGGCCAAGGCGTCTCCCTGCCCAGCCCCGGCTCCCCAATGGCAGATGCGGGTGTTTGCAGCGATGCTTCTCCGCTGCGGAAGTTACCGCAGGGCCCGCAGTCTGTGGGTTCTAATTGCTCAACTGTTCTCCTCCCTGTTATGATAGTCTCCGTGTTTCCCAGGTTCGGCGCAGATTCCGCAGGGAGAGTGTTTCCTGGTGTTTGGAAACCTCTCTTTTTAAGACTCCCTTCCCCGGACAGAGGTCCGCCCCTCCCTCTTTGTCTCTCTCTGGCATCTATATTCTTTCCTACCTCCTTTAGAAGGCAGTGAGTTGCTTTTCTGGGTGTCCGACGTCCTCCGCCAGCACTCCGAAGCTGTTTGTGGAATTTACTCGGCGCCCAGGTGTCCCTTTGATGAATTTGTGGAGAAGAAAGCGTATTCCCCATCCTAATCCTCCGCCATCTTAACCGGAAGTCCGAATTTGTTTCCTTCTTAAGCGTCAGAAATAATTGGTGCAGGCACTGTGGAGAACAATGTGGAGGTTCCTCTAAAACTAAAAACAGAACTATCATATGACCCAGCAATCCCACTCCTGGACATATACTGGGAGAAAACCATAATTCCAAAAGATATATGCAGCCCAGTGTTCATTGCAGCACAATTTACAGTACTCCTGCCTGGAAAATCCCATGGATGGAGGAGCCTGATAGGCTACAGTCCATGGGGTTGCTAAGAGTCGGACACGACGGAGCGAATTCACTTTCACTTTTCACCTTCATGCATTGGAGAAGGCAATGGCAACCCACTCCAGTGTTCTTGCCTGGAGAATCCCAGGGACGGGGGAGCCTGGTGGGCTGCCGTCTATGGGGTCACACAGAGTCGGACACGACTGAAGCGACTTAGCAGCAGCTGCAGCAGCAGGACATGGAAGCAACCTAAATATTTATCCAATGACAGAGGGATGGCTAAAGAAGATGTGGCGCATATATATGTATATATGGAATGGAATATATATATATGCGCATATATACACACACTGGAATATTCAGATCAGTCGCTCAGTCGTGTCTGACTCTTTGTGACCCCATGAACTGCAGCACGCCAGGCCTCCCTGTCCATCACCAACTCCCGGGGGTCACTCAGACTCACATCCATCGAGTCAGTGATGTCATCCAGCCATCTCATCCTCTGTCGTCCCCTTCTCCTCCTGCCCTCAATCCCTCCCAGCATCAGAGTCTTCTCCAATGAGTCAACTCTTCGCATGAGGTGGCCAAAGTACTGAAGTTTCAGCTTTAGCATTATTCCTTCCAAAGAAATCCCAGGGCTGATCTCCTTCAGAAGGGACTGGTTGGATCTCCTTGCAGTCCAAGGGATTCTCAAGAGTCTTCTCCAACACCACAGTTCAAAAGCATCAATTCTTTGGTGCTCAGCCTTCTTCACAGTCCAGCTCTCACATCCATACATGACCACAGTAAAGACCATAGCCTTGACTAGGCGAACCTTTGTTGGCAAAGTACTGGAATATTATCTTCAGCTATAAAAAGGAATGAAATTGTACAATTTGCAGAGATGTGGCTGGACCTAGAGGCTGTCATACAGAGTGAAGTAAGTCCAAAAGAGAAAAGCAAATATCTTATAATAACGCATATGTTTAGACTCTAGAAAAAGTGGTACAAGAAAGTGAAAGAAAGAAAAGAAAGTGAAGTTGCTCAGTTGTGTCCGACTCTTCGAGAGCCCATGGACTCCTCAGGCTCCTCTGTCCATGGGATTTTCCAGGCAAGAGTACTGGAGTGAGTTGCCATTTTCTTCTCCAGGGGATCTTCCCGACCCAGGGATTGGACCCGGGTCTCCCACATTGCAGGCAGATACTTTACCGTCTGAGCCACCAGGGAAGCCCTCTAAATTCCATATACATGCATTAATATACTGTCTTGGTGTTGAACCTATTTGCAAAGCAGAGAGATTGAGATGTAGAGGACAGACTTATGAATACCAAGAGGGGAAGGAGGGTGGGATGAATTGGGTTTGGGGTTGACGTATATATATATATATATATATATATATATACTACTATGAATTGTCTTCTAATTGATTTTGAGAAATGGACTATTTCCTGCCGTATTGGTAAACAAGGATGTCACAGTCACCAGTGATTGTAGCTACCACAGATGGTGAGCTGGTGCGCCCTGGGGGAACTCAGGAAGGAAAGAATACATCGTGTATTCTTTCAGCCACTCCCCACAATGAGTGTTCATTGCAGACTACAGCCACTCTCCCCGGTGAGCCCTGAGGAAGCTCAGGATGTGAAAACAGGATACTGCCCACCTCCCCCAGCATAGCTGAGGGGAACAAAGGAATGACTTCAGTGAGCCCAGGCTCCTGCATCTTCCCATACATAGAAAACTGCTAAACTTCTTAAGTTGAGCTATCTGGTTTTCTTTCATTAATAATAATCTTTTGCTTTCAGACTTGAATAATCTTCGAGTACTCTTTGAGTACTCGAATGAACTTCTATATAACCTAACTCATTCCTTCACCTCCTTTCTCTCAGGGTTACTTGAGATGCCATCTCCCAGGCTTGAAGTGCTAAAAATTCCCACTGAAGAAAACATAACTTTCTTGCCTGGGAAATCCCAGACAGAGGAGCCTGGTGAGCTACACTCTTTGGGGTTGCAAACAGTCAGATACAACTTAGCAACTAAATAGCAATGGGAAGTGACCTAAATGCCCACTGACAGAGGAATGGATAAAGAAGATGTGGTTCTGCTAAGTCACTTCAGTCATGTCCAACTCTTTGCGATGCCATGGACTGTAGCCTGACAGGCTTCTCTGTCCATCGGATTCTCCAGGCAGGAATACTGGAGTGGGTTGCCATTAATAGAATATTATTCAGCCAATAAAAAGAATGAAATAATGCCATTTGCAGCAACATGGATGGACCTAGAGACTGTCCCACTGAGTGAAGTAAGTCAGACAGAGAAGGTGAAATATCCTATGACATCCTTTGTATGTGGAATCTAAAAGGAAATGATACAAATGAACTTACAAAACAGAGACTCACAGACATAGAGAATAAACTTATGGTTGCTGGGGTGGAGGGAAGGATGAGGGGAAAGGAGAGTTCGGGATTGACATGTATACACTGCTGTATTTAAAATGGATAACCAACAAGGACCTACTGTATAGCACAGGCAACTCTGCTCAATGTCATGGCAGCCGGGATCGGAGGGGAGTTTGGGGGAGAATGGATGCGTGTATATGTGTGGCTGAGTCCCTTCACCGTACTCGAAATTATCACAACGTTGTCAACTGGCTAATACCCCAATGCAAAATAAAAAGTTTGAAAAGCAAAAAATAAAATATAAACTCTCAACTTGGAGGTTGTGAATACTTTTTTAAGTCCACAATTTATTTTTGTAGGTTGGATTGCTGCATCCCATCTGTATTCACAAACAGTGATGGCTGAACCAGCAACGTTGAGGTCTTGGTCCATGGTAAGCTCTCTGTTGGAAGCTTAGGATACTGGTATGCACACCACAAACTTGGAATTGCCTGCCTGGGGTTTCACTTTTAACAAGGTAAAGAACGGAATGAGTTAGAAACCTAAGACAGCAATACTAAATAGTTTCTTTATGCATTGCATTGCATTGCATGGCATTGCATCCATCCATCTTCATCCAGTCATTCAGTAACATTTATGGAACTCCTCCCACCTCAGGCCCTGTTCTGCCTGCTGGGAAAACACTGGTGATTAATTCTGGCATAATCTGCATGGCTCTTAAACAGGAGATGTGAATTCTTTGCCTATTATTTTATAGCCGCAGCTGTAATACATTCAGAAAACTGAGCCAAATGTGGTCAGAATTATGTGGAATTTGGGGGAAATACATTTCTTTCTAATGAAGTTTTCCTCCTCCCCCCTCCCTTTTTCTGTCCATTGGTTTTTGAAAGGTGGTGTGCTGAGCAAAATTTCAGTAATCTGAGGTGTCATTTGCAGACTGGTTTGCTAAGATTTAAGGCTTCCCCGGTGGAGCTAGTGGTAAAGAACTGGTCTGCCAAGGCAGGAGACACAAGAGACACGGGTCCCATCCCAGGGTCAGGAAGATCCAGCCCCTGGAGAAGGGAACAGCAACCCACTCTAGTGTTCTTGCCTATAGAATCCCGTGGACAGAGGAGCCTGCTGGGTTACAGTCCACAGACTTGCAGAGAGTTGGACACAACTAAAGCGACTTAGCATGTAGCATGCACATTTCTAAGGTTCTGTGGTACCACTTGTGGTCTGTCATACCTGATGTGCTTTCCTTTGACTTTCTTTCTAATGCAAAAGAAATTTTAGAAATGCACTACAATCATTGGCCTAGAACTTGTAATAAAGGATGTCTTTTCAGTTAGAAATAACCCTTAAGTACCATATACCCACAAGCCAGAAGCATTCTCCTATTTAGAGCTGAAAAGACAAGCGAAATGGGAGTAGCAAAAAAATAGATACATATGCATACTTTCAAAGAGTAATTATATTTTTACACCTCCTCAAGCTGTCCTATTTTCTCTCTCTCTCTCTCTCTGATGTGGCAGTGTTCAAGTTAAAGCGAATGGGAAAACAACAGACTGACTGTTACAACAGAAGACATTGTAAAAATCAGATTAACCAAGACAAGTTGGTTGGAAGGCTTAAACGATCTCTGAGCAGCCCAATTCTAACATGGAGTGGGGAGCTTTGGCAGTCAATTCCCCATGGCATACGATGGGTGGTGACCTTATTCTGAAGCATGTTATTGTTTCCAAGTGTTATAAAGCTGCAATTTCCTGGACACAGCAATGCTCATTTTAAGGGCATCTCTTCAATGGGAACTTCAAACAATTCAAAGAGAAACAAAGACAAAAAAACCCGAGATGGTGCATAAATATCTAGCCATCACAATGACGCCTCACAAATATCTCCACCAGCTGTTCGCATGGGCTTAGAAAGAGGGTCAGTTTTGTGAGTGATGCTGTCTTTGAGACTTGTCCCTTCTTTCCTTTTTTAGGGATACACAACCAGGATGGCTTCTGGCCACATCTTTTGCTTGGGTAAAGCTGAATCGAGTACTTCCTAAGCTTGCTTGCAATTGATTCCCATAGTTTCTGGCCTAAGAATGGATGCAGCAATCATTGTTCTATTAATAGCTCTTACATATTATGGATGGAGAAGCAGCGATTTTGCATATTTTTCCTTAGGCTGTTTGTCTCCCAGCTGACAATGCAGCCGTCGCTGGGTTGTATAAATGTAGGCCAAGGAGTCAAGTAATGTTTAAACAAAACCACACGAAAATGGCCTGTCCATTTCAGTGCCTTTAAATGGATTCAGACCCCTGGCTTCAAAATGAACAAGCAGGTGGTGGAAAAGGCTCCAAAGTATCATTGCTTAAAAATCTCCCACATCAAGGCAAAAGCAAGGACTTCACTTTTTAAAAATATATTTGTTTCTTTGACTGTGCTGGGTCTTAGTTGTGGCACATGGGATCTAGTTTCAGTATGTGGGGATCCAGTTCCCCACGCAGGGATCAAACCCAGACCCCCTGCACTGGGAATGTGGATTCCTAGCCACTGAACCACCAGGGAAGTCCCAAGGTCTTCACGTTTAGAATAGTGCTTTGAAACCATCCAGGCCAAAGTATACATAGGGCTTCCCTGGTGGCTTAGACAGTAAAGAATCTGCCTGCAATGCGGGAGAGCCGTGTTTGATTCCCTGGATTGGGAAGACCCCTTTGAGAAGGAAATGGCAACCCACTCCAGTATTCTTGCTTGGAGAATCCCACGGACAGAGGAGCCTGGTGACACAGTCCACGGCTTGGCAAACAGTCAGCTAAAACTAAAGACAAAGTATCCACTTGGAGATCATTTTCCCCATCTCACCTCAGTTGTACATATTGTAACAAGCTGACTCTCAGAATTCTGATGCTGTGTGTTACAAGTGGCTCCATCTAGCAGGAGGTGAAGAGAACAGTGCAAACAGCTGAGCTCCTCGCTTAGCACGCCTCGAACAAACACTCTATGACATCAGGAGCGCTTAAGTGCCTTTTAGTCCACAGAAGGGATTTGAGGGAGCCCTTCTCGCTCTCAAGGAGCTGTGTGTGCGTTCAATGGATGGTTCCTCCCGGGCCAGGAAGGAGCTGAAGTGGGTCTTCCCATCCTCTCCCTGTCAGGTGTGAGAAGCCTGCTTACTGGAACCAGAACTTCATCACCCGCATTGCTCATTCACTCTTGCTTTGAGACCCTGGATATCCCAGTAAGCAGCCCAGGTCATCTCCCACCAGCGAGCACAAGGACCACACGGTGTGCCTGGTGTGGACACCCACCCTCACACACCGTGTCGTCACACTGAGACAGGCCGGGACGTAGGGGCTCCGTGCTGCAGTGCTGCCGTGCTTGCTCCTGGACACACCTCTCCTCGAGCAACAAAATACAAAGAAACTGTATGGGACAAAATAACTGTGTGCATACATAGTTGGGGCAATTTTGGCCAAGAGACCAAAAAACCTAACTGCTACCTTTGAGGAGCCTGGAGCAAAAACAGAGTGTCAGAAGCAAAACCAAGTTACAGCGCATGTCCCCTGCGCACTGCATCACCCGAGGGGTAGGCAAACCACCTAAGCCACTCCTCTGCCAGACCCCTGGGCACATCCCAACCCTCACCCCATATAAGGAACAAGCTAGCCCCTCCTAGCGGGGAACAAGCAAGTCAGGGAAGCTGTTTTTGTTCTCACCCCTCCACTGCCCCCCAGCCCCGCCCCACACACACTGCAGCAGGGCCCCAGTAAAGCCTTGCCTGAATTTCTTATCTGGCCTCTAGTCAATTTCCATTGATTGGGAAAGGGGAAGAACCCTGGTCCCAGGAGAGGGGCCCTGTCTACACGCAGCTCCTCTCTTTCCACCGTCTGTGAGCACAGGCTTAAGCGAAATCTGGTGTTAAAAACACAACCGCACCCCATCCAGTGGGAACCGGTGGTTTTGGCCAGGGCCCGCAGGGTGGGGGGTGGGGACGGAGGGGTGGTGCCCAGCAGTTGGTGCCTCTATTAGAAAAGCAACTTGGGAGATTTCTTTCAGTGAAGGGAAGGGAGGAAAGAAAGGTGGAGAGGGGATGCCGAGGTAGTGAACCCAGAGTTGTAGTGATCTGGACAGATAGATGGTCGCAGGCAGTCTCTTTCCGCCAGTAACTGTGGTTCAGGAAGGGTCCTTCCTGGTCTGACTGGCCCTGTGAGGAAGGGTACTTTGCGGGGCCAAAGCCTGCACAGGCCAGCTGGCTCTGGTGCTGTCTGCCGCTATGTTCATTTTGAATCCTGTGAGGAGGCAGGAGGCAGCTGGCTGATCCTCCACATGGGGAGTCAGAGGTATTGTGGTGGGGGTGGGGGATGGAAGTGGGGGTGAGGAGTGGAGGGTGGGGGAAGGGGGAGGAGAAGAAGAAGGCTTCGGTCCTGGAGCCCACAGGAAGCTGCTCAGGGGCTTTGTGTCTCATGGACATTCCTGGGCGAGCACGTGCCTTCCTCCTGTGATGGTGCAAACTTAGAATCAGGAACATTCCTGGGGCAGTGCAGAGAGGGGGATGGGGAGATGGACGCCACAGCTCCCCAGGGAGAACAAGAGGATTTCCCCCTCAACCCCGAACATCGAGGAAGGGTAAATCCAGGTCTGTGGGGCTCATACCCTGACCTAAAAATGGGGAAATTTTAAAAAGGATTATAAAGTTTCTTTCTTCCTTCCCTGTTTTTCACTTGAGCAACCACGGAGAACACAACTGGCTTTCAGTCTCCTGTGTAATTGGGGACAGGATTGAAATGGATAAATGAACCTCCCAGGTAATCCCCAAGCTCATTCTTTTCCATTAGCTTCAACCTCTCCCCTGCACAAATCTATCCCAGCTCCTGATGAGGAGAAAAATGAGCTACAGAAGCATAAAGGACATTGCAAGCCAGACCTGTCCTCTGATGGGAGTGTGAAGACTCAGGAAGGAATGCAGAGGTGCAGAGGGAACCGCTTGGAGCGGGAGAGAGCCAGCCTGTGGGGCCTTCTGTCTGCAGAGAGGACAGACTTACAGAACTGGACAGGATAACCCATGGATAACCCAATCCCCCAGTCCAGTTGGTTCCTATACACTGGAGGGAGCAGGGTGGACACGGAAATGCTGAGGTTAGAATTGCAGGGAAAGCAAAACTTTTCTTTTACCCTCTTATTGTCAGGGCAGAGTTAAGTTGACATAAGATGGATTGCAGTGCTGGAAAAGACTCTTGAGAGTCCCTTTGACAGCAAGGAGGTCACACCCGTCAATCCTAAAGGAAATCCATCCTGCATATTCATTGGAGGGACTGATGCGGAAGCTGAAGCTTTAGCCACCTGATGCAAAGGGCCAACTCATTGGAAAAGACCCAGATCCTGGGAAAGATTGAGAGCAAGAGGAGATGGGGCGACAGAGGATGAGCTATTTGGATGGCATCTCCATGGACATGACTCGATGGACATGAATTTGAGCAAACTCTGGGAGATCGTGGAGGAAGAGTCTGGTGTGCAGCAGTTCATGCGTGTGTGCTCAGTCGTGTTTGACCACCAGGTTACTCTGTCCAAGGGATTTTCCAGGCAAGAATACTGGAGTGGGTTGCCATTTCTTTCTCCAGGGGATATTCCTAACCCAGGAATCGAACCTGTGTCTCTTGTGTCTCCTGCATTGGCAGGCAGATTCTTTACGACTGTGCCACCTGGCCATGCCATGTGCTGCAATCCTTGGGGTCGCACAGAGTCAGACATGACTTAAGCAACTGAACAAAAACAAAGATGGATTCTCAGGAGAAAAGCATACAGATTTTTATTGTTACATGGACTTGGGAGCTTTCACAGAAAAAATGAAGACACCCCCCCCCCACCACCACCACCATTCTAAATGGATAAATAACAAGGTCCGCCTGTATAGCACAGGGAGCTATATCCAATCACCTGGGATAGACATGATGGAAAAGATATTTAAAAAAGAATGTATATGTGTGTGGCTGTCACTATACTGTACAATGGAGATCGGCACATTGTAAATCAACTATACTTCAATAAATAAATTTAAAACAAGACCCCCAAAATGGTTGGGTCTAAGTGCTCATACACTAGGTTGAACTAATTTCCCTGGTGGCTCAGATGGTAAAGAATTCGCCTGTAATGCAGGAGACCTGGGTTCGATCCCTGGGTTGTGAAGATACCTTGGAGGAGGGCATGGCAACCCACTCCAGTATTCTTGCCTGGAAAATCCCCATGGACAGAGGAGCCTGGTGGGCTATGGTCCATGGGGTTGCAAAGAGTCGGACACAACTGAGCGACTCAGCACAGCACTAGGTTGAACACAGAATAGTAACTGTGAAAAGGTAACTAAAATATATGGGGCTGCTCAAGGAAGATAAGGGCTATTTGACCAAGGTTTGTCTGTACTGATTTCTCTTGGCACCTTCTCCCTATCTGTGGAGATAAGAACGTTTCTTTCCTCTTGGTACAGAGAGGGCATCTTTCACATTGGTTTCGTCTTCTGCTTTTAGGAAGGAAAAAGGAAGTTAGGGCGCCTTCTTGCATTTGCTATTTTTAAGATATCTCTAACTCAAAATAATCTTATGTCAAACTAGCTTTTTTGGGCATATTCTACTACCTTTTACCATCCAGCTGCTGCTGCTAAGTCACTTCAGTCATGTCCAACTCTGTGTGACCCCATAGACAGCAGCCCACCAGGCTCCCCTGTCCCTGGGATTCTCCAGGCAAGAACACTGGCGTGGGTTGCCATTTATTTCTCCAATGCATGAAAGTGGAAAGTGAAAGTGAAGTCGCTCACTCATGTCTGACTCTCAGCGACCCCATGGACTGCAGCCTACCAGGCTCCTCCATTCATGGAATTTTCCAGGCAAGAGTACTGGAGTGGGATGCCATTTAGTTAGTAGCAAAACAAGAACTGGAAGTTGGTCCTCCTCACTTCTGGTCTGTGGTTATTTGACCACAGCTCAGTTTCCTCCTCACGATAAGCACTCACCCATGGTGACTGTTTCCTTTGTGGTCTAGGAAGCACCAGGCCCTATGCTCGAGGCCTCTGGGTTTTCTCTGATACATAGTATTACTGTTATTTTGTGGATGAGGACTCAGGTTCAGAGCGGCTCTGTGGATTAGTAAATGGCAACTTCAAGTGTGCGCTAAATTGCTTCAGTCATGCCCAACTCTTCCTGACAGAGTTAATAACACTGTATCCAACCAGTCTATCCTAAAGGAAATCAGTCCTGAATATTCATTGGAAGGACTGATGCTGAAGCTGAAACTCCAATACTTTGGCCACCTAATAGAAAGAGCTGACTCATTTGAAAAGACCCTGATTGCTGGAAAAGATTGAAGGCAGGAGGAGACAGGGATGACAGAGGATGAGACGGCATCACCGACTCAATGAACATCGGTTTGGGTAAACTCTGGGAGTTGGTGATGGACAGGGAGGCCTGGCGTGCTGGAGTCCATGAGGGTCACAAAGAGTCGGACACGACTGAGCAACCGAACTGACTGATTGTATATTTGAAAGTTTGTAAGAGGGGAGATCTTTAAAATTCTCATCACAAGAAATAAATTATTTAACTATGTGTGGTAATGGTTGTTAACTAGACTTACTACGGTGGTCATTCTGCAGTATATAAAAATATCAAATCACAGTGTTCTACACCTGAAACTAATATAACATTATATGTCAGTTTCATCTCAGTTGGGGGAAAAAAGTGAATTCAAACTCAGGTCTCTAAAAGTGAAAGTCTTAGTCGCTCAGTTGTGTCTGACTCTTTGCAACTCCATGGATTGTAGCCTGCTGGGCTCCTCTTTCCATGGAATTCTCCAGCAAGAATACTGGAGTGGGTTGTCATTTCCTTCTCCAGGGGTTCTTCCCGACCCAAGGATTGAACCTGGGTCTCCTGCGTTACAGGCAGATTTTTTACCGTCTAAGCCACTAGGGAATCCCACTTTCTGGTCTCTGAGTCCAGTGTTATTTCTACTACTCTACTAAGCTGGAGTCTTTGGCAGTACTTTCTTTTATTATTTTTCACGGGTTATACTTATTTTTACTGCTTCACTATATGTTGGGGATAAATGAGACACATATACTTTTTTATTTTTACTGAGAATATTCTTTCCTTTTGGCCTCAGTCTGTGGTTTCCCACTCAGACTCAATTATTTCCCCTCAATTTTGACCTCCTAGGTTCTAGAAAGGCTTGAGAGGTGCTTGCAATCTGAACACAGGCATATTCCTGTCTCTTCTGCTACTAGTGAATGTTAGGGCTGGGTGGGACCTGAGACAGAGTGTCATTTCATCCCTTCTCCTTACAGATGAGAAAACTGCATCCTTAGATGCTGCAGAGGCCCGCAGGGAAGGTGAGTACGGAAGACTCTGCCGTGCTCTAACCTTCATCCACTCCATCATCAGTCCTTGGTAGGGAGTAGGAGAGGGGAGAAGGGGAGGGTGGGATGAATTGGGAGAGTAGAACTGACAGATATACACTGCTGCTGCTGCTAAGTCGCCTCAGTCGTGTCCGACTCTGTGTGACCCCGTAGATGGCAGCCCACCAGGCTCCTCTGTCCCTGGGATTCTCCAGGTAAGAACACTGGAATGGGTTGCCAATTCCTTCTCCAATATATATACTACCATGTGTAAAGTAGATAGCTAGTGGGAAGCTTCAGGGAACTCAGCTTGGTGCTCTGTGATGACCAGAAGGGTGGGATGGGGGTAGGTCGGGGGGAGATTTAAGAGGGAGGGGCTATATGTACACATATAACTGATTCACTTCATAGTACAGCAGAAACTAACAATGTTGTAAAGCAATTATCCTCTAATAAAAAGTAATAATAAAATGTGTAATTTGGGGTTGATTAAAAAAGGAAAAAAAAAAACCCATTGCAGTCCTTATCTCACTCCTGGTTAAAGATGTGGCACCCAGGACTTCCCAAGGGGTCCAGCAGGTTAAGACTTCCTGATTCCAATACACGGGCTCCGGTTCAATCCCTGGTTGGGAAACTAAGATCCCACATTCCATGAAACACAACCAAAATAGATTAAAAAAAAAAAACAACAACAAACGTGGCACTCAAGTTCAGAGGAGTGTAGATCCAGAGGTTCTGGATTTATTTGGATTAGCTGTGAAACAGCCTCCTTTTGTGAGAAGATTACAAAGATTCCAAGTGTAATCTTTTCTATTAATAGACAAGCAAATAAGTTTAGTACTTTGGGGGGTCAAAAGTCACAGAAATATGGCCAATCAGGGTCATTTTAGTTCAGGTGGATATAGATTTGTCTTGGACTATATCTACACTCTACCAACACTGCATTCAAGGTCTTAGCAAAGTATGGTTAGGGTACGAAGCAGCTGAACAATGCCTCGTTAGAGTCCTTACGAATGAAATCCAGTCTGGCCCCTGAGGGCTGGCCTCCCATTCAACTGCAGGCAGGTTAGGACGTTGACAGCTGATGGCCAGAACACTGCTTTGGTGCAAAAGATGGGCAGAGAGTGAGGAGCATGGCACGGGACAGAGCTGAGAGGAGGGGCTGGAGTGAGAGTTGAGTCCATCTGCCCACCGCGGCAGGGCTGTGGGGAGGAAGGGATGCTTCATGATGTTTTGATGATACGTAGGAGTTGGGTTCCTACATGTCAGCTCGAAGCAGTACAAGTGAAGGTGTTGGTGAGTGAGAAATGACACCACTGGGGCAGCAGGGGTCCCCAAACTCTGGGATCTGAACTGATGCAATAAAGTGCACAATAATGTAATGCACTTGAATCATTTCGAAACCAACCCCCCCAACACACACCCCTCAAGTCTGTGGAAAAACTGTATTTTGCAAAACCAGTCCCTGGTGCCAAAGGTTGGGGCTGCTGCTCTACAGTCCAAATAAAACCTGCTGATTTCCCCTCTGGTTATGCGTAAGACTGATGGGATAGGAGAGGTCCCGTCTTAGGGGCTGTTGTTAGCCCAGAGCCCAAATCAAATGTGCATTATGTGGTCATCACAAAGCATAAGGCACCCTTGAGGGACATTCAAACTGGGTTTAAGTATCAGGTCAGGAACACCAACGAATTCATAATCATTTATTGTGAATCACTCATAGTTTACACATTATTAATGGCAAAAATAACACCGTTAAACACCTGCTGGATGAAGAACTTTATTATGACAATTCCCTACCGGCATCACTTCTTTTCAAAAATTTAAATTTAAATCCTACATCTTCCCTATCTTTGCAGCACTATCTTCGAAGTGCTCTGATGCCAAACTATAAGGCTCTCTTTTGCTCTAACATCTAACACAAAGGGCACGCTATCCCATTAATTCGACATGCTCTTTACAAGGCAACTTAACACACAAATTTTTTTAAAATCCAGAGGCTACATAATGATCACTTTATGTCTTGCTGCAAAATCAATGAAGGCTGCATGCAGGTGAAACATTTGTAGACACTGAGTTCTAGATAACTGTTGGTTATTCAGATCTGATGACCTGGTGTGGAAAATTAATATGCTTATTTAGCAGGAGTAGGTAAAGTACATGCACCAGTGGCTAGGATCAATTAGAATATAAATTAGGTGTCTAAACATTTAAATGAGAGTTTCATTTGAGCTTCATTTGATGTCTGGCACTTCTGAGTTCTACACCTTAAAACGACAATAGCAAAGAGAACAAAAATCAAACACTTAAAACAGGCACTGATTATAGGGTCAGCTGGACGGACAGCTCAGGACACAGAACTAGCTGAGCAGTGAACAGACCCCTTGAAGCAAAGAAAGTGGAACATTAACAAGCTGGAAACAGGGCAAAAAAATAAGAGAGCCATTTCCTGTATTCTCATGTTTTAACATTTTCAATTTTCTTACTTTAAAACAACAACAAACACACACAATAATTACAAAGCAGAAACATTCTTTCCTTACTACTTAGACCCTCTCTTTTGTCTTCCACCCTCCCTCTCTGCTCCTTCAGATAGTCTGTTTTAAAAAAAGGTTGGGTTTAAAACAGAAAACAAAGGCTCTCCTGAATCACACTGAAAGAATATGAAATTCCTTCATCCTGTCAGGGTTAACATCATGTACGAGTACAAGCACATGATGATGTATGTTTGAATGACATGTTGTAGCTATAGCGATTAAATCACATGTTTGCGTTCTAGTGTTAAAGCATAGTTACACTGACTTTTAAAAAATTCTTTTCATTGATAGTTTGTATCTTGACATTATTTTGAGACCAACGAAAAAAATCCCCAAACTGCGTGGATTCTGTTCTCTCCCCAGCTTGCGCCCCCTCCCACGATCCAATGAACAAGAGAAGTGTAGTAACAAAGGCCATGAATCGAGGCGTCGTTGACAGCAGGCGCAGATGGAGGATCCAGAGTCAGGCGCTCCCGTCTCCAGTCCGGGCTTTCCGGGCTTCGATCATCTGCTTGGTTGCCCGTTTGCGGTCAGTGGCTAGCCCCAGCCAACACATGAAGTCAATGAACCAGGTGGTTGGGTTGAAATTTAAGCCAAATTCACTCGCAGAGTAGTCAAAGGGAAAGGTGTGATGGTAGTTATGGAAACCTTCACCTGGAAGACAAAGTAGGCTTGAAATAACACTATCCGCACCTCTCTGCAGAGCTTTTAAATGCCACGAGATTGCAAGACCCCGTGTTAGGCTCCACGGTGTACAAAAAACTTACAGAAGGTTTCCTATGTACAAACCTACAAGATGTGTTGTATGCCATCTGTCGTACTGTGCATGCATTTCAAGATACTGGACTGTAAGATTAGAGATGCTGTATTTTTTGTTTGCTTTTTATGTATGTATTATCTATGTGAAAAGTATTAGAGACCTATTACAGTTCAGTACTATATAGCCGATTGTGTTAGATGGCTGCTGCTGCTGCTGCTGCTAAGTCGCTTCAGTCGTGTCCAACTCTGTGCGATCCCATAGACGGCAGCCCACTAGGCTCCTCTGTTCCTGGGATTCTCCAGGCAAGAATACTGGAGTGGGTTGCCATTTCCTTCTCCAATGCATGAAAGTGAAAAGGGAAAGTGAAGTCACTCAGTCGTGTCCGACTCTTAGCGGCTACCTAGGCTAACTTTGTTGGACTTCTGAACAAACCGGACTTCTGAACTTGCTCTCAGAATAGAATGTTTGTATGTAGGGGACTTACTATACTTGCCGTCTGCCCTTAGGCAGCGTTCACTGAATTGGCTAGACAAATGACAGGAACAGAAAAATAACAATAAAGTTATCAGCATAAAGTCTCAAGATGAATTTTCCCTGTGAACTGGTGACATGCTCCCATGACTTTAGAGCTGTACTTCGGAAGCTAAATGCCGAATGGCTGATAACAGATCATCATTTTGATGTATGTTCATAAAAGAAAAATAGCCTCTGTCTACTGAAGGGATTAAAGGAAGACTTCTTGGGAAAGCTCGGAAGAGATAAATGATAATCGTTCCCATAAGTAAGTGAATTAAGGAGTTGGATCTTTAAATATCCAAAAGCTGCCTATATATTACTCTTCCCTTCACAGTGAGTAACTTTTCCTCCCTTACTGCCCCTCCCCCAGGGTGTTTTCAGGAGGAGTCTCACATCTTTTTTCATTTTTTTCAAACAGCTTTATTGAGATGTAATTCACCATACAATTCACCCATTTAAAGTATCCAAGTTAATGGCTTTCAGTATATTTGCAGAGTTGTGTAGGCATCCCCACAACAATTTTTATAACATTTTCACTACTTAAAAAGAAACCCCACTCCCCAAGGATGGATGGATGTTGAGCCCCATCCATCCCCCCATCCTTCCAGTCCTACTTTCTTCCACTGTGATGGTTAATTTTGCATGTTAACCTGACTGGCCAAGGAGTGCGCAGATTAACCTTATTTCTGGGTGTCTGTGAAGGTGTTTCTGGATGAGATTAGCATTTGAAGCACTGGGGTCAGTAAAGTAGACAGTTCTCCTCCATGTGAGTGGTCATCAGCCAGTCCCTTAAGGGCCTGGAGGAGGAATTGCCCCTTGTTTTCCAGACACACTGACTGAATGTCTATTTCATCTTCTCCTGACCTCAGACTGGGATCTGCATCATCAGCTCCCCTAGTTCTCAGGCCTTTGTACTCAGATTTAATTATACCACTGGCTTTCTAGGGTCTCCCGCTTGCAGATGGCAGACGGTGGGACTCAGCCTCTGTAATCTCACCAGCTAGTTCCTCATCATAAATCTCTCCTCCTTCCCCTGCCCTGTTCCTGTAAACACACACATACACACACACAGAATACATCTACCTTTATATGGCTATATATTGGGCTGGCCAAAAAGTTCAGTCAGGTTTCCATATGATCTTACAGAATATACCCAATATATAGGTAGAGAGAGAGTTATTATAAGCAATATTATATATATATAATTACAATATTACATATATAATTATATATATATAATATATGTATTCCAGTATCCTTGCCTGGGAAATTCCACAGAGGAGCTAAGAGTTGGAGACAACTTAGCAACTAAACTACCATGTGTGTGTGTGTGTGTATATATATATATATATACATCGTCTCCAAATCTTTGTGATCCCAGGACCATAGCCCGTCAGGCTCCTCTGTCCATGGGATTTCCCAGGCAAGGATACTGGAGTGGGTTGCCATTTTCTTCTTATATATATATATGAAAGTGAAAGTGAAGTCACTCAGTGGTGTCTGACTCTTTGCGACCCCATGAACTGTAGCCTACCAGGCTCCTCTGTCCATGGGACTTTCCAGGCAATAGTACTGGAGTGGATTGCCATTTCCTTCTCCAGGGGATCTTCCTGACCCAGGGATCAAACCCGGGTCTCCAGCATTGTAGACAGACGCTTTACCGTCTGAGCCACCAGGGAAGTCCTATATATATATATATATATATATATATATATATATATATATACACCCACATATATACAGTCACAAAGAGTCGGACTCAACTGAGCAACTTTCACATTTACTTTTACTAATACATTCTGTACAGATTGCCTTATTCTGAACATTTCTTGTAAATGAAATCAAATAATATGCAGTCTTTTGCAACTGGCTTCTTTCTCTCAGTATACTGTTTTCAAGGTTGTAGCAGGTATCAGTACTTCATCTGTTTTTATTGCTGAGGAGTAATCCATGGTATGGGATATACCACATTGCATTCATCCATTCATCAGGTGAGTGACATCTGGTGTATTTCTATTTTTTAGCTGTTATGAATAATGCTGCTATGAACACTCATATACAAGTTTTTATGTGGACCTACATTGTCTTTTCTCTAGGGTATAAATCTGGGAGTGGTGTTGCTGTATGCTATAGCAACTATTTTTAACCATGTGAGGAACCACCAGATTCCTCCTTTACTTCTTAAGTGGCTACTGGTCATCATACAGTTCTTCTATTGACCACACTTGGAAGATTCTGCTGTACGATGAATCCACCAGATGGATCAGTCTGTGGTCTGCGATTTTCTTTTTAATTTAGGTCTTTCTACCCTGTCCCTCCACGCTCATCATTCTTGGACTAGAGTTCTAGAGTTTCCCCCTATTTTTCAGAAACAGGCACTGTTCAAAGAACTGTGAACATATCCCCCAGTCTCCCATATGGCTGGTGTAATAAGAGTCTTCTAATGACCTTTATCAGGAAAGCTGACTGAGAGTTCAGTGTAGACCTTGAGAGCCTTCAAGCCAACACCCACTTTTTCAGGAACTCTGTCATGGCCACATTCCTTGGGTTTGCTGGCCCACCATCCCCTCTGTAAGGTGGTAACAGATGCATGGTGCCCACTCTTGTCCACTCTCAGAGTCACCACTGAATGTGGCTTCCCTCACCACAATTCTTATTAAAGACAAAGAGTGCGATGAAGAGAAAACAATAGGAGGGATCAGGAAGCTCAGACTTTTCTCTCTGCTTATCAAGTTATTCCCAAAGCTAAATCTGGTGTTTATTCAACTTACATTGCTCTTGTCAACACAAGATCCCTAGGGTCTTAATGAATGGGTGACCCTTACACCATGATGGCAGAAATTCATTGCAGAGTGATGCAGAGACTGTTTATACTTAACAGCAGCAAACTTCCTTCCTGGGTTTGGTCTCGAGCTCAAGCTCAGCTTATACAGAAGCCCAAGATGCTTCTATCAAGACATAGCTGTGCTTAGTCGCTCAGTCATGTCCAACTCTTTGTAACCCCATGGTCTGCAGCCCGGCAGGCTCCTCTGTCCATGGGGATTCTCCAGGCAAGAATACTGGAGTGGTTTGCCATGCCCTCTTCCAGAGGATCTTCCCAACTGAAGGACTGAACCCAGTTCTCCCTCATTGCAAGTGGATTCTTTACAAACTGAGCCACCAGGGAAGCCCAAGAATGCTAGAGTGGGTAGCCTACCCCTTCTCCAGGAGATCTCCCCAATCCAGGAATTGAACCTGGGTCTCCTGCATTGCAGGCAGATTCTTTACCAGCTGAGCTACCAGGGAAGTCTTGGTAACATTTATTAATCACTTATTGTGTGCCAACCACAGGGCTGAATTCTTCAAAGGGTATTAATGCTTATAATCCTTACATCACTCAGCTAGCTGCTATGAATAACCCTACTTTAAAATGAGGATGGAAGTGCACAGAAGGGACAAGTTATTTGCCTAAGACCATTAGGCTAGTAAGGAAAACAACATCCCTGAAAGTTTGTTTCCTGCTAAGCACTGCTGCAAACACTAGGTAATCTAACCCTCTGGTGATCCCGGGCGAAGGTCAACGCTACTCTTATCCCCACTTTACAGATGAGAACACGAGGTGGGGAGGAGCCAGATAACTTGCTCAGAGATTGAGCAGAGGAACCAAGCCTCAACTAAGCCTGTCAGACTAACTCTTAACCATTCTGCGGTCCCATGAGATTGTCAAGGTCCCGTTTCTCTCCATCCCTCTGTTTGAGGGCCTTTTTAAATGGTCAGCCAAATGTTGGACAGCTGAGGCTAAGAGTGGTCAGGCAGTTTGAGACTGACATCGACTGCTACTCCTCCTTTAGTAGGAAATGGCTAGTGTAAAAATAAATAGCTGCTAATTACTGATTACCTACTATGTGCCAGGCACCATACTAAGCAGATGATATATAGTATCTTACTGAATTCTCGTAACACCCTTGAAAGTGAAGTGTGAGTCCCTCAGTTGGATCTGACTCTTTGCGACCCCATGGACTATAGCCCCCCAAGCTCCTCTGTCTACGGGGATTCTCTAGGCAAGAACACTGGAGTGGGTTGCTATTTTCTTCCTTCTCCAGGGCATCTTCCCAACCCAGGGATCAAACCCATAACACCCTTATGAAGCAGGTATTCCTGTTTCCATTTCACAAATAATAAAGCTATAAACCAGAGAGTAAGACACTTGTCCACGAGCCAGGATTCTAACGCCAAAGCCCAAGTTCATTCCAGTCCTCTCCACTCCCTTGCCTCCCTTGACACATCCCACAAAACTCCCAAGAAGCCAAGAAGGTCTGAACACCCACTATCCCCAGTGGCTCCCGGCTGACACTCACCGATGGCACCCAGGGTGACGAGCGGGTTCTGCCGAGGACTGATGTGCTTGTCATAGGGCCGGTTTCCGTACATGTGGGCGACGCTGTTGACCAGCCAGGTGACGTTGAGTGAGATGGTGTAGCGAAGGATGGAGGCCAGGAAGTAGGAGTTCCACAGGCTCTCTCCCCAGATGTACCAGGGCACCAGTGTGGGGACTACGAAGCACATGAGCACCACGGTGATCTTGTAGTACCTGGAAAGAGGAGGAGGTCACGCTGCCACGGGGCACCTGTTGATGGTGGTGGTGGGGAGTGAGCAAGCTGCAGGGGGAGTCAGGAATGATGCCAGTCAGCTCCGTCAGCTCTTGGAGCCTGTTGTGTGTCTCCATATGGGGGTCACAAACCCATCCACCTACCAGGGCTAGGCAGGTAACACCAACTTGAGCATTAGGGCAGGTAGAAGTTATAGGAAGTGGTAGGACCTGCTGCAAACTTCAGAATTTCAAGTATTAAACACTTGGTACAGGTGAAACCCATGCATCTCAGAGCTACGTGTGTCCTACAAGCCACAGTTTGATGGCTTCTATTTCTTTCACCAGTCAGTCAACCCGACAGTTTTTTTTTTTTTTTTAACCATAATTTCAAGAAATATCCAATATTCTTTGAATACTTTGCAGGCATGTGAATCTGTTTTAATGCAGCTTGGGAAAAAGGTAAACAACCCTTCCTTAAATGTTCTTGAAAGGTTGTTGTTGAACGAAAAAAGACGCTGGGATTCTTGGCCCCCGGAGAAGAAGAATTCAATCTGGGGCGAGAGATGAGGCTTGATCGCTCAGAGCTTTTGTGTAATAAAGTTTTATTAAAGTATAAAGGAGATAGAGAAAGCTTCTGACATAGGCATCAGAAGGCGGCAGAAAGAGTACCCCCCTGCTAGTCTTCAGCTGGATATTATATAGTCGCTGCTGCTGCTAAGTCGCTTCAGTTGTGTCCAACTCTGTGCGACCCCATGGACTGCAGCCTACCAGGCTTCTCTGTCCCTGGGATTCTCCAGGCAAGAACGCAGGAGTGGGTTGCCATTTCCTTCTCCAATGCATGAAGGTGGAAAGTGAAAGTGAAGTCGCTGAGTCGTGTCTGACTCTTAGCGACCTCATGGACTGCAGCCTACCAGGCTCCTCTGTCCATGGAATTTTCCAGGCAACAGTACTGGAGTGGGGTGCCATAGCAGTCTGTTAATGAAAGAAAGGAATGTCTTAAAACTCAGAATGGCACCAGGCCTCTCAGCCATAAGATGCATTTTGGGATAATCTTGGCACCAAATGGTTTATCCTGAGCCATAAAATGATTCACCTGAATCTTGAAGAAGGGCAGATCACCAAATAGTTTTGTTTACATAGATTAGGGGAACAATATCTGAGTATAACATACTGGTTTGTCAAGTAGGTTCTGAGCCAAGAGGTGGAACCAACTTGAAGACAAGAGTCAGTGGCACCCCACCCCAGTACTCTTGCCTGGAAAATCCCATGGACGGAGGAGCCTGGTGGGCTCCAGTCCATGGGGTCGCTGAGAGTCGGACACGACTGGGCGACTTCGCTTTCACTTTTCACTTTCATGCATTGGAGAAGGAAATGGCAACCCACTCCAGTGTTCTTGCCTGGAGAATCCCAGGGACAGAGGAGCCTGGTGGGCTGCCGTCTATGGGATCGCACAGAGTCGGACATGACTGAAGCGACTCAGCAGCAGCAGCATAGCACATTAGCATAGCTTAAGATAAATATTTCCATAAGAGAAATGCATTGGTTATCTCTAGGTTTGAGAATAGTTAACTTCAGGTGAAACCAGGTGTCATTATGGCAACACAGTATTGTAAGAGAAACCTCCTTTTAAATTTGTATAGAGAAGGAAAAAATATCGCTAGTTTGTTTCCTCCTGCCTCTTAAAGAGAGATAAAAATGTCTGACACTTGCAGGCTATTTCCTCCCTTTGGAGACCCCTGGCCTTCCTGCCTGTTACCCTCTCATTCTCTGTCCATCCGCAACTACGTTCCAAACCAGCATAAAAATAAAAAAGTATATGAACAAACATGGCCACGTATAAAGCAAAGATTAAAAATAAACTATCAATAGTTTGCTTGCCAGACTTGTGTACCCAGCAAGTGTTTCCTGAGGGCCTCCTGTATACCAGGCCCCAAGGGCTAGTGGTCCCAAGACAAATTTGACAGGAGTCCCTGCTCCGGTCGTGTGAAACCTTTGGCTGTGTGGCACAGGCTCTTAGCAGGGACATGAAGGGGCTGTGAAATGAAAATGTCCAAAGCTGCCTGTTCCAGAACTTCCCTGGAGGTCCAGTGGTTCAGATTCCATGCTTCCACTTCCGGGGCCACAAGTTCGAACCTTGGTCAAGGAACTAAGATCCCACATGCTGTGCAGTTTGGCTAAAAAATAAACCAACCCCTGCCCCACTCCAAAACAAAACAAAACAAGGCTGCCTGGTCACAGCTGTTTTCTCCTCGGTTTTCCTTCGGCTGACCCAGCTTGTGGGAGGCCTCCGTTAAAAGGCGCATGTATGAACCAGGACGGGGCACAGCTTGAGGAAATGAGCTGTGGGAGGTGGAAGAAATCTGACTTGAGTCCAGGTCTGAATCTTCACGGAAAACAAACCTCTCTTTGTTCTTTCACTCTCTGTGTACACAGTGAAATGGTTCCCCAAACAGAGCATGAGGCAAGGGCTTGTATGCGGGTAGTTCATTTGGGGAAGTGACCTCGAGTAACAGGAGTGGGCAGCTGGGAAGAGGGAAATGAAAGGAAGGAAGAGTCAAGCTGTGGGTGCCCACTGCTGCAGGACCTCCATGGGACACATGACAGCTCAGAGTTCTCTCTAGGAATGAAAAGGGGACTATCTTCCCGTTGGCTCCAGTTCCTCTTTGGTCAAGGGGTCTACGTGGGATGTCAGCTCTCTCACGCTTCCAGGTTCGCTTGGGTCAGAATGGCTGAGTGTAGTCACGGGCATCTCAGGTCGGGGTGGCAGAGAAGCCAGGGCAGGAAGTAGGCAGTGTGGCTGGGCACGCTGCTGGTGAGTTATACTTGTGCCACAGGTAGCTGCAGGAGTGAAAAGGTGGGCTGGGAGTGTGAGGTGGGCACAAGAGGTGCCCAACACAAGTGGGAATTACAGTACCTCATGGGGTTCTTGTGAGGAGCAAATACTGATGCCAGCATGGGGGGCTCAGCTCGGGGCTCTGTGATGACCTGGAGGGGTGGGATGGGAGTGAGATGGGAGGGAGGTTCCAGAGGGAGGGGATATATGTATACACATAGCTGATTCACTTTGCTGCATAGCAGAAACCAACACAACATTGTAAGGCAATTATACTCCAATATGAAAAACACTAATGCCTAATGGATGCTATGTGCTTACTATGCGTCGTGGCTATTCTGAGACCCATCCATGTATGGGCTCATTTAATTCTGACAAAAATTTAGCAGGAGGGGACCAGTAGTATCCTCATTTTACAGATGGGAAAATTGAGCCTTTTATAGGTTATATAGTTGGGTCAAGGTCACAAGGCTAAAAAGTAGTAGGACCAAGATTCAAATCCAGGCAGAACCATTTCAGAGACTATCAGGCTATTCTGCTTTGCAAATAAAATCATGTAGGTTTCACAGATTACTAGCTGCACGTAGGGGTCAGTTCCCACATAATTATCACTGTTTTTATTGGGCAACATATTAATCCATCAGACTTCCCACATGGTGCTAGTGGTAAAGAACCCATCTGCCAGTGCAGATAGACATAAGAGAGAGGGGTTCGATCCCTAGGTCAAGAAGATCCCCTGGAGGAGGGCATGGCAGCCCACTCCAGTATTCTTGCCTAGAGAATCCCATGGACAGAGGAGCCTGGCAGGCTGCAGTCCTAGGGTTGCAGAGTTGGACGTGACTGAAGAGATTATCACGCATGCACATTAACCTATCAGCACCCATTTCGGCATAAGATATGACTGCATTTTAGTGGAAGGAGGGTGCCTGGGAGGTCAGGTGAGTGGCTGTAGTTGGAGGGGCAAAGACAACACACAGTGAAGAAGAGATTGCTGTCTGAGTCTGGGCTCCCAGAGTCCGATGCAGAAGGTTTGTGGGGAGATGCTTGAAGCCAGGAAGGCAGGATGGGCCCGGGGAGAAGCTCATGCACAGTGAGCCTTGGCAGATCCCGTCGAGCCGGGTGACTCTTTTAGAGCTCTTTTCCCGGATGGAAAGGTACCGCCG
This sequence comes from Tragelaphus eurycerus, assembly GCA_935064755.1. Lineage (NCBI taxonomy): Eukaryota > Metazoa > Chordata > Mammalia > Artiodactyla > Bovidae > Tragelaphus > Tragelaphus eurycerus. The sequence continues at coordinate 21,397,975 of CAKXYN010000033.1, read as the reverse complement.
CATCATCCAGCCCTGGCCTCAGGGTGCCTCCTGAGCTGGGTGAACCTGTGCACAAGGACAACTCCCCAGAAAGGACAGCAGCTGGGTGGGAGCATCCGCCGAAGAGGGGATCTGCAAGAAGCACGCAGGCCATGGCCAAGGGTCCTGGGAGCTTGTTGGGGGGTGGGGGTGAGGAGGCAGGGGCTCTGATGGGAAGTCCAGAGACAATGGTCTGCAGTGGCTGCTCGTCTTGGGTGCCTCTGGGGAGGACAGGAAGCAGCTGAATGTTGTCTGCAGGGCATCCTGCAACTCGGGTGGTTCCTTCCATCCCTCCACTCTGGGTTACAATCCAGTACCTCTGAAAGGATCCTCTCGAAGTCCTGTTCTTTTTTAAAATGCAGTTTCTTCCTTCCTTCCTCTCCTGGCATCAGGGCTTAGTTGCCCCATAGCATGGGGGATCTTTGTCCCCCAACTAGGGATCAAACCCATGTACCCTGCAAGTTGGGTTTTTAAACCACTGGATCCCCAGGGAAGTCCCCCTAGTCCTGTTCTGAGCCACAGTCTAGGACCCTCATTTTGCTCCTGGAAAGGAGACAGAAATCATGTATTGGCGGCTGACTTTGTGCTGGATGCTGGGCCAAGTGTACCATAGGCTTTCTCTCATTTATTCCTCGCCATGGACTCAGGATGGACATCCTGTCAATGAGGGTGCTGTGCCGTGGTGCAGAGGGGCTGTGGTTTCCCAGGGAGAAGCCTGGCCCTTGCCATGACTCTCTTGCTTTGCCCCCACCCTATGACATCCACCGTCTCTGGTTTGACTGCAGCCCACAGGCTTCGGCTTCAGTCTAACCATTCTTCCCTCTCGGGGGATTTCTGTAGCCCCCTTACACCAGGCAGGATGCCCCAGGTCATTGTACTTCTCAGAGAGAAAGGATGGCTATAACTTTTGAAAGGGAAATAATACGTGTTAATGACAGTGTAGAGAAACTGGAATCCTTACGCATCACTGATGGGAATGGAAAGTGGTGAAGCTGCTGCTGCTAAAAAAAACAAAAGCTTCTCAAAAGATTAAATATCAAATTATCATGTGATCCAGCCATTCCAAATCTATGTATCTATTCAGAAGGTTGGAAAGCAGGGACTTGAACAGGCATTTGAGCACCAGTGTTCATAGAAACATCATTAACAATAGCTACAAGGTGGAAGTAACCCAAGTGTCCATTAGTAGATGGATGGATAAACAAAATGCTGTCCATCCATACTATGGAATACTATTCAGCCATAAAAAGGAACAAACCTTGGATACAAGTCACAACATGGATGAAACTTAAAAATATGAAATAAACCAGGCACAGAAGAACAAATATGGTTACGATTCCACTTATACGAGGATCCTAGAAAAGGCAATTCATAGAGAGAGAAAGTAGAGGTCACTAGGAATTGGGAAGGAAGAGGAAAGAAAAAGCAATACCTATTGCTTCATAGGTATAGGGGTTTTTCTTTGAGAATGATGAAAAAGATTTGAGTATAAAAGTGAGGACAGGTATACAACACTGTGCTGTGAGCTAAGTCACTTCAGTCGCGTTTGACTCCTTGTGACTCCATGGACTGTAGCCCACCAGGCTCCTCTGTCCATGGGGATTCTATAGGCATGGGAATTCTATCGGAGTGGGTTGCCATGCCCTTCTCTAGGGGATCTTCCAGACCCAGGATCAAACCTGGGTCTCCTGCATTGGCAGGCGGATTCTTTACCACTAGCACCACCTGGGAAGCCCACATACAACACTGTGAATATACTTAATGCTACAGAATTATACACTTATGCATGGTTAAAATAATAAATAGTATGTGGTGTATATTTTACCTCAATTAAAAAAAAGAGAGTGATGAAGGAACATTTTCCTTGATAACAGAAAGGGCTCAGAGGGAAAGATGGAGTCTCTTTTTTTCATAGTGTCTCCTGACCTGCTCCACTGTCACAACCCTTGGGATGGTGACAGGAAGAAGGATCAGAGAAAATAGGTTGACGGAGCAGAAAGATGGAAAGGCTCTTGAATATGCTGCTGAGCCACCAAACTTACCGACCCTACAGTGGCTTTATCCCTGAGGTTATTACTCTGGGACAAGACAGGCGTCAAGAGGTTCTGTGGAGTAGCCAAAAGCCTTCTAGCATAATGTAGTGGACGCTATGGTGAGGCATCCAGATTCCTCTTAGGATCAGAGGGCTTCATCTCCCAGGCGATGGCAATGCCGTCTCTGCCCAGTGGAGTCATCCTGCCCTAAGTCACACCTTTTCCCAACAACCCCATCCCATGACTGACTTAACAGGGCAGAAGTTCATTACCCAGGTGGAGTACCACTGCTCCAACTCACCACGACTCTGAAGAATAAACCACCTGTAGGGCTGGCTGAAGCCTCCACTGAGACCAGTCAAGGCCCAGTTTATTCCCTTCCTCAATCCTGTTTCTGTCCCTTCTTCCACAGGTGTTGACCCCAACAACCCTCCCCAGGAAACTGTCTACCATGTAATATCCATCTCAGAGGCAACTTTGGGGTATCCTGTCTTGCCACAAGGATAGACTGCTGGGCCTGTGGAGTGAGGCATAGAGTCAGACTCTCCAGTCTAGCACAGAGCCCTGTGCAGAGCAGGCACTCCTAAATATGTTTACAGGAGCGGTTAGTCAATGATGAGTTCTCAGAAAAATAAAAACACTTATATGACTTCAGCAGGGCTGATCAGAATATGACAGATAAGATGCCAAGGTTTTCTAAAACACCCACAAACTACACAATGAATGTTTAGCCTGCTTTTGGGTTCCTCATTAGATGTTCATCTCTTGGACTGGTGCCAACACAGGATTGTGTATAAGAAGTCAACAACTCGATGAAAGACATTTGCATTCCCTGAGACTCAACCCCCAGCTTCCACCAACAGGTTTCACTGTGAGGCTTCCTACGGAGGAGTCCTCGGGTCTGGAAAAGAAAACAACGATCTCAAAGGCTCTTGCTGAATCATCTAACTTTGGGGAAAACAAAACTGAACTTTAAGTCCTGATGCTCTGGGCTGGTTGCATCTACCTGGGACTTATCACCCCCTGTCCAGAAACCTCCCACCCCCTACATCTGCCCAGGAATTATTGCCCCCTGCCCAGGGGACTTATCACTCCCTGCCCAAAACCTCCCATCCACTGTTCAACTACAAATGCCATCTCAACTAAAGATTACCCAAAATGTCCCGCCTGACCTATGCTTCCCTCATCGCTTCCACAAACCTCCCTTTAAATATGAAGCTTCCCTGATCCCTCTCGCGCTTAGCCTGGTTGTTAGGCCGACTGTTGCCCCTCCTCGCCTGAATAAAGGTAACCTACCTCCATTGAGGTTGTCTCTCCTTTTCTGCCTTGGTCCGAACTATATCTTACCTCCTACCTCCAGTTTAATGAATGATTTCTGAGCATGAGTTTCTAGGTCATTCTCTGAGCTGCCAAATATGCTACATTTTTGGCAACATATAAGATTAACAGCCAGTCTAACAGGTTTGGTCTTTTCTTGGAATGTGAGTGACTTCCTCTCTGTCTTTATGTGAACACTCAGATGGGAGTTATCTGATAGGAAAAGAAAGGAGATAGGAGAAGCCTCCTAAAATCATCAAGGGAGAAAGAAAAAGAAAGGAGTGAAGAAAGAGAGAAGGGGCGGTATGAATCTGAGAATGACCCAAGGAAGAGGCGCTCTCCTTTACAGATCTGAAACCAGAGACTCCCACGTTTAAGCCAAATTCACCAAAGTCAAAGCACTCAGGCTCCCCTTACAGTAACTCGGGAGGCGTGTCCTAGAGCTTTAAGGTGGCAGCTTGTAAGGGGAGACCCATAATAGATGCTGAAACCTTTCAGTTCCCGTCTCACAGTTGCTCATGACACCACTATCAAAGTGGGAAGATGGTTTTCAGCATTTAGCCCAAGATATGCAGTCCACTGGGCTTTCCAGGCAGTGTTAGTGGTAAAAACAGCAACAACAAAAAACTCAGCTGCCAATGCAGGAGACTTTGAGAGGTGCAGTTTGGATCCCTGGGTGGGGCAGAACCCCTAGAGGAGGGCATGGCAACCCACTCCAGTATTCTTGCCTGGGGAATCCCACGGACAGAGGAGCCTGCTGGGCTACAGTCCATGGAGTTGCAGAGTCAGACAACTGAAGTGACCAAGCACACACATGCAGTCCATTTTCACACATCAAATGCCATCACGCCACAACACCCCCGTCCAAGTAGGCTTTGATTACAGGACACAGATACTGACACAGGCCCTGAGCTTTCAATGCTTTGAAGAATATCCTTATTCCAATAAACTGGATCACAATAAAAATTGAAACATTAAAGGCCTTGAGACCAAAAGTTTTTTCTATGGAGAAGAATCAGGGATTTCATATATATATTAAAATCTGGGTGTGATAAACATCTTAAAACTCTCATTTTTCTTCAGATGAAAAAGAAATTGCTGTTCTCTGCAAGCATTTCTTGTTCCTTGAGTAACCCTTGCACAGCAGTCCGGTGCTGCTGGGGTGTGAGATCTTGAGAGTGAAATCTATTAGAGCATGAAAGAAGGGGAAATGACCTGCTGACTTCCAAACAGAGTCAGCTCAGGAAATGTGAAAAGAAGCAAATGTAACGGGTGAGAGAGAAATTACAGTCCTCAAATGTATCGTAATGATGAGGGATGAGCCGTCACTGGCATCTTGATTAAACATGTTTGCTTCTGTGATTCCACTTACGGCCAAGTCAGAAATTCATCTTCCCTGCAATTTTCGCATCTTGTAGGGGACCAGGCAAAACCATCTGGGTGCTTACAACAAACGTTTATTTTGAGGACAGATGTTCTGCCCTGGCAGCTGGTTAAATGAACGGACCATTCCCTCCTTCCTCTGTCTCCTCTGTTATCGACCACCAGGAGGTGGAATATGTGATTGTTTGGAGGCAGATCTGAAGACAGAAGCCCATTGATGGGCTTCAGAAAATCTTTCAGACTCTCTGAATTAAGTTGAAAAGAGGCTTCACCACTATACCCTGGAGCCTGCTTCTTGGATGCTTCAGTGTCTTTTTAAGTCAGAGTGTTTCATGATGGCTGCATTTGAAGTATTCTCAGAAAGTTTTAATCACTCCAGATTTGTTTTTGACCCTCAGTTAGTCTTGACATCACTTTCCCTGTGCTACTTCATAATAAGCATTCCCTTAGAAGAAAATCTTAACTAGACTCTTTCACTTTAGAATAAACCTTTAACTAGACTACCTAGATGCATAATTCCCATATCCTGGATAATTCCTCCCATGGAGGAACCAGAGATAGCAACCAGCCTCTCCATGAAAGCATCTCTGTTGGAAACTTGCAACGTGTGGGAAAAAAGACATATTTTTATTTTCTCTCCGACTTCAGCTTTATTTGCTTTTGAGGTCTGAATGTGGAGGTTAGCTGCATCCATCCACTTGATTTTAATTTGTCTTTGTACAAACAGCCTGCATGAGCTCACTAAGCAGCGTTTCAAAAGATAAACACCATCACTGCAGAATTTTAACACAAAAGAGCATTATCCCTACCTCATTAACAATGAAGGACTTGAAGAAAAATGCCCAGACATATTGATTGCTAAGACCATGGAAGGAAGGTTAAAAGGACTTTTTCCCTTTTCAAAGCTTTGATTCCATCATAATGAGCGCAGGACGAATTCTTTGAGGTTAGGCTTTGTCTTGATCTAATTCACATCATTCGTAGTTCCTTGAACACAAAACGCTGGTTAACACAGCAGGTGCCCAATAAGTAGCTGAACTGTTGACTTGCATGACAGGAATCCACCTGTCTTTGGCCAAAAAACATTAAGTCAGTTCACCCTCAGTTGTTTGATATTTAGGGTTTCTCCAGTCTCCTCTAGAAATTTAAGTTGATTAGACACTATGTCAATCTGTGTCTCTTAACTCCCAATGGTAATAGAATACGATGACTAAGATGAACGATTACAGTTATTTACAAAATAACTTTAAAACAAAGTCACCGCACATCTACTTTCTCTCTTAAGACTGCACCCTTAAAACTGCATTCCACCTCGACCCTTGCTATCTGAGATAAACTGAACATCACGGGGGAAGACATAACCATTTTCTTTAATCTCGGACCCATGAAATTATATGCACTTTTTTTTTGTATTCCCATTTTTCTGGGGTTCAAGGTCCACAGCTTCCATCAAATTCTCAAAGAGATATTCAATTCCCAAAAGAATGAAAGCCCAATATGTTAGGTTACTACTTTTTGCTTTGATCATGCTGTTGTTATTTAAGTCTTATTTTCTCTGTTTCCTTTAGGATCTTGCTGGCCTAAGATTTAAGTAAGAAAAATTTAATTCATTTTAAGGAATGGTCCTTTGATGTATTTAAAAATTTTTTTCTAAGAGTGGTCCTTTAAAATATGAGATTGTCCTCCCTTCTCTATTTAACAGTAAAATTTTTTATAGAATTAGTGACAGTAGATAGCACTCTGTGTGTGTTTGTGTGTGTGTGTATGTGTGTGTGCTCACATGTGGACCTTGTGCTGAAAGGACAATAGCCCAGTGACAAGAGTATAATCCTCTTGCCCCATCCAAGGGAGCAATGTTGATTCCCAACCTCTATCAATGATAAGTTACTCAGCAGTAGCTAGTTTCTGCACAAGAAAGAAGCCACTGGAGTAATTTTGGCTATTTGCATGATCAGTATCAACTGCTACAGATGAACTGATTTAGGGCGGCTGACTATGTTCCTTGTTGCGTGCAAAAATGAACAGGCTGACAAAACACGTTTTTTTCCATTTCATGTGGAAGAAGTATCACTCTTGCGCACAATGCATGCTTTCTAGCCCGTGGTTTCCATTCCAACACTCAAGCTGCCTCATCCTTCCAAAGGTCTCCAGGCCTTCAGAACTCAGCTGAAGTCTGATTTCCTTCAGAAAGCCTATCCTGGGACTTCCCTGGTGGTCCAGGGGTTAAGAAACCACCTTCCAGTGCAGGGGACGTCAGTTCAATTCCTGTTTGAGGAACTAAGATCCCACAAGCTGCAGGGTAACCAAGCCCGCTAGCCACAACTAAGACCCAACGCAGCCAAAAGTAAATAAATATAAAAAAGAAAGAAAGCCTATTCTGGTAAATCTCCTCCCAACTCTGCTGACTGCATTTTCCAATACCCCTCAGTACAATTGTGCCATCAAGACTCAAGAAGACAGCTACTTTAGACAGCTGAGTTTTCTTGCTAGCTGAAGGTATAAATGTTTAATTACCCCTACTTTCTTTTAAATTGTTTGTGGCAAAGGATAAGATGGAGTTCCATCAGATGGAATCTGAATCAAAATGGAACTTTCTACATGAAAGGGGCCAAAAGACACAAATTTCCAGTTATAATTAGTAAGTCCTGGGTCTATAATGTGCATGGTGACTATAGTTAATACAACTGTGTTACATACCTGTGTTGTATGCTCGAAAGTACCTAGGGGAATGGATCTTGGAGGTTCTCGTCATGAGACAAAGACTTGTAACTATGTGTGGTGAGGCATGTTAACTAGACTTACTGTAGTGATCATTCTGTAGTATCTACAAATACTGAAGCATGTTGTTGTTCACCTGAAACTAATACAATGTTATATCAATTATGCCTCATTAAAGATGGGTATTTCTGGACTTCCCTGGTGGCAGAGTGGATTAAAAATCCACCTGCCAATGCAGGGGACATGGATTCGATCCCTGGTCCAGAAAGATTCCACATGCTGTGGAGCGGACAAACCCGTGGAGCACCTAAGCTCACGGAGCACCTAAGCCTGTGCACCATGACTGCTAAGCCTGAGCCCTAGAGCCCGTGCTCCAAAATGAGAGAAGCCACCTCAATGAGAAGCCGGAATACTGCAATGAAGAGTAACCCCCAGCCAGGACATGGAAGCAACCTAGATGTCCATCAGCAGACAAATGGATAAGAAAGCTGTGGTACATAGACACAATGGAGTATTACTCAGCCATTAAAAAGAATGTATTTGAATCAGTTCTAATGAGGTGGATGAAATGAGAGCCTCTTATACAGAGTGAAGTAAGTCAGAAAGTAAAACACCTATACCATATACTAACGCATATATATGGAATTTAGAAAGATGGTAATGATAACCCTATATGTGAGACAGCAAAAGAGACACAGATGTATAGAACAGTCTTTTGAACTCTGTGGGAGAAGGCGAGGGTGGGATGATCTGAGAGAATAGCATTAAAACATATATATTATCATATGTGAAAAAGATCACCAGTCCAGGTTCGATGCATGAGACAGGGTGCTCAGGGCTGGTGCACTGGGATGACCCAGAGGGATGGGATGGGGAGGGAGGTGGGAGGGGGGTTCAGGATGGGGAACACATGCACACTCATGGCTGATTCATGTCAATATATGGCAAAACCCACTACAATATTGTAAACTAATTAGCCTCCAATTAAAATTAAAAACAGTAATCCCTGTTTGCCACAACTAGAGAAAGCCTGAGCAAAGCCACCAAGATCTAGTGCAACCAAAAAAATAAAATAAACAATAAAAAATTTTAATGGGAATTTTTATGTGCCAAATAAATAGTATGTGGAAATCTGTGCCCATTTTTTGGTCCTTCTTAATCAGTAAAAGTTGCTCAGTCATGTCTGACTCTTTGCGACCCCATGGACTGTAGCCTGCTAGACTCCTCTGCCCATGGGATTCTCCAGGCAAGAATATTGGAGTGGGTAGCTGTTCCCTTCTCCAGGGGATCTTCCCAACCCAGGGATCGAACCCAGGTCTTCCTGACTGCAGGCAGATTCTTTACCATCAATTTTTTAAAATAACTTGACCTTCCATGATGGTGATGAGTATTTCTGCCTGGGTGTCTCAAAAGGCAAGTCTTAAGCCAAAGCTTCTACTCTATATGGAGGGCTCAGTCCCGGGCAGACAGAATGTGGGCTCAGGGAAGGTCAGGGGGCTGACCTGAGCTGGCCACTGCTTGACCGCTCAACCTGCTGGCTCCATCTTCCAAGAGGCCAGATGGGTGACGGAGACTTAGAACAATCCCTCTGGGAGGAAGAGGGGGAAGAGTCCAGCTACCAGGTGCCCTACGTTGCCCACATTCCCACTACCACCACACGGAAACTTCCAGATTGTCAACATGGGTGCTGAGAGGTGTCACGGGCTCCAGCACCAATAGAGACGCCCCAGTGCAGGAGGCTCGGGCATAAGGATAGCGCTGTCAGGATGAACCTGCCGGAAACCAGCTGGAGCACAGAGAACTGCCAAGAATGAGGGGCCTCAGCCTCAGGATAGAGGAGGTCCAGATGTCTGTAACATTGCCTAACAGTGTCTGATACAATGAGCGTGAGCCTTAGACTCTGTTTTTCCCACAGGGTCTGTTAAGGTATGAAGAGCTCTTGGCCTCAAGTAACTGACTTATTATATGACTCAGTTCTTATATTTACTTATTAAATTTTGCCGATTCCGCCTTTATTTTCAGGTACACTGAAAAGCTGCCATCCGTTTGTCAGTTTTCCCACCTGCAGCAGCTTCCCTGTCTCCTTCTAACTTGCGCCTCTTAATCTGCCAAGGGTCTGAAAACCCTGGAGAGCTGAACTTGTATTTGCATGCAGATGGAGAACACACAGGCTCTGAGTCAGGGCCAAGGAGGGTAACTGGGGTGGAGAACTGAAAACGCAGAATTACTAGGAGTGTGATGTTTATTCAAAGATCTCTTTCTATGGAGGCAAAGCGGGGGAACATGTATTTTGGAGGTTAAAGGAGTCCGTGAAATATGGTGAATCTGGTACTGAGCATCTACTATGATGATTCTGTTTATTCACAGGTTCTTGGCTTTATTCCAGTTAAATGAAATGATAGTATAGCTGAATTTCAGATAAATGAGACTCTACCATATTTAGTTTTCACTATACTGTATTTGAACTTAATGATATTTTTATACTGCCTGTGATTTACTTGAAGATACTTCAGCATAAACAGTGTGAGACAGAGGTGTGTGTATGCGTGTGTGTGCGCGCACGCGTGCATGCTTTATTCTTCACCCTAGGGTATGTCCATTAACATCTGAAGTACCCTCATCAGGAACCCACACTTCATTAGTTAGCATTTGACAAACTCTCATAGTTCATAAACCAGAGGTCTGTTCTAGAGTTCAACTACTGTTATCTCCAACCAGCCCTAAAAAGTTTGTAATTAGGATAAGGAAAATAAATTTTCTCTGATAAAGTGAGTGTTCAAAACATGTGGGTCGGCTAGAAATACTAGATAGGTACCTCTCAGCAGGATCAGAGTGGTATCACCTAAGCTTTTGTTCCACCCTGTGTCCAGCCAGACAGAATTCTGTTGCTGAATTCCAACAGGAAGAGGATACGACTGCGTCATGGCTTCCATGCAAGAGGCTTGTTGTGGCATTCAAAAGGGCAGGAAGCAAGGTAAAAAGAATGAAATAAAGTCATTTGCAGCAACATGGATGGTTCTAGAGATTGTCATGCTGAGTGAAGCAAGCCAGACAGAGGAGGGAAGATAGCAAATGATATACATTCTATGCAGACTCTAGAAAGAAATACAAATGAGCTTACTTGCAAAACGGAAACAGACCCACAGACTTAGAGAATGAACTTATGGTCGCCCTCGGGATGCGGGGGGAAGGATAGGGGAAAGGGATAGTTAAGGAGTTTGGGATGGACATCTACACGCTGCTGTATTTAAAACGGATAGCCAACAAGGACCTAGTGCATAGCACGGGGAACTCTGATTACGCGCAGCCTGGGAGAGGCGTGTGCAGGGAGAATGGGTACATGTATATGTATGGCTGCGTCCCTTTGCTGTCCACCTGAAACTATCATGACGTTGTTAATCAGCTACACTCCAATACAAAATTTAAAAAAAAATTTTTAAAGGGTAGGAATCAGGGATTGCAGATGTGGTACGTGGCTGTTTTTGTCCCTAATAGCGGTAAAGTTTAGTATGATGTGGGATTCTATTCCCATGGGCTTCTTCCTCCTCTCACACTGGAGTTGGCCAAAGTCAGTCCCCAGCATCCATGGCCAGGCGAGGCTCCTGTGGCGCCACCTATGTTTCTGTGGTCCTAGTCCTCTCACTGTACCTTTATGGGTCAGAGAGCCACGGACACAGGGGAAGATGACTGCTGGTGTGATGATGCCGGGCACAGATGGGCGCTGCTGCTCATGGAACCCCCCTGCCTCCCGCGGGAGGTGCGACTCCAGGCAGTGAAACATGGAGCGGAGTACCCCCGGGGCTGGTGGTGATGTCCATGTGTCACTCACCTTAGCAGGGTTAGGGCATCATACACAAATCATCACCCCTGAAGCCTGTTCTCGGGTGTAGGCTGCCCAGGGCTCTCTCTATAAACTGGAGAGTAAACATACTCCTTAGTCCCCAGAGTATCCTGGGAGGATGCTACATGTTTCTTTAGTCTCAGTAAATAGAGAGATGAATCGGTCACAGTCATAGTCCTCAAGGAGCTTAGGATCTAATGAGAGAACTATACAAGTGGGCCCGGCAAGGACACCAGAACCGGTTGCCAGGTAGCCATTTCCTTCTCCAGGGGATCGTCCCGACTGAGGGATAGAACCTATGTCTCTCGTCTCCTGCATTGGCAGGCAGATTCTTTACCACTGAGCCACTTGGGAAGCCCAACATTAACTATAAGGGAAATTAAAATAAAAATCTCCTTGACTGAATCAATACTAAATGTTAATACATATCAATAATACAAGATTGCTTACAAAGTAAATAAATGTGTTTGTTCATGTCATACAGGAATATTAAATTGATCAGTTCATTAAAATAACAATAAACCTATTATGTGTTAGCATAAATAATATATGTTGATGAAAAATAACTATTTTCCAAAACAAAAAAAGAGTTTTAGTGTGAAGAATGGCCTCATTTTACATAATTGCAACTCTCTTTAATGTCTGGCTTAATAGAGGCAGCTGGATTGACATATCTGTGCCTGCAGTCAGTCAGCTGTAATAGACTGTTTTGTTTGATGTCTCTGAAGAAAAGATGCCTTACACAGCTCTGTGCTTAGAAACAGGAGAACCTCACAGACACCCCCTCCCTAAAAGGCAAGAGTTTATATGCTACATATATAACTTGTACGCTTGGGGACCTCTTACCCAGACGGATCTTGAAAACTGACCTCAGCTCACCAAAGGCAAGTTTCTGAAGAATAAGTGAGAGTTATCAAGGTGAAAAACACAACAAGACATGAACATTCTAGGTCATGCACACATGCTAAGTCACTTCAGTTGTGTCGGACTCTGTGTGACCTCATGGACTGTAGCCCACCAGGCTCCTTTGTCCATGGGATTCTCCAGGCAAGAATACTGGAGTGGGCTGCCATGCCCTCCTCCGGTTCCAGGTCTGTGCTTCCCAAACAATCACTGCACATCCTAATCACCTAGGATCTGGGGGTGTGGCTGGAATTCTGCTTTTCTAACAAGCTCCCAAGTGATACTGATGCTGCTGGTCCCCAGAACCGCAGTTTGAGTAGCATAAATCTAAGCCAGAGAAAAAGCAGGAATCGAAGGCAAAGTGTCAGTGAGTAGGCTAAAGTGCGAGGAATGGCACGACTAGAGAGAAGAGTACAAGGCGGGCAGCTCCGGAGATAAGGGAAGCGGACCTGGGCTAGGAGGTCACAGCGGTAACTTTTCCCACGGGGAAGCCAAGAAAAGATCTTAGGCAGGAGACAATTCTGGCTCACACCAAGTATCAGGGATGAGATGGTTGGATGGCTTCACTGACTCAATGGACCTGAGTTTTTACAAACTCCGGGAGATGGTGAAGGACAGGGAAGCCTGGTGTGCTGCAGTCCATGGGGTCGCAACTTGGCAACTGAACAACAACAACAACAATAACTCAGAACTGCGATAAACAAAACATATGAGCAAAGTAAGCATGAAAAGGATGAAGTGGAGGAAGGTAATATTCTCCGTGGATATTATTACAACAGAGTTTATTGGGAAGAACATATGCTTTGGATGAGGATTGAGTTTGTCTACATTCCAACTTTGCCCTCTGCAAAATGTTCCCGAATCGCTTCTTGGCCTTTCGGCTAAGATCAAAATGCTACCGAGTCAACGTTTCCGAGCTTCAGATCCCATGCCGTGTAAAGAGATATGAATTACATGCACAGAGAATGAGTCTTGTCCATAGTAGGCACTCAAAACACTGAAATGAATACAATAAAGAATGTTATAGAGATAATTTAAAAAATAAAAACTGGAAGTTATTTCTGTTATTTTAACATTAGATGAAAGCATGAAACAAGACAATGGAGCTTAAGGGTTTTGTTTTTTTCAAGAGCAAAAACATTCATAATGAAGAACAGAGGGGAATCACCTAAAAGTAAATGTTTTCCTACTGATATGCCAGGCAGTGTCAGCCCATAGTCATCCTTGGGAATGGAGGAGGTAGACTTCCCTGGTGGTCCAGGGGTTAAGAATCTGCTGGAGAGGGTGTGGAGAAAAGGGAACCCTCTTACACTGTTGGTGGGAATGCAAACTAGTATAGCCACTAGGGAGACCAGTGTGGAGATTCCTTAAAAAACTGGAAATAGAACTGCCATATGACCCAGCAATCCCACTGCTGGGCATACACATGGAGGAAACCAGAATTGAAAGAGACACGTGTACCCAATGTTCATCACAGCACTGTTTATAATAGCCAGGACATGGAAGCAACCTAGATGTCCATCAGCAGACGAATGGATAAAGAAAGCTGTGGTACATATACACAAGGGAGTATTACTCAGCCATTAAAAAGAATACATTTGAATCAGTTCTAATGAGGTGGATGAAACTGGAGCCATTATACAGAGTGAAGTACGCCAGAAAGAAAAACACCAATACAGTATACTAACGCATATATATGGAATTTAGAAAGATGGTAACAATAACCCTGTATGTGAGACAGCAAAAGAGACACTGATGTATAGAACAGTCTTTTGGACTCTGTGGGAGAGGGAGAGGGTGGGATGATTGGGAGAATGGCATTGAAACATGTATAATACCATATATGAAACGAGTTGCCAGTCCAGGTTCGATGCAGGATACAGGATGCTCGGGGCTGGTGCACTGGGATGACCCAGAGGGATGGTATGGGGAGGGAGGTGGGAGGGGGGTTCAGGATGGTGACACGTGTACACCTGTGGCTGATTCATGTTGATGTATGGCAAAACCAATACCATGTTGTAAAGTAATTAGCCTCCAATTAAAATAAATAAATTTAAATTAAAAAAAAAAAAAAAGAATCTGCATTTCCACTGCAGGGTACACAGGTTCGATCCCTGATCTGGGAAGTGCTGCATGCCCCAAGATGTGGCTGAAAAAAAAAATCAAATCAAAAATAATGGAAAAGGAGAGAGACATTAGATGCTGGTGGCAACTGGAAGAGAAGGGCCTCAGGCCTCAAGCTAATTCTTTTCTAATACAACCTGGACCCAAAGTTCCAATACAAAATTTGAAGGGTTTAAATCCTAGATTTTTTCCCCCTTCTAGTTTCCTGGTGCTTATAATGTCAGATAATAACGGGCAAAGATACAAGGGCACAGAGGAAAAATTTATGCCTGTGAAATACAGCCACCACAGGTTTAAAAGCTCTCTCTCTGCCTAAGCACTCACAGTAGGTCCTTCTAGTCCTCTTTCTCTATAACGCTTGGCTTGTAGGATCCAGAAATTCCCTTGGCACCACCTGGGATTCTGAGACTCTTAATACCTCATTCTGGGCTTGAAGTGTGAGTTATTGCAGATACGACGTGTCGCCTTCTTGCTCCATTAGAGCAACCGTTGGCCGTCTGACCGTAAGTGAAAGTTTTAATTACCCTAAAAACAGATTCTTAGTTGGGCAGAATTTGAAAGCCTATTTATTTATCTTGAAGAAAAGACATACATGGGGTTTGTCTAAATCTCTTGATAGTTAGGACTTCTGAGGAACTGTTTTTCTTTACTTTGAAAGGAAAGATAAGACAAGAGGAGGTTTATGAAAGAAAGCCAAATGTCAGAAGGGATAGCTCACTTCAGCTGAGTCATCAATAAGCATGTCTGGACAAACCACATTATCCCAGCACTATGAGTCTTTGTATCCGTGTGACTGATTTGTTATTGTTTTATATGAAAATAGGCAGTGTGAGGAGAAATAAGTGACTTGGACAGGGAGACAGTTCAAAGCCGATTTCTGTCAAGGCTTTCCTCAGCTGGGGGGCTGATGGTGATTTCCTGGGTCTTTCTAATCACTGGGAATTCATCTTTCTTAATCTTTGTAATTTCAGTATTCTACAAGAAGAACTTGGCTCTTAGAACATCCTTGCCGTAAGCTCTTAGAACTTCCCACAAAGGGAGAATTAGCCTGTGCTCTATTTATTTTATTATTTTAATAGTTAATTATTTGGCTTCAACAGGTCTTAGTTGTGGCAAGTGAGATATAGTTCCCTGACCAGGGATCGAACCTGGGCCCCCTGCATTTGGAACGCAGAGTCTTAGTCCCAGGACCACCAGGGAAGTCTCCATTCATTCATTTTAAGAATCTCTGAATCCACAAAAGCATCTCTTGAAAGAAAGCAAAGAGGGAAGGAGGATGAATTTTTAACTTCTAAAGCTGGGGAAGCTACCCTACCTGTCTTGATGGTGGTTCTGGGTTGGTGCCCTCTGCCTCTAGCCAGAGGGGCTTCCCACGTGGCTCAGTGGTAAAGAATCTGCCTGCCAATGTATGAGATGTAAAAGACGTAGGTTCAATCCCTGGGTTGGGAAGATCCCCTGGAGAAGAGAATGGTTACCCACTCTAGTAATTTTGCCTGGGATAATCCCATGGACAGAGGAGTCTGGCAGGCTACAGTCCATGAGGCTGCAATGCCGGAGCATGCACACACGCCTCCTGCCAGCACCCCTCGGGGCAACAACCTCCACATTCTCTACAGGTATGAGCCTCAGAGGTAGTTGGTGAAAAGTCCGGGTAACTCACCATTTCCTGGTAACTCACCAGTTCCTGTCATTTACCTGAGATACCTAGGGCAATAAGCTAACGTCTGGGCATTCACTCCCTGTCCCTGGGATACAAATTTAATGATGCTGTTAACAATAACAAAAATTACAGAATGCCTAGGAATGAACCAAACAAGAAACAAGGTCTATATTTAGACAACTACGAACATTCACTGAAGGACAGTATGACAAAGGAATCAACTCTGTTCCTGGACAAAGAGACTCAGGAGAATGCCCTCACCCTACCACATATAAAGAACCATCACTTTCATGCAGACTTCAAGGACCCTGTTCTTTCTTCCCTACTTTATTCTGGATTTTCTCAGTTCATGATATAATCATCTATTAGTGTTACTTTCATACATGGACTTGGAGGTCTCTGGCTATTTCATGAGTGTCTTCTCAATTAAATGATTTTGTTGTTTAGTCACCAAGTCCTGTCCAACTCTTTGCGATTCCATGGACTGTGGTACACCAGGCTTCCCTGTCCTTCACTATCTCTCAAAGTTTGCTTAAACTCATGTCCGTTGAATCAGTGATGCCATCTCATTTAACCATCTCATCCACTGTCATCCCCTTCTCCTCCTGCCCTCAAGCTTTCCCAGCATCAGGATCTTTTCTAATAAGTCAGCTCTTCACATCAGGTGGCCAAAGTATTAGAGCTTCAGCATCAGTCCTTCTAATGACTATTCGGTGTTGATTTCCTTTAATATTGACTGGTTTGATCTCCTTGTTGTTCAAGGACTCTGAAGAGTCTTCTCTACTTAAATGATAAGATAAATAAAAACAAGGACTATCTCTTTTCAGTTCAGTTCTGTTCAGCTCAGTCATTCAGTCGTGTCCAAATCTTTGCAACCCCATGGATTGTGGCATGCCAGGCCTCCCTGTCCATCACCAACCCCTGGAGTTTGCTCAAACTCATGTCCATTGAATCGGTGATGCCATCCAACCATCTCATCCTCTGTTGTCCCCTTCTCCTCCTGCCTTCAATTTTTCCCAGCATCAGGGTCTTTTCCAACAAGTCGGCTCTTTGCATCAGGTGGCCAAAGTATTGGAGTTTCAGCTTCAGCATCAGTCCTTCCAATGAATATTCAGGACTGATTTACTTTAGGATTGACTGGTTGGATCTTCTTGCAGTCCAAGGGATTCTCAAGAGTCTTCTCCAACACCACAGTTCAAAAGCATCAATTCTTCTGCACTCAGCTTTCTTTATAGTCCAACTCTCATATCCATACATGACTACTGGAAAAACTATAGCTTTGACTAGACGGACCTTTGTTGACAAAGTAATGTCTCTGCTTTTTAATATGCTGTCTAGGTTGGTCATAGCTTTTTCCCAAGGAGCAAGCGTCTTTTAATTTCATAGCTGTAGTCACCATCTACAGTGATTTTGGAGCCCCCAAAATAAGGCCCACATCTGGAGGGGAAAAGATCCTGATGCTGGGAAAGACTGAAGGCTGGAGGAGAAGGGGACGACAGAGGATGAGATGGTTGGATGGCATCACCAACTCAATGGACATGAGTTCGAGCAAGCTCTGGGAGGTCCACATCTGGGGGGTAATGTTGGATCGAATGCAAGAAGGAGAAGCGTACTCTGGTTTTAAAGCTCTGAAGGTGAAGGATCCACTTATGTTTTTATTTATGGAGATATAAAACCTCAGTCACTTTGGATTTATGCGAAAACTGGGCAAATGAACAGGCTTTTAAAACCTAAGATTTTGGACTTCCCTGATGGTCCAGTGGTTAAGAATCCCCTTGCTGCAGGGCAGCTCGCCCCTGTGCCACAACCACTGAGCCCAAGTACTGCAAATGCTGAAGCCCACGTGCCTAGAGCCTGCACTCCACCACAGTGAGAAGCCCATGCACTGTAATAAGAGAGTAGCCCCTACTCGCCACAACCAGAGAAAGCTCGTGTACAGCAATGAAGACCCAGAGCAGCCAAAAAATAAATAAACAACAAAATAACTAGAATACTAAAAAAAATAAAACCCTAAGGTCTTCACAAACAGTATGGCTTTCATGGGGTGCTGAATGTGTAATTAATTACAAATATGTTTACTGCATATCTCCTCACATTCTCATATAAATTAATTTATTCACCCAATAACTTTGTCAAGTAGATATCACTATCATCATTTTATGGGTGTGGAAGAAACAGAATCTCAGAGAATGAAAAAGTCAGATCTTTTGATTCCAAGACTGTATTTAACCTCTCCAAAACTACCTCTTTGGGTCAACTAAATGAATGAATGAATGACTCAGTGCTAACACAGATCATAATTCTCTCTATGCTTCACACAGTTTTAAAAATGGCTTGGTTTCTGAACGCACATCTGTTGTTGTATATAATGTTGTCAATACATGTAATATATATGTCACCAATGTTATATTATGTAATGACACAAGTGCCATATTCCTTCTCTCTTCTGACCTTCAAATACCTCCAGGGATGTTAGAAGGGGCATCGGAGGGGGCATTGAGAAGCACCGTTTGGAGTGGTTTCAAGAAACCCATAATAAAGCCATGAGGGTTACTTTTCAGTATGCATCCTTGATGCAATTCACAGAGCACCTCGTAGTGCATCCTCCTGGTTGAGAATCCTGATTTGTCTCTGGACATCCTTTGTACTGATAAAAACAGAGAAAGAGAGTTCAACCCAAGTTTGTTCAGCCCGGGTTTCATTTCTACAGTGCTCCTGTGTAAATTGTGTTAATAACAAAACCTCATATCTCTCTACCTAATCATTCTATGACACATTTAATAGGCTATAACATGGTGAGACAGGGACTTAGGAATTAGAATAAATTGTGTCACAGGAAAAGCTCCCTGGTAGCTCTGACAAGACAGACTCTCATGAGTAATCTAAACATTCATTTTGGGTAATGAAACAGCTACCAATAAATTTATTACTTAAGACAATATTTTCGCTTCAACTGTCAATGGACAAAGGGGCTCCATAATACATTACCAATCAGCAGTGTGCATCAGTAAGAGAGCAAAACATACTTGAATTTCACAAATGCGTAGGCATCAACTCTTTCAGTTTCAAAAACAGAGTCAGCCTCATTCAAAATTTTCACAAAACAGCTGTCACAATGACATAAACTTTGCAAGTCATTTCACAGCAAGAACTATGGTTGTATGATAAGTAACGGATCTGTTTCCAGTTAACTAGTCTATTTCTCTAAGTGTATGTACTGGTGGTTTCAGATGCCTCTGCTTAAACATCTTCTATGTCGCTCTCTTTCTGGCTTAGTAGTTCCCTCCAGATAGATGTGGTGAAGAGCTGGAACAGGAGAGAGTCTTGCATGAAGAAAAACAGCACTAAAATGATTCGTTACCTGTGTTAACATATCCCAGCTCAGACCACTGAAGTGGGATGAACAAGACACGTCTAACATACCCCATGGATGAATTTGCCTATCTAGACACCAGATGCACTTGTGACTGTTCTACCGTCTTGTCCCATGACAGGCAGGATTCTGGATAAAAAAAAAAAAAAGTAGGCTTTGGAGAAGGAAATGGCAACCAACTCCAGCAGTCTTGCCTGGGAAATTCCATGGACAGAGGAGCCTCAGGGGACTCCAGTCCATGGACTTACAAAGAGTTGGACGTGACTGAGGAAGCAGCAGGCGCTCGCCAGAGGCCCCAGAGCTTTTGATGGCAGAGCCAGAACTGTGGCTGAAGACTCCCAGCTCCCAGGCCTCTTCATCCTGGCCTCTCTCACCAGATACGAGTATGGAAAACTAGAATCTAAAATATTCCTGAGGGCTTTCCTGGTGTCTCAGCGGTAAAGGATCCTTACCTTCCAATGCAGGAGATGCGAGTTCCATCCTGGGAAGATCCCACATGGCATAGAGCAGCTAAGCCGGTGCCACAACTGCTGAGCCAGTGCTCTAGGACACGGGAGCTGCAACTCCTGAAGTCTATGGGCACCAAGCCCATGCTCTGCCACAAGAGACGCTGCCACAATGAGAAGCCTGTGCACCACAACCAGAGAGTAGCCCCTGCTTGCCACAACTAGAGAAAAGCCCAGGCAGCAACGAGGATCCTACACAGCCATAAATAAATACAATCATTAAAAAAAAGTAGGCATTGTCACCTCACTTTCTCAGATATCTCTCTTTAACAACAAAAAGAAAGGAAGAGAGATGAAGAGACAGTATCTCTCTTTAAAAAAAAAAACAAAACAAAATGAAATTCTTGCATTTGCAGTTTATTTACTTTTAGGCTCTGCTGGGTCTTCGCTGTGCCATGCAGACTTCTCTAGCTGTGGGTTACCGGCTTAGTTCTCTAGCTGTGGAGCACGGGCTTAGTTCTCTGGCTGCGGAGCACGGGCTTAGTTCTCTAGCTGTGGAGCACGGGCTTAGTTCTTTCGTTGTGGAGCACAGGCTTAGTTCTCTAGCTGTGGAGCACGGGCTTAGTTCTCTGGTTGTGGAGCATGGACTTAGTTCTCTAGCTGTGGAGCATGGGCTTAGTTCTCTGGTTGTGGAGCACGGGCTTAGTTCTCTAGCTGTGGAGCACGGGCTTAGTTCTTTCGTTGTGGAGCACAGGCTTAGTTCTCTAGCTGTGGAGCATGGGCTTAGTTCTCTGGTTGTGGAGCATGGACTTAGTTCTCTAGCTGTGGAGCATGGGCTTAGTTCTCTAGCTGTGGAGCATGGGCTTAGTTCTTTAGTTGTGGAGCACGGGCTTAGTTCTCTGGTTGTGGAGCACGGGCTTAGTTCTCTGGTTGTGGAGCACGGGCTTAGTTCTCTAGCTGTGGAGCATGGGCTTAGTTCTCTGGTTGTGGAGCATGGGCTTAGTTTTCTGGTTGTGGAGCACAGGCTTAGTTCTCTGGTTGTGGAGCACGGGCTTAGTTCTCTAGCTGTGGAGCATGGGCTTAGTTCTCTGGTTGTGGAGCATGGGCTTAGTTTTCTGGTTGTGGAGCACAGGCTTAGTTCTTTGGTTGTGGAGCACGGGCTTAGTTCTCTAGCTGTGGAGCATGGGCTTAGTTCTCTGGTTGTGGAGCACGGGCTTAGTTCTCTAGCTGTGGAGCATGGGCTTAGTTCTCTGGTTGTGGAGCACGGGCTTAGTTCTTTGGTTGTGGAGCACGGGCTTAGTTCTCTAGCTGTGGAGCATGGACTTAGTTTTCTGGTTGTGGAGAACAGGCTTAGTTCTCTAGCTGTGGAGCACAGGCTTAGTTCTCTAGCTGCAGAGCACGGGTTTAGTTCTCTAGCTGTGGAGCATGGGCTTAGTTCTCTGGTTGTGGAGCACGGGCTTAGTTCTCTGGTTGTGGAGCACAGGCTTAGTTCTCTGGTTGTGGAGCACGGGCTTAGTTCTTTGGTTGTGGAGCACGGGCTTAGTTCTCTAGCTGTGGAGCATGGGCTTAGTTCTCTGGTTGTGGAGCACGGGCTTAGTTCTCTAGCTGTGGAGCATGGGCTTAGTTCTCTGGTTGTGGAGCACGGGCTTAGTTCTTTGGTTGTGGAGCACGGGCTTAGTTCTCTAGCTGTGGAGCATGGACTTAGTTTTCTGGTTGTGGAGAACAGGCTTAGTTCTCTAGCTGTGGAGCACAGGCTTAGTTCTCTAGCTGCAGAGCACGGGTTTAGTTCTCTAGCTGTGGAGCATGGGCTTAGTTCTCTGGTTGTGGAGCACGGGCTTAGTTCTTTGGTTGTGGAGCACAGGCTTAGTTCTCTAGCTGTGGAGCATGGGCTTAGTTCTCTGGTTGTGGAGCATGGGCTTAGTTTTCTGGTTGTGGAGCACAGGCTTAGTTCTCTAGCTGTGGAGCATGGGCTTAGTTCTCTGGTTGTGGAGCACGGGTTTAGTTCTCCAGCTGTGGAGCACAGGCTTAGTTCTCTGGTTGTGGAGCACGGGCTTAGTTCTCTAGCTGTGGAGCATGGGCTTAATTCTCTGGTTGTGGAGCACGGGCTTAGTTCTCTAGCTGTGGAGCATGGGCTTAGTTCTCTGGTTGTGGAGCATGGGCTTAGTTTTCTGGTTGTGGAGCACAGGCTTAGTTCTCTAGCTGTGGAGCATGGGCTTAGTTCTGTGGTTGTGGAGCATGGGCTTAGTTTTCTGGTTGTGGAGCACGGGCTTAGTTCTCTAGCTGTGGAGCATGGGCTTAGTTCTCTGGTTGTGGAGCACGGGTTTAGTTCTCCAGCTGTGGAGCACAGGCTTAGTTCTCTGGTTGTGGAGCACGGGCTTAGTTCTCTAGCTGTGGAGCATGGGCTTAATTCTCTGGTTGTGGAGCATGGGCTTAGTTCTCTGGTTGTGGAGCACGGGTTTAGTTCTCCAGCTGTGGAGCACAGGCTTAGTTCTCTGGTTGTGGAGCATGGGCTTAGTTCTCTAGCTGTGGAGCATGGGCTTAGTTCTCTGGTTGTGGAGCATGGGCTTAGTTCTCTAGCTGTGGAGCACAGGCTTAGTTCTCTAGCTGCAGAGCACGGGTTTAGTTCTCTAGCTGTGGAGCATGGGCTTAGTTCTCTGGTTGTGGAGCACGGGCTTAGTTCTCTAGCTGTGGAGCACAGGCTTAGTTCTCTGGTTGTGGAGCACGGGCTTAGTTCTTTGGTTGTGGAGCACGGGCTTAGTTCTCTAGCTGTGGAGCATGGGCTTAGTTCTCTGGTTGTGGAGCACGGGCTTAGTTCTCTAGCTGTGGAGCATGGACTTAGTTTTCTGGTTGTGGAGAACAGGCTTAGTTCTTTGGTTGTGGAGCACGGGCTTAGTTCTCTAGCTGTGGAGCATGGACTTAGTTTTCTGGTTGTGGAGAACAGGCTTAGTTCTCTAGCTGTGGAGCACAGGCTTAGTTCTCTAGCTGCAGAGCACGGGTTTAGTTCTCTAGCTGTGGAGCATGGGCTTAGTTCTCTGGTTGTGGAGCACGGGCTTAGTTCTCTAGCTGTGGAGCACAGGCTTAGTTCTCTGGTTGTGGAGCACGGGCTTAGTTCTTTGGTTGTGGAGCACGGGCTTAGTTCTCTAGCTGTGGAGCATGGGCTTAGTTCTTTGGTTGTGGAGCACGGGCTTAGTTCTCTAGCTGTGGAGCATGGGCTTAGTTCTCTGGTTGTGGAGCACAGGCTTAGTTCTCTGGTTGTGGAGCATGGGCTTAGTTCTCTGGTTGTGGAGCATGGGCTTAGTTCTCTAGCTGTGGAGCATGGGCTTAGTTCTCTGGTTGTGGAGCACGGGCTTAGTTCTTTGGTTGTGGAGCACGGGCTTAGTTCTCTAGCTGTGGAGCATGGACTTAGTTTTCTGGTTGTGGAGAACAGGCTTAGTTCTCTAGCTGTGGAGCACAGGCTTAGTTCTCTAGCTGCAGAGCACGGGTTTAGTTCTCTAGCTGTGGAGCATGGGCTTAGTTCTCTGGTTGTGGAGCACAGGCTTAGTTCTCTGGTTGTGGAGCACAGGCTTAGTTCTCTAGCTGTGGAGCATGGGCTTAGTTCTGTGGTTGTGGAGCATGGGCTTAGTTTTCTGGTTGTGGAGCACGGGCTTAGTTCTCTAGCTGTGGAGCATGGGCTTAGTTCTCTGGTTGTGGAGCACGGGTTTAGTTCTCCAGCTGTGGAGCACAGGCTTAGTTCTCTGGTTGTGGAGCACGGGTTTAGTTCTCCAGCTGTGGAGCACAGGCTTAGTTCTCTGGTTGTGGAGCATGGGCTTAGTTCTCTAGCTGTGGAGCATGGGCTTAATTCTCTGGTTGTGGAGCACGGGCTTAGTTCTCTAGCTGTGGAGCATGGGCTTAGTTCTCTGGTTGTAAAGCATGGGCTTAGTTCTCTGGTTGTGGAGCACAGGCTTAGTTCTCTAGCTGTGGAGCATGGTGGGAATTTAAAGGGGTGGGAATCCCTCATTATTCATCAGAAATAATTACAATACATCTTCACAATGAGATACTAAGCAGGGATTAAAACTGGAAAGACTTCCCCAGTGTTCATCACAGCACTGTTTACAACAGCCAGGACATGCAAGCAACCTAAATATCCATCAACAGAGAAATGATGAAGAAGATATGGTACACACACACAATGGAATATTACTCCGCCATAAAAAGAAACTAAATTTGGGTCATTTGTAGTGATGTGGATGACCCTAGAATCTGTCATACAAAGCAAAGTAAGTCAGAAAGAGAAAAACAAGTATCACATACTAACACATATATATGGAATCTAGAAAAATGGTACTGATGAAGTTATTTGCAGGGCACGAATAGAGATGCAGATGTAGAGACCAGACTTGTGGACACAGGGTGGGAAAGAGGGTGGAATGA
The DNA here is from genome assembly GCA_935064755.1 of Tragelaphus eurycerus. Taxonomy (NCBI): domain Eukaryota; kingdom Metazoa; phylum Chordata; class Mammalia; order Artiodactyla; family Bovidae; genus Tragelaphus; species Tragelaphus eurycerus. The sequence continues at coordinate 21,373,746 of CAKXYN010000033.1, read as the reverse complement.
AGGAAAGAACAGCATTAACATAAATACACTGTCATGTATAAAGTAGATAGTTAGTGGGAATCTGCTGTAAAGCACAGGGAGCTCAACTCGGTGCTCTGTGATGACCTAGAGGGATGGGATGGGGGGTGGGAGGGAGGTCCAAGAGGGAGGGGATACATGTATACTGTGGTTGATTCATGCTGTTGTACAGCAGAAACTGACAAAACGTTGTAAAGCAATTATACTCCAAATTTAAAAAATAAATTAAAAAAATTAACACTGGAAAGACTTCACAGTATTCCGTTAAGAGAAAACTGCAGATTATAAAGTAGGATGCTGAGTTCTGCTTCTATTTACAATGTGGAAAGTCCTAAGAGAATGTTGTTTCCATCTGAATGATGAGAAAAAGTTGAGTCATTTACAAAATAATAATTTTTCTCGAGCCCATCAGAGAGTTGACGTCACAAGGCAACCAAGTAAACTGAATTTCAAAGAACGAGAGGTCCATCCATGAACCGCCTCACTTTTGGCTGAGCACAAGCACAGGAGGTGGTTACCATGTAATTAGCTAAACAGTTAACGCGTACTTAAAGGCCCAGGGTGGGTTAGTGTGTCAATGTGGAATAGCTTAGAGTCTTAGACAAGAGGAAGCTCGCACTTACTCTCAAGCTCTTTTCTACAGACCCTCACTGGGTGTTCATAAGAAAGGTTAGAGGCAGAGGAGGAAACTGGAGCGGGGCCCCCTCCACTTCACAGACATGCAGGAGGTGACACAGACAAGCAGCCGCTGCTGGGAGACAAGCTAGCTTCATCTTCTTTCCCAGAGCCTTCTCTTGCAAAGCAAAAATCTCAAGCTCCTGTGGGGAGGGCAGAAAACCTACTGGCATCTAGGACCAGGCAGAAGTCCATTGCTTCTGGGAGAAGAATAAAAGCAAAACTTGCTTTTCTCTAAGGGAGGAGTAGGAGTCTCTCCCAGATGTAATCAAAGAGCCACTGCAGCTTAGCGAAGGGTGGAAGCAAAAATCTTCTGTCCACGGGCTTACGCACTGCTCCAAAGCAGGTCTCTCACTGCAGAGAAAGGCAGGAATGCTTAGAAAGCCTTAACCCCAAGGTTCAGGCTTGTCTAAGACTGATGCAAGGCCAGGACAACAAAGAAACCCCATTACCCCTACAACAAGCCTTGCCCAGAGAGACAAACAACAGAAGTGAGTGCTCCTCTCTTTCAATCATTGGGGTGAGGACAAGAGTACGAGAGGGATCTACTCTGTGTGCAAGTGTGCAGAGACAGCTGAACGCTGAGGGTAAAGAATAAATGCTTAGAAAACTCCTCTCGCACCCCAGGTTCCACTCCACACACACACAGTAACAGCAACCATTCATTGAAATCTGTGGTGCACTAACTGTAACCATAGCAACAATGAAACCCAAATCCAGCTCACCTCTTGATTCACTGACTCAGCCTCCACCCTCTGCCACACACCTCCAACACTGATGGCTTGAATGAATAAGTATGCCCATTCTCAATAATTAATGGTATTTACCTCAGTCTCTCTGTTCTTCCAGGCATGATGTCTAGCATATAATTAAAAATTATGAATCACACAAAAGCACAAGAAAAAAAATTATCAAGAGATAAGTAATAAATAGAACCAGACTCAAGGACGACCCAGATGTTGTATCAATCTGATAGGGACTTTAAGATAACTATAATTAACATGTTAAAGGGATCTTGTGGAAAAGATGGACAATATGCATGAACAGACGGGAAATTTCAGCAAAGAGATAGAAAGTACAAAAGTGTCAAATGCAAATGTTGTACATAAATAATAGTATCAGAGATGAATTTCTTTGATGGGAGTATTGTTAGGGCATAGCTGAGAAAAGAATTCATGAACTTGAAGATACGTCAACAGAAATTATTCGAACTGAAATATAAAGATAAAAAGGAGTGAATTAAACAGGACAGCACTTTCAAGAGTTGTGGAACATGAAACAGTAAGACATCTGTGTAATTAGAGTCCCAGAAAAAGACAAAGATAGAAAACAAGGTCAAAAATAATCTGAAGATATAATGACCAAGAATTTTCAAAAATTAATAATATACAAACAGCTCATACAACTCAAAATTTGAACAACAAAAAACCACCCAAATGAAAAATGGGCAGAAGACATAAAGAGACATTTCTCCAAAAGAAGAAATACAGATGGCCAACAGGCACATGAAAAGATGCTCAACATCTTAAATTATTAGAGAAATGCAAATCAAAACTACAGTGAGATACCACCTCATGCTGGTCAGAACAGCCATCATTAAAGTCTAACAAATGCTGGAGAGGGCGTGGAAGAAAGGGAACCCTCCTACACAGTTGGTGGGAATGTAAATTGGTGGAAAACAGTATGGAGGTTCCTCAGAAAAAACTAAAAATAGAATTACCATATGATTCAGGAATCCCCCTGCTAGGCATATATCCAGACAATAATTCAAAAAGATACTTGCATCCCTATGTTCATAGCAGCACTATTCACTATAGCCAAGACATGGAAACAAATGTCCATCGACAGGTGACTGGATTAAGAAGATGTGGTACTTTTATACATTTCACATTCAGCCATAAGAAAGTAGAAAAATGATGCCGTCTGCAGCAACATGGATGCAATTAGAGATTATCACACTAATGAAGTGAGTCAGAAAGAGAAAGACAAATACCAGACGGTATGACTTACATGTGGAATCTAAAATAGGACACAAATAAACCTATCTATGAAAATGGAACAGAATTAAGGGACAGAGAGAGTAGTGGTTGCCAAGGGCTTGAGGGGATGAAAGAGGGTAGGAGTGGGAAACTGGGATTAGCAGATGCAAGCTGGTATATATGGAACGGATAAACAACAGGCTCCCACTGGGCAGCACAGGAAACTATACTCAGTATCCTATAATAAACAGTATTGTGATTCAAATATACTTCAATAAAAAATGAATTAAAAAGAGTTAATGAAAGACAACAAGCCACAGTTCCAGGAAGCTCAAAGACTCTCAAGCAGGATAGCACTCTCCTGCTCTGCCCTTACTCAAAAAAATAAAACAAAACCAAACCTAGACACAGCACAGTCAAACTGCTTAAAACCAAAGACAAAAAATATCTTGAAGGCAGCAAGAAAAACATTACATGAGGACCTGGGTAAGAATTTGCCTTCAATACAGGAGACACGGATTTGATTCCTGGGTCAGGAAGATCCCCCGGAAAAGGAAATGGCAATCCACTCCAGAATTCTTGCCTGGAGAATTCAGTGGACAAGGAACCTGGAGGGCTAAAGTCTATAGGATCACAAAGAGTCGCACACGACTGAGTGACTAACACTGGAGCTTGCTCGTGGACCTCTGGTGGTCCAATGGCTAAGACTCTGCGGTCCCAGTGCAAGCGGCCCGGATCCAGTCCTGGTCAGGGAACTAGACCAGGAACATTGCTAAGAATTCCTGCAGACTTCTCAGATGCTGTACAGGGCAAGACTGACATCTTGTTGTTCTGAAAGTCTGCTTTAACGTTGTGTTAATCCAGAGTTTTATGTTCAGTAAAAATACCTTTCAAAGGTGGAAGTAAAATAAAGACCTCCAGACAAACAAGAGTTGAGAATTTATTACCAATAAAACTGTGCTACAAGAAATAGTAAAGAAAGTTCTTTGGGTAGAAGGATGGTATCAAATGGAAATTAGGATACACACACAGTAAATAGGCTGGAAAGGAAATAATTAAGGGAAATATTAAATATATTTTTCTTATTTTAATCACTTTTAAGTAGTATGTAGAGTATGGATATATTTTGTAGAAAGAACAGCATAATGCACTTTAAAAAAACTTTAGAAGGCTATACATCAAAATTTCAACTAAGTTTTTCTGAGCGGAAGGACTACATATTATTTTATTTTTTACAAAATTTATTTGCATTTTCTGAATTTTTTGCATTGAATTTATATTACATTTTGTGCTAAAAATATCTTTTAAAGATAATTTGCAGATTTCAAGAGCTCAGAAGTTAGAGAAATTTTCTAAGTTAACTGTTAGAAGAGATAATAACTAGGAAACGAATTTTCTGTTATGAAAAACTTTTCCCACTTTTTTCCCCCTACTATATGCGAAAGAAGGGGCAAACAAAAGGCAAAAAAGGGCCTCTTTGATGCATAAGCCAATAGTAATAAAGTTAAGTTTCTAGATAATAAATAAGGATTAACTAGACGCCTCTTAGAAAGGCTGTGGATGGTCTCTCTACAGGCTGAAACTTTGGGACTGGAGCCATATACATGACTTGAAGGGTGGTTTATTCCAAGGACATATTAAAAGACTAATCTCTACATGGTCTAGAAAGAGAGCCAGGAATTGATGATGTCTAAATATTAGTGAGAATGTTATCTACTTGCACCAAAATGTCTTTCATTTTGTCAGTCTTTCAAATGTCATTCTAATTTTGCTTTGACATCTCTGTAATTATTCAAAATTTACATGAAAACTAGCTAAGACTTTTTAGTTTTGGTAGATTCCCAGGCGGTGCAGTGGTAAAAGATTCTGCCTGTCAATGTAGGTGATAAGAGAGACACAGTTTCAATCACTGGGCTGGAGTGATCCCCTGGAGAAGGAAATGGCAACCCACTCCAGTATTCTTGCCTGGAAAATTCCATGGACAGAGGAGCCTGGTGGGCTACAGTCCATCAAGTTGCAAAGTCTGACATAACTGAGCACATTAATATTTTATTTGTTGTTCAGTCGCTAAGTCATGTCCGACTCTTTGTGACCCTGTGGACTGAAGCCTTGCCAGGCTTCCCTGTCCCTCATCATCTCCTGGAGTTTGCTCAAACCAATGTCCATCAAGTTGGTGATGCCATCCAGCCATCTCATCCTCTGTCGTCCCCTTCTCCTCCTGCACCTAATCCCTCCCAGCATCAGAGTCTTTCCCAATGAGTCAACTTCACATGAGGTGGCCAAAGTATTAGAGTTTCAGCTTTAGTATCAGTCCTTCCAATGAACACCCAGGACTGATCTCCTTTAGAATGGACTGGTTGGATCTCCTTGCAGTCCAAGGGACTCTCAAGAGCCTTCTCCAGCACCACAGTTCAAAAGCATCAGTTCTTTGGCACTCAGCTTTCTTTATGGTCCAACTCTTACACCAGTACATAACTACTGGAAAAACTATAAATTTGACTAGATGGACCTTTATCAGCAAAGTGATGTCTCTGTATTTTAATACACTGTCTAGGTTTGTCATAGTTTTCTTCCAAGGAGCAAGCATCTTTTAATTTCATGGCTGCAGTCACCGTCCACAGTGATTTTGAAAGAATAATTTTGTGCAGATATATGGGCTGTTCTTCTTTATGTTTTTTTAATTTTTAATAATTTTTACTGTGCTCTTCTTTTTTGACATGGTTAATCAAGGCCATGGGGAGCCTGAATCTTTAGAATTCAAGAACAGAATCCAGGTATCATCGTTTACATGACAGAGTTATTGAAAGGATCAGAAATAGACTGAACAACGACAACAACGCTATGATGTAAGTAGACAGTAGGCAGTTCGTGAAAGTGTTGGTTGCTCAATCGTGTCCAACTCTTTTCAACCTCATGGACTGTAGCCCTCTGTCCATGGAATTCTCCAGGCTAGAATCCTGGAGTGGGTAACCATTCCCTTCTCCAGGGGATCTTCCAGACCCAAGGACTGAACCCAGGTCTCCTGCCTTGCAGGCAGATCTTCACCATCTGAGCCACCAGGATAAACAGCAGCTATTATTGCCTACTGAACTGACTCGAAGATGCCTTATTGCCATCAGCGATGAAGCAAAGATAACACTTTACAAACAGCAGTTCAAAATTCCATTGACACCTACTGATTAATATGTCTAACATGCTCATGACTGGAATATTCAGATGACATTCGAGACACTGTCTCTTCATCTTGCAGGGGAATTTCACACATAGACATGGATGGTTAGTGTGGGGAAAGAAAAATGATACTAACGTGGTTGATGAGTGTGTTTACACACACACACACACACACACACAGAGGCAAGTTCTCCCAAAGTCCTAGTAGGAAAAGTACCTCTTACAGAGGCAAACAAATGACATTTTCACTTGGAAATTTTCAAAAAGTCAAAATGAGTTCTTGAACTGTGGGCCATACGGTTTCTCCCCTGTCCAAATTTTTAGCCACTAAAACAGGGAAACTTAGTTGGTGCTGCCACTTCAACATTGAATCATCTCTGTCCTGTATCCCAGAGTATCATCTAGGTGTTTAACCATAGTAGAGTCTTTTTAGAAAGGCCAAAAACAACATTGTAAGGCAACAATACCCCAATAAAAATGTTTTTAAAGGAAAGGCCAGAAGTTTGGCTTGGGATGTTCCACCTCTTCCTATTGACTTTTAACAAAAGGGATCTGACTGAATACAGCTCATACCTCTTCCACTGATTTTTATCAAGTCCTTGGACCTCAGAAATTCAGAATTTTAACTCCTGTCAGCGACAGCTGGATATAAAGTTATTCAAAGAAATAAATTATTTCATTCTTAAACGTTTTACAGAGCTCAGATAAGATGCAACAGTTTTAAAGTGAGGACAGAGTGGGAGAGAAGTTTCCAGGGCCCAAGCTGTTAACCAGAGATAGGCTGTCTCTCACAGGGCTTCCCAGGTGGCGCTAGTGGTAAAGAATTCACCTGCCAGGGCAGGAAACCCAAAAGATGTGGGTTTGATCCCTGAGTTGGGAAGATTCCCTGGAGGAGGAAATGGCCACCCACTCTAGTATTCTTGCCAGGAAAATTCCATGGACTGAGAAGCCTGGCAGGCTACAGTCTGCGGGGTCAGAAGGAGTCGGACATGACTGAGTGCTCAAGAGGAAGAAAAGATTCAAGGAGAAGGAACGTTTACAAAAAATGTGTGAAAAGAATAAACCTCAGCAAGACAATGGAGCGAGGAGAGATTACAAGAGGACAAAACCCTCACGCCATCAAAACAAAACACCTGAGCAATAGGCTGAATGGCTTTTGTTCCCTCAAGAGGCTGGAGGAGAGGAAGACATGGGGAACATCAAAGCAGGGAGAACGCTGTGTGACAGAGGAGGGGAAAATGTCCTTGTGCAGAGAAGAGCACCAAGGAACAAAGCCCTCTGGCTGGGAAAGAGACAAAGACAGCCAAGATGGTAAGAGGCCCACTAACAAGATGGCATGAGCTGGAAACAGCTTCGGGAGACAGGACTGAGTAAGACAGGAGAGGTGGAACAGGGAACAGCCAAGGCGTCCATGGAGAGAGACACCCAGTCAGGCCATGGGCGGATGCCTGGCAAGGCTTCCTTCCTCACTTTCCCAAATCCAAATTGGGCTCTGGACAGAAAGAGCAAGTTCTGTCCAGAATCTGGCTCTCTTGTTCTTGTTCCACTGCCAGCATCTAGAGCAGAGCCTGGTATGCAGCAAATACTCAAAACACAGTGGTTGAATGACAAGTGATACACGTAGAAATGAAAAGCAGGCTGGATGCCCTGAGCCCGTGTCTCACGTGCGTATCAGTTGCTTCCATCGTGTCCAACTCTCTTCCACCGTATGAACTGCAGCCTGCCAGGCTCCTCTGTCCATGGGATTCTCCGGGCAAGAATACTGGAGTGGGTTGCCATTCCCTTCTCCAAGAGATCTTCCCAACCCAGGGACTGAACCCAGGTTCTCCAGAATTACAGGCAGATTCTTTACCATCTGAGCCACAAGGGAAGCCCATGTGCCTCATGGCTTCCATTATCTTTTAATATTTCTTTATTTGGCTGTGCCAGGTCTTAGCTGTGGCACTCGGGATCTTCAATCTTCCCTGAGGCATGTGGGATCTTTTAGTTGTGTTTGGACTCTGAGCTGCAGCATGCAGGATCTAGTTCTCTGACCTGGGATCAAACTTGGCCCCCCTGCATTGGGAGGGAGTGCGAAGTCTTAGCCACTGAACCACAGGGGACGTTCAAAGACTTTCATTATCGAGATGTGAGTGGGCAGAGACGATGAAGAGCTGGGCTCTGCATACAGCATGCCTGAGTGATGCTCACCCTGGGGACAGTTTGATTCTGCTCTTGCAAGACAATCAAGGACCCAAGTGAGACAGGCAGTGGTCAAACCACAAGTGACTGATGAGCAAGGGAGCTACAGAGGGTGTTTATGCTTGAAAGGCTCTGTCCCCAACATCTCATCCACATGTTGGATGTTTGAATGTCTCATTATCTAGAATCTCTCCTTTGGGGGTGATTTCTATAGAATTTTCCACAAGATACAATTAGCCAACCAATGTGCTCAGCCATTCAAAGTCACTAAATTCTAGACAAGAATTTTATCACTCTAGCAACAGTTAGTGGAGAAGGCAATGGTGCCCCACTCCAGTACTCTTGCCTGGAAAATCCCATGGACGGAGGAGCCTGGTAGGCTGCAGTCCATGGGATCGCTAGAGTCGGACACGACTGAGCCACTTCACTTTCCTTTTCACTTTCCTGCATTGGAGAAGGAAAAGGCAACCCACTCCAGTGTTCTTGCCTGGAGAATCCCAGGGATGGGGAAGCCTGGTGGGCTGCCATCTATGGGGTCGCACAGAGTCGGATACGACTGACGCGACTTAGCAGCAGCAGCAGCAACAGTTAGAGTAGGGCCGAAAGGCAAAAGAACTCAGGGTGGAGAGAGACTCCCCAAGACTCAGCATGGAGCCAGAACCAAAGAGCAGTGGATTTGGTCAACAGAGATGAAGCCAACTTGTTTGTAAAATTCCCAGGTGATTCATCCCACCCACCTAGGGAATCCCCCAAGTGCAAGATGAAGCTGTGAGGATAGAGAAGTGAGGATGAGTCAACTGTAGACTTGTTGTTTGACTGCTCTGTCTTGGTTATGTGATGTTACCAACAGAGAAATACACTTAGGGTTTACACAGAAAGGACTAAAACAAAGTCATAAGAAGGAAGGTATCACTGAGAGATTTGGTGCTTGTCCTTAAAAAAGGGAAAAAAAAAAAAAAGACATACAATAACAAATAAGGACACAAAGTCATGTGAAATCGACCTCAAAACAATTCTAGCCATTCAAATGCCTTTCTTCCTGAAATGGCAAGATTTACACATTTTCATCTCTTCTAAGGGCTTCCCGGGGACGGGGGAGCCTAGTGGGCTGCCATCTCTGGGGTTGCACAGAGTCGAACACGACTGAAGTGACTTAGTAGCAGCAGCTGCTGCAGCAAGGGTTTCCCACGTGGCTCAGTGGTAAAGAACCCACCTGCCAGTGCAGGAGACTACAGAAGATGCTGGTTCCGTGCCTGGGTCAGAAAGATCTCCTAGAGGAGGAAATGGCAACCCACTCCAGTAGTCTTGCCTGGAAAATCCCATGAATGGAGGAGCTTGATGGGCTACAGTTCATGGGGCCACAGAGAGTCAGGCATGACTGAAGGACTAAACACACACATCAGAACCCCATCCCCCCACCTGCCGCCTTCCTTTGGGTGGAACGCTAGTGGTAACCTTGGACCATAGACTGAAACACGGAAAGTCATATGCTAAGGACGGAGCAGAAAGATGAAAGAATCCAGTCCTCTCCTGACTCTGTATGGCTGCCATAACCTGGACTTGTACAAGTCTTTCATATGTGAGAGAAATGAACTTCTATCTTCAGACAAACACAATTCCCACCTAATAGACCCACTGTCAACCTTATGAGTAGCCCCTTCTAGTCTCACTCCCAACATGTTCAGGGTCCAGGCCAAGAGAAGAGGTGGGGGCCCTTGGCTGTGGCCTAACGCTGTCTCTTCCCACGTCTGTCTTCTTTGTGTGGAAATCCAGGCCCAGGCGTCTAAGCTCCTCCCCACGCCAACATGGTGACTCTCAGTCTAGGGCGCAGGCACTTCCCTTCAGGAGGACAGAGCCTGGGAGAGGCTGGTGCAGACTCTGAAAGTGAGCTCAGAGACACTTGGGCAGGGCATTCCAGGATCCTAGGACCCTAAGGCAAGGTCTAGAAGTGGAAGGAGGTTCCAGGTGGCAAGCGCTTGTGCTCTGTGATCTTCTTGCCCTGCGAGGACAAACACAGCTCTTGAAAGCACAGGAGCCAGGCAGGGACCCAAGCCGCCACGGTCTAAATGTGATACCACTGGCTTCTAGCCCTTTCATCTCCTAATGCCTGCCCTTTGAGCATCCACAACTTGACAACGGAGAGAAATCTGAAGATGTCCAGGTACCTGCTTGTAATCACCTTGGTAGAATGACCTCTTAGAGGAAAAGTTTGGAACTAGAACTGAACTGTGCCACTTTCCTATCACCCTTAAGTGGAAGTCGCTCAGTCATGTCCGACTCTTTGCGACCCCATGGACAATACAGTCTATGGAATTCTCCAGGCAAGAATACTGGAGTGGGTAGCCTTTCCCTTCTCCAGGGGATGTTCCCAACCCAGGGATCCAACCCAGGTCTCCCACATTGCAAGCAGATTCTTTACCAGCCCTATTACCCTTAAGGCCACTCTTTTCTCTTTTATTAGACTGTATAATGGAAAGCTGAGCAAGCTTGGCTCTCAGGCAAGCTTTTCTTTTGATGGGTTGTCATTAGGATGACCAAGCACAGTGGATCCATCAACTGTAATATTAGTGCTAGGGGACTTCCCTGGTGGTCCAGCAGTTAAGATGCCACATTTCCACTGCAGGAGGTATTGGTTCAATCCCTGGTTGGGGAACTAAGATCCCACATGCCATACACAGTGGCCAAAAAAATAAATAAAATAAAATTATCAGTGCTCGTGTTCTGATTGAAGGTGTGTGTGCGCTTGGTCGCTAAGTTGTGTCTGACTCTTTGGGACCCCATGGACTGTAGCCCACCAGGCTCCTCTGTCCATGGGATTCTCCAGGCAAGAATAAGGAGTGGGTTGCCATTTCCTACTCCAGGGAATCTTTCCAACCCAGGGACTGAATACGGGTCTCCTGCTCGACAGGTGGATTCTTTACTATTATGCCACCTGGGCAAACTTCTGACTGAAGGAGGAGTCTCTAAATCCTGAGTCTCTGTCATTTACACATTTGCCTGTTTGAGAAAACTCTCCAAGTGTTTAGCCAGGTTTCTTTGCACAAACATTGCTCTCCGGGAGGTAATGGAATCAGTGGCAAACCCCAGCCACTAAAAATGGAACAAGGACTGTCGCCCTCAGAGGACCACAGAGGGGATGGGAATTCCATCCAGGAGAGGGACTCTCTAAGGAGTGCTGCTGAAATGGCACAAGACTGGGCTCTGAGTGAGCATCTTTTGTTTTTCAAGATGCCCCTCCAACTTGGCACAGAACAGCAAGGTCTGAGACCCCATGTGGCAGTGCCACCCATGATGGGACCCACTGCTCCAGCTCCCATCCCTATGAGCAAGGACTTATTCCTTAAGGAATCTGCCTCCTCTATGGGGCCTGAATGACAGGATGGGTAAAGCTGGCTTCAGGAATGTAGCTCGCTTCCTGTAGTTCAGTGATTCTTTTATTATTATTATTTATTTGTGAGGCTGCATCAGGTCTTAGGGTTTCCCTGGTGGCTCAGTGGCAAAGAGCCTGCTTGCAGTGCAGGAGCTGCAGGAGATGCGGGTTCAATCTCTGGGTCAAGAAGACGCCCTGGAGGAGGGCACGGCAACCCACTCCAGTACTCTTGCCTGGAGAATCCCATGGACAGAGGAGCCTGGCGGGCTTCTGTCCATGGGGTCGCAAAGAGTTGGATAAGACTAAGCGGCTGAACAACGAACTTCATATACTGAAATCTAATCCTCAAAGTAATGAAGGGCTTCGGGAGGTAAGTCACAAAAGTGAAGCCCTCATGAACAGAATCAGGGCTCTTATGAGAGAGACCCCAGAGAGCTCTCTTGCCCCTTCTGCCCTGTGAGGACACAAGAAAACAACTCTCTAGAAGCCAGGAAGCAGGCTCTCACCCGACACCAAATCTTCCGGTGCCTTGACCTTGGGCTTCCCAGCCTCCAAAACTGTGAGAAAAAAATGTCTGTTGTGTAAGCCACCTGGTCGTCAGTATTTTTGTTACAGTAGCGCAAACAGACTGACAGTACTTCTATTCCCAACTTTCCATTTACATTTTGTTTATTTGTTTTCTCATAGGAAAAATGGAAGGCATGGCTTAACGGATTTGTAAAAAGCTCCCAAACTCAAGGGCTCGATAGACGTCTATGAAGTGACAGGCATAATAAATATTCTAGCCCCTGTCCTTATCTAACTTCTCATCCTTCAGGTCGTGGCTTGGGAGTTAGTTCCTTCCAGCCTGCAGGGTGGGCTAGGAGACCCCTCTCTGTGTTCCCACGATGCCTTACTCTACCCTATTATATATCAGTCTCTTCCCTCTAGAGTATAATTATCTGTAAGTTAATTTGTGGGTTCCCTGCTCGTCTGCAAACTCTGGGGGAACTGAGACCAATTTTTAAGACTGTATCCTCAGCTCTGACTTCCAGCAGGAACTTAACGATATATGAAATGATACTGTGAATGAATGGTTTTGATACTGCAATCCTTCGGTCACTGAACTGGTAATGATGGATGTTCTCAGGCATCTATTCAAGGAACATGCTGAAACAGTCTTTGTTCTTCTGCCTGCCTTTAGAGATAGTCTTTGGACATATGTACCATGAGTATACACCTAATGAATCAGATTACCACATTGTTTAAAAGGGAAAACTTGAAAAAAATTTTCCATTTTTATGCTCAGAGAAACCACACTACTATACTCGGCTCACTTCTCATGAATAAAATAGAAGATCCTCTGCCTTCTCATTTGAGCTCTTCAAATTAATCTAAGGTCTGATTGTCCCAAAGTATTACTAATTGTATAGCAACATCATTTATATCACAAAATTGGAAACGACATACATATCCTGTCTCGGAGTGATGGTTAAATAAACTCTGACACTCAAACAGTGAACCCATGCAGCCTTTGATAATGGTGTCTACAACATAATCTGAAGTTAAAAGGCAAGACATAAAATTACATAAGCATTATGACTTTCATCGTGTAAAAATATGTCAAATGCATGCATAAATGTAGAAGATATTATAGAATCTAAACTGTGGTTGTGATTACGTGTTAGAAGGGTGGGTGATTTTCTTTCTACTTCTCTGAATTCTGCAGATTGTCCTATTTTACCCACATGATAAAAAAATTAGAATCGAGAAGTCATTTAATTGAAAGCACCTTATTATTTTCTGCTATAAAACTTTTGGCTATGGATAACTTGTATGCAGGTCAGGAAGCAACAGTTAGAACTGGTCATGGAACAACAGACTGGTTCCAAATAGGAAAAGGAGTACGTCAAGGCTGCATATTGTCACCATGTTTATTTAACTTATATGCAGAATACATCATGAGAAATGCTGGACTGGAAGAAACACAAGTTGGAATCAAAATTGCCGGGAGAAATATCAATAACCTCAGATATGCAGATGACACCACTCTTATGGCAGAAAGTGAAGAGGGGCTAAAAAGCCTCTTGATGAAAGTGAAAGTGGAGAGTGAAAAGGTTGGCTTAAAGCTCAACATTCAGAAAACGAAGATCATGGCATCTGGTCCCATCACTACATGGGAAATAGATGGGGAAACAGTGGAAACAGTGTCAGACTTTATTTTTCTGGGCTCCAAAATCACTGCAGATGGTGACTGCAGCCATGAAATTAAAAGACGTTTACTCCTTGGAAGGAAAGTTATGAACAACCTAGATAGCATATTCAAAAGCAGAGACATTACTTTGCCAACAAAGGTTCGCCTAGTCAAGGCTATGGTCTTTCCTGTGGTCATGTATGGATGTGAGAGCTGGACTGTGAAGAAGGCTGAGCGCCGAAGAATTGATGCTTTTGAACTGTGGTGTTGGAGAAGACTCTTGAGAGTCCCTTGGACTGCAAGAAGATCCAACCAGTCCATTCTGAAGGAGATCAATCCTGGAATTTCTTTGGAAGGAATGATGCTAAAGCTGAAACTCCGGTATTTTGGCCACCTCATGTGAAGAGTTGACTCATTGGAGAAGACTCTGATGCTGGGAGGGATTGAGGGCAGGAGGAGAAGGGGATGACAGAGGATGAGATGGCTGGATGGCATCACTGACTTGATGGGTGTGAGTCTGAGCGACCTCCGGGAGCTGGTGATGGACAGGGAGGCCTGGCGTGCTGCGGTTCATGGGATCGCAAAGAGTCGGACACGACTGAGCGACTGATCTGATCTGATCTGAACTTGTTGCATCGGCCTGAAAGAACTGTATGGAGGAGACAAAGAAGAGCCTGTGGGGAAGCCAACAGAAGCAGAGGTTTGCAGACTTCCCTGGTGGTCCTGCGATTAAGAATCCTCCTTCTAATGCAGAGGACAAAAGGTTTGATCCCTGGTTGGGGAACTAAGGTCGTCCCACATGCTGGCAACTAATCTAATGCACCACAACTACTGAGCCCACCGCAGCAAAGACCCAGCACACCTTAAAAAAAAAAAAAAAGAAAGAAAGCAGGGGGTGGACTGGAGTAGCTCCTGCCTAGGGCGTGAGTCATCACGAATCTATACTATGTGCCAGGCATCTCCCATCCTTTTTGTTTTCATTGTGTCCCCACAAAAACTGTAAGAGACTGGTACTACTGTTACCCCCATCTTACAGCCAAAACTGAGCCCTGAGAGCAGTCAACTCTTTTGCAAGGATGTGGAGGTGCTCAAGTGCAGGCCTGTGCGATCTGTCTCTTCCACCCTCCCTTTTCTCACCACCATCTTCGATGTGAGAAGAGAGGCTAAGGATCAAAGGGGCACATTTCTAAGCCATACTTCCTCTCATGCAAGGAACTTTGTGTCAAAGGTACAGACTCCATTTCCATTATCAGGAGATTCTGTTTGAGAGAACACTTCAAATGATTCTTGCCTGTCAGTGGAGATGATATCCAAGGACCATTTGTTCACCATACCAACTCAAGGATCTCACTAGAATGCCATCCTCGAATCATCTCTCTTTGCACATAAATCCATGGTTTGAGGGGCAAGGAACCTATTTGTAAGTGATCTCATTGTGGCCAACTCTCCTGATTTAAACCAACATGAGTTTCCCTGGTGGCTCAGATGGTAAAGAATCTGCCTACAGTGCCTGAGACCTGGGTTCGATCTCTGGGTCAGGTAGATCCCCTGGAGAGGGCAATGGCAACCCACTCCAGTATTCTTGCCTGGAGAATCACATGGACAGAAGAGCCTGGTGGGCTACAGTCCACAGGGTCGCAAAGAGTCATACACGATTGAGTGACTAACGCTAACACATTGTGGCCGACTCTGCAGATTTAGAGCAACACGGATGCAGCCCAAGCCAGCTTCCTAGTGGAAATGTGAACCTTGGATGCTCCCCACTTGCCGCACAGTGACAGGCAGGCTATCACCGGGGGGTTGTTGAAAGGAGATTCACCCTGTAAACGCTGACGGGCTGAAACCGCTCAGCTGACACCGTGCATGCACACAAGCACTTTGAGGCTCTTTGTTACCCAGGCATGTTTTCTCTGCACAGAAACCTTCCGGTGTTAACATTTCCAGAATGCGGGGAGGGGAGAATTCCGGGAGCACAGAGCAGAGGACCGAGACAGAGGCCAGTCCTGTTAGAGTCCAGTGTGTCACTAAAATAAAGCAAATCCTCTCTGCCCTCCTTGCCAGCCCAGGGAAACACAGACGAGTGAGTGAGGAAAAGAACAGAAACATTCCATGAAATCAGTCACGCAGATGGGTCAGAACGAAACGACAAGTGGGCTTACAGGAACTCCATTTCAAAATCAAGGTCAAATTCAAAACAAATGTGTGAACAGAGGAAAACATCATGATCAAAAGGGAATGAATCAACAGAGAGCGACCCTAAGAAGATCCAATCTGCAGGGGAACTGCCTGGGGATATTATTACACCCCACTGGGCTCTGTCTCTGGGTCCTGTCCCTCAGGGACATCGATGGTGATTGCTCACTTACTTTCTCTGGAACCGGACCACGGGGTCAGCTAGCAAGTCAGTGACGTCAAGCTTCCTCCCCTTCTCAATGACGTCCCGATGCTTGCGGACAAACAGCCAGCCGATGTGAGAGAAGAAGAAGCCCCGGCGGGCATTGTGCGGGTCAGCGTCCGTCTCCGAGTACTTGTGATGGACTCGGTGGTCCCTCGACCACTCGAAGATGTCATTCTGCAGGGAGAAGGCAGACCTGAGTGAAGGGATCAAGCACCCCGGCGTTTCCTGAGAGTTCCCCAATTTCCCCCACCCCCCGACTACTCCCACTCCCATTTCCATCCTCACCACTGGCAGACTTGCTCCCAGCCTCAGCTCACAGTCTCTCAACCTCAAGTTCAGTCCCTGGGGGTTGGTTTGGGGTGGTTTTCATCCAAACAAAAACATATCCTCACTTAGTAGGCATCTTAGCTCATCCTTGAGTGGGTGCTAAGTCACTTCAGTCCTGTTTAACTCTGTGAGACCTTATGGACAGCAGCCTGCCAGGCTCCTCTGTGCATGGGATTCTCCAGGCAAGAATACTGGAGTGGGTTGCCATGCCCTCCTCCAGGGGATCTTCTCCACCCAGGGATTGAACCCGGGTTTCCTGCATTGCAGAAGGATTCTTTACTGATTGAGCCACCAGGGAATTAGGATGTGTCCACTGTAAGAGGTTCTGGCTTGTTGAGTGAACTAGTAAGGAAGCCAGGAGAAAGTTCTGGTGGGGACTACTGAAGCCCACTGGGAGATCGTTCATGTCCAGAAAAGAGACATTTATCCTCAAGGAAAGGGGCAACCCTGAGTTTAGAAGGGGGTTAGTTCTTGGCCTGACTCTCTCTGTCCTTTGTCCTCTTCAATGGGCTTCCTGTCCAACACACCAGAGAACAGAGTCAGTAAGTAAAAACCCAAAGAGCTGCTTGACCAAATCTCTGCAAAATGCCAAGGCTCAAATAATATTGTCTGAGGACTGTTCTAACAGTGTGTCACAGACAGGAGGGGAGGGGACTTGGCTCTTTGAGGAATCTGGTCTGCTTGGCAGCATCCCATGTGGAGAGACAGGCAGAACTCACTGGAATCCTAAGACAGACTCTGGTGTCCAAAGAAGCAGACACGTCAGAGTCCAGCAGATTCTGCCAAACCCACAGATGGGGCGGGGCTCAGGCACACACAGGGAATCAGCTGTTGACCTCATGATGGGAGACAGTGTCAGGGTCCGGAGGTCATAGGTGAGCTATCTGAGGAAGTATTTCAGCTGAAACCGTTAAATGAAACCTTAGCTATAGCCATGGGCCAGAGAGATGTATAGATTTTTCCCGCTTATACTCTGTTTTGCTTTTATTTGATAATGCTTTCAAAACTTTGAGAATGGCAAATTAAGTCGGGAAGTAGCATTTTTGATAGGAAAATTGCAGCTCATTCTCGAACAACATGGGTTTGAATTGCACAGGTCCACTTATACACAGATATCTTTCAATAGAAAATGCTATAGTAGTACTTCATGGTTTGAGGTTGGTTGACTCTGAGGATGTAAAGGAACCACAGATAGGAAAAGGCAACGAAAAATTATAGGTGGCTTAACCTCCGAGTTGTTCAGGGGTCAACTATAATCTGAAAATAAAAATAAATGTATTTGGTGTATAAGCCCTTTAAAAAGAGGTAATAATGTTTTATACTGTATTATAAAACATACTCAGTACTGAGTCATGCTTTCATTAGGAATCTGTCATTTCACAGATATTGGCTTCTTCCTAATGATGAGAAGAGAGAGAACTGCTTTATTCTCAAAGTTTTAACAGTTCTTTTAATCAGAAAAGGACTTATGGAGTTTTGTCCAAGCGTCTCTGGCTCACCCAGTGCTGGTGGAAGGTGATTCAATCTTGTTTATCTTATAACTTTAAAAATTTGCTTAACACTTTGGTAATGGGACAAAGAGGGAAAGTAGAAAGACCTTAAGAAGTATATGCTCAGCTTTGAATACAAAGAGGGAAAAAAGGTGCTTAGAAGTCTGTGTAAAGCGAAAATTATAGCTTGGTTTACTGTGATAAGAAAGAGGTCTTTAAATTTTACCAGTGTGTTGAAACACAGTGGTTGGAAAGACTGAAAGCATTCATTACTTATAATCACAGCATCGAGTCAGGAAGGAATTGCAAATGTCAAGATCACTGCAGCCTGGGAAATAATTTATTATTTTTTCATCCAATTTATTGCTTTTATTGCAAACCCATCTGAACATAGGAAGAAGGAGGAACACTCTGTCCCCAGTTCACAGATGGCAAAATTAAGGCTTAGAAGATATGTATTCAAGTTCATCTAGTAAGTTAAACTAATTACGGAACAAAGATGGAACTCTTTCGGTTCTTAGTTCACATTCATTTCAACAAGATATTTCCCTTATCCTTCAAGTTCAGGGGAGAGGGAATCTTTGAAAGATAAGTCTCATTTTTCTTGTTAAAAGGTTATGTTGACTCTTGAATTTATTACAATGCAATTTTATAAAAACTAAGTGGAGGGCTCCAAAGGGCTAGAAACATTATTCTTATAAAATTAAGCATGATATAATAACAAAAGAGTGAAAATGAGGACAAGTTGCAGCAGAGATGTTTCTTTAATTCCTCTCACCTTGGAGACCTTCCCTACAGAAGCTACTCTGAGTGAAGCAATGGAATGAAGCAAGGATTTTGGCCACATTCCAAATAATTGAGCATACAATCTAGCCCAAATACTTTATGATGTACTTTGAAAAATCTTTTATTTATTTTTTACTCTAAAATTGAGTCCAATGAAAAAGTGACTCAAAGAACAAGACAAGTCAACAATAGGGCAGAAAGGAAGCAAGAGTCACACGCTAATCTCTAGGGCTTTTTCTTCCTACTTCTCTGCATTTTGTTTCCACACTTCAGGTTGGGTGTAGAAGCCAATGTGGGAACAGCATTCGTGTTTGATGAAAAGGTGTGTGCACCAAGGGTGTGTCTGGTACAATCAATAAGTGAGGAAGTGAAAGCGGAGGGCTGATAAGAGACGGCAGCCTTCCATCAATGAACTGTCCATCAAGCCTGCATATTCCGTCTGCCCATTCTCTGTGTGCATATTTCAGCAGAAGCATGATGTTGAATCCAGCAGCAATTCCTGAAGTCGAAATATATACCCTTTCTCACCCATCAATTAACAAATGATGCAACTTAGAGCTTGTACTTCCGGGTCAGTTCTGGTAGATTACGGTCTTAGTACCCCATTACCTTCAAAAGTGGGCATTCGCCACGTGTTTACTGATCAATCCTGACAGAGGGAAAGATTGAGGGCAGGAGGAGAGGAATGACAGAGGATGAGATGGTTGGATGGCATCACTGACTAGATGGACATGAGTTTGAGCGAGCTCCGGGAGTTGGTGATGGACAGGGAAGCCTGGTGTGCTGCAGTCCATGGGGTTGCCAAGAGTTGGATACGACTGAGCAACTGACCTGAACCTGACAGAGGATTGTTAGTGGTGAAGGGGGCTACATTAGTTCTAACTGAGGCACAGGGGTGCATGGGGCGGGAAGAACAGGAGAGGAAGAGAGCCTATCAGGAGTGCATCCCTCAGTGGCGGGTTTATTATCTGAGGATCTGTACAGGGTCCTACTCTGTGCTGTCCACGACACATACAGTGCAAGCCATACATGTGACTTGCATTTCCCTAGTAACTACACTAAAACAGTGAAATTAGACAAGTGAATCAATTTTACTCATATATCTTTACTAAACAGACTACATCCAAAATGTCATTCAATATATTATTAGCATAAAATCATTAATGAAATATTTCCCAGGACTTTTTTTCTGGACCAGTTCTTAGAAACTGGGTATTTTACACTTCCAGCATACCTCAGTTTGGACCATCCACATTTCTAGTGTTACACACTTCAGCTGCCACGTGTGGCTGGTGCTTACCATATTGGACAAGGCAGGTTTAACCCGCGACTTGGACACTTTTCTATATGTATTATACTTTTAAAGATTTTTAAAAAGTCAAAGTTGCTTATGGATGACAGTGAGAAACTGGCGTAAATCGTATGAAGGGCGAATGCACTGCACATATCAGACGTGCTAAAATGGTGCGATTTGTTTTCTGGAGTTTATCTTAGGGAAATCATCATGGCTGTGTGCAAATGCTTAATCACAAAGATGTTCACTGAAGTTGGAAAAACCCTGATTTTCCACATAACAGGATTTTACTTACTACCTTGTGATACATTCATTAATTGAATACTATTTGTGTGTATGTCCATAGAAATTTTCTGGACAGAAACATGAAGTACACAGTCTTAGGGTTACAGGAAGGAAGGAAGACTGGAAGGTAGGAGAAATACTTTTTATTCTGTACTCAGAAATTTTTAACAAGAGCATCTGTTGGTTTTGTATTTCAAACTAGCAAAAGGGACTTCCCTGGTGGTCCAGTGGTTAAGACTTCGCCTTCTAATGCAGGGGGTGTGGGTTCGATCCCTGGCAGGTGAAATAAGAATCCCCATGCCTCAGGGCCAAAAATAAAAACCAAAACATAAAACAGAAGCAATATTGTAACAAATTCAATAAAGACTTTAAAAATGGTCCACACCAAAAAAATCTTTTTAAAAAACTGACCAAAAAAAAAAAAAAAGGATACTACAGTATTGACATGGAGAGGTGAGCTGGAAAGTAGTTAAGGTGATGTGAAGTCGCCCAGTCGTGTCCGACTCTTTTCGACCCCATGGACTGTAGCCTACCAGGCTCCTCTGTCCATGGGATTTTCCAGGCAACAGTACTGGAGTGGATTGCCATTTCCTTCTCCAAGGGATCTTCCCAACCCAGGGATAGAAACTGGGTCTCCCGCATCGTAGACAGATACTTTACCGTCTGAGCCACCAGGGAAGTCCTGGAAAGTAGTTAAGTGAAAGAAAGTATGAGATAGAGTAATGAATGCATTGGGTTCCCTGGTGGCTTGCAGGTAAAGAATCTACCTACCAGTGCAGGAGACGTAGGAAACGCAGGTTTCGCCCCCGGGTCAGGAAGATGCCTGCAGGAGGAAATGGTGCCCCACTCCAGTGTTCTAGCCTAGAGAATCCCATGAACAGAGGAGCCTGGTGGGCTACAGTCCATAGGGTCGCAAAGAGTCAGACACGAAAGAGTATAAACACAGGAATGAATGGATTCTTAATAAAAATATGTATTTAAGCATAGAAAGGGGAAGGCAATGGCACCCCACCCCAGTACTCTTGCCTGGAAAATCCCATGGACGGAGGAGCCTGGTAGGCTCCAGTCCATGGGGTCGCTAAGAGTCGGATACGACTGAGCGACTTCACTTTCACTTTTCACTTTCATGCATTGGAGAAAGAAATGGCAACCCACTCCAGTGTTCTTGCCTGGAGAATCCCAGGGACGGAGGAGCCTAGTGGGCTACTGTATATGGGATCGCACAGAGTCGGACACGACTGAAGTGACTTAGCAGAGCAAGCATAGAAAAACGTTAAAGTATATGCCAATCTGTTTACAGCTGCTCTCCCTAGGAAGTGGGGCGGTGGATGACTTTTAATTTTTTTCTTTGTTGTATTTTCTACATTTTTAAAATAATCAAGTTTTTCTTCTGTAATATGAGGGTAACAAATTATTTTTAAGTTTCTATATGCCTGAATCAAAACAATCAGCTTCTGCCACCAGCCCCATGTTAGGAAAAAATGATGAAGCAGTAATATTCATCTAGTAAGGCAGTCAATGATGCATCTTTATATCATGTTTCTTCGATCTCTGTTCTTATGAGCACTAATCAACCAATCCCAACTCAAGTACAGGGACAGTGCCCTCGCTGAAACCCACCCTGGGTCCTGTACCTTTATCATGTCACTCCATCATAGAAAATGTCCCTAACCGGGTCCCTGCTGAGACTGTAGAAACGGAAATTGATCCTGTGGTGATATTTCTCCATAAGCTCAGCCTGTGCGTGTTCTCTGGGACTTGAGTAATCAATCTCAAAAGCTCCACTGAAGCAGATTAGGAAGAACCTGCTCTATCAGAACTACTTTTCTCCCAACCTCCTTTTATACTGAAAATAAATTCTTGAGTCTAATCCTCTAACTGGCAGTAGGGGAACCTGTCTTTTAAGGCCTGCCTCATTTGCTCTGAGAAATAAGATGAAGGCCAAGTGTGAAGAGCAATGGGCTTGTCCCAGTCAATAGATCTAAGACCAGAATCATTTTTTTTTAACTTTTCATTTTGTATGGAAGTACAGTCGATGAACAGTGTGATAGTTTCAGGTGGACAGCAAAGGGACTTAGCCATACATATACGCGTATCCATTCTCCCCCAAACTCCACACCACCCTCGCCGTCCAGGCGGCCACATAACATTGAGCGGAGTTCCCCGCTGAGACTGGCCTCACTGGCTGCCTTTCCCGTACAGGAACTGCAAACAGATGCTTGCTTCTGACCAGACACCTGTGTGGCTGTTCCGTCCCCTAATTCAATTGTGCGGCTGCTTACAATTCCAAAAGGGAATGTTTACCAGGTGGTCTCAAAACACAGCCCCAGGTAATTCCAACTTGTATTCGTAATACACCTTTGTTTCCAGTCAGCAGTGAAAAAGAAACTAAGGCCCACTTGTCAGCTTTGAACAGGTAAGTTTTAGAGTAGAGTGTGTGTGTGTGTGTGTGTGAGTCTTCTGTGAGTAATGGCCTCCTGTCTGAGAAAGGAGTCGTTTTATCAAGGGGGTCAAACAGGGAAAGACGCTGTGGCTGCCACTCTTTAGAGACCCGAAGACTCATTCGAAACAGACTTTATATCAGTCTCCAAGTCTGAATCTCATCTCCCCCAGTTCAGATGACAACACTGAGCTATTCAAACAGTGAAGGACATTTGGTGCTTTCCCCACAGCTGATACTGGGTCAGTATTGATTTCCCTCCAGATAACACTGACAATCTGTAAGAAGGGCCCAGAAAGTCCCCAAGAAGGCCTGGCATCAGCCCTTCACCACCTGGCAAATTGCAGCTTCGACAGAACAAGTCCCCACCTGCTGTCTGGCCCTCATGTAAGCCTGGGGAAGTTTCAGGAGCTGGGCGAACGTTGAAAAACCAGTTTTAGCATTTAAAAAGTGTTTGCTGACAAAAGTTAAAGACTGCAGGGGTGAGTCATATTTTCTTTTATTCCTCCAGTACTTAAATTCTTACACAAAGAATATATTTGTGTAAGACATATTTTTAAGACACATTTTTAAGATGGCTTGGGCAGTCCTCTTGGTAGACTTCTCTGGTAGCTCAATGGTAAAGAACTCACCTGCCAACAAGGAGACATAAGAGACGTGGGTTCGATCCCTGGGTTGGGAAGATCCCCTGGAGGAGGGCATGGCAACCAACTCCAATATTCTTGGCTAGAGAATCCCATGGACAGAGAAACCTGGTGGGCTACAGTCCATGCGGTTGCGAAGAGTCAGACTTAGCACCAGCACCTTGGTAGACTAGTTTGCCTTCTGTGAATCTTTCTAGTTCGGGTTTTGGATGATTTTGGTCTGTGAGGTGACCATTGTTTAGTCTCCTAACCTAGATCTCTCTCACTCAATGAGTCAAAACTTCAGGGAAGAAAGGACCTGGAAAACAACAACAGTCCAGTCACCACAGATACACCTCACTCCCAGATCTCGGTTTTTAAATACCATTCCCCACTGAAAAGGAGTCAGAACTCTTCAGTGTAATGGCTGGTGCCAGGACAAAGGCAGGAAAAGCACAAGAGGAACCTGGTATATTTTGTTACATGAGGAAGTAAGGAATTGCTCCAAAATATGGTAAGAACCTATCAAAAGGACACAGGACTCCATCTGCAGTACTCCCACTGAACAAACTGGGGCACTCTGACGAATAATTTGGGCGCGTTAAGATGAATACTAACAGGACTGGATTAATAAAATAAGAACACATGAACCCACAATAAATAATTAAGAAGTAAAATGCCAACCAACAAATGTAGAAGAAATAATGGAGCTAGAAAAATCACCATTTTGCAGGTGCCTTGGCAATAACTAGATAGCATATTCAAAAGCAGAGACATTACTTTACCAACAAAGGTTCGCCTAGTCAAGGCTATGGTCTTTCCTGTGGTCATGTATGGATGTGAGAGCTGGACTGTGAAGAAGGCTGAGCGCCGAAGAATTGATGCTTTTGAACTGTGGTGTTGGAGAAGACTCTTGAGAGTCCCTTGGACTGCAAGAAGATCCAACCAGTCCATTCTGAAGGAGATCAATCCTGGAATTTCTTTAGAAGTAATGATGCTAAAGCTGAAACTCCAGTACTTTGGCCACCTCATGCGAAGAGTTGACTCATTGGAGAAGACTCTCATGCTGGGAGGGATTGAGGGCAGGAGGAGAAGGGGACGACAGAGGATGAGATGGCTGGATGGCATCACTGACTCGATGGATGCGAGTCTGAGTGACCTCCGGGAGCTGGTGATGGACAGGGAGGCCTGGAGTGCTGCGATTCATGGGGTTGCAAAGAGTCGGACACGACTGAGCGACTGATCTGATCTGATCTGATCTGGCAATAACTGATTCAGGCAAGACTCACCAAGGTGTGCTAAAATTACTAAAATCAAAAAGTTGACTAAAATAAAAAACATATTACATCAGCTCATAGGATCTCAGCATAAATTACTCATTAATTACCAATGGAAACATAGTAATCTTACAGTGGAGAAACAGGGTGGACACTACCTGAGCTAAGCGATTTATGTTCATACCACCAATAATATGACAAAGTGTCATGGGCCTCTTGTCTGATGCTAGGACACAAGATCATTAATGTAGCATTCCTGCCCCAAGTGCCCAATCTGAGTGAAGTTATGAGGAAACTTGAGCAAACAAAAAATGAGGAGTATTCTGCAAAATAACTGGCCTGCATACTTCAAAAATGTCTAACTTCAAAGACCAAGGAACTATTCCAAATGAAAGGGACTAAAGGGACAGGTCAACTCACTGTTATGCAGGATCTTGAGCTGGTTCCTGGGCTAGGACCCTGGGTACAGTACTGTATCAACATTAAATTCTCTGGCGTTGGTACAAGCATTGTGTTGTTGTGAAATGTCTTTCCCATTAGGAAATGCACATTGAAGTGTTTCGGGATACACAGGCATGAAGTTGATAGCTTACTTGCAAAGGATTCATGAAAAAAATAACACAGAAGAATGCATACTCTACACATACAAAGAAAGAAAGAGAATAATAAAGCAAATGAAGCAACATATTAACCATGAGTGAATCTGGGTGAGGGGTACACAGGAGTCCTTCATAATGTTTTTGCAACTTTTCTGTCAGTTTGAAATTATTTCAAAATAAAAAGTTAAACCTAAAAAGAAAAAATGTCAAGGGCATCTTTCTTAAAAACCTGAGTTTCCCCCGTTCACTCCATTCCTACTCCACCACCCTTGTTTAGACTTCAATCAGTTTACCTGGACTCCTGGAAGGGCCTCCTGCCTCTAGTCCTTTCCCTTCCACAATACATTTGATAAACTGTGATCACACTTCACATACTCATTCTCCTCAAATATCTATCATTCTCTTGCTTCTGATTTGACAACTTCACCATATCACTTTTTTCATCAAGCCTAAACATTTCTTCTTCTTAGCAATCAATAGCTTCAACTGGCCTGATTATTATCTTTTCCCCACTTTCTTTAGTTTGATAAATATTTACTGAATGTTGGTATGTGCTAGAAGATAAAGAAGGAACAAGACAATCAAGGCCATGTCATCAAGGAGTTTACATTTTATGGAGGCATAAACATAAATCATTTCAGATTGGAATTAGTCCCATGAAGCAGATAAGTATGGGGAGATAAAAGGATGACATTGAGACAGGAGAAGGCTTTTTAATCAGATAATCTTGTTGTTGTTATTCAGTCGGCCAGTGGTGTCCGACTCTTTGCGACCCCATGGACTGCAGCTTGCCAGGCCTCCCTGTCCCTCACCATCTCCCAATTTTGCCCAAGGTCATGTCCATTGCACTGGACATATATTCTTAGGCTGGGGGAGATAGGGTGGGACTGAAACAGGGAAGAAGGAATTGTCTCAGGGAGAGGAAAGGAGTTGGCACAGTCCAGGAGTTAAGAGAAGACCAGCATGTCTGGTGGGTGGGGTGCAAGAGTGGTGCAAGATGAGATCTGAGAAGTATTGTGATACAATAAAGATATACCTGTCCCCAGTGGCTCCTGGCAGAGAGCTTCAAAATCTGTTGGAATTTCCTAAATGATAGAAGTGACTTTATTGCATTAATTAGATGACTCAGTACAGACCACTGGATAGCTTCAGGATTGGGGCTGGTCACCAGAAAGATCAAACATATGATTAGAGTGCTGGCACTTTGGGAGGAGAAGGGGACTGGAGCTTGAGCTCGGTAACATGGCCAAGGATTTAATCAACCCAGCCTTTGTGATGAAACTCCAGTAAAAGCTCTGGATGCTGAGGTTCAAAGGAACTCCCTGGCTGGTGAACCCACAGATAGGCAGGCAAAGTGAGGCCCCTGACTCCGTGGGGAGAGGCGAGGAAGCTCTGCATGAGGAATCCGCCCAGACCTCCCACTGTGTGTCTATTCCACTTGGTTGGTTCTGATTTGTACTCTTTATAATAAAACTGTACGAGTAAATATAGCGCTTTCTCTAGTTCTGTGAGTTGTTCTAGCAAATTATTAAACCTGAGGGAATTGTGGGAACCCCTGAATCTGTAGGTATGAGGGGCCTGGAGACTCCTGCTTGTGGCTGGCATATGAAGTAGGGGCGCCCATACGGAAGACTGGGGCTTTCCCTTGCGTTGTTTTTTGACTAAGTCACTCAGTCGTGTCTGACCCTTTGTGACCCCACAGACTGCAGCACACCAGGCTTCCTTGTCCTTCACTATCTCCCGGAGTTTGCTCAAACTCACATCCATTGAGTCAGTGATGCCATCCAACCATCTCATCCTCTGCCCCCGCTTCTCCTCCTGCTCTCAATCTTTCCCAGCATCAGGGTCTTTTCCAATGAGTCAGCTCTTTGCATCAGGTGGCCAAAGTATTGGAGCTTCAGTTTTAGCATCAGTCCTTCCAAAGAATACTCAGGATTGATTTTTTTAGGATTGACTGGTTTGATCCCCTTCCTGTTCAAGGGACTCTCAAGAGTCTTCCCCAGCACCACAATTCAAAAGCATCAACTCTTTGGTGCTTAGCCTTCTTTAAGGTCCAACTCTTACATCCACACATGACTACTGGAAAAACCATAGCTTTGACTAGATGGACCTTTGTCAGCAAAGTGGTGTCTTTCCTTGTGTATCTGAAGCCAATGTGAGTGGTTATTATTAGAATTATATTGAAGTGCACCCACGTGGCGTGGAAAAAGCATTGGTATGTAATAGCCTGACCATACCAGGCTATCTATGTCATGATAACAAGGTTGGATTTCACTTCAAAGGGACCGCTCAGTCACTCAAATATTTTCTTTTCTTGTTAGAGAGTGGTTTCATTTTCAGTAAGTTCTGTGTGGCTGCGGTATGGAGAAGGGCAACTGCTGGAGGAAGAAGACACATGTGTGGGGTTTTTGCAGTAGTCCAGGCTGAGACTAGAAAGTGGTAAAAATGAGAAGCATGCAGATACAAGATACAACTGTGCAGCAGAACCTAAAGAGATGGGCTAAAATATTGGGTGAGGGATGATTAGGGAGCTAGAGAAATCATGGAAGACATCCAGATTTCTGACAGGTAAAACTAGGAGAGAAGTAGTTTCGGGGAGAGGATGGAGTAACAACTTTGATTCAAGGCACACTGGTTTTAAGATGCCTCAGACACGTCCGGTGAGAGATGCCATACAGTCCAGTGAGAGAAGCCGTACATCTGCAATGCGCCACACCAGTTTTTCTTCAATCAGACCGATGTTCTACTACTCAGGGACTCGACGCAGTATGTCACGATCATTTCTCTCTCTCAGTGCTATGCTGTGCTAAGTCATGTCTGACTCTATGTGACCCTATGGTCAGCAGCCTGCCAAGCTCCTCAGTCCGTGGGATTTTTCCAGGCAAAAATACTAGGGTGGGTTGCCATGTCCTCCTCCAGGGGATCTTCCCAAAGTGAGTGAAGTGAAAGTTGCTCAGTTGTGCCCATCTCTTTTCGATCCCATGGACAAGCCCATGGAATTCTCCAGGCCAGAATACTGGACTGGGTAGCCTTTCCCTTCTCCTCTGGGGCTCTTCCCAACCCAGGGATCGAACCCAGGTCTCACACATTGCAGGCAGATTCTTTACCAGCTGAGCCACAAGGGAAGCCCAACCCAGGGATCAAATCTGCCTCTCTTATATCTCCCTTTGAAAGTTGGGTTCTTTACCACTAGCACCACCTGAGAAGCCCTTCTCTGTCTCTGCTGCTGCTGCTGCTGCTAAGTCGCTTCAATCGTGTCCGACTCTGTGTGACCCCACAGACGGCAGCCCACCAGGCTCCCCCATCCCTGGGATTCTCCAGACAAGAACACTGGAATGGGATGCCATTTCCTTCTCCAATGCATGAAAGTGAAAAGTGAAAGTGAAGTTGCTCAGTCGTGTCTGACTCTTGGCGACCCCATGGACTGCAGCCCACCAGGCTCCTCTGTCCATGGGATTTTCCAGGCAAGAGTACTGGAGTGGGGTGCCATTGTTGCTCAAATGTTTCCCTATCTTCCCCTTCTTCCTTGCCAATGCAAATCCTTTTCACCTTTTGAATTTTCAGCTCAAAAATTTCCTTCTGCATTAGGCTTTATCCTAATACCCTAACCCATACTTCTACTTTTGCAGCCCTAAGAGTCAGTTTGAAGCTTTCAAGCAATTTAATGCCATGTCATCTGGATAGAGTCCTTCTTCATTATACATGAATCTAGCCTGCTCTAGCAGATCATAAGTTTCTCATGACAAGGGCCATTTCATTTTCATAGCCTGTGTTCTTCACCAGCACATAATGGTTTATGCACCTTTAAATTCAAAGAGAATTAACTAGCAGATTTATACAAAAAGCTCTAAAGAATAAATAGGAGAAGATAAAGGGTAATCAAATGTGTTTGCCTTGCAAAAGAGTTTTTAAAAGGCGAAAAATTTCCTCCAGCATATGAAACTATAAATTTTACTGTTAATTAAAATTCTTGATTCAATGACTTCTGTAGCTATTGTACCTCCGGAGCTTAATAAAGCATATAAAACAGCATCCTTGAAACATTCCTGTGACAAGAGCTCTGGTTGGCACTGGAAGGAACTAGAACAGTATGATTGAAAAGCCTGAACTTTAATAAACAAGAACCAGAGATGAAAAACAGCTCAGAGTCTGTGGGGATCGGGTGGGGGATGCAGCTAATGGAAGGCTCCAAAGTAGCTGTTAGCTCCAGCTTTATTTAGCATCTTCATTAATGACTAGGAACAAGCCGTACACATTTAATAACATTTTTGGTTGGTGCCAAATTAGGGGCTGCTGCAGACATCATTGAGGGACAGAGAAATAACACAGATGGATCTAAAGAGGTTAGAAATAGGAAGAGAAATTAACACAATGAGATTTGATTTAGGCAAAATGCAAATGAAGGCAGCTGGGAGAGAAATCATCCAAAATGCAAAATAATCAGTGGGTTGGGAAACCTAGAAAGCAGCAACATAAGAGCATCTGGCAGGAGAGCAGTGGAATGAAGAGTGAGCGGTGACAACCTTCTGGCTCAGCCCCAACGCTTGGTGGCAGGTACAGAAAGAGACGGCTTGTAAGGGAATTGCACTATGACACAGTCTCCTTTAACACCCACCAGCATTTTTTGGAGACAATGTGGAAAAAATAAACAAAAATAAGTATGATATTTGGCCCTTCATTTTTCAGTTGTTGGAGGACATGGCAGCCCACCCCAGTATTCTTGCCTGGAGAATCCCCATGGACAGAGGAGCCTGGCAGACGACCATCCACAGGGCTGCAAAGAGTCGGACACAACTGAGAGACTCCACACTTTGCAGTTGTTAGAAAAGGGATATGACTTCGTGTTTAATGTCCCTCAGCTTCAAACTTTTGTGGTTTCAGAAGAGACTGGCAGGTGGGGAGTGGAGGTGGGGAGAGAGGTGAAGAGAGGGTAGGGGCAGAATACTGTTAAGATGCCCTGTCTCTGCACTTTTAAACATCTTAGGTGTGAAAAGAAGGGAGAAAGAAACATTTAGCTTGAAAATATGTTTCAAGACAGATTCCAAATGGACAGAACTGCATGTGAAATTCATCTTAAAAGTATCTTTCAATAGAGGTGTGCAGCCAAATTCACATGTATCAGTAAAAATCTGGTGGCTATTTGTTTGCAAAAATACCCTCAACTTTACCAAGTGTTTCTTTCAATAAAAACTCTCTGTATGCCTTGAAAGTCTGTCATTATTTGCTCACAAAAATTCATCACCTTGAAATGCTAAGGAATACATCTGTAGTACAAAGAGGGTAAGATTTTATAAAAAGTCTCTGCTATATTTGGGAAGAGTAAAACGAGAGACCAGCCTAGCCTTATTGGTTGGCATGTCCATCTACAGTTACTCTCTCTTCTCAGGCCACCTCAGTCGATTCCTTTTTCCTTCCCTTGAGACGGTTTTCCTCACGTCACCTGTTTCCACTGACCTAGATCCATAACAAAGAAGGAGGTGAAGCATCTTAGGCGGGTAGAGTCATCTTAATCTCTACCTTAAATGGTACATTTTTCTTGGCAGGAAATATGTAGTTTATCCTACCAGAAGGAAGGAAAATGCTGAGCCCCATGCAGTAGCCCTGGGAGAATTTCTTCTCTTTGTTGCCTCCCACCTCCTCCCCGTCATCTTAGAGTGTCTCTCGATTCTGATGGAGTCACAAAGCAGCATGTATATAAGAATGCTTTGATGAATCCACATATCACCAGAGACAATTGCCATTTCTTCCTCTAGGGGATCTTCCTGACCCAGGGATTGAACCCGCGTCTCCTGCTATTCCTGTATTGGCAGGCAGAATCTTTACCACTGAGCCACCTGGGAAGCCCTATTTCTACTTGATACCAGAGGTGACCAGGAGGGCAAGATGCCCTCCAAGAATAAGATGGTGTGAGGCAGGCATGCGAGTCATCTTCCAAAACCATACCAGGAAGTCTTCTCTGGGCACTGGGGTCAGGACCACTTCTGCGCTGGCTGTTGACACAGTGGGAAGAAACCAACCACATCCACTCATCTCAACAGAAGAAGGAGAACATGTTTCTGCCATATGGAAGAAAGGTTGTACATCTGAAACTTAGGGTAGCTGTTAGGGAAGGTGGTAGAATCTGAGAGAGGAGCTCTGCAATGAGAGTCAGGACCCAAGAACCATGTAAACTTCAGGATTCTTGAGCCTGTGGCATGTTCTGGGGTTTTCTTCTCCTTCTAACCAACGGTCACTCCATGCTGCTGCTAACACCCCAAGCCGTCCTCAAGGGCACTGCCTCACATGTAGTCTCCCTCCTTGAATGCACACCCCAGAGAGACCCAGCCTAGGGGGTGCGTCCCCAATCCTGAATCTGGTACAACATCTTTGGGGTCTCATGATGGTGGTCTGAGGTCTGAGGCTGATATGTGCCATCGAAATGCATGAGGCATGTCGCTCCACTGCCTAAAAGCTTGCAGTGCCTTCCTGGGGCTTTATTTATTTATTTATTTATTTTTGGCTACATCACATGGCAGGTAGCATCTAAGTTCCCTGACCAGGGATTGAACCCATGGGCCCTGCGTTGGAAGCACAGAGTCTCAGCTACTGGACCGACAGGGAAGTGCCCCCAGGGCTTTTAGAAGAATATCCAAACTCCTTGCCACTCCTGGCAGAGCCCTGCACTAGTGTGGCCCAGCCCTCCTCTCTGGCCTCTCCTATGACCACCTTCTCCCTCACTCACGTGGCCTAGTCACACGGGCCATCTTGCTCCTCCTTGAACGTGCCATACTTCTTCCCACTTGTGACTCCTCCTTCTATCTGGAATGCTCTTCCCCTACCTGTTCCTTCCCTCACGCCTCAGTTCTCAGGCCACGCCCTAAGTGACAATTTCTCTAACCATTCTCTCTAAAAGAGTCACTCTCCCTGGCATTCTTTATCATACACTGTGTTTCAATTCTTCAGCTCTTCTCTCGTTCTAAATAAACTTGTCTATTCATTGCTTGTTGGGCTTCCCTTGTGGCTCAGCTGGTAAAGAATCCACCTGCAATGTGGGAGACCTGGGTTCGATCCCTGGGTTGGAAATATCCCCTGGAGAAGGGAAAGGCACTCCAGTATTCTGCCCTAGAGAATTCCATCTCTTTCTGAATAAGCTTATTTATTCACTGCTTGTTTATTTGCTTTCTCTCCCGCTGGAATATACATGTTCATGAGAACAGAGACCTTGGCCTTTTCTTCTCCAGTGCTGGAAATGACGTTTGGCACATGTATCTGCCAAATGAAAGATAAATAGTCACTTGAATGCTGGGAGAGGCATGAGGGCATTGCAATGAGAGGGTGACCTCTAGAGTTAAGGTGCCTGCATGTGAATTCCCCTTCTGTTACTTAAATCTGTATGTCCTTGGAAAGATTCAATGTTTTCATCTATCAAATGAGGAAAAGAACAGTATCTTTGTACGGGTATTGTCAGATGACTAAAATACTAAATGAAGTGCTGGTATGTAGTCAGTGCTCAGTAACTATTGTTGTTTTGTTGTTATATAATTGCCAAAGTTCATGGCCCATGACTCCGAGATTCACTTGACTGTATTTATGAATCACACTGCAACTTCCACTTTCTGGTCTGATATGTAAAGAGTTTGGAAGTATTTACTCTCGTCTTTTGGAACAAGAAAGAAAAAAGCCCAGTGAACTGAAAATCAACAAGTCTTCTTAGATCTATCAGAGAATTGAGGTCACAGGGAAAACTGCTGCAGCAAAAGCTAGAGAGACAGACAGACAGAATCACAGACTACCAGCAGAGGCCAGGAGGAAAAGCCAGCAGCGTGGCAGCAATACTCTAAGCTGTAATTGATGAATTGCTGGAGGTTTAGTGTTGGTGAGCGTGAGAGTAAAAACTCTTAGGGGGTCCAGTCTAGGCGCCCCCATACTTTCATGAATCTTCCCTCCAGGAGGCTTGCCAGGTTCTCGTGATGATCAACCAAGAAAAATCCCCTTGCTCTTCCAGCAGGAGGAGAAAAGTAAACATCTTGAAATACAAGACAGAGCTCTCTGTTCCCCTTAGCAAGATCTGTTCTTAAGAGAAATTATTTCAGCAGAGCTTAATCAACGGGGATTTTACCAAAGCCTGACTAATCTGGGGGCGGGGGAGGGAAATACTCAGCTCCAGGTCAATGGAAGACTGAGACCTAATCACAGGATGGAGGAAGTGTCCCTTCAAAGGATTTTGTACAACAAGGGATTCAACTGAAAGAACTGAAAGCCTTAACTCCTGTTTAAGAAGTCTCTAGGAAAACCCAGCAACACAGGGACAAAAAGAAGGTCACTGGACCTTCAACACTACAGATACCGCACACAGTAACACAGCCTAATTCCTAGCCAGATAAACCAAAAAATCTCACACTAAAACCCTATTTCCTCAGTTCCTGTTACCCAGTACATCATGTCCACCTCTCAACAAAAAATTACGGAATATGTCAAAAAGCGAAAAATACCATCTTAAAAGAAAAAGCAAGCATCAGAACCAGACTCAGATACGAG
The DNA here is from genome assembly GCA_935064755.1 of Tragelaphus eurycerus. Lineage (NCBI taxonomy): Eukaryota > Metazoa > Chordata > Mammalia > Artiodactyla > Bovidae > Tragelaphus > Tragelaphus eurycerus. The sequence goes on along the minus strand of CAKXYN010000033.1, from coordinate 21,340,143 downwards.
AGAGATGTTGGAGTTATCAGACTGGCTATTTAAAATGATTACAATTGATGTGCTAAGGACTCGAATAGGAAAAGTAAACAACACGCAAGAACATATGGATGTTATAAGCAGAGAGATGAGGAGTCTAAGAAAGAGTGAGAAGAAATCGACAGAAGTCAGAAACACTGTAACAGGTGAAGAATGTCTTTGGCTCAGCACTAGACCGGACATGGCTAAGGAAAGAATCACTGAACTTTAAGATATATCGATGGCAGTCTCCCCAAACTGAAACGTGAAAAGATTGCAACAGAGTATCTGAGAACTGCGGGACAATTATAAACCGTGTAAGTTGTGTGTAATGGGAATACCAAAAGGAGAAGGAAGGAAAGAAAGGAGGGAAGGTGGGAAAGAACAAAAGAGGGTGGGCAGGAGAGAAGGAACAAACAGCAGAAATATGTGAAGTAATAATGGCCGAAAGAAACGTTTCTAAAATTAAAGACAGACACCCAACCACTGATCTAGGAAGTTCAGAGAGCAAGCACCAAGCAGGATAAATAGCAAAAAAAGCTATTGTTGAGCATATCATATTCACCTGGGAAAAAATCAAAGACAAAACGAAAATCTTGAAAGAAACCAAAGAGTGAGGAGAAAAAAAAAACACCTTACCTATAGAGAAGTGAGGATAAGAATTACACCAGGTATACAGGATTTCTCTTAAGAAACATATCAGCAAGAAGAAAGTGGAGTAAACTATTATAAATGTTGAAAGAAAAATCCACATATTTGAATTCTGTACTTGGAAAGTTATTCTTCAAAAGTGAAGGGGAAATAAAGACTTTCTTACACAAACGAAAACTGAAGAAATTTGTCACCAGTAGATCTGCCTGGCAAGAAATGACAGAAATTCTTTACAGAGAAGGAAAATGGCATACAAGCAACTCCTATAGCTCAATTCCAGAAAAATAAATGACCCAATCAAAAAATGGTCCAAAGATCTAAATAGACATTTCTCCAAAGAAGACATACAGATAGCTAACAAACACATGAAAAGATGCTCAACGTCACTCATTATCAGTGAAATGCAAATCAAAACCACTATGAGGTACCATTTCACACCAGTCAGAATGGCTGCGACCCAAAAGTCTACAAGCAATAAATGTTGGAGAGCGTGTGGAAAAAAGGGAACCCTCTTACACTGTTGGTGGGAATGCAAACTAGTACAGCCACTATGGAGAACAGTGTGGAGATTCCTCAAAAAACTGGGAATAGAACTGCCTTATGATCCAGCAATCCCACTGCTGGGCATACACACTGAGAAAACCAGAATTGAAAGAGACACGTGTACCCCAATGTTCATCGCAGCACTGTTTATAATAGCCAGGACTTGGAAGCAACCTAGATGTCCATCAGCAGATGAATGGATAAAGAAAGCTGTGGTACATATACACAATGGAGTATTACTCAGCCATTAAAAAGAATACATTTGAATCAGTTCTAATGAAGTGGATGGAACTGGAGCCTATTATACAGAGTGAAGTAAGCCAGAAAGAAAAACACAAATACAGTATACTAACGCATATATATGGAATTTAGAAAGATGGTAACAATAACCCTGTATAAGAGACTGCAGAGGAGACACTGATGTATAGAACAGTCTTTTGGACTCTGGGAGAGGGAGAGGGTGGGATGATTTGGGAGAATGGCATTGAAATATGTATAATATCATGTTTGCAATGAGTCACCAGTCCAGGTTCGATGCCTGATACCGGATGCCTGGGGCTGGTGCACTGGGACGACCCAGAGGGATGGTATGGGGAGGGAGGAGGGAGGAGAGTTCAGGATGGGGAACACATGTATACCTGTGGCGGATTCATTTTGATGTATGGCAAGACCAATACAATACTGTAAAGTTAAGTAAAATAAAATTAAAAAAAAAAAGAAAATGGCACAGGTTGGAAACTCAGATCCACACAAAGAAACAATATTAGAGAATGAATAAATGAAGGTAAAATAAAACCTTCAAATTTTATTATTCTTAATTGATCTAATAGACAATAATTGACTTGCAATAATAATAGCAAAAATAAAATTGATGATTGTGGCTTACGGATGTATGAAATGAATGACAGTGATGTCATAAGGGACAAGAAGGAAGAAGTGGCAATATTAGCGCAGTACCATGAAATGGTACAGTGTTACCTGAAAGTGGACTTGGATTACCTTTAAATGTATTTTGCAAACTCTAGAGCAACGACTAAAAGAATTTGAAAAGAAGTATAATCGACATGTCAAGAGAGGAAAGGAAATAAAATCTTGTAAAATGTTCAAATAAAACCAGGGAAGACAGAAAAATGACTGGAAAACAAAAGAAAGAAACGAAGAACAGGGGCAATGAATAGCAAACAGAAATACGGCAGATATTAACTCACATATCTTAATAATCACTTTGAGCGTGAATGGTCTACATACGCCAATTAAAAGACAGGGACTGTTGGGGTGGATAAAGAAAAAGATCCAACTAAAAGTTGTTTACAAGTCACACTGTTGAGCATCACAAAAGAACATCCATGTGTAAGCCAAGGGTCAGGAGACTTAAGTTTCAGTCTGGTCTATCCACTAACTAGTTTGTGACCTTCAACAAGTCCCTGATATTCTTTCAGTTTAGTTAAGCTATTCAGTCATGTTTAACTCTTTGTGACCCCATGGACTGCAGCAGGCCAGGCTTCCTGTCCATCACCAACTCCCAGAGCTTACTCAAACTCATGTCCATTGAGTTGGTGATGCCATCCAACCATCTCATCCTCTGTCATCGCCTTCTCCTCCTGCCTTCAATCTTTCCTAGTATCAGGGTCTTTTCCAACAAGTGGGCTCTTCACATCAGGTGGCCAAAGTATTGGAGCTTCAGCTTCAGCATCAGTCCTTCCAATGAATATTCAGAACTGATTTCCTTTAGGATTGACTGGTTTGATCTCCTTGCTATCCAAGGGACTCTTCAGCATCACAGTTCAAAAGCATCAATTCTTTGGCACCCAGCTTTCTTTATGGTCCAGCTCTCACATCCAAACATGACTACTGGAAAAACCACAGCTTTGACTATGGCTTTTTTTTTCCCTACACAAAATGATGGAGAAGAAGGATGTGCGCTCATCTTCTCTTTTGAGAACTCCAAAACTGCAACTCACTGCTGAACAACCATCAACAGGAGAAAGTTGGATCCCACCAAAAAAAGATACCCCACGTCCAAGGGCAAAGGATAAGCCCCAACAAGACAGTGAAAGTGAAAGTCACTCAGTTGTTTCCAACTCTTTGCGACCCCATGGACTGAGTCCATGGAATTCTCTAGGCCAGAATAGTGGAGTGGGTAGCCTTTCCCTTTTCCAGGGGATCTTCCCAACTCAGGAATCAAATCCAGGTCTCCCGTATTGCAGGTGGATTCTTTACCAGCTAAGCCACAAGGGAAGCCCAAAAATACTGGAGTGGGTAGCCTACCCCTTCTCCAATGGATTTTCCCGTCCCAGGAATTGAACCGGGGTCTCCTGCATCACAGCCAGATTCTTTACCAACTGAGCTATGAGGGAAGCCCATCAACAAGACGGTATGCAAGGCAAAATTGTGTTTAGAATCAAACCCCACACCTACTGCCTCTCTTTATCTTTCCGTAAAATAGGAGGACCTAGGCCAAATCTCTGTAGTTCCCTTACAGATTGAAATCCAGTGCCTCTCTACTAGGGTCTGATGAGTCAATGTGGACAGTAAGGGAGGGGACTAAAGCATCTACAGGTGCTTTTGTTTGGATTGAGGTCACAACAGACCCAGCTGCAGCCAGCAGGGGTGTGTGTGCATGAACACGACAGCCCAAATCCAAAGTTGTGGGTGCTCTGTGAAAACCAAACTCTTGGAGACCACTGGATGGCAGGAATCCCTCACCCAGGTTCATAGTTGACTAGAGAAAATTATAAGAAGTTCACAAGCAACCTTTTGAGTGACTTATATCCTACTGGTAAGGAAGGAGAGTCCCTTGGACTGCAAGGAGATCAAACCAGTCAGAAATGACTGAGTGACTGAACTGAAGGAAGAACAAGCCAGAGAGGAATTCATGGGGTCTTTGCCGAATGCAAGGGTATGGATGGGACAGAGGATTATTACAGCTCCTTATCTGGCATTCCTTGCCCATCATAATCTTTTCAGACTCAGCTTTCCTACTACTGCACTCTCCCCTATACACAGGTCCTCTGTAGAAGAAAGAGAAAAAGAACTTTCGGACATTTCAGTCATATTTTTAAGATTGTTCTTGATGATCAAGATCTTGTTAGCAGCATCTAGCAAAAGCCCTGTTGATCCTCAAATAGAGAAAACCATGGCATGACTTGTCTATTTTGGCCAAAGGCATGACTATTCTTATGGAAGAAAGCAGGAAAGAACCTTTGTAATGATCTTTTAAAATGCAAGGGGACATCAAAGGGAAACTGAATCAATGATGCTGCATTAAGTTAAAGTTGTAGGTCAATGCCCTAGACTGGCAGATCACAGCACACTTTGTTACTTTTCCAGGTGGTTCTCTTCCTAAGGTTAAGTGGCCTGAATCAACTGCATTCTTTCCTCTGACTCAGGCATTATATGGAACCTGGCCCTTTGCTGATCTTTTGGAAGACACCGCTCATCTAGGTCGAAGTGGCATTGTTACAAAACTGCAGACACCAAAAGCACTTACATTTCCACTGGGAAACAGCTCATTAGCTGGAAGCCTACATAAAGGCAAAGTTTGTAACTATGTTTGCAAATCACTGTAGCCAGTGTGCCTAGTTCAGTGCCTGCCACATAGCAGGTACCCAATAAGTACGTGCTGAATTAATGAAGAAATCCACTACAGATGCAGGCCTGGAAGAAGCATGCATAGTTCACATTTGATGATTTCTAAAAATACTTTGTTGCTGTTCAGTTGCTAAGTCGTGTCTGACTCTGCAACCCCATGGACTGCAGCACGCCAGGATTCCCTATCTTTCACTGTCACCTGGAGTTTGCCCAAATTCATTTCCATTGAGTCGGTGATGCCATCCAACCCTCTCATCCTCTGTCACCCCCTTCTCCTCCTGCCCTCAATCTTTCCCAGCATCAGAGTCGGCTCTTTGCATCAGGTGGCCAAAGTACTGGAGTTTTAGCTTCAGCATCAGTCTTTTCAATGAATATTTAGGACTGATTTCCTTTAGGATTGACTGACTTGACCACCGTGTGTCCAAGGGACTCTCAAGAGTCTTCTCCAGCACCACAGTTCAAAAACATCAATTCTTCAGTGCTCAGCCTGCTTTATAGTTCAACTCTCATATCTGTACATGACTATTGGAAAAATCATAGCTTTGACTACATGGACCTTTGTCAGCAAAATGATGTCTCTGCTTTTTAATATGCTGTCTAGGTTTGTCATAGCTTTCCTTTTAAGGAGGAAGCATCTTTTAATTTCATGGCTGCCGTCACAATCTTCAGCGATTTTGGAGCCCAAGAAAATAATATCTGTCCTTGCTTCCACTTTTCCCCTTCTATTTGTCATGAAGTGATGGGACTGGATGCCATGATCTTAGTTTTTTGAATGTTGAGTTTTAAGCCAGCTTTTTCACTCTCCTCTTTTACCCTCATCTATTATTTCATTTCTTTGAAAGGAATGATGCTAAAGCTGAAACTCCAGTATTTTGGCCACCTCCTGTGAAGAGTTGACTCATTGGAGAAGACTCTGATGCTGGGAGGGATTGGGGGCAGGAGGAGAAGGGGACGACAGAGGATGAGATGGCTGGATGGCATCACTGACTCGATGGATGTGAGTCTGAGTGACCTCCGGGAGTTGGTGATGGACAGGGAGGCCTGGCGTGCTGCGATTCATGGTGTCGCAAAGAGTCGGACACGACTGAGCGACTGATCTGATCTGATTATTTCATTTAACAGTTACTGAGTATTTTCTGTGTGATAGGTACTAAAATACAGAAATGAGTAAGATGGTTGTCAATTCTCAACAAGAAGGTGGGAACAATATTCACTGAGTGCTACTATAAGCTCGGCACTTGTTATTCATTATTTCATCCTCCCAATAACTGTGAGAGGTAAATATCATTACACCCCTGACTCATTTTTTGCAGATGAAGGAACAGAGGCAGGAGCCAAAGCCTACATCCAGCAAATGGCAAAGCCAAGAATTTATTCAATGACCTGGATACTTCCTTTGACAATATATTTTCTCTTCAAAGTAAATTTAAAATCACAGTGTGATGTTCTCTATGTGATGTTTTGTTAAGGAAACTTAAGTTTTAAAAAACTGAGTTACAAACAAGTTTTCCAAGTTTCATTTAGAAAAAGAGGTTTAGGCTCTCAACTTCAAGTTATTTATGTTGGAAAACATTCCAGTAATAGAGGTGCTTTATGGCAATCCACTCCAGCACTCTTGCCTGGAAAATCCCATGGATGGAGGAGCCTGATACGCTACAGACCGTGGGGTCGCAAAGAGTCGGACACGACTGAGCGATTTCACTTCACTTCACTTCACTTCATAACTATGTGAAGGCTTGAAGGCTTCATGTAGTTGAAGGCTAAAAATAATAAATTGCTTGAACAAAGTAAATGAAAATTACTGAGTTAAGTCCTGAATAGTATCTAAGACCTAAATCAGTGAGTTTCTAAATTATAATTATCGTAACTCATTGTTAGGGTAAACAAAGCACAATACTGAACCAAGATGGCTGAATTCAAAGTGAAGGGCAGTCTAGTTCCCACTGCCAACAGTGAACAAAAAGAACGTGAAACTGAGAAGCTGCCAGCTGCTCCTTTGTGCAAACAGCTTCCTCCCGGGACCCTGGTGCTTATTCCCAACTGCACTTGAATTGTTCCGTAGATATTCATAATATGAACTGTGATCCCTAAGTGATGTATTGTGCTAGATCCTTTTTGCTTTATGAATGCACAAACAGGAGGGAAGCCTGAACTGGGAAATGAATACTTAAGACACAAGAGCAACTTAGAGAAATATTCAAGGTCAGGCTGTCTTGTAGGGATGGGTTGCCCACTGTACAGGTGGGCCACCTGATCTGCACATCTGAGGGTCAGAGAGAGATTTCTGGGTCACCTGTCTCCCTGGGCCCTAAAGTAGTTTTGGGAATCACCATTTCTTCCCAATAGGTTGAAAATACACAGGGCTTGGTATCATTTGTCCTCATAACATGGGCAGAAATTTTGAAAGCAAGTTATTTTCTCCCACCCTGTTTGGATCAGATGAGGAACTGGGAAAACAGAGATTCACGATCAATCCAAAATTCCAGCAGCTCAGAAAGTGCCCGCGGTGGTGGGAAATGGTCTAGGATAGGCAACCCACTCTAGTGTTCTTGCCTGGAGAATCCCATGGACAGAGGAGCCGGGTGGGCTGCCATCTGTGGGGTCGCATGGAGTCGGACACGACTGAAGCGACTTAGCAGCAGCAGCAGCAGCAGGCAAATTCTTCAAGTATATGGCCCAATCCTAGTGCAGTCATGACCTCTCTTACATTTGTGTCATGATTTCATAACGACTCTGAAATTGAAGTCATACTCTTATATTTACAGATGAAGAAGCTGGAGATGAATGAATCAAAGCTAGCAACCGTGAGAGTTAGTCGCTCAGTCGTGTCTGACTCTCTTGCAACCCTTTTGCTGGTAGACTATAATCTACCAGCCTCCTCTGTCTATGAAATTTTCCAGGCAGGAATACTGGAGTGGGTTGCCATTTCCTTCTTCATGGGATCTTCCTGAACCTGGGTCTCCTGCATTGTAGGCAGATTCTTTACCATCTGAGCTACCAGGGAAGCCCAGCAGCCGTAAGGAATGGCGTGGGGTGGAGTGGAAGTCGCTCAGTGGAAGTCGCCCATCATGTCCAACTTTTTTGCAACTCCATGGACTGCAGCCTGTCAGGCTCCTCTGTCTATGGAATTCTCTAGGCAAGAATACTGGAGTGGGTAGCCTTCTCTTCTCCAGGGACTCTTCCCAACCCAGGGATCAAACCTAGGTCTCCTGCATTGCAGGTGGATTCTTTACCGTCTGAGCCACCAGAGAAGCTCAGCAACCATCAGAGTAAGAATTTAAATCTTGAATCTTCCTAATCCACACTGAGTAATAGACTTTTCACCACAAACCTAAAGCATGACCTCAAGAATATGTGTTGTAGGAGCAACAACTTTGGAGTTAGACTTGCATTGGTCTATCTAGATGTACCATTTTTTAGCCATATAATTAGGAAAGTTCTTTAACATCATGAAGCCTTAGTTTCCTCATCTGTAAAATGGGGACATGCATCACACCTAGCTCGTGGGCTTATGGTGAGGATCAAAGGCGATATGCACACAGCACACTCAGCACAGAACCTGACCCTCATTAGAGCCAGACAGATGTTGAGGGTTTCAGGGTCATGTTTAGAGCACGGACTCTGGATGAAGGAATCTCCTTTTCTCCTCTGTAGTTTAGCATGCCGTGGGGCTTAAACCCCCCAGGGAACATTTTATAGTATCGAAAACCACAAAAAGATAAAAACTTGACACAGGCAGAGAGTGCTTGGGCCTAGAATGGGTGTGGAGGATGTCCACTGTACAGGAAGCGCGTCTGTGTCTCCTCCCACACTGCCATCTGCGCTGAGTCCCTGAGAGTGAGGACCCTCCATTCCCACCTGGAAAGCCATGGAGTTGGCAGCAGCCAGAAATATCCTCAGGGGCAGCTTGGCCTTGTAGGACCTGTGGCTCCACAAACGATGGGCACCAGCTGTCACGCCCAGAGCAGTCAGGAGGAAGCAGAAATAGGCTGCAAGATACAAGCGGGGAGAGAGTCAGCAGGTGTCAGAGCTTTTAACCTTCCCCCAGCTTTCCTCTCTTCCGAACAGGGACCCATGCGGAATGGTGTCAGAAGCATATGCAGTGTGAAGAATCAACAACTTGGGAAAAGGCAGGCATTTTTTTTTTTTTGGTTTTTTAGCTTTCCGGTATGAGAGAGACATAGAACTTTCCTTAAGAAACTGGGACCTTGGAACATTCACTTTTTCTGTGTCAAATGAATCTATTTCTTGCCAGTCTTGATACAAAATCACAGCCCTATTAGTGTACATTTGTAATTCTTATGTGTCCACTCTCGGTGGAGCTGAAATAGATCTCTAATCTTGCTTCTTAATTGGCACCCATTCCAGGATGACTCTTTTAAATGGCAGTGCCCATTTTCAGGGCTCTTCTAAATGGTTCGAAGGAACTCAGGCCCGACCTAAAAGCAGTGTGGTCTGGCTCAGGGCCAGTAAGAATGAGACTAAAACTGACATCAAGGACAGCTGAGATTTGTCTCTAGCGCTCCTCACTTCTACCATCACCGTCTCTATGACAGGGCTGGTAGAGATGGCCAGGTGGGGATCTAGTTATTTTTTTTAAAATTTTATTGGGATACAATTAAGTTACAGTGTTGTGTTAGTTTTAGATATACAGGAAAGTGAATCTGTTATGCAAATACATAGATCAACTCTTTTTTAGATTCTTTCCCCACATGGGCCATTACAGAGAACTGAATAGAGTTTCTGTGGTATACAGTAGGTCCTTACTAGCTACCTATTTTACTTATAAAAGTGTGTATATGTCAATCCCAATCTTCCAATTTATCCCCCACTCTGCTTACCCCTCAGGAACCATAAGGTTATTTTCTGTAACTCTATTTTGGTTTTATAGATAGGTTCACTCATAGCCCTTTTTTTAGATTTCATATATAAGTGATATCATATGATATTTGTCTTTTTCTGTCTGACTTACTTCACTCAGTTTAAGAATCTCTAGATCTATCCACGTTGCTGCAAAATGCATTATTTTGGCCTTTTTTTATGGCTGAGTAATATTCTATTGTATATATGTACCACATCTTCTTTATCCATTCCTCTGTTAATGGACATTTAGGTTGCTTCCACATCCTGGCTATTGTAAATAGCGCTGCAGTGAACACCAGGGTGTATGTATCTTTTCAAATTATGGTTTTCTCCAGACATATGTCCAGCAGAGGGGTTTCTGGATCATATGGCAGCTCTATTTTCAGTTTTTTAAGGGCTGTCCATACTGTTCTCCGTAGCGGCTTTCCTAGTTTACATTCCCACCAACTGTGTAGGAGGGTTCCCTTTTTCCACACTGGGTGGGAATTTTCTTAAAGTCAACCTACAGTGGAGCTTATTATCTGCCACACACTTAAATATATTATCTTTAGTCCTCATAACATGTGTTAGCATCGCATTTTACAGCTGAGAAACTAAATCTCTGAGTTAAATCCTTCATATAAACCAGTCAGCCTGGTTCTAAAGCGCCTGCCCAGAGACCCCACCTGCCCCCACGTGGTGGTGGTGATTTGTTTCTTGTACAAGACTTGGGAAAGGTTGAGCGCATGGTAGAAAGGGGATCAAAAATCGCAATTCCTGAGATTATTTTCCTCTGGTGGTTTTAAAACAATGTTCCCACAAAATGCTAAATGTCTTACTTGAATTATCCTATTAAAACATAGCAAACAACCCTTATAGGTCTATATTATTATTGGGTCAAAGGCTCAGAGAAGTTAACTAATTTCCCAGTATCACAAGGTGGGGGAGTGTCTTTGCTAAGAGTCAAACCCAAGTCTATCTGAACTAAGAACAGAGTACTTGGCCTCTATACTTTCCTTTGCCTCTGGGAGATATCAGGTAAGTTTTATCTTCATTTCTCTACACCCTCCTGGAGAAGGAAATGGCAACCCACTCTAGTATTCTTGCCTGGAGAATCCCATGGACAGAGGAGTCTGGCAGGCTACAGTCCCTGGGGTAGCAAGAGTCGGACATGACTAAGTGACTAAACCACCACCACCACCTCTATGCCCTACATCCTTAATGCATGCATGCTAAGTCACTTCAGTCATGTCTGACTCTTTGTGACTCCATGGACTATAGCCCATCAAGGTCCTCTGTCCATGGAATTCTCCAGGCAAGAATACTGGAGGGGGTTGCCATTCCTTTCTTCAGAGGATCTTCCCCACCCAGGGATCGAACCTGGGTCGCCTGCACTGCAGGAGATTCTTTACTATCTGAGCCACCAGGGAAGCCCAATGTCCTTAATATTGGATTCCAATCTAAATTTAAAAGTGAGCTGCTTCCTTACTAGAGGAGAGAGTCCTGAAATAGGTTATATGTAAGCAGGGTCAGGCAGATAGTCCTTGACAATTGTTTCTACCACTTAGCACATACAAGGCCCTCCATAAAGAAGTGTCAAAGACCAAGTGACCAGCTGTGAATAGATACATGAGTAGTCATGAACAGTACCCAGGCCAAGTTCTTAGGAAGGCCCTTGTAGGACTTCTTTGGAAGTATTACTAGGGCAACCTCAGGGTCAATGTACGTATTTAAAGGGAGCACAATATTATAGCTTCCAAAAGTCAAGTCTGACTGATCTTGACCCTGATATTTATATGGGTCTAAAAACAAGACTCACCCTTGGCACTAAGATTAATGAGTCTGAGTACGTGTGGTTTTCATGAACTTGACAAATTATCCCTTCCTTGAAAGGTTAAAAACAAAAAGCAACAATCTGCCCATAAATCACAGAAAGTAGCAGTAAATAAAACACTCTGACCTCTTTTGTTATCATAATTTAACCTTGGTCATGAGTCCGTGAAATGGACAGCTATTTCCCATGTCATCCCTGGCCTTCGTGGCTCTGCCAATAATTTTTTTCTAACTGTCAAGTGAAATCTATGATGGAAAAATTCAATGTGACCCTATTTTGCCAGTGGGCTAAGACACTGAACCTTGAGTGCAATAAGATGAATTCCCCAGGCTCCATGATACATATTGGCCTAACAGCAATCCCTCCAAACCATGGTTCTCAGGGCTTTACCATGACTATGGCATTGTCTTGTCCTTTTCAAGATCTTCAGTATTTCAGGAATCATTTACCTTGTTGATCTGTTCATGTCTGGGCCCCTGACAATGGATCTGAGTCAGAGCCTGCCCTGGGCAGTAGTGGTTTTTGGTTTCCCATGGTCCTCCTTTTGGCAACAAGAATATAGCTGTTTGATCCAGGCCTTGGCCTTGCATTGTACCCCCATCTACCTTGTTCTGGGAATACAAACCTGACCCAAGCTTTCTCTCTTCTGGCTTAAAGACTAATGCATGATTGAAACAGTAAAGAATGAGGCCTGGAGACCAAGATGTGAAGATGACAGAGCCAGCTCTACAAGAGACAGAAGGACAGCTGTCTGCACTGAGCCACTGGCTGCAGGCCTTGGAGTTCCACACTTGTTCTTCTCATCCTTTGAGGCTCCCCAGTATTCCTCCCAGTACTGTGAGCCAACAAATTCACTTTTCTTGCTAGTTTGCACTAGGTTTCTGATAACTAAAATTCTGCAGAACGTCTAGGAAAGAAAGCAATCTTTTGGTCGTAGTCCAAATGAAGATAAACAGCAAAAATCTTGGGCTGCTTATGAGGCTTTATGGGATATTACATTTAGCAGGTCTCAGTTTTCCTACTTTGACAGGGCTAATTTGAGAGGTTCTTAACCTCTCTTCTATGAGGTTTGTGGAGAGTAATATCCAAACAAGTTTCAATGAATGCTGGCTAGTTGGCTCTGAGGTAGTGAATAATCAGATACAGAATTGATGCCTTTGAAAAAAAGGAGTAATGGGCAGTGTCAATAACTTTACCAAGTAATTCATACCTCACAAAGCAAAGTGCTAAAGTGATAGAAACTGGAATCACAAAATCACAGAACAGTAAGCAACACATGGATTGGTCTATATGCAAATAAGAGTCACCAATTCTGGTTAGCTGAAGCCAAAAAGACATGTATTAAATAGATATTGAGTAGCCTGTGGAACTCACGAGGAGGTTGCAGGATAGGGTTTTGGTTCACGACCTCCAAGATGGTGCCAGTGCTGCCCAATCCTTCAATTCACAGCCTTGTGTAGCCTTCTCCCCTTGAGTAATTTTCTTCTAACCAAAGGCTCATGGCAACACTGAGGGACTATCAGTTCCATTATTTGGTTACAAAAGATATGACTTCTATTTTGCTAGCAGATTCTTCCTTCCCTTAGTTTTGATGAAGTAAGCCGCCATACTGGGAAGACTAGGCTGGCAAAGAACTCAGGGTGGCCTTCATCCAACAGTCAGTGAGGAAACGAGGTTCAACAGTCCTCAAGGAACCAAGTCCCACCAAGAATGCAAGTGAGCTTGGCAGTAGATCCTTCCCCAGTCAAGCCTTCAGTTAAGACCACAGTCCTGGCCAGCACACTGCTACCTCATGAGAGATCCTGAAGCAGACAGTTCAGCCTAGCTGAATCTGGATTCCTGCTCCATATAAACTATGAGAAAATGAACCTATGTTGTTTTAAACCGCTGACTTTGGGAGTACTTTGCTCTGCAGCTGAAAGTGATTAATATAAGACCTGAACAGGAAACTTCCCTCGAGGGAAGGAAGGTACAGTCTAAATCCCAGCTTAAGAATGGTTTGCCATCTATAGGGATGGACAGTAGATTGAAGTTGCATGGGGTTGGGGGGCAGGGAGGAGGAGCATGGGGTGACTGCTAATAGGTATAGGGTTTGGGGGCTAAAGAGTGATAAAAATGTTCTGAAATTGATTTTGGTGACCATTACACAAACCTGTGAATATACTTAAAATTAATGAATCACACATTTTGAATAGCTGAGTTGTATGGTATGAGTTATAGCTCAATAAAGTCATTACTAAAAAATGACTAAGCTTCTATTAGATTTTGTTATTATGTATATTTTCTCAGTGTGAATAAAATAGACATGTCACAAAAGGACATAGGACAAAACAAAGAAAAATCAACCATTTGCCTAGGATGGACACTTGCTACCAGTGGGTACACATATCACACCATGGACCCTTAAATCTTCCATAGCTGCCAAGAAGAGTGTCTGTTTGACCCTACACCTATGCATGAATCTATCCAGACCAAAGATTCCAAGGCAGAATCACCTACTTGCCAGTGTTCGGATCACAGTCCATGCTCTACCGACAAAAGAGAGAGAATCCACGGTCTCTTTGGCTTCCATGGTGGAAGGCAGAATCTCTTACCGATCTGGATTCCTCCACTGGAGCAATATGTGGAGAATAACTGAAGTGATCCTCTCTGGACCACAAAACCAGAGAACAGTCTGGGGGAAAAAAATGTGTATATATATATATACATATATAGCATGTATATATATATACATGCTACTGCTGCTGCTAAGTCACTTCAGTCACATCCGACTCTGTGTGTGTGAACCCATAGATGGCAGCCCACCAGGCTCCCCCTGTCCCTGGGATTCTCAAGGCAAGAACACTGGAGTGAGTTGCCATTTCCTCCTTCAAAGCATGGAAGTGAAAAGTGAAAGTGAAGTCAGTCGCTCAGTCGTGTCCAACTCCTAGTGACCCCATGGACTGCAGCCCACCAGGCTCCTCTGTCCATGGGATTTTCCAGGCAAGAGTACTGGAGTGGGTTGCCATTGCCTTCTCCGATATACATACATATGTGTGTGCTAAGTCACTTCAGCCATATCTGACTCCTTGCAACCCTATGGACTGTAGTCCAGTAGGCTCCACTGGAATTCTCCAGGCATGAATACTGGAGCAAGTTGCCATTTCCTTCTCTAAGGGGTCTTCCTGACCCAGGGATCAACCTTGCATCTCCTGCACTGGCAGGTGGGTTCTTTATCTCTAGCGCCACCAGGGTATGTATATATATATTCATTATAGATTAATAATGCTATACAGTAGGTCCTTGCTCTCTGTTTATTTTATATATAGTAGTGTGTATAGTTTGGGCTTTCCTGATAGCTCAGATGGTAAAAAATCTACCTGCAATGCAGGGGATGCAGGTTTGATCCCTGGGCGGGGACGATCCCCTGGAGAAAGAAATGGCAACCCACTCCAGTATTTTTGCCTGGAGAATTCCATGGACAGAGGAGCCTGTCGGGCTACAGTCCATGGGATCGCAAAGAGTCGGACATGACTGAGTGACTCTTTCACTTTATTTTCAGTTCAGTGTGTATAGTACGTCTTAAAATAACCTCTTTTCGATCACCCTCAAATACTTTGCACACATAAGATCATTGCAATCTCTATTACGGGAGCAGTAAAGATGAAAAAATCGGTATTTGGGGACAGAGTGTGCAAAAAGAAGTTGGCTTCTATAATTTCGTAAATGAGCGCACAGTAAAATTCCAATTAAAAAAAGAAAAATGCACTGCACTGCCTAACAGTGTCAGCAGGGAGGCTGGAGAAAGGGGTCTGCTCTCACCGCCTGCCTGCCATGGACCTGCACTTTACCAATATGTCTAACTTTATTGTTTTGTTTCTATGTGGTAGATATCTAATCCCCATTTCACAGATGTGTAGAACTGAAGCCCAGAGCCTAAATGCCTCGGGATCTCACAAGGACAGAGCTGGGGCCCAAAAACCAGCTCAGTGCAGCCCAAGCCCTCTCCCCTGGTGCCAGGGTCACCAGCCCTGACTGCCCACTGCAGTCATCTGGGATCTTTAACATTTGAGAGATCCATCAGTTCAGTTCAGTTCAGTCGCTCAGTCGTGTCTGATTCTTTGCGACCCCATGAACTGCAGCACGCCAGGCCTCCCTGTCCATCACCAACTCCTAGAGGTCACTCAAACTCATGTCCATTGAGTTAGTGATGCCATCCAGCCATCTCATCCTCTGTTATCCCCTTCTCCTCCTGCCCCCAATCCCTCCCAGCATCAGAGTCTTCTCCAATGAGTCAACTCTTCGCATGAGGTGGCCAAAGTATTGGAGTTTCAGCTTCACTATCATTCCTTCCAAAGAACACCCAGGGCTGATCTCCTTTAGAATGGACTGGTTGGATCTCCCTGCAGTCCAAGGAACTCGCAAGAGTCTTCTCCAACACCACAGTTCAAAAGCATCAATTCTTTGGTGCTCAGCTTTCTTCACAGTCCAACTTTCACATCCATACATGACCACTGGAAAAACCATAGCCTTGACTAGACAGACCTTTGTTTGCAAAGTAATGTCTCTGCTTTTCAATATGCTATGTAGGTTGGTCATAATTTTTCTTCCAAGGAGTAAGCATCTTTTAATTTCATGGCTGCAGTCACCATCTGCAGTGATTTTGGAGCCCCCCAAAATAAAGCCTGACACTGTTTCCACTGTTTCCCCATCTATTTCCCATGAAGTGATGGGACCAGATGCCATGATCTTCGTTTTCTGAATGTTGATCTTCAAGCCAACTTTTTCACTCTCCTCTTTCACTTTCATGGAGAGAGCCATGGGGCCCAGTGAATCAGAGATGAGGGCCCACAGAGCAGGGATCTCTCTCCAGAGGGGACTGTGATGCACAACTGGGGCTGAGAAACCACTGCCCTGTAATGTATGTCCTCCCTTAGAGGCCATCTGGTCCCATCCCCTGAACTTACAAATGGAGAAACCTAGACCCAGAGTGCACTGCACTCCCTCCAACCCCCCCACCTGCACCCTACGCTGACTCCCACGGGGCTTGGCAAATGCTCAGCGGTTTGGGAGCTGGAGACAGCAGGCTGTCCTTTCATGTGGACCCAGGCCGCCTGTGCTCTTGGCGGCTCCCTTTGATGGTGTGAGATGATCCCCAGGTCCCCTTGCCTCCGGCTTTGATATCCACGCACTGGACTGGAAGGTGGGTATGGAGGGGGGCCCAGGCTTGGGAGAACCCAAGCTTGCAGGGACTTGTCTTCCACCAGGGAAGCAGGGAGGTGAGGTGGGGGGCAGGAATCAGAGGGTGAGGGCTCCTGGTGACAGGGCCACATGCAGCAGGGGAGGCAGGGGTGGGGCAGAGCCTGCATGGGAGAAAACAAAGCACTTGGATATCTGCCTTTTGGGCTCAAGTGTTTTGACGGTCACTTTGGGGCTCTGGCCAACAAATGATTGTTTCTCTTCTCCAGTCTTTCCTAGATTTGACAGATTAGTGGAGAAAAGTACACACAGCCATAGATGAATGGAGAGATACACACAGAGATACATATATACATATGAGTAAATAATGCGGACTTCTTAGTGATGAAGAACCTGTCTGCCAATGAAGGAAATGGGTCAGGAAGATCCAAAGGAGGAGAGAGTGGCTACCCAGTCCAGTATTCTCGCCTGGACAATTACATGGACAGAGGAGCCTGGCAGGCTACAGTCCACAGAACGGTGAAGAGTCAGATACGACTGGAGCGACTTAGCATGTATCCCTGGTGATCCAGTAGTTAAGAATCCACCTGCCAATGCAGGGGACATGTGTTCTATCCCTGGTCTGGGAAGATCACACATGTGCTATGCTATTCTATGCTAAGTCACTTCAGTCGTGTCCGACTCTGTGCGACCCCATAGATGGCAGCCCACCAGGCTCCCCCATCCCTGGGATTCTCCAGGCAAGAACACTAGAGTGGGCTGCCATTTCCTTCTCCAATGCATGACAGTGAAAAGTGAAAGTGAAGTCGCTCAGTCGTGTCTGACTCTTAGTGACCCCATGGATTGCAGCCTACCAGGCTCCTCTGTCCATGGGGTTTTCCAAGCAAGAGTACTGGAGTGGGGTGCCATTGCCATACATGTGAGGAGGCACCTAAACTCGTGGGCTACAACTACTGACCATCTAAAGCCTGTGCTCCGCAATAAGAGAAGCCACTGCAACGAGAAGCCTGTGCATCGCCAACCAGAGAGCAGCCCTCATCACTGCAACTAGAGGAAGCCTACGTTCAGCAAGGTGCTCAGCAAGGAAGACCTGAGGCAGCCAAAAATAAGTAAGTGAATAGTAGAAAAGGAATCCTTCTGTGGGCTTTATATCTTTATCCCTAAAATGGAGAAAGTCTTTACAAAAAATAAAAATAAGTAAATGATGGGCACTATAGCATTATGATTAAGATGAACCTGGGCTGAATCCCTGGTATATCATCTATCAGTGTGACTTTATCTCTAAACCTTGGTTTCTTTACACATAAAATGGGAACACAGACTGCCCTAGAGGCTTGCCGTAAGGACTGAACGCAGCAGTGAACGTACAATGTGAGCCAGGCCTGGCAAGCAGCACTGGCAGGTGCTACTGCCCCAGTTGTGAACGCCAGCCCACTGCCTCTGAAACTAGCCCTTTCCCGGCTAACCCCCTGTGAAGACACGCTCCTTATCACTCTGAGCTGGAGATTCTCAAGAGGATGGGCAATCTTGCCTACTCCCTTTCCTGAGACCTTTAGCAAAGACTCCAGACGTTGTTCGTTGTCACAAAGCACAGCTGGAAGGGTGTGACTGGCATCTAGTGGGTAGAGGCCAGGGATACTGCTGAGTAGCCTGCAATGCCTGCAACAAAGAGGGACCACGACCAAAATGTCAGGAGTGCCGAGGTAGAGAATCCTGTTCTGATTTCTTGAAACCTAGTGTGACTACACTGGCCTTGCTTCCTCATACCTCTGATTTCACAGGGAGTTATGGGAGTAACTCATGTTTCATGTATACACATAATATAATATAATGCAATGCAATATAGGCCAAAACGTTTGTTGAGGTTTTCTGTAACATCGTATGGAAAAACTCAAATGAACTTTTTGGCCAACCCAATGGCAATGGCACCCCACTCCAGTACTCTTGCCTGGAAAATCCCATGGATGGAGGAGCCTGGTAGGCTGCAATCCATGGGGTTGCGAAGGGTCGGACATGACTGAGCGACTTCACTTTCACTTTTCACTTTCATGCATTGGAGAAGGAAATGGCAACACACTCCAGTGTTCTTGCCTGGAGAATCCCAAGGACGGCAGAGCCTGGTGGGCTGCCATCTATGGGGTTGCACAGAGTCGGACACGACTGAAGAGACTTAGCAGCAGTAGCAGCAGCAATGTAACATAACATATGATAAACAAGCTGAAAACAAAGAACTAGGACAAAAAGCCAATAGTATTTTAGGTCATTGATTCTTGAATATTAAAGGGCCGGGGTCTTGCAAAATGCAGATGCCCAGCTCCACTCTCAGAGATTCAGTAGGTCCAGGGAGAGACCCGGAAGTTTTGTTTCTAACAAGTCTGCAGGCAGCGCTGGTGCTGTCGGTTCAGGGTCTGAGTGTTTAGCCCACCCACCAGTGAGTGTTTGGCTGACCCACCAGATGTGAGAGAGAGGGGCTAATAAGGGGTTGGCCCTCTAGGGCCACTCACCTCAAGAGACGCTATAACAAAGAGTTGCAATTAGACCTTAGGTCTTCCAGTAAAAGGTTTGGATTTATAACATTTGAGATTCCAAAGCAAATTCCTCCTAGATACTATTTGAACACTTGACTCAAAATCAGAACATTTTACAAGATCACAAGAACCATGGGCTTAGAGGCAAAGGGCTTCTTTTGACTTTTAAACCTTCCAAATTCCGTCGTATTTTAAAAAATTGAGTTGATTTACAGTGTTGTCTTAGTAATTCCAGCATACGGCACAATAACCAACAGCCTTTGTGATCCCCTCCTCCTTCCTCTTTGCCACCTTCTCCTCTGTGGCACACGGGCTGCAGGCGTCTTGAAGGAAGTACCCACATCTTCTAGATTCAACGGAAAGGGAACAGAACAGAAGGGAGAAGATAGATTTCATGGCTTTCACAGGTACTGCCTATTTTCCTCCGGCATCCTTCCTGCCTTCAGTTAGGTTAACTTAGACTGTTCTGAAATCCTGGGCAAAGCCTCCTTTTTCTGGTTGATTTACAAAATATATGACAAGTGGTATAAAAGTCATAGCAGATCACTAACAACCACAAAGTATAGCATAGCATGTTTCCTCTCTGCTGTTGCATTCTACTGTCTATGCCGTTTAATCACTCAGTTGTGTCCAACTCTTTGTGATCCCATGGATTGCAGCACGCCAGGACTCCCTGTCCATCACCAACTCCCGGAGCTTGCTCAAATTCATGTCCATCGAGTCAGTGATGCCATCCAACCATCTCATCCTCTGTTGTCCCCTTCTCCTCCTATCCTCAATCTTTTCCAGCATCAAGGTCTTTTCTAACGAGTCAGTTCTTCACATCAGGTGGTCAAAGGATTGGAGTTTCAGCTTCAGCATCAGTCCTTCCAATGAATATTTAGGATAGGCTGGTTTGATTTCTTTGCAGTCCAAGGGACTCTCAAGAGCCTTCTCCAGAACCACAGTCTAAAAGCATCAATTCTTTAGCGCTCAGCTTTCTTTATAGTCCAACTCTCACATCCATACGTGACTACTGGAAAAACCATAGCTTTGACTAGATGGACCTTTGTTGGCAAAGTAATGTCTCTGCTTTTTAATATGCTGTCTAGGTTGGTCATGGCTTTTCTTCCAAGGAGCAAGCATCTTTTAATTTCATGGCTGCAGTCACCATCCACAGTGATTTTCAGCCCCCCAAAATAAAAGTCTGTCACTGTTTCCATTCTTTCCCCATCTATTTGCCATGAAGT
The DNA here is from genome assembly GCA_935064755.1 of Tragelaphus eurycerus. NCBI lineage: Eukaryota > Metazoa > Chordata > Mammalia > Artiodactyla > Bovidae > Tragelaphus > Tragelaphus eurycerus. Next base: position 21,319,741 of record CAKXYN010000033.1, on the reverse strand, counting down.
GATGGAACTGGATGCCATGACCTCAGTTTTTTGAATGTTGAGTTTTAAGCCATCTTTTTCGCTCTCCTCTTTCACTTTCATAAATAAAAAAGAAGGTAAGCATTCAAGTCTTTTCCAGGACCTCATTCTGTATCCACAGGTGTCAAGTCAGGTACTCAGGCTAAGCCAGACATCCCTGTTAGATGCTCTCTGGCCCTCTGTGTTTTCCAACATGCAAATCATCACATTGTAATTAAACAAGAAATTGTTCATCTAAAACCATCTAAAACATAAACTCCAGGAGGGCAGGGATCTTGTCTGTCCTTGCATGTATTGTCAGCTGGTACGTGTGCAACTATTATAATTATATAAGGTATATATATATAATTGTATAACAACTCTTTGTGACCCAATAGATTATACAGTCCATGGAATTCTCTAGGCCAGGATACTGGACTGGGTAGGCTTTCGCTTCTCCAGGGGATCTTCTCAACCTAGGGATTGAACCTAGGTCTCCCACATTACAGGTGGATTCTTTACCAGCTGAGCCACCAAGGAAGCCCAAGAAAACTGGAGTGGGTAGCTTATCCCTTCTCCAGCGGATCTTTCCAACCCAGGAATTGAATTGAGGTCTCCTGAATTGCAGGCAGATTCTTTACCAACTGAGCTATCAGGAAAGCCATTATAATAACTTAGCTAGGGAAAAATATGCAACCATGTTGATTGATTTCACTTTAAAATTCATAAACCATAACTATAGTTCGGCTTGCATTTTTACCCAGAAATCATATTACTTTCCCCTGGTCCCTATGGGCTCCCTCCCTCCTAGACAACTGTTTCATACCTATTTTGATCACCTTGCCACCCCCCAAGTCTCCCTCCCCCACTTCATATGATAACGTTGCTTCTGTTTGAGGGCAGAACTTCCCCAGGCCCCACCACCTCTACCCCCTCACCCTTCAGCACTGAAGCCTGTGCACCCTGCTATTTCTCCATTCCTACAGATGGCCAGTCCACACACCCTTTAAGGCTGGCGCTTTCTTGTGCATCTTATCCACTTCATCCTATTCAGCTGCTCTGCCATTTCCCCCTCTCTTTGCATCAGGAATATCCTCTTACTATTCCCACAGCCTACAATCAAGCTGTTATTTCTCTCATTTTAAGAAACAAAATTTAAAAACTTCTGTTGACACTCTCCACCCATCTAGAACCTACTCGCTTTCTCTGTTCCTCTTTACACAGAATTCATTGAAGGGATTGTCTCTTGATGGTGGATTACAGATCTTCACTTCTGATCCCAATCAAAATTGTCCCCACCAGTCCAGCCAAGACAGACGTGGCCCCTTTCCTTGTGGGCAATCTCTAGATGTATATTAAGAAAGTCAATATGTTGGTGATGAACACAGTGAAGGAGAGGCAGAGGTGCTACCAGAGCCCCCAAAGGAGAGACTGACGTTCCACACAAAGGTGACATTGTGCGCAAGACACAGAGGCTCCTGGGAGGAGCCCTGCCAAGTGGCGGGGTCTGGCTCCTGGGAGGGGATGTGGAGTGAAATGAAATGCAAAAAACAGGCAGTGACCTGACCAGAAAGGTGCTTAACATTATAAAGAATTTAATCTTGAGGACAAGAGGGTTCCACTAAAGAATGTTACATGGTCAGGGGTTTCCCTGTGGTCCAGTGGTTAAGAATCTATCTGCCTTGCAGGGCAGGGGAAGCAGGTCCTATCCCAGTTGGGAGAACTAAGGTCCCATATGCCACGGGGCAACTAAGCCCTCACACTGCAACCAGAGAGCCTGCACGATCTAGACCGCACGCTCCACAACTGGAGAAGCCTGTGTGCCACAACCAGACTCAGAAAGCCTGCACTCCAAAATGAAGAGCCCTCTTGATCAATAAATACACAAAATTTAAAAATAGTGTTATATGATCACATTTAGAATGACAGATGTGAACGTGTTATGGAAGATGGAATCTAGTAGGCTGAAACTATCCCTTGTGCTGAATACTCTCCACGAGCCCTTGCAGACACACATCTTCTCTTTTTTTTTCTGTTCTGTGCCCTAGGAGGCTGGCTTCTATCAGCTGGACCAAAGGGCTCCTTCTGAAGCTGGACTAGCTGCATCAGGATTACTTGAGGAGCTTTAAAATCTATACACATCTTCTAGATCCTTATGCCCACGAGGCTGGAGTACGTAACTCCAGATGGTCCAGTTATATAGCCAATTATGGGAGTGATGGACAGGGAGAGTGACGAACAAGGAGAGTGCTCCTTAAACTAACGTGCCCATCAATCACCTAGTGCATGCCTACTCAGTCCCTCAGTCATGTCTGACTGTGCGACCCCATAGACTGAAGCTCGTCAGGCTCCTCTGTCCATAGGATTCTCCAGGCAAGAACACTGGAGTGGATAGCCATTCCCTTTTCCAGGGGATCTTCCCAACCCAAGGATCAAACCCAGGTCTCCTGTTCTCCTGCATTGCAGGAGGATTCTTTACCCACTGAGCCATCTAGGAAGCCTCATAAATCACCTAGGGGTTTTATTAAATTGCAGATACTAATCCAGTGGGTCTAGGCAGAGCTAGAGATTCTGCATTTCCAACAAACTCCCAGGTAATGCCACTGCTACTATCCCAGGGACCATACTTCAAGTTGCAAGACACTGGGTAACTCCTGAAGAGAATTTAGGACCAAGGAAACCCAGCTTCTCCTCTTAGCTTCTTACGCAAGCAAAAGGATGTTTGGGACAGAAGCCCAGGAGCGAGGTCTCATCTCCCTACCCACAACCAGTACTCACTCTTCCTACCTTCTCTTCCTTGCCTTCTTTCTTTTCTCGGGTACAAAGTGAAAAAGTTTATTTCAGGTAGATTTAAATTTATCTATTATTTTTTCCACTGCACCATGTGGTTCTTAGTAGTTCCCTGACCAGGGACTGAACCCACGCACTCTGCAGGGGAAGCTCGACATTTTAACCACTGAACTGTCATGGAAATCCTTATTTCAGGTAGATTTTAAAATTTAGAAAACAAGAAAAGGGCTGCCTTCAAAGCATCGCTAAAACAATTTCAAGACATAGTAACACAAGAACTGAACTGCTTAAAGAACAACGGCTGAAGATATCTGTGCACTGCAATACCGTCATGCCTTGGTGTGGAAGAGGTCTGATTAAAGTAAAAAAGGTCCCTGGGTATGAATAAGATATTTGTTAAACTGAATCTTAAGAGCTCTTAATCATCACTGGATGGTGTTGACAGCCTTTCCCCTGAAGCAAAGCATGTAAAACATGTTGACCAAGCTGAATTGTTGGGGGAAGAGAGGAGAAGAGGAGTTTATTTTCTTTTGGTTCTTAAGAAAATGTCAGAAACTTAACACTGTTCTGCTTCCAGATCATTTCTAAAAATATTTGGCATCTAATGCAAGTGGCCACATGTATAAGAAGAGCTATATTTGGAGCTGTCAATCATGTAACACTTTACTAGAAACACAAAAAACAAAAATCAGGATTATTTTATGATTTTGTGATTTATCAATATTTGTTCAGTACGACACCACCCTTATGGTAGAAAGAGAGGAGGAACTAAAGAGACTCTTGATGAAACTGAAAGAGGAGAGTGAAAAAGTTGGCTTAAAATTCAACATTCAAAAAACGAAGATCATGACATCCAGTCCCATCATTTCATGGCAAACAGATGGGGAAACATTGGAAACAGTGACAGACTTTATTTTCTTGGCCTCTAAAATCACTGTGCATGGTGACTGCAGCCATGAAATTAAAAGATGCTTGCTCCTTGGAAGAAGAGCTATGACCAACCTGCTGCTGCTGCCAAGTCACTTCAGTAGTGTCCGACTCTGTGTGACCCCATAGACGGCAGCCCATCAGGCTCCCCCGTCCCTGGGATTCTCAGGCAAGAACACTGGACAGGATATTAAAAAGCAGAGACATTACTTTGCCGATAGTGGTCTGTATAGTCAAAAGCTATGGTTTTTCCAGTAGTCATGCACAGATGTGAGAGTTGGGCAATAAAAAAGGCTGAGCACCAAAGAATTGATGCCTTCAAACTGTGGTGTTGGAGAAGACTCTTGAGAGTCCCTTGGACTGTAAGGAGATCCAACCGGTCCATCCTAAAGGAAATCAGTCCTGACTATTCATTGGAAGGACTGATGCTGAAGCTGAAGCTCCAATCCTTTGATCACCTGATGCAAAGAGCCAACTCATTAGAAAAGGCCCTAATGCTGGGAAAAATTGAAGGCAGGAGAAGGAGGCAACAGAGATTGAGATGGTTAGATGGCATCACTGACTCAACAGACATGAGTTTGAGCAAACTTAGGAAAAGAGTGAAGGACCCGGAAGCCTGACGTGCTGCAGTCCAAGGGGTCGCAGAGTCAGACATGACTGAGAGACTGAAAAACAACTGGACGCTGAAGCAAGTCCTTGAGCGAGAACTATTTCAGAGCACAAACAAGTTCAGAATGGGATCTTTTCAGCGTGGCTTCCTGCTCCCTCTGTGCTTCTTACTTTCTTGTTCAAGACTTCCTCTTGTTATTGTTTAGTCAGTAAATCATGTCCGATTCTTTGTGACTGCATGGACTGCAGCCCACCAGCCTCCTTTATCCATGGGATTGTCCAGGCAAGAATGCTGGAATGGGTTGTCATCCTCTTCCAGGGGATCCTCCTGGATCAGGGATCAAACCCACAGCTCCTACATTGGCAGACAGATTCTTTACCACTAAGCCACCAAGGAAGCTCTCAAGACTCCTCCTCTCCCTCAAATAACACAAAGCTTCTTTGGGGTGGAGGGAATCATTTATTGGGTGTGGGAATCAGAGCTCATTGGAACAGCTCATGGAAAATGCTGGCTCTTTATATAGAGAAGTGCGGGGGTGCACAAATAAATCTGAGAATTCACAAGTGAATTGCCTGCCTATCTTTTTCTAGCTGGGGATGGGGGGATACCATCTTACTTTTTTTTAGTCTTAGTTCCCTTATCTATGAAACACACAAGCTAACAAAAGACTATCTCAGAAAGTTATTAAAAAATAAAAAATATATATAAGGTGGTTTTAACAAATAGTAATATCTTAATCAACATTACTGAAAACACCATTATTCTTATTGCTAGGCAAAGATTTTCAGACAGAGGAAAGGAAGCAGGGTCTTCAGAGGAAAGGATGCCCCAAGTTTCAAAGCAACAATTTTCCTTACGCTGATTCTCAGCCCTCCCAGCTTCCTGGAGGTGAATTTGGCAAAAGCAAGCAGAGTTCATGATACAGAATAACTCCCATCATTCCCTCCCTCCCTTTCGCTCACTCTCTCACACACACACAGTCAAAATCAGGAGAAAACTATCAAAATTAGAATTAGAGATAACTGAATACAAAGAGAATAAATCACAGCACTATAGGCACACTGAATTTCGTTTTTTATTAATTATTCAGTTGTGATTTTTCTCCCGGGCAGTAACTGCGTGTGTGTAAGGAGAGAGAGAAAGAGTGAGACAGAGAGGATTCATATACATCATATTGTTCTAAGTATGTGCACACTTATTAATGTCTTTAACCATAAATAGAAAACTGCAATATCTAAAATGTCAATCCCCCTGAAGGAAGGAAGACCAAAATTTAGAAACAGAACCCAAACTGGTCATTTGAGGGGACTGGAAAAAAAGAATAATTTCGGCCCTTCTCATCTGAATTATACGGCTACTTATGAGTTTTCATTCTCTCTCCCCCCAACAAGCTATTTATTTCCCTACAGGGATTGAGGCAGCCAGGGGTTGAAGCCCGAGCCAGAGGCTTAGGCAGGCGTCAGCAGGCATTAGCGGCAGTGAACCATGAAGGTGTGCCAACCAGATCCTCAGAGGGCTGAGCCTGGAGGACTGTCTTGGAGGAAAGTTCTGACAGGAGAAGCCCAAGGCACCTCTGCTGCTTTGATGTTTGAGCCCTCTGAAGGGCAGGGAATTAAAGTGACGTGTAGGGAAGGCTTCTGGGAGCCACAGCTGTCTGTCTGTCTTCATTCCTCCCCAAGGATCTCCTCCCTGATCAGGGAAGGGTCCTCCCCAGGGCTCCACGTGAATACAGTGGGCTTGGAACAAACCTCCCCACAAAGTAGCCAGCCATAGGACAGAGACAAAACCCATTTGGCGGTGGAAGTGCCTTGATGCCCCCAAAGGGAAAAATGATGAAACACAGTCCTTCCAATGTTATTTTACCACAATGTTTCTGCCTTAAAGAAAAGAGTTAAAATTTTCATACGACAGCATTCTATCAAGACACCAAGAAATCCCCTTCGACTCTGATTGTCGACCGCATCCTCAGAGCAGCCTGACCTAGTTCACAAGCTCTGGTCTCAAGAGATTCCTTCACACGTTTCTATTCCTGCCAAGTCTCCTTAAATTATTGTGAATAACCCAAGGCGGGTTGGGTTTGTCTTTGCTTTGCAGCATAATCCAGGGCCTGCTTTTCTGATCGTCACAGGTTCTGAAGCAAAAAGTCCAACCTGATTTTATAAGTTGCCTTAGCAAAATATTTGGTTCTTTCCTTCCTCGACAAGCACACACCAACGCCTTCTGTGTGCCCGGCTGTCTAGAAGGTACTCAGCACGAAAATGGTCAATAGCCGTCCCCCAGGAGCCTCATGGCACAGCTCCTCAAACTGGCAGCCCTCAGGCCACAATCAGCCCACAGATTTAAAAAAAACAAAACTGAAAATTAAAAATACAGGATTTCAGGAAATTCCTGGGTGGTCCAGGGATTAGGACTCTCTGCTTCCCTTGCAGGAAGCATGGGTTCCATCCCTGGTTGGGGAACTAAAATCCCACATGCCCAGTGGTGTGGCCCACCCCCCCAAAAAAAGATTTCAAATTTTATTTATTTGTTGTTGTTGTTGTTCAGTTGCTAAGTCGTGTCTGACTTTTTTGTCACCCCATGGCTGTAGCCTGGCAGGTTCCATGGGATTTCCCAGGCAAGAATACTGGAGTGGGTTGCCATTCCCTTCTCCAGGGGCTCTTCCTGGCCCAGGGATCGATCTGGTGTTTCCTGCATTGCAGGCGGATTCTTTACCAACGAGCCACCTGGGAAGCCCATTTATTAGGATTATTTTTATTGAAGTATAGTTGATACACAATATTATATTAGTTTCAGGCGCTTCCGTGGTGGCTCAGAGTAAAGAGTCTGCCTGTAATGTGGGAGACCCAGGATTGATCCCTGGGTTGGGAAGATCTCCTGGAGAAGGAAATGGCAACCCACTCCAGTATTCTTGCCTGGAAAATCCCATGAACGAAAGAGCCTGGAGGGCTACAGTCCATGGGGTCACAAAGAGTCTGACATGACTGAGCGACTAACACACATCAGGCGTACAGCATAGTGATTAAAAAATTTAAAGGCTATATTCCATTTATACTTATCATAATACATTGGCTGTATTCCCCGTTGCTATACAATATATCCTTGTACCCTTGATCTTAGCCAAAAGGCCTAGAAGCAATATCCTTGTGGATTATTTTATATATAGTTTTTTTTTTTAATCACAGGATTTTTTTTAATTGGAGGATAACTGCTTTACAATGTTGTGTTAGTTTCTGCTGATTCAAAATTTAAAATTTCAGTTTCTACGTTCTTCTGAAAAATAGAGAGAGCTGGAAACATCAGGAGCTAAATGGCCTTTCCCTTGTGATGCCGCCCCCACTAACCGCATACACAAGGACACACTAGGGTCAACCCTCCTCGCTTATCACCCGCCCAGCCTCTGATCTGGAGCAGGGCTAAGGCCTTATCTGTTAGGCACAGAAGACACAGCTCTGAAAGTCCACAGTATATTTTCTTCAGGAGGAAAACAAACATAACAGTAAATATATAATAATGAATCCAGCCTAGGTTATATGTGTCTTTATACCAACAGTTATAAAATATAATTTCTAATTTTTCTGATGGCAGAAGGGGCCCATAACAGCAAAAGTCATAACCAAGTCCAGTCCCTGATATATCAGATCAGATCAGATCAGTCGCTCAGTCGTGTCCGACTCTTTGCGACCCCATGAACTGCAGCATGCCAGGCCTCCCTATCCATCACCAGCTCTCGGAGGTCACTCAGACTCACATTCATCGAGTCAGTGATGCCATCCAGCCATCTCATCCTCTGTCGTCCCCTTCTCCTCCTGCCCTCAATCCCTCCCAGCATCAGAGTCTTCTCCAATGAGTTAACTCTTCGCATGATGGAGAAACAGTGGAAACAGTGTCAGACTTTATTTTTCTGGGCTCCAAAATCACTGCAGATGGTGACTGCAGCCATGAAATTAAAAGACGCTTACTCCTTGGAAGGAAAGTTATGACCAACCTAGATAGTATATTCAAAAGCAGAGACATCACTTTGCCAACAAAGGTTCGCCTAGTCAAGGCTATGGTCTTTCCCTGATATATACCCACCACCAATAAACAGATTTTGAGTCTGCATCTCAAAATCTGTTTCCCAAAGAACCCAACCTGAGATCCCAATAAGTAATGGATTTTGGCAAGAATCATCAATGGATGCTGTTATGAGTTGAACTTTGTCCTTCCAAAACTGATGTATTGAGTTTCTAACTCCCAGATACACCCAGAATGTAACCTTACATAGAGTCTTTACAGATGGATGTGTAGGACAGGATAGGCCCTGATCCAGTATGCTGCTGCTGCTGGTAAGTCGCTTCAGTCGTGTCCGGCTCTGTGCAACCCCATAGATGGCAGCCCACCAGGCGCCCCTGTCCCGGGGATTCTCAAGGCAAGAACACTGGAGTGGGTTGCCATTTCCTTCTCCACTGATCCAGTATACCCTTATAAGAAGAGGAAATCTGGACCCACAAGCACACACAGAGGGAAGACAAATAAGTGAAGCAGCCCCCTGCAAGCCAAGGAGAGAAGCCTGGAACAGATCCTTCCCTCGGGGCCCTCAGGAGGAACGAACCCTGCCAACATCTTGATTTTAGGCTTCTGGCCTCCAGAACAGAGGAACAATACACTTCTGTTGCTTAAGCCACCCTGACCATGGTTCTTTGTTACAGCAGCCCTAGCAAACTAATACAGATACTCAGATAATCAGATCAGAGGAGTGATGCAAAGCAGGATACCCCCAAGGTCTCAGAGCATCACACCTGGGAGTGCAGACTAATTGTGAAGCAGAAAATAAAAGTTTACAAAGGAGGAATCTGGCACCTAACCAAGAAATTTAGCATCTGGAATGGTGGAAGAACTTGACATTAGATGTTTTTTGACACTATGAATATGAAGCACATCGCTTCACCCTGGAGGAACTGCTTCCACCTAGGCTTAACTTTAATCTCCATATGCTTGTATTCTCAGCTCCTGGTATACAGAAAATAGGGAGAAAAGAAAACAATCAGACAACTCCAAATGTGTGGGACATTCTACAAAAAAAACTGTCCTCTTCAAAATATTTATGTCAAAGTTGAGAGCCTTTTCTAAAGACAGAGAATAAATATCAAATGGGATGCAATAATCTTGATTAAATCTGGAGTCAAAAAATAAATTTAAAAAGATATTTTGAGAACTGGAGAAATTTGAATATAAATGAGATATATTATTATTAAGTTATGATAATATCCTTATTGTTAGGGGATGCATGTGGAATTACTTAGGATTAAAGGGTCACAACATGTGTAACTTAGTTTTAAAGCAGTGGTCCTCAATATTTTTGGCACCAGGGACTGGTTTTGGGGAAGACAATTTTTCCATGGGCCAAAATGGTGGCGGTGAGAGGCGATGGTTTTGGGATGTTTCAAGCGCATTACATTTATTGTGCACTTTATTTCTATTATTATTACATCAGCTCCAGCTCAGATCATCAGTATTAGATCCCAGAGGTTTTAAATGACCGAGAAAAAAATTAAAGATAAAGCAACTGTGGCAAAATGTTAATAACTGTCAAATTTGGTAGCAGATGTGCTGGTGTTTACTGTACTATTCTTTAAAATTCTCTGTATTTGAAAATGTTCATATTAAAAGTTTGGAGGAAACAAATCTCACTGAAAGCCAAAACCCAGACACTAAATGTCACCTTTCTTCTTTTGCTTCACACATTAACATACCAACCAGTTGAACACCGCGGGCCAGCAAATGGGAATATGGGTTAAACTTTGCTTTGTGCTGGCCTTATGATATTCAAGAAATTAAATATATTCATACTTAATGATCCTCCTGCAACGCGAGAGACTCTGGCTTGATCCCTGGGTCAGGAAGATTCCTCTGGAGGAGGGCATGGCAACCCACTCTAGTATTCTTACCTGGAGAATCCCATGGGCAGAGGAGCCTGGAGAGCTACAGTCCATGGGGTCACAAAGAGTCAGACACGACTAAGCAACTACTGCACTTTTCTGCTCACAATTAAGCAGGCTCTAAGATAAGTGGGAAATGCAAAGTCAGATAACAAGAAATATGGTAAAAAGATGTACAGGTAGCTATGTTTCTGCCTCCTCTGATCCTTTCTGAGTCTCAGTTTCCTCATCTGTAAAATGGGGAGAATAAAACAAATCAGGAAGGATTGTTTTCAGGATTAAAGATGAGGGATGCCCAGTGGCTGACACAGAGTAGACAGGTGATAAATAGCCTCTGAACTGCTCTGAACCTGTGGGTGGTGGGGGCAGCCAGCCACAGCAGGAAGGTAAAAACCGAGACATCCTGGCCCGAGCGCCTGTCCTCCAGGTGGTGCTGGGCTGCACTGCCTCTGAGAGAAACGGTGAGCGCATTTTCTTCTAATGAGCACAACAAGGGTAACTAAAAGGGCAGTTCACTCTCCTCCAGGCAGAGAAAAGTGCACACACATTCTGTCTACATTTCAGATGGCACACTTCATATTTAGGGTAATAATCAGGAAGAACTCAGGAGGAGTTTCTTTTTCTTTTTTTAACTGGAGTATAATTGCTTTACAGTGGTGTGTTAGTTTCTGCTGTACAGCAAAGTTAATCACCTATATGGATATATATATTGCCTCTCCCTTGAATGTCTGTCCCGACTGGGTCACCGCAGAGCACTGAATAGAGTTCCCTGTGTTATGCAGTAGGTCTCTCAGCAGGTTCTCAATCTCAACTAGATTGTTATCTATTTTGTACATCATAGTGGCTTCCCTGGTGGCTCAGACGGTAAAGAATCCACCTGCAGTGAGGGAGACCTGGGTTCAAACCCTGAGTTGGGAAGATCCCCCAGAGGAAGGCATGGTAACCCACTCCAGTATTCTTGCTGGAGAATTCCATGGACAGAGGAGCCCAGAGGGCTACAGTCACTGGGGTCGCAAAGATTTGGACATGACTAAAGGCAATGGCACCCCACTCCAGTACTCTTGCCTGGAAAATCCCATGGACGGAGGAGCCTCGTAGGCTGCAGTCCATGGGGTCACTAAGAGTCAGACACGACTGAGCGACTTCACTTTCACTTTTCACTTTCCTGCACTGGAGAAGGAAATGGCAACCCACTCCAGTATTCTTGCCTGGAGAATCCCAGGGACGGGGGAGCCTGGTGGGCTGCCGTCTATGGGGTTGCACAGAGTCAGACACAACTGAAGCGACTTAGCGGCAGCAGCAGCAGCAAACCAGTAACACTTTCCATGTATATATGCCAATCCCAGTCTCCCAATTCATCCCACCTCCCACACTTGCCTCTCAAGAGGGGTTTCTCAAAGATCTGTTTTAACAAAAAAGAAAAGTCAGAATAGTTCCACAAGAAAGAGGCCAAAGTTTTCCTGTAATCTATGTCAAGACCTTGTAATACTGTATTGCTTAAAAAAAAAAAAAAAGTTCCCTGAGCTTTAGAAGAGAAAGAAACCTTTCCACTTTACAAGCAATGCAGATGACATTAGGCTATTCTCGGAGTGGAAGGAGCCGAAGGACAAAGGCTTTTGATGTTTCAAATAAAACCTTGAATGTGAATTCAACTCAAACCCCAAGAGAGCTGTCACTCCCCATCAGCCAACACTAATTTTCCGAAGGTAAAATCCAAATCCCAGTTTTCTTTTCATTTCACCATCAACTACTCAAAGTACCTCCATGGTACCTTTTCGTCTCGCCTAGCAAACACAAATGACAGCTTTGGGTGGCAGGGTTTTTTCCCCTCATTTGTTATTGTGACAGCTTTAGCTCATCCATGAAAATTCTGACATGACACCTGGTGAAGATAAAGCCCTATTCCAGAGGCATTTGATTTGGGTCCAAACCTAAGGGGAGCAGCATACAAGTGACAAGATGAGTCACAGGAAAAAAAAAAGTGTGGAAAAGCCACCTGAAAGGTGGACGAGCTTCTGAAGCTCCCAGGGGCCTGAACCAAAGGAGTGGAGACAGCGTCCTTCCCAAAGGCTCTTAGAGGCACAGGCAAAGTACTTTCTGCTGCCAGCGTGTCTCTTACTAAAAAATAACCCTGAATTTTCACAGCAAGGCTAATAGAACTCTCCCAACCAGGCAAACTTGAATTACTCAGACCCTGAGTGGGAAAAAATTGGTTATTTTTATTCTGCTGTTCAAGGAGGCAGCTATTTATTTATTTAATAGAGACTTGCAGTAAAATGTGTTACACACTTCAATGTCCAACACAGACACAGACAGAACTGAATCAGATTTTCAGAAAAGATTTTCAGTCCTTGCGTGCCTGATTAGTTGTATCTGACTCTTAGTCATGTCTGACCCCACGGACTGTAGCCCACCAGGCTCCTCTGTCCATGGAATTCTCCAGGCAAGGATACCGGAGTGAGTTCCGGTATCATTCCCTTCTCCAGGGATATCTTGACCCAGGATTTGAACCTGCATCTCCTGTATCTCCTGCATTGGCAGGTGGATTCTTTACCAGCTGCGCCACCTGCAAAGCCCCCAAATAACCCTTACAATATGCAGTGCACTGATACTTTCTGTTTACTATTTTTAAAACATTGGTCACAATTCAAATTAAAGTTTCAAAGCGTCTACTAGGTTACAACGTGCTGTTTGAAATACACTGGGCTGGATGAAGCCTGGGCCTCTTGGTACGGTCCTGTCACATCTTAACCCTCCTCACCCAGTCCCTTTCCCTAGGAGCTGCCAGAAACCCATCTTGATTGGTCAAGAAAAACAAGACAGCTTTTCTTTTTCCTCTGCATTTCCAAAGTCCTGAAGGGCATCCATCATGGAGGCTGACCCATGTCTAGCGGGGGAGAGGATGTCTATTTTCCCTTATAGAAATAATGAATGGTGAGTTACAGAAGGGGACTGAGACTCCTGGGTTCACATCTAAGTGAGGAGAGACTTCTCCACCAGAAGACCCATCAGATCCTCAACTCACGTGTCCTCATCCTTGGATTCACGGGAAACCTGAACTTGACTACAGAACGTAAAGATTTGGGTGCCACAGTGATAGGCAGTGGACGTGCCACGGTGCTGCCCACTTGCAGAACGTACACCCTGCACTGTCTCTGGAATAGTCCATGGAGGGAGGCCAGCCTTCCCGATCACAGAGAGTGGTGCCCTATGCACCCTGGCCCCGTGGCTGAACACTCAAGAGAGGCACTTGTCTCACCCTATCTTTTCTTAAGGGGCATATGTGAGATCTGGGCTGCCCTGGTGGCTCAGATAGTGAAGAATCTGCCAGCAAGGTGGGAGACTCAGTTGGATCCCTGGGTTGGAAAGATCCCCTGGAGGAGGGCATGACAACCCTCTGCAGGCAACCCTGCCTGGAGAATACCATAGACAGAGGAGCCTGGTAGGCTATAGTCTATGGGGTCACACTTTCACTTTCGCTTTTTTTCATGTAGGGTCTTAGTTCCCTGACTAGGAATTGAACCGTAGCCCTCTACATTGGAAGCATGGAGTCTTAATTACTAGACCGACAGGGACACTCCATATCCTCACCCTCTTTGAGTGTCCAGGCCCCACCTGAGGGCTCCTCAAGTCAGGGGTTATGGCTCACATGCACCCCCAGCCTCTGGGAATGTCCCTCCTTTCATCTTCCAGGGAGAGGGTCTGCTCTAGGCTTTGGTACCCCTTTTGGTTGTTTTGAGAACTAATGGTCCTTCCTGTCTGCCCCCTTCAGTTCAGTTCAGTCGCTCAGTCGTGTCCGACTCTTTGTGACCCCATGAATCTCAGCACGCCAGGCCTCCCTGTCCATCACCATCTCCCAGAGTTCACTCAAACTCACAGTAACCCTAATCTGGTGATGCCATCCAGCCATCTCATCCTCTGTCGTCCCCTTTTCCTCCTGCCCCAAATCCCTCCCAGCATCTGCCCCCTTAGACATCCCCTAACAGTCAGTCAAGACTGCTCTGACTCCACAGGTAAATCCCTCACCATCTGGTGCTCCCCTGGGAGTGTCCCAGACCAGACTTTCCCTGGTTTGGGAAAGTCCAGCTGCTCTCAGTGTCACCTCTTGGCCTTGAGCTTTTTTGTGAGCAAGACTGTCTTTCATCTCCTCTGCACCGTTTGCCACCTTGCGTTAGTCCAGAAGTTTAGGCCAGTTAAGAATCATCATTCTGAATTCACCTATGCAGGTCCTGTTTTTGTCTCCTTGTCCCCCTTTTTTTTCTGTAACATATTCTGAATTGTTGCTGTTCAGTTGCTCAGTTGTGTCCGACTCTTTGCGACCCCATGGACTGCAACATGCCAGGCTTCCCTGTCCATCACCAACTCCCAGAGCTTGCTCAAACTCATGTCCATTAAGTTGGTGATGCCATCCAACCATCTTATCCTCTGTCATCCCCTTCTCCTCCTGCCTTCTATCTTTCCCAGCATCAGGGTCTTTTCCAATGAGTGGGCTCTTCACATCAGGTGGCCAAAGTATTGGAACTTCAACTTCAGCATCAGTCCTTCCAATGAGTATTCAGGGTTGATTTCCTTTAGGATGGACTGGTTGGATCTCCTTGCTTCCAAGGGACCCTCAAGAGTCTTCTCCAGCACCACAGTTCAAAAACATCAATTCTTAGGTGCTTTAGTTTTCACAATTCTGCCTGCCATTGTGTGTCCCCCAAGTTAGCAATTAAAGATCTCCTGCCTGAAAAGAGTCAGCAGGCAGCTGTCCAAACAGCTGTTCCCAACCTGGAGGCTCACCAGAGTCATTCAGGTGTTTTCGAACGTCTCTGGAGCCACAGATGCATCCCGACCAGTTAAATCAGACCTCTGGGGGTGGGGCCCCACCTTGTATTTTTAATGCTCCCCAGGTAATTACAAAGTATAGGCAAGACCAAGAATCATTGTTTATTGTTCCCACTTACAGCAGGTTTTATGTTTTAAGATGCTTCTTCACCCAGTAGGAGAGCAGATGCTCCAATTTCCAGAGTGAAGACAATTTCATCCTCATTGTCCAGGAAGGTCACTTGCAGAGGTTAAATCTCATGTCAAAAAACAGTCTTTTAAATAAAAATCAAGGGGACTGCCATGGTCCTGTGGCTAATATTCTGGCCCTACCAATGCAGAGGGCCCAGGTTTGACCCCTGGTCTACCAATGCAGGAGATGTAAGAGACGGGGGTTTGATCTCTGGGTTGGGAAGTTCCCCTGGAGAAGGCAATAGCAACCCACTCCAGTATTTTTGCCTGGAGAATCTCATGGACAGAAGAGCTTGGCAGGCCACAGTCCATAGGGTGGCAAAGAGTCAGATACAACTGAAGCGACTTACACACACACACACACACACACACACACACACACCGGGAACCACACGACACTACTAAAGATCCCGAGTGCCACAGCTAAGACCTGGTGCAGCCTAGTTAATTAATGAAAAAATTTACAAGAATAAAAATAAAATCACTTAGCCCTAAAAATTAAAAAATAAATAAAAAATGAAATCAAGCCAGTTCTCCGCACAAGTATGCGGATCTCCAAAGGGACCAATGCTGGAAGCTGTGGCCTCACCATAGATCACCAAACCCGTGGAAAATGAGTGGGTTGTTGCTCAGAAGGGAGAAGGATGGGACTGGGCTGGAAGGGAAAGGCTGGGTTTCCCAACAGAGATGAGAAGCTGCACCTCAGGTAATCATGGAACCATGGGGACCATCAGGGGAGCATGGAGCCTGGGCCAGAGCTGGAGATTGGGGAGGTGGCTGCTGAGCACCAGATTAGGGTTACTGTGTGTGTGTGTGTGTGTGTGTGTGTGTGTGTGTGCCCGCTCAGTCATGTCCGACTCTTTGCCAGCCCCATAGACTGCAGCCTGACAGGCTCCTCTGTCCATGGAATTTTCCAGGCAAGAATACTGGAGTGGGCTGCCACTTCCTTCTCCAGAGGATCTCCCGGCCCCAGGGATCGAACCTACATCTCTTATGTCTCCTGCACTGGCAGGTGGGTTCTTTACTTCTAGCGCCCCTTGGGAAGCCTAGGATTACTGAAAGAAAGAAGAAAGTGAAGTCACTCAGTTGTGTCCAACTCTTTGCGACCCCATGGGCTGTAGCCTACCAGGCTCCCCCATCCATGGAATTTTCCAAGCAAGAGTACTGGAGTGGGTTGCTATTTCCTTCTCCAAGGGATCTTCCTGACCCAGCGATCAAACCCTGGTCTCCTACGTTGCAGGCAGATGCTTTACCACCTGACCCACCAGGGAAGCCTGAGAGTCCTGTAAAAAGTCAGTTACCTTTTCCTGTGTTTATACTTTATTTGATAGGCTCAACTGTAAGCTCTCTGAGAGCAGCCATCACTTCACCTGCAAGAGTATGGGCACATAGCTCTGCATCCCATAAGTCTGAGCCAACAAGAGGTTGTCAGTGGAATAGTAGATATTCTCGGAATTAACAGAAGCAGAGGGAGGAGTGGAAGGGATGTGTTTAGGAGGAAGCATTTTAAATACACCATCATCTTCTTGAACATAAAAAGCACACTGTCTTGAAAAACTGCTTCTTCTAAGGAAGGTTCCAGTCAAGAGCTGAGAGTCTCCAAATAAGACAAGTTTCCTGTCTGTACAGAAGCCCCTCAGCCTCCCCTACCCCCACCATGAGACCCATCAAAGACCAGATTGGCATGCTCCACCCGACTAGGGTGTTTTAGCACTTTTCTTTAAAAAAGAAAAAAAAATTAATTCACATATCAGTGTGTGTGCTCAGTTGTGTCCAACTCTTTGCGACCCCATGGACTGTAGCCTGCCAGGCTCCTCCGTCTGTGGGATTCCCCAGGCAAGAATACTAGAGTGGGTTGCCATGCCCTCCTCCAGGAGATCTTCCCAACCCAGGGACTGAAGTTGCATTTCTTGCATCTCCTGCATTGGCAGGCAGATTCTTTACCACCAGAACTATCTGGGAAGTTGATTTACAATATCATGTAAATTTCAGGTGTACAGCACGGCAGTTTGGTTTTATATATATTATTTCTCAGCTTCTTTTCCTATATAGGTCGTTACATAATATTGAGTACAGTTTCCTGTATTATATAGTAAGTCTTTGATGGTTATTAGTTTTATACACAGTGTGTGCATATGTGTGTATGTTAATCCCAGTCTCCTGATCTGTCCCTTCTTCTACACCCTCTTCCCGCTTTGGGAGCCAAAAGCTTCTTTTCTGGGTCTATGAGTTTTTATTTGTGTTTCAGAAATAAGTTCATCTGTATCATATTCTCTTCTGAGATTTCACATCTAAGCAATATCATATTTGCCCTTCTCTGTCTGGCTCACTTCACTGGTGTGATAATCTTTAGGTCCAACCATGTTGTTGCAAATGGCATTATATCACTCTCGTTATGGCTGAGTAATATTCCATTGTATTCATATCCCTCATCTTCTTTATCCGTTCATCTGCTGATGGGCATTTAGGTGTTTTAGTGCTTTTCAGTCCCTTTCATTTCATTTTCACTCGCAACTCAGTGAGAGTTGACGGCTGATGTGCAGTGGGCCAGCCAGGTCTGCCATCCTCGAGAGCAGAAAGCTGAGGATACGGAAGTGTGGAGGTACAGCAGACTCTGCTCAGCGCCTTCTCCTGGTAGTCAGCTGGTTGTGGCTGGGACTGGCAATTATTTTGTCTTCATCAGGAATCCAAGGTGCAGATGGCTGCTGCTGGGCTGAGGCCTGGCACATACCCAGCCTGGCTAGGACAACTCCGAGGAGTCTGTAAGGGCGAGTGAGGGCAGAGCAGGCCACCCAGAGAGAGCACCAGCTCCCTCCCCCTCTCTCCTGCCAAAGCAAAGGAGCTTTCTCACAGCCATTGCTGTGAGTCAGTCCAGGACAGAGCCTGGGGCGTGAGAGGCCTGGGCACAGCAAGCATCTCCGCTGCAGCAGCTACAGTACAGGCCACATCCAGCTGTGTGCACGCAGTCTGGAAGCAGAGCCCTTCTTTTCAGAGCTCTGCATCCTGCAGAAAGCCTCTCCAGGTGCTGGGATGCAGGGCGCTTCCAGGGTCTGGCGCCTCGGGAGGGGGAACCCCACCACACTCCACCTACTAAGACAGAGAGTGCGCTAGATAGAATCCAAACCACGTAAGGACCCTGAACAGGCCAACTCACTCCTTACTCCCCTTCCTCCCCAGAGGTAGGAAAATGACTGCAGTTTCCACTTTTTTCTTATTTATATTATCTCTCCTTTTACTTTGGAAAAGACAAGTTGTCATCTGCCTGGGTCAGACCAATTTTTGCCTCTTACAAGCCCCACAATTACAACTATGAATGTTGTGATCATTCCTAGTTGTGATCCCCTCC
Organism: Tragelaphus eurycerus; assembly: GCA_935064755.1. Taxonomy (NCBI): domain Eukaryota; kingdom Metazoa; phylum Chordata; class Mammalia; order Artiodactyla; family Bovidae; genus Tragelaphus; species Tragelaphus eurycerus. Next base: position 21,301,155 of record CAKXYN010000033.1, on the reverse strand, counting down.
TCTCCTGACTTTCCTTTATTGCTTGCATCTTTGCTCAAAGGCCATTTTTTTTTCAGGGGAGGAAAATTCTTTTCTCTCTTCTCCTATTACTTCTAAAATCATCCAGTTTTTATCCATGGAGCTGCTCCTCCAGGAGTGTTTCTCTGCCTATTTCATGCTCCACATTTGCTAGCCCCCACCGACGTGAGTCTCCTCATGGCTGAAACTCACCACCTGTCAGATTCTGCTGAAACTCAGGCCCTGGCTAGGTTCTGAGATGGCATCTATCCCCGGTCATTGACAGCCCTCCAGGCTGGGGCACAGTCCCTGGGTCCCTTCACTCTAGAAAGCGAAAAGACTCCAACAGAGCTCATGGAAAGAAATAGAACGTGGGCTTCTAGGATAGCGAGAGCTCTGGATCCTCTTCCTCAGGGATCCTTGAAGTGTGGGTCCCAGACGAGAGGCAGCCGCGGCCGGAATGTGTTAGAAGTGCTATTTGCATCACCATCGGTCTAGGAGAAAGAGGCGGAGCAGTGGTCCCCAAGCACTGGCATGAATGATGGCAGGAGGATCATGGCTAACGCTGATTAAGCACAGGCGCCCTGTACCAGCCTCGGTTCTCAGAACTTTATAGCATATTTAATCATCACAACAACCCTCGGAGGAGTTAAGTACTGTGCGTAAATCCTGCAGCTTTACCCATGTGAAAACTGAGAAATGGAGAGGTTCAGCAACTTGGTTTAATCGTAGAGTACGTGACAGAACAGCAAGTCAGGCTCTACACACGCAATCACACACACACACACACACACACACACACACACAACACCACTTTACCTCACTCCTCTCTCTGGCTTTGGTCTTTTTTTCCCAGAGCATGAGCAAGGTAAGCTTGGTTCACTGTCATGAGATGGTGAAGTTTAGTGGCTCCAAGCTTGCACTTAGGGCCAACTGCTTGGGTCTGAAGCTTGCTTCTACCACACCTTAAACTTTGGACAAGTCACTTAGGTTTCTGGTGCCTATTTCCTCAGTTATAAAATGGGCAGAGGGGATTTAATGCCATCTCTACCAAATTACAGGATTTTTTCACAGAACCAGAAGAAATAATCCTGAAATGTATATGGAACCATAAAAGACCCAGAACTGCCAAAGCAATCGAGAAAAAAGGACAAAGCTGGAAGCAAATGCTCCCAGACTTCAGATAATCCTGCTGCTGCTGCTGCAAGTCGCTTCAGTCGTGTCCGACTCTGTGAGACCCCATACACGGCAGCTCACCAGGCTCCCCGGTCCCTGGGATTCTCCAGGCAAGAACACTGGTGAGGGTTGCCATTTCCTCCAATGGATGAAAGTGAAAAGTGAAAGTGAAGTTGCTCAGTCGTGTCCGACCCTCAGCGACCCCATGGACTGCAGCCCACCAGGCTCCTCCATCCATGGGATTTTCCAGGCAAGAGTACTGGAGTGGGGTGCCACTGCCTTCTCTGTCAGATAATACTACAGAGATACAATAATCAAAACAGCATCATACTGGTACCAAAACAGACATATGGGCCAAGGGAACAGAAAAAAGAGCCCAGAAATAAACCCACACATCTATGATCAATTAATCTTCAACAAAGAAGGCAAGAATATACAATGGAGAAAAGACAGTCTCTTTAGCAAGTGGTGCTGGGAAAGTTGGAAGCTGCATGTAAAACAATGAAGTGAGAACACACCCTTACACCATACACAAAAATAAACTCAAAATGGCTTAAAGACTTAAATATAAGACATGACCCCATAAAACTCTTAGAGGAGAGCATAGGCAAAGCATTCTCTTACATAAATTGTCATGATGTTTCTTTAGGTCCGTCTCCCAAGGCAATAGAAATAAAAGCAAAACTAAGGAAAATGAAAAGATAACGTATGGACTGGGAGAAAATATTTGCACATGATGCAGTCAACCAGGGCTTAATTTCCAAAATATACAAATAGCTCATACAACAAACAACCCAATTAAAAAATGGGCAGAAGACCTAAGTAAGCATTTCTCCAAAGAAGTACATACAGATGGCCAATAAGCATGTGAAAATATGGTCAACACTGCTAATTATTAGAGAAATGCAAATCAAAGCTACAATGAGGTATCACCTCAAACCAGTCAGAATGGCCATCAGTAAAAACTCTACAAGTAACAAATGCTGGAGGAGGTGTGGAGAAATGCTGTTGGTGGGAGGACAAATTGGTGCAGCCAGTATGGAAAACAGTGTGTGTGCACGTGTGCTAAGTCACTTCAGTCGTGTCCAACTTCTTGCAACCCTGTGGACTGGAGCCCACTAGGCTCCTCTGTCCATGGGATTCTCCAGGCATGAATACTGGAGTGGGTTGCCATGCCCTTTTCCAGGGGATCTTTTTGAACCAGGAATCGAACCTGAATCTCTTAAGTCTCCTGCATTGGTAAGCAGGTTCTTTACCACTAGCGCCACATGGAAAACAGTATGGAGGTTACTCAAAACATTAAAAATAGAGTTGTCATATGATCCTGAAGTCCCACTAATAGGCATATAGAGACAGAAAATTCTAATTCAGAAAGATACACATACCCCTTTGTTCATAGCGGTGCTATTCACAATAGCCAAGACACAGAAACAACCTAAAGAACGGATAAAATGATGTGGTGCGTATACAGTGGAGTATTACTCAGCCACAAAAGAAGGAAACAATGCCATCTGCAGCAGCATGAATGGACCCAGAGAAAGACAAGTATCACATGATATCACTTATATGTGGAATCTCAAATATGATACAAATGTGTGTTAGTCATTCAGTCATGTCCAACTCTTCATGACACCATGAACTACAGCCCTCTAGGCTCCTCTGTCCATGGAATTCTCCAGGCAAGAACACTGGAGCGGGTAGCCATTCCCTTCTCCAGGGGATCTTCCCAACCCAGGGATCAAACCAGGTCTCCTGCATTGCAGGCAGATTCTTTACCATCTGAGCCTCCAGGGAAGCCACCGATGATACAAATGAACTTATTTAAAATAGAAACAGATGCATAGGCATAGAAAACTTATGGTTACCAAAGGGAATAAGGGGTTGGGGGGACCTCTCAGTAAATTAAGATTCTGTGATTAGCAGATACACACTACTATATAGAAAATATTCAAATAACAAGGTCCTATTGTACAGCACAGGAAACTATATTTAGCATCTTATAATAATCTATAATGGAAAAGAATCTGAAAACAAATATGCATATATATTCATACATACATATGAATCACTTTGCCTTACACCAGAAACTAACACAGCATTATAAATTAACTATACATCGATTAAACATATATATATAAATAAATGAAATAAAAATAAAGAAAGAAAGAAACAGTGATACTAACTGTTCCCATCTACCTCATAGGGAAGATAAATGGGTTATCTTCATATTCTGTGAAGCTAAAATGGGTTAATATATGTCAGCATGCCTGATGCAGAGCATATACTTAGTAAGTGTTAGCTTATTATTTCAAAGGCCTCTAATTGGGGGAGGAAAGGAAAAGGAAGAAAAATATGAGACAAGGAACAAACGAATTGTTGGAAACCCTCCAGCAATTTCTCTGGTAAGAACTCATGGAGGGCCCTGCTGGTCCTCTCATCTGCCTGCAAAGCACACGCTAATGAAGCATCTTGTGCACATGTGAGGGTGGGTCCATCCTGGGTCTCACGCATGTATTTAATCTTCCTGTGAAAGCAGATGGTGTTGAACAGGCCCGCCAGCCTCTGTCTCTGTAGAACTGCCTGATGCAAGCAGAATTCTGTGTCCAAGCACAGAGATTCGGGCATCTCTGCTGCTGCAAAGAGGCAACTGTGAGACAAACCGATGAAATGTAAGGCTTGCTTACACATGTGTAAGGACGAAAAGAAAAACTGCCTCTACTGAATAAAATGACATCTCTATCTCAACCTTCAGAGCATCTTGCGACTTTGAGGAAATGTGTGACTATATTTTACTAGGATTACTGTTGCTATCAGAGGTGGATGCGAGGAAAAATAAGAGGATGCCAAGCTTGAGGGACAGGAAGGATTAGACCAGAAGGAAAAAAGAGGCCTGTGACTGGGAAATGTGAGATTAGCTTAACTTAGAGGGAGATTCTTACAAGGAGAGAAAGGAGTTGATGCTCTGCCTCCAGAAACCCCCAAACAATCCAAGCATGAGATTCAAGGAGGTAAAGCTCTGGCATTAGACGAGCCAACTGGATAGTTAACCCAACCTGATTTTCTCCTGCAACCACTCCAGGCTCTTGGTAATCACATGTCCCCTGTCTGTACAATCAGCAGGGAATGCCACTGGAAAAGACCATGATGCTGGGAAGACTGAAGGCAAAAGCAGAAGGGGGCAGCAGAGAATGATATGGTTGGATATCATCACCAACTCAATGAACATGAATTTGAGCAAATTCCAGGCATCAGTGGAGGACAAAGGAGCCTGGGGTGCTACAGTCCACGGGGGTCGCAAAGTGTTAGACACGACTGAGCGACTGAACAACGACAAACAATGCCGTTTTGGTGTGATTCCAGCTTGTGTTTACAACCTGTGCAGCTGTCAAAAACCACAAGGCGGAGATGGAAGGATTTACCTCTTTTCTGTCCTTGATAAATTACAATATACAGTGCAGCCTATAAAACCGTGTTTTTAACCAATTTTGTAATAACAGACGAAACCCAAACACCAAAGCAACAGAGACTCAAATTCACTTCTCACCCTGTGATGTAACAAAACTGAATTATCTTTTCTTAGCTTTATCGTCGTTGGGGAATTTTTTTTACGTATCCTAATTAAAAGACGCTTACTCCTTGGAAGAAAAGTTATGACCAACCTAGATAGCATATTCAAAAGCAGAGGCATTACTTTGCCAACAAAGGTTCGTCTAGTCAAGGCTATGGTTTTTCCAGTGGTCACATACGGATGTGAGAGTTGGACTGTGAAGAAAGCTGAGCGCCAAAGAATTGATGCTTTTGAACTGTGGTGTTGGAGAGGACTCTTGAGAGTCCCTTGGACTGCAAGGAGATCCAACCAGTCCATTCTGAAGGAGATCAGCCCTGGGATTTCTTTGGAAGGGAATGATGCTGAAGCTGAAACTCCAATACTTTGGCCACCTCATGCAAAGAGTTGACTCATTGGAAAAGACCCTGATGCTGGGAGGGATTGGGGGCAGGAGGAGAAGGGGACGACAGAGGATGAGATGGCTGGATGGCATCACTGACTCGATGGACATGAGTCTCAGTGAACTCCAGGAGTTGGTGATGGACAGGGAGGCCTGGCGTGCTGTGATTCATGGGGTCCCAAAGAGTCGGACATGACTGAGTGACTGAAGTGATCTGAACTGAGTCAATATTCAAAAAATTTGAGTTCAAGCTGTTTTTCACTTGGGCTTCCCTAATGGCTCAGATGGTAAAGAATTTGCCTGCAAGGCAGGCGACCCAATGATCCATTCCTGGGTCAGGAGGATCCCCTGGAGAAGAAAATGCCAACTCACTCCAGTGTTCTTGCCTGAAGAATCACATGGAGATAGGAGCCTGTCCATGGAGTACAAAGCGGCGTACAGTTCATGGAGTCGCAGAGTCGGACACAACTGAGCGACAAAGCACACAACGCGTTTTTCACTTAGCATTATTTTATATCAACTTTTCTATTTGCTTTCGTAACAAACTTACTATCCTTAATAGTAATATTAAATTTCATTTTTATACAATGGTTTGTTTTTATTTTAAATTTTTAGGTATTGGTTTTCCTTTCTGTTTTTTCCCCTTATTTTTTTCTTCTTTTGAGTTATTTCTCCAGGATATGGTTTCAAACACATGTTTACCAGGCCAAAGGATGTGATTGTCCATGGCCCGCTACACTTTGCCATGTTGCTTTCCAGAAATATTGTACTAATTGATGTCAGTACAAGAATGCAGCTTTCTCCAAAACCTCGCCAGATTTTGATTTTGTAATTATAATGTACTTTTACCAGCTTTGCTGGCATTGTATAATTTTGTGCTTTAAGTTCCCACGATTACTAGGGAGGCTGCTTCGTTTTGCAAGGATTTGTTTTCTTGTGTGAATCATGCATTCTGATTTTCTTGACCATGAAAGTAGTAGAAATAATATTGCTCTTACAGATGTGGTTCCATTCCCTAGAGATTCTGAATGTTCCTTTTTTTTTTTTTTTTCATCCTTTCTTTTTTTTAAATCACAATTTCTCCCCTAAGTCACTTTGACTCAAGAAAGTTTTGCTTGGTGGACACAGGTCCCACTCAGGCAGAAGATCATCAATTCAGCTCAGATTCCCACCACCCTATTTACTGGTGGCTGCACACAGTAATCCCCTCATAAATTTTCCTGAAGGCAGCCTGCTTTTTGAGTCCCCTAGCTCCCTAATGAACTGTATTCCCGATTTGTCAAATATAGCCAGCAATTATTCAATGTTGTATCATGTGCTACTGGAAAAAAGAAATCAAGTGCTATTTTCATGCTTGCCTTTCTGGCCATCCCTGACTAATGACTGTGCCTTTCTACCAAGGCAGCCTTTGCATACTGTGGTCTCCACACGTTCTACACCTACTGGGTCAGACTCTGAAAAGAGAAGAAGGAACCACAGTCAAGAGGTCATCTCTGGTAGTAGGAGGGCTGGACAGGAAAACAAGGTCGTGGACAAGATGAAATGAAACAAATGAAAACAGAAAGTATTTGAGAGTTGGGATAGTAAATGGTTAATAATACCATCTTACGTATCTTTGAAAGTTGCTAAGAGAGTGGAAGTTCTCATCACAAGAAAACAAAACTGTAACTATGTGGGGTAATGGGTGTTAACTAGACCTCCTGTGATGATCCTTTAGCTCTATGTATATCAAATCATTGATGCAGTGGTAAAAAATCTGCCTGCCAATGCCGGAGACTCAAGAGATGCGAGTTCCATCCCTGGGGGAGGAAGAGTCCCTGGAGGAGGAAATGGCAACCTACTCCAGTATTCCTGCCTGGAAAATTCCATGGACAGAGGAGCCTGGCAGGGCTACAGTCCATGGGGTTGCAAACAGTCAGACACGACTGAGCAATTGGGCACTCAGAGCACATACATCAAATCATTATGTTGTATACCTAAGACTAATACAATGTTCTATGCTAATTATATCTCAATTGTTACATTTTTTAATTTAAGTATTTGAAATACATTATAGAATGGACATAAGGTCAATTTAATTAGCTCAAAGAATACCATCTAGAAATGCATCTCCCTTTTGTGGGCATCACTAAAGATGGTAAAACAAGAACAACAAAAACTAAGAAGTGTGGTTTAGTCACTAGGTTGTGTCTGACTCCTATGACCCCACGGACTGTAGCCCACCAGGCTCCTCTGTCTGTATAAGAAACGCTAAAAGATTTCTCTCTTTTGAAAAAAGTCACTTCTTTTTAAAAAAGTCATTTCTTGACTTTTTTCCCCTTGCTTATGTGAAGGATCCCCAGTCGGGGACGATTGCACCCCAGCACGTTCCCTCACTCAATTCTTTCTGACTTACAAATGTCACTATAAGGCCACCCACTCATCACTTCCACCCCTCCACAGCCTCTCCCTCACCCTTGCCAACTCCCGGCCACTTTGGTCTGCGGAGATGCCCCAAGGAGATGACAGAGAAGCTACTCTGGAGACCTGTCTACCCAACTGGTGAGTGGCAGGGGCATTTCTCCACTGCATTAGCCACACTGAAGGTCCAAGTTACAGATGACAAAAAGATGCTCTTAATATTATTGCTGCTGCAATAATTGTGTGCAATAATAGTTGTGCTATCAGCACAACAATAATTAGTGAGTGCCTAGAATGAGCCATGAGCTGAGATGAGCATTTTATATGACTATCTCATTGAATCTTCACCAACATTATTTTACCCATTTTACAGATGAGGCAAAGTGAAATTTACAAACTTAGGCAATATCACCCACTAAGTATTAGTAATAACAACTGGGAATCGACATCGTAACATATCTCCTCTCAAGGTATTGTCACTTTTTGATGATTTGCAATCAATTGGAACTTTTCCCACAAGTCTGTTAGGTTTGACTACAAAAAAAAAAAAAAAGGCACTTTAACGCGATACCTCCTGCTTTCCAAATGACTGCTCCTGTGAGGTCAATGCAAAAGCCCCGGACTGATTTCCCAGGCCAACCACGGGAAGCACCTTGCCATCTTCTGTTCTTTTCTAATAGTTCCACATGTAAGCCATCTTCCTCTCAACACTGCCAAGATCCCTGACATCACGTTGAGAGGTTGGGGGTGAGAATGTGTGGAGGAAGATGGAGGGTGGGGACCCCAGCACCGAAGTCAAGAGGCTTGTATTTCAGCTCTACTCCCACCACGAACTCCCTCCCCTCTCTGGACCACAGGTTCCTCATGGCCAAAAGGAAACATCCCCGCCAGCATTAAATGTCTAACGATTTATGAAGCCTGGGAGTGTCATCGCACTGGTCGCGGAGGTGTGGACACAGCACCCCCTACCGGCAGCCTCTGGGCAGTGAGGCAGTGGTAACACGCTCTGCCTGCTGGTCCTGCCTTGGAGCTGGGGGAGCTGGGAGGACCGCGGGAAAGGGCAGCAATGGGGAAAGTGGTTCAGACTCGCCCTCAGCTCATCCCCCTTCCCTTCCTCCTCTCTCTAAACTGCCCTGTGTTCCGATGAAACAAACGTGCTTGGAAATCAGATGGGCAAAGGTTTCAAAGGGGACAGATTACAGTATCATTTAGGCGGGAGTCAGATGGTGGAGGGCCTCCTCACTGGCTCAGCGGTGAAGAATCCACCTGCAATGCAGGAGACGTGGGTTCGATTCCTGGGCCGGGAAGATCCCCTGGGGAAAGGAATGGCAAGCCACTCCAGTATTCTTGCCTGAAAAACCCCATGGACAGGGGAGCCTGGCGGGCTACAGTGCATGGGGTTGAAAAGGGTCGGACATGACTGCGCAGCAGCAGATGGTGGAGGTGGGGCAGCTGGAAAGTCTTGTGCTCAGCCTTGTTGATAACAAAATTCCACAAGTTACAAAACGTTTAAAAAAAAAAAAAAGAAATATTTTCTCCAAGGCAGGTATACATCTATTCTCTGAAAGTGAAAAATTCTTTTATAGATTTTGTGTGTGCTGGTTTAAAATATCAGGCAAGTAAAGATTCTGAGCTTCCCCCTAAGCTGTGCTTATCAGCTTCAACAGTCTGTCCTCTGAGCCTGCTCACCTTGCAGGCTGAAAACAAGCCCCAGCACTTCATTTTTCAGCAAGGCAACCTGCCCTTCCAAGGTCTCCCGCCTGGGCTCCCTTCCTCGTGTGGGCATCTGATGGGGAGCGTGGGCCCTTTCAACTTACACTCTAGATAAACACACATAAAGTATTCACATATTTTTTAAAAGACCATTTTAAAACCATTTCTTGAGGTGAGAGGTACTTAATCGCTCAGTCGTATCCAACTCTTTGCAACCCTTTGGATTGTAGTTTGCTAGGCTCCTCTGTCCATGGGATTTTTCAGGCAAGAGTACTGGAGTGGACTGCCGTTTCCTCCTCCAGGGAATCTTCTCGACCCAGAGATCGAACCCACATCTCTGGTGTCTCCTGCATTTCAGGCAGATTCTTTACCCACTGAGCTGCTGGGGAAGTCCAAACCATTTCTAAAACCTTTAGAAATTTTCTTTTTTAAATGATAACCTCTGAGCCTTGAATCTGCAGCCCACAGTAGAGCAGAGCAATGGACTTCATCATCCCTCAGTCGCCTTGCTCCTCCCAGTCACCTGGTCCTGAAACCCCACCTGAAGATGGAGTTGCGTTGCTAGCACCCTGCACCCCTCTTTGTTGATGTTCACCTCCTCCTGTGAGCACAAGATCAGAGGAGAGAAGGGGTGGAGTGGAGGCAGGGTTGCATCCAAGGGGACAGGTGGAAGGAACAGGGTTTGGGCATCACAGAGCTAGTATCAAGATAGCATCCCATGGTGTCCACTCAGGCCAGGCCCCAAGGGGAACTCAATCTGTGCTGAAGTCCATTTCATAACAGGCTCCAGAAGGTCTTAGGTGTTGTTGTTTAGTCTCTAAGTCAGGTCCGACTCTTTGCCACCCCATGGACTATAGTCCGCCAGGCTCCTCTGTCCATGGGATTTCCCAGGTCCAAAGGTCTCATTTGCCCAATTCACGGAGATGTTGATCTGCTCTCATCTTCATGATCAAAAGTTTAGCCTGTTCTCCCAATTCTCCACCTGTGGTCCATTCCCCCCCATGAATGCTTGCCCAAAGTCAGCCACAGTGACTGCTTCTTCTCCCATCTCCTGGATCTCTTCTCTTCCTTTCTATTCTTCCAAATGTAAGCCGACTAAAACCAATATAAATTCATTTTTCTTCCTCCCCTAACTCCACATCTGCTCAGGAAAAAGTTTAGAACCAGAGCTGGCAGAGGCGGGTTTTCTACAGTGAACTAGGGAGAGCCCCAAACTGGAAATGCTAAAGGTAGAGTCTTTTTCCCACCTCTTGAATCTAGACTAGCCTTGTAATTTCGCTTTGGCCTACAGAATGATGCTTTGTGACTTCCAGAGCCCAGGAGACTGTATAGTTTCTGCTTTGGTTCCCTGAAACATTGCCTGGATCACCATGAAAGGAAGCTGGTTTAGCCTAATAGAGAATGAGAGACCCTGAGAAAGAGATCTGAGGCATCCAGCCAGTAGTCAGCACCCAGCGCCTGCTGTGTGAGCGTGAGTAATGACTACCCATTCAGCCCAGGTGAGACCAACAGAAAAGCAGGCCAGCCACCCCAGAAGCAGGAGAAAGGACGCATTGCTCTTGTTTAAAGCTGCTCAGTTTCAGGGTGTTCTGGCAGCAAGAAATAGCTGAAATGTACACTTCTATTGTTTCTCTATGGTTTATGGAATAAGATATCAGAATGGGATTCTTTCTGCATTTCTTTTGCCCGAGACACCAATATGATAGATATCAGATACCCATGTGAATGGGAAACAAACCCCTTATACAGAATTCACAAAGGAAATTATCGAGACCTGGCTCCACCATTCCCGAACACCCCATTCACATGAAGAATAGCCAAGAGTTAGAAAGAAATGTGAATGAGCTGTGAGCTGAATACTCCCAAGGAAAGAGGGCAGAGAGCCGTGACTCCTTCATCTCAAGCCCAGTGAAGTGGGCTTACATGGACCCCTTGGAGAATTTTGAAATTCAGTAAGTCTGCTTCATATGCAAGTTCCACACCGAGAGCTCATTCATAAATCCAATTTGTTCATAAATCCAATGTTAGCCTAGGTACCAACTGACACAGTAGGCCATGTAACACTGTACTGTAATAGGTTTATAATACTTTTCACAGAAATAATACATAAAAACAAACACAAAAAATAAAGAAAATATTTTGAATCTTACAGTACAGTGCCTTGAAAAGTACAGTAGTCCAGTACAACAGCTGGCACTGAGTGAACAGACAAGGAGCATTGCTGAGCGGAGGAGAGAAGGCTGGAGATGGTAGAGCTGAAGGATCGTCAGCAATAGGAGATGAAGGGCAAGCTGCAGTGTCACTCATGTCTGACGTCAATGGCACAGGTTTTGGTTCCTTGCTGGAATCAGATGCATATTCACATCTTTGAAAGTTTGTAACTTGAAGGTTTGTATGTAGGGGACTTACTGTAGAGCTGGCAAACAGCACACACGGTGGGCCCTAGATTCATGCTTTCTGTACTAAGAGAGGGCTGTGGCTGTAAGGTAGAGGTGTCGGGGGCGGGGGGAGCGGTATGCTCTTTCGGGGTTTCCTGGCTGACGTATGTCTTGTGAACCACATATGATCAGTCTGAAGAGAAAGCTGGGGTGAGATCAGCTTAGCTCCTGTCTCATAGGACCACCTACAGAGGCAGAAAGACCTCAGCAGCAAGAAAGTGAGGATGTGCACTGAACTGATAGGATGTTAGAAAGAAAACAAAAGAGATCTCCTGGAATACAGACGTACCTTCTTATGCCCAGAAACATCAACAACCTCAGATATACATCAACAAACATCTGCCTCATAACCACCTTATGGCAGAAAGCAAAGAGGAATTAAAGAGCTTCTTGATGAGGGTGAAAGAGGAGAGTGAAAAAGCTGGGTTAAAATTCAACATTCAAAAAACAAAGATCATGGCATCTGGTCCCATCACTTCATAGCAAATAGATGGGGAAAAAGTTGAAACAGTGACAGACTTTATTTGGGGGGGCTCCAAAATCACTGCTAACAGTGACCATAACCATGAAATTAAAAGACGCTTGCTCCTTGGAAGAAAAGCTATGACTAATCTAGACAGCATATTAAAAAGCAGAGACATCACTTTGCCAACAAAGGTTCATGTAGTCAAAGCTATAATTTTTCCAGTAATCATGTACAGATGTGCGAGTTGGACCATAAAGAAGACTGAGTGCTGAAGAACTGATGCTTTCAAACTGTGGTGCTGAAGAAGATTCTTGACAGTCCCTTGGACAACAAGGAGATCAAACCCTTCAATCCTTAAGGAACTCAACTCTGCATATTCATTGAAAGGACTGACACTGAAGCTGAAGTTCCAATACTTCACTCACCTGATGTGAAGAGTCGACTCATTCGAAAAGACCCTGATGCTGGGAAAGACTGAGGGCAGGAGAAGAAGGAGGCGGCAGAGGATGAGGTGGTTGGCTGGCATCACCGACTTAACCAACATGAATCTGAGCAAATTTTGGGAGATAGTGAGGGACAGGGAAGCCAGGCATGCTATAGTCCATGGGGTCGCAAAGAGTTGGACACGACTTACAGACTGAACAACAACAATGCCCAGAGGACTGTAGGAGAGAGATGGCCGATAACGTGGGTTTCTAAAGATCCCGCACAAGGCCGAACAAGGGAAAGAGTCCATTAAACACTGGCCTGCTTCAGAGAGTGGGAAACCAACCTTGCTGAGTCCTTTGTTCCTAACCTGCCCATCCGATCCTCAGGGATTCAAAAACGAGCTGGCAAACTGAAAACCATAAGGAGGGGAAAGGCATGAGGTAGAGACCACAGATGACTGTCACCTATCCACCATTGCTCCCAAGGTAGGTTCCTAGCCTGACGCAGGCTCCCAGAATAGAAAGGAAAAGAGGGTCAACGTTCACTCAAGTTTGAAGGTTTGATTCTCACCTTGGCCTGGACATCCTAATTTCTGAATTGAGACAGAGTGCAACTTAGAATGGCACGAGGACTATTTCCTAAGAACGAGTTGAAAAGTCACAGCCCTGCTGAGTTTTTACATCCACCTTCCTCTATTCAATAAAACTTAAAGGGCGACAAGGAGAAAAAGCAATATTTTGATGACACCACTAATTGTGTTTGTTGGACGTGCTGGTTACATTTGTTCTATTCACCATTTCTCCAGAATATACTTTTTTCTTTTTTTGTATCAACTTCTTTGAAAGTGAAAGTGTTAGTCAGTCAGTCGGTCTGATTCTGCCACCCCATGGACTATAGCCTGCCAGGCTCCTCTGTCCATGGAATTCTCCAGGCAAGGATACTGGAATGGGTAGCCATTTATATGTATACATATATCCCCTCTTTTTTGGATTTCCTTCCCATTTAGGTCACCACGGATCCCTGAGTAGTGTTCTCTGTGCTATACAGTAAATTATCACTAGTCACCTACTTTCTGCATAGTATCAATAGTACATATATGTCGATCCCAAACTCCCAATTCCTCCCAACCCTACCCCTGCAGAATATACTTTTCAAGAAAAAAAAAACATCCTCTTTGTTCAATTCTCCTTTTTCCAAGACAGTTACTCATATTTCTCTTTGCTCACGTGATCCTTCCCTTCATACAAACTAGGTGGGCTTATAACTTATCTCACTACATGATTACATTTGTCCAAATCCAGAAAGCCCCTTGCTATTCATTATTTAGGATCTTCGAGCTACTGAGGCTATAAACTTGGAAGTTAAGTTCCCCAGGTGCTGAAGGTCTTGGTAAGCTTTGTCCCCATGACGGTGGGAAGAGGTCAGAACAGGTGTTGGCTTCAGGTCCGTCCGTCTCACTTGTCTGGAAATGCAGGACTTCATCCTGGCGACCCGCCTAAGAGCTTTCAAAGATTGAGATCTGTGGGTGAGGTTTTGGACTTCATGCTGGAAAGCTGAAATCTAATAGAGAAGATGGGTTGGCAGAACCTCCGGTTCTAAAATTCCAGCAGGTAAATTTTTATAAATAAAAGATGCCATCAATTATTTAGCATAACCAAACATGCTTGAAGAATTTAGGTATCACTTGCTAGTTCTCCAGAATTTAATGCATAATCATAGAGATGCATAACGCATGCAGGCCTGGCCTCACTGGAGACCATCTTCCGAGAGAGAGATTGCTGGCGTGAGAGGAAAAGGGGGATTGCATTTCAATCAATTATTTGCAGGTTATGTGTTACATTTATTCATGCCGCATAATAAAGCTCAGGTGGGAAGGCAGCATCCATTTCTTTTCTGTGAGAAGCTGTGTGAGTCAATGAGGATATATATTAGACGAGGAACAAGGGCGCAGAGCTCTGTTTCTGACTGCGGAACAAACGATGCTCAACGCTGTGGAAACACAAATCATGCTCCTACAGCCCCTCCTCAATGCTGGGAATCACCACCCCAGGAAGAAATCTTGCAGGCTATCCTACAAAAGACATCTCAGGGTGGACCTTGAAGATTCTGACAAGGTCCAGGGTGCGGCCTTCAGCCTCCTGGGCACTGAAGTCTGATCTGATGGCTCCATTTCTCAAAAAAACCATTTCCTGGGGACAGAGTCACATCTTCCAGCCTCAGAGCCTCAACCAGAGGGACAATCTATTAATTCACAGGGATACTTGAAGTCCATATAGCATTAGTTCTTTCCCTGCAGGCAGACCTCTATGGGAGACCAAATTCTAAGCCCCGCGTTGCTGGGTGAGTGTGGCTTCCGAACAAGGAGAGACACGATTGGAATGCTTCAGGCACTAAGGCAGCCTGGCAGGTCCTTTCCCAATACAGAGGGTCTGGCCAATGGTTTTCAAGCTTCATGCCAGTACCATTAGAGCTGTGAGATCATTTCTCAAGTCACACTGAGACACCATTAAATAATAATATCACATATTAACACATATATGTGGAATCCAGAAAAATGGTATAGATGGCCTTATTTACAAAGCAAAAATAGAGACAGAGACACAGAGAACAAACGTATGGTCAACAAGTGGGGAAAGGGGGCGGTGAGATGATGGATTAGGGGATTGGGATTGACATACGAACACTACTGATGCTGTGTATAAAATAGATAACTAGTGAGAACGCACTGTGTCGCTCAGGGAACTCTGCTCAATGCTCTGTGGTGACTTAAAGGGGAAGGAGATCCAAAAATGAGGGGAGGCATGTATACACATAACTGAATCACTTTGCTGTACAGCAGAAACTAACACAACATTGTAAAGTATAATAAAATAAAAACATTTCAAATATGTAAAAAAAAAAAAAACTATACAGTAGAAAGTATCAAAGTGCACTGCACGTAATTAAGAGAGGTAAGGGGCAGTAAAGACAGGTGGTGAAAAGGACAGACACTCAAGGCAGGCTCCAGAGGATCACATGCTGGCTTGACCAAACACCAGGCGTACAACCCGGAGTAAGTTATTGAATCTATACCTCAGTTTCTTTGTTTGCAAAAATGGGAATGTAATAGGACTTACCCCCAAGCTGGCTGTGAAAATTAAATGCCTTAATGCCTCTAAAGGGCAGAGAACTATGCCTGGCTCCCAAAAAGGACTGTATAAGCTTCCATTATTAGGAAGAATTGCTTTGTGAAACTATTGCCCACACCAGAGATACGAGAATTGAGTTCCTATGACAATTGGAGTCAGACACGCTGAGAGGGACAGCGGTTTCCCTTGTATCTGAAGGGTGGTTTCCATTGTATTTGAATTAGAGAATTATGGAAGCAGGACCAGGCTGCAGGAAAACGGGAAAACGGAGGAAATTACCCAAAAGGACATCCCAAGTGACCCGGCTTGAGCCCTCAGAAGTTGAGGAATGCTTTTCAGTGAAGGAAGATGAAAGTGGAATTGACACATATACATTTATTGATAGTATGTGTAAAATAGATAACTAATGAGAACACGCTGTATAGCACCAGGAACACTATTTAATGCACTGTGGTGACTTCTTTCCTAAATGGGAAAGAAATGCAAAAAAGAAGAGATATGTGTATATGAGTAGCTGATTCACTTTGCTGTACAGTAGAAAATAACACAACACTGCAAAGCAATTAATAAAAAAAAGATGTTGTTTAAATTAGTTACTGTAAATCTCTCTTTCCTGGAGAGAATTCTCATTCTCTGATGTACATTTGCCTTTTTTCTTTCTTTCTGGCTTTCTTCTGAGACCATGATGACATATTTTGATGTGCTAGAATAGATCATCAAGTTTAAACTTGAACTTATAATATTCCTCTGTTCAGATCAGGCAGGTTCTCATCTCAATTTTGAATAGTATCAGCTATTATCAATTGACTATTCCATCCCATACAACAAGTCCTTCTTTCAAACATGTTACACGGTCCCTGAAAATCTGGACAAATAGAAGGTGATTGGTTGGACTGCAAGGAGATCCAACCAGTCCATTCTAAAGGAGATCAGTCCTGGGTGTTCTTTGGAAGGAATGATGCTAAAGCTGAAACTCCAGTACTTTGGCCACCTCATGCGAAGAGTTGACTCATTGGAAAAGACTCTGATGCTGGGAGGGATTGGGGGCAGAAGGAGAAAGGGACGACAGAGGATGAGATGGCTGGATGGCATCACTGACTCGATGGACGTGAGTTTGAGTGAACTCCGGAAGTTGGTGATGGACAGTGAGGCCTGGCGTGCTTCAATTCATGGGGTCACAAAGAGTCGGACTCGACTGAGCAACTGAACTGAACTGATAAGGTAAAGGCAAGAGACTAAATCATGTTTGCTAAACTAAAACATCTTCTCCAAAGAAATGATCGAGTAAATGGGAGAGATTTGATAATATTCAAACAGAAGTTAACATAATTATAACATTGACCATACATATAGACTGAATACTTACTATGCAGCAGGCATAGTGCTAAGCACTTCACGATTTTCACAGTGCCTCTTACAGACAGATGACCTTAATTACAATGAAAAGTAAGGAAAGTGACACTTAGAAGATAAGGGACTGGGACTTCCCTGGTGGTCCAACGGTTGGGACTCTGTGCTCCCAATGCAGGCGGTCCGAGTTCAACGAAGACCCAGCATAGACAAAATACAAAACAAAAAAAAATTTTTTAAGGGCATTTTCCATGGCACTGCACTCCTGCTCCTGGCATTAGGAGAAAACCAGACATCAGTGAGGGGAAAAGCACAGAGAAGCAGGGTAAAATAAGGAAACCAGCACTCCTGAAAGGTTTTAGCTCAGGCCTATGGAGCAGGGAATACAGAAAGGCAGAGCTGATGTTTGAGACCACAGTCGAATCATTCTCAAGAAGGATGAATTCAATAAACTGCAGAAGGCAGGAAGAATTACTTGGGGATTTGAGTGCAGGCTTTGGCTCATTTTGCTGCATGAAGAAGTAACCCCACAGAAGAGCCGAGGATTTAGGGTTGGGAAGAATTTAATCAGTTTCCTGAGCCCTGTTCTAACCTCAAGGAGATGGATTTAATTTTCAAAGACTTAAATAGGAACCAGAATTTAGACAGAGCCAAACTAGGAGAAGGGAAAAGGTGAGCCGGGCCCATGCACTGTCCAGAAACCAGAAGGGAGAATTTACCTAATTAAACTCAAAAAGTTATGCACAGCAAAACGAAAAGACAACCCCCAGATTGGGAGAAAATATTTGCAAGTGATGTGACTGACAAGGGATTAGTCTCCAAAATTCAGTAATACAAACAGTTCATGAGGCTTGATATCATCAAAACAAACAACTCAATCAAAAAAATGGGCAGAAGACCTAAATAAACCTTTCTCCAGAAGGGAGAATTTACCAGGCTCAGGTCTAAGAGTGAATTTAACTCAGTAAGCACAGGGCACAGAGGAGGGAGTCGGAGGAGGGAGAGACACAGGAATGAACGGTTATTTCCACACACATAGACACACCTAGAAGAGGACATCAAATTCAGCTGTGTGCACTTCTAATTGCCAGGCTAAAGATGCCAGGATTTAAAATTTAAATTGGAACAATCCATTGGGAGTGACATTTACTTTTAACACCTGCATGGCTGAGGATGACCACAACTGCCACAATCTCTGAGTTACAGAGGCAAAAAGCTTGCAAAGCATCTTTATCATTCCAACTAAGTGCAATTTTAAAATTTGTTATTGAGTCCACAGATGCTGAGATATAATATATAGTCTGGACCCTACTATGTTGCTGCTGTTTAGTCACCAAGTCGTGTCCAACTCTTTTGCAATTCCATGGACTATAGCCTGCCAGGCCACTTGTCCATGGAATTTCCCAGGCAAGAATACGGGAGTGGGTTGCCATTTCCTTTTCCAGGGGATCTTCCCAGACCAGAGACTGAACCTGTGTCTTCTGCACCGGCAGGCGGATTCTTTACCAATGAGCCACCAGGGAAGCCCCGGACCCTACTGTAGCAGATTCCAAACGACTCTGAGACCCAAGAAACAGTGCAAGTGAATTTACAGAGGTTAGTGGAAGAAGAACACAACATGGGAAGAAACAAAGAGGATTCGGTGTGCTCGGTTTATCATCAGATGCTGCAGAACTGGGTTGCGTTAGCAGGCAGCCAGTCACGTACTCAGAGAACAACACCCTTCAGTGGGAAAGGCCAGGGGGAGGAGACAGCAGTAGCTGCTGCTGTTAGAACCACCATCAATAAGCACCATTCACCACAACGTGTGAGTCATTCAAGGACATTGTTGCCAAGAAGCTTAGGGTCTTATTTAAGGAAACAAAGCATGTACATAAACAGAAGAAATAAAGAACAATACAAACTGGGTCAAATGGGTAATGTATCATCCTTGGAAACTGCTGAGTGTCTCCATATTACAAAAACACATCCATCTTGCAGAAGCCATACCACGATTCTAGAGAGGAAGAGCCCTAAGTGCCAACACCATACAGTTTCGCTCTAATTCATCCAACTACACCACGGACTCACATTTCAAGGAGACCTGTGAGATTGAGACATGAAGAATCGCTGACCTAGGAGTCGTTCAAAACACTGCCTTGGACTTCTTTGGTGGTCCAATGGTTAAGAAAGTTTCTGCCGATACAGGGGACGTGGGTTTGATCCCTGGTCTGGGAAGATTCCACATGACTCAGGAGAACTACCGAAGCCCACATACTCTAGAGCCCGTGCTCTGCAACAAGAGAAGCCACTGCAATGAGTAGTCCCTGCTCACCGCAACTAGAGAGAAGCCTGTGCAGCAATGAAGACCCAGTGCAGCCAAAAATACATTAAAAAAAAAATCGTCTTATGTCCTGTTTAAAATGGTCAGTTTTAGCCTCATGCTGATTTCGGAGTTATTTATCTGAAATGACTATAGGCTTTATACTCCTAACGATATTTTATATTTATTTGTGAGGGCAATATAAATTAGTAGCTAGGAGTAAGGACTATGAAACAGATTTCCTGGGTTCAAATACCATTTCTACACTTCTCAGCTGTGTAATTGAGGCAGGTTACTTAATTCTTCTAAGCCTTGGTTTTCTCATTTGTAAGTGAGAATGAAAGATTTGCCTCATCTAATCATGGTGAGGAATACATAGTGCATAAAGTGCACAGCTCAGTGGATGGCACACAGTCCACAAAAATATCTGCTTTCATGACCATTTCCAACAAGGTGGCTAAGAGCCAGAGCTGGTGTGTGATAGCCACTGACAGGGGCCAGGGCACTGCACAGCCAAGGGTCTCCTGCGCTGGTAACTCAGAGACCCACCTCCCCATTCTCAGTGTGTAAAGGCAGGTGAGTGCACAGACTAGAGACAGGAAAGAGGCACGTAACAGTCTGAGCGAGCAACATGTGGGGAAATACCACATCCAGTGTGTCTGCTTAAGAATTACTGGGTCAACAGAGGATAGATTGGTGGTAACTCCTACCAAGTGGGAGGAGTTGGTGGAGGGATGGAATGGGAAGTTGGGGTTAGCAGATGTAAGCTTTTATATATAGAGTAGATAAACCACAAGGTCCTACCATATAGCACAGAGAACCATGTTCAATATCTATGATAAACCATAATAATACTTTAAAAGAATACTTTAAGAAACAATGTATATAAATATAACTGCATCATACTGTTGTACAGCAGAAATTAATACAATGTTGTAAATCAACTATACTTCAATAAAAAATATTTATTAAAAAATGAATTATTGGTCCACACACGCAAGAGGTGATAAACAGAAATTTGAAGTAACAATAACCCTGTTTATGAGACAGGAAAAGAGACACTGATGTAGAGAACAGACTTTTGGACTCTGGGATGGGGAGAGGGTGGGATGATTTGGGAGAATAGCATTGAAATATGTATAATATCATATCTGAAACGAGTCGCCAGTCCAGGTACGATGCCCGATAACGGATGCCTGGGGCTGGTGCACTGGGACGACCCAGAGGGATGGTATGGGGAGGGAGGAGGGAGGAGGGTTCAGGATGGGGAGCACGTGTATACTGGTGGCGGATCCATCTCGATGTATGGCAAAAGCAATACAATATTGTAAAGTTAAGCAAAATAAAATTTAATTTAAAAAAAAAAGAAATAAACAAGCACACTTTGAAAAGAGTAAGACTGGGCTGTATATGTATGACTGAATCAGTTTGCTCTACACTAGAAACTAACATAAGATTGTAAATCAACTATACTCCAATAAAAAATTTTTTTAAAACATTCAAAAATACTTAAATCCCACATTATAAAATTTTGATAAAAGAAGGTGATAGGGACAATGGATGAGAGGATGCTTCAAGGCTAATAAAACTGCTTCCAGAAAAATGTTCTTAAAGATTCAGGGAAGTTGTGAAGAGCCTTGTGAGTCTCAGAGAATACAGCTGTATTTCTGCCTGCACCAGAGAGCTGCTGGTAGCAAAAAAAGAGTTGTGGGATCAAAAGGCAGGTAATTACATCTGCTTTAAGAGAGGGTACTGAGGAGAAGAAGAGAGAGCTCTGATTAAAAGGTCTGAGGGCTGACCAGGAGGGGAGGGTTTGGAAGCCCATTTCCCATGCAGTGTCATTTCTTTTTCTTCTCTGATTGCCATGGCAAGGACTTTCAAGGCTACGCTGAATAATAGTGGTGAGAAGGGACACCCTTATCTTATTCTTGATTTTAGAGAAAATGCTTTCAGTTTTTCACCATTGAAAATAATGTTTGCTACGGGTTTGTTGTGGGCTTCCCAGGTGGCACTAGCGGTAAAGAACCCGCCTGCCTATGCAGGAGACCTAAGAGATGCTGGTTTGATCCCTGGGTTGAAAAGATCCCCTGGAAGAGGGCGTGGCAACCCACGCCAGTATTCTTGCCTGGAGAATCCGATGGACAGAGGAGCCTGGCAGGCTACACAGTCCATGGGGTTGCAAAGAGTCGGACACAACTGAAGTGACTTAACATGCACACACGTGCGCGCGCACACACACACACACACACACGGGTTTGTTGTATATGGCCTTTATTATGTTGAAGTAGGCTCCCTCCATGCTGACTTTCTGGAGAGTTTTTTATCACAAATGGATGTTGAATTTTGTTGAAAACTTTTTCTGCATCTATGGAGATGATCATGGGGTTTTCATTCTTCAATTTGTGAATATAGTGTACCACAATGATTGATTTGCATATATTGAAGATCACACGCGTTAAGTTCATTTTTAAGGGTCAAGTGGAAATTGTTTGCTGAGGGCTCTGTGGTACTAAGTTCCTCTCAAATTCTGCAGCAAATTCCAAAGAATTTGCCTTCCCCAGAGGCCCTGGACTGGAGAAAAACAGTCTAAGTTGGAATCTTTGCTCTCTGCTCAGAGACCTGTGTTCCTTCCTCACATCACACACCTGCATTCTCCTCTATCTCTGCTTGTCTCTCTCACTACCTTCAAACTTCATGAGAACTGGGGCCAAGCTTGCTTTTGGTTTCTGCTGTATCTCAAGTGCTTAGCAAAGAGCTCTGTGAGCACAGCATCAAGTGAACACTGGGTCCACCATAAATATTTGTGGAATAAATGAACAAGCCACTGAACAAGTGCTGGAGAGCAGAGTCCGGAGGACCAGATACTTGATTCTTTGTTATATGGGCCATTGTTGGTACGACTTGAAACACTTTTCTTTATGTTTCACTAAGCCTTTTGGTCTCAAAGGACTGAGAAAACCCAGCCCCTGTGAACACCAGTCTGGGCAGTAGCTTCCTAATACATGAAATTTTCAAGTTATTCATACAAATGTCTGTCTTATAGCACATGGGTTAATCAAGTCAGTCTTTGTAATCTTTCCCTTTCTAAATGGAAATCAACTAGATGAGCTCTAAAAGTATCTTTCCAAACTATTTAACAGGCTGAAATGTTTCAAGCTATCTCATTAGCAAATAATAGCCATTTAAATTCTTTGTTATAATGAGGTTTCTTATTAATGAAAACTACAATTAAGTATGTGTAGCTATCTGTGTATGTATGTGTACATGTCCATGTAACTACACATATATGTGTGTGCACCATGCATGCATGCTAAGTTGCTTCG
Organism: Tragelaphus eurycerus; assembly: GCA_935064755.1. NCBI lineage: Eukaryota > Metazoa > Chordata > Mammalia > Artiodactyla > Bovidae > Tragelaphus > Tragelaphus eurycerus. Next base: position 21,278,486 of record CAKXYN010000033.1, on the reverse strand, counting down.
GTCTTGTCCAACTCTTTTTGACCCTATGGACTGTAGCCCACCAGACTTCTCTGTTCATTGGATTCTTCAGGCAAGAATACTGGAGTGGGTAGCCATTTCCTCCTCGAGGGGATCGTCCCAAACCCAAATATGGAACTTGCATCTCCTGTGGCTCCTGCATTAGCAGGCGGGTTCTTTACCATTGTGCCACTTGGGAAGCCCCTTAAATGATGGACCACCAGGGAAGGCCCTAGCAACTACTTTTAATACCTGTATAGAGCCTTCCACAAGGAGGGCAAATGCACAGGCCCTGTGGTCCCCAGCCACTGCTGTAAGGCCACGTTAAACACCGCTAATCCATGACGCACTTTCTTGCTGAGTCTAGGCACCACCTCTGAACTGTTTTTCAACCCAGTCCCCCAGCCAGCCATGATGAATCAACTGAAGTTAGAAAACAAGAGGAAATATCTTAGCCTCCTTGACCTAGCACTATACAGTCCAGTGTACTTCAAATTCTCTTTTCCATGATCCTCAGTAAAACAAGGCATTCTGGGGACTTCTCTGGTGGTCTAATGGTTAAGGCTCTGCTCTCCCAATGCAGGGGGCCCAGGTTCAATCCTGGGCCCCCCAATATCTGGTACAGCCAATAATAAAGGCATTTTGCATCAAGTACTAGCACAGGTTTCACTAAACAATACTAGTACTTATTTGTGGGCTGTATTCTGATATTCTATTCTCTTCTACTTCATTGTTTAAAATGCTGGTTGCAACCTATTGATTTTCTAACCTACATAACATGAAATACGGCTTGCAACCTGCAATTTGAAAGGTCTTGCTATAAAGAATTACGTTTGCGAATTCCCAATTTGAAGGTCAGGGCCAACACCACGAGGAGCCTGCATGAGTTTTCTGAGCTGGACAGAGCACTGGACTAGTGGAATCATGGTCAAGGCCTCACTCCCTACCAAGGTCCATCAGTTCTGCTCTTCCAGCTACAAGTGGATGGCTAACTCCTGGCAGTGGGGCACATCCTTGGGAACAAGCAGATCCCTTTTTCTTACAAAAAGAATAATTCAAAATACTCGTTCTTCCACAAGGGGTCAGAAAATCACTCATATCATGTGAAAGACAAACTCAGTCCTGCATGAGTGCATGCTCACTCAGTCATGCCTGGCTCTCTGTGACCCCATAAACTGTGGCCTGCCAGGTTCCTCTCTCCATAGGATCTCCCAGGCAAGAATACTGGGAAAAGAATTCCTTCTCCAGGGGATCTTCGTGACCCAGGGATGGAACCCCAGTCTCCTGCACTGGCCAGCAGGTTCTTTACCACTGAGCCACTGGGGAAGCCCCTAAACTCAATCCTAACCTTCAGGGAATCTTATTATTGATTGCTTGGTCCCCACAAGAACCATCAAAACTATTTTCAGTTTGCGGAAATCACGTGTTCTTTCACTTCCCCGTTCGTTCTGTCTGGCTAACTCCCACTTACCATTCTTCTCTGTAAGCCTTCCCCGACCACCCGGGCCCTCTACTCCCACCTCCTTCCATCATCAGCCAGGCTGAGTTAGGTGCCCCTCCTTTATAATCCAACCTGCTATCCTGTATTTAATATCCTGGTCACCTCCTTCTATGTCCTCCTCGAGGACAGAGGTGGTCTTTCAGCTCCACTCTGGGTGCCTGGCACAAGGCCAGTCTCATAAGTGCTTGGAGAATGTTTCTTGAATGACCTAATGACTGATCAAAGTGCCAAGGAGGCCAGGAGCTAATGCATTTGAGGCAGAGAAAGAAATAAGAATTGGAGGAAAGGAAGGAAGAGGAAAAGATGTGACTAATACTTGATGCCTTAGCCTTGCTTTCAGGATTTTGACCTCAGCTGATCCGCACAAGACGTGGGGGTAGAATTGGTACTCCCATTAGACAGATGTGTAAAGTGAGGCTATGAGGAATCCTTCTTGTGGAGGGGAGGGGATGAAAATGATGCCACGGAGAGAGAGAAATTGCCTTTTTCTAGACTGGAAAATATCTTTATCAGAAAAACATTCTTCTCCCTTTAACCACAAGTTGGAGGAATCTCTGAAAATAGGACAGTGACAAAATCCTGGATTGTGAATTCTAGCAAGAAATACTGCTCTGTGTGAGACCTGTGCTAAAGCAAAACAAATCCCTGTAATTATGTGGGCAGGAGAATCACTATCACAAAGTCTGAAGTGTTTAATCTGAATTAAATATAATTTTAAACCGGGAATCATTCATGTATAGGAATCTGTACTTCTATCAAGATGAGGAAAAGCAGAAGGCAAAAATGAAGGCAATATCTCTAAGGCTGACCTTGACTTTAAAATATATATTTAATCGTGCAGAAGTCGGACTGAGTCTTCACATTCCAAGATAGGGTCCGTGGCTTATGGTCAGGCTGAAGGGCTGGGAAGGCACAAGGAGAGAGCCTTTTGAAAGCAGCCAGTGGAAATTTTCTGACCAAGAAAGGCACAATCTCATGTCTACTCCTAGGTTCAAATGATGGGAAGTTCTGATAAGCCCAAAGCTGTCCCTAGAATTTCAGGAATAAATTAAGCAAAGAGCTGCTTAGCCCAGGGATGAGACAGTGCTGAGGAGACAGAGTCTCCTGGCCTCTGAACTGCTCTGGGAGTGAGATCTGCACCTTCAATCCCAGCTGAATAAAACCTGCCCCTCTTCTCTAGTCTCCTCACCATAACTGGGCCTGGAGAAGCTACACATGCCCTTGGATCCCCTCTTAAAATTCATTTATTCACAACATTCCCCCTAGGAACACTCAGACATTCACTCACTGCCCCCTTTCATTGTCTCTGTATTTCTCAGGCTTCCCAGATGGCTCAGTGGTACAGAATCCACCTTCCAATGCAGGAAACACAGGAGATGTGGTTCGATCCCTGGATCAGGAAGATCCCCTGGAGAAGAAAATGGCAACCCACTCCAGCATTCTTGACTTGGAAGATCCCATGGACAGAGGAGCCTGGTGGGCTACAGTCCGTGAGGCTGCAAAGAGTCAGACACAACCGAACACACACATGCACATATGCAAGTTCTATTTCTCTCTCTCTCTATCACACACACACACACACACACACACACACACACCCCAACACGGATGCACATACAGATGTATCTGTTTTCCTTTTTCTCCCTAATTAAACCGAGTTCAATATTGAAATCAGATACAAACTGAACCCTACCCGCCAAATACTGTCACATTTTCCCATAGATATAATTTCGCTCCAGTGATGAATGGGAACTTACTCCCACTACACCATTAAAATGTCTCTTTCACTCACTCTGTGCCCCTCTCCCTGCCAAGAAAATAATTAAGGAAGTGTAGAATATCAGAGCTGCAAAGACCTTGAAGACCATCCCCGCCTTTGCTGCTCAGAGCACAGTCTGAGGACCAGCCTTTCCAGAAGCCTGCTGGATCGACAGAACCTCTGGCTCCCCAGGAACTCGCGGACGTAGAGCCTGAAACTGAACAAGATCCATGTAATTCACATGCACACTCTGACCCCGAGCTGGGCAGAGCGTCTCAGCCTGGCTCCCCAGAAGCATCACCTAGGGAGGTTTATAAGCCACCAACGCCAGGCCTCCCTTACCTGAGAGCAAATTAACTAGGCATATTTCTAGATGCAGGGTGGTTAAAGGGTCCCCAGCAATTCTGCTCTGCAGCCAGTATTGAGTAGCACAGCTCCTGCCCAACCCTCCCATTTTCCAGATGAAGAAACGGAACTGCAGAAAGCCAAGTGATCTGACAAGGACTCAGTGTAAAACAGGGGTCAGGCTGAATCCACAAAGTGATGCGCCCTGGGGTTTCCGCCAGAGGGTGGGCTCCAGCCGTGGAAGGTCTGTTCCCTGCGCCCTCAGGAGTCTGGCTCTTGTCGGGCTGAGAGAGAAAGCTATTCCTACAGCTGCTGCTGCTGTTTAGTCTCTCAGTCGTGTCTGACTCTATGCGGTCCCGTGGACTGTAGCCCGCCAGGCTCCTCTGTCCATGGGATTCTCCAGGCAAGAATACTGGAGTGGGTTGCCATTTCCTCCTCCAGGGGATCTTCCCAACCCAGGGATCGAACCTGCCTCTGTTGCATCACCTGCACTGGCAGAAGGATTCTTCACCATTAGTGCCACCTAGGAAGCCCCCTGTATTCACAGAGGGTCCCCCCCAATCACTCCTTTCGGAGCCCTCCTAGTCTACTCCCTAAGAAACCATATTCACTTTGGCTTGGATTACAGCTTTAGAAAACCAGGTACCCGTAACACTTCTCCTTGACCCACCATTTATGTGGTAAATGCATTCATAGCTGCCTGTCCCCGCTCCTAGCTGTTTTTCTCTCCCCCTCTCCCCTACTCCTGTTTCTAAGAAAAACAACCAACACACACCAGCCCAACAGAAACCCCTGAGAAAATCCAATTCAGAAGGATGAGAGACAAATCAGGATACGTGCCATTTCCTCGAAGCCTTAGAAAATGCTTACATCTGAGGCTGACTCGGGCATTCCATTTTTGACCCGAAAAGCAACACTGATTCCAGCTGTGGGAAGGAAGGCATGAGTTTGGGTTTTGAGATTGGCCGGGACACTGCAGAGGTGGCTTATGAATAGTCCAAAAGTCGAAGCAGCCTTCTCTTTGCCGTTCCCTAGCCAACCCACTCCATTGTTCTTGCCTGGAGAATCCCAGGGACAGGGGAGCCTGGTAGGCTGCCATCTGTGGGGTCGCAAAGAGTCGGACACGACTGAAGTGACTTAGCAGCAGCAGCAGCAGCAGACACTGCAGTCCCTTATCAAGTAGACTTGTCTGAGAAATGCAGAGGTGAAGATCTATTCAAAGACTCAGAACTGGGAGGTTGGGACTGACATATACAACCTTCTGGGTGTAAAACAGACAGCTAGTGGGAACCTGCTGTGTAGCACAGGAAGCTCACCTTGGTGCTCTCTGATGACCTAGAGGGGAGGGATGGTGAGGTGGGAGGGAGGCTCAAGAGGCAGGGGATATGTGTATACCTATGACTGATATCCCTTGTCTAAGGTAAGGAGCAATGGCTGTGCTTTACTGGAGCAGCCGTGAAGAGATACCCCACACACAAGGTAAGAGAAACCCAAGTAACACGGTAGGTGTTGCAAGAGGGCATCAGAGGGCAAACACACTGAAACCATACTCACAGAAAACTAGTCAATCTAATCACACCAGAACCACAGCCTTGTCTAACTCAATGAAATTAAGCCATGCCCATGGGGCAACCCAGGATGGGCAGGTCATGGTGGAGAGATCTGACAGGGTGTGGTCCACTGGAGAAGGGAATGGCAAACCACTTCAGTATTCTTCCCTTGAGAACCCCATGAACAGCATGAAAAGGCAAAATGATAGGATACTGAAAGAGAAACTCCCCAGGTCAGTAGGGGCCCAATATGCTACTGGAGATCAGTGGAGAAATAACTCCAGAAAGAATGAAGGGATGGAGCCAAAGCAAAAAGAATACCCAGCTGTGGATGTGACTGGTGATAGAAGCAAGGTCTGATGCTGTAAAGAGCAATATTGCATAGGAACCTGGAATGTCAGGTCCATGAATCAAGGCAAATTGGAAGTGGTCAAACGAGATGGCCAGAGTGAATGTTGACATTCTAGGAATCAGCAAACTCAAATGGACTGGAATGGGTGAATTTAACTCAGATGACCATTATATCTACTACTGCAGGCAGGAATCCCTCAGAAGAAATGGAGTGGCCATCATGGTCAACGAAAGAGTCCAAAATGCAGTACTTGGATGCAATCTCAAAAACGACAGAATGATATCTGTTCATTTCCAAGGCAAACCATTCAATGTCACAGTAATCCAAGTCTATGTCCCAACCAGTAACGCTGAAGAAGCTGAAGTTGAACGGTTCTATAAAGACCTACAGGACCTTTTAGAACTAACACCCAAAAAAGATGTCCTTTTCATTATAGGGGACTGGAATGCAAAAGTAGGAAGTCAAGAAACACCTGGAGTAACAGGCAAATTTGGCCTTGGAATATGGAATGAAGCAGGGCAAAGACTAATAGAGTTTTGCCAAGGAAATGCACTAGTCATAACAAACACCCTGTTCCAAAAACACAAGAGAAGACTCTATACATGGACATCACCAGATGGTCAACACCGAAATCAGATCGATTATATTCTTTGCAGCCAAAGATGGAGAAGCTCTATACAGTCAGCAAAAACAAGACCAGGAGCTGACTGGCTCAGACCATGAACTCCTTATTGCCAAATTCAGACTTAAATTGAAGAAAGTAGGGAAAACCACTAGACCATTCAGGTAAGACCTAAATCAAATCCCTTATGATTATACAGTGGAAGTGAGAAATAGATTTAAGGGCCTAGATCTGATAGATAGAGTGTCTGTGAACTATGGAATGAGGTTCGTGACATTGTACAGGAGACAGGGATCAAGACCATCCCCATGGAATGTGAACGTGAAGTCGCTCAGTCATGTCCGACTCTTTGCGACCCCATGGACTGTAGCCTACCAGGCTCCTCTGTCCATGGGATTTTCCAGGCAATAGTACTGGAGTGGATTGCCATTTCCTTCTCCAAGGGATCTTCCCAACCCAGGGATCGAACCAGGGTCTCCCGCATCGTAGACAGACGCTTTACTGTCTGAGCCACCAGGGAACGCTAAAGCGCAGGCGGCTATCCCCATGGAAAAGAAATGCAAAAAAGCAAAATGGCTGTCTGGGGAGGCCTTAAAAATAGCTGTGAAAAGAAGAGAAGCAAAAAGCAAAGGAGAAAAGGAAAGATATAAACATCTGAATGCAGAGTTCCAAAGAAGAGCAAGAAGAGATAAGAAAGCCTTCTTCAGCAATCAATGCAAAGAAATAGAGGATAACAACATAATGGGAAAGACTAGGGATCTCTTCAAGAAAATCAGAGGTACCAAAGGAACAGTTCATGCAAAGATGGGCTCGATAAAGGACAGAAATGGTATGGACCTAACAGAAGCAGAAGATATTAAGAAGAGGTGGCAAGAATACACAGAAGAACTGTACAAAAAAGATCTTCATGACCCAGATAATCACAATGGTGTGATCACTGACCTAGAGCCAGACATTCTGGAATGTGAAGTCAAGTGGGCCTTAGAAAGCATCACTACAAACAAAGCTAGTGGAGGTGATGGAATTCCAGTTGAGCTATTCTAAATCCTGAAAGATGATGCTGTGAAAGTGCTGCACTCAATATGCCAGCAAATTTGGAAAACTCAGCAGTGGCCACAGGACTGGAAAAGGTCAGTTTTCATTCCAATCCCAAAGAAAGGCAATGCCAAAGAATGCTCAGACTACCACACAATTGCACTCATCTCACACGCTAGTAAAGTAATGCTCAAAATTCTCCAAGCCAGGCTTCAGCAATATGTGAACCGTGAATTTCCTGATGTTCAAGCTGGTTTTAGAAAAGGCAGAGGAACCAGAGATCAAATTGCCAACATCCGCTGGATCATGGAAAAAGCAAGAGAGTTCCAGAAAAACATCTATTTCTGCTTTATTGACTATACCAAAGCCTTTGACTGTGTGGCTCACAATAAACTGTGGAAAATTCTTCAAGAGATGGGAATACCAGACCACCTGATCTGCCTCTTGAGAAATCTGTATGCAGGTCAGGAAGCAACAGTTAGAACTGGACATGGAACAACAGACTGGTTCCAAATAGGAAAAGGAGTACGTCAAGGCTGTATATTGTCACCATGTTTATTTAACTTATATGCAGAGTACATCATGAGAAACGCTGGACTGGAAGAAACACAAGTTGGAATCAAGATTGCTGGGAGAAATATTAATAACCTCAGATATGCAGATGACACCACTCTTATGGCAGAAAGTGAAGAGGAACTAAAAAGCCTCTTGATGAAAGTGAAAGTGAAGAGTGAAAAAGTTGGCTTAAAGCTCAACATTCAGAAAACGAAGATCATGGCATCCGGTCCCATCACTTCATGGGAAATAGATGGGGAAACAGTGGAAACAGTGTCAGACTTTATTTTTCTGGGCTCCAAAATCACTGCAGCTGGTGACTGCAGCCATGAAATTAAAAGACGCTTACTCCTTGGAAGGAAAGTTATGACCAACCTAGATAGCATATTCAAAAGCAGAGACATTACTTTGCCAACAAAGGTTCGCCTAGTCAAGGCTATGGTTTTTCCTGTGGTCATGTATGGATGTGAGAGCTGGACTGTGAAGAAGGCTGAGCGCCGAAGAATTGATGCTTTTGAACTGTGGTGCTGGAGAAGACTCTTGAGAGTCCCTTGGACTGCAAGGAGATCCAACCAGTCCATTCTGAAGGAGATCAGCCCTGGGATTTCTTTGGAAGGAATGATGCTAAAGCTGAAATTCCAGTACTTTGGCCACCTCATGTGAAGAGTTGACTCATTGGAGAAGACTCTGATGCTGGGAGGGATTGGGGGCAAGAGGAGAAGGGGACGACAGAGGATGAGATGGCTGGATGGCATCACTGACTCGATGGATGTGAGTCTGGGTGAACTCCTGGAGTTGGTGATGGACAGGGAGGCCTGGCGTGCTGCGATTCTTGGGGTTGCAAAAGAGGTGGACACGACTGAGCGACTGATCTGATCTGATGACTGATTCATGCTGTTGTACAGCAGAAACTAACACAACACTGTAAAGCAAATATACTCCAATAACAAAAAAAAAATTTTTTTTTAAGTGTTCGAGTCTCAGAGTTCCATGGTTCTTCATGTGGAGGAAAACTGATCTCCCAAGTTTTGCAGGAGTCGAAGGGCAAAATGGAATGAAGGTGAAACTGCATCGGAGAGCTAATCAGACTAGAAGAGGAGAGAGAAGGAGAAGAAGGAAACAAGAGGGCAGGAGGAGAGAGCGCACGTTATTAGCAAGCAATACATTAGAAGGCTCTGCTTTGTCTCCTGCATCTTCACATCACAGAACAAGGGCCGAGGCCCCTGCGATGGTGCAAATGCAGGGACAGGGATGAGCAGGCTGAGAGGGCAGGTCCTAGGAGCAACGGTGTAAGGCATCCCACTGCCCGGTCACGTGGCTGTGGCAGGAGCGCTGTGCTGGGTGGTCCTGGAGCAGAAGGATTCTGTCCAGGCTCCATCCCAGGACCACCTTTTGTAGAAAAGGGAACTTGAGTTTCCTCACCCGCTCCCCCGCCGGTTACCAGCAGTCACCCCACAGCCAGGAGGAAGCCTGCTCAGTGCTTCCATTCGCAGCTTCCGAGCAGGCCACCCTCATATTTGGGAACAGAGTCTTCGAGGGACATGATCCCAGCCCCTCTCCTGTTTTCAGCTTCCCTCTCACACAGAGCGGTGCTAGTGGTAAAGAACGCGAGAGCCGGTGCAGGAGACATGAGACTTGGATTCGATCCCTGGGTCGGGAAGATTCCAGGAGAAGGGAATGGCCACCCACTCCAGTATTCCTGCCTGGAGAATCCCATGGACAGAGGAGCCTGGTGGGCCACAGTCCATGGGGTCGCAGAGTTGGACATGACTGAAGTGACTTAGCATGCTTACACGGAGAGTAGCATCAGCCAAACTCCAAGAAGCAACTGAGAAAGGGGGCTGGTGGGAAGGCGGAAAAATCCATGTTCATCTACAAACCCGCATGGCCTGGGGAGGAAGCTTTCATTTTTAACACTGGGAGCTGTGAGGCTGACCTATATTTCGCTTCTAATATTGACAGGAATGACAAGCCTCGAAGGCCAGGACACAGAGCTGGCCCACACCCTCTGAAGATGTCATACGGAGGAGCAGTAGCCGTCAGACACCAGATCTCACTGTGGACAGAGATGCGAGGCTGAAACAGAAGGGGACGGAGGAGCTGGGTAAAGGGTGCACTCAGCTAGGATGGAAGGGGACAGCCAGATCTTAGTTTTTAACTTCACAGCTTGGAAATCAGTTCCCAACCAGACTGAACATGCAGCTGACAAAAAAAATATGGGAAGGAGGGCAGGGACTAAAAGCCCAAGAAAGGAGAAGGTCAACAGGAGATGTTCAGAGAATTAGGAGTGGTGAAAGAGGCGAAGAAGGTGGTCAGGACGAGGTAAAGGAGTGGTTGAATTTCCCAATATCAGTAGATAACTTGCACAACACAGCAGAATTCTCCGGCCAAGCAGGCAAAAGAGGAAGCGATATTAAACAAAGCTATCAGACAGGACTGCTTAAAACCATTGGATATGCTTTTATTTTTTTTTAATGCGTTATCCCCACTCTTCTTTTAGTCCACATTTTATTTTTCCTACTCATTTCTCAAAACCTAACCCTCTAAATCATATTTGTCTGGCCAGCCTTCTGATGACAAGGCTTCAGACATGTGAGACAACGTTAAATTTAATTTTATGCCTCAGACACTGAAGGTTGGCAGCACTTTGCTATTTTTTCGTCAAGCCTTCACATTTTAATCTGCCAACCAGTCAGTGAACTGGAAACAGAGAGGAATCACTTCAGATTATGAGAGACTTTAGACTCGACACCACCAATTTTTTTTTTTTTTTTTGCTTTATCTGGCTGTCATCTAAATGTAAAGCCGTGTGATGATGTAGTGGAGGCATATAAGCCCCCGGGGGCTCCGTGACAAGAGGCTCCTAGAGGAAGGGACTGAGCTGAACGTCTCCACTGGGTGGAGCATCTCCTACTAAAGACACGTAAGTCAGAGCCGGGTATCTTCCTCTGCTGCCTTCTAAACCCTTGGTCAAGGGCACGACTGTGCACTTGGTCATCAGCGAGGGCGACGGTGGTGAGGGGAGGAGGGGTCATCTAGATGCCGCCCCCCCCCCCCCCCGCTCCCCTCCGTGCCCCCCGAGCTCACACAGGACAGATGCAGCAAGTTCCCAAAGAGGGGCGGTGACAGAGCCAGACTTGAGTCTCTGCCTCATCCCTGGCTGGCCATGAGCCTGCCCTTGGGCCGAGCCACCTAGCCTCTCTGTGATGCAGCATCCTCACCCGTGAAACCTCGGAAAGCTGGGGGTGTTGCCATTGTTTAGTCACTCAGTCGTGTCCAACTCTGCAACCCCATGGACTGTAGCCCGCCAGGCTCCTCCGTCCACGGGATTTCCCAGGCAAGAATACTGCAGTGGGCTGCCATTTCCTTCTCCAGGGGATCTTCCTGGATCAGGGATCGAACCTGCATCCCCTGCATTGGCAGGCGGATTCTTTAACCACGGAGCTACCAGGGAAGCCCTGTCATGGGAGTAAATGAATTAAAATAGGTCACTTAGAACCAGACCTGGTACACATTAAGCACTCAGTGTCGGTTTAGACTTCCGGACCCTCAGCACCTCGTGGACTCAATTGTCAGGACCGGCCAATCTCAAAATCCTCTCCATCTTCATCCTCTTTCCTCTCGTAGGCCTCACCACCTCCCACCTGGACAAACATCTTCTTCCCTGGTCTTCTTGTCTGTACTCTTGTTCCCTCCAACCCATCCTCCATAGAACAATGGCACTGACATGTCTAAAACACAAAACCAGGGACTTCCTGGGGGTCCAGTGGCTAGGAGGGGGCCCAAGTTCAACCCCCAGTCAGGGAACTAGATCCCACATACCACGACGAAGCATTTACATGATCACACATGCTGCAACTAAGACCCGGTTGCACACAAATAAATATTTTTAAATAAATAAGTAAACCACAAAACCAAACATTCCACTCATTCTCAGAGCCCTTCAGCAGCACCCTGCTCTCCACAGGAAGAAATTTCCCGACTTCTTAGCGCATCAGACGGCGCCTTCCCCAGCCTGCCCTCCCCCTTCTCTCCATCTCCAATTCTGCCACCTCCTCTCCTGCCCCCTTTACTCTCCGCGCCCCCGCTGCCCTGCTACTCTGAGCTGCTGTTCACCCCCCATCTGGCAGAGTCCAGCCTCCATGCCTTAGTTTGTGTGATTTCTCTATGGAAAAGTTCTCCAGCTCCCAATTTAGTCATCATCACCTTCAGAGAGGCTTCCAGAGCTCCCTGGTGGCTCAGTGGTAACGAACCCTCCTGCCAACGCAGGAGACACAGGTTCAATTCCTGGTCCGGGAAGGTCCCCTGGAGAAGGAAATGGTGACTCCAGTATTCTTGCCTAGAAAATCCCGTGGATAGAGGCGCCTGGATAGAACCCACTTGCCAATGCAGGAGACACAGCTTCAATTCCTGGTCCAGGAAAATCCCCTGGAGAAGGAAACGGCGACTCCAGTATTCTTGCCTGGAAAATCCCATGGATAGAGGTGCCTGGTGGGCTACAGTCCCTAGCATCGCAAAGAGTTGGACACAACTGAGAGACTAACATTTTCACTTCCAGAATCCCAGCCCTGGGCAAACTCTTCCTTCTGGGTTCCCAAAGCTCCGTGTGTTTCTCCTGCTCCACATCCACCAAGTAAGACTGAAACTGGAGAGCGGGACTCATTCCAAGCACCTTTATAACTCTAAAATATTCAAACCCAAACAGATGACCGTGTGATGCAAGGGTTAAGGACATGGACTCTGGAATCCACGTGCTGGGCACGTATCCAGCATTTACTGGCTCTACGACCTTGATCGTGTCACTGACCTTGTGAAGCCCCATCTGTAAAACGGAGATGACTGCAGTATCTCCTTCACAGACGTATTGTGAAGAAACAACAAGGTTAATTTAACAGAGAGCCTTTAGCCTGGTGCCTGGCACAGCCTAAGCTCATATATAAACTTCAGGGGAGTGGGGAAAATCCTGACAAATGAAAAATAGCAATAGAATGCAAATTTAAAAAAAAAAAAAAGGATGGCCACTAGCTTTAGTTTTACAGGCAGAACTCACAAATGGCTATGCCAAGATAATCTTGGCTATGATGTTCATTTGGCTGCTTCTGAGACTTCCAAAAAGTCAGGGAGAGAAAAGGGCTGAATCAGCAGGTGGAGTGATTACGCTCCATTCCCGAGAGACTGGGTTACTGAGAGCAGTCCCTGTGAGGAGCCAGGGGACACAGCCTGGAGAGTTCCGGAGGACAACAGTGAGCCCAGAGCAAGCTGCTCACCCCCAGCAGGCGGTGGGCAACAGATCCCTGGACCCTCCTGATAGTCTCTACAAGAGCAGATTAACTCTCCAGAGCTAGAGTGGTACTCACTCAGTCATGTCCGACCCTATGCAATGCCATGGATTGCAGCCTGCCAGACTCCTCTGTCCCTGGGACTTCCCAGGTAAGAATACTGGAGTGGGTTCTTCTCCAGGGGATCTTCCCAACCCAGGGGTCGAACTCAGGTCTCCTGCGTTGCAGGCTGATTCTTAACTGTCGGAGCCACCAGGGAAGCCTTCCCCAGAGCTAAGCTTTGCCCAAACTCTATCAATGGGTAAAAGATCCATAATTTGCCCAGAGGACCTTCTGAACCAATCTCTGTTTCCATGACTTCCTTACACCTCCAGCCCCAGCAGAGTCGGCAGCAGGTGAAGATGATCAGAAATGATTCCCTGGCCTTCATGCCAGGACCTGGAGTGGAAATACTCTCAGTTCATTAAAATGCTACATAACGGAGTAAATCTTGCCAAACGCCACCACAAGCATGTATGAAATTTTTTTCTTTGCTAACTCGCCTACTCACAAATCTAACACCTGTCCAGCAGAGCATTTGCAGAGGTTCTGCTGTGTTTAGAAGACTCTTGAGAGTCTCTTAGACTGCAAGATCAAACCAGTCAATCCTAAAGGAAATCAACCCTGAAGAGTCAGATACGACTGAGCAACTGAACAACAACAATCCCGAGAAAATAAACAAGCAGGAAAGGTGGGCCCCTCACGGCCGCCAACAGCTTCTCTGAAGGAGCTGAGGGCCGGCCAGTCACAGCAGAACTGCTGACTGAGACTCTCCAAGCCCGTAAGGAAAACATAGATTTCCACAACATGGGCAGGGGAAGGGACCTCAGGGACCATGTCACCGTGGTCTCGGGGCCCACAGGCTCCTGAGCGCCTGACCCTCTGCCTGAGTCTATGAGGGCAGCCATAGCAGGCCCCGCAGTCTGGGTGGCTGCAAGACATTTACTCTCATAGCTCTGGAGGCTGGAAGCCCGAAATCAAGGTGTGGACAAGTAACCTTCCTGCTGAGAACCTGGACAGAGGTTCATTGCCTGGCTGCTCCCCTTGAAACTGGTTTGTGGGTGACCTCTGATGTTCTTCAGTCTCAGCCCCCATCACTCCTCACCTCTGCCTTCATCTTCACCTGGCGTCTCCCTGTGAGCACATCTACGCCCAACTTTCCTCTTTATAAGGACATCAGTTCTACTTGAATAGGGTCCACCCTGTTGCTGTTCAGTCGCTTAGCTGTATACGACTCTTTGCAACCTCATGGACTGCAGCAGGCCAGGCTTCCCTGTCTTTCACCACCTCCCAGAGCTTGCTCAAACTCATGTCCACTGAGTCGATGATGCCATCCAACCATCTCATCCTCTGTCACCCCTTCTCCTTCTACCTTCAATCTTTCCCAGCATCAGGGTCTTTCCCAATGAATCGGCTCTTCATATCAGGTGGCTAAAGTATTGGAGCTTCAGAGTCAGCAGCAATCCTTCCAATGAATATTCAGGGTTGATTTCCTTTAGGATTGACTGGTTTGATCTTCTTGCTCTCCAAGGGACTCTCACAAGTCTTTCCCAGCACCAGTTTAAAGGCATCAACTCTTTCAGTACTCAGCCTTATAGTTGGACTATAATAGTCCAACTCTCACATCCATACATGGATGGAAAAACCATAGCTAATGACTTCATTTTGGAGAAGGCAATGGCAACCCACTCCAGAATTCTTGCCTGGAAAATCCCATGGGTGGAGGAGCCTGGTGGGCTGCAGTCCATGGGGTCGCTAGGAGTCGGACATGGCTGAGCGACTTCACTTTCACTTTTCACTTTCATGCATTGGAGAAGGAAATGGCAACCCACTCCAGTGTTCTTGCCTGGAGAATCCCAGGGATGGGGGAGCCTGGTGGGCTGCTGTCTATGGGGTCACACAGAGTCGGACACGACTGAAGTGACTTAGCAGCAGTAGCAGCAGCAATGACTTCATTTAGTTTGATTACCTTGTAAAGACTTATCTCAAACACAGCCACCTTCTGAGGTGCAGAGGGTTAAGACTTTAACATATAAATGGGAGGTGGGATTACACTTCACCCCATAACATCCACTCTCCAGAGACCACTCTGTAACCAGGACATGAGCCTTGGGTCTTGTGACAGACGTTGGTGTCGGTGCCAGGGCTCCGTGGACATGGAGCAGGTGAACGCACTGCTCATGGGTGGTGGTGCACCGCCCTGGTGCACAAAACACCCAGGGCGTGCATGCCAGGCTCAGGGTGCCAGCTACAAAGGTGCCTTCTTAAAGGAACAAGCCTCTCACCTCTCAATCAGGAGGCACATACAACACTGGGATTCATGCCTCAGAGCCACTTGATTCTCACCCCAACCCCAGTCCCTACAGACAGACTGCCGGCTCCAACCGAGGTGAATGAAACCACTTGCCAGGCGGCTCTCACATCCTGACACTCCTTCTGGTGATGGAGATGGTCTGAGAAGAATTCACTACTCCTTTTCTTTGCATCTTTGGCACTTCCCTTCAACCTGTCCTTTCTTACCTAGCCTAATTCTGCCTGTTGGTGAGAAAGTTCTTAACTAGCAGATGGCCTCTGTGAGAGGAGGAATCTGGTCCGTTCTGTTCACTCCTGGGATCCAGTGGCCCCCGCAGCACACGGTTGGTTGCGGGTCTCTACACAGACCTTTGAAGGATACAGTGAATATTCCTCCCCGCACTGGATGGGCAGTTCCTCCAGGGTGGGGAGCGAGCCTCATTCATCTCTTCATTCCTGCCCAAAGGCAGCACCACACAGAAGTCCCTCTGTAACAATGAATGGAGCAAATGAATGCTTCCACTTAGATGTTCTGCTTCACCTCAAAGTCAACTCTGAAGTCAAATACAACCCCTAACATCATATTTCTTCCTCAAACAAGCTGTTCCTCAGCATTCAGTTCAAGCGCACCTCTTCCTGACAAACCGCCTCCTCCCCAGAATCGAGGACCACTCGTTCCTGTGAGCCCCTCCCTGGACTCTGCACATGCTTCTGTCCTGGAATCTCTAATCACAGTGGTCTCCTCGTACTTGGCTGTGAGTTACTTAAGGGCAAGAATTTTCCTCTTGTGTTTTTGATTAACACAGGGTTTCATAAGCATCCTTTCTTTAAAGTTATGAACTGCTTTGCTACTCACCAAAGCTCAAACATTACAGTTTCCCTCACCTGTTCTGCTGTATCCAATCAGTTACAGTCTGTTCCTTCTCAGTATCCCTGGGGTCCCTCCTTCCCATCCATTCAGTCCATTCATGCACCCAAGCATCCTCTTTCCATTTCCTCAACCACCATCCAAACCCTTCAATCAGTTTTCCATT
Source organism: Tragelaphus eurycerus (assembly GCA_935064755.1). Taxonomy (NCBI): domain Eukaryota; kingdom Metazoa; phylum Chordata; class Mammalia; order Artiodactyla; family Bovidae; genus Tragelaphus; species Tragelaphus eurycerus. The sequence goes on along the minus strand of CAKXYN010000033.1, from coordinate 21,262,126 downwards.
CAACCTTTCTGGCTCTTTCTTCCCTCCTTCACTCCTATACACAGCTACCAGATTAAGCACCCTACTACAGTGTTATGGTTTTTGTTTGTTTTGCTCTAAAACCTTTGACAAACCATACTGCCTACAGGATAAAATTTAAACTCCCTGCCATGCCCTTCAGAATCCCGACAACCAGAGCCCTTGACTTTGCCTTGTCACATTTATTTTCCACCCTCCATGCCACAAACCATTCTCAACTAAGTCTGCTCCTTCTCCTGAACAGCCACCCACACTGACTCCTGTCTCAGTACTTCTTTTCCTGCCATTTCCCTTGCTTGTTTCCAAGATCTTTCCTGTTACTCAAGTACTGCTCTTTATTCAAACCCAGTTCAAGTCCCACCCCTCCATGAACTCCCTGATCACCCCAGCCCTGGAAGAAAGGCTGCTCTTTGGAATTCCTACGGCGCTTACTGTCTGCACCATGAATGTGGAGCATATACCACCTGGTCCTGATATTTATTCTTTTCAGGAAAATGTTCATCATCCCATCCAGGTTGTAAGCATCCCATGAGCAGGAAATGTACCTGGATGCATGCCTTTCTGTAACTTCAATAGCTAACACGGTGCCCTAAGCATCACAAGACTGTGGGTGAAAGGAAGCAAGCGGTTGTTTGGAGGATTTAAAATATTAGCCTTTATTTGCTGCAGATCTATCATAGGAGGGTGTAGGCAACCAGCATTCATCATGACGGGCATGCATTTCACAGTGTGATGGATGACTCTAGCAGAATTCAATGTGAGCCACTCTATAAATATTTTACTAAATGAACAAATTACAGGTTGGCCGGTGTCCTCTGGTTAACAAAGCCTAGAGGCCGGCAGGAAGGCACCACAGCCTTTCCGCCCAAGAACTGCTGTCGCCATTCCCGTAAAAGTCATTAGAGCAGGTGACCGCTCTCATTTCCCCTGGTGATGTGAGGCCTGACTCTTGGGAGACTTTTCCCAAAGCCCTAATATACACGTTGTACGTTAAGTTTCTCAGTCGTGTCCTACTCTTTGAGACCCTATGGACTGTGGCCCACCAGGCATCTATGTCCATGGAATTCTCCAGGCAAGAATACTGAAGTGGGTAGCCATTCCCTTCTCCAGGGGATCTTCCCAACCCAGGGATCGAACCAGGGTCTCCTGCATTGCAGGCAGGTTCTTTACTGTCTGAGCCATCAGGGAAGCCCCCAAAGCCCTAGAAGCTAATCCAAATTTCTCCCTTCTTAGGTTAGTCCAATTTGTTCTGTCCTGGGTCCTCTCCTCCAACTGACACCCAGATTCTGTCCACAGAGAGGGGGAACACTTGAGAGCAACTGACAGAGTCAGCTGAGATGTTACCATGGAAACACAGTGGTGACTTCAGGAAATCCATCTGTTTTAAATTGCTCTATAGACCTGCTCTACCTTCTTTCACAGATCATGTAGCCCAGAGCCCCCAAAGCCTTCGCTCCCACAAGACCTTCCTTCAGGACCTTCCTTCCCCTACATCTCTTCCAAATTTCAAGCCTCACCTAGAAACCGTGCACCTTCGGGGCTAAATTGATCAACTTGCTCCAGTCTCCCAACATTAACAAAGCGAAGCCAAAACTAGCATCTCCACATGAATGCTGTCATGGCAACAAGAGGCAGCTGGTTGTGGGTGAGGAGAGTTGGTGGGCTTAGGGAAGGGTCAGCATTTTCAGTTGGTTCCTCTCTTCCACATCAGAAGAAACAACACTGCTTATTTGAAGGTTTTCTTTCATTATTCAAAAGGGAAAAATATATAGTAACACTTCAAGTAACAAAAAAGATATATCTGAGAGGAATAATTTGTCAGAAGGTTCAACATAAATAATAGCAGTCATACAAGATTCTGAGTGGACAGGGTTCCCTTCCTCCTCATTCTATCTTCCTCCACAACTCTCTTGAGAGGTGAGCCATAGTCTCCCACTCTTGGGCTGGTCCTTGCCTCATGGTCATCACGAGGAGGTCTCTGTCTGTTCCCAGACAATTACATCATACCCTGGAAGCCGGGAGACACTGTTCTTGGGAGCACAGTGGTGATGAATAATCTCCCTTCCTGTTACGGGCTGAACTGTATCCCTTCCACTCCAATATTCGTATGTTGAGCCCTAACCCCCATTATGTGAGAATATGACTGCTTTGGGAGAGAGGGCCTTTAAGGAGCAATTAAGTTAAAGTGAGGCCGTGACTGTGGGCCCTAATCCAATATGACTGGCGTCCTTGTGAGAGAGAGACATCGGGGTGCACGGGATGACCAAGTCAAGAGGCAGCAAGAGGGCAACCATCTGCAAGCCAAGGAGAGAGGCCTCAGGACAAACCAACCCTGCTGATACCTTGATCTTGGACTTCCAGCCTCCAGAACTGTGAGAAAACCAATGTCCATCGTTGAAGCCACCAAGTCCATGGTATTTTGTTACAACAGCTCTAGCAAACTCATACACCATCCTTCTTTCTTTGGCTGTCCCCACCAGCAACAATGTAACATCAAGGATGACAAAACAAAATTTTTGTCTTCACAAGAGTTGTGATGTTCTCTTGATGTTGACTTTGACATAAAAAGCTCAGCCTTTAATGTTTGCCTGATATATTTTTTTTTCCATCCTCTTACTTTTAATTTATTTAATGTCTGTAGATTTAAAGAGAGTTTCTGGACTTTGCCGGTGGTCCTGTGGATGAAAATCTGCCTGCCGGTGCAGGGGACATGGGTTTGATCCCTGGTCCGGGAAGATTCCACATGCTGCAGAGCAGCTAAACTGATGAGCGGGAACTCCTGAAGCCGGTGCATGCTAGAGTCCGTGCTCCACAGCAAGAGAAGCCCTGTCTCACTGCAGCTAGAGAAAGCCCGCGCACAGCAACGCAGACCCAGCACAACCAGAGATACATTAATTAATTACTTATTTTAAAAGATGCTGTACCTTCAAAAAAAACTAGTTTGTTTTGCCAGCATATAGATGGGTTTCACTCCTTATCCAATCTAATAATTTTTCCTTTTAATTTGGGTATTTTTAACTATGCTGCCCAATAGGCCACTAGCCACACGTGGTTATTTTAACAAATTAACTAGAATTTAACAAAAGTTAAAATTCCCTCCACAGGCACTCTATAACCACATGTGACTGAGTAGTAAAGAAGACAGATAAAGAACATTTTCTTCATCACAGACAGTTCTACTGGGTAACCTGCTTTCGATCATTTATATTTGGTGCTATTATGGCTGATTAACTCTACCATTTTGTTATACATTTTTTGTTTGTCCAACTGTTATTTGTTCATTTTTTCATCTTTTTCTGTCTTCTTTGAATTACTTGAGCATTTTTCATGATTTCATTTAATCTCCTTTGTTGGTTCACTAGTGATAATTGTTTTGTTTTCTTCAGTGGTTGTTTTAGCGTTAATAGTATGTACACATCTTTAAGTTATCATCATCTACCTTCAAGTAATAATTACAACACTTCACACATCATATAAGAGTCTTATAATAATCTACTTCTTGGCCTTTGAGCAAGTTAATATTTTACTTCTACATATTAATATGCTTTAAACTCCAAAATACATAGTTACCACTTTTGTTTAAAAAGTCATTATCTTTTAAAGATAAGAAAAAATCTTTTATATTTATCATTATATTCACATTTTTGATGCTAAACAGAATCAGAAACAAATATCATTCCTTTATGTTGATCAATTTTTCAAACTGGTAGATTTTCCATCTATTAATAACTAAAGGACTTCTTTTAACATTTCTTAGTGCAGGTTTCCTGGAAATGGACTCTCTGTTTTTACATGTCTGTAAAAGTCATTTTAACCTCTTATTTCAAAGATATCTTTGCTGGATACAAAGTGTTCAATTGACAGCTTTATTTTGTTTCTTGCAGTACTATAAAGATATTGCTCCACTATCTTCTGTCTTGCCTTGTTCCGAGCAAGAAGTTTGCTCTCTTTCTTGTTTTTGTTGATCTGTCTGTAATGTGTATTTTTTTTCCCCTCTGTATGCTTTTAAGTTTTTCTCATTATCACTGGTTTTAAGCAATTCCAATTTTTTTTTCATATTGCTTGTGCTTGGGTTTGTTGAACTTCTTGAACCAGTGGATTCTTCATTCTGATCAAATTTTAAAAATTGTGGCCAGTATTTCTTCAAATATTTTCTTCCCCATTCCCACTTTGAGGACTTTAATTACACTCTATATTAGGTCAGTTGAAACTGTTTCACAGCTCACTTATGCTGTTAGTTACACTTCTTTCAGCTTTTTTTTTTCCTCTGTGTGTTTTACTTTTAATCATTTCTATTGTGGTGTCTTCAAATTCACTAATCTTTTCTTCTGCAGTGTCTAGTCTGCCATAAGTCCAACCTAGCGTATTTTTTTAACCTCAGATTCTGTATTTTCCACCTCTAAAAACTTGATTTTGGTCTTTTAAAATGTCATCCGCCTCTTTACTTTTCATGTTCACTCTTTACTTTCTTGAACATATGGGATATAGTCTTAGTGTTCTTGTCTAATAATTCCATTATATAAGTGTCATTTGGGGATCTGTTTCTTTTGATTGACTTTTCTCCTCTTTATAGGCTGTCTTTTTCCTTATTTGTCTTGTAATTTTTGATTGTATATCAGACATTGTGACTATTTTCTTGTCTGGTGCTAGATATTTTTGTTTCTTTATAGAATATTATTATTATTTTATAAATTATATCCCATTATATAAAATTACATCCTATAAGTATACTCTTGAGCTGTGTTCTAGGATGCAGTTATGTTATCTATAAATAGTTTCATCATTTTGAGGCTTCTTCTTGTGTGTGGGCTATATTATTTTTAATTGTAGTGAAATACACATAAAATTTACCATCTTAACAACAGTTCAGTAGTGTTAAGTACATTCACACTGTTGTGGTACCAATCTCCAGAATTCTTTTCAACTTCTGAAACTGAATCTCTATACCTCAAGTTTTCTTTTTCAAGCTTTGTCAGGTGGGACTAGAGCAATCTTTAGGGCTAATTATACCCCTCTGCCAAGGCAATATCTCTCTAAGTACTGTACCCAACACTGAAGTGTGTGGCTTCCCACTGTGGCTGGTGGGACGACAAACTATTTCCAGCCCCGTGTGAGCTCTAGGGATTGTTCTTCCACTCCTGTGGTGTGGCTTTCTTCCTGCCCTCAAGTAGTCTCCTTACATGCACTTAGCTAGAACACTTGGGGAGGACTCCCTGCACATCTCCAGAGCTCTGACATGCACTTAGCTAGAACACTTGGGGAGGACTCCCTGCACATCTCCAGAGCTCTGGTTCCCTTTGTGCAACTGTCTGCTGCTTGGTCCTCTTCTCTGTGAACTCTAGCCACACTGGCCTCCCTGAATTCCTAGCTCCATATCCTCAACTCAAAGTCAGACATCACCTGGGTTAGAATCAAGGTTAGTTGAGCTCCATATCCTCAACTCAAAGTTAGACGTCACCTGGGTTCCCACTCCTTGCTCTGCTGCCTGAAAATTCTCTCTCCTTGTTCTTCTAAAAGTAGTCTTTTGTACGTTACTGTTGCCTCTTCATTCTTTGATTGGTACTAAAAACTAAAGGTACATGAAACGGAGTATCACTCTGAAAACCCACATCACAAGGTAATGATGGAATTTACCAGAAAGGATGTTAGCAGCAGTGATCAATCTGTCAAGTCCATATGCTGCATGGCTACAGAGAAACCCTGGTTTCATCATGTTACTCACCCCATGCTACATAAACATTCTCCATATGTTCACTTCTTGAAGGGAAAAGTAATCCCAGGTATATTATATGATTCATTCCTACAAGGAAAAGAAAACCCTGGACTTTCTCATTTGTTTGGCTGAGATTAACCAAAAATTGCTCCTATATAAAAATAGTAAGTGGGATGGTAGGGGAAGCTTAAGATGAAGGGGATACATACACATATGGCTGATTTACATTGTTGCGCAGCAGAAACTAACACAACATTGTGAAGCAATTACACTCCAATAAAAAATAAAAACAGTAAATACTCATTACATATCACATACTCTTCAAAGTACTTCATATGAATTGTAGTATAATGCAGCAATAAACTAAATAGTATAATTATTCTCATTTATAGATGAGGAAACGGAGACTTAAGCTTAGCTTAGGGACATGCACTAGTTGGGTGAACTGGGACGAAGTCTGTTTGACACTAAACCCGTCATAAATAGGAGAGGTCTGGCAAGTCAGAAACACTACTGCCTGACTGAGGAAAAATAACATTGGCCTAAAACAACTATTAGAATAACAATTCAAATAAGGAATAATAGTCTTTATTAGATGAAAAGTCTGACCAATAATAAGGAAAAGTAAGGCAAGGAAAAACAAGCTAGTTGGTGAAAGGCGAAAGTAAGACTTCCAAAGGATGGTGGGTTTGGCATTATAAATGAGAGTTAGTAGTGATGTGACCGATCTGCTGAAATGTATTATTATGAAAACACTGAGATCATCTGGGGGAGCAAGATTCATGTCCTGTCTTGAGAATCATGTCCTGGGAATCTTGGTCAGTGTCACAGTGAGGGTCCAGGTGAGAGAGGAATGGATGGTAGGGAGAGAGCTTTGGAGAAATGAAGTCATCCTTTGCTAAAAGGTATTCTTTTTTAAAATATTTTGCTCTTTGCTCCCCCAAGGCAAATATTTTCCTTTGAAAAGAAGAAGCAGAGCAAGATGGCTGAGAGGCGGCTCTGTAGTGTGGGGTGGACTAGGACATACACTTAACAGGCAACCGGGCCCTGATATCCACTTGCTGGGTAGCACTGAGCCCAGATGGTAACGATGACCCTGTATGCGAGACAGCAGAAGAGACACAGATGTAAAGAACAGACTTTTGGACTCTGTGGGAGAAGGCGAGGGTGGGATGATTTGAGAGCATAGCATTGAAACATGTATATTACCGTACGTGAAACAGATCGCCAGTCCAGGTTCAATGCATGAGACAGGGCACTCGGGGCCGGTGCACTGGAACGACCCTGAGGGATGGGATGGGGGATCAGGATGGGGAACACAGGTACACCCATGGCTGAGTCATGTGAATGTATGGCAAAAATCACTACAATATTGTAAAGTAATTAGCCTCCAATTAAAAATAAATACATTAATTTACAAAAAAATCTTATGCAGAAGCTGTATATGTAAAACAAGAGGAAGCAAGGCTCTCAGACAGAGGCTGGAGGCTGAGGTGTGGCTCTCCTCACTCATCACACCCCCTCTAGAGCCCACTGGGTTCCCAGGAGCCTCACAGGCTCCCCTCACAGACACTAGACTGGTCTTCTCTGAAGGACTCCCAAATCTAGAGTTCAGATCTCCAGGCTCCAGTCCCAAGCACTGCCCTAAGACTGTTAGGGCTGTGTCTTTCTGGTCCCCAGTTTGCTTGATTGTAAAGAAGGCTGGAAGAGGGCTTCCCAGATGGTGCTAGTGGTAAAGAACCCACCTGACAATGCAAGAGACTTGAGTTCGATCCCTGGGTTGGGAAGACCCCCTGGAGGAGTGCATGGTAGTCTACTCCAGTATTCTTGCCTGGAGAATCCCGTGAACAGAAGAGTCTGACGGGCCACAGTCCCTGGGGTCACAAAGAGCCGGACACGACTGAAGTGACTTTGCATGCACCCGCATAGGGCTGAAAAAATCTCTAAGATCCCTTCCAGCTCTAGCACTGTCTCTTAATAGGATTCTGATGGTTAATAAATTAATAAAATACCATTGCACTGAAGCAGGCTATTAAGGGAAAAGGATATTAGCCAAGTAGGCAGTGTTTTCCAAGGCCCATAAATGTTTCACCACTTTACAGAGGATTAGATTTCTTTTCTTTTCTAAAAACTGAAATAAAATCAATAGAATTTGGAGGCTCTGTTGAGCCATAACCTTTCAGTATTTCATTGGATAAAAATTGACAATTGTGCCAAGTCAACCCATTGGGTAAATGATATCCTGTGGAAGGAGGGCTTCCCTGGTGGCTCAGATGGTAAAGAATCCACCTGCAATGTAGGAGACACAGGTTTTATTCCTGGGTAGGGAAGATCCCCTGCAGAAGGAAATGGCAACCCACTCCAGTATTCTTGCCTGGAGAATCCCACAGACAGAAGAGGCTGGCGGGCTACAGTCCATGGGATCGAGAGAGTCAGCCATGCCTTAGTAACTAAACCACCATCATGGTTGTATAAGAGAACATCCCCAAAACAAAACAAAACAAATGCTCAGAAAAACAACCCACTGAAATTTATTTTCCTCCCATACCCTTCCTGTAAACCTCCTGTCATACCCAAATATAAAAGAGAGTATTTGTGACATTTTTCTCCACATCATTTTCTCTTCCTGATCCCCTTTCTCTCCTCTATGTGTGTCTTCAGCATCTGAAAGCACCAAAGGATGAAGAGGTGAGGCCGAGAGTCTACGTAACCAATGTTCATAGCTCTTCAGCTGCTCCTACTATACTTCCAGAACAAAGCAAGGAAACCACTGAGTTTCTAGAGTGATCCAAAGCGATCCCATCCAAAGTGATCACAGGGCAGAGAGAACAGCCTCTCCTGGGACTGTGCCTAGGATGCTTGTGGAAGGGCAAGGAGGCCAGTGGAATGGACTAGAAATGAGCTCAAGGTGGTAACAGGAGGTGGGGGGGGGGGGGGCGCAGGCACCATGCAGAAACAGCACATACACTGAGTGAGATGGGAGCCGTAGGAGGGGTTTGAGCAGAGAAGAGGCGTGATCAGAGCACCATGAGATTCCCTGGTAGCTCAGCTGGTAAAGAATCTGCGTCTGATGCAGGAGACCCTGGGTTGGGAAGGTCCCCTGGAGGAGGGCATGGCACCCAACTCCAGTTTTCTTGCCTGGAGAATCCCATGGACAGAGAATCCTGGTGGGCTAGTCTATGGGGTCGCAAAAAGCCGGGGATGACCGAGTGACTAAGCACACCGTAGCACAGGGCTCCGTGTTAGTAGGACCACTCCGGATGCTGTGTTGAGGACGGACTAAAGAGGAAGAGCAGCAGTCGGGAGACACTGCAGGGGGAGAATCACGCAGGGGAGCTTGGACTGGGGTGGTGGTAGCACTAAAGGGGTTTTCTCTATCACCCCATTCACTTTTATATATGATGAAAATATTTATAGTGATGAAAAGACGACTAAAGAAGACCTTGATTTTTTTTTTTAGTTTCTTTTTTTTAACTATGCCTCAATTTACCTTTTAACACGTATTTCATTTGTTGTTCAGTCGCTCAGTTGTGTCTGACTCTTTGCGACCCCCATGTGGTCACAGGTTTCTCTTCCTTCACTATCTCCCGGAGTTTATTCAAACTCATGTCCATTGAGTCGGTGATGCCATCCAACCATCTCATTCTCTGTCATCCCCTTCCCCTCCTGCCTTCAATCCTTCCCAGCATCAGGGTCTTTTCCAGTGAGGTGGCTCTTCACATCAGGTGGCCAAACTATTAGAGCTTCAGCATCAGTCCTTCCAATGAATATTCAGGGTTGATTTCCCTTAGGATTGACTGGTTTGATCTCCTTGCTGTCCAAGGGATGCTCAAGAGTCTTCTCCAACACTACAGCTCAAAAGCATCAATTCTTCAGCTCCCAGTCTTCTTTAGGGTCCAACTCTCACATCCATACATGACTACTGGAAAACCCATAGCTTTGACCACACAGACCTGTGTTGGAAAAGTGATGTCTCCACTTTTTAATATGCTGCTTAGGTTTGTCATGGCTTTTCTTCCAAGGAACAAGCGTCTTTTAAGCAGTCACAATCCTCAGTGATTTTGGAGCCCAAGAAAATAAAGTCTGTCACTGTGTCCACTTTATTTATTTATTTATCTGGCTGTAACAGGCTGAATGCAGGATATCAGTTTCCCAACTAAGGGATCGAACCCGTGTCCCCTGCAGTGGGAACTCAGAGTCTTAACCACTAGACTACCAGGAAAGTCCCCAACCTTGATTTTTGAAGGCATTCCTAGTCCAATTGCACTCCTCCATAGAGGACCACACTGAAATGGCCTTGAGGAGACCAGAACCATTTTTAACTTTCAAAGCCTTCCAGAGAAAAGTTTATATTCCTCTGCTTATGACGAACTCCATTTGGTCCTTCTGTTCTTGACTTAGACATCACTTCTTTTAATTTTTTAAAAAATATTTTATTTATTTTTACTTTTGGCTGTGCTGGGTCTTCAGTGCTGGGCAGGCTTTTCTCTAGCTGTGGCAAGGTGGGACTTCTCTCTAGCTCCAGTGCACAGGCTTCTCACAGTGGTGGCTTCTCTTGTTATGGAGCACAGGCTCTAGGGCATGTGGGTCCCAGTAGCTGTGGCCCATGGGCTCAGTACTTGCAGCTCCCAGGCTCAGTAGCTGTGGACATGGGCTCAGTACTTGCAGCTCCCAGGCTCAGTAGCTGTGGACATGGGCTCAGTACTTGCAGCTCCCAGGCTCAGTAGCTGTGGACATGGGCTCAGTACTTGCAGCTCCCAGGCTCAGTAGCTGTGGACATGGGCTCAGTACTTGCAGCTCCCAGGCTCAGCACTTGTGGCACACAGGCTTAGTCGCTCCGCAGGATGTGGAAATCGCCCGAGATCAGGGATTGAACCCTGTCTCCTGCATTGGCGGGTGGATATTTTACCACTGAGCCACCAGGGAAGCCCTCCTTTTAACTGTTTAAATTGATTTTTTATTGATGTAACTTCTTTCACTTTCACTTTATTCTAGATTATAACATTGTATGTTTCACCTGTGACAACTACACTACAGACTGCTTCCCACCATACAGTTAACCCCCTTCACACATTTCCCTGTGCCCCTCCCCAGGCCCCTTCCCCCTGGTAACCACTACTCTGGCCTCTGTATCTACCAAGACACCACGTCTTTCGAGACGTTTCACTGACACCAGGCCCCCTCCAGCCACCTCCACGTCCCCATTAGGTAGTGTTCCCACCTAACGTATGTCCCTCTTCATAGCACACATGCTGCCTGACATATTGTTGAAGGGTCTGTGCTCCATGAGGACAGGGACTGTGTGTTATTCCCTGGGTTTCATGGGACCTGGCACATAAAGAAGCTCAGGAAATGTTTATCTTATGAATGGATGACTATAGGGCTTCCCTGGTGGCTCCAACAGTAAAGAATCCACTGCACTATAGGAGACTCTGGTTTGATTCCTGGGTTGGAAGATCCCCTAGAGAAGGGATAGGCAACCCACTCCAGTATTCTTGCCTGGAGAATCCCATGGACAGAGAAGCCTAGTGGGCTACAGTCCATGGGGTCGCCAAGAGTTGGATACAATTGAGCAACTGACACTTTAACTTTTCACTTTCACTTTGGACAACTAAAACACATTTCAAAGATGGATAAATGAAGTAGCCAGTTTCCATTAGAGCCGTGGGTTTGCCTGAAAAGGAGACTTTATGGATAGGATAACATTTCAGGTTATCTCACAACCTCATAACATACAGCATGGGGAGCGCTGATGTTTTCCATTCCCAATGGGTGGGCCCTGGCTGGCGCCCCAGGACACAGGACTTCTTGCTCCCCATGCCAGCTTCAGGGAAACAATAGAGGCTTTCTGATCACTCCCTGCTCCTGCACTCTGCAGTGGTGTGTGTTCTCCCTGCCTGGGTCCTCAGTGCCCGGAACTGGCCTTCAGGTCCCTAAAGAATACATACAATTCTCTTTTCATTGCAACAAGGATGGCATTGTCCAGACAGCACCACCCCCTTCCCCATTCCTTCCCTCTCTGTGCCCCCTTCTCCTACACCTCCTCCCGGGGCATCCTGCCCCTCTTTCTCTCCTGGATGCAAGGACAGGCTCCAAGTGGCTCACATTAGTCATTTCCCTTCTCCAAAACAGTGCGGGCACTCTGCAAGTGGCAGACAGGATGGGACTGGGTTGGTCTGAGTTGCATGCCAATTAAACTGAGTACCTTGACCTTGTTTTCCTTGGAGGCTTGCAAGCTCCAGCACCACAAATATTACCAAAACTAAAAATATCTATGTGTGTGTGATGGAATATTATCCAGCCATGAGACAGAAGGAAATTCGGCTGTTTGGGACAATCTGAATGAACACTGAGGGCATCACACTAAGTGAAGTAAGAGAAAGATGAATACCGCATGATCTTATATATGTGTGGAGGTTAAAAAAGTCAAACTCAGAGGTCCAGAGGGTAAAGGGCTGGTTACCAGGGGTAGATGGGAAGATGTTGGTCAAAGGTACAAACTTCCAGTTACAAGATTAACAAGCTCTGGGGATCTACCTACATTTGAAAGTTGTCAAGTTGTTGTTTTATGTTCTCACCATAAAAGAGAAATGGTAACTATGAGACAGGATGGAAGTGTTAGCTAATGCTCTGGTGGCGATCATTTTGCAAGATATCAATAGATGAAATCAACACATTATACATCTTAAACTTATACAATGTTATGCATCAATTATATCTTAATAAAGCTTGGTGGGGAGAAGTGGAATTCATGTGTTCAAAGCAGAGTTTCTCAATGTTGGTGCTAATTGACATTTTGAACTTGATAATTCTTTGATGCGAGAGCTGTCCTGTAATTGCTGGATGTTTAGTAGCACCATGGTTCCTTACCACTAGATACTGGCAGCAACTTCACCTCTAGCTGTGACAGACATAAATGTCTCTGAAAGTGCAAGTGTTAGTCACTCAGTCACGTCCTGCTCTTTTGAGACCCCACGGACTGCAGCCCATCAAGCTCCTCTGTCCATGGAATTCTCCAGGAAAGAATACTGGAGTGGGCTGCCATGCTCCCCTCCAGGGGATCTTGCCGACCTGGGGATCCATCTCAGGTCTCCTGCACTGTCTCTGTACATTGCCAAATGCCCCTTGCCAGGGAAGTGTCATCTCTGCTGGAGAACCACTCGTCTAAAGCTTTAAAAATGCACACAGAAATGTATCCTATGGAGAGGGGGAGGGATAAATTAGGAGTACGGGATGAAAAGATACAAACCACTATATATAAAGTAAACAACAAAGATTTGTTGTATAGCACAGGGAACTACATTCAATACCTTGTAATAACCTATAATGGAAAAGAATCTGAAAACATACATACATATATATATGTGAATCACTCTGCTGTACATCTGAAACTAACACAATATTACAAATCAATTGTACTTCAATTTTGAAAAAATAAGTTTAGAATGAAATATATATTATGGAAAGCTTATCGAAATGTCTTCTGAGGAAACAATTAAGGACACATATGAAGATGAAGCTACCAGGACAGAGTGCTGTTGATAAGAGTAACAACAGCAAGAAAAGGACCACCTAAATTTCCAACAACAGGGGAATAAGTCCACCCAAACTTTGCAAAACTCCACTGCCATTTTAAAAATTCCATGATCCACATCTATGGGCATGAAATAAGTCTCTGATGTGGCAACAAGTGACAAAAGCTGATAACAAAACAGCACTGTAGTGTAAATGCAGAGAGTGAAATTTCGTTATGCACGGAGAAAAATGTCTAGAAGGATATAGCCCCAAATGTTAGCAATGTGGGCTTCCCTGGTGGCTCAAATGGTAAAGAATCTGCCTGCAATGCAGGAGACACGAGTTCAATCCCTGGGTCTGGAAGATCCCCTAGAGAAGGAAATGGCATCTCTCAGTGGGGAGTTTATTTTTTTTTACTTTGGCATGCCTGCATTTTCCTAGGCTGTCTACAAGGAATAAGTATTTATAAGATATAAAATAAGGGAACCCTACTCAGTGTTCTGTGGTGACCTAAATGGGAAGGAAATCCAAAAGAGAGGGGATATATGTACACGTATGGCCAACTCACTTTGCTGTACAGCAGAAACTAACAACACTGAATGAAGCACAAGCTGGAATCAAGATTGCTGGGAGAGATATCAATAACCTTAGATATATAGATAATACCACCCTTGTGGCAGAAAGCAAAGAGGAACTAAAGAGCCTCTTGATGAAGGTGAAAGAGGAGAGTGAAAAAGCTGGCTTAAAATTCAACATTCAAAAAACAAAGATCATGGCATCCAGTCCCATCACTTCATGGCAAATAGATGGGGAAACAATGGAAACAGTGAGATACTTTTATTTTCTTGGGCTCCAGAATCACTGAGGATGGTGACTGCAGCCATGAAATAAAAAGACCCCTGCTCCTTGGAATAAAATCTATGACTAACCTAGACAGAGTATTAAAAAGCAGAGACATCACTTTGCCAACAAAAGTCCATCTAGTCAAAGCCATGGTTTTTCCAGTTGTCATGTATGGAAGTGAGAGTTGGACCTTAAAGAAGGCTGAGCACTGAAGAACTGATGCTTTCTAACTGAGGCATTGGAGAAGACTCTTGAGAGTCCCTTGGACAGCAAGATCAAACCAGTCAATCCTAAAGGAAATCAACCCCGAATATTCATAAAAAGGACTGATGCTAAAGCCAAAGCTCCAATACTTTGGCCACCTGATGCAAAGAGTCGACTAATTAGAAAAGATCTTGATAGTGGGAAAGATTGAAGGCAGGAGAAGGGGACAGCAGAGAACAAAAAGGCTGGATGGCATCACTGACTCAACGGACATGAATTTGAGCAAGCTCAAGGAGATGATGAAGGACAGGGAAGCCTGGCATGCTGCAGTCCATGGCGTCGCAAAGAGCTGCACGTGACTTAGCGACTGAACAAAGAATCTAGCATAACATTGCAAAGCAACTATGCTCCAGGAAAAATTAATTTTAAACATAAATAAATAATAAAGTAAATATGTGTTAAAACAACAACAAAGATGTAAAATAAGATTCTTCAGAGAGAAAAAAGAACAGCCTCGGGTCTCCAGCCCCACCCCACTCCCACTCTTTGCTCCTCCTATTTGGTGAAAGGACTGTGTTGCTTGAAGAAAGCTGTTAACCAGATCCGAAGTCTTTCCCTTCTGCATCTCTCCAACCCTGCTCACTGTTCCACCCACCCTGTCCTCCCAGGATGCCCCTTAAAAGCGAGGGTATCAGCTGAGAGAAGAGATGCACTGGCCACTCAACCACCAGGAAAGCTTCAGAGATGTACTAACTGCCCCAGCCAGGCCTGGCTGCCCCAGGCTCTCCACGGTCCACTCCCTGCAGCAGGGATATCTCCTTGGGCACATTCCAGATCCTCTAGGCACCCCCTCTCTCGTACAGCCTGCCTCTGCATGGCTGATTAGCCCCCCGGGCTCGGCCAGAGCCGGGTGGGTGGGGAAGATGACATATTAGCCATCGCTTCTGCCTCTCACCAACAGTGCCCATGAACCAGTTGCTGGGAAAGATGCAGCAAGTGCTGGTGGGGATGAGTGTGTGGAGATGAGTCTCTGGTCACCCCCCCATTCACTGGACCACAAGGGTCTCCTTCTTCCCTTGCGGTTCCCCTCCCCTGTCCATCCCGAGTCTTCCTCAGATATCTGCTTCAGGCTGGAAGGCTTCTGGGCAGACTGGGGCTGGGAAAGCTCAGATCAGCAGCTCCTAGTCCTGCAGAGGAAAGCACCTACACAGGTGTAGGGGTGTGGGTGTAGGTGTGCTGAGGGCAAGTAAAGGGGAGCAG
This sequence comes from Tragelaphus eurycerus, assembly GCA_935064755.1. NCBI lineage: Eukaryota > Metazoa > Chordata > Mammalia > Artiodactyla > Bovidae > Tragelaphus > Tragelaphus eurycerus. Next base: position 21,246,573 of record CAKXYN010000033.1, on the reverse strand, counting down.
GGGAACAAGCACATCAGGTCAGCCACACTGAATGAGGCTGGTCCTTAGGGACTGCGCCCACACTCATCTGCAGACTCTGTGGCAGTTTGTTCTGGCCAGAGACCTGTTGACTGGGTGGGGGAGCTGGTGGCCTTACATGCCAGCCACAGTCCTGGCCCCTCTCAGAGCCCCTTAACCAACCAGCCTCACGAAGTCACTTTGGAGTCAGTAACCTTATAGCTGAAGAACTGGGATGGGGAGAATCTCCGGTGCTTGTTCAAGGTCACGCTATCGGAACAGGAAGCTCCAAGCATCCCAAGTTTCTCCTCCTCACAGCCCTCTCCCTTCCTGCTCCTGGAATGTGGATTCCTGCCAAACAGAGCAAAATGCCTGTCAAGCGGCATCATTATTCTATTTATCCAGTGCAACCAAGACAAGTTCTATGATAAGAAAGTAAGCCTTCAGGGCCAAGGCCCACGGTCTTGGCAGTTCTCTGGGAAACAGTCCTGGAACATCCCTTGTGATATCAGAGGGAGCCAAGGACACGCACCATGAACGTTATCCTGGGCAGTGGCCTCTTCACGCTTCATGGTGCATGACCAGGGTGAGAAGGCAAGGCTGCAGAAGAGCCCCAAGTCTGGCTAAATACTCTGTCATCACCAAAAAGGGATATTTTTAAAAATTTGTTTTTTAACTTTGCCATACCATGCCATATGTGGAATCTTGGTTCCCCAATCAGGAATCAAATCCGTGGCTTCCGCACTGGAAGTGCAGAGTCTTAACCACCGGGAAAGTTCTGGGAACATACCCTTGTTGTGACGGTGTGCAGACCTGGCTCTGCAGGAAGCCCTGAGGCTAGGGACAGGGAAGGAAGGGAGGAGGTGACCAAGAAACTTTCCCAGTATCAGGACCAGCTACATAATTTAGAGGACTGAGTGTACAATGAAAATACAGGGCTCTTGTTCAATAATTATTATGAGTTTCACGATGATGATGCCAGACTGTTTTCAATAAGCAGAGATAAGCAGAGACTTTAATCCTGAATATTCATTGGAAGGACTGATGCTGAAGCTGAAGCTCCAATACTTGTGTCACCTGATGTGAAGGTGGAACTCAATGGAAAAGATCCTGAGGCTGGGAAAGACTGAAGGCAGGAGGAGAAGGGGATGACAGAGGATGGTTGGATGGCACCATTGACTCGATGAACATGAGTCTGCGCAAACTCCGGGAGATGGTGAAGGACAGGGAAGCCTGGCGTGCTGCACTCCATGGGGTCGCAGGGTCAGACAGGACTGAGCGGCGGAACAACAGCAAAGCAGCGGCGGGGAAAGGCCCCTGGAAGGACCATCGCTGCTTCCCTCATAGTGAGAAGATCTGGCAGAATCATGAATGAAATAAAATGATGAACACCACCCTATGTTTTTTGTTCTCGGCATGTGCCACAATGCAAGCAGACTCCTCATTTGGTGGTGGGGGTGGGAGAGGTGGGGTGCTCCACAAAGTGAAAGTGTTACTTGCTCAGTCATGTCTGACTCTCTTTGACCCCCATATACTGTAGCCCGCCAGGCTCCTCTGTCCATAGAATTCTCCAGACAAGAATACTAGAGTGGATTGCCATTCTCTTCTCCAGGCGATCCTCCCACCTCAGGTACTGAACCTAGGTCTCTCGCATTGCAGGCAGATTCTTCACCCTCTGAGCCACTAGGGAAGTCCATTTGGCAGGGGGTCGGTGTGTTCTATAAAGACCTGCCTGATAAAGACCTATGGAATCCAGAAGCGATCAGGTTTTCCCTTCAGCACGTGCTAGTGCTAATTCACTTCAGTCACGTCTGACTCTGTGCAACCCTATGGGCTCCTCTGTCCATTGGATTCTCCAGGCAAGAATACTGGAGTGGGTTGCTGTGCCTTCCTCCAGGGGATCTTCCCTATTTAGGGATTGAACCCACCTCTCTTACATCTCCTGCATTGGCAGGAGGCTTCTTTACCACTAGCGCCACCTGGGAAGCTCCCGCCCTTCAGCCTATCAAAGCTTAATTACCCTGCCTACTAAATAAAGCATGAAAGTGGTCATATTGACTGTAGATACAGGAGGCGATAATGGATGCGAGTATATAAATGAACACTCATTTACAGTTTATCCTTTTAGGAAACACTGACATGTTTAATGAGGCTCTTTCCAGTCCAGCAGCACTTAACCTTTTTAAAGTCACAGGCTCTGCTGAGAATCCAATAGAAAAAAAATGCCAACTCACACAAAACCTATTTCAGGGGCTCATGAAACCCCTGAAGCATGCAGTCTCAGTCCAGAATCCTTGCTTCAGTGGGTAGGAGAGCTGGGGAAGGTGATTTGAGGGCTGTTTCAGGCCTGTCCTGCGTCCCTAAATCCACTTCTCACCATTGGCTACGCCCTGTCTGAACACAAAGCTGATCCTGGGGTTGACCTACAAAACTCCATAATTATTTGCAAGTACATCTTTCCTGCAGGTCGAAGAAACCTTAAGGGTAACAGACCGGAAGACAGTGATGGGAATAAAATGTGAGACGAACGGTGGAAAGGAGCAGTGAGAAAGAACCCAGGGTGGAGAAGTCGGCAGCTTTTGGACAGGGCAACAGCAGGTCTTGTGGGCAGAGAAGCACAGAAAACCCACTCCTCGTCGAACAGGACTACCACCAGAGTGAGGTGGCCGAGCTCAGACCAACAGGGGAAAATTGACACTCACATCCCCATCACAGCTGCCTGGGCACATCTGTGGGCAATGCCACCTCAATCTGTCACCACTCCAGAGTCACCCAGGAGTCTGGTGCCCAAACCACTGCAGTGTAAGTCAGAGCCTCTCAAGGTAGTGCCACCTGGGGTTGCCCAGCAGGGTCCGGGAATCAGAAGGACATTCCTGCCAGCCCTGTCCGCCCCTTACAGCTCTGGATCTCAGGCAAATGAGTCCGTCCTGCATTCTGCCTTCTCAGATGCAAAATGCAAATGATGCCAGGACAAGTCCCCAGGCCCTCATCAAAATCCAATGGTTTGATGTGCTTCAAAATTCAGAATTGTTCAGATCTGAGAAAGGTAATACAGTGCCTATCCATTGCAGTAATACCCACAGTGGGTCCATCATCAGACACATCAATGGCCAGTGTGCGCGCTCAGTCATGTCTGACTCTTTGTGGCCCCATGGACTGTGTAGCCCACCATGGAATTTTCCAGGCAAGAATACTGGAGTGGGTTGCCATTTCCACCTCTAGGGGATCTTCCCGACCCAGGGATCTGGGACCCACATCTGCCTTGACAGGCAGATTCTTTATCACTGCACCACCTGGGAAGCCCTAAGCACATCAGTATGACTATTCAGACTGTAAAGGATAAATAGTTTAGGTCAGACTTTGCCACCAAATGGCTTCACTGGGTTACACTTTCCCACTATTATTTAGTGGTGAAATAATTTTGTTTGCAAAGTTTTGCTGTTGTTCAGAACTGCAGTGAAGATACGAATGCCCTGAAGGATTACTATTATGTGGATTAAAAGCGCTACCATGCCCACCTCCTGTGGCCATCTGCATACCTCAGGCCCACTTCTGTCCTGGAGTTTATCACACTGAATTACAATTCTTCTCAGTCTGTTTCCCCTTCTAGATTTTGAGCATCTTGTGGGCAGGAATGACAGCTTGCTTATCTATGTATTTCCAGCAGCTGGCCCATACTAGGCTGGTGCTCCTGCTAAGTCACTTCAGTCGTGTCCAACTCTTTGCAACCCTATGGACTGTAGCCTACCAATCCTCTGTCCACGGGATTCTCCAGGCAAGAATACTGGAGTGGGTTGCCATGCCCTCCTCCAGGGGATCTTTCCCACCCAGGGATCGAACTCATGTCTCTTACGTCTCCTGCATTGACAGACGAGCTCTTTGTCCCCAGTGCCACCTGGGAATCTCAGGCACATGTTCACAAATGTGTGTGAAACAGAATTTAATCAGACATCTAAATCTTTCCACCTCCCTGTCTCCAAGAAGATGGAAAAGCGCATCCCAAAAGCACTCCCTCACTTGCTCCTAGAACCCGAGCACACATCAAAAACCAATCTGCTCATTCAGCAACATCACCATGGTGCAGGGGAGACTCTTTTACACTTTAAAATACTTTAAGCTTTTTTTAAAAAAATAAGCTCAGAGGAACACATTTTTATTTGTGTTTATCAGTTTGCGTGTTTATCTGGCCATGCTGTGTGGCTTGTGGGATCTTAGTTCCCCAACCAAGGATCAAATCCCTGCATTGGGAGTTTAGAGTTCTAACCACTGGATCACCAAGGAATTTCCTAAAGCATTTTTTGTCATAAACCCAATTAATGACCATTAGGAATGGCTCTGACCAGGGACAGACTTGGGAGTTTGCTAACCAGCAAAAATTTATCTGAGTCCAAAGTCTTGCCTCCAACCTTTAGACTAAAGAAGCACCTGGCAGCCTCCGGGGGAGCCTGGTGAGGCCAGCTTGTCTGTCTACCGCTCTGGGGGCCGCTCCCACACGCCTGGCTGCCTGGGCACAGGGCCAACAGGAGCTCTGCTTTCAGGGTTTTGCATTTCTCTTTCTCCGGGAAGACTCCAGGCCTGGCTGGATTTGGAAGGCTCTTGGCCGCCTCTTCACACACATCACTGTGAGAAATCCAGCCCAGCTGTCTGCACAGGCGGCTGTCTACACAGGTGCCGGCTGCAGCCTGAGACACACGGGTGCTAAAAGGGAAAAGGACGTGGAGACAGCAGCAACTTGCCAGGAGAAAAGGAGGGGAAGGTTCCTCGGCAGGGGGGACTGAAGCAGCCGTGTGGATTACTGTCCTAGGTGAGGGTGGTCATCTCGGTCACATGGCCACGTTGACAGGATACAAGTTAGGATTAACCCACTGCCTCCCCCTGGATGCACAGTGAACATCTAGAGCAGTGGTTCCCAACCTTTTTGGCACCAGGGACTGGTTTCATGGAAGAAAATTTTTCCATGGACATGGTGTGGAGGGAGGGGGTTCTGAATGATTGAAGCACATTACATTTATTGTGTGTTTATCTGGCCATGATGTGTGGCTTCTGGGATCTTAGTTCCCTGACCAAGGATCAAACACCTGCATTGGGAGCTCAGAGTTCTAACCACTGGACCACCAGGGAATTTATTTATTTATTTCATTATTATTACCTTGTAGTAATAATAGGCTTCCCTGGTGGCTCAGATGGTAAAGAATCTGCCTGCAATGTAAGAGATCGGAATTCCATCCCTGGATCTGGAAGATCCCCTGGAGGAGGAAATGGCAACCCCCTCCGGTATCCAGTATACTTGCCTGGGAAATCCCATGGACAGAGGAGCCTGGTGGGTTACAGTCCATGGGGTCACAAACAGTCAGACACGAATGAGCAACTAACACACACATATAATGAAATAATTATACAACTCACCATAAAGCAGAATCAGATCATCAAGCATTAGATCCTCATAAGGAGCACCCAACCTAGATCCCTCGCCCAGGCAGTTCACAGTAGGGTTTGAGCTTCTATGAGAATCTAACACCACCACTGATCTTACAGGAGGCAGAGCTCAGGTGGTAATGTAACCGATGGGGAGCGGCTGTAAATACAGACAAAGCTTCTCTTTGCTTGTCCGCCACTCACTTCCTGCTGTGCGGCTGGTTCCTAACACGGGGGTTGGGGACCCCTGATTTAGAGTGTCTTCCCAAAGGTTGTCATCTGTTGATGAGTCAGAAACATTTCCAAGGGCCCTCATATCTCAGGTGGCCAAGGAGCCTGGGTCCAGGATGTCCCTAAAGGTGTCCTGTCCCAGGCAGAGCTGCACTGCATCCCCATCTGCTTGATCCAAGCAGTTATCTGCTACTGCTACTGCTGCATCGCTTCAGCCGTGTCCGACTCTGTGCAACCCCATAGACGGCAGCCCACCAGGCTCCTCCATCCCTGGGATTCTCCAGGCAAGAACACTGGAGTGGGTTGCCATTTCCTTCTCCAATGCATGAAAGTGAAAAGTGAAAGTGAAGTCGCTCAGTCGTGTCCAACTCTTTGTGACCACAAGGAGTGCAGCCTACCTGCTCCTCCTCAAATGAAGATGTCTGGAAAGTCACCCACCCTCAGAGAAGAAAGGGCCCAGAGAGCAGGGCTCTATCGACCTCCATATTTAGAAAAGACACATTTACTGAATGAACTCACATCTGTATAGCGGATTTCCAGCACCAAAGCGCATGTCTGGTCCTGGGAGGGCTAATAATGATGCCACAGAGACTCTACTAGCGCTGGTCCTTCCCTGAGGGCAAGCTGGGGGAGGGGAGGCACTGAGGCTGCGCAGATGGACGCCGCACCTAACGGTCCTTAACGCTGTCCTAAGAAATGGTTTCAGAGCCCTCTTCCGAGAAGGTGGGGTTTCTGCCTAGGGCTATTTGTTTGAGGTTTTCTCCTGAGCTTCCCCGCCCCCTGACCTCTTCTGAACAGCTTCCCCGCCACAGACTGAGGGATGAGCCAAGCATCTCTGCCACCGCCCCCTACCCCCAGAAAACAAGCTCACTCCACGCGCAAAGCATTCCAGGACCACATCCCCGGGGCGTGGCAGTGGTGGCGGGGAGCGGTTCTCAATCCGCTTTAACGTCCTCTCTGCAGTGAGACAACCAGCCCTTTGGGATCAGCCCTGTGTGGAGGACAAGGCAGCTCTTCCCGTTCCCCCAAAGCTGCCTTTTATCAACCCGAAGGCATCTGGGGCCAGTGGGATTTCGGGCAAGGTGACAGTCCTTTCTGAAACAGGACAGGTGGGTGGGGATGTGATGTAAAACGACCAGGGACACTGCATCACTCCCAGGCCACCTGCCCCCCAGGTCAGAGCACCTCCAACCCACAGGCTTGAAGAGCCACCCACGGCCCCTGTTAAAATGCAGAGGCCAGGCAGCTCTGGGAGGAGTAACTCAGATGAGCCCCATAACAGTCCACAGGCCACCCTGGGGACCACTGCTTCGCTCATTACTTGTGCCGGCTTCTCCGGTTCTACCCCTTCCTGCTTCTGAAAACTGTCCCTCAAAGCTGTTTTCCCGCAAAGAGCTGGGGGCAGTTGGGGAAAAGCTGTTCCTCGAGGTTTTCTATGTGGGCAGTGTAGCCAGAATGACCCCAACACAATGCCTGTGTGCCTTAAGTCGATTCAGTCGTGTCTGACTCTGCAACCCTATGGACTGTAGCCCAGGAGGCTCCTCTGTCCGTGGGATTCTCCAGGCAAGAATACTGAGTGGGTTGCTATGCTTTCCTCCAGGGGATCTTCCCCATCCAGAGTCAAACCTGCATCTCCTGTGATTTTGCATTAGTAGGCAGATTGATTCTCTACCTACTGAGCCATGAGGGAAGCCTGGATTAGATAATGTCAAAGTTAAATTCCTCGTTTTGAACATTGTACAGTGGTTGCATTCTTTTTAAAAATATTTTATTTTTATTTATTTATTTTTAGCCTCCCTGCTTGTGGGATCTCAGATCCCCACGCTTGCCTCGGGCAGTGAAAATATGGAGCCCTAACCACTGAACCACCAGGAAATTCCCTTTGGATGTATTCTTACTGTTAGGAAATATATCCTGACGTATTTTGAGATAAAAGGACAGATAGCTCTGATTCATTCTCAAATAGCTCAGAAAAAAACAGCACACACACATATGTGTACACATATGCATAAAGAATATGATAAAGCCAATGGGATAAGATGCAAATAGTTCAGTCTGCCTAGAGTAGATGGGAGTTCCCTGTACTAACAGGGAACTTAACACTGGTTCTGCGTGTCTGAAATTATACATCTAAGTAAAAAGCTACACAGAAAAACAAATCCCCAGATGAGCAGGGGGTGTGGGAGAATACAGAAACTCCGTTCTGTTTACTTTTGTGTATGTCTGGAATTTTGCATCAATAAGACAGTTCCCTGTACCAAGTCTCAGGTATGGTTTCAGTGGCAGGAATCCTGGACTGCTGGGTGCCCAGATACCATCTACTATGTCATGAGCAATGACCTGTGAGCTAGGAGTACCACCTGGATGAGCGGCAGGGTCCTCCAATTCTGTGCTCCCCACTCCCGACACCTAGAGATACACCTTTACAACCTTATTTTTACAATGTCATTTTTTTCTGATAATAAAATTAGTATCAAATCTCTCTGGGGGAAACCTTACATAAAGGCAATTATAAATTAGAAAATAAAAATCACTTTTTAGATACACACTGCTTCTATCACAAAAGAAGTTTTTATTAAGACAGGTGAGTTACTTTCAACCCCAGAATTTTAATTGGATCCTAGTACCTTTCCTTACATGGTTTAGAATATAAATTTCAGTGAGAATGATCAACTGATTTTTTTTTAGAGTTCTCATTCAATTAGACAAGGATATAAAGTAATGATTATTCAGATCATATGATAACAAGAAAATGCACATGCAGAGATGACATAAAAATATCTGAATATAGCATAGGGAACTATATTCAATATCATAATAACGTAATAGAAAAGAACAGAAAAAAGAATATATACATACGTATGTATGTATATATACCACTTTGCTATACACTTGAAACTAACACAATATAGTATATCAACTGTACTTCAATTAAAAAAAAAAATTAACAACCCACAAGGGCACCACACAATCAAAACCAATCAGAACAAATGTAGTTTCAGATTTAAGCTTTGGAGCTGTAGTTCTTGGATTGCTGGGAACTGCAGGAGTACCAGGGAAGGCACTGCTGTCACTGATTTTAACCACTGGGCACATGCTGACTGAATACCAGCTCTGTGCATGAAGGAATATTAGCACTAATAACTGTGGTTTATCCCAACCCTCGTGGGAGCTGTGCTAAGTTTAGGTTCATATCCAGTCTATACTCAGAGCGGTAGTGACAAATCTCCCCAGAGCTCCACGTTAGAGTCAAGAGAGTCTAGAGTAATTCCAGTAGAGCTCAAAGATGCTAAGAACTTGTCCACTTGTCAACAGCCAGGGAGCCAAACACAATGGGTTTGGGGGTGGGTGCTGGGAGGGGGACAGATGTGGGTATTATTCACACTTGCTAATAAATACCTTCCTTTGCTTATAGAGACTCTAGGGCAAAACTACTCGCTTTTGGAGACACTCCAGTTACTCACAGCTTGGGAATATGGATGATCTTCATCGTAACCATCTGTAAAAGCTTCTTATGAACATATTTATTAGAAGAGTAAATTAACTACTCCAGGGAACAGTTACATTTAGGGATTCATTTCAAATTTCATGCATGGAACTTTTACATTAAATTGTATATACTACTTAGGGAAAATCACAGCTGTTCCTTTGAGTTATAAAAGGAGGGTAGAAACCAACTGGACATGAAACAACAGACTGGTTCCAAATCGGGAAAGGAATACATCAAGGCTGTATATTGTCACCCTGCTTATTTAACTTATGTGAAGAGTACATCATGCAAAATGCCGGGCTGGATGAAGCACAAGCTAGAATATAGATTTCCGGGAGAAATAGCAATAACCTCAGATACACAGATGATACCACCCTTATGGCAGAAAGCGAAGAACTAAAGAGCCTCTTGATGAAAATGAAAGAGGAGAGTGAAAAAGTGGGATTAAAACTCAACATTCAGAAAACTAAGATCATGGCATCCGGTCCCATTACTTCATGCAAATAGATGGGGAAACAATGGAAACAGTGAGAGACTTTATTTTGGGGGGGGCTCCAAAATCACTGCAGATGGTGCCTGCAGCCATGAAATTAAAAGACACTTGCTCCTTGGAAGAAAAGCTGTGACCAATCTAGACAGCATATTAAAAAGCAGAGACATTACTTTACTAACAAAGGTCCGTCTAGTCAAAAGCTATGGTTTTTCCAATAGTCATGTATGGATGTGAGAGTTGGACTATAAAGAAAGCTGAGCACAGAAGAATTGATGCTTTTGAACTGTGGTGTTGGAGAAGACTCTTGAAAGTCTCTTGGACTGCAAGGAGATTCAAGCAGTCCATCCTAAAGGAAATCAGTCCTGAATATTCATTGGAAAGACTGATGCTGAAACTGAAACTCCAATACTTTGGCCACCTGATAATGAGGAACCAACTCCTTGGAAAAGACCCTGATGCTGGGAAAGATTGAAGGCGGGAGGAGAAGGGGATGACAGAGGATGAGATGGTTGGATGGCATCACCGACGCGATGGACATGAGTTTGAGTAGGCTCTGGGACTTGGTGCTAGACAGGGAAGCCTGGTGTGCTACAGTCCATGGGGTCGCAGAGTCAGACACGACTGAGTGACTTAACTGATTGAGAGGCTAGCTCGTTCTCTCTCTCTCTCTTTCTTAACATAGTGCCTGACTCAAGACTATAGGAAATTAATTGCTTGCTTGATAATAAGGTGAAGGATGCTTTGCGAGATGGCCTTGCTCATTTGGGTCACAGGTTGCATTTACAATCATTGTCTCTTTAGGGAACCTGGCTAAAACCAATACAGGCAGGGACTTCCCCAGTGGTTGAGTGGTTAAGACTCCAAGTTCCCAATGCAGAGGGCCTGGGTTTGATCTCTGGTCAGGGAACTAGATCCCACATGCCACAACTAAGATCTGGCACAGCCAAATAAATATTCTTTTTAAAAATTAAAAAAGTCAAACTATGACAGTCAAATTGTGAGTGCATGATGGTATTCATACACCAGACAGAGATACAGAAATGAAACTATTTTAAACCTGAGTTCTAAACACTATTCTTATACCTCTTCATTTCTGAGTCCACTGGTATTTGATTTTTTTCCCCCCATTTCAAAGGCAACCTCAGGATACTTCTACAATCCCCAAAGACCTTAATGACCACATCAATGTCACCTACATGCATGGAAAGTAATGACCTGCTCCTAACAAGCCACCCAGCAACCAGCTAGAGATGATTAAGTGCTGACCTTAACTCGGCACCCTGCATGCAGCCTTTGACTCAAAGGCTTACACAGCAGCTACACCACCACCTGCTTGACACATTCCCCCCGTGTCTCATCTTTAAAATGCACTTTGCCATACTCTCCAGACAAAAGCTAGTGTTTTGTTTCTCTGATCACAGAGTTAGCCCTTTCCTCCAAAGTAATGGATGCTTCATTTCTAGCTTGTTTGTGCAGATAAAAAGTACTTGCTGGCTGAGGTGACATGGGACAGAAATCTGGCTGTGATGCCATCACTGACATCCTTACATCACTGTGTCACCTGAAAGATGAAGACAAGGATCAGCCAAGAAAACCACTCATTGATCTAGGGAAAGTGTGTCACCATGGAAAATGCTAGGGAAGAACACATTCTAAGTCACCCACTCTCCATCTTTTTCTTCTTAATCTCATTTTTCCACAAGGCATTTAACAATTCTCCGTGGCCAGAGCAACCTCCCCCAGCCCCGTTTTGCCCCATAAAAAATCCAGAAGAGTGACAGAGAATTCTGCAAGCTCCTTACTGAAGTCTGGGTGACTCCTGGGTGGACATGGATGCAGAGGGGCATGCAGAATCCTGGGGCACTACGAATGACCTCTCTCTCCCCAGTCCATCCTCCAAAATCACATGGAAAGTTCTCTTACAGGAGAAAAAAAAAAAAAAAAAAAACCACTTCTAAAGTTGGGGCAAAACGAAAACTTTCCTTAGAAAGAAAGGCCACACAAATCTAGAAAAATGGTACAGATGAACCTACTTGCAGGGCAGGAACAGATGTAGAAAAAGGACATGTGGACATTGTGGGGGAAGGAGAAAGGGAAAGGGAAAGTCACTCGGTCCTGTCCGACTCTTTGCCACCCCATGAACTATGCTGTCCATGGAATTCTCCAGGCCAGTGGGTAGCCTTTCCCTTCTCCAGGAGATCTTCCCAAACCAGGGATTGAATCCAGGTCTGCGTTGCTGGATTCTTTACCAGCTGAGCCGCAAGTGAAGACCAGGGGAAGGAGAGGGTGGGATGAACTGGGAGATTGGGAATGACCTATACACACTGCTATGTGTACAACAGACGGCTAGTGGGAACCTGCTGAACGGCACAGGGAGTTCAACTCTGTGCTCCGCGCTGACCTAGAGGGGTGGGATAGTGGAGGTGGGGGTGGGAAGGAGGTGCAAGAGGGAGGGGATATATGCATACGTGTGGCTGATTCACTTCCTTGTACAGCAGAAATGAACAACCTTGTAAGGCAACTGCATTCCAATTTTAAAAAAAGCAAGGCCACACCGACATCAAACTCATTCATTCAAGTCTTCCTTCATCCACCCTCCCAGCACCATGTCTATGAAGCAGAGGCCATGTGTTGGGGCCTAGGGAGGCAGATATGCCAGGAAAGAGCTCAGAGCCTCATGGAAAAGGCAGACACTGACAACTCACTGTGATGACAGCAGGAGTGGGGACAAGCCAAACGGGGAGGGAGTAGAGGGAAACGGCACGTGCAACATGAATCCGGGGCCTTCCCGTGGAATGGAGGTGACACCATGAGGGAAGGTCAGGAGCGGGAGGGAAGGCAGGCCCTGCAGCAGAGGTGCTGGCTGTCCCAGCAGCCAGGCCCTTTCCTCCCTTCCCCCAGAGCCTGGGTTTTGTTTGGTTCTTAAACCCCACCTCATGTAACACGTGGCTCAGAGGCCAACCCTGATTAGCTTGAATCCCTTGTCAATGATGGCTTAACAAGGGACTTGGGACCCAGTCCTGCTGATGATCCTGAGCAGACAACAGCTGTGAGACAACCAGGAGAGAGTTTCTCTGGTGAAATCTCGGGAAGGGGGAGTCTCTCTTTTCTTCTGCAGGACATCGTTGTAACTGCTGGAAATCTGGCAGCCATTCTGCAACCACGTGGAAAACTAAATTCCACAGGACCACCATGGCAGAAATGAAATCTGCTCTTTGATGTCATTTCTGAGTCATTCTACAAATGCCCTACCTTAGGATTACTTTTCTGTGAAATTAGAAATTTTCCTTGTCTTTTATGGCATACTGAGTTTTGTGCTACTTGCAGCCAAAAGCATCCTTTGTGGAAGGTGGCCCTTTCCCCAGGCCTCCTTACCTTTACCAGTTCATCTGTTAAAGTGACAAGCTGAGTTCCCAACGACCATGCACTGAGCCTCCCTGTTATTTTTCCCCAGCTCTACTCATGAAAATAAAAATAATTTTCTAGCCCATGAATTAAACATCACGGCTGCTGGCTGAAAGATTTTAGCAACAGCCTTTTGCTGGCAAGAGAAGCAGGATCCCGACATGTTCTAAAATAAGCTACAAGGAGGCAGGAGGGGAGGAGGGGACACCAAGGGGAAGAGGCCATTAGAAGGACGATGAAAGAGTTGACAAATCCCACTTGTCCAGTTTCTCTGACCCGTCAGCCTATGGCCCAACTTGACGGAGTGTTTTCTCTAAGTTCAACCCAGACGGGTCACCCGGGGGCCTTATAAAAAGGCAGGTATTGATTCAATAGGTCGGGGATGGGTCTGAGAGTCTTTGTAACACACTCCCAGGTGCTGCTGCTGTTTGGTGGACCACAGCCTGCTGGGACTTGCAGAGCCCTTCAGCCTTTAACCGGCTTCCCAGCTGGTGCTAGTGGTAAAGAACCTGTCTGCTAATGCAGGTGACAAAAGAGACGTGGGTTGGATCTCTGGGTTGGGAAGATCCCCTGGAGGAGAGCACTGCAACTCACTCCAGTATTCTTGCCTGGAGAATCCCATGGACAGAGGAGCCTGGTGGGCTACAGTCCATAGGGATGCAAAGAATGGAATATGACCGAAAGGACTTAGCATGTACGCATCGGCCTTTAACAGTAGGCTGCAGAAATCGTAGGAAGGAGGATAGTGAGAACTAGCTGTTCAAACTCAGGTTCCAGGAGGAAAGGAGGTCAGGTGAACCGCCCCCCCCACCCACACCCCCCCACACACACACACGTGTATCTTTGAGAAAAAAAGGAAAGAGAGCAGAGGAGCACAAGAAGAGAAGAGCGCCCTGGGTCTGGTCTGCCAGCGCTATTATACCCTTGGGGGCACACTAGTAATATAGTCCTGGGACAATACCCCCGAGTCTGTGAGATCAAAGGTCCAGCTGAGACATTATTCCTAGCTCTCCCTGAACTCTGGCCAGCCTGAGGGGGAGGCACCCAGCCCCACTGCACACTTGCTCTAAGGTGTCTGCCCTAGGGTCTATCCTGAAAACCTTCGGGCTCACTCATCCCACCAGCATGTGTCTGGTCTAGAAATTATGTGCTCAGAACCACTGGCATGTGTGATGGGTGAGCAGAGGTGAGAGGCAAGTAGAGGATGAAGGGCAGCCGCTCCACAAGCCTGATCTCCTCCCAGTCCCCCTGGTCCTACTGACTGCCCGCCCTGGATCCGGGCCCCGATCACCTTCAACCCCACTGAATCTTTAGGTCCTTGACTGGCCCTGCTCCGGCTCTTCTCTCTCCCCTGGGGACCTCTGTCCTGTGGCTGCAATGCCATCTCACCCGAACCCCTCAGCCTGGGTCTCCAGCCAGGCTCAGTTCAGCCACCTCCTCCTCTCGCTTGCTGTTTAGTCACTAAGTTGTGTCCAGCTCTTTTGCAACTCCATGGACTGTAGCCCGCCAGGCTCCTCTGTCCATGGGATTGCCCAGGCAAGTATACCGCAGTGGGCTGCCAGTTCTTTCTCCAGGGATCGAAACTGCATCTCCTGCATTGGCAGGTGGGCTCTTTACCACTGAGCTCCCCATGAAGTCCCCCTCCTCTAGGGCATCTCCCTGACTCCCCCAGGCTGGTGCTCTGCAACTAAGGCTGCCTTGGTGGTTCTCTCCTCTCTGTCTCCCCAACCAGCCTTAAGTGCCATGAAGTCAGGAAGGGATGGCGCGGATGCCTGGCAAGTCATGGGTGATAATAAACATAACCGAATATGGAGCAGGGAATTAAATGCACCAGCTGTGCCTCAGAAACACCCAAATGCCTTAAAATAATAATAATAAAGTAGTCACGGCCTCCCTCCTAGAGATTCCAATTCATTAAGTCCAGGTGGGGGCCCAGGCTTCTGAATACTGTAAAGGACATTCAAGTGATTCTGATGTTTTGACAATAGTTGAAATGGAAAAGGAAAAAAAAAAAATGAATGAATTCGTGGGTGAATGAGTGCATGACTGCATGTGCAACTGTGAGGATCTCTCCCATGGCTTGCTCACACTCAGACTGAACAAACTACAGGCGTTTACAAGGGAGGAGAATGGGTCTCTGCTGTGGTGGCCACCAGCCCACTGCCCGGGGGAAACAAAGTCAGAAACCAACGGCTTTATCTGTGACCAGGGCTTTCTGACAACCAGGGCTTTCTGACAACCAGGGTTGGGGGTGGGGGATAGTGTGGCGGCTGGAACAAGTCCTAACCACCAAGGAGGAGCTGAAGAAAGGGAAGGAGTGAAGGGAAGTGGCAAGGGTCAAGTTCTTTACTGTCTTCTTTCATTTCACTCCAGCTGCGAACTGACGCTGGCTGAGCTGTCAATTCACTGGGCAACTGGGGACGCCGAAGCTGGAGAGGGTGACTGATCTGCCCAAGACTGTACCTGGGAGGCTAGGCTTTGAACCCAGACACTCAGACTCCAACGCCCATACTCTCAACCCCAGGATGGTGCCACTTCCACAGAAACAGGACACGTCACAGCAGAGGGATGAGGAGACTGACACCGGAGAAGACAGGACATCAAAATAGATGCTCAACAAGAAGAATGCCGGCCAAAGATAATGGTGTCTTTTATAGAAAATTTCTGGTGGCTCAGATGGTAAATAATCTGCCTGGAATGCAGGAGCCCGGGGTTCAACCCCTGAGTTGGGAAGATTCCTGGGAGAAGGGAATGGCTACCCACACCAGTATTCTTGCCTGGAGAATTTCATGGACAGAGGAGCCTAGTGGGCAACAGTCCATGGCGTCACAAAGAGTCAGACACGACTGAGCGACCAACACTTTCACATTGTGTCACCGTTGTGTAAAATTTATTACTGGCTTTTTCAAGCAAATTATTATAATTTTCTACAATACACAAGTCAGGACAAGATGAGAACTAAATGTGACACAGGAAAGGTCATGATGTTTTATTCAGATTTAAACATTGTGCATTACATTGGAGCCCCAAGAACTCCAGGTCCCAGACAGACAGACACTGAAGCCCTTTGAGTTCTCTGATGCCGCCCCCGCGGTGGGGGTTAGAAGCAGTAGAGAGAACTCTTTACCCTGCGGCTCCACTTTGACATTTGCCCTGATGCTTAAAGGAGCTTCCAGCTCAGTATTATCATCCCTATTTCAGAGACCAGGAGCCCAGGGCTCACACACTGGAAGGAGACTTGCCTGAAGCTGAACCAAGAGGCAAGGCTGGGATCTCAGCCCTGGTTCCTACTCTGCAGAAAGACTTCACATTTTAGGATCACAGTGCAGTTGGCAGTGACCTTGACCAGTTTTAGAAGAAAAAAGGAACCAAGTTAATAATGTTAATCTCAACCTATATTTATACTTGTTGAGACTATGAAGCCACGCTCCATGCTCTCGGGTTTCTCTGTACTCCACCCAGCCTGGGGTGCGGCCCTTCGTGCTTGCCCGGTTATTAAAAATGGAAGAGTTGCAACAATGGGCTGGGAATTACAGACTTTAAAGGGACGTCTCATTGATGTTTTTCAGTCTTTTTAGTAGTTTGAACATTAAAGTTTTGTTTTTTTAGAAAGATGACTCAAGAAGACAAATGCGGGAAAAATTTAACACTGAGAACCTAAGACATTTAGAGAAACGATTAAGGCCTGTTTTTACAGCTATTGCGACTGGCTCCGCTCAAAAAGCCCCAGAGAAAACACTAGAGACCAGGTGAGTTGTCCAGCTGAACAAAAAGATACTTATTTACAAAATAGTGACTTTTTAGAGGAAAAGGGGAGGAAGAGAGGATGAAAGAGAAGGGGGTGAGGGAGGGAGGAGGAACAGGGCTATTTGTGTTCATTTCTCTTTGGCGACTTTGAGAAAGAACCCTTGTTTCCCAAACCAAAGCAATCTTTTCCATGCAAGAGGCAACGAAGCCACATTGTATGCCAGCTTTGTAGAACTGATTGTGCTGCAAGAGGGCCTTTTTTCCTTCTACTAAAGAAAACAAAGCCAGTATCAGGACCAGGAATAATAAGGGCAGCTAACAATTATTGGACTTCAACCAAGGGCCAGCCACTGTGCCGAGTAATTTATACCTATTATCGAATTTATTTCTCACAACCTCATGAGCAAGAAATACGGATCTATCCATTTTACAGGTGAGAAAGTTGAGGTCTGGAGATGTTCATTTGTCCCATCAGGCTATGTAGTTGGTGAACAAGTAGAAGAGCAGGGATTCACATTGAGAGCTGTTTCTCTTTTGAGCTGTGGGCTTCCCTGGTGGCTCGGAGGGTAAAGTGTCTGCCTGCAATGCGGGAGACCCTGGTTCGATCCCTGGGTTGGGAAGATCCCCTGGAGGAGGAAATGGCAACCCACTCTGGTACTCTTGCCTGAAAATCCCGTGAATGGAGAAGCCTGTAGGCTACAGTCTAGGGTATAAGGGGTCACAAAGAGTCGGACACGACTGAGTGGCTTCACTTCCACTTTCACCCTAGAAAACCCGGAGGTGAAACAGAAGTCCATGGCCATGCATTCTTGGAGCTCCTCAACAATATTAGGGCTTTGACAGAAAAAAAAAAAAGAAGCACAACTCAACAAAGACATTAGGACTATCGAAGGTGTGGATTCAGGCTACCCAGTGTCTGACAGAAAATAGCTCATCCTTGGGGAGCTCACAGGATTGGACAGAATTTGACTGGTGGACCAGGTTCCAAATCCCTGCCTCTCCTGACCGAAGCTCCTGCCAGACTGCTTTATCCACCTCTGCCACATCTCAGCTTCCTCCCATAGGCTGGGTTCTAGCAACCAAAAGAGCACCAGAGAATCCTGTATCTACTTCAGCAATGGACACATTTGGCCTGGGGCAAGATGGAAGGCTGAGAGCTGAAGAATTGATGCTTTCAAACTGTGATCCTGGTGAAGACTCTTGAGAGTCCTGTGGACTGCAAGGAGATCAAACCAGCCAATCCTAAAAGGAAATCAACCCTGAATATTCATTGGAAGAACTGATGCCGAAGCTGAAGTTCCAATTCTTTGGCCACCTGATTCGAAGAGCCAACTTATTGGAAAAGACCCTGATGCTGGGAAAGATTGAAGGCAGGAGGAGAAGGGGGCAGCAGAGGATGAGATGGTTGGATGGCATCACCAAATCGATGGACATGAATTTGAGCAAACTCTGGGAGATGGTGGAGGACAGAAGAGCCTGGAGTGCTGCAATCCATGGTGTCTCAAAGAATTGGACACAACTTAGCACCTGAACAACAATAAGAACTGCAAGATGCAAAGGAACAGGGCAGATGACTTGTCTCACATGCCTGATCCTCTCATTGAGGTGGTCATGATGTCACCAAGGCATATTTAGGGAACATATTAATGACATTTCAAGGGAAACCAGCAAAGTTCCTCATGTTTCTGGAAACCAATGGCCAGAATGCCTAGACATAGGGCAAAGCTTGCTGGGAAAAAGCACTAGGACTTTGGCTTTGAATCATGACTGCTGCTCCTCACTCCCCTATTCTACTCATCTTGGGAGTCAGGGCATGAACTAACGGCCCCTTTGGTCAAAAATCTTCAAAGCAGGCCCATTTGTGAGCTCGAACCTTCAGGTGAAGATTTTTTCTCCATTTGGAGTTCACATTCTGTTCTTGAAACTCATAAACTCATCCCTTAGGACCTGTGGGCACCAAGAGCATTCCATTCTGACAGCCTGCCCACTCAGAAAACTGCAAGGATAAGAAGAGTAAACAACTTGCTCTGGCCCCAAGGAGAGTCATAAAAAGGCGGGGGATGAGGCAGTGGAGGAGGTTTGGACTGAACAACTTGATGAGATCTTTCATGGATGACATTTCACCGCCAAGCAAATTACTCTCCGCATACTGCACACCTAACACATCCTTTGCTGGGTATGCTGCATGGATGCCTCCTGTTTCCAGGGCAACCATACCTGGGGTGGAGGGTGGCAAGCAGTGGATGGGCTGGCTAAGACTTATTGCCTTGACAACCCAGGTCCCTGAAGTGGATGAACAACCCACTGGTGCATGAGCTCAGCCCTAACACTAGGCAGAGCCAGTGGGAGTGAGGATGGAAAAGGCATCCAGTGGGGAGAAATCTGTAGCTCAAGGCACCGGGATTTTCAACAAAAATAATCCTCATCAACAGTCCTCCAGGAGACCTTAGCCATCAGCACACCAATCTTGGCTGTCTCTCTCCCTCACTTCTTCTCTCACAAGATATCCATCAGATAACATTCACTTATTTGGAATGTTTCTAAGTCACAAGTGTGGATCTTGAAGCTACAACATCCACCATTGTCTGCTCTTTTTTGGAGGGGGGTGCGGTGGGAGGGAGTAGAGGTGGGAAGGGCAATGAAGCCCAGGTGGGGAGAGGATCAAGATTCGGGGAATGGAACTGATGAAAAGTAGCTAAAGCAGAAGACTCTGCAGGGAGACAGAAGGATGGGCCTGGCAGCATCACCCATAAAGTGGATCCCAGACTCCTGCAGCGTGTTGACTTCTCCAGGGAGCCGGAGGAGTCTGGGGCCAGGATGTTACCTTCTGGCCAAGGGCTTTCAGAACAAAGATTCTGCCTCCACCGCCATGAGTGGCCGGGAAAGGGCAGAGGTGACTTGGCGAACCTGGAGAGGAGGCCTTGTCCTTGTGGCTCCTGGGGGTAGGCCAAAACCAGGGGGTGGGTGGCTGTAATGGGTGGAGCCTGTGGGCCTGTGGAGCTCCGGGCATGTAAGACAATATTTTAAGTGCTCACTTTTCCCTGAGCTCTCTCTGACGCTGCAGCTATTAAGACTAAGCCCTAATCTCCTGGTGCCAGGAGGGCTCTGAAGTCCAAAGGCACAGTCCTGCCCTTGGAGGGGTGGGGGAGGGGGGGTGCAGAGGGAGCCGCTCTAGGGGATACAGGACAATGAGAGCTTTGGTTGGCTGGTGGAGGAAGTGTGTCTAGGAAGCAATGGCTGAGCATCTTACGATCTAATCATCTAGAGGTAAAGGAAGAAAGAAGATAGGAGAATGAAATCAATACATAACAAAAAAGATGGAGAAAAGGACACTGAGTTGAGGAAGTGTACTGACGTTGGGAGAGGTTACTCAAAGCTTTCAGGGGACTTTCAAAGGCTTCACAGATTCTCAAAGACCCCTGCCCCTCCCAACATTCCTCAACTCTGCTCAGCCACACACCCTCCCCAAGAGGCACCCATCTTCTGGAAGGGTCTGCTTCCAAGAGCAGAGACTGCAGAGTTTCAAGGGAAAACTTAAAACCGAGTGGCCCCATTCTGAACCCAGGCACTTGGAGCTGGCACTAAGCCAAGTCGGAAGCTTTGCCGAAAGAGGTCTTAGTATTTTCTTCCTTCTTCTTCCCCTCTGGAAATAAAAGGAGGTTACGTTTCTCCTGCTACCCTGTTCCTTGCCTATTTCGGACAGGAGACCTGAAAGGGCTTTTTGGATTACTTTGTAAGTTCTCAACCCAGGATAGCAAAGCCGGCGGGCGCCTTTTTGTCCCGGCTAAGGTGGCCACTACAGAGACTGAGGCCAAAACCAGTTACTAGGGAAGGGGGTTTGGAAGTGGTTCTGAGTCAGCCACTGGAGTCATGCGGGGCAGGCTCCGAAGCCCCCCGGCCCCAGGAGCTGTGAGGGGGTGGGCTGGAGGGGTAGTGGGCACCGGGGTTCCCTCCCATGCTGGCAGGGGTGGGGGTGCTAGGAAAGTGGGTGGCGCAAGGGAGCGCTACAGGTGCGGTGACAGACTGGCACCTGGTCAGAAGGGGACAGGCCTGGAAGGGTCTACACAGCCACCTCGGAGATTCGTGCTGGGCCAGAGCTCGCCGAGAAACTTCTGGGACCGGAAAACTGCTACTGGGCACAAGAGATCCCTGAGATGGCAGGGACAGGGGCCTTACAAGCACGGGAAGGGAACTGGCTCCTTCCATCTCCTGCGCGAAAATCAACGCTGAACCGGTGCCGGTGGTCTCTCCAACCCCCGCTACAACTCCCTTTCTAGTCCTTCACTCGGCCTCAAGGTCCGTGGCCCATGGAGGAGACTTGAGACGCTGAAAGGCGGCGGATAGCAGCGCCCCTGGGACGCGCAGGGGCTACACAGTCACCGCGTTGGTCTCCCCGCCCTGCAGCCCGGGCTTGGCATCCCCCTTCGCGCGCCTCTGCGCACGGCGCTGGCGCCGCAGGACCCCGAGTCCCTCTCGCTCTCCATCCAGGGGTCGCCAAAGGCGCCTACTCAAGGAGACAGCGGAGGGGGCAGAAGTTGAAAATACCTGGATAGAAATACCTTCCCGTCCCAAAGGCCGGACAACTACAGGCCTAGGGGCGGGGGGCGGCGGGGGAGGAGAGGTGGGCGCAGGAGAGAAGGCGAACCGAGAGCCGCGGGGGCTCCGCATGGCCCGCAGCCAGGGGCGACCCGCGATCTCGCGCGCCCCGGCGCCGCCGGCCTTGCCGCGCCTCGGTGCCCGGGGGCGCAGGGGGGCGCGGGCAGGACTACTCACCCCAGAGCAGAGTGAGCGGCTGGGCTTTGGGGATGAGCACCAGGGAGTACACGGCCGCCAAGTGGAGCAGGCTCATCAGGAACACGTTCCTCCAGACGATGTCCTGCCGGTGCCCGCGCGCGCCGGGCCTCTCCCGGCCGCCGCCGCCGCCGCAGCCCTCCGAGCCCTCGACCCCGACCCCCGCACGGATCTCCTCCTTGGCGCTGCGGAAGGGGACCTTCTCCGCGTCCACGGCCGGGCCTGGCATGGCTGGGGAGACCTGGGCGCCCGAGGCAGTGGCAGCGAGCCGGCGATCTCCGGCGCGCGGAGCTCTCCGGTGGGGGCGGCGGCTTCTGCCTTTTTTTGAGGGGATTGGGTGGGGGGGATCTCCGGCACCTCCTGTCCCCGCCTTCCTGGCCCTTCTCTGCTTCCTTCTCGCTTCTTCAGGCGTTCAGCGTGGCCTAAGGATGCCAATCTTGGTGCCCGGCATCTGTTGCTGGCGCATCACCCGCACGGCTGCCGGAGAAGAACTCGGCGGCGGCGAGGAAGAGGGGGCGAACGCGCGGGGAAGGAGGGGGCGCCGGGGGAGGGGAGGGGGTGTGGAAAGAGCCGAGAGCGCGGCGGGGGAGGGACTGCTCGGAGGGAGCTGGGAAGAAAGACCTGCATAGCTACAGCCAATCAGGGTCGCCCTTGCGGCTCTTAAAGAGAAAGGCGCCCCCTTGGCCTCGGCTGCCCGGGCTCCCCGGGGCCGGACGGGGCAGTCCGCAGGGCAGTGGGCAGCCTTCGCCGGGGGGCGGAGCGCGGGGTAGTGGGTCGTGGAGGCTGTGGCTGCAAGGTCAGGGAGCCCGCAGAGCCTCCAAACCACTTGTGCTGCTGCTGCGGTGGTTTTTCCAGTTCCCCGAAATACCTTTCTCTATTGAAAAAGACTTCTTCCACACACCCCCCCCCACCCCCGCCCCCCGCGTCTTTGAAGCTACAGGCTGGAGAATTTGCAGTCCTATTCCCAAATCGCACACAAGTTAAGGCCAGATCTGGGATGAAGATCAGAAGTTCCTGTGTCTCCCGGCTCCTATGGCTCTGGGGCCTGTGTGGAGGGGATGGAGGCAGCCGCTCGCTCGGTTCTTATTTGAACAACTGCAGCCAGACACACAGTAGGTGCTCAGACAGCGCCTGTCAGATGATAAAGGATCAAGGGGCTGGTTAGTATCCAGTTGGGCCCGGCCCACTTGCGCGGCCCCTCAGCCTTGCAGCTGTTCGTGGCAAATTCTCCTTTAGCCAGTCGGCTTCTGGACTATCTTAGCCTTGAAGTCAGCCCCCGTTGAGAATGGGGCTTTAGGGGGAAAAAAAAAATCACGCAGAACGTTCCAAGGCAAATGAACCTAAGAAAAAATCTTGTCTGCTCATTCCCCCTAAGGCAGATAATTTAGAGCTCTTCAGAGAGCATCCTGATGGCACAGGAGCGCAGTCCTCCATCATCTCCTGGATTTTACTCAAATTCATGTCTATTGAGTCAATGATGCTATCCAACCATCTAATCTTTGCTCTTCTTTCCGGCTTGCAAATTCTATAAATGTGAGTTTGAAAGGAGACTATTATGTTGACAAAGCTGACTTCAGGATCAACCATTGTTAGTAATTCTTTCCAGCATTCTGTGGTATATGCTGTGCACTCAGTCATGTCCGACTCTCGGTGACCCCCATGGACTGTAGCCCACCAGGTTCCTCTGTCCATGGGATTTCCCAGGCAAGAATACTGGAGTGGGTTGCCATTTCCTTCTCTAACGGATCTTCCCAACCTAGGGGTTAAACCTGTGTTTCTTGCATCCCCTGCATTGGCAGGCAGAATCTTGACCATTAGCGCCACCTGGGAAGCCCTCTTGAATTGTCTGAGACAGAAAAAAACATTACCCAGAATTGATTACTTGAAAGGGCCACACATGAGTGTCTTGTTAGCAGACCTGAATCAGTCCAATCAGCCAGAAGAAAATAATGTATAATCTAAAACTGACCCAAGATATGTGACTTGTGGAATGGGGGCCACTGAGTCAGTGTGTTGCTACAGACAAAGCTGAACTTATAGAATGAAAGGATACTTTCTGGGCCACCAGATAAATGTCAGCACTGCTGCTAGACCAGTGAGAGAGCAGAACATGAAACGTCTGTGTGCATGCTAAGCTGCTTCAGTCGCATCTGATTCTTGGCGACCCACCAGGCTCTTCTGTGCTTGGGATCTTCCAGGCAAGAATAGACCTGTGAGATAAAAGAGCATGAAACTTGAGGGTGTCAGTTTCATCAACCTGCTCAACCTTGGTTTCATACTGAACGGCTTCTTCTTATGCTCCCTCTGCTGCCCACAACCCCCAGACCCACATACTCCCTGTGGCTCTCTATTCAGCCTGTCCTTTATCTCAGGGTGGACTAGTTGTTCTGGGTTATCTTCTCTCTGGGTTATCGTAATGACTCATCCCACCATCACTCTAACCACTCAGTCGGCATGTTGGGCATGTATTAGGTACCTGCTAGGTGCTAGAACTGATGGATGCTGGGGATACCAGGATGGATAAGATGTGGTCCCTGCCCTAAAGGAGCTCTCCATCTAGGAGAGAAGACAGATTAAAGAAATGTTACCTCTTGGCTATGAACTGGGAAGGGCAGCAAGGTCCAGTCCATTATCTGAAAAAAAAAAAAAAAAAAAAACTATTATCAGGCATCACATGTATTGGGTTGGCCAAAAAGTTTGTTTGGGTTTTTGTAAGACTTTCTGGAAAACCCTGAATGAACTTTTTGCCCAATCCAATACCTACAAAGAGTTTGGGTGAGGGGTAGCCAGATCATTCTTCATGGGGTCTCAGAGACCCTTATCTGTTACTTAAACTACTCTAGCTTGAATCTGTCTTAAGTGAGCATCTTCCTGTCGTCCTGCTCACAGGTCAGACTGGGTAGTGACAACCACTTCAGCTGGTTGAACTCAGGATGGGGAGGGGGATGTTTTTATGTTTTGGAGGTGGGAGGAAGTGCTCTTCAGGCCCTTCAGATAATACAGAAAACAAAACCTCCAGGTCTAGCCTCAGAGTGAAACCTCTACAGAAACAAGGTATCCTGTTGCTAATAATGAACATCCCCTCCCTGTAGTATGTTACGCCATCAGGACTACTGTCTCTTTTCTCCATCTTGCCAAAGACCCTAGTATATTTTCTCAGCTTCTGGTCAAGACCCTAGAAGTAGATGAGTGATCATCTCACTCATGGAACAGTAACCTTTTTATCCTGTCAAACAAATCATCACCAAAAATGTGATAAGAGCCCTAATTGTGGTATGTGCAGGATAAAGTGGGGGCATGATGAAGGTGTAGTTAACTCACACCACAGAGGAGGAGGTTTGTGGCAACTGGGAAAGGTTTTTGTTTTTTGGAACTTGATTTAAAAAAAAAATTTCACTGTGGTAAAGTATACAGAACATAAGATTTGCCATCTTAACCATTTTTACGTGTTCACTTCAGTAGTGTTAAATGTATTCACAATGGTGTGTAACTAATCTGTAGAACTTTTTCACTTAGCAAAACTGAAACCCTATACACATCAAACAACTCTCCATTTCTGTCTCCCTATTCCCTGGCAGCCACTATTGTGTTTTCTGTTTCTTTGAGTTTGACTCCTCTGATATCTCGTAATACAGTATTTGCCTTGTTGTGACTGGTTCAGATCACTTAGCATAGTGTCTTCAAGTTTCATCTATATTATAGCATGTGTCGGAATTTCCTTCCTTTTAAAACAAAGCCAAATAATATTCCATTTTGTGAGAAATGGCAACCCACTCCAGTATTCTTGCCCAGAAAAATTCCATACAGTCCACATGGTCATGAAAGAGCAGACACGCCTTAGCAACTGAGCGTGAGCATACTTATAGCACTGCTGCTGCTGCTGCTGCTAAGTCGCTTCAGTCGTGTCCGACTCTGTGTGACTCCATAGACGGCAGCCCACCAGGCTCCCCCGTCCCTGGGATTCTCCAGGCAAGAACACTGGAGTGGGTTGCCATTTCCTTCTCCAGTGCATGAAAGTGAAAAGTGAAAGTGAAATCGCTCAGTCGTGTCTGACTCTTCGAGACTCCATGGACTGCAGCCCACCAGGCTCCTCCATCCATGGGATTTTCCAGGCAAGAGTACTGGAGTGGGGTGCCATTGCACAGCACATCTTAATTCAGAGTGGCCTTGTGTGGCTACGGGCTACATATTAGACAGCACAGTTTTGAAGGATGACTAGTTTACTAGACAGTGACATGGTG
This sequence comes from Tragelaphus eurycerus, assembly GCA_935064755.1. Lineage (NCBI taxonomy): Eukaryota > Metazoa > Chordata > Mammalia > Artiodactyla > Bovidae > Tragelaphus > Tragelaphus eurycerus. Next base: position 21,220,763 of record CAKXYN010000033.1, on the reverse strand, counting down.
GAGGGCATTCCTGGCAGAGAAAGCAATGTGAGCAAAAGCTTTCGCCTTTGTCACTTAGAGAAGTATCTGGAATATCCAAATATAGGGGACGAGTGCGAGATGGAGATGAAAACTCATGCAGTGGGCAGCCCATGGAGGGTGTCTTTCGTGCCCTGCAGAGCAAGCAATGTGGTAGGTGAGGGGAGTCGCTGATTGGCTGTATGCAGTGTAATAATATGATCAAGCTTGCATTTCAGCAGGACCACTCTAGAGGAGCTGTGGAGAATGACTGGACCACAAGTAGAGGGAGCTAAGACTGGAGGCAAGAAGAGCTATTAGGACACCGTGTTAAGAATCTGGTCAGTTGATGAGGAGGATCTGAAGTAAGACACAGGTACAGATTCTGAAAAAGAAGTATTAGAGAGGAGATGATAAAGCCAGAGAAACGTAAAGAGAAGCACCAACAGGATTTGATGCTTAACTGAACATGAAGGAGGAGAAATATAAAGGACAGGATTCTTTTGGGGGTCTCTGGATTGGGTATTCAGGTTAAAAACAATGCCACTTACTGAGTACTAAATCATACTGTGTTTATTACCATTTTTGTGAAATGGGGATAATGATGCCTCTCTTACAATATTTTCATGGTGACTGAAGTTTAGAACTGTATCTGGCATGTAGTAAGGAATCCATAAATATTAGTCATCATCAGCATTATTATCAATCATTTGGGGGACGGGACTGAAGAAATAGGAGCAAGCTCAATAAGGAAAAAAAAAGTCTTGTTTTGGACATCCAAGTGAAACTGTCCAGTAGGCTGTTAAATATACATATAGACCTGGAACCCAGCAAAGGTTTATGGTGGAGAAAATAATTTAAATATATATATATATTTGGCTGTGTCAGGTCTTAGTTGCAGCATGTGAACTCTTAATGACAGTTCAGTCACTCAGTCGTGTCTGACTCTGCGATCCCGTGGACCACAGCACGCTAGGCCTCCCTGTCTATCACCAGCTCCTGGAGTTTACCCAAACTCATGTCCATCAAGTTGGTGATGCCAAAAAAAAAAAAAAAAAAGTGATGCCATCCAACTATCTCATCCTCTGTTGTCCCCTTCTCCTCCTGCCTTCAATCTTTCCCAGAGTCAGGATCTTTTCCAATGAGTTGGCTCTTTGCATCAGGTGGTCAAAGTATTGGAGCTTCAGCATCAGTCCCTCCAATGAATATTCAGGGTTGATTTCCTTTAGGATGGACTGGTTGGATCTCCTTGCTGTCCAAGGGACTCTCAAGAGTCTTCTCCAGCACCACAATTCAAAAGCATCAATTCTTCAGTGCTCAGCCTTCTTTATGGTCCAACTCTCACATCTGTACATGACTACTGGAAAAAACAACTCTGAGAGATCCTGGAAGAAAACCGTCATAGCCAGGGGCTGAGGCTCTGGCCAGTAGTATGTGCCTTGGAGTAGAAGTTGCTTCAGGGAGAGAGAGAGAAGAAGACAGAAGATGAAAGTCTTGGATGGCAACACTGCATATAGAAACTGTGAGTAAAACTTGCTGGTGAGTTGTGTCGTCTGGCATAGTCAGATGGTCTTCTCGGAGTGGGTAGCAGCCAACAAGGCCCTGAAAAATAGAATGACCTGGTAGTGACTCCGAGTTGGAAATCTGTGCAAGGATCAGCTCAGAGACTGGAGTGAGCCTGGCAAAGGATTGACTGTCTATCTAAGGTTGTATTCCTCTAAAGGGTAAACACAAAATTGGAAAAAAAAAAAAAAGGCAACAAAATATTTGACGGTGGACACCGCAGGGGAAGGAGAAGGTGGGATGGACTGAGGGTAATGCTGACGTGTGTACACTGCCATGCATGAAATAGTTAACTAGTGGGAAACTACTGTGGAGCCCCGGGAGCTCAGCTCAGTGCCCTGTGATGACCTGGAGGGGTGGGAGGGAGACTTAGGAGGGAGGGGACATGTGTACACTTATAGCTGATTCAGGGCTTCCCTGGTGGCTCAGACAGTAAAGAATCTGCCTGCAATACAGGAGACCTGGGTTCGATCCCTGGGTTGGGAAAAGCCACTGGAGGAGGGTATGGCAACCCAATTGAGTATCCCCTGAACAATCCTGGAGAATCCCACAGTCCTGGAGAATCCCCATGGACAGCGGAGCCTGGCAGGCTCTAGTCCATGGGGTTGCAAAGAGTCAGATACAACTGAGTGACTAAGCACAGCACAGCACAGGGTTGATTCACGTTGTTGTATAGCAGAGGCTAACATAACATTGTAAAGCAATTATATTCCAATTAAAAAGATGTTTGTGGAGGGAAAGGAGTTCCTTGGTGGTTCAGCAGTTGGGACTCTGCACTTTCACTGCCAAGGGCACAAGCTCAATCCCTGGCTTGTGGATTTACATGCCTATGGTTTTCTTAAGTAAACCTATATTTTGGCGACAGGAACTAGTGTTGAGAAAATGATCCAGGTTTGGCATCTGAAATCTGGGTTTGAGTTTGGCCTCACCACTCTGATCTAGCCAGTCTGAGTGCTCTGGTGGTTTGGAGACAATGACGGTCTCTTAACTCTTCAGTTTCATCCTACGTAATATAAGAATAAGACAGCTCCATGCTGGGAATGGTCTCTGTGCAGTTTACCTTATGATCTAACTTTTTTTTTTTTCATGTGCAAAATGGAGACATCCCCTTTCCTCACTGGACCTCGGACGTGCTGGATATCTGATGGTTTTTTAATCAGACCAGAGAGAGAGGCTCCATGCAGTTACAAAACGTGCCTAGCCAGGAAGCCATGGTGCTCCTGGGGGCCCCCGACTGGGTGAGCTGGAGGGGTTCAGGATTCACTTAACCCTAAGCAAACTATGAAATAAAATCTCCTGCTCTCCTTTATCAGAGGTAATCATTTAGGGCAACTCCTCCAGCTCAGGAAGGAATGGGCTCTGGATGAAGAGGGTGAGGGCAGGGGCGTGAGGAGAAAGCCTGCCTCTCGGGTGAGGTACATGGACAGAAATTTCAAACGTAACCCTCTTTCTGCTCCCAGGATGAGAAAAGCACTCAAAGGCTTTAGATGAGAGTGATTTCAGAGGAGCATGAAGTTGGGAAGTTAGCCTCCAAGATTATGGGAAGATTGGTTTTGAGATACAGCAACATCACAGTGGATAGAAAATGCATCTTCTTAGCTTCCTCCATTCACAGGAGGGTTGGCATTCCTGCTTCTGTACTAAATGGGTTGGAAAATTTTTCCCATTAGGATTTTCTACATTGGCAGAAGGATTTTTTTATCCACTGAGCCACCAGGAAAGCCCAGGAAGGGGTTTTCTTCTAACAAAAACCCCCTGCCTTAGTGCTTCAGACCCTTCCCCTTCTTTCCTGACCACTCTTCAGAGAGTGCTGCAACTTGGCAGCAGGAAACTGGCCTTGGAAATAGCCCATGAAGGCCCTTAGTTCCCAATTCATAGATCAGAGGGGGTCCACTTAATGAAAAACCACTGAGTATTGAAACCAACCCAAACTCGGCTCTGATGTCACCTGTCAGTGACATCCTGCCTTGAGCATTTTTCCAAGTTGTCTTCAGGTTGACTCAGTGAACAGATCTTCATTAGGCATCTGTCTATTTAGTCTCCAGAAGCAAGCACTGAGCTCAGCTCCAGGTTCAGAAGAGTACATGACTGTACTCCTGGACTCACTGCCCTGTAGGAGAGGCAAAGAGGAATCAAATGATCACTATAAGAAGTGTATGCCACAATGTCTATGGAATCTAGAAAAATGGTCAGGAAATGGTACTGATAAACCTATTTGCAGGGCAGGAATAGAGACATGGAGAACAGACTTTGGACACATAAGGGGAAGGAGCGGGTGGGACGCATTGAGGGATTAGCATTGAAACACATACATTATACCATATGTGAACCACTAATGGGAAGTGGCTGTGTAACACAGGCTTTGCTCCATGCTGTACTCTGTGACAGTCTAGAGGGGTGGTGTGGAGAGGTTCAAGAGGGAGGAGATATACATATACTTATGGCTGATTTGTGTTGTTTCATGGCAGAAGCCAATACAATATTGTCCAATTATGCTCCAATTAAAAAATACAAGGAGTGTATGCCGCAGACTCTCACAAATGCCATGGAGGAATCATCCTTTTTATGACCCAGCCATGACATGTGAAGTTTGTTAATATTCCACCACGTCCCCCTGTGACTAACATCTGGCTCAAAACAAGGTCCACAAACCAAACACACTCTTCCTCTAGCTGTCTCTCTCCCAGCCCCTAAATGCCAGCTCTCTGAAACAAAAGAACAATCCCTTTTGTTGTGGCAGAAGAAAGACAGTATTGAGTTTTCACCCACATCTCTTCCAGCTCTCCGGCTCCCTTCTCCCCACAACACCCACCCCCATCTCGTTCAGGATCGTTATTTTGGTTTTCCAAGGGCAGATAAATGCAGAGAAGCTCTTATTTACTTCTCAGCGTTAGCTGCTGTCATTGTTTCTGTATCAATGACCTCTTTGTCCTCCCGCTGTGTCAGTTACCATGGGCTGCTCTGAAGGCCAAGGCCCTGTGGTTTTCCAGCCCGGAGAGGGCGTTTGTCAGTGGAGTTCAGGAATGTCAAAAGGGTGACCCAGATTTGCAGCACCAGAGGGAAAACTGGCTCATCGCAAAAATCCTGTGTGGTCAAATGGGGCATATTCTTGATGTGAGGGAACAAATGGGTTTTAGAAAAGTTAATTGCAGGACTCACTACTTAAGGACCTCAAGGCCAAGCAAATATATCTGTCCCCAAGTCCGCAAGTTACCAACCTATTTCTTAAATGCCTGCCATTCATTTCCACCAAAGGAAAGTGTGGCATTGACTTTTCTCGTTAGAAACTCTACAAGAAGAAAAAAAGTTTCCAAATATAAATAGGCCTGAGCTGTTTTCATCATATTTCTTCAAAGCTTTGGTGCTTATCACAAAATTTGTTTTCCATTCCTTCTGGAATGTAACATTGATACAAAGATGCTGTGAGAAGGAGGTGGGTCACAGACTCCCAGAGTTGGAAGTGAACTTAGCACTGAAGCGTGGTAAGTCGCTTCAGTTGTGTCTGACTCTTTGTGACCGCATGGACTATAGCCCACCAGGCTCCTCTGCCCATGGGATTCTCCAGGCAAGAATACTGGAGTGGGTTGCCATGTTCTCCTCCAGCGGATCTTCCCTACCCAGGGATTGAACCTGAGTCTCTCACATCTCCTACATTGGCAGAGGGGTTCTTTACCACTAGCGCCACCTGGGACGACCCTTAGAGATCATCTAGTCCTACCCCCTCATTTTACAGGTGAGAACTGGAGGGAGAAAGAAGTGAGGTGGTTTGACCAACAGTTAAGTGGCAGAGAAGACACTGGAACCCAGCTCCTTGACTCTGATAGGTTCTCTTCTGCACTGTCCCTCGTGAAGTTACAATTACAGCCACTGGGATACAGTGGGCTCCCTAACAGCTTTTCAAACACATCTATTTTTTTTTTTTTTTGGACTACAATGTTTTGATTTACAATGTTGTGTTAGTTTCAGGTGTACAGCAAAGTGATTCAGTTATACATATACCCATTTTTCCCCCAGAGTCTTTTCCCATATAGGTTATTACAGAGTACTGAGTTTAGTTCCCTATGCTATGCAGTAGGTTCTTGTTACCTATATTTCCCTAATAGCTTTTTACTGTGACTCTCTAGTCTAGAACCCTGGTACTGTAACTTTCCTTTTGTGATCTACAGGAGGCAATGGAGCATTTTGCCTACTCTTTTCTCCACTCTTTTCCTGAAAATGGCACCCTTTCCTTTAGGAAACCATTTCATGTGGTTCTGGTGGGTTTAACATCACTCTGCTTGGGCGAGCAGATAACCTGGGCCAGCCAATTCTGATACCCTACGTCTCTGGGCAGGAACTTGATCAGGCAGGTGGTGGGCATGAGACCCAAGCAGAGGCAACTGAAGTTGCCTGGTGATTCAGATGGAAAAGAAGGTGCCTGCATTGTAGGAAACCCGGCTTCAATCCCTGGGTCAGGAAGATCCCCTGGGCAAGGGCATGGCAACCCACACCAGTGTTCTTGCCTGGAGAATCCCATGGACAGAGGAGCCTGGTGGCCTACAGTCCACAGGGTCCCAAAGAGTCAGACAGGACTTAGCAACTAAAACAGCAACAATCCAGAAAGCAACTTATTTTTAGGTCACTTTTAGGAGGTGGCTGCTTTCCTTCTTCAGTACTGAAATCTGTTCTTGGATTTGATTCCACCATAAATTCTAACTTTCCTGGAGTGGGTAGTTCCTTTATCAGACCAAGTACAAGATGAAATTATTTTCACCATCAGCCCAATCATATTTACTGGTTATCCTTAGTGGCACCTTTAAATTATATACTCACTCACTACCCTTGCACTATTCACGAAAAGAAAAAAAAGAAAATCTGGACATTTTCTCTTCTCATGAAATCTGAATCCTTTTTGATCCTATGAGAGGCTCCCTACTGATTCACTTACATTGCCTACTTTGAAGGATATCCATTTGGACATGAAGTCTCTACTGAACTGAGTAAAGGACTTCCTAAGTATTTAACGAAGTAAAGAAACAAAGTTAATGACAACACTAAGAGGCCACTCTCAGGAGCTAGGAAATGTAATAGCCTTTAAAGATATATAAGCAATATCATGGATATACCTGAGACACAAGTTCCATTGCCTTTAACTTCATATGTAATAACCAAAAATCCAACAAGCTCTTGGGTCTTTTGGAAACAGGAACATTTGCTCTGTTTCACAAGGCCTCTCCCTCTCCTAACTGCACAGTGTGAGTCCACTGATACACAAAATGTGGCTTTAGAAGCTCAGGGACTGGGAAATTGTAAGGCACCGGCCATGAAAGCAGTCAGGCCGACCTGATGCACAACGGGCTTCTAAGCCTGTGGAACGTCAGTCAAAAGTTGAATTCAAATTCAACAAGGTGCCTTCTCCATTAAAATAATGACCTGAGGTATTACTGAGTAATGATGTTTGTACAAAGTCATTTGAGGGGATTCATTAACACTGTTTGCTAAATAAATACTTTAGCAGACCGCTGGAAACATTAATCCAGGGTGCAAAAAACATGTACCATGGTTAAACCAAAGTCTATTTCCTTTTATTTGATTTTATTAGGTTTTTCAAGATCTGTCTCAACAGCTTAAAACTCACACATTCCCTATCTCCTGACAGGGAAAAAGGCAAACAGCTGGAAATCAAGGAATGGCACAGCCTGACCCCAGTTAGCTCGGAAGCGCACTGTTCAGCTGAGCCTGAGTGATTGGTGTGGTCACCAGAAGCCCCAAGCAGAAAAGATGCTACAGAGAGGTGTGTAGAGCAACCAGACTGCCAGGAAGCTAATTTGATCACTTTTTCTTTGTAATCTAGTTTGGACCATTTATTTATTAGAGGCAACAGTTGAGATTTTCCCTGCACAGACAGTGCCTTTTCACTGGATAATTGGAGATGCCACCTTTGGCATCTGATGAACTCCCCTCTGGACGTTTCAGGGTTGATGGTTGGGAAGGCAGCTGCCCACCACAGCAGTGGAAAAGACAACTGAAATATGGATGTGTGCACATGTAGGTGTGCGTGTGCTATGTGCTGCATCCTTAGAGAAGTTTCTAATGAAGTCTCCACTACGGCTGAGCAGTCAACAGACGGCTTTGCAGCCATTCTTACATGAACCCAGGTCCAGTTCAGGAAATAAGTGTTTATGAGAAAAGTGTGAACCAGTCACCATCCCTCCCTTTCTCTGTCAGGTAGAGGTCACACGGACAGCATACACCTGCTTGTCAGGAATCCCACTGCGTCTTTCTGTTCTCCCAGTGTACATGGGAATTTTCTGAATCCAAAGGAATATATACGCATGTTGGACTCTCAACGATCAGGTGCAGAGTGGTTGTTCCCCACTATTCAAATGAACAACTGTCTCCATCAGCCGAGGGGCCCAAGGTACACCCACCCCATCCAGCCCAGAAGGTCACACGCAGAGTGGAGGAGAGGAGCAGATGCGGGATAAGAAAGCATGTCCCGAGATCTGGTCTGTCTCCCAGCCAACACCCAGCCTCACACCCCTTGCCTTGTTTGCTTCCTTAAAAGGAAAACAAACTGCTCTTTTCCTATCATCTCCTGTTATCTTCATACTTCAGAAACTAAACAGTACTTTGGGCTCAAGTCTTACTTGCATCCATTTATATGAAACTTCTCCAGGCTTATTAGACATGTGGAAAAATGTCTCCATTGTGGGGGGAAAAAAGTTACAATACTGTATTGAAAAAGGAGCGATAACAGCTGTTCAGAAGTTGGGGCAAATAGTTTTGTTTTTTTTAATTTTAACTTTACAATATTGTATTGGCTTTGCCATATATCAAAATGAATCTGCCACAGGTATACATGTGTTCCCCATCCTGAACCCTCCTCCCTCCCCATACCATCCCTCTGGGTCGTCCCAGTGCACCAGCCCCAAACATCCAGTATCGTCCATCGAACCTGTACTGGCGACTCATTACGTATATGATATTATGCATATTTCAATGCCATTCTCCCAAATCATCCCACCCTCTCCCTCTCCCAGAGTCCAAAAGACTGTTCTATACATCAGTGTCTCTTTTGCTGTCTTGTATACAGGGTTATTGTTACCATCTTTCTAAATTCCATATATACGCGTTAGTATACTGTATTGGTGTTTTTCTTTCTGGCTTACTTCACTCTGTATAATAGGAAAATAGTTTTTTATACTCTTGTGAAATCTTTGGGGTTGGTCAGGGCCCCACTAGCACCTACTCCAATTTCTCATCTTTTCGAACATGCTTTTTTGTCAAGTCCTGCCTGCCAACTGTGCCATTGTCAAGGTCATCGGCAGCCATAACACAAATCCTAACTGTAAGGGCAAAACACCAAGACAATTACGAGAGGCCAGCTTGCTGTTCGGATGGGGTCGTGGGCTGACACAAGTCGAAGGTCAGGTCTAGATGTTCAGCTTGCCAGTTCAGTGAGTCGTAGGGCTGACTTAGACCACCAAACTCTCAGGAGGCTGAGGGCAAGGGAGCAGATACATCACCCTACTCATGAGGCTCCAATGCTCATACATGCTGTTGAGGTCCTCCTTTTTTTAGTTACAAAACTACATTTATTTTTAAAAGCAGGGTTTTATGTCGTGAGCAGGGAATCCCAGCAAAGGCAATTAAGAGGGTCCTGCAAACTAATTCACTTAGGCTGCAAAATGCCTGGTAACTACTCTTAAGTCCTTGAAATAGCATCGCTCTCTCCACAGTAGTCACACTCTCTACCTTCTAATTTTCCAACTCACTTAGGTAAAACTGCTTAAACAATGAAAATTATTAGTAATCTGATTCAAGAGTCTGTGGGTGCCAATGCAAGAGACATAAGAGACATGGATCCCTGGGTCCAGAAGATCCCCTGCAGGAAGAAATGGCAACCCACTCCAGTACTTTTGCCTGGAGAATCCCATGGACAGAAGAGCCCGGTGGGCTCCAGTCCATGGGGGTCGTGTGTGTGTGCGTACGCACGCATGCACGCACACACACACACACACACCCTTGTATCTCAAACTCTTGAATGATTGATCACACACACACACAGTCTATGTGGGGCGCACGCGCGCACACACACACACACCCTCTTCTATCTCAAACTCTTGAATGATTGAACACACACAGTCCATGTGGGGGGCACGCGTGTGCGCACACACGCCGCGCGCGCGCGCGCGCACACACACACACACACACACTCTGTCTCAAACTCTTGGATGATTAATGCCCAAGAGGGTCCCTCTAGTAAGAGTTACTCTGTCCCTCCTTTGTAATAATTAGTGAGGTTTTGTGAAATGACAGATAGCAATCTTGGATTATATTCAATTTAAAATTACAATTAAAAAAAAAAAAGTCTGTGGGGACCCTTACCTTTTGTTTACCACACTGTTCTTCAGATCAGATCAGATCAGTCGATCAGTCCAGCCGTGTCTGACTCTTTGCGACCCCATGAACCGCAGCACGCCAGGCCTCCCTGTCCATCACCAACTCCCGGAGGTCACTCAGACTCACACCCATCAAGTCAGTGATGCCATCCAGCCATCTCATCTTCTGTCGTCCCCTTCACCTCCTGCCCCCAATCCCTCCCAGCATCAGAGTCTTCTCCAATGAGTCAACTCTTCGCATGAGGTGGCCAAAATACTGGAGTTTCAGCTTCAGCATCATTCCTTCCAAAGAAATCCCAGGGCTGATCTCCTTCAGAATGGACTGGTTGCATCTCCTTGCAGTCCAAGGGACTCTCAAGAGTCTCCTCCAACACCACAGTTCAAAAGCATCAATTCTTTGGCGCTCAGCCTTCTTCACAGTCCAGCTCTCACATCCATACATGACCACAGGAAAGACCATAGCCTTGACTAGGCGAACCTTTGTTGGCAAAGTGATGTCTCTGCTTTTGAATATGCTATCTAGGTTGGTCATAACTTTCCTTCCAAAGAGTAAGCATCTTTTAATTTCATGGCTGCAGTCACCATCTGCAGTGATTTTGGAGCCCAGAAAAATAAATTCTGACACTGTTTCGACTGTTTCTCCATCTATTTCCCATGTAGTGATTCTTAAGATAGGTTACAATAAAATTATTTGACAGAAAAACTGGATGAAAAAAATGTCTGGCTTTGATTCAGGAAGCTGACAGAAGTTGAGGTTTTGAGGACTTCCCCGGCGGTCCAGTGGTTGAGACTCGGTGCTTCCCATGCGGAGGGCGTGGGTCCCACCCCTGGTTGGGAAGCTAGATGTGCACATGCTGAACGGCATGGCCAAAAACACAATTAAAAGTTTTCTTTCTGAACTTAACCCTCAGAGACACAGGTAACTTTAAAAAAAAAAAAAGATGAATAAATTTCTAAATATAAAATGGAGACAACTCAGTCTAAAAACTTAAACAGAATATTAAAAACATTTATTAACAGAAAAAAGTTCAATGCATTCTACAGAATGAAAACGTTCAACCTTTTCCTATAGATCCTTAAAGCCTTTTCCTATAGATCCTTAAAGCTTCTCATTAGTATTTGCTAAAATCTGTGTAGCAGCTTCTTTTAGATTTAGTTATTTGTTCAGGACCAAAGTGAAGCCAAAGACACAAAAAATAAAACTTTAAACTGTGAGTAGCTGTTTAAAAAAAAAAAAAGACTACAAACACATAAATAGGATTACACACTTTAATCTGATCGACATGGAGGAAGTTGGGAGGACATGAAAGAAACTGAGTTTCAGCTCTGTGTTCTGCATAACCAAAGGCTCCTTTTCCAAAGAGTAAACTGAGGTTTCAGAAACCAGATTTTACCAGAATATTTCGGGAAAGCATACTATGTGTAATCCAGGAAATACATTATTTGCAGGAAATAGGAAAATCATCACGAGCAATAAAAGATTAAAACAAAAGAAAGCACCAGGGTTTTGAGCAGGTCTAGTAACGTGAATACATCTGCAGAAACAACATAAATGGTTTTGACTGGCTGCTATGGAAACATGCTAATGAGGATTGGTCCATATCTTATCATCGTTTAAAACATGTTTCTTTGGAAAAATGGCAATATTGGCTGAAAGTGAAGCCGTCCTTTAGACACCCAGCTTGTTGGCCTGGGTGAGAACAACTTTGAGAACCGGCATAAAAGCGGAGGTCTCGCTGAAGTTGCTAGTGCTAACGATGTGGGTGTGAATAGTCAAGCCTTCTGAGTAGTTTCGGGTCTCTATGCTCCGTGCGATGTTGTGTAAACCGTTGATGATTGTTGGTGAAAGCTGAAATCAGGGTGGAATAGAGAGAGAATTAAAGGAGAATCTTCCATGAGACCCGCTATAAACATGAAACCCTGGCATTTACCAGAAGTTTGAAATATACATTATTTTAAAAAATGAATAAACTGGTGAGCATTTCTAGAAAGTTTCTCAGACCAAACAACAGACAAGTTATAAAATGGAACCACAACACAATCATTTATGTAAGGAATTATTTATGAACTACACATGTATGATCAGCCAGGTATTTTCTTAGAGAAAAGCAGCCAGATCTCCTCCCTTAAATTGCAAAGTTAATGTCTTTCTCCACTTAACAGCTTTAAATCTTCATTACTTTAGATACAGCCTCACAGCTCTGAACGTGTCTCCTTTGTACATGAAGAAGTTAGAGAGTCTAAATCATGACATCCTAAAGTAGGGGCCCAATTTACTCTAAGACTTAGTTGACGACAGAAACCCTGTACTCCTGGGCCACTTTCATCAGGAGGCAGCAGTCCTCATTATGGACTCAATTTTGCTCATTCTTAACTGCTTTTTATAGTCCTGTCATCTCTTAAAATAGTAAGACCTATGTATAGTTGTTTTTCCTCTCCATATCATTACTTAGCTTCCATACTTTTCAGAGAAGACGTTTTTTTTTTTGGATCAATCCATGGGTGACACCCCTTTCCACTGCCATAGTAATTTTCTGTGGTTGGGGTCTCACGCTTAACGGTTATTTTACCTGATGGGACTGATATGGGAAATGGGGAAGAGGAATGCTAAAATGCAGAAGTATGAAAAACTCCAATTTTTTTTCCCTCCAAGTGTTTTCAATAAAAAAACACAACAATTCTAGAGAGGCATGGAGAGGTGGCGGACAGAGAACAGAAAACAGTGTCTGCTCCTCACTGCTGACTGTCTTCACAGGTAAACACACTGACCTGATCCGCCTGTGGCTACATTTGGCGTTGCCTTTGGGCAGCAGCTATTGTAAAAGAAAAGGCTCAGAGTGTTAAGACTGCGAGAAAGATGACAGATTTGGTCTCTGGAAAAACAAGAGTATCTGCCCACTCTTTGATTTCTTAATTCAAGGCACATATAAATATGAACAGAAGGCCAGTCACCTCAGAGCCAATGCGGGCCAGTTCATATTCTGTTATAAAACGGCTGAAACTTCTCTCTCTCACACACACATACAGCCCTATGCCCTTATCCTCAATGACTGAAATGTAAGGTTTAGACTGAGCAAAGCTCAGTCTGTAGCCGTCATGATCATTCTGCCCCCAAACACACTCCATACTACGTACTACACACTATATACAATACACTACCGGTGACATGTAAGTGCTCATTAGACACATGACTAGCAACCAGGAATAAATGTTTATCATAAACCCTTCTTTTCCCACGAACTTACCGTCTGTTCCCTAAGTTTATCATACAGAAACTCCAAACGTTTGCTGGCATCATCTAGCTTCCTCTTGGTTTGCTGCAGGAGAGAAAAAACCAGAGATGCTATATTTGAACAATAATTTTTATCCCAATAACTTTCCCCATCTCATTTCACTACACCTTATAATCATGGTGTTGAACAGCTTTGTTTTATAAAGAAATGGCAATACCTTACACCGAGGTATTTGAACAGATGATTACAACAGAGAACAGTTATCTATCGAGGCAGGCGGGGCCAGAGGTGTGCGCAAGGGCACCCTGGCTGGATCTCAGGGGCTCTGTGACACACTTGAGGTGTGTGTGTCCAACTACATTACGTCCACAAGCAACAGCGAGGGCCCCCTGGAGGCAGCAATGGGTCACGCACTACAGGAGGTCTAACCGTTACTGTACGTTAAATAAGATGGATGTCATGGGAGCCAGAAAGCAAACGTATGGGTGAACTGTGGGATCTTTTTTTAACCTCAAGAATACACTCAATCACATTTGGTACATTTAATCCTATCTTATTCTGGGCCTTTAAAACACCAAAAAAAGAAAAAGGAGAAAATTATCTTCTGACATCTTAAGATTATTAAGAGGGAAGTGTTAAAAAAGAGTTCTTAAATGAGTCCTCCTACCCTTCTCCAGCACTCAGTATAGTGAGGGAAAACTAGTCTAAAAGTTTAAAATCATACTGTGATTAACTTAATGACCTACATTATGCCTAGAAGTGATACTATTTTACGGTATTTATTGAATGCCTACTGTGTGCCAGGCTGGGGATGGTTTTGTGTCTCACGGAGCTCATATTCTATGGGTGGGAAAAAGATAACTAACTAAACAGTACACTGCAGTCAGATGGTGACGAGCAGCACAAAGAAAAGTTCACGGGGTGAGGGTGTCGGCGGCGCTGGCAGGATGAGGTGCTAAGAAAGTCGGGATGGCTCTCAGGACACCTGAGCTGGCGCTGGGAACAAGCGAGCAGGAGCCCTGCCGCTCTTTGGGGAAGAGCCCCGGGCAGAAGGGGCAGGCACAAAACCTCCGATGCTGAAGCCATCAAGGACAGCCTTACAACCCAAGCCCTGCTGTAACGTTACTTTGTGTCATTTGGACTGAAGTGAAGTGAAAATAAGAACAAAGCAATACCGTAAACATGATTTCGAGTACTGGATTAAAATGGACTTTTGTGGATGGTTCAAAGTCTTGGGCAGTGTCAGAACTTCTCCCCCAAATACTGACAGCAAGAGTTTATCTTCTGCCTGGTCCTGCGTCACCAGAAAGGAGGTGACAGATACTGTGATCAGGAGGAGGTGAAGCTCAACAAAAGTGTCCTAAGCGAGGCCGTGCCCCACACGTCCTGCCAGCTTCTTTTCACACTGACTCACGCTTGAAGGAAGACTCAAGTTCTCCCATTAGGACTGTTCCACTCTGTATGATGGTGACCTCTGTTTAGAGGTGTGCCCAGGAGACAGTACACACCTACCTGTTTATCAGCTTTACCTGTTCTCTGTTCTTTGCCTGGTCCTTCCATCACTCCCAGAATGCCGGGGGCTAAGGTTTATATTAACTTTCCCCTGCCTTTGCCCTCCTGACACTGTCCGTACAGGGAACCGCTTTTCAAAAGACTAGCAGAAGGTGGCACATATTAATACTCAAATGTCTGATGAAACAGCAAACCCCAGAGGCTGTGTTTTCAAGCAGACAACTGGCCAGTGACTAAATAAACACATTTGATGCTTGTTGGCAGAAAATGAAATTTCATCTCGAACAAGAATGGCTTTGTGGAATTTTTGTTGTTGCCAATACACAGACATCCTCTAATAAACTAAGTCACATCAGTTGCTTTGACTATGAATATGATTCCAATATCTAAAACAGTGAACTGTTAAGGACTTTGCAAAGATTGTCTATCTATTTTTAAAAGCTTTTTTTTTTTAAAAAAAGATGTTTTGATGTGGACCATATTAAAAGTCTTTATTGAATTTGTTGTAATACTGCTTCTGTTTCACGTTCTGTTTATCTGGCCATGAGGCATGTGCGGTCTGAGCTCCCTGACCAGGGACTGAACCCGCGTCCCTCGCACTGGAAGGCAAAGTCTGAACCACTGACTGCCAGGGAGGGCCCTCCTTCTAAAGCCTTTAGACACACACTCTGAAAGGAACCCCAGGGCTGAGTCTCTTGTATTTTAGCATTCTGCCCTATTCTTGGGCCAGATGTGAGGTCTGCCAATGAGTCAGTGCAGCTCAGGGGCTGAGAACATGAATTCTGGAGCTAGACTAGGTCTGAATGCTGGCTCTGCCTGGATTATATTGTAACTGTTTTGTGCCTTAACTTCCTCATCTGTAAATAAATATGACAAACCTACCTCCATGAGGTTGGTTTAAGGATTATATAAAAGCAACTGAGTATGCTTTTATATGTAAAGCAAACCATACATAAATGCTAGCTTTACTACTTTTGTAAAAACTTTCAAAATACATCTTGTAAGACTTTAAGCAATAAATATAAAAGAGCTCCATAATGGAATCTTTTAATTAAGCAAAATAAAAAACACATACAGGATCTGTGGCTGAAGAGAGGCAGCGCTGAATAAGATCCTCGAAGGTGGTCTTTAGAATGAGGTGTTCATCTGGAATAGGCTTCTTGGTAATTTTTTCTGTTGGCAAAGATTGCACATGCTGGAAGAAATAATACCATTAAAATGAGCAGAAATGACCAGAAACCACCTGTATACAAAGTCCTGAAACTGTCATAAAGAGCAAACAACTAATTTATACATAGGCTATTCAAAATCAAACAAAAAACGAACGTGTGGAATCACCTGGGATAAGCAAACAGAAAAATCAGATATTCAATAGAAGATACAGGTAGTCTTCCTACAGCTTCTATTTTCAAAAACAGGGTTGGGTATAAAGTATTTGTTTAATCATGAAATGTATGTTGATCACAATTGTATATAACTGATGGGCAAGAGGACCATGCCAGTAAGAAACAAGGAACCAGGCATTTATAAAGCTGGCTGGTGGGGGTGACCGCTTGCTTTGCTTGCTGACTCCTTGTTTATTCCAACAGTCTTGCATTCTTTGCTTGTTGGCTCCTTCTTGTTTATCCCAACAATCTTGGAGGTTCATTAACTGGTCTTTTATCAAACTGTGAGATTAAATCAAAGGTTAGGATAGAAGAGACCATGACCTAACTGAATGTATAAAGATGGATAAACAAAGAAGGAATGTGTAAGTGCTTCAAGTTTTGATTGATTATATTCATTCGTAGAAAATATCAGGCAATTATGTACTAGGCACTAATGAATCAATACAGAAATAATCTTATCTCTCAGGGAGTTTACAGGCTAGCGGAAGGGAAAGTTTAAAAATGTCATAAATGTATGTAAAACAGCAGCTGTGGTTAAGTTCACATCATTGGAACCAACAGACAGTATAACTGGGATTTAACTGAGGGGAAGGCTCTTTAAGGAAGTTTTATCAGAAAGTTAAGTAGGAGTTAAACAGGGGAAAAGTGCTTCCAGACAGAAGAACAAGTACCCAGGAAAGACCATGATACAGGGACTGGAAGGAGGTCAGCTTGGCGGGAGCAGGGAGACAGCAAAGAGGAGTAGGAGCTGAGAGCTTCCAGATAACATGAAAAATGTTGGTCCTTATCCTGAGAACAGTGGGATGTGGTAACATGTTAAGCAACAATGAGCTAAGACCAGAGAAGAGATGGGTCATAGCAGATGCTGGAAGACCAGTGAGAGGCTCCTGTACTGCTGAAGACTGGAGACAAAGGTAGCATGGACTAGACTGGACACACAGAGAAGGGATGGGAGAGAGACTTTACAGTAATATCAACAAGATGTGGGGATAGATCTGAAAACAGGTTAAAGGAAAAAGAGTATAAAGATGCCCAGGTTTTTGGCTGGATTAATGGAAAGGATTATGGTAGCATTAATTGAAATGAGACACACCAAAAGACAACTAGGTTTGGGAGGAAGACTATGCTTTGGACTTTGGATATACGAAGCGTGAGGTGCCTCAGAGACATCCAAGTGGACAGGGAGCTGGGTAGCATGGCCTGGCTGAACCACACACATCCATGGCGATCTTCTTCTCCATGTAACTGAAGTTCTGGTCCAGACGAGTGTAGCACGAACTCCCAGGTCCCAACACAAATGAATGGCTTCACAAATGGCACAGACTTGTAATCATGGAAACTAACTATGCATATTAAGTCTATCTTCTTGTGAAAAGAAGCAGGTCTTCCCACCTCCATCGGAATACTGGAGTTTATAATGCTACTGTTAATATTTAAGAACTCTCTTAACAGCAAAACATACTCTTGTGGTAGACACAATCTTTATAAATTAGACTTCAATGAGTCAAAGACAGTGACAGAAGAACTAGTTTTATATACTTGGGCAGGAATTTACTTCATCTTCTTATGCTGAACTGTGACCCAACCTCTTTATTTTTCATGAATAGATCAAGATTACCTTTTATGCCTAAGTCAGTTACATGGAAACATGGTAAGATTTTTTTCATTACTGAGAGCCCTGCCAACTAGCTGCTTGTATGTGAAAAGCAAGTATGAACTGATATCTCTATCCAAGGATATAGCTATATTATTAGCTCTTAGACACATACAAGAAAAGATCAAAGTCATTATATTTTTATTTTACATTTTAAAGGAAAAAAACCTTTGGAAATAGCTTCTGCTGAGCGGCTTTAGATGCCAATATGGATTCAACTGATCTTAAATTGTGGCTACTGAGCAGATGAAATGAAATACTACAATTGCAAAGTTACTGTTAACATATACTAATAAATACATAAGCCCTTTCTAGAATGTTCACATATGGCCACATCACTGAAAAATACTGTACATGTGTCACTGGAAAATTCTGTACATGTGTGATCTTAAAAAAAAGTTCTTTTTTACCTAAGTTGTCTAAATTGAAATCAAACTGAGATAGTAATAAAGGTATAACCATAAAAGTTAACACGTTGAAAAAACACACTGAAATAGAGCCATCTCCCACTTCCAGATTCACTGTTACCTGCATGGTATTTCCAATGGGGGCCCCAGGGGCACCTTCGATATTGGGCTTTGAAAATGACGGAGGCATGCCTGGTTGACTGAGGGGCTGCTGAATGCCACGGAAGGGCTGGCCACCGGCGAGGTGTGGCTGTGGGAATGGAGCTTGGCTGGACAGCGGTAGTGGCGCTGAAGGCTGCTGCTGCAGCATCTGTGACTGGGGGTCACCCAAGGGGTTCATGATTGGTGATGTGATGGGAACAGGAGGCGTAAAGTTCTCGGGCATCTTTTAAAAGAGGGACACAAAAGGCACAGAGAGTAAGATAAAAATGATATAACAACAGTTCCTCGGCTTTAAATACGGGAGTTGGCCATCTGCAGCAACATGAACGTGACTAGAGATTATCATACTGAGTGAAGTAAGTCAGAAAGAGCAAGACAAATACCATATGCTATCACTTACAGGCAGAATCTGAAATATGACACAAATGAACTTATTTATGAAACAGAAGCAGAATCGTGGACAATACAGAGCGGACTGGTGGGTACCAAGGGGAAGGGGGCTGAGCGAGGGATGGAGTGGGAAGCCGGGTGAGCAGATACAAACTTGTATACATAGAATGGATAAGTAACAGGGGCCTACTGTACAGCACAGAGAACTATACTCTGCATCTTAGGATAAACCATAATGGAAAAGAACATATGTATGTGTAACTGAATTAAACTTTGCTATACAGCAGTAATTAACACAACCCTGTAAATCAACTATACTTCAGTTTTAAAAAATGAATAAGGGAGTTAGATCATTCTGTGGTTAAAAATTTTTTTACCAACAGTAGAATACTTTTGAAAATGGATTTTAATGCAGAATCCTAGAGTGAAACGTAAAAGTAAAGCTAATCTGGCTAAGAGGGCTGGAGACTCAAACCTGGATCTCTCAGTCTCCCCTCTGCCTTCCACACTCATCCCATAATGGGCCAGAACCTAACTGGGATAAGGAATGCCAAAAATGTGTGTGTGGGTGGGTGTGTGTGTGTCAAGTGATTAGATATAATACCCTTTTCCGAGACCATTAAGTGATACCTACTTAGTGATCAATCACACTCAGGGTAGTAGACTGTTTCTGATTATCACTGACAAAATTTGGGGGATTCTGTTCACTTAGTATCTCCCAATTTTATGTTCTGGCCTCTCATTACTGTACTTAGGGGACAGAAATCACTAGAAGTAAAGAAAAAAAAAGGAGAAAATGGCTTGGGGTAAAAGAACCTTATGCTATGCTCTAAATGATGCTCAGCTAACAAGGCTATTTCTTTTCATATCATATGTGATAGATAAAAATAGTCCAAAATATAATTCGAATTCATGATTACTGCTGGGACTCAAAACTAAAGTAACTCCTAAAAAAGAAATTCATTTGAGTAACCTGAAATTTTGTTTCCTACTCTTTGAAACAGACATTGGGAATTTCCATCTTGTCTTCTAAAAGGGGTTTAATTCATACCACTGTACTGTCCTGTATTTTCCTTCCCTTCATGGATTAGAAGATGTAAGTTAAAATACACGCATTAAGTACAGCAGTCAGTAAGCTCTGCCTTTAAAGAACAGTGAGTGTGGTGTGCTTCAGTGGCTACATGATTGAGGGGACATCTGGGGGCAACTGAATAGACATCTTTTTCTAGTACCTTCTTCTTCTTGGGTCCTCTGTTCAAAGCTGGCGGATCATTCCAACCATTCTGAGGACCTGTAACAGATAATAGAGAGCATTTTTCCTTTAGAATCCTGGAAAGAGAAAACTAAATTGTACTCATCATATAATATCTTCAAATTCTACCTTCACTCTGAGATAACTGTCACAAAAGTTTTACCAGCTGAGCTGCTGGGATCACTATGTAGGCCTTGGATTCACAAACTCATTATCGAACCCTCTGGTAATCAATCACAGGGCCCTGGCTTAGAAAGCAGGATATCTTGATATTATTTCTTTTAAAGGGAAATAGCTGTGCTAAATTTAAGGATAGTGAAGCTTTTATGTCTATATTGGTACATGACTTTCAAAGATCAAACAATTCTCTCCCAAAATAGAAAAAATAAATCACCTGAATCTTCTTAAAAAAAAAAAAAAAAAAAAAAGTTCCTGATGTATTCAACACACACAAAAAAGAATAAAAGTAGCAATCTCCTATTTCCTAAGAAAGCAATTAAACATAAGCAATTCAGCAAACGCAAATCATCCGTATGGTAGAAATATTGTTAAAAAATGAAAACCAGCCCAACTACATAATACCAAGTATGTTTTACTACCTTTGAGTTAAGAATTATCTTAACTCAAAGTAGAAAAGTGCATTCAAATACCTGTAGTAAGATTTTTTTTTTTCACTGCCACATACACAAAAAAATTCCAGGCTGGCAGCAAATGTAAAATTAAACTACTGTCATCTTTGGTAAATTTTCTTCCCCAGCCCCAAATCTCCCAAAACCTGTCATCTCAAAGTGAGACATGAACATCAGTAGCAGAACTCATCAAGGTATTGAATACTTAAGTGCCTTTATCTTTAAAGAAAAAAGGAACAAAACATGCCAGAAGTAGGATAATTACTAAATCACAATATAATCATCTTATGTTTAAGTTCTGTGTATGTATATATGTAAAAGCAAAAAATTATTCTTCTTTAAACAAATTAAAATTCTTTCGGCATTTTATTTTTGCTCAATTGATATCCACGATATTAAATCACAACAAACTTGCTTCACAAACCAAAGAACATAATGTTATAGAAATTTCTTTTAAAAAACAAGATTTTCTCCTAGCCAGCATGAACTCATTTGCCTTGATTTTAAAGACAGAATTACTTTTCTACACATTGACTAGGAGACAGAATGCCAAATGAGCCCCAAAACACTCAGGAGGCAGTCACAAAATACTAAACCACATGTTGCTATCCACTTAACAAATTCTTAAACTTCTGGTTATACACAAACTAATCATTCACGCCTTTCCCATCACATTCTAATCTTTCTTATATTTAAGACAATATTGGTATAGCCTTGTCTTTATGTCTACATCCAATATACAACTTTTATGATTCAAAATCATTTGTGTCACTATGTTAATTTCATCAGTTCTAGGATTTGATTCAATTAAGAAGCCAAATTTTAAAAATGATACTGGTCAGATTTAGGATATCATTGCTTTGAAGTTCACATGCATAATTGTGAATGTCCATTCATTAATTATATTCAATGATTCGAAGATTTCCAAATATACATTCTGTAACTAATTCACCTTCCAGTATAGATGCCTGGTCTTGCATTGACTGATTTTCTGTAGACAAAATGTAAAAGTCACTTAAACAGTATTATCATCAAAGACGTTTTAAACTCATTTTCTAATTGTTTCTGCTCCCTCTGTTAACCTCAGGAAAGAACAAACTACTTTTGTAAGGAAAAAAAAAACTTCCTTTTAAATCAAATCACATGAAATGGCTTCTATCTAATTAAGAAAGTCATCAGTTTGTGGGCAAAGCTCATTTAAATGTGTCAGATCCAATTAGCTCTTAAACACTTTTATTCTTTTATTATGCCAGCTGTCTCTTTAAAGACAAAATTTCCCCAACTGTTTGCATGGATTGTTTTTCTACCATTTGATCAATGAAGCTCAGTAATATGCTGCAGGGAAGGAGGAGAGCACTGCCTAACATGTAACTGTGTCCATTTTAGCATTATTTAAAGCTTGAATCCAAATCAGTTGAGGACCTTGCAAAAACGCAGATTCTAACTCACTAGGTAACAGCATAGGGTCTGAGAGCCTACTGTCTCGGCTAGCTCCCAGGAAATGCCAATGCTGCAGGTCCAAGCCCTTTTAAGTAGCAGGGTTTTACAAAGAAATGGGAGGGTTTCTGCCCTGTTCTGCAGACTTCAGCACTACAGTGCTAAACGTAATCAGCACGTTAGACAATCGTAAAGAGGGGGTACTACTTTGCTGCTGGATTTGGGAAGCCCCAAAGGCCTGCATTCCGGAGGAACTGTAATTTCTGGGGTCACATCATGAATGTAAACATAAACGGGATCGGGTCCAGTCAGTGTGTAACCATCTCATATTGTCTTTTCTGTAAGAATACACAGATGTGCAGACTGTTTAGCACAAGTCTTCCTTAAAAGAACTGAAGGTTCTGGCAGTGGACAAGAGCAAAGAAGAAACTAATTAGTGGAAACTAATACAGAGACTCCAAAATTGTCAGATATTCAGGGTGGGGCTAGGCCCCAGCCTCCAGTCAAAAGCGTGTGGTGAAGGTACATGATAGGCACATACAATTCACGGGAATTCAACTGTCTTCACATGGAGAACGACCCTGATGCGCTGCTAGTGCAAGCGTAGAGTAGTGCCGCCACTATGGAAAAAGAGTATGGTGGTTCCTCAGAAAATTAAACGCTGAATTACTATTTGAGCCAGCAATTCCACTTCTGGGTATATACCCAAAAGAACTGCAACCAGAAGCTGAGCAAATATTTGCATACTCCTGTTCACAGCAGCATTATTCATATAGTCAGAACGCCTGTGTGTAGGTTTATAGTGGACAAACAAAATGTGGTCTACACATAAGAGTGGATGTAAAGCAAAGGACCACCACGTTCTGTAAATAACTCAGCAGCAGCTCTAAAGGCTCTGAAGATGCAAAGTGTTTGGTGATTTGGATTATTATTCAGCTTTAAGAAGGAAATTCTGACACATGTTACAAACATGGATGAATCTTAAAGACAGTGAAACAGTCAGTTACAAGGAGACAAAACTGTCTTCTAAAATGTCCTCTAAAAATGACTACTTACATGAGGTACATGGAATATATATAGACAGAAAGTAGAACACTGGTGACCAGGGGCTGGGGAAACGAGGAGTTTTAAAGGCTGCATAATTTCAAAGTGGGATGATGAAAAACTTCTGCAGTTAGTAGTGATGACTGTACAACAATGGAAATGCACTGAATGTCACTTAAAAATGATGAAAACGGTAAATTTATAGTCTATTCTACATTAAAAACCTTAATACATGCACACATACACATAACATATGCATATACGTGTATGAAGTGAATAAATGCACCTAAATTATCAGTGGTCATATAGGGTGGCAAAATTATAATTTTATTTTTATGTTATTTGAGCTCTTTCAAAATCCTACAGTAAAAAATTAACAAAAAATTAACTTAAAAACAGTGTGGCATGTCACTGGATACTGCAGACCCCTGTCCGCCTTGGTGTAGGGGTCTGTCCTCCGCAGGGTCTTTGGGGAACAGAGAACCACTCGGTCTCACAGAGAGAAGTGATGCTGCTGCCGTCATCCCTGGCTCCTGCTTCCCCTGGGAACCTGCGCAGGTGTAACTGGAAGAATGCAATGGCAGCATCCACGCACTGGTTACGGTGTTTTTCAGTGGAAAAAATACTACTGCCAATGGCATGGAGACTTCTGGCTAGAAGATAATTTGAGACGGAAAGAAAAGAGCATCCTCATTAACCACACACCTCCCCCTTCCCCTGTAAGCTGAGCATGTCGCTTTTTTTTAAAAGGGGTAACAAAATTCAGAATTAAAATTGACAAAGAACATATCCTTGTCATTTTCTAATGACATAAGGTAAAATAGAATTAGCCGGAGAAAGGAAGGCAGGCTATCATGCTCCTTTCTGCTGTTGAAAAGGTTAAAAACCAGGTACCTAAAGTTTCTTGCCTTGAAATGTAACGATTTCCAAAATTTGGCCCAAATACAAATTTTATGTTCCAACTTACAACAAAGCTATGTGCAATGCACTAGAAATGCACATAATTTTCTGCCTTCCTACCTCTGCCTGGGGTAATTCTGATCATAGACTGAATGGGCATTCAATAAGAATTTACTGAATGAGTGTCAAGATGATTGCAACATGAGCTTCTCTGAGTAGCAGGCGCATCGCCTTGTGGTTCACTAACGGAGGGCTTGAAAACCCTAGTGTCTATCAAGAACAATTTACCAGTGGAATTTCCAAGTCCTATAGAAAACCATGATATAATAATCTAAGATACACTGGAACAAAGGTAAAACTTTTAGTGACAATTATCTGTATAACCTGAGCAAAGTTTTCAGGAAATCAAAAAATAAGGTAAAGCTCTGTTAATTAAAATATAGAGACTATTAACATGCAAGAGATAACACAGCAGCCAGCTTAGTACATACTGAGTATTGCTTCTTCTTTCTATTAGTTACTCTGCTTCTCAGCCAGGTTAGAACAGTTACTTTGCACATAAGCAAATACTTTATTATATGGCCGAACACACTTCAGCTCAAGGAGGGAAAAAATACCCATGCAAATAGTTAATTTAGATGATGAAGTAGCAAATACTTAAAAGAGTGATGCTAAATGTTCCTGTAATTCCAACACTGGTAGCTATTTCAGTCTCTTCCATCAGGACTAGAGTGTGCTCAGTTGCTCAGTCTCATCTGACCCTGAGACGTGACGGACTGTAGCCCGCCAGGTCCCTCTGTCCACAGGATTCTCCAGGCAAGGGTACTGGAGTGGGCTGCCACTTCCTACTCCAGGGGATCTTCCTGACCCAGGGACTGAGCCTGCACCCCCAGCACTGACAGGTGGGTTCTTTATTGCTGTGCCAGTAGACATCTGGTAAAGAATGGACACAGGCTCCGGAGACGGAGGGACCTGGGTCTGTGCCTCAACTTGATGATCATGACCGTGCCGTCATGAGAATGTTATGTAACCCTAGGAAACTCAAGCTTCCTCATGTCAATTTTTAAAAAAATAATTATTCCTATTTCTCATGGCTATGAGAGCTAAATAAGAAAAAAGATGGCAAGCACTGGTACATGTCCAATGTATGTTCAATAAATGATAGTCTGATTCCCTACTTCTCTGCACTACTTCCTTACTTGAGGATTTACTTAAACTTATCTTTCACTCCATCTCTTATTACTCAACCATTCAGAATGGATACTGTTTTCACTCATTCAGGTTTAAAATTTTTTTTGAACTTTACAACTGAATTAACACTCCTCTCTAAATATCAATCTGAATTTTCTGTATTGGAAATTCTGTATTGAAATAAATTTTATTTGTGCAGTAAAGGGTGATACATTTTTGGTAGTCTGAATATATACCAAAAAAGAGAGAAAGAGATAATGTGTATAATTCTGGATCCATAAGACTTCAAGAAAAAAGTACTTCCTTAATAAATCTTATTATATGATAAGTGTTTTCAGTTATTAAACCTACTGCTTAGCAGATAAAGAGAGAGAAAACTTATACTGGACTTCCAGGAGCAACTTTGGTATCCGACAGCAAGACTCACTCCTGTTTTGTCCTTCTAGTTCAAAGTTCAACTATAATCGGCAAGGGAAACTAATTTCAGTTTCCAAAAGGCACAGAGCTCTAACTGTGAGTGAGGTTTTGCGTAGTCACAACTAACTAATTCTGTGGTCATTGTCCATAAACGTTTTCAATGTATTAATGCACTCAATCCTTTTCATAAGCTTATGAGTATGTACTACTCTTATTTTGAGGAAACTGAGGTTTAACATTATGTAACTTATTCAAGATCACATAACTATTAGAAAAGAGTGAAGCTGGGATACAAACACAGCAAGTTTAACTCAAAAGCCTATATTCTTTAGTATGTCAGTGGTTCTTAATCCCAATTAACTGATCTCTTTTTTTTATCAGATCAGATCAGTGGCTCAGTCATGTCCGACTCTTTGCGACCCCATGAATCACGGCACGCCAGGCCTCCCTGTCCATCGCTCCTTTCACAATTCTAATATGAAGATCAGATAATGTTATCTACTTCTGAATAATTAATATAATGCTTAATTGCAATGTGAGAGATTAAAAAAATTGTGTATTTCACTATAAAAATAATTTAAAATTATGATTTTAATTAGAAAATTTCAGGCAGAACTTGACTGCTAACAACAAGTAAACTGCCTAGAAATTTCTAAAGTGTTTGAGAGGATAGAACTGTCCTAATGGAGAATCCCTATACTGATGTATACTGACTTTCTGCTGTCTTAGAGATTCTCTGTCATGAGTTGCATTCTTTCGCTTTTTTCCTTTCAGTACACATGTTGAGATCCCTCCTTTACGAACAAAATTACACAATGTGTATACCTACATTATTTAGTCTCTATGAATGAATTTAAGGCACAAATAATTTTAAAAATTGAAAATTCAGGAAGAACACAAGAGCACAGGTCTACTCTGGTAAAGAAACTAGTGTCAATTAAATTTAGCTCCAACCAGCACGTCTCTTGCCAACTTTCTTACTGCTTATTTTAAATTCAATAGCAGATTATATACTCTTTACTCTTTTAAGGCACTCAAGCTTTCTTTGCTTAGCAACTAAAGTTTATTATGGGAAAATCACATTTTGAGAAATAGTTATAGAATCTGTTGTAAAATTCAATCAATACCTCATGTTACCCAGTTTACAGTTAAATAATCCCCCTCCATCCACCCATGTGATCGTGAAATAACAAAGAGGGGGAGCCAAACCCAACCCCTTTCAAGCGCAGACCTGTTCTCTGGGATGCAGGCAGCTCACTGGCAGCAGGCAGTGTACCTGTTGTTCCAGGAGGCAGTGCATAAGCTGAAGATGCTGATGGAGCTCCTGGCCCGCCATGCTGGAAAGAAGCTCCAGAGGAAGGGGGCGGAGGGAAAGAGGCGGCAGGGCTGGAGGTAGGTGGAGGGGCCGGGTGCTGTGCTGGATACAGCTGGGGCTGCCCCGAGTAGGAGGAAGCAGAAGGAATGTAAGGGGTGTTAGGGTAAGCGTTTGAGGCGGAAGGAGCAACAGGTTGCTGAGGTCGATACATTGCTGACCCCCCTGTTCCGAAGGAATACTGCTGGGCGGGCTGATAAGCTACACCAAGGAGAAGAAACAGAAATTTTAATTAGTTACAAATTTAATCAGACAGCAACGGAAAATCCAAGTGAACTCACTCTATGGAAATGTTCAATTCTTCTAGTAAGTTACAACCAAACATTACCCACTTAAAATAATGTCATGCTTTTGATAGTTCAGCTGCCCTAACTATATTAAAAGTCACTGGACCCAATATTTGAACCTTGCCGTTTTCAGATTGCTGCTGGCTATGAAAATCAAAGGACTGACCCTTTTCCGGGACTTCTATTCCTGTGAAAAGACTGCAGTGACATCTACTAGCCACCAGATGGAGCCATGCAGGAATGACACATCCTAAGCACACTTCCCTTTACAGTGCAAGTTAAGGGACCTTGGCCACTCAAGATCTCTCCCACCGTAACAACCGCAGGGTGAGCACTACCGTTGTGAATCAGACTCCTTCTCCAACATCTAGTAAAATCATAAGCTACTCAAACTGCATGCTTGAGCACAGTTCCAGATTAACAGGCAACTCTCTATGATCCCTGACAATTATATTTCTTACAGTATACAAAGTTGGTTAGTAAGGAATCAGGCAGTCAACTAATGTTTTAATACAAAGACTGGAACTCAAGATACCATTACCCTTTTGAGTGACCAGGCCCAGAATGTGAACCTCCACAGAGGGAATCTAATAGATTCCCTGTCTCAGTCTACTCTGAAGACAGCACTTTCACACTGAGCACTGAGTGAAAAGCTGTATCAAATTTGTATTCATGTTAAGTAAGAACATACATCTTATTAGCACAGAATATCCTCATTAAGATCAGTTTTTGCTAGGCAATATCTTCGTGTTTTATAGTAGTTGGTCATGTAATTTTCTCCTTTTGAGATTTTCATTTTTGTTTAAATTTTAAAATAGTGATGATGTTTTCCCTTTCTAGTTTTTTTTTTTTTTAAAAGAAAGCCAATGGCGAAACATCATTCTTACACATTTGTGAAAATTCATAGGATATGCAAGGCCTAAAGGTAAACTACTGAAGTAGACTACAGTGGGCACTAATGATGCGCCAGCGGAGGCTCACTGGCTGTAACAACGCGCCACCGCGGTGCAGGATGTCTGGGTGGCGGAGGCTGTGCACGGAGGCAGCAGGCATACTCAAACTTTCTGGACTTCCCACTCAATTTTGCTGTGAATCTACAACTGCTCTAAAATATGGTCTATCCCTTAAAAAAAAGATAAATGGAAGGTAACCACAAGAAACATCCCTTGCAGCCATTTTTCCAAAAGTGGCTTGCATTATCTTGACTAAAGGAAAAGTATATGCCACCAAATAATTTCCGAAATTCTATTTTTTTATGCCAAAATCATGGAACGACTGACTCTCTAGCAGGCTCAGGAACGGGAGGCAGAACCCACTGTTCGGAACGCAGTGACATGGGCGCTGTTTCCCAGCACGTTGGTTCCGAACGCCTCTCAGAGAAACCAAATTTCTCTATATCAAGGACTCAAGTCCTATACTGAATGGCTCTTTCTTCACTTGTTAAAACTGGTGTGATCATGGCTTTGGAACTCCAAGGTAAAGAGCCACTACACTGGAGAAGACAAGCTGCTGTGACAGGACCTTGGGGTCACACTACTTACGCTGTGGCTGTGGATAAGGTGGTGCCTGGGTGTGCATATGACCTGGAGATGTGGGAAGCTGAGAGGCGGCAACATTTGGACTAACATTTCCATGCATTACGAAGCCTGGAGGTGGAGGATTTTCTCCCTAGGCAATGAGAATATGGTAAAAAGGAGGATTACCTTCGGAACCAAGAATCTTACCAGTCGGATTTATAATCTCTGAAATGAAATTTTTAAAAAATTTTATGTAAAAAAAAAGTTACATTCTATGCATACTGATGTTTTCTAAGCAACACTTTCTACGTGATTTAAAGATTAGACAGGTCCAAAGTAATAACAGCGATGAATGGCAAGAGATGCTACAGCCTCATAAAACAGTATCGATGATATTTATAAAAAGTCACTAGGATTTTCCATCTCTACTAAATTCCATCCGTATCTAATGCTTTGCAAAGTAAGTATACATGCCACACAGGAATTTTTTTTTTTTTCTTCTTTGCAATGCTAAAAACGGGAAAAAAAAAAAAAGAAAAGAAGAAAAGGAAAGGGAAAAAATCTTCAGTGAAATTAGATTTAAACCATTGACAGAACTCTGGTTGATGTTTTTCTAGTTCAAGTCAATTTAGAACTGCCAAGGAAGAGGAGAGTGAAGAAAATAAGTTGTGCTAAAAAAAAACACAAAAAAACCTGTTTCTTGTCTCCCCAAAGCACTAAACTGCAACAAGCAGACAAACAGATGCGGGTGGGGAACTCAAGGGAGGTGGGTAACAGATACATAACTACATACATATTCAGGTGAGCAGAACTCTGCTCAAAGAGGGATAACGAAGGATATACCTGTGTGTCAGAGGGAGAGGCTGCAGGTGGATGGCTGGGAAGGGCGGTAGGAGTTTTGTTACTCCAGGCAGTGACAGTGGGGGCAATTCTAACCTGAATTGAACAAAGAAATACCAATCACAGAACATAAAAAAAAAAGAAAATGTTAAAAAGAAGAAAAAAAAAATCCCTGAAGGCACTAACAGCCAGATGCAAAGCGAAAAAGAGCAGTGAGGCAGCAGCACACACTAGCCAGGTAGCTGGAAAAAGAGCGGTGAGACAGCAGCGCACACTAGCCAGGCAGTTGGTTTCCGGGCAGCTGGGATTCCAAAAGAAAACACACATTCTGAAGACAACAGGCAGAGGGAGACAGCAGACAAATCAATACGGGAACTAAATCAAGCACAAGAACAATGCCATTCAAGTGTCAGGAGAAAGTGGGGAAAGGTAGGTTCTGTAAGTAGGGAAAGAAAGAAGACATTCCGGGGGGTTGGGGGGCAGTTATTGAGAAAAAAAAGTGATTTTTGAAGCAGTAATTACATTCATGCTACGATTGTATCTGTGGACATATTGCTTTATGCTTCCCTTTTCAGGACTTGATTAGAGCTACAGAAATCATGTTAGTTCTGTATGAGGCTTAGAGTCATACAATCGGAGAATATTAAAGATCATCCCATCTAATCCCCACCATTTACCATGGAGAAAAAAACAAGGCCCAGGGAGATGAAGGGGCTGGCTAGGTCCAGACAACTTGGGGTGATGGAGCTAGGGCTGATTCCACATCTGCTGACTCCCAGCCAGTGTTCGCTACACTGCACCGTGACGCTTATACCCTGGAGTCCAGAGGCTTTCAAAATCAATTTTTAAAGCCATCAAAATATTTTTTGTCAAGTAAATCTTTGTAGAAACTGAATCACATCAAGAATTAATAGCCAAGATGTGCTGGTCGCACTAAGAACTCCTGACGTGGCTTCCCTTTCATCCTTTGACTCCCACCTGTAAGCCTGCCTTTAAAACCACAAGCCACTGCCCTCATTCAGCACACCATAAGCTTTCATCAAGAAAACCTAATCTTAGTTTATGACTGAATTTGTTGGACCACTAGGTCCAAGAATAACGAAAGTCTTTTAAGGTTTCCACACTTTCCCTGAAAGACAGATGAACTCCAGGACTCACAGAGTAAACTTGTCTTCTCCCAAAGAAAAGAATTCCTTACTTTAGTGCCCCAGAGGTCGAACTCAAGGTGCTGAGCTGAGGAGTTCTAATCCTGTTAACTATTACCTAGCTGACAAATTCATGTCTTAAAATCCTGATTAGTGACTGGCTTCACCACCACCTCTCAGCTTCCCAGCCATCACCTGACATGCCCTCCCTATGTTACAGGCTTTCTAAGACTAGCAATGAGAATGGGGAATTTATTGTTTTGCCTACCAACACACCCTCAACAGGGAGCATACAGGCAAGCTCTTAGATTTGTATTTGTCAAATGAATGAAAAAAAATCAAAGCAGAGTAGTACAGAAAGTTATAATCATATTCAAATGTAACCAATCTTGATTAGGTACCAAGCAAAAGCATAATTGACAAAAAAGCATGAATCTTTTTCAGTTTTTACGGTTTTATGCTTACTTTTGCTACAACAAAATGTAAAAATGACTCCATCAATTCTACTAGCAATCTGTTCTATTTTAAAACGGTCAGAGTACCTGCTAACTTTGTTTTAAATCAAGACTATTTATTACTTATGAAAATAAATTTTATTTAAGAACATGAAGGTTATCTGGCCTGGAAATACAAGTTTCTACACGGAATACCACTAGCCATTTGCTAATTTTTATTTAATAAGTAAATGAGTTAACTAATAAACACTTCGTACTGCCCATGACCTACAACTTCATAAACCTCTGGTCATTTGCTTGTCTCTCTACAAGTTGTTAAAAAAAACCAACTTGGATTCTGCATACTCTATGTGCTGATACAGAAGACACAGAACACCCACACTAGTGACTCAGAAAATATACCTTAGAAAAAGACTATTTTCTAAAAATGTTTAAAAAAAAAAAGTAACCAAGTCACCCACAAAATTGTTCCCACTTTACTTACAGTTTGTTAGATGAATCAAATTGTAAAAATTTCAGATGTACATGTGCAATATGTTTAAGTGATGGAGAAATAAGAAATCTCCCTAGCTTAATTATATCTAATTTATCAATTATTTAACTAGATTAGAGGGATAATTTTTAAAAATGGATCATAAAAGCTACTTTCAAGGATAGAAAAACCATAACCATTAAAACAATATGCTGTCTACAGTTTCGTCACAGGCCTCTTCCCCAACAAACTAAAACCACCAATGTGACGTGCATAAACGTTCCTACTTAGTCTGGACTGTATCACTCACATGGGGATAGTATTGTTGAGCTGGAACTCTTGGCATCTGTGCGTGGCCAGCACCAGGTCCAGGCCTGCTCTTGGGCATGTGACGCCTCTCATAAGGAATTGTGGGTGATTCCTGTTGTCCTGGTATCGGATCCCCTTGTGCTCTACAAAGTCTGTCTCGAAGCTGCACAATATTTGGCTATAAGAAGCAACGGAAGAAAGCCAAGCAAATTATTAAAGAGTGCACCCGACTATATATGACATATAGATCTTAAAGTAAGCATGATCATTCAGATGATTTTTGTTCATATGTTGTGTATTACACCACAGGCTCTGGCACATTAGGGTTTGACATCACGGTTTCCAATATTCAAGACTGGCACCAAAGGTCCATTACATACAGTGTAACCTGTCATTTAACTGAGGGAGGCATTTGAGTCATGCCCGTCATCACTGTTCGTTTGTTGTCTTCTTGCAGTGACAGATGAGTAATGCTCACAAAAGCACAAAAGTTGAAAAAACCACAAAAGTTGAAAAAAACACAACTTTGTTTCTCTGTAGGGAAAAAAAGGCTCCGAAAGAGAATCAACTGCTAAAGATAGTGATGGAAGAAAATGGTGATCTATGAAAGAGATGAAAATTAAGAGTCAGATGTTAAATTTAGGGCAGCTCACATGGATCTACAATTATATGGATCTTATAAGAAAATGGTGATCTATGAAAGAGATGAAAATTAAGAGTCAGATGTTAAATTTAGGGCAGCTCACATGGATCTACAATTATATGGATCTACAATTATATGAGTTGACCATATACATATGTTAAAACGTTTCAGCAACACTTCATTTTAGTATCTAAAAATTATACATTTCTATAAATTCATTAAAAGTTTAAAGATTTCACTTAAACTCTGTGGGTATACTTAGGTAAACTAGTCTTTTATGGAGAAGAACTATACCATAATATTACAAAGTCTCAGAAAGTATTCTCCAGAAAATACTAAGAGTATAATGATATATATAGTAGGAAGTAATGTCAAAATTAAAATTTTTACACAAAGAATGTTCTTTAAAAGTCCAAAGAAAAGCATAAAGAATAATGTATATAAAATGTATGTGACTATAAACAGTATTAAAAATGAAGAGCTTACTTCTCAGGCTAGAAGATCTAAAGGTCTTAAGAGAAAGTTAGTCTTAAGATTAAGGGTCTTAGACCTCAATATAATAATGAGACTCTATTAAGTAGAAAATCCTATAAAACTATTAATCCAAAGTCATTATAAAGACTGTTTCTACTCCACTTAATGTTCTCATTAACAATTAAGATGTGAGCTGGATCCTACATGTGAGTGGATACAAAATCAACTAGTGTCCTACCTCCACAGTCCCGGGACAGAGGTATAAGTATTTTTACTCAATGAAATGTATTGACATTCCCTAGAACAAACAAAATACTGAAAACTAAAAAATCTGTCAAAAACTGAATGAAGTTTAGAATAAAAAGATTAGAAATAAGAAAAGGCTCAAAATTAAGCTCTAGCAGATACACAATGCAGAGTCACTTGTGAGTTTGGAAACTCCCGCAGGGAAAGGATTTTGGCAATCTTAGTCATCACTACATATTCAGTCGCTTGCTGAACTGAACAATATGAAATGAACAACTGAAATGAACAAATATGAACAAGGCTGAGTTATCTCACACCAAATAAGGACACTAAATTATGTGTGTAATGCAGTGTTCTCTGCCTTGGATACTTTAAAGATATGCTCGCCTACAGACAGCAGCAGACTGAAACAGCGAAAAGAATGAATGAACACATTACTACCTGGAGTGTCATTTGTGGGGATTTTAAAATCACAACCCCAATTTAGTTAAGTATTCACATTTATAGCTTTTCAACACGGAAGACACCTACAAAGAATCTTGTGCACAGAATCAGCATTTGGCTTAAGAAATAAACTGGTTCTTTTCCTACTTATTTTCCTCAAATACTATGCCCTTCAGTACAAAGGGAAAAAGACTCTATCTCTGACATAGCCTGCGTACACCTAAAATTAACCTTGAAGACTTGTCAGTAATATTCACCAATAGTTAAGTGTTAGAAACTCAACTGCTCCAACTAGTACATTTATGTTTAATGCTGTGTGCTATCTACTGAACTCACCTTACTCATACATTAAAATAAGAAAAATGGCCAGTTCTAATTACCTGGTTGGTGTTTTCAGGAAGAAAAGCCAAGGCTGCAGCAATACTGCCTTGGGCTGCCAACAAATTGGCATACTGACTCATTTTCTCAGCCAAAAGAACTCCTACAGTATTAGTGTCCATGGCTTGGGTGAGCTGTACAGCTTTTCGCAGGATGACAACTTTCTCAATCAGATCCTGAATGAGAAAAAGAAGGGGGAGTGAAGGAGAATTGGACAATGATACCAAGATGTATACTGAGAGGAAGCAGGAAAAGATAAGGCATTACGAACAGCTCCAAAGCCTACCAAAGTACAGTGTTCATTATCATCAATATTTAAAAGCTCTAGAAGAGTGGACGACCATTTACGTAACTAAAAAAACAAGGAGGAAGAAGGTCTTCGACACGTGGTTAAAGCACAGGTTACCATCTTCTCCTAAACATCCTTCAACTGCCAGACACTTGTCTTGTGAGTTAAAACAGGCAAGTATCCAAAGCGAAAGTGACAGGCACATGTCCAAAGGCAGAAACTGGGTCCCAGCAGGTAGAAGAGAAAACATTATACTATAAACATAGTAGTACGATGAGGTGACCTCCAAACGGGCTTAGTACTTCAAACCCCAAGTTTCTCACATCGCTCCCCAATACCCATTTCAACAACGGGGAGCTATGCATCAGGTGTAAGGTGCAAGCATATCCCATCTGCCCTTCATAAGTACACCAATCCGATCTTGAATTATGGAAAAAAAAAAGTGCTTTCTCTCAGAAGCACTTACAAGGAAAAACCTTAATTCCCACAAGACTTTTGGTTTCAGTAGTGATCTTTAAAGCCACAAGCCTACTGAGAAAATCTTTGCTGAGAGAAAACAGACAGACTGAGATTTCTTGAGACTCTGCTGACTAAATGCTTAGGGGGAAAAAAAATCTAAATACACAGTTACTCAGCACCTGACCATAGTCCCCAGATTTTTTTACTTTCTCTCTTGCCATGTATTAGTGCTACATGGGATTCCGTTTATCTCTTACTCTCATTTCTCCTGAACCGTGAAGACTGTCTGCTGGTATGGAGGACTCCTCCCACTCCTGACCCCATATGGTTTCCTGGCCCAAGGCAGACAGGATCCCTGGAGGCAGGGGGGAGCATGAGGAAAACAGGCAAACTGGCTGTCCCCATGCTTCTGCCACTTACTTTCCTCACTATCATATTCCAATTTTGTCCTCATAAACAGCTGCATTCCCAGTTCACTATGCCATCATCTCAAAGGTTGCCTTTTCAAATACAGCAGTAAATACACATAATTATCCAGCCAAAGAACTAAAGCGTAATTAAGTAGGGTGAAAGCAATGAACACCTGGAACATATCAGTCTCTAGAACATAAGCAGGGGTGAAAGACAGCACTAGAGAGGAAGCACCTTTTGTTTCAAAGATACTAACCTGGAGGGACAAAGGACTGCTACCGTCTTGAGCTTTAGTCCAACACGCAACTAGTTTCTCTACATTCCCTGCACAAATGTAGCAGAGACAGGCCTGAGTCTGCAGGAGGCTATCACCCTCACTTTCAAGTCTGGTTCCCAGAAGATCTGTAGAGGAAAACAAGTAAGTTTATACACAAGGCACTCTGTGTACAAGGTCATGAGCTGCCCAGCAGTATTTTCAGAGGTATGGATCAAACTTTATAATCACTGAGTAGCAGGCAGAAATAAAATCACTGTCATGTAAATATTCAGTAAATACTTACTGTTAAGTGAGTGGTGTGACAGATTATACATAATAAACAATTTCACAAGATTCTATATCTAGCCATAGAATAAATTTCTCATTAGAAAAAATTAAAAGTGTGAATAATATTTGAACATAAAAATCCTAATGAACATTTAACTGCATTTTATCTTGTCCAGGTGCTTTTGTAAGCAGTGGACTAAAATATGGCACAATTGGAGTAAATATCAATAAGTAGGACTATGCTGAATTATTCATAATAATAAAGTTAATATCTTATAATTTTTCTATTCTCATAATACTTTCAAGGTTATTCATTTTTATACCAGCAGCCTAAAGCTTCTGTTCTTGCATATAATAAACATTATGTCTGAGCTATCAGAGTTTAGTCATGGCCTTTAATAGTAATTTCTACTTATATGGCTCAGAGGTTTAAGTGTCTGCCTGCAATGCGGGAGACCAGGGTTCGATCCCTGGGTTAGGAAGATTCCCTTGGAGAAGGAAATGGCACCCTACTCCAGTACTCTTGCCTGGAGAATCCCATGGATGGAGGAACCTGGAGGGCTACAGTCTACGGGGTCGCAACGAATCGGACACAATTGAGCGACTTCACTTCCACTTATTTGCCAATAATTGTTTGCCATTTTAGACAAACCAGGCTCCTCTGTCCAGGAGATTCTCCAGGCAAGAGTACTGGAGTGGGTTGCCATTTCCTTCCTCAGAGGAACTTATTTTATCAAGCTAACACTTATTAACTGGAGAAGGCAATGGCACCCCACTCCAGTACTCTTGCCTGGAAAATCCCATGGACGGAGGATCCTGGTGGGCTGCAGTCCATGGGGTCGCTAGAGTTGGACACGACTGAGCGACTTCACTTTCACTTTTCACTTTCATGCACTGGAGAAGGAAATGGCAACCCACTCCAGTGTTCTTGCCTGGAGAATCCCAGGGATGGAGGAGCCTGGTGGGCTGCCATCTACGGGGTCACATAGAGTCGGACACGATTGAAGTGACTTATTAGCAGCAGTAGCAGCAGCAACACTTATTAACAGAGGGCTGATTACGTGCTATTTTACATATGGATAGACTAAGGCTTAGAAATGAATTTTTCCTAGTTCATATAGTTAGTAGGTAGCAAATGCAAGAGTCTCAGTTTGGTCTGTGTGAAATCAAAATCATTATACAATATTTTAAAAAATGACTAGAAGTTATGGAGAAACAACACAGTCAATACTTCTGAGAAAAGCATTCAAATGAGAACTTCATTTTCTTATTCTGTGATTAGCAGTAGGTTTAAAAAAATTTCTAAATAAAATCTGTCACTAATTTTACTTACAATGTATCATGCCATGTACGTCATATAAAATTCATTTTCTTACCACAAAGGGCGGAAAATTCATCTGGTTTAGCATAAGTCAACACTGCAGCTAACGCCTCTCTCCAATTTTTAAGATCACAAGACTCAACAATCTCTTTCCAGTTCTTCATCACGACTGCAGTGATTAGCTTGGGGAAGGAAAACCAAGGGACAATTAAAGCCTTTGGTATACTAATAAAAATTAACTCTGGCTAATCAATCACATGTTTCAAACTACTATTGACAGTATTTCATGCAAAATAAAGGAGTAGCAAAGTACATCCTTTAGCCAACTAACATAAAAAAAAAAAGTCATATGATTTTCTCTCAAATAAAAAAATCACAGTAGCCTATTTTACAAAAAGCTGAGAACGAAAACTACATACGGTGTTAAAAAACATTCCTGGCCAAGAAAGTACTAGGCGCAAAGTCCTGGGAGAGAAAGGGATCAGGCTGTGTGAGGAACTGAAAGGCAGCCAGTGGGGCGGAAAGGGGACAGGGGCGGGACCGACAGACACAAGCCTGCAGACGAACTGCAGCCCAGGCTGGCGGGACTGAGCACTGGGCAACTTTTATGGGAAGAAATCGAGTACCGCTGAGCAGGAGGCTTAAAAACCTACAGACCCTCTGCACCAGAAATTCCTTTCCGAGGACCTCAGCCTCATTAAACAATTAGAAATTTGTACAGATCTTTAGGTACAATAAGGATGTTTACCACTGTCTTAACTATATTAGGAAAATATAAGAAACTACTAAACATCTCAAAATAAGGGAAATGATATATCCCTCCTATAGAATATTAAAGGGCAATTAAAATTTTTTGTAAGAAGCTTCAATGATATGGGAAAATGATTACAATGGAAGTGACAATGTCTATAAGTAAAACAACACACATACGTACTTCTAGAATCTTGATTCTGTTTTTAAAAATTCTACAAATGCGCAGAGAGGGGTATACAAAAGGTTATGTACCAATCTGACTGAAGAATCAGAAAGTATTAAAATGTTTATCTAACATTTTCTATGTTCTAATTTTTCTGCAGTAAAAATATGAAAAGCATTTTAATTTAAACAATTATATATGTAAACGACAAAAACCTGGGACAATTATGCCAACCTGTTAACAATAACTAATTTCTGGGTTAAAGGATTATGGGTGGTTTTTTGGTTCTTCACTGTTTTCTCCATTTTAATTCTCTATAATGAGTGCTTTGTTTTTACAAACAAATGTTACTATTTATTATTAAAATAACATACCCTGGTAATTTTGCTTTGGGATTTTGCAAAGTATTTCTTCTGGGTTCGAGCTAAGAGTTCTTGTCCACCTGCTATGGCCAGTATGATGGCATCAGCCATGCGGTTGTCATGTAAACAAAGGTCAACAGCACTCTCGAAGTTACCCGTGAGCAAAGCCTGAGTGATCAACCCATCAATATCTGCAATAAAGAAATAATACACCCAAGTTAATAAAATTTTTTGTTACAAGAAAAAAAAAAACACTACGTCTATCAATTATTAGTACACATTCAGCAGAAAACACAAAGTTGAATTCTGAATATTGCTGGTAGGTTAATCTCTATCACAAACTGCTGATATCTACAGAAACATACTGAGATGCATGTAAATAAAATCAGGTAAAATAACATTTTTCAGATTGCTTAAATGCAATAATAAAGATCCTTTACAGTTTTTATACACAGGTATCACCAGATCATGCCATCATTTTTAAGGTACTGATTACATGTACTAAATGATAACTGAGTTCTTCTTTTCAACCTTTACCACATGCTTGACAAAATGTTTCTAACTGAAACTCAGGGACTATTTGCTTTCAAATGGTTAAAAAATTTGATATCAAAACCAACAGATACTTACCCCCACTGATAGAGATGTTAAATGTTCCTCCAGCTGCTGGTAGAAATTCAGATTCTTGTTTTTCCTCTTTAATTTGCTAAAGAGATGGAAAGAGCAGCAACTTAGCCAGAATGGAACTACAATAATTTACCAGCAAAACAAGATTTAAATATGATTACTTAACTGCCTAAATGACCTGCCAAGTTATTCCAGAGCAGCTCTCAAATTCAAGTTACACTAAGATCTATGACATCCTTAAGAATTAACTCCTATCAGAGAATCATAAATAAAATCCAAAGTCATCAGAAATAACATGAAACAAATTTAAATGTACATATTCACAGTGGTGGCTCAGAAGATACTGAAGCTGAAAATCTTTTTCTTAGCTATCTCAACTAAGAGTAGCCTGAGACACACAAAATATGTTTTAAATTACATTAAATTTAGATCTTAAAAGCAACTTTGCTTCCATACATCTAAAAACTTCTGTCCAGTAGATGTAGTCGTAAGAGTCTTTTGGTTGTAACTGACTCAGTTGTGGAAAAAAAAATAATGCTTGGCGTCTTTATATAAATGCAATGTAAACAATTATTTATCAATATACTCAAATTCAATTAGAGATTTTGTGTTCACTTCAACTAATCATACCCGGACTGAACTGTAGGCTGGTCTGGTAAAAATGTACACAGTTTTGTTATAAATTTCTGAAACTAGCTGTAAGACTGAGTAGAAATAAATTCAATATCTTCTTTCTTTAGAAGAAAAAAAATGTAATAGAGGCATACTGCTGGCAAATATTTTAAATGCTTTCTCTTCAATGCATAAAAGTTCAAAAGGAGACAAAAAATAATATATATCAGATTATAGAGGAACTAAAAGAAAAAACACGTCTGTCTTACATGAGATAAAATGTTATCTTCTGTGCTCCTGTTCCCTATACATTTGAATCTTAGCACCCAGTATTCAAAGTCAGGAGCATTTTTGAATTGGATAATTTTACTGTAGCACAGAGTATAGCATCATCTGTGAATGATGTTATATTTAGTTAAATTAGTTAAAATTGACTATTACAGGAAAATAACCATAATCTTAATTCTTTCCCTAACAAAAGAGAAGCATTTTAGAATTTAAAAACTGAAATAAACTTTTTAAACTTTATTCATATTGTACTGATGGGCTCAGTTGTGTCCAACTTTGGGACCCCATGGACTGTAGCCTCCCAGGTTCCTCTGCCCATGGAATTTTCCAGGCAAGAATACTGAAGTGGATTGCCATTTCCTCCTCCAGGGGATTGTCCTGACCCAGGGATTGAACTTGTGTCTCCTGCATCTCCTGCACCAGTAGGCAAATTTTTATACCACTGTACCACCTGGGAAGCACTGAGGAATAAATCAGATACTGATCTGATTATATTCACTAACAAATTTACCCCCAAAATCTTTTTTTTCCTCTTAATGATTTTTCAAATTTGCTTTCAAAAAACAACTAATAAACCCTTATATATGGACTTCTAAAATATATACAAAGCCAAAATAAGCACAATTTATTATGTAATGTGTATCTTTAATGTCTAAACTACATTTTATTTTATATAATTTTAGCATCATCGGGATTAAGGAGAAGATATGACCACCTTAAACATTTTTTTCAAATATTCTGAAAGCACATATTGATGACTACTGCTTTGTTACATACATATATACCTATTAATTCATGAGTGGATTTCTAAACAATTCTCTATTTGTATAGAAATGGTTAAGTCCAGCTGTATACAAATCAAAGTATCTTTCTTGAATGTATCCTACAATTCTAGGTATTCCCAAAATTAGTTCAAATTTTTAGTAAGATTTTACCCATACCCTTTATTCTTGAGTTAAATAAATGCGTGAAGATCCAATTCTAAGGAAAATATTTATAATAATCATCTTGTAATAGTCTAAATTTAAAAAAGAGGAATTATTTTTATAACTTAGTAAAAGGCTCTAAGAAACTTTATATAGTCAGGATATCTCCATAACAAAAAGAACAATGAAAAAGTCAAATATGAGATGAGAAACAAGAACCTGTTGATTAATTTTCCAAGATGAAAGAAATATAATTAGAAAGCAAGAAAAGTAAATTACAGAATTATTTATTAGTGGTTTTAAAAAACCCAGAAAAATAAAAAGGAAAAAAATTAATGATACAACTCTGTGCTCAAGGACTCTTTTTTTACCTAGTTATAAAAATGGTCATTATAACTCCGGATGCGTTTTCTAGTGAGTCAGAACAATCGGATTATTAGTGAAATATTCTTTACTTGGGCTTCCCTGGTAGCTTAGATGGTAAAGCATAAATCTACCCACAGTGCAGGAGATCAGGGTGGATTCTTTACTTGGACTCAAAATTAAAGATTAATTCAGAGGCCTATGCCACTGATCGTGAGCCCTAAATATTAACAAGCCAAGAAAAAACATTAATGTTGCATGCAATGCAATGCAGATTTCTGAACAAAATCTTTTTTCAGTTTGACATCCTGATATATTCACATCAGCTGTTAATTTTAAACCAGATAATCCAGGAGCTAGGTCAGAGAACTGAAGACTTTAGAGATGGTATGTGCTTAGTCACTCAGTCGTGTCCGACTCTTTGTGACCCTGTGGACTGTAGCCCGCCAGGCTCCTCTGTCCACGGGATTCTCTAAGCAAGAATACTGGAGTGGGTTGCCATGCCTTCCTCCAGGGAATCTTCCCAACCCAGGGACTGAACCCAGGTCTCCTGCACTGCAGGTGGATTCTTCCGTCTGAGCCATCAGGGAAGCCCTTAGAGATGATACTTCTGTCAAATCAGTAAACAGACTCCTATCTTAAGCATCTCTACGAAAATATACACCAGCTTTATACTGGAACATGCAGCCAAGAAATTTTCCATGTTTCACTGTGAGATAAACAAACCACATATTTTCCCCATGTTAAAGATGAGAAAAGTAAGTACCTCTCCCAAGAGCTGCTCTTCAGCAGCAGGGCTCTCCTCCCCGTCACCCTGCGCTACTTGGTCAGAGTCTTTAAGAGCCTTTGGTACACAAAACAGTGACAGAGGGAGTTGAAGAATGTAGCATCAAAAGGTTATTAGGGAACAAGGAAGACAAAAGACCCAACCAACAACATTCAGAGCTAGTTTAATCACAAGAAGTTACACTAAGTAAATTTATTTGAAAAACATCGTTAGAGGAAAAGCAAAGAGCCATTATCGCTAAGACAAACCCCTTTTTCTTGCCAAATGAGAATTATTCATGTATTAAAAATATCTACAATTAGTATTTTTAAATTGTAAAGCAGTAAGACAGACAAAAATTTCCTAAATTATATTTTCTTCTTTACAACCTAGACCAAAATCTTAGAAGGTAGCTATTTTTACAGGCCTTCTCTTACCACATCAGGTCCATCCACTTTGTTCAAGGCCAAAGCAATCTGAAATAAAGACAACAACTCAGCTACCAAAGGAGTTAACTCTACTTCAAGGCATAGAGCAAATGTTCACCTACTACTTCATTCTCATTGGCAAACATCCAAAAAAGGTTCAAATCAGGGATCGCATGCTCAAGAACAGAGTAGAATGAGTGCAGAGCCAAGTCTCATTGACGCTGGTTTCAATTATGTAGATTTATTGCTCACATGTCATCTTACTCTGCTATTCAGCTGTAAAACTAACCTCAAAACAGCATGTATTCTTCTGTCTTAAAGAACCATAAAAAAAAATTTCTTCAGATACTCACTATGGAAAGAACATTAAGAGTATTTTGACAATCAAATTTTATCTCCTCATTTTTTTGCTGTCAGGTATGCAGTAAAACTTTCACGTTAATCTCTTGCAAATGCAAGTTACAGCATGAAGTTCAGACTAACAATAAAGTTAAATATAAAAAAAATCTAAAGCAGTGAGCAACAAACACATGGCCAGTAAGCAGGGGGGCTCTGACGTGAGCCCAAGTACTAAGCTTCCAAGTGCTCAGCACTTCCTGAGAGGAGCGCCCGGGATCCCACCTGCTGCACTCGCGTGGTAACCCTGCGATGCTATGGAAAACCTGAGCCATTTTCAAAAAATGGCAAAGGCCTAATACAGATTACACAAAGAATCCAATATATTTCCTTCAAAGTTTCCAAGGTCAGAGTGTTTTAACTGCTGTTAGGCCAACACTGTGGAATAATTATTAAGCTCCTCAGAGAAGAAAACTTAAAAACTGGAATATGACCTCCCATTTTTAAAAAACAATCTTTTTTTTTTAACATTAAAATATTAAGCAAAAACAAATGAAAGAAAAAAAAATTAAGCAAACCACTTGGGCTTTTTTATTTATTCAGGCTCAGTACAGTAAAACACCTTTGTTCCAAAATATTTATTAATACTAGTTACTTATGAGCTGGACCAACTCAATACACAGTTTGGGAACTGTGAGCTGAGGGCATAAGTAGCTGGGGTGGAAAACTGTACCCTGATTTTCATCACTTAAGCTGTAGACAATGCAGGGAAACACACTTTTCCCTGTCTCTCCTCCAGAGCCACTGACTACCCATCCTCTTAAAAATCTAAGTGCTATTCCCAGTG
Source organism: Tragelaphus eurycerus (assembly GCA_935064755.1). Taxonomy (NCBI): domain Eukaryota; kingdom Metazoa; phylum Chordata; class Mammalia; order Artiodactyla; family Bovidae; genus Tragelaphus; species Tragelaphus eurycerus. The sequence continues at coordinate 21,177,126 of CAKXYN010000033.1, read as the reverse complement.
TTTGAGGCTCACTGTCTTTTCTGTTTCAAGGCCCAACTGACACAACTCATTAGATCAAGTTTAAAGATGGTTCTGGCAGCTTCTAAATTAGGCTATTACCGAGGAAAAGTTTCAACTTTAACAACATGAATCCAAAACTCTGGTGACCAAGCATAAATTCTTATTAAATGTTTACTGAATGATTTGAAGTAATCTGTATAGAACTTAAAAATAAACAAAAGACACCTACACTACATAAACATTTCACTTGTGTGAGCACAGCCTTTAAAACCTCCCCCAAAGTTTACCTTCTTTCCTAGGTCTTCTTTTCTATATCCTAGAAGTTCAAGGTATTTTCCACGAGAATCATCCTCAAAGTGGACCTTAAAAAAAGACATTTTCTTGAAATAAAGAACTGCATGTAAAGGCCCAATTTTTAATTAACTGCTCAAATTCCAAGCAAAATTATTTAAAATATCTGAAGTATACCATATCAAGGAGAAGCTTCTTCACTGTGAGAGAATCCAAATAGTTTTTTTTTAAAGAAGCTATTTTTTAAGAAATAGTAAGTATACTAGTAATTAATTAGCCAAGCTGAATAAAGCTTACTTTTAAACTAATATTTGTAAAAACAAACCGAGTCATGGCCAAAGGCTACATGAATGCAAACCTCACATTACGTGAAATATTCAATGTCACATCCTAAAACGTTCTTGAAACAAATACTTACAAAATATAAAAATGAATTAAATATTATTGCATTCAAGAGCTCTTTTCTTTGCAAAACTCAGACTTGGGAAACAGACATTCCAGTGGAGGCAAAATAACCAAAGAGAGAATTCTATTTGCTATTTTACTGTCACAAATGCAACTCAGTAAAAGGGATGAGAAATGCCTCTGACCTCTCCCCTCTACACATAGTCCCTCTTCCCCCGTTGTCTTTAACCGGACCTACTATGGAAATTAAACATGCTATGTTTTTGTTATACTCAGCTCTATGTTCTAAGACAGGTCTGCTGAATATTATGTCTCTTAAAAACACTTAAGCACTTAAAAACATCTAGCATATTATTTAAAAAGCATTTCATATTAGGCTTTTCAAAGCCAAGAAAGAACAACTCTTGACATAAAGTATTGTTTCACATGCTTTTCATAAGGTTTTCTTTAATTTCATCACGAGATCTCCCAAATCACACTGTTCCTGCTGTTTCTGACAGGAAGACAGGTTTAGAATGTGATGGGAACAGTTAAATTTGCAGATAATGAAGCAAGCTGCTTATCATCAACTTTACCTTCAAAAAGGACCACACGTTTTTTTCAAATTCAGTCTGAGAAGCATCGATCTTCTTCTGACAGTAACTGACGAATCCCTGTGACTGCACGACCTGCTGCAGCTGGTCTGATCGGCTGAGGAACTCCTTCTCTGTCACCACCTGACTGATGAACACGTGGTGCTGTTGCAGCTGCTGCTCAGCCCCCGGCTGAGGCTGCATTCTGACATTCGCAAAGGTGACCAGTTTGCCTCCGAACTAGAGCAGGATGAGGAAACAAAATCAACTGGAGACACAAGGACGTGGCCCCCTAACGTGCTTCTCGTAAACCTGCTAAAGGAAAGAACTGTGACCTACACGTCTCCCTCTGCATACAATTCACTGATGCTCTTTTCCATACTCCACGATCTGACCCCAGCCTTCAATTTTTACTCCTCTTCACAACACTTACCTTCTAGATGCAATGTTCTAGAAGCTGCACCCCACAATTTCTCACCTACTTGCTTTTACTCACTTCCACCTACTCAATGCGACTCCTCCTCAAGGCCTGGGCAAAGGTCACCTCTGCCACCCCAGATGCCCTCAGCATATTACATTTATCTCTCCCTCTTTTGATTCAACTATTAGCCTTTGTATTTCCTCACCTTCTACTCTAGGTTCTAAGTTTTAAAAGGGGGTGAATATGCTGCTACAAAACATGTCATATGGCATAAGGATTATTTTGAGCTGATATGAGTTTGAGCAAGCTCTGGGAGTTGGTGATGGACAGGGATGCCTGGCTTGCTGCAGTCCTTGGGGTCCCAAAGAGTCAGACATGACGGAGCAAGTGAACTGAAAGAATACTGAGAAACAGCAGGAGCAAGGAAGACAATCTGACCTCTTTTCTCTGAAAGTAGGAGATGAAACTCCCATGTGAGAGCTGCTCTCCTTACATCAGGAGGGAAAAAACACTCATCTCCAGAGATGGGGAGTCCAGGACAGTAGAACTCTGCACAAAGAGAACTTGATAAATAGAAATCACCTGCCTCCGTCTACGTATTTTAGTTACTGGTCCACAACTGCCGTTCTTTGCCCAGCCTAGCCTAGAAGCACTTCCGCTGGGCCACGCCTTCGGGTCTTCACTTCTCTAGGGGGCTCCCACATACAGGTTTGCTATCATTCTCGTTATAAGCAGGCTCAGAACTCTTCCTCTGCCTCTCACAGTCACTCCTCAGCTTCAGGTATTGATTTTTTCTTAAACCACTTTCATTTCTTCCTTTTACACTGCTATTTTTCTGCCTAATTCTTTTCACACTGAACTACTGTATGACTGTGTGTCTATTGCTTATCTTTTCCTCCCTCCAATCCATGCTACATACTATCAGTTCAATTGCTCAGTCGTGTCCGACTCTTTGAGACCCCATGGACTGCACAGACACCAGGTCTCCCCATCCATCACCAACTTCTGCTGCTAAGTCGCTTCAGTCGTGTCCGACTCTGTGCGACCCCATAGACGGAAGCTCACCAGGCTCCCCTGTCCCTGGGATTCTCCAGGCAAGAACACTGGAGTGGGTTGCCATTTCCTTCTCCAATGCATGAAAGCGAAAAGTGAAAGTGAAGCCGCTCAGCGACCCCATGGACTGGAGCCTACCAGGCTCCTCCGTCCATGGGATTTTCCAGTCAAAAGTACTGGGGTGGGGTGCCATTGCCTTCCCCCACCAACTTCTGGAGTTTAGTCAAACTCATGCCCATTGAGTTGGTGATCCCAATCCAACCATCTCATCCTCTGTTGTTCCCTTCTCCTCCTGCCTTCAATCATTCCCAGCATCAGGGTCTTTTGAAATGAGTCAGTTCTTTAACACCAGTGGCCAAAGTACTGGAGTTTCAGCTTCAGGATCAGTCCTTCAGATGAATATTCAGGACTGATTTCCTTTAGGATGCACTGGTTGGATCTCCTTGCTGTGGGACAAGAGTCTTTTCCAATACCACAGTTCAAAAGCATCAATTCTTCAGCACTCAGTCTTCTTTATGGTTCAACTCTCACATCCATACGTGACTACTGGAAAAACCATAGCTTTGACTAGATGGACCTTTGTTGGCAAAGTAACGTCTCTGCTTTTTAATAAACTGTCTAGTTTGGTCATAGCTTTCCTTCCAAGGAGCAAGTGTCTTTTAATTTCATGGCTGCGATTTTGGAACTCAGAAAAATAAAGTCTCTCACTGTTTCCCCATCTATTTGCCATAAAGTGATGGGACCATATGCCATCACCTTAGTTTTCTGAATGCTGAGCTTTAAGCCAACTTTTTCACTGTCCTCTTTCACTTTCATCAAGAGGCTCTCTAGTTCTTCTTCACTTTCTGCCATAAGGGTGGTGTCATCTGCATATCTGACATTATTGATATTTCTCCCAGCAATCTTGATTCCAGTTTGTGCTTCTTCCAGCCCGGCATTTCTCATGATGTACTCTGCATATAAGTTAAACAAGCAGGGTGACAATATACAGCCTTGATGTACTCCTTTCCCAATTTGGAACCAGTCTGTTGTTCCATGTTCAGTTCTAACTGTTGTTTTTTGACCTGTATACACATTTCTCAGGAGGCAGGTCAGGTGGTCTGGTATTCCCATCTCTTTCAGAATTTTCCAGTTTGTTGTGATCCATGCAACAAATGTGATCCATGTGACTTTGGCATAGTCAATAAAGCAGAAGTAGATGTTTTATTGGAACTCTCTTGCTTTTTCAATGATCCAGTGAATGTTGGCAATTTGATCTCTGGTTCCTCTGCCTTTTCTAAAACCAGCTTGAACATCTGGAAGTTCACAGTTCACATATTGCTGAAGCCTGGCTTGGAGAATTTTGAGCATTACTTTACTAGGGTGTGAGATGAGTGCAACTGTGCGGTAGTTTGAGCATTCTTTGGCATTGCCTTTCTTTGGGATTGGGATGAAAACTGACCTTTTCCAATCTTGTGGCCACTGCTGAGTTTTCCAAATTTGCTGGCATATTGAGTACAGCATTTTCACAGCATCATCTTTTAGGATTTGAAAGAGCTCAACTAGAATCCCATCACCTCCACTAGCTTTGTTCGTAGTGATGCTTCCTAAGACCCACTTGACTTCACATTCCAGGATGTCTGGCTCTAGGTGAGTGATCACACCATCGTGATTATCTGGGTCATGAAGCTCTTTTTTGTACAGTTCTTCTGTGTATTCTTGCCACCTCTTCTTAATATCTTCTGCTTCTATTAGGTCCATACTATTTCTGACCTTTATTGAGCCCATTTTTGTGTGAAATGTTCCCTTGGTATCTCTAATTTCCTTGAAGAGATCTCTAGTCTTTCCCATTCTATTGTTTTCCTCTATTTCTTTGCACTGATCACTGAGGAACGGTTTCTTATCTCTCTTTGCTATTCTTTGGAACTCTGCATTCAAATGGGTATATCTTTCATTTTCTCCTTTGCCTTTTGCTTCTCTTCTTTTCATAGCTGTTTGTAAGGCCTCCTCAGACAACCATTTTGCCTTTTTGCTACATACTAATCTTCCTAAATAACAGACGGTTGATTACGTCACTTGTAAATTCATTCTTGATTTAATTAATCTCTCATCCCTAGTTCTGGTCTTCTCTATCTGTTCTCCTGTCTCTGAATCTTCACTTTCGCTTGTGACTTTCCACTTTACTTACTGAATCCTAACCATCCATCTAGTTAGTTCTCTACTTCCCAAAGTAATTAAAACTTATGTACAGAAAAGTCTCCCTGCCCTCCATACACACTATTTGAGAAACAGACTCTATCAGTTTACAGGTGTGTTTCCAGTACCTAGGATGGTGCCTGACAGAGGATGTTCACTATACATTTATCTTTGGAATGAAAAGTGAATGTCCGTTCACTAGTACTGAAGTATTATGAAGATAATAACTAACACTCTCTTCTTCCCCACACGAGTTTGGAACCAAGGATGAGATAGAAAATCCAAACGTCAGCTTTAGTGCTGTCCTAAGTGCTGCAAGGTGAGAGGCTACAGATCAGATGTGCAACCACAGTGGACCTCGTAACAACTAGAATGCAGCACCCTTCCCCCCGCCAAAAAAAAAGGAAAGAAGGAATGAAGGAAGGAAAGATGGAGAAGGATGACAACTATAATAAAGTGGGCAACGGGAACAGTGCAAAGGTTGCAAAACAAGGTCAATGTACTCAGTACCACTGAACTGCTGTATTTTAAAATGGTCAATTTTATGTTACGTGTATTTTATCAAAATTTAAAAGAAAAAAGGGGATAGGTTCTACTTTTCCTGAGAAGTTTTTCTGAATGATGACAACTCACAAACACATCTCAAACTCAGCCCTCTTCCATCTGAGCAATCTTATAATAATACTTTGTCCTCGGTGTTTACGGACCATAGAAACAAATCCACCTACTGAGAAGGAAGCACCAACAGGCCTTCGGATCCAGCGGGGTGGCTTCTTCAGAGGCAACACGATACTATGTGGGGTCATCTGCTGAGGAATTTGTAACGGGGGAAGGGGCTGTCCTGTGCCGAAGGGGTCAAGATTCCCAAAAGATGATGAAAGCTAAAAAATAAAGTGGGATTTTCATAACTTATACAAGACTATGTTACACGTTTTCAAGTCATACTGAATAAATTTTTTTACACAATTTTCCAAGTAATTGTTATCACTGATCCATAAAGTCATTTTCAAAATAATTATACAGTAAGATGATTCTTTTCAGGTGTTGTAATAAAAAAACCTTAATATTTCTTATTACCTTGTCAACTTGTTTCTGCCTTAAACCATCTGCGCTCCCTCCCATGATAGAATAAACGCTGATACGCCCATCAAAGGAAGCAGCCGATAAGACAGCGGGATTTCTGGGACACCACTGAATATCAAAGCACCACTGTGTGTTGGTGGGAAGTTCATATAACACCTAGACCAAAAAAAAAAAAGCATAGGTACTTTACAGCCAAAATACCTGAATTACTATGATCAACAAGTACAACTGTAATTAAACATTTACTTTTAGAAAGTGTACAGCCAGGAAAAACAATTTTAAAAAATTTCTTTTTTTTTTAATTTTATTTTATTTAACTTTACAATATTGTATTGGTAAAAAAATTCTTTAAAGTACAAGAAAAGTTCATTATGACAAAAACGAAATGACAAAATCAAAATTTTGACCAGATTTGGAATAAGAACATTTTAAAAACTGAGATTTTCCTATTTTTATTGAAATTGTAATAGAAGATACACCTGAAAGATCAGAATACTGTATTAGGATCAACTTGCTGACCTCTAAAAGGGTTCTATCCAACTGACTTTGCAGGCTAAGATCCAAAGAAAAACATTTAAATCATTTGAAGATCAAATTTCAAAACCAAATCTTGGGGGGAAGCGGGGGACAGGATGAACTGGGAGATTGGGACTGACATATACATCACTATGTATGAAACAGGTGACTAAGTGTGAGACGCTACTGGACAGCTCAGGGGACTACACTCAATGCTCTGTGGTGACCTAACTGAGAAGAAAACTTTTAAAACAGGGGATATATGTACACGTGTAGCTAATTCACTTTGTTGTACAGCAGAAACTAACATAATGTTGTAATGCAACTATACTCCAATAAAAATTAAAAAAAAAAATTCTTGAGAAGGAAGAATTCACTGAGAAGACTGGCTTCTTTCTTGTCAACTGAGAAAACATGCACACATCATTCTTATTGCTGCAGAATCAAAACAGAATTTGACATAAACAGTTTTCTTTAGGAGGAATAGAATATAGAAAAACTATTAAAAATGGCTGATATAAATAATGTAATAATTGTTTATTAACTTTGCAATGTAATCATGTAATAATTGTTACTAACTCAAGGTTAGTTTGATGCTAACTGATGCTCTTAGGAGAATAAGAAAGAAGTCAAATTAGCTTAATTTGGACTTCATGTGACATTTTAAATAATGTTTTACTTTATAAGGAAACAGAATTAAGTGAAAAGGCATTTAGCCTGCTCATTTAGCTTATCCATCTAAATTTCCATAAACAGAACACATGACAAATATTTCATGATAAAGTATTATATTCTTGCTGTACAGTTCAGAAGAGAGATTAAAAATCTACATCCACTGATGTCCAAAAATCAAAGAGGACCTTCAGGACCCAAACCTTGAACACTCCTACTCTGAGGACACTGATTTCCAGAAAACACACTAAATAAATCCAACCAACTATTTCTGAGTCTAGATAAATGCCTTTTATTGGAAGTGAGGGGTTGGGAGGGGGAGGGGGTGATTACTAGGTTCAAATACACCATTTTCAATGACTGATATTTCCAGATGAAAACAGCTGGGTTTAGATAAAGTCTCTGCTAGGTTAACATTTCATACACACCTCCATCTACTTTCACATTCTTAATTTTAATCATGTACTAAAGAATTCATATAGAAATTTTCTTATTGAGCTAGAGTTAAATATTACAATCACTCCAAGTCTGAGAAATATTTCCTCCCCATACCTCTCCTGTGTTTGGGTTGGAGCACAGAATCTTAGCATCTTTCCCACAGCTCAGCAACAATTCAGGATCCGCCATGCTCCAAGCAATTGCCAAAATCCCCCTTAAAAACACAAAGATGAAATTTTTAATCTTGAGAAAATCAAATCTGCAAATTATTTCTGTCTAGGCTTTGGAGAGACACAGTGCTAGCAGAAGTACAATTCATATAATCTTTCTGGAAAGCAATGGGTATGCTCTGTGATCATTACAAAGATGCTCAATATGGAGTACAGTGTATGATGGCAAAAAAATGAAAACAAATGCCCAACAACATGGTCTACAGGGTTTTCCTGGTCGCTCAGCAGGTAAAGAATCCACCTGCAATATGGGAGACCTGGATTTGATTCCTGGGTTGGGAAGATCCCCTGGAGAAGGGAATGGCTACCCACTCCTGTATTCTGGCCTGGAGAATTCCATGGACTGTATAGTCCATGGGGTTGCAAAGAGTCGGGCATGGTTGATTGATTAACACTTTTACTTTCAAACAAAGTAACATTTTCAGTAAATGTTTTGAAAAATTCAGATTAGCATCCCCTGCAAAAATTTAAAAAATCCCTATATCCTACCATCTAGAAATAAGTACTATATAATATTAATAGTTTGTTTTTTATACATTCATGCCTCTGCTATTTAGAGATGAAAGAAAAGTTAACATTGCCAGACCATGAAGAAAAATACTAGAAACTAGAATTATGTCTGCGTCTTTCTTAAAACAAAAACATACAAATAGTCCTCAATTGTTCTGAAAACATACCATCAAGGTATATATTACTCTTCTTTTTCCCCAAAGTTGTTTTTAATATGATATATTTTTACAATCTAAGTCCTCTCAGAATGAGAAAAATACGCTATAGGAAGAGAACTCAAATTATTTAAGAATGCTTTGCTTCCAACATTTTATCTTTTAAGCATTAAAATCTTTGTAAACATTGTAGGATAGTGTGATGTACACTCTTATACTTCTCACCTAGATTCATCAATTTGGCCACATTTACTTTAGGTCTTTATATTTTGCTCTCTCTATATATATATATATTGCATCTGTCAAATGCAGAGTATTACATGATACCTCTACATTTCTCTCTGGTGATAAGAACTTTCTCCTATATATAAACTCATACTGAAAATGTTATTTTTATGCAATACTCTAAATAGAGTCCATATTCAACTCTCCCCAACTGTAGCAATGCATGTCTGTGTGCTTAAGTCACTTCAGTCCTGCTCAACTCTTTGCAATCCCATGGACTGTAGCCCGCCAGAATCCTCTGTCCATGGAATTCTCTAGGCAAGAATACTGGAGTAGGTTTCCATGCCCTCCTCCAGGGGATCTTCCCGACCCAAGGACTAAACCCACATCTCTTACATCTCCTCTATTGGCAGGAGGGTTCTTTACCACTAGCACCACCTGGGAAGTCCATTTAGGAATAATGGACTCTTACTGTCTCCTCTCTTTAGAATCCAATTATGGAAGGAAAGTTATGACCAACCTAGATAGCATATTCAAAAGCAGAGACATTACTTTGCCAACAAACGTTCATCTAGTCAAGGCTATGGTTTTTCCTGTGGTCATGTATGGATGTGAGAGTTGGACTGTGAAGAAGGCTGAGCACCGAAGAATTGATGCTTTTGAACTGTGGTGTTGGAGAAGACTCTTGAGAGTCCCTTGGACTGCAAGGAGATGCAACCAGTCCATTCTGAAGGAGATTAGCCCTGGGATTTCTTCGGAAGGAATGATGCTAAAGCTGAAACTCCAGTACTTTGGCCACCTGATGCGAAGAGTTGACTCATTGGAGAAGACTCTAATGCTGGTAGGGATTGGAGTCAGGAGGAGAAGGGGACGACAGAGGATGAGATGGCTGGATGGCATCACTGACTCGGTGGACGTGAGTCTGAGTGAAGTCCGGGAGTTGGTGATGGACAGGGAGGCCTGGCGTGCTGCGATTCATGGGGTCGCAAAGAGTCAGACAGGACTGAGCGACTGATCTGATCTGATGTATGTCAAAAATTTCAAGGCACATCAAGAATGCCTTTAGATATTAGTATCATATTTAATATCACATCTTAAGGAACATTTAAATTCTTAGCAAGTATTAAAAAAATCACTGAACTACAGAACTGGAAGGACCTTAAAGATCATATAATCTAACTCTTGCATTTACTAGAGGGAGAAAACAGAGAGGTTGATCTGCTCCTGGCACCCAGTATGGTATTCTGTCTTGCTAAACTGTGCCCACTCTGAAAATTGGCAGTATAATGTAATGTTAAGAGCATAGATACAATGACCAGGATGTTTGACTTGGAAGTCAGCAGCTGACTAGTTTTGATCTAAACCAAGCTTAGCCTTGCCAAGCTTCAATTTCCAATGTGTAAAATGGGATAATAGCATTTACACAACAGGTTTACTATGAGTCTTAATCAAGCTAACATTTGGAAATTAGGGACTGATACGTATACACTGCTATATTTAAAACAGACACCCTACAAGGACCTGTTGTATAGCACAGGGAACTCTCTGTTCAACACCGGGCAGGGAGTTTTTTGGTATTACTGAATCCTAGTACACTGGTTGGCATATGTTCAATAAGCAAGTGTTTAATAAATAAATAAAACCTTACCAAACATGGGAAAAATATTAAAACTTCTCAGAATCACCCCTTCTTTACTAAAAAGCTGACTGAAGCATAACATCTAAATAGGATTACATTGTGACCAGATTCTTTTCTCCTTTATAAGAAGCTCAAGGAGAGGTCACAAACTTTAAGACTTCTCAAAGTGTGTAATTCCACCACACAGGGGGAAAAAGGAATTTAAAGCTTTAGTTTATATATCCCTAAAAAGGAAAGAAGAAAAAAAGTCCAAAGCACTGAAAATACTTTAACACTAAAAGAGATTTGTTTCTTGTTTAAAAACACTGAACAAAACATACATAAACTCCCTGGGTACCTGAATATAAATCATAGGAAATCTGCACAATTACAAACTAAAGAAACTAAATTCTTTTCCGGCCACTCTGTCACCTTGTGGATCTTAGCTCCCAGGCCCCTTACAGTGGAAACACAGAGTCCTAACCACTGGACGGCCAGGGAATTCCCACAAACTAAATTTGATGCTACTGAAGTTAACACAAGACAATTCTCATGTTTTTTTAGAGCATCCACACATTTATTAAATTGAAGGTAGAATGAACCACTTAATATCTCAAAAATGTTTGCTTTTAAATTAAGATAAACACTCAGAAGTAAAACAAACTTTTCAATTGTTGCTTGACATTAATGTCACGGAAGACTCTTCATAAGTATGAGGAATCAAATAAACATCAAACTGTATAATGTCCCAAAGATCCAAGAATTGTCCCAAAGAGCTATGATTCACTAGAATTTTGATTACCTATTATTTTTTTTAATTTTATTTTTTAACTATTACCTATTATTTGAAATAAGTTGTAGAAAATCCATAAACACATTTTCAGGTTTTTGCGATATGATTTGGCTACCATTTTTCGGTACAAAAAATCAGATGACTATTGCTTAAAATAGAAATGAACTATTTATACTAACTTAAATAAGATGGAGACAGAGTAGATTCCCTAATTTTAAAAAATTATCTGATAATTCAAAGCAGTAAGTAAATACATTTTTTACAATTCACAAATCAAGCTTTTTGGAAGAGCAACAAGATACCTGGCATGGTTTTCCAGGACACGGAGCGGAGAGGAGGCAAAGCGAAGGTCCCACATCTGGACCACTGGTAGCCTGTCATCCTCAGAGGCGAGGACCATCTGAGTGGCAACGTCAGGATGCCACGCCAACCCAGAGCAATGCATCTGCACACAGTCAAGGCTCACATCTTATCAATCACACTACTTTATGAAAAGCCAAAATGAACACGAGGAATATATGTTTGTTGAAGCAAACAGTAGAAAACATCAGTTCAGGCTTATAAAAAAAATATTCTTACTTATGTAGTCATTATTTTAATTTATTTAAAATTTGTTTTTAAAAACCCACTAAATTAAATTCTACTAAACACTCTTATTAAACAGTGGTCTTGAACAAAAGAGTTTAAATGTTTTTAATTCATCCAACTCTTTGATACACCAAATCATTCCAGGCCAGAGTAATTCTATACCACAAATTAATTGTCCTGAAATTTAATACTTTAGAGAAATGAAGATGAGAAGATTTAAAAAAAATTAATACCTTTCCTCTACTTTATCAGAAAAATCAAGATAAAGTGACTAAAGCAACAACTACTGTTTAAATTTTCATATGGGATAAATTAACATTATTACTGAGAAATACTTGGAAGCCCAGATCCTGTTAAGTGTTCTAGAAGGTGACTGAAATGCTTATTGTGTACTTTATTCCACTGAAACTTGTTTTAAAACTCCTGACTCACTGAAAAACAATACTTTGAGGAAATACTCTTATAGTGCTTTCTCATTGCTACTGCTGTTTTTAAATTATGTATGTATTCTCTGATTTAGGCAAACTCGCTTTTTAAATGTCCAACTAACAACAGTAATTAAAAACAAATTAATAAGGCAAGCCCTAAGGTGTGTCTAAATTACTTTATAACATATGATGCCATAATATTAATGAATCTGTAAGATTAAAATGTAATGTGTTATACAACAGCATCTACTGAGCAAGTGGGAGAAGGATACCAGTTCATTTTAGCACTGCCTAATCAGAAAAGAGGAACCCAAGAATCTGGAAACTACAGCTTCATAGTCATAAAATTACTAGCAGGGAAAAATTTTACTTTCTAGTTGCTATAATGCTTTGGAATAGTTGGCAAAGCAAAACAATTAGTGTATCATGGAATAACTCCTTTGATTGACCAATCTTTCTCTTCATCATTAATATATCCAGTGTGGTTTAGTAGGACTTTTATTATTTTCCCCAAAGGGAAAAACAACCTCTCATTCCAACATGATTGGTCCATAAGAAAACAGGATTTGACTTTACAGAAATCTGATTTGTTGCCAACTCTGACAAACAATGTCGGAATAGCTGTAGCAGAAACAGAACATGCTTCTCACAGATCAATCTGTTTTCTAAGAGTGATTGTGTTACTATGTGTAACTGTGTAAGTTACTACTTACCCTGTTACTATGATCACTGACTTTGATGATAGGTTCGTTTTTTCTAAGATCCCACACAGTGGCCCGACCACTGGGACTGGCTGATGCCAAAATATGCTGAACTTGTCTGTTCCATGCAATGCAGCTGATATCTTCTGGGGGCTGTAAGGAATAACTACTAAGAACCATTTCTCAACTGTAATCAAGTTTAACTACAAAATCTAATTCTTCTTTTTAGGAAATGGATTACTTAAAAATCTGTATCTATTCCTTCCATAAATTTATTTTTATATTCTCAACATATGCAGTTTAAAGCTCAGGTATACACCAATTCAAGTACTTTACCTTGTCTATTCACCAGCCACTTATTAAGCTCCTGTTACAAATCAAGCACTGTTTCTTTACTTTGCAACTGCTCCATGGAAGATAAGAGACCACAAAGTAGATGCTGGTCAATGTGACAGACATCTAGGCAGAGCAAAAGTTACAGCCTAGACCTAGAAAACCACATACTATTGTTATGCTACCTCTCAGATTGCCAAAATGTGAGGGCCTGTTATAATAGCCACTCAAATCGAATAGTCAATACAGTGTAAAGAAGGCAGAGATGACTGTTCTTTCTCAACTTATTAGAATTATATAGGAAACAGGTTGTGTTTCCTTTTTTAAGTTTTCCTCTATGATTTTTATTCTGAGGTTGGATATTGCTAAAATACTATATAATATAGAACACTATACTACATAAAATATTATACCTAAGAAACTATTAAACACTACGTTATTTACTACCACAAGTCTAATATCTCAAACAGTGCCTGGGAGATGGCAAGTACTAAATAAATATTTACTGTTGAAGGACTTGCTGATACTCTTAGGAAACATATTTATTAACACTTGATCATGCTAAAGAAAAATCAACGACATTTAAACACTGATTTTAAACAGATATATTTTGTGTGAAAAAAACAAGTGCAGAAAAACTGATTTTGGTTCTTTTGAATACATTGAAATCAATGTAATACCTGCGTTTTGGCTCCTGGTGTCATTGGAGTTGCAAAATTATTTAGATCCCAAATGTAGATTTCAGATTCATTAGCACCAGAGGCCACCAGATTAGTCTACAATAAGAAAGAATTAACAAATAAATAGCACTTACAAATAATGAAGAGAATTCAGAATAACCCAATTTGGAGCTGGAAAGATCTGTATTTTTCACAGATATTGAGAACAGCCAGGGACATGACTGGTGGGGGAGGAGGGAGAATGGGCTGTATGGAGAGAGTAACACAGACGCTTAAATTACTGTAGGTAATATAAATAGGTAAAATAGATAGCCAACAGGAATTTGTTGTGTGACTCAGGGAACTCAAATTGGCTTGTTAACAACCTAGATGGGAGGTACGGTTCAAGTGGGAGGGGACATGGGTAAGCCTATGGCTGAACACCATACTGTAAAGCAATTATCCTTCCATTAAAAATAATTAATTTTAAAAATCTTTGAGTTTTAAGGCATATAATTTTTGTTTAATTAAAAAAAATCAAAATGCATAAACCCTAAAAACTATATATAACAATCTGAAATTTAATCAGTTTTCTAAAGAAACATATTGTAAAACTCTATTAAACTAAAAAAGATAACACATCTACTGACATTTCAATATAAGACACTAAAAAATAATTAAACGGATAAATTCTTATATGGCCATTATTGCCTGTGGTTTGGATCTCTGGAAGGGAATCTGATTGTGGGAGACAAAAATAGGTCGCCCTGTTGGCTTCAAATAGCTGAATGCTAAAACAATGGTGTCTATCCCAGGTACTTCAAAGTCAGCCTCTGGAGCTGGATCAAGATTAAGACTAGTAAAAATACTCATGTATTTATTTATTTTTAAAACATTTTAAACTGAAGTATAGTTGACTTATTTCAATTAAAAAACTATAGTTTCTCCATGGCTGATTCATGTCAATGTATGGTAAAAACCACTACAAAACTGTAAAGTAATTAGCCTCCAATTAAAATAAATAATAAATAAACAAAACTATAGTTTATGGTGTAAAGTGACTCAGTTATATATACATATTTATATTTCCATTACAGTTTATTTTATTACAGGATTTTGACTATATTACTAGTTCCCTGTGCTATACAGTAGGACCTTGTTGTTTTATCTGTTTTATATATAGTAGTTATATCTGCTAATCCCAAATTCTTTATCCGTCTCCAATCCCCTGTCCCCCTGGGTAACTATAAACCTGTTTTCTGTGTCCGTTCTCACATATTTCTATTTCGCGTATGCTCCATCTTGCGGCAGGTGGTAGCATTTCTAGGTAAACTATGTTGTGTACCGTTTGGATCAAAAAGACCCTAAAATTATGATATGAAGTCCAGGAAGACAACGAGGTTCATATACTGACCTTCATCCTTTTCTGTTCACTCTCATTAATCTACTTTAACAACTGACACACAACTCTGAAAACAGAGGAATGCCATGGCAGTAGCCACCTATGATATAAGACACGAACCAAAAATCCCCAGTTGTTGGAAATTAGCTATCTAATCTAAAGAATGGGCACCACAAGCCACAGAAAATGAAGTTTCCGTATTTCTATATCTAAAATATCTATTTATAATACAAGAAAAATAACTATCAAACTTTTTAAAGATAATATTTATTTTCTGGTTATACTCGAATATCCTATTAACTCAAGATCTTTATTAATGTATGCTGCTGCTGCTAAGTCACATCAGTTGTGTCCAATTCTGTGTGACCCCTTAGACGGCAGCCCACCAGGCTCCTGTCCTTGGGATTCTCCAGGCAAGAACACTGGAGTGGGTTGCTATTTAACATTTCTACAATTAACATTCAGTAATGTTTACAATGGCAACAGTACAAAGATTCTTAATTGCCCATTAAATTTATACTATATTTATGTATATATCTTATTATTTGATAGAGTAGTAATCTCTGACATAAATACATTTAGCACTAATAAAACAACAGATTAACTCACACACAAGAGCACCAGCCTAATGCTGAACTAGCACAAACTTTTTTTTTAAATTTTAAAAATATTTTATTTACTTATTTATTTGGATGCACCAGGCCTTACTTGTGGCATGGTGCGTCTTTAGTTCTAGGATCTAGTTCTCTGACCAGGGATCAAATCTAGGCCCTCCTGCATAGGGAATGCAGAGTATTAGCCACTGGACCACCAGGGAAGTAGCCTAGACAAACTTTTAAAAGACTAGGTTTTCAACCTCTGAGGTACCTAATATTTTAAAAATGTCCATGACATGACATGTCCAGACTTCTACAACTAAACCCATCACCCTGATCCCTTCCCTGGGACTAGTGTATCAGTCAACTGAAGCCAACTCTGAACCTTTCATTCTTCATACAAATACATTCACTCATCAACCTGCATGGGCACAGTTTTAGCTTTCTCCAAGACTGAGGCGCAGTAGATTCATATACTTATTTCAAATAGGCAGTGTGTATCTCAAGAAATATGAATAAACGTCAAAAGTCTAACCTGGAAAATGTTCACATCCAATGCTCTCACTGGGCCGGTATGCTTGTCATTCTGGGCAATCACAACTTCCTTATCCCCAGCGATAATTTTAGAAGGATCATAAAGAATAATATTTCCGTTTTCACCACCTGCAATCAGGACTCCAGAGATATTTCCTTTAGAATCCATCTTATGAGGTCCCCAAATCAACTTGTGGTATCTTTAAAAGAAAATGAGCAAAAATACTCTTTTTTGATAGACTTAGAAAATAATTTGGAAATTATATATTTAAGCCTTTTCATAAATACACCAAAAACACTGCTTCTCCTCTACTCCTGGTAACTGTACATAACTTGGTGAAATGGCATTTTAGTTTTTATTTATACTCATATTTCATTTTGTAACCTTGAAGGGTACAAAAACTCTTTTGTACAGCTAATACAACAAAGTATACTTGATTTGTGTGTCAGAAGATAAGAGCCTAAGAATGGTTTTACCATTTAGAATCTGTGAGACCCTGAGCCAGTTACTTAATCTCCCTAAGCTTCTTTTGATTCATTTATAAAATAGAGCTAATCAACCACTTCCCCTGACTTTATTTGACTACAGAAGTACTCAGTAACATGTCATCTGTTAAACAGTAAAGCAGTTAAGGGAGTCATCTAAAATTTTCTAGGAAAAATAATGTATTCTGACACTAAAAAGGTGATATCAAAATTATGTCTATTATGACATAATTCTCCACCCACTGGTGGAGAATAAAAGATTACAATTTGGTATGGAGGTGGCATGGAGATATATAACAATGGTACTGAGTAGAAAAACTGCCAGATGAAAGGCATCTGGGATTCCCAGTACAGTGGGAGGGCTTGGATGATTATAAGCCATCCCATGGGCGACGCCATGATTTGAACTGTATTGTTAACCAAGGTACAATCTCTTCACCAAAATTTGCCAAGGCATTATGCTATAAAGCACATTTTGCTACTGAAATTAAAGTATCCTTCTATATAGCTTAAGTACTTGGAAATCTACCCATCTATATACTTATCGTATCAGAAACCATGTCAATAAAATTCTCTGTGAAATGTAATTTGAAATACATTAGTAGGGGAAAAAAGCAACCTCCATCCAAAGAAAATCACTATTAACATTTTAATATTCATCTAACTATTTTTTCTAGTCATGCCTACCTTTTTCTGTAAAGAGGTAAGATTAAAAAAAGCAAAAGAAAGTTAACTCTAGTATGAGGAAAAAAATACCAGAAACTAGAGGCTTTCCTTCCTACACACAACAGTCCGTAAAAAAAAGGAAATTCAACAGAACATATATAGACACTTTTTAAACTTCTGCCTAAACAACTCAGATATTTTGTCACAAAATATGTCACTAATGGTATTCCTTACAATTTCATAATGGAACACTTATAGACACACTAGGCATCAACTACAACATATAATCAAATAATCACATAAATTTCAGGTTGAATCTCATACCTGTGAGAAGAAGAGAACGTGGCACAAGATTTCATATCCAAGGATGGATCAGAAAGGTCTAATTCAAATATCTCAAGAGAAGCACTGGTACTAAATGTTGCATCCAATTGTTGAGCAGATGTTCCTATAGAAAATATATTCATGGTAACTACACATGCAAAACCAAAAAGACTCAGAGAAAACCATACAAAATAGAAATTAAATGCATATTTTTCAATTATCTCACTCATGAATGCTACACTAATGACTGAAATCTCATTAAGTATACCATTGAACAGATGCTTACATCACTATAGCAGTAAGATTCTGATGCAAGGCTCAGAGATGATGTTTGTAAGAGTCGGTAGTACAGACAATTTTTTAAGTCTATACATAAAATCTCTGAAAGAACAGTTCCATGCTTATAGTCACAAATGATATAACTTCAACTCTATTTATATAAAAAAGGAGCATCAAAACTGTTGTTCATTCATTCAAATTGGTATTTATTAACTTTTTTACATTTTATCTATTGTGTATACCAGAGGAATAAAGATAGAGCACAGTTCTGAAGTGAGGAAGACACTATAAATGTAATAGACCATGATTAACACTATGGGGTGCAAGCATATATGAAGGCCACTGAACTCAGTTGAAAGGAAGGTTGCACGTATCTCATCAGGAAAGGAGAGGCTTTCTAGAGGAGCTGAAGCTTGACCTGAATCTTAAAGGCCAAGTATAAATAAGTCAGATGTGGAAAACAAGAAATTAGGTGACTCATACTGTCTTCTCTCTTGAACTTACCTGTAGCTAGGTAAATGGGATGATTCTGTGCAGGGCTCCATGCCTGCATGGCGGTACGATCTACTTCCTTTAACTTCATCCTGTTAAAGAGAACATTTCACATAGAAATATAATAAACATGTAAGATGGAGCATTTTTTAACACAGAAATATTATGGACAAACCAATACATTAATAGTAATGCTGGAATGCCAATAAATCAAATTGGTCTAGGTATCATTTGTTGGGAAATGTGGACCATTAGAAAGAAACTTGTTAAATTATTTTGAGACAAGTATAGGGCTATTCTGTTTATAGATTATCATCCTTCAGTTGAAAAATCTGTCTGGAAGGAAACGTGCAAAAACAGGGAGAGCATGTGGTTCATCGGTCTTGGCATGCAGTATGCTCCTCGGTCAAGATAAGACGGGTGGCGGTGTAGCAGGGCTGAGAAGGCACGTTAACACACAAGGTGCGCCTTCCTGGAGCAGGACTGCTCAGCGGTAAGAGCAGTTTGACAAACTAATTTTAAATAAGACAGACTAAGACAGAGGTGAATACAGCAAACCCAAAGAATTTTAAAGATAAAGCAGAAAAAAATTTTTAAATGGTCACTCCAAGCTACAATCCCATATGCTATTATTTTATATATTCTATGTGAAAGTTACTTTGGTAGAAAAACTCGGGAGAAACTGTGCTCCAGCATTAAAAATATCTTTGTTGGACTTTCCCAGGTGGTCCCATGGTTAAGATTCCACATTTCCAATGTAGGGGGTACGGGTTCAATCCCTAGTCAGGGAATTAAGATCCCACATTCTGCCAAAACACCAACAAAAACAACTTTGTTATTTCACATAAATGCATTCACATGACACAGTATTCCACTCTCTGCTGCTGCTAAGTCACTTCAGTCGTGTCCGACTCTGTGCGACCCCACAGATGGCAGCCCACCAGGCTCCCCCATCCCAGGCAAGAACATTGGAGCGGGTTGCCAGGTCCTTCTCCAATGCATGAGTGAAAAGTGAAAGTGAAGGCGCTTAGTTGTGTCCGACCTTCAGCGACCCCATGCACTGCAGCCTTCCAGGCTCCTCCATCCATGGGATTTTCCAGGCAAGAGTACTGGAGTGGGGTGCCATTGCCTTCTCCAATTCCACTCTCAGATGTACCCTAATCTAATTACTTAGAATTACTGAGGAACACCTGAATTGTTTTTGAAAGTGAAAGTTGCTCAGGAGTGTTTGATTTTGTGACCCCATGGACTGCAGAGTCCATGGAATTCTCCACACCAGGATACTGGAGTGTGTAGCCTTTCCCTTCTCCAGCAGACCGTCCCATCCCAGGAATTGAACCGGGGTCTCCTGCATTGCAGGCAGATTCTTCACCAGCTGAGCCACAAGGGAAGCCCAAGAATACTGGAGTGGGTAGCCTATCCCTTCTCCAGGGGATCTTCCTGACCCAGGAATCGAACGGGGGTCTTCTGCATGGCAGGCAGATTCTTTATCAATTGAACTATTATTCTTACAAACAATGCTGAAATAAATGGCCACACATACATGTTACTTCACTTACGGACAAGGAAAGCTATAGTTTTCCAGAGGTAAAACTGATGGGTTAAAGAATAAAAGCAATTTTAATTCTGATGGATATTGCCACTTGAAATGTATCCTGGTATATACAGTGTATTGAATATGTTCAAAGTATGTATTTTTTCTTATTACTTCAGAATCATTTATTGAAAATTTTTTTTCTAACTTTAGATACCACCTTTATCAGGTACCAACTTCCTGTATTTATTTCTAGATTTAATATTTAAGTTTATATTCCTGTACATATCAGGATATAGGCTAAGGTTTACATTTCAGTATTCATTTACATTTATTCTGTGATTACCATTCCTTATGCCCATGTATTTACATGCTAGGCATGTCATTTCTTTAAATACTGAGGCTTTAAATGAGTATGATTTCAATAATCCCCATCCATTTTCCTTGCTATTTTCTGTCTTTTAACTACATAAACAATCAGAAAATTTTTTGTCTAATTCCAGAAAAAAAGAGAATGTTAGTATTTTTTATTGAACCCGTACCAAATTAATAAATTAATTTATGGAGAACTGACAGAATTGTGAATCTTCCTATCAAGAACATGTCTTTAGAGTTAAGCCTTCTTTTTTATTTTTCAGTACTGTTTGAAATTTTTTGACATACTGGGTTTGCTTACTCCTAAGTATTTCATCTTTTGGTTCGTTTGTAAATGTGGCTTTTTTTCCTTCCACTATTATGTCTATGATCTCATCGTTAAATGAAGGCTAATGATTTCGCTACATTAATCTTTAATCCTGCCTTCTTACTGAATTCTTTTGGAGTAGTGTTTCAGTAGATTCTGTTGGAGTTTCCACATATATATTCATACCACGCGCCAGCAGAGTCAGTCTCCTCATTTCACACGGTCACTCCTCTGGTATCTTTCTCTTGTGTGAGCTAGCCAGGACTAACAGTATCATACTCAACAGCAGTGATAACAGCGCTATTTCTTGTCTTGTCCTGTTCTGCAGTGGGAAAGCCTTCTGTATCACCACTCTGCATGGTTTTGGAATTTGAGATATATACACATATATTTGTACAGATGTGAGTGAGTGTCCACACACACTTACATCTGTACAAGTAAATAAATATACGTATGTAGAGCCTGGTAGGCTGCAGTCCATGGGGTCGCTAAGAGTGGGACACTACTGAGCGACTTCACTTTCACTTTTCACTATCATGCATTAGAGAAAGAAATGGCAACCCACTCCAGTGTTCTTGCCTGGAGAATCCCAGGGACGGGGGAGTCTGGTGGGCTTCCGACTATGGGGTCGCACAGAGTCGGACACGACTGAAGTGACTTAGCAGCATACAAACATGCATGTGGAAATAGCCATTGATTACTATCTTACTGAATGCTACTCATAAAGACTGGGTGTTGAATTTTCTTGAATGTTTCTTCATTAGGTAATTGGAGATGACCATATGATTTTTCTCCTTCGGTTTACTAACAAAACAAAGCACTAACAGATTTCCTAATACTGAATCATCTTTTCATACCATGCATAAACTTCTCTTGCCATGAATCTACTACAGAGCTCCTAGATTTTGTTTAAAAAGAGTTTCATTCCTAGAGTCTTAAATGAGATTTAATTGATAGTTTTCCTCTTTTGTACATTCTTTGTCAGGTTTTGGTATCAATGTTACACTTGTTCATAACAAATGTGGGAGGTTTTCTTCTTTTCCCATGCTCTGGAACACTTTCAATAACAACACTGAAATTATTATTTCTTTAAGGATTTACCAGAATTCTCCTACAAGATAACTGGGTCTGGTGTTTTGAAGGGAAGGTAAGTGGTAATCTTCTCTGTTTTGTCTATGGATATTGATCTATTTGAATTTTCTTTACCCAAGGTCACTTTTGTAAATTATATTTTCCTATGATATTCCTTTATTGTACTCTTTTATACAACCTTCCACTTTATTTCTTTAGACTCAAACATAGAGTCATGCTTCTTCTAATTTGTGCTGTGTGTGGTGATTAGTCCTTATAATATTCATGTTTTGTCCCACTCTCCTTTGAAAAATTAGCTAAGTGACTTACTGTTTCACTGAGTATTTACAAAGAGTCAAATTTTGGCTTTACTTATTAGTTTCACTTTTAAAAAGTTTTTCTAACTTTTTAGTTAAATGCTTCACTTATCCATTTTTATTATTTCTTTAGGCTTTAAATTTTCTCTGAGCACTGATTTGTTGTACGTTTCTGGTCCTATCTTTGTAACTATAATTTTAAATAATTTCCATTTAATACCATTAATCCTTTATTTCTTTACATAGTTTAATTACTATGAGCACTAACAGAATTAGCTTATATAATCTTACTGCCTCTCCTGCAGTACACAGTTATAATCATTAGTATTATCTTTCTCAGTGTTTACCTTTGTACTGTTAAATACGCTTATACTTCTACTAACTGATTTGTCAGCTTTAAATGATGTCCTTTGACTCCTAGACATTACAGATTAGGCAATCCACAAATTTATTCTACCTTCAATTTTCTTCCTGCTTCCCAGTTCTCTCAATTTTTTAGTTTGATGACCAATTTCTACATCATCAGATATGTAACATGTACATTTTATCTTTTCTCCCTTATTCCCACTTTGGTTTCAGCCCAGGTCCATAGCAGTTAAATATACTCAATGTTCTCCAACAGCACTCTTGCCAGTTTTCTTACTCATCTCTGGAGGATGAAGTTCATCCTCTAATAGTTTTTTTAAGAGATCCTTAGACTAAAAATATGCCCTGAGTCTTACACGGTCAAGTTGCTTACATTTGAAGAACATTTGATAAAAGGAAAGGACAGAAAGATTAAATGATTTGAACATGCCAGCAAGGGGCAGAGCCAAGATCTGAACTCAGAAGTGAGCTCCAGAGTCCAGCCTCTTACTTGCTACAAGAAGCTCAAGTATTCAACTTTAATCATACAAAAAATATTAAAATTTAGGAGAAATCAGATCAGATCAGATCAGATCAGTCGCTCAGTAGTGTCCTACTCTTTGTGACCCCATGAATCGCAGCACGCCAGGCCTCGATGTCCATCATCAATAATGAATGGCAAAGAAACTACAATGTATGATGAAATTAAGGGAAGAAGAAATGAATTTTAGAAACTGGGTGAGGTCAGGCAAACTGGGTGCATTAGGAGGCTGAATCACACTGCAAAGAGGCAGGACCTCTGGTCCGGAACACCGACTTCTAGTCCTTCTGGTCCTTCAACCTGAACACTGACCCTGCTACTTTTGACACCTTTACACATTATTTGATCTCTCTGAGCCCCAGTTCCCACACTTGTAAGATGGGGATAAGTGTGACTACCTCAGGCGATGTTGTGAAGTTCAAATGAGAGAAATGTATTTTACAGAAGTCCAAACACAGTGCCTAGCACATAAGTCAAAAAGCATTTTAATACACGAACTACTTTAAAGATTATTATCCTCATGAGACTTATCAAGAAAACTGCACATCTAGCTTTCAAAGGAAAAAGGGGAAAAAAAAAAAAACCTCACAATTTTCTAAGAGGTAAAAAAGAGGCCTATTTTCTTTATACGAAATGCCTTCTTTCTCGTCTCAGTCAATAGTCTTTAGTAGTAAGTCCCATCTCCTTCATGAAATCTGCTCCACTGATCAATCAACACTGATCTAAACTCTTTTTATTTGCCTGAACCAAACTTTAAGCAACTCATTTATCTCGGTAAAACTTTATAACATTCTCTTAGTACATATTGTTTACGTATTTTCTCACTGTCTGTTTTATCAACTTGTTTCATCTTGTTTCACCAAATCGACAAATACTGTCTTGTTTTCAGTCAAGTCTTACAACTTTTACCCTTTTTGGATCTAAAACTGTTCCTCACAGGGTGAGATATACATTGCTGGACTGATTCTGAATGGCTATATTTAGAGGGATACAAAAAGACCGATGCACTAAAAAGACCAATTTTAAGTAAAATATTTAATTTTTAAATTCTTAACTGTTTAAAGGATCTTTTCTTATTTAAAAAGTGGGAAAGTACTGCTTGGGGGAAAAAAAAGGTTTCCTAAAATGCCTTTAGAATAATTTCTAATATTGAAAACAAAATAGCTACATATATATACATATATATATTTTTTTAAACCCAGTTGAATATAATTACAGTATCTTAGGAGGAAAGGTACAAGGGCTACAGGAATTCAGGAGCACTTAGTTAATGTGTAACATTTACTGAAAGAGAGAGACTAATTTACAAGAACATAAAAGAGTTAAGAGGGAATTCAAAGCATTTATAAAATCTGTTTCTTGGCCTTAGTACTCAATGTGCCATCAGAAGCAGTTCCACTTAATAACTTGTACTGAACATAAGATTTAAATACCATTGTTTAAAAAAAAAAAAATCAAATACTATACTACAACAATGGCCTTGAACTACTACATTAAGTGGTTTGAATCTAATTAAACAAAAATATCATAAGCTACAATCATTCTCAAAACTATTAAGAATTCCATGAAAATACAGCTTCATCAGGTACATGTGTATTTCCTTCTCTTATAACTGATCATTTAGTTGTAACTAGTTTCCTTGAAAATATGAAGAACTCTTAGATTAAACCATGTCAATTTCCCAAGTAAGACTTGCTTTAAAAACTTTCTGTAGTTTTTATTGACATATTTTTATTCCAATTTATTTATCTGGCTGTGCTGCGTTGGCATGTGGGATTTTAGTTAATAATCAGGGATCGATCGAACTTGTGTCACCCTGCAGGAGAAGCACAGATTCCCAATCACTGGTCTGCCAGGGAATTCTCTATGTAATTTTTTTCAATATTGTATGTGATCAGAATTCACACCACGCAGATTTATTTCATTTGGAACTATTTTGCACAGAACACAATCATTGTGAAAATATGAAAAGAAAACTGTGAGGACAATGGTTTGTTCACACATGCCCTGTATAAGACAGCGCCAAAAGAAAAACAGTTGAAGTATGGAGACTGGAGCCAACACTGTCAGTTTAAATCCCAGTTCCACGTGTCCTAGCTCTGACTTTTGGTATGTAATTTTATCTATGTCTGTCTTGGCTAACCATTTGGCAAAATAACTATAATAAAAGCATCTACACCATAGGTTTGCTGTGAGAATTCACAGAGAACAGTGCCTGGCACTTGGTAAATAAATGCTTGTAAACGGCAGCTAATACAAAAGTCACCATTTAAAATGTGTACCCCAGTGAATCTTCAAAAGAACACATCTACTGAAGAAAATTTACAATCCAGACCACAACTTTTATTTATCCATCCAAATTTCTCTCCGCAACAACTGTGTGCAGTGAAATGAAACTTTCCCCCTGCATTTTCTAAAAGCTGATTTTGTGAAGCAACACTAAAACCCAACAGCACTAACCTCTAAACAGCTCCAACCTCACAATGTTATCATACATGGAGCACTGAACTAAACCTCAGAAAGTAAAAAGTCAAAGAGGTATCACAACTGGAAACTCTGACTCCCAAATCAGAAACACGATACCCGGCTGCCACTGTGGCTAATAAAAATTCACATTGTGTGGGCAAGATACCTCATAGCATGGGCACATTTGTTCCAGAGAATTTATTTAATGTTACTGATGGTCTAGGCTCATCTCACTCAGCCAAAACCAAATCAAAGATGCAACTGTACGCGGAACTAAATAGTGTCATACTTATCTGCAGTCTTAATACAACAAAACTTTTTGAGCTGAAATTAACCCTCTTTTGAGCCACATCACATGGCATATGGGATCCCCAGTTCCCCAATCAGGAATTCCATCCATGTCCTCCCCTCCACCCCACCGGAGAAGTGTGGAGTCCCAACCACCGGACCACCAGGGAAGTTCCTGAAATTAACCTATTTAAGAATTACAACTTTTCTAGAAAAACAACGCAATAATTTAATCAGATCAGATCAGTTGCTCAGTCGTGTCCGACTCTTTGTGACCCCATGAACTGCAGCACAATATCATTTTATAAGAATCTTTAATTAGAATTGTATAAACCTCATGATATTATACAGAAAACCCTATATGTGTGTATGTGCATGGTTCTAGGAAGATGATCCAGTAGTTTCATCAGATCCTTAAAAGAGAGTGGAGTGATATATACGTGATTGCTGTTCTTTACTCATTAAGTTGTGTCCAACTCTTTGGAACCCCACGGACTGTAGCCCACCAGGCTCCCTTGTCCATGGAACTTCCCAGGCAAGAATTCTGGAGTGGGTTGCTACTTCCTTCTCCAGGGGATCTTCCCAGCCCAGGGATCAAACCTGCATCTCCTGCATTGGCTAGCGGATTCTCTACCACTGAGCCACCTCAGAAGCCCACAACGTAATACTTCTTAACCATAAAAAGGAATGAAATAATGCCATTTGCAGAGACATGGATATACCTAGAGACTGTCATACAGAGTGAAGTTAAGTCAGAAAAATAAATGTATAATATCGCTTATATGGGGAATCTAGAAAAATGGTCGGGGAAGGCAATGGCACCCCACCCCAGTACTTTTGCCTGGAAAATCCCATGGACGGAGGAGCCTGGTAGGCTCCAGTCCGTGGGGTCGCTAAGAGTCGGACACGACTGAGCGACTTCACTTTGACTTTTCACTTTCATACATTGGAGAAGGAAATGGCAACCCACTCCAGTGTTCTTGCCTGGAGAATCCCAGGGACAGGGGAGCCTGGTGAGCTTCCGTCTATGGGGTCGCACAGAGTCGGACACGACTGAAGCGACTTAGCAGCAGCAGCAGAAAAATGGTACGGATGGATTTATTTGAAAACACAAATAGAGACAGAGACCTAGAAAACAAGCTTATAGATACCAAGGGCGGTGGGGGTGAGGGGGGTGGGGAGGAGGATGGGATGAATTGGGAAGTAGGAATGACATGCATGCACTCTTCATATTCTGGATAAAACAGATAACTAAGGAGAAAGGAGAGCCTACTGTACAGCACTGGGGACTCTACTCAAAGCTCTGTGGTGACCTAAACGGGAAGGAAATCCAAAAAGGAGGGGATACATGTACACATATAACTGATTCACTTTGCTGCATAACAGACATTAACACAATGTAAAGCAACTATACTCCAATAAAAATTTAGAAATAAATACATAAACATGAAAAGAACATCAGAAAACAAAATAAAATCACAAATACTTCTAGAAAAAAGAGAGAGGAATCCCAAAAGATTAAGAATCATTGCTCTTTATAGTTTACAAATTTCCTTCTGTTCTTACTGGTTTCAGGAAATAACTTGCTTATATAAAATTAAGTTATATAATTGGAAATCCATTTCAAATCTGACATTTCCTAAGCCTAAATAACCTCAGATGTGTGTAACAGAAATTCACAACAACAAAAATACTTCAACTTATCCAAAAGTTCGTAGAGAAGAAAAGAAGTCGCTCAGTCGTGTCTGACTCTTTGCGACCCCATGGACTGTAGAGCCCACCAGGCTCCTGGGTCCATGGGATTTTCCAGGCATGAATACTGGAGTGGGTTGCCATTTCCTTCTCCAGGGGATCTTCCCGACCCAGGGATCGAACCCGGGTCTCCCGCATTTCCACGCTACCAGGGAAAGATCGTAAGGGTCTACAAACCATTCGCAGGGCTGTAATTAGAGAGAAATGAGGAAACAGGAGCAAAGAAGAACCACTGAGAAAAGGTAAGTAAACTTTAGCCAACTCTAGAACAATCAATCGTTATGTATAGAAAATATAAGATAGTATGATTCAAGGACGAAGCTCTAACTACTGATTAAACAGTTACAGTTGCCCACAAAGACAATCAATTTCAGTCTTCTGTGGTTAGAAAATACAGTTTCGCGGGAAGGATTTGTCACAGACCATCATTGAAACTTCAGGATGACCTGGGTAAAATTAGTTCCCCGAGTTATGAAAAAGTTTACAATGCCCACAAGCCCAGGCAACATTTTGATTTATTTTACACCTGCCCCCTTAATTTAACCTCTTATTATAGTAAATCAGTAGCAAAAACATACAACACTGAATGATACTTCCTTCGAGATACAGGCTGCGACCGGCGGCGACTGCCCTTAAAGTAAAACAATTCCAGTTAAGTGACAGTAGCCTGTAGTTAAAACCTATAAATTTACCTTTAAATCTGGCAACAGCTCAGATAATAACACAAAATCCTAAACTAAAGTCAACCAAGGTAATGCTGATGAGGTCTGTTTCCTTCCCTCGCCCTTGGGGACCGCGCCTCTTTGTGCACCAGGGTCCGAAGGTCTCCTAATCTCAGACGCCAGCTACGCGCCCGGGCTGGACACCCTGGCGCAAGCCTCAGGGGCGCTTCAGCTCAGCGGAGGAAACGTCGGCGGATGCGGGCCGGCGCGATCCCCGAAGCAGCCGTGACGCCAGGCGCTGTCCCGCCCGGCCCGAAACGAAGACCCGGGCGCGCCGCCGCCGGAGACCAGGCCGCAGGCTGACGGGGACCAGCGGAGACCGAGATCGGGATACAGGCGTGGGCCTGGGCTCTCCCCGAAGGCCCCAGGACCCGCAAAGAGGACAGGAGAGCGCAGGAGGACGCACCTGGCGGGGACCCCCGGCGACCGGTTCCTGCGTGAGCGCGGCGCCAGTCGGACTCTCCCAGCATTCGCCGCCGCCCCTCCTCCTGGCCGGGGCCACCTCCACGTTCCACTCCAACGTGGCAGCCGCAGCCCCGCCCAGCCGGCTGGCCGACGCTTCCGGGAGCGACGCCCCGCCCCGCCCGCCCCGATACGCGGCCCGCCACGGCACTTCCGGGACTGGGGCTGGAGCCCGGGCCCGGGTTAGGGTTCTGTAGCGGGTGGGAGTTCGGGAGGACTCGCTTCCGCGCCTCGCGTGCACTTGTGAGTTCAGAGGGGCGGTGTGCGGTGGCCAGGATGATGCGAAAAAGAGAAGTCCCGGTGGGCGTAGCTGTCTGGCGGGAGGCCGGCCCCGGCCGGCAGAAACGCCACGTAGCTCTGGTCCTGGGAGACGTCAGCGGCCCCCTCCACGCTGCCGACGCGACCGGCCACCGAGAAATAGGGCTGCAAGGGCCTTATTACAAGGCTGTTACTGGGTTATTTCACTTATTTACTTGGTTCTACGGTGTTTCTTATTGAGAATATCTTTAGAACCAAACGATCTGATCATACCCAAAGGCTGCTGTGGACATGCTTGATTTGTTACTCTAAAGAGGCATGAATGTGAAAGTCGCTCAGTCATGGCCGACTCTTTGCGACCCCATAGACTGTAGCCCGCCAGGCTTCTCCGTCCATGGGCTTTCCCAGGCAAGAATATTGGAGTACGTTGCCATTTTCTTCTCCAGATCTTCCCGACCCAGGAATCGAACCGGGGTCTCCTACATCGCAGGCGAATTCTTCATCAGCTGAGTTACCAGGGAAGCCCCCAGAGGCACAGTGGAGTGAATTAGGTACTATAGTTAGTATCCTGCGATACTATTTGAGATCTCTTAACATTTGTCACACTGTAACTTGACTGGTTTCGCCAGAGCCTGTACATATGCAGTTCTCTTCCCAATACAGCAGTCAACGGTCTTTTCTAAACGCCTTCACTGGAGGTAAAGTAAAATATAGCGAACTCTCGTGTTTAAGAAAGTAGGCATGTTTTTGTGCTAACTATGGGGAAGGCAATGGCACCCCACCCCAGTACTTTTGCCTGGAAAATCCCATAGATGGAGGATCCTGGTAGGCTCCAGTCCATGGGGTCGCTAAGAGTCGGACACGACTGAGCGACTTGACTTTCACTTTTCACTTTCATGCATTGGAGAAGGAAATGGCAACCCACTCCAGTATTCTTGCCTGGAGAATCCCAGGGACGGCGGAGCCTGGTGAGCTTCTGTCTATGGGGTCGCACAGAGTCGGACATCTGTCTATGGGGTCGCACAGAGTCGGACACGACTTAAGTGACTTAGCAGTAGCATACCGTTTTAGCAAAAACATAAATGTATGAATGGTCTTAGGCACATACCAGCCAAACAGGACTGCTAGAGTTAAGCAATCTTGTTTATTATTTATCTGCTAGACTTGTTCTTCACAAAGATAAACAAAACTAACCACTCTGATTCTGTATGAATTATACTTTGCATCTGGCATTCTCCTCCCCCTACATTCTCTTGTAGCATTTCAAAACAGGTCACAGGTTGTTTTAACTTCAGGGAGACATGACCTGATTACTGAGTTGTGCGATGCCAGCTGTGGCTGTTCTGAAATTTTGCAGAAGAAAAAGCAGGACCTTCATTGGGATACAAAGCCTCTCCCTATTCCCTAGAGCATTTTTTGAGGTGCTAGCCTACTGTGTTCCCTCTTTGCTTGCCAAAGAAATAAAACCACTATTTCTCCCATACTATTTCTGTTCAGCATCAAAGACAAGATTTTGGCATCACTTGTAAAACCACTTAGTGGTGGTGTACACTTACAGTTCAGTTTAAAAAGCAAATATAGTTAGTTCTGTAAGGCTGAAGTAGACCTACTCAAGAGGCTTAGGATAGTTGTTAATTTCAAGTTCTAAAAAGCCTTCCATTTTTCACTTACCATTCCACGGACTAGTTTACCTAAAAAGGTGTCAATAAAAATCCGACTTAAAAGTCGGACCATATTTGGGGGCACCCCTAGTAGCTCAACCGGTAAAGCATCTGCCTGCAATGCAGGAGAACCAGGTTCAATCCCTGGGTCTAAAAGATGCCCTGGATTAGGAAATGGGAACCGACCCCAGTATTCTTGCCTGGAGAATTCCACAGACAGAGGAGCCTGGTGGAGTCAGAGTTGGACGCTAGTGAGTGACTTTCTCTTTCATTCTGTTAGACAGGGTTTTGCCTGCAAAGTCCAAATGACTTTGTATAATAAATTTTTATTTCAAAGCCTTGATGTAGTAGCATACAATGTGAAAAGTGTCTAATAACTGGTTATGATAAAGCCTACAGTTCTAGACTTGATGCATTTACATCTGATTGAATATAAAAACTCCGCACCTTGATTTAAACGCAGGCAGTTCTGCCTTTGACTACGCAAGCTGAAATGGTGCAAAGTCCTAATCTATGGGATTAACAGTAATTGTTAATATTTAACAATTATTCTGTGACTTGGCAAAACATTAAAAAACCTCTTGATGTTGGTTATAAATGTAATTTATAAGTTTTTGTATAATTTTGTAATTTATAGTTTTAAAGTAATATTTGGAGTAACACTACAAACATTGCGAATTCCCTGGCAGTCCAGTTGTTAGGATTTGTAGCTTTCACTGCTTGGGTTAAGATCAGTTCCTGTTCAGGGAACTAAGGTCCCACAAGCCATGTGGTGCAGCTACCCCCCCCCCCCCCAAAAAAAATCAAACCCAACAATTATCTCCCCCACCAAACAAGAAAACCTCAAAACAAACCACTGGAGACACTGAAAGTTACGTTTTATTTCTTTATTTAAAAAAATGTATCAAGTAGTTTTGAAATGTGCTTGCTTTCTCATTATAAAACTTAAAATATGGAATGAGATGCCAAGGCATCTTATCTATGCCTTGGCAAACTGTCATACTCATTTCCAAGTTTGAATCAGCTTCCAAAATTTTATCTTTTAACAGTCAATGTCATGATAGTTCTGCAAGTTCCTTCAATATTAAGTTTTCAACAACACTTCTTTTGAGACGCATTCATTGTTTACAACTGCTTTCCTACATAAAACTTCACTGAGTTCTGCCTCCTACATACCTAGAACTGTTTCTTGAATGGCAGCAGCGTCAACACTCTCACGGTCTTCTCTATCTTCTAACTCCATTTACAACCCATCTGAATGCTGCAGTTTTTCCACAGTACAGCCTCTCACTACTGCAAGGACTGCCTGTTGTAGTTCTTGGAATCTGAGCGCACATTTCACAGTAACATCCTTATCTGAGTTTGTAGCTTCACTAGGTAGTTTAACATTAGTTTGTGTTAACTTTGAGATGAAACCAGGCTTTACTGGCAGTAAATAGATGTCCTTGTAATTACCATTTCCTTCAATGTAGCAACTAACTTCAATGCCAAACTGACTGGTATTTGTTCTTGATTACACGACAAAGGAGGAGTAAATGCTTCATTTCAACCATAAGCGGCTTTCTGTTCTTGGTGAAATTTTACACTAAAAGATGTTGAACCAACTTGACCTTGCTTTTATATTCATCACTCTTAAAAAATGTGGCTTGTACTGTAGCTTCATGTAGGTCATGGTATCATCCTATATTTGCTTTGCAGTGGCCATTTTCAAAGCTTCTAACAAATTTTACCTGCAGTGTTAATCATTTTTTCATTTCTTTGTAGTTCAGTAATATGTATTGACCAATTCCCTCTTCTGATTATCCATTTTTGTAAAATGTTCCATGGGCTTATCACTGGGAGACAAGGAGGCAACACAGTTACATGCTTTGCTATCTGTGTAACTAATAGATGTTCAATGACCAAGACTTTGAAAGAAGTGGTGTAACTGATACCATTCTTGATGCACACCTTTTCTTTGCATGATTCTGGAATAAAGAGCCATAGCCAAGTTGATGCAACAATATACAGTTGATATTGTGACAACTCAAAGTTCATCTGTGTTGCTGTGGGTCACGTGCTGTTTAACTACAGTGTGAAAAGATTCACTCATGTTGAGATGGCACAAAGGACCTGTATCTAAAAAAGAAACACTTGTGTTGGTAATTCACAAAATAGTCAACTTTTAACCCAATTTAGTTAACTACTAACCAACCAAGTTCTAGATCAAATAAAACTGAAGTTTTTCTGAAAAGAATGTTAATTCTAAGACTCTGAAATACTCACTGAAAGAATGTTTGGAGATAATGTTATATAGAATTCTTCAAAGAAGGATTTGCAGACAGTCCAAAAACACCCTTTGGAGTGTTTAAATTTATGGAGAATTTAGAGCCCCTCCCCTCATTTCAGTAGTCTTAAGGGCTGCAAAAGATTAAAAGTTCTGGATAACTGTACTGTTGTCCAGATTGTAAAACTTCACAATCACAAGACCATATGTGTATAAAATTTATTGAACAGCAGCCAGTACTGTGTTTACTTCTGGAAAACAGTAGCATCCAGCCCATTAATGTTTAAACTGTTTTCGAATGCGTTAATTTCATGTATCTTATCACTAAGGGCCATAAAGTTTGTATCAAACTTTAAGAAATAGAAAATTAACTTAGTTAAATTTGAGAAACACCCCAAGATATCATTCCTAATTCATAGCAGGTTAATCTGGTATTAGGTTTGAGGTTCTCAGCTCTTGACTACCTGCCTATCTACTGTTCTTAAACAAAGCTCAAGTAAAAGGATGGTCATCCACGAGCATACCAAAGAATTATTTATAGAATATCCAATAATTCAACCAAAGAATAATTAAACCAAAGCATATATGACCTCTAAGAATTTCAGGGCCTGTAAGAATTATATCATTATTTTTTTTTAAAGATGACTATCAAGGTTAAAAGTCCTGCCACCCCCACACCCACCGAACAGCCTCTCCTAAATCAAATGAAAGTTATACTATCTTTGAAATAATATTTTTATCTTTGAAAGCTGAATGAGGAAAAATTTTATTTAAATATCCACATTATGCTCAATACATAACGAATACAAAATCCAATGTTTTTCTAAAATTACTATCTTAAAAAAATATTTATAAACCTCTTACCTTATATAAATCTTCAAATTCTTGATAAATCTTGCACATGGTGTTCTCTAAGAAAAATACCCTTCAATTTTACTCCTAAAATGAAAAACATTTACAGGCAAGTCAATGTAAAAAAGCCACATCTTAACTATATGCATCATGATTTTCTTATGTCCTCATTCACATACATTAATCACAACAAATCATGATGTGAACAGCAGTGGAAAAGTTTAATCACTGGACATGTGTACTTATTTTCAACTTAAGCTCTAGTTTTAAGTTTTTATTGCTTAGCTCCCTTTTAAAAATACATAAAGGCACATTTCTATAGTTTTCCGTTTTCTCACGTAGAACAGATAAGACTTCCAATTTTACTATGACTGGAAAAAACTCATAACAAAGATAATTTCAAGCATGTCACTTACTACTTTGTACAGGTTAGCTTATTGTAACTTGGAGGTGTCTTCTCAACATTAACCCTGATATTGGAAGAGTACCCATACCTTCCTGACCTGCATATAGGTTTCTTAAGAGGCAGGTTAGGTGGTCTGGTATTCCCATCTCTTTCAGAATTTTCCACAGTTTATTGTGATCCACACAGTCAAAGGCTTTGGCATGTCAATAAAGCAGAAATAGATGTTTTTCTGGAACTCTCTTGCTTTTTCGATGATCTACAAGGAGATCCAACCAGTCCATCCTAAAGGAGACCGAGGCCTGGGTGTTCATTGGAAGGACTGATGCTGAGGCCGAAACTCCAATACTTTGGCCACCTCATGTGAAGGGTTGACTCATTGGAAAAGAGTCTGATGTTGGGAAAGATTGAAGGCAGGTGGAGAAGGGGACGACAGAGGATGAGATGGCTGGATGGCATCACCGACTCAATGCACATGGGTTTGGGTGAACTCCAGGAGCTGGTGATGGACAGGAGGCCTGGCATGCTGCAATTCATGGGGTCACAAAGAGTCGGACACGACTAAGCAACTGAACTGAACTGAACACATACCTTAACACATCCCCAAACTGGTTATGCCTCGCTCTATGTGTAATGTCTTTGCTACCAGACAAGGTTTCCAATGATCATAAACACTAAAACTTTAAAGGAAGAGTGGGAGAGTCATCTCTGCTAACAAGGAACTTTCAAGCAGTGATGATGGGAAAAGACTCAAAAGATTACAAGTCTCCAGAACTAATAGAATTCTGCCTATTTAGAACATTATGCGGAGAAGGCAATGGCACCCCACTCCAGTACTCTTGTCTGGAAAATCCCATGGAGAGAGGAGCCTGGTAGGCTGCAGTCCATGGGGTCGGTCGCTAAGAGTCAGATATGACTGAGCGACTTCACTTTCACTTTTCACTTTCATGCATTAGAGAAGGAAATGGCAACCCACTCCAATGTTCTTGCCTGGAGAATCCCAGGGACAGAGGAGCCTGGTGGGCTGCCGTTTATGGGGTCGCACAGAATCGGACACGACTGAAGGAACTTAGCAGGAGCAGCTGAACATTATGACTGCTTGACAAGGTCTATGTTTTGCTCATTAAGAGGGACAGAGCCCAGGGCGGCAGCGAGCAGCAGAAAGAAAAGAACATATATTCACCCTTTGGGGAAAAAGGGCGAACTGCTTTAATTCTTCTGCTGCATATTTGTATTTTTAATCCATCCTATCTCAAATATTTGTGTAATTGCCTACAAGCAATCAGACTACATTCCTTGAAATACTCTAAATAGAAATTTCAACTTCTTCAAGTCATTCTGCACCCCAAGCAAAATAATAAGTCAAAGGATACAGAATTTCTATCTACGGTTTAGTGTTACTGAGCTTCTCTAACCACTTCCACCTAGGAGGAATTAGGAGAGGGGAAATGGGTCCAACAACAATAATACTTAATTACGTGGGCTTCCGTCTATGGGGTCGCACAGAGTCGGACACGACTGAAGCGATTTAGCAGCAGCAGCAGCAGCAGCAGTCAGGTTCCAAGATGGTCTCTGATGACCCCTCCCCTCTTGGTAGTCATACCTTTGTATAGTGCCCACCTACACCACACTAAGGCCAACAGAACAGGGCAGAAGCGATGTTTTGTCACTTTCAAGCAAATTTTAAAAAAAGTATTAAAAGACAAGCTTCCATCTTGGCCTTTCTCTTAGATCAGTCCCTCTGGGGAAAGCCAGCTATCACATGATAAGAACACTCAGGAAACCCAGGGAGAGGCTCCCATGGTGAAGAACTGAAGCCTTCAGCCAACAGCCATCAGGGAATGGAGGCTTGCAAACTGAAGACAGTTTGGAAGCTGATGTCTGTCTTCTACCTCCTTTCCTTACTGTTTGATCAGTGTTTGTTTTAAATCGCCAAATATTGAGCAATCTGTTATACAGCAATAAGCAGTAACACAGAAGGTCAGAAGTGAAGTGAAAGTCGCTCAGTCGTGTCTGACTCTTTGCAACCCCATGGACTATACAGTCCATGGAATTCTTGAGGGCAGAACATTAGAGTGGGTAGCCTTTCACTTCCCCAGGGGAACTTCCCAACCCAGGAATCAAATCCAGGTCTCCCACATTGCAGGCGGATTCTTAACCAACCAAGCCACAAGGGAAGTCCCAGAAGGTCATAATCCATACCCAAAAAAGTAAAATGTACAACTTATGAATTAACTGAAAAGGTCTAAAATTCATGGGCAAGGACTGGATTCAGAACTGACTCTATACTCAGTCACCAATAATTTAAAAATCCCAAAGCCTTCTGAAGAACAAAAATCCCCAGAGAACAACAGGATGAAAAATTCAGTGAGAATATGTCAGTTACTAGAAATACATTTTATTATGTCAGGATGACAAATAAATGTAAATCTAGCTAAAAATCTGACAAAAAGATAGGTATTCAATAAGGAAGATACCAGTCCTAGAAGGCAAAGCCTCTATTTTTGCTTTCATAGTTGAGAAAAATGTGTTAAAAACAAAAAATCGCACACATATAAAACATTTAGTACAACTCAATAAGCATTAGCTGTTACTAATTTTTCCCCAAGTAAGCAATTAATGAGATTTTATAACATAAAACAGAAAGTTAGATTTCACT
The DNA here is from genome assembly GCA_935064755.1 of Tragelaphus eurycerus. Taxonomy (NCBI): domain Eukaryota; kingdom Metazoa; phylum Chordata; class Mammalia; order Artiodactyla; family Bovidae; genus Tragelaphus; species Tragelaphus eurycerus. Next base: position 21,140,202 of record CAKXYN010000033.1, on the reverse strand, counting down.
CAACCCTTTATAAATATATGTTTTACTTGGACAATCCTCCCCTTCCACTCACTGCTTTTGTACCAGGAATACTTAAAATGCTAAAAAAAAAAAGATATTACACTACCTCCCCTGCAGTTTTAGTAATTCTCTTCCAAGAACCAGGAATCTTTTTCCGACATCTTCAAGAATACAATTCCTGAAAAGAGATATTTTATTTCAAATTATTTTTTGCACTGGTCAATGCTTTCTACAAATAATATCTTTAATACAGCTTACATATCCTCATTCACATATTCAGTAATCACATAAGTTCATTATGTGAACAGCAGTGAAAATGTTTAATCATTGGATATGAAGCTATCAAAGGAAGCAAAGATACAACCAAATGAGAAATAAATTGAGAACTTCAATGTGACCAGGAAAAAAATGAAAAATAGCAACAAAAAGTATGTACAGCTTATTAGCAAATGTAAAAATACATAAATACAACTCAACATCAATGATGCCATTTATAAAGGATTGCATGCTTCCCTATCCAGAAGCACACTAAGAATACCCACAGCAGCGACCCCCTGTGGCTGTAAAGTAAGCTGGTTACTTTCATTGAGCGGGTGTGCATTTAAGTCAATTGTTCCCCAGCATTGCAGTTTTCTGAAACCCATCTGTAATAATTAGATGGATACTGTCAAGACTTTGAGAGCCACATTCTCATGAACTAATTCAGCAGGAAAGAAAAAAATCCCTTCTTTGTACTCTGATGCTGAACTGGCAGCTCTAGCTTAAGAAAATGAAAAATGTGTGCCTGCACCTGGACTCTCTTAGGAGCAGCACCCACCACCGTGCCCAGCTCGCAGCAGGTTAGATTATCCCTGAATCCATCTTAACAGCAGCCCTTTCACCCAGGGCTCTACTTCAATCAGAAATGTCCAACACCCGCAAGCATTGCTCTTTTAATATTCCATAATGGTAACTTTAAGTCTCCATTTAAAGTTACCTTTAATGGGTTGAAAGAGCCTAAGCTTACTTCCGTGATACCAACACTTTTTCAGTTCAGTTCAGTCGGTCAGTCGTGTCCGACTCTTTGCGACCCCATGAATTGCAGCACACGAGGCTTCCCTGTCCATCACCAACTCTCGGAGTCTACTCAAACTCATGTCCATCGAGTCGGTGATGCCATCCAGCCATCTCATCCTCTGTCGTCCCCTTCTCCTCCTGCCCTCAATCCCTCCCAGCATCAGAGTCTTTTCCAATGAGCCAACTCTTCGCATGAGGTGGCCAAAGTATTGGAGTTTCAGCTTCAGCATCATTCCTTCCAAAGAAATCCCAGGGCTGATCTCCTTCAGAATGGACTGGTTGGATCTCCTTGCAGTCCAAGGGACTCTCAAGAGTCTTCTCCAACACCACAGTTCAAAAGCATCAATTCTTCAGCGCTCAGCTTTCTTCATAGTCCAACTGTCACATCCATACATGACCACTGGAAAAACCATAGCCTTGACTAGACGGACCTTTGTTGGCAAAATAATGTCTCTGCTTTTGAATATGCTATCTAGGTTGGTCATAACTTTCCTTCCAAGGACTGAACTGAATACTACGTAAGCATATTATAATGGAAAGCAACTGTGAACAATACCTTGAGATGAATCTTTTCAGCCAGAATCTGGATTAAGTAACAAGGGAGAAAGAACAACCTTGCTTGGAAATGCTGGACTCATTCTTGCAGCTAGAGACAGAAATAAAAAAGTTACGAACATTCTTTTCTTTAATGAGCCTCCAACGTTAAGCAGGAAAGATGCTACATAATATACTAAAGATGTCTTCAAACATACAAAATGGAAAGTACGCCCCACCTTGGCTCCATTTTGTTTCTTCTGTAAAAACTGAAGTCTCATACCGTAAACATAAAGAGCTTAAAAAAAGACATCGTTCTAAGATCTTCTCACTCCTGAAAACTATCCACGATGCCGCACATCCCAAGCAAAACCATTTCACTGCCCTCTCTCCTGCCCCTCCTAGTACTTCTATTGACGACTCCCCACTAGACCGTGCGCTTCCCCCAAACCCCCAGAACCTTCTTACCTTATACTCCTTCTTAATCTCCATCGCGGCAAAGGATCTTGCAGGAAAGAGCTCGTTGAATAAGAAACCGACTTATCTTGGTATTAAATTCTTACTAAATCCTGAGGTCACATACCTACTCTACCAATAGCTCCGACATTATCTTCGCATCAGATAACTGAAAAATAAAATGCAAGAAGATGCCATGCCCCCCCCATTAAATAATTTATTTGGGTTCTCATTTTGCCTTCAATATTTCTAGGGCGCCACGTTCATCCTTTCCTAGTCCTCCTGTCACATTCAGAGCTCGCACCTTGAGACCCACCTCTGGATTCGCCTCAACTTTTGTCCTGCCTCTCCCCCTTGGCATTCTCTGGCCGAGTCTCGGAAGAAGGGCGGATGGCCCTAGATTTCACCAGGCCGGACGAAAAAGAGCCCATTGCTGCGAAATACACTTACCGCCCTCCAACGAGGAGCGAGGGGAGGCCCAGAGGTTGGCTTAATACGCCCCCGGCCTTTCCGATTGGCTGCTGCGACGTGACGTGCTCTGTGATTGGCCACGGCGGGGAGTGCAGCGCCCGCGGAGAGGTAGGGCGGGAGCCAAGGAGCCTTAAGAGCCCGCCTTTCTCAAACAAATAAAGGTGGTAGCTGCGGAGTCAGCGGGCGGAGCTAACTTGACCGTGACTCATGCTGTCGCGGGAACCCCGGAGGTGGAGCCCCACGTAGCAAGATGACCCGAAGTTGCTCGGCAGTGGGCTGCAGCACACGAGACACCGTGCTGAGCCGGGAGCGCGGCCTCTCTTTCCACCAGTGCGTGAGAACAGCCTCCGCGCTAACTCCCAGCAGGGCCAGGCGGGCTGCAGGCCACGGGGGTGGGGGCGGGGCCGGGGCCGGGTGGTGCGTCACGCCGTCGACGTGTCGTGCGTAGCGTGGGGCGAGGGGAGGGAATTGGGCAACTTGAGGATAACGCTCAGTTTTGTCAGCCTGCTCAGTGTTTGTCTGCGGCGTACTTGTTTTCTCCTTGCCTACCGGTGCCCTGTAGCTTGCCTACTGGACCCCAGTAGCTTTTAGCAGGAGTTACTCTAAAGGAGTCTTGCTGCCTTTCCGTCGTTTTACTGAAGAGTGGAGAAAGGAAGGCAGTTTAGAAGAACTGTTGAAGGCGTGCGCTTTCTTTAGTGTGTGTCTTGCTTGGGAGCTTGAGTACAGATGCATTTGTTACGAATAGAGCTCGTAATAGAGCTTGTTTGGAATAGAGCTCGCCTCCCTTCTCCCTCCGGTTAGCAAATCCAATTTACTGATGACGGGTTGTGGTGACGGAAAGTCCAGCGTTAATTGCAGGGTGCCAAGCGAGGGGAATGGATAGATGGTGTTGAAAAGTTCTGAACTCCCTGATGGCTTTTAGATTTTTTCAAAGCGGCATTTGGGATGAGGGCTGCAGGGTGCGTGACGTTATTCTGATTGAGCAGGGGTAACAGGTTGGTGTTTGGAGAAGCTGAATCATCAGCTTTCTGGTTGTGGTTAGACCTCTGGTTCCAAACTGAGGTCTAAGGGCTTGTGATCCGCAGGTAGTCACCATTCTCCACCTGGGTGGGGTTTAGTTTTTACAGAACTACCTGCTGCTGCTGCTACGTCTGCTAAGTCGCTTCAGTCGTGTCCGACTCTGTGCGACCCCATAGACGGAAGCTCACCAGGCTCCCCCGTCCCTGGGATTCTCCAGGCAAGAATACTGGAGTGGGTTGCCATCTCCTTCTCCAATGCATGAAAGTTAAAAGTGAAAGTGCAGTCGCTCAGTCGTGTCCGACTCTTAGCGACCCCATGGACTGGAGCCTACCAGGATCCTCCGTCCATGGGATTTTCCAGGCAAAAGTACTGGGGTGGGGTGCCATTGCCTTCCTAGACAGAACTACCTAAAGATAGCCAAAACGTTGTTATGTGTATCCCTTGAGGAGGAATTAGGACTGTTGTGTTGTCACTGAAACTATTTATTCTTCAGGCTATCTGGTTTAAGTGCAACTTTTCTGCTTTCCCTGAATTCCCTAGTCACTGCTTTATCTACTCTTTGGAACTCAGAGAAGGCCTGGGAGACTTCCTCTCCCCCCCGCCCCCTCCCCCCACACACAACACCCCACTTTTAAAAATTAGAAACAGGAGACACAGGGCTTTTGTACCCGGGAGGGTTCTGAAGGCCCTTGTTTTCAGATTTTAACTAGTACTGTGTGTCTTTACCTGGAGAAGGCAGTGGCACCCCACCCCAGTACTCTTGCCTGGAAAATCCCATGGGTGGAAGAGCCTGGTGGGCTGCAGTCCATGGGGTCGCTAAGAGTCAGACATGACTGAGCGACTTCACTTTTTCTTTTTACTTTCATGCACTGGAGAAGGAAATGGCAACCCGCTCCAGTGTTCTTGCCTGGAGAATCCCAGGGACAGGGGAGCCTGGTGGGCTGCCGTCTATGGGGCCACATGGAGTCAGACACGACTGAAGCGACTTAGCAGCAGCAGCAGTGTGTCTTCACCAGCTGTGCACTATCATTAGCCCAGCTCTACAAGCCAGGTCCAATTCTGGCTGTATTTGGTCATGGCAAGGAAGTTTGATTTGGCACAAGAGTGGGGTGTAAGACCAATCAAATTTGAACCTACATCTGTGGGACAGTCTGGTAAAGGTCACTGAAATTAATGCGAGGTAGAAAAGTGGGTAGAACAGATCCTCTCAGAGGGAAAGAAATGTTCGGTATTTTTTAAAGTGGTAGCCTAATAAGGCAATATGATGAGGTAGAGAGTTAGACAAAAATAGACAAAGGACTTTTATGAAAAGATCAAAAAGAACTGTAGGGGACAAGTTGTATTTGAATTGGACCTTGAGCTCTATCTAGAATGGAGGGTGAGGTGGATAGAGGATAGCATTTAAATAGAAATAGCATGGAAAAGGGTTTCCCTGGTGGCTCTGATGGTAAAGAATCTGCCTGCAGTGTGGGAGACCTGGGTTTGATCCCTCAGTTGGGAAGATCCCCTGGAGGAAGAAATGGCGAACCACTCCAGTGGTTGCCTGGAGAATCCCCATGGACAGAGAAGCCTGGCCGGCTACAGTCCGTGGGGTGGCGAATAGTTGGACACGACTGAGCAAAGAAGCACAGCACAGAGCATAGCATGGGAAAATAAAAGAATGGAATATGAAGATGTAGGAAACAAATTATCTAAAAACATGTCAAGTTAAGGAGTTTCAACTATGTGTGGTAGGCCTTTGGTAGTATTGCTTATTTTTAAGGAAGGCCCTTCCTCCACCTAAGCTGCTGTATCCTTTCTTCTCTGAAATTTGCTTCCATCACTTGGTTCTTGTGCTAGTTTCGTTTTAAATTGCTCTCTCTGTGGTTACTTGCCTAAAAACACTGCGCACACTTGAATTACTTCCACATTTAAATATACACAAACTCTTGAACCTTTGTGCACCTCTTCACTACCCTAACCACTCTCCTTCCATTTACAACCAAGTTCCTCAAAACAGAAGCCTGCACCTACTTCCCTAAGTCCTGTTGACTTATCAACTTACCGAAGCCGGATATCTGTCCACACCCACTGACTGAGGGTTATTGGTAATCTTGCCAAACCTAAATGAACAATTATATTAATAAGTTTTTCTCTTGACCTGTTTAACTTTTAATCATACTGGTCACTACTTGAAACCCACACCTCCTTTGGCTGTTCCTGACATCCTCTCCCTACTTCTCTCCCTTTTCTTTAATTTCTTTCTCAATGTTTGCTGCCCTGTTTTTCCTGCGCCTTTTTCCTGCTGCTGTTGCTGCTACGTCACTTCAGTCGTGTCCGACTCTATGTGACCCCATAGACAGAACCCACCAGGCTCCTCCGTCCCTGGGATTCTCCAGGCAAGAACACTGGAGTGGGTTGCCATTTCCTTCTCCAGTGCATGAGAGTGAAAAGCGAAAGAGAAGTCGCTCAGTCGTGTCCAGCTCCTCACAACCCCATGGACTGCAGCCCACCAGGCTCCTCTGTCCATGGGATTTTCCAGGCAAGAGTACTGGAGTGGAGTGCCATTGCCTTCTCCAGCCTTTGTCCCACTTTCTTTAAATAAGGAAGAACTCATTTATTGCTTTTATTTGTTTCATATATTGTGGACCAAAGCAAGACTTGCTTAATTAAAAAAAATTTTTTTTGATGCAATTATTACGCCAGTGTGCTGTGACCCTTCCAGCCTGATTTCTTCCCCGTTCATTTCATTTTCTAGATTAGTGAAGTCGAAGTCACTCAGTTGTATCTGACTCTTTGCAAGCCATGCCAGAATACTGGAGTGGGTAGCCTTTCCTTTCTCCAGGGGATCTTCCCAACCCAGGAATCGAACTGGGGTTTCCTGCATTGCAGGCAGATTCTTTACCGACTGAGCTATCAGGAAAATCCTCATTTTCTAGATTACTAGAAATTATGTTTCTAAAAATGCAAATTTTATCATTCTCACTCCCTTAGGGAAGTGTTTTAATCCCTCGGGCTCTTTAGTGCCTAAAAAATAAGAGTCCAAGCTCCTCTGTGAACCTTTCCTCTATACCTCTGTTCCAACCTAAATACATTCCATCTGTACTTCTGTTAATGGTACATGTGTCCAGAATTAAACACAGTCTATGTATGAATGAGAAGGAATTGTTGGCCTTCCGGACAGCTAGAAAGTTGTAAGGAAGACAGGAAAGAATAGAGAGGAGAGAAGGAGTTAGGATACTGTGATGTAAGTCCTAGTGACAAGGTAACACTGGTCTGTAGTAGTTCAGTTCAGTCGCTCAGTCGTGTCCGACTCTTTGCAACCCCATGAATCGCAGCACACCAGGCCTCCCTGTCCATCACTAACTCCCGGAGTTTGCTCAAACTCATGTCCATCGAGTCGGTGATGCCATCCAGCCATCTCATCCTTTGTCGTCCCCTTCTCCTCCTGACCCCAATCCCTCCCAGCATCAGGGTCTTTTCCAGCCAGTCAACTCTTCGCACGAAGTGGCCAAAGTATTGGAGTTTCAGCTTTAGCATCAGTCCTTCCAAAGAAATCCCAGGGCTGATCTCCTTCAGAATGGACTGGTTGGATCTCCTTGCAGTCCAAGGGACTCTCAAGAGTCTTCTCCAACACCACAGTTCAAAAGCATCAATTCTTCGGCGCTCAGCTTTCTTCACAGTCCAACTGTCACATCCATACATGACCACTGGAAAAACCATAGCCTTGACCAGATGGACCTTTGTCGGCAAAGTAATGTCTCTGCTTTTTAATATGCTATCTAGGTTGGTCATAACTTTCCTTCCAAAGAGTAAGCGTCTTTTAATTTCATGGCTGCAGTCACCATCTGCAGTGATTTTGGAGCCCAAAAAAATAAACTCTGACACTATTTCCACTGTTTCCCCATCTATTTCCCATGAAGTGACGGGACCAGTTGCTGTGATCTTAGTTTTCTTATTGTTGAGCTTTAAGCCAACCTTTTCACTCTCCACTTTCACTTTCACCAAGAGGATATTTAGTTCCTCTTCACTTTCTGCCATAAGGGTGGTGTCATCTGCACATCTGAGGTTATTGATATTTCTCCTGGCAATCTTGATTCCAGCTTGTGCTTCTTCCAGCCCAGCGTTTCTCATGATGTACTCTGCATATAAGTTAAATAAGCAGGGTGACAGTATACAGCCTTGACGTACTCCTTTTCCTATTTGGAACCAGTCTGTTGTTCCATGTCCAGTTCTTACTGTTGCTTCCTGACCTACATATAGGTTTCTCAAGAGGCAGGTGAGGTGGTCTGGTATTCCCATCTCTTTCAGAATTTCCCACAGTTGATTGTGATCCACACAGTCAAAGGCTTTGGTCTGCAATAAGGGCTCAGCAAAAAGGTAATATGGGAAGGAGAGAGTTAATCAACTTGCTGTTGCCTGAAGCTGCCATCTTCAAACTATTTGATCATGGCACTCTTTCCATAACAAAAATTTTGAATACATGCCTCTGATAATATTATGAGAATATTGGTGCTCTGTCAAACATATGAATGACTTAAATGGAAAGTGGGACCCGCAAGTTAAGAATTGAAGTGATCCTTTGATATATTCTCTTTCTGTAGGTATAAAGAGATTAAGAAATTTATTTCATAACCAAGAAAATATATGTATTGGTAATTTGGAACAGTTCTGCCTGAACTGTTGTAATGAATTCTGTTTTAAACTTTTATTTATATGTTACAAACATCTGTTTCCCATCACTGAGAATAAGCAGATAGTAACATATTTGCTTGTCTCTTTTTTGGAAGAGGCTTAAGCTATCAGATCAGATCAGATCAATCGCTCAGTCTTGTCCGACTCTTTGCGACCCCATGAACTGCAGCAGACTAGGCCTCCCTGTCCATCACCAACTTCCGGAGGTCACTCAGACTCACATCCATCGAGTCAGTGTTGCCATCCAGCCATCTCATCCTCTGTCATCCCCTTCTCCTCCTGCCCCTAGTCCCTCCCAGCATCAGAGTCTTCTCCAATGAGTCAACTCTTCGCATGAGGTGGCCAAAATACTGGAGTTTCAGCTTTACCATCATTCCTTCCAAAGATTTCCCAGGGCTGATCTCCTTCAGAATGGACTGGTTGGATCTCCTAAGGGACTCTCAAGAATCTTCTCCAACACCACAGTTCAAAAGCATCAATTCTTCGGTGCTCAGCCTTCTTCACAGTCCAGCTCTCACATCCATACATGACCACAGGAAAGACCATAGCCTTGACTAGGCGAACCTTTGTTGGCAAAGTGATGTCTCTGCTTTTGAATAAAGCCCTCCTCCTCAGTCCTTTCTCCCTCCCTCCCTGGATGTAACCCCTGTAGAAGAGGTTTTGTTAACCACTTTTCTGGAAAATATTTGATGTGCAGGGAGCCAGAGGTAAATCCTCACTAACAGTGTAAAAAAGGCATAGTCAACAGGAGGAAGAAAATGGATTCTGTGTTACACTGTAAGCCAATTCATTATTGTGTATATGAGATGGTGATTGGTTTAGAATTTTTCTGGTAAAGAACCTGCCTGCAATGTGGGAGACCTGGGTTTGATTCCCTGGGTTGGGAAGATCCCCTGGAGAAGGGAAAGGCTACCCACCCCACTATTCTGGTTGCAGAGAGTCGAATAAGCGACCTTCACTTTGAGAGGTGGCTTTAGACTAGGGACCTCTGGATTCCAGTTTTATTTGATTAGGTAATCTATTTGCTTTTCAGTAGGATTTATGTGGCTGGTCTGGGCCCAGCTGTGACACACAGGAACCCCGGGTCTTGGTTGCAGCATGCGGGATCTTTAGTTATGTGTTTGCAAGTGTTAGTTGCGGCACGTGGGATCCAGTTCCCTGGCCAGGGATGGAATCGAGGCCCCTTTTACCTTGGGAGCAGGAATCTTAGCTACTGGCCCACCAGGGAAGTTCCTGAATTCCAATATTAACTGACTATATACTGATGGCTAAACTTGGCTGCTCCAGTCTTGGTTTCATCTTCTGTAAAAGGATAAAAACCTGTCTTACTGAGTTGCTTTTTTTTTTTTTTTTTTTGAGACTAAAAATGTCTTTTAAACATACAAAACACAAGGTAAATGCTTTAAAAGTATTATCAATTATTAATACCAATTTATTTTTGTTCAGAACTCAATCATGCTAGTTAACGACTACAGTATTTACCAGCCTTTTCCATGTCATTTTACACATCAGAAACCTAGAAACCTGTTTGGGACTGGCTTAATGTAACTACTTCAAGAGCTCCAGGCCCACCCCATGGGCTAAGGGGGTTGATAGCTGTGCTCTCCAGGTGTGCCAGTTGAGAAGCTCTGCATCGGAAAATCAGGCTAGTCATGTAACTTGGTAGACCAGCCAACTTTTGATGGTCCCTGACTTATTAAGAGACTACACTCAATGTGAAAATGTTGCCTCACAAACATGTACCATCATTAAGAAAACCCAGTGAAAAGAGATGTGCCTTTCTTTATTGGAAAATAATTCCCTGTACATTCTCTCATGATTGTGTAGCCTCATTTTCCTGGAACAATAAGATAAAAAGCCCCCAAAGTGGAATTAGTTGTTCTTAACAAAGAACAAACTCTAGATGGTACCTTTCCGTTTACAGAGTGCTTCTGAATACGTCTGTGCCATACACTCCCACTGCTGCCTTGGAGGAAGCTGATAGGCTGAGAGATATATCTAGTACCACATGGCTGATGAAAGGGAATTGAGGCTTAAATGCAGGTTTTCCAACTCACTGTTGTTTCTCAAGGTGATTGAGAGAGTATCTCAGAATTATGTTTTGCCATTTTGACATATCATTTCCCTAACAAAATCAGCTGAGGAAATGAAACTTTTTTTTTTTTTAACCAGTTTCAGTTCTTTACAACTGTGTGCTTTAAAGCATGAGTTAAAATATGTAAGAGTGATACCTGTCCATCTGTCTCCAAGATGAAGAAGAAGGTGCCGATAGAGTAGTTCTGTGATTTTCATTGCATTAATCTCATGAGTTTTTTCCCTCACTCATTTCTGAATATAATAATTTGGCTGAGATTGACAAGTAGAAAAATGCAAGGTTGTTTTTATGTTCAAGGCTAGGAAAAAGTTGTCCCTTCAAAACAAAATAGAAAAACTGAGTGTAGGAAATGTTTACTTTTGTTGTTCAGTTGCTAAGTCATGTCCAACTCTTTGCAACCCCCTGGACCAGCACGGCAGGGTTCCCTATCCTTCACTGTCTCCCGCGGAGTTTCTTCAAACTCCTGTCAGTAGAGTCGATGATGCTGTCCAACCATCTCATCCTTTGTCCTCCCCTTTCCCACTTGCCTTCAGTCTTTCCCAGCCTCAGGGTCTTTTCTAGTGAGTCAGCTCTTCACATCAGGTGGCCAAAGTATTGGAGCTTCCCCATCAGTCCTTCCAATGAATATTCAGGGTTGATTTCCTTTACAATTGGCTGGTTGGATCTCCTTGCAGTCCAAGGGACTCTCAAAGAGTCTTCTCCAGCACAATTCAAAAGCACCAATTCTTTAGCACTCAGCCTTCTATATGGTCCAACTCTCACATCCATACATGACTACTAGAAAACCATAGTTGTGAGTACATGGACCTCTGTCAGCAAAGTGATGTCTTTTTAATACAGTGTCTGTCTAGCTTTGTCATAGCTTTTCTTCCAAGAAGCAAGTGTCTTTTAATTTCATGGCTACAGTCACCATCTGCAGTGATTTTGGAGCCCAAGAAAATAAGGTCTGTTGCTGTTTCCATTTTTTCCCCAGTGTATTAGCCTTGTTGTGATAAGACTGGATGGCATCATCTTTGGTTTTTGAATGTTGAGTTTTAAGCCAGCTTTTTCATTTTCCTCTTTCACCTTCATCCAGAGGCTCTTTAGTTCCTCTTTACTTTCTCCCATTAGGGTGATATCATCTGCATATCTAAGGTAGTTGATATTTCTCCTGGCAGTCTTGATTCCAGCTTGTGGTTCATCCAGTCTGCCGTTTGGCATGATGTACTCTGCATATAAGTTAAATAAGCAGAGTGACAATATACGTACTTGATGTGATCCTTTCCCAGTTTGGAACCAGTCTGTTGTTTCTTGTCTGGTTCTAACTGTTGCTTCTTGACCTGCATACAGGTTTCTCAGGAGGCAGGTCAGGTGGTCTGATAGTCCCATCTCTTAAGAATTTTCCAGTTTGTTGTGATCCACACAGTCAAAGGCTTTAGCATAGTCAGTGAAGCAGAAGTAGATGTTTTTCTGATATTCACTTGCTTTTTCTGTGATCCAGTGGATTTTTCTACTTGTTTTCTACTGTTTAGTAATGAATTTCCTCAGAATTCATCAGAAGCATCTGTTTTCTCTCAAAATTTCTGAGGGTCAGGAATTGTGGAGTGGATTAACTGGGTGTGACTGGGAGTCTCATAAGATTGCAATCAAAATGTTAGCCAAGACTGCAGTCACTTGAAGCCTTGATTGAGGCTGAAGGATATCCTTTCAAAAAGGCTCTCATGTGACCTTTGACTGGAGAACTCAAGTTTCTAGCCAAGTGGACTGTCCACAAGGCTGCTTATGATATGGCAGGTAACTTCCCCCAAAGAAAAGCCATTCAATAGAGAAAGGAAGATAAATCTTCAGTGTTTTTTCCTGATCTGCTCTTACAGCCCATTATCACCTTTAGAAGCAAATCACAAACTCCAGCCCACACTCAAGGGGAAGGAAATAGGCTCCATCCCTTGAAAGGAGGCATACCAAAGAATCTGTGGATATAGTTTAAAATTGCCACAGGAAAGGAAAGACACACATGTTAAATCTGAGCAGATTCTGTTAAGTGTAGGCTGTGCAGATAGAATGTGCAGGATATTAAATGTGAGAATTGTCCACATACAAGTTGAAACAGATGAGATCACTTATTTAGATACTGAGCTTTTGGATTTAAAAAGTCAAAGAACTTTGAAAAATGAAATCAGATCAAGTGAGTTAAACTTTAGCTGGACTTAATGTTTACGTAAAGCTGTTAAATGGGTTTGTGTAATAAATTATGCTGTAGTATTACTATGATGTTTTCATGTTAATGGAACTTTAATATGATTGCTGCAGATTTCCAACTGATACTATACAGCGCTCAAAATGGATCAGGGCTGTTAATCGTATGGACCCCAGAAGCAAAAAGATCTGGATCCCAGGACCAGGTGCTATGCTATGTTCCAAACATTTTCAAGAAAGTGACTTTGAGTCATATGGCATAAGAAGAAAGCTGAAAAAAGGAGCTGTGCCTTCTGTTTCTCTGTACAAGGTACTTAAATCTAGGGGTAAACAAAATTCGATTTTATAGAAACTGAAAATTGAGACTGCTCACATTATAGCTAGGATTTACAGAGATAAAAGCAAAACCAAAAACCTAGGCCTTAAAAAGTAAATCCAATAATATAATACTTTTGTTTTTAAAAATATATATGTAATATTATATATTTTTAAAATACATAAGTATTAATAATTATGCTTTAGAAGGTGTATATATGCAAATGATGCCTAGAAATACATAAAGGATACTGACGTGATCGCAAAAATCAACTAGTGAACGTAAATAGCCTTAGAATTCAGGGTTTTGTGTAAATATTAGACAGTTTTCGTAATATTGAGCTGGCCAAAAAGTTCCTTTAGTTTTTAAGTGGAAATAAAAGACACATTTTTCATTTTCACCAAGAACTTCTTTGAACAACATATTTACTGTTTTGTTCCATTACCTTCTGCCATTTTCCAGGCAATTTCATAATTCTGTCTTCCCGAAACTTTCTATGTTTATGAGCAAAGAACTATTGCAAGTGTGTTTCACAATAGTCCAGGGAATTAAATTTTTTTCTGCTAATATAATTTTGTAAAAACTGAAATAATTGGAACTCAAAGGTGCAGTGTCTGGTGAATACAGCAGGTGAATCAAAACTTCCCAACAAAGCCATAACAGACTTTGCCTGGTCATTAAAGGAACGCACAGCCTTCCGTTAGCCTGATGGGAGATTATGTGTTTTTTATAGAGAAATTCTGGATGCTTTTCATTGAGAGCTGCTTTCAGTTGGTCTCATTGGGGTTAATCACTTGGTTTTCCAGAAGGAGCTCATAATAAAGGACCTCTTTCCAAACCCACCATACATGCAGCCTTTGTGGTTGTTGGTGGTTCATTTCATTTGCCTCACAATCCCTTCCATTCTGCATTGTTGTCTAGTATCCACTTTTCATTGCCCATCCCAATTTGTCTTAAAAATGGAATGTTTTCATTACATTTCAGTAGAGAATTGTCACATGTGGAAATATGGTCAAGGTTTTTTCACTTAACTTATGTAGAACCCATACATCAAAGTGATGAACATTACCAGGCTGGTGCAAATGATTTCCAGTGCTTGATTTGGATGTTTTGAGTATGTTTGCTATCTCCCATATGGTGTAATGTTGATCGTTTTCAATGACTCGATTTGATTGCTATCAACTGCAACTGGTCTACCTGACCGTGGAGCATCGTTCAGTGAAACCTGCAGCATAAAACTTTGCAAACCACTTTTGATGTGTTCAATCAATCACAGCACCTTCTCCATTCACTGCACAAATCTTTTTTTGCATTTCAGTTGCATTTTTGCCTTTCTTGAAATATCAGTAATTAACTATAATATGCTCAAACTGTTGCTTTTTTCCCCACCTTCAATATTAAAATGGCTACACAAAAATTCACCAATTTTGATAGTTTTTTTTTTTTTTTAATGCATGCTGATATGACAGCTGTCACAAAACAGTCTAACAAAATTGTTTTAAATGAGGTTAAAGACAACTTTTTGTAAGATGGCTCTTTTTTGTTAGAGCCATCTTACAAAAAAGAATGAACTCTTTGGCCAACCCAATACTTTGAAGTTATCTACCCTCTTTTTTGGCTTTCCCCCAAAATGTTATTGATTTTGACCAGAAATGTACCTAATCATTAGCATTGATATGGAAAGAAGTATACAGGAAATAGAAGATTTTCTATGAGTCAATCAGCAGTATTGGTGTTATATTTTTATGTTTCTTTTGGTTGTTTTTATGTTATCCTTTTACCCCTTAGTCACGCACTCACTCATACATGACTCAGTCACTGTCTGCAGTCTATCTATAGTCACCCGACTATTCTATCCTGGCACTGCCCTAACCATCCTCTTATTCATTGGACTCTCCTTTTGGTGTTGTTTTATCTCATTCCCTTTTTCAGAAGAATATACTTGGTGTCACATCCAAACTCTTAAGTTCCAAGAGCTTTTTATTAATTGATTTGTGCATCTCTGACTACTCTGAATTCTCTTTTGGAACCACAAATACTTACCCACTGCATATATGATAAATTGCCTTGCTTTTATGATTTTGTTTAAAATCAGCAATAGTTACAATTTATTGAGACCCACAGTGGTCCAGGCAGTGCACTAGGCAATTTATGTAAATTAGCTTATTGTATCCTCAAGTCAACTCTGTATTATTATCCACATTTTATACATGAAAAGTTAAAGGGATTATAGAGGTTAAATTATAGCTTTAAGTGAGGGAGCCAGGAGTCTTAATTCCAGGGCCCATGCTCTGTCCTATGCCTTCCCTTCTGCACAAATAACTTCCCAGTCCCCTTCATTAACCATGTTATTACTCTTTCAGAGAACCAATTCAAAACCTTCCCAAATTATCACCACCTTTCACTAGTTACTGGAATCATTTCAGAAACTCAGCATTATGCTACTATTTCTATATGGATCCCACCACCAAAAAACTTGTGTACATTGTCCTGGAGACTATACATTTTTAAAAATCAGAGGTTATTACCTTTTCTTTCATACCTAATTCTCCACGGCAACCAGGCGAGTGCTTTGTATTCAGTGATATTTTAATAGATAATCATTGTGTGATAATTTCTGAAATAAACCTCATTTTCCATTTGTGTCCTAGGTTCTCCAAGGTGTACACCTTAAAGGTAAAGCAAGACAGAAAATCCTCAAACAGCCACTTCCTGATAATTCTCAGGAGGTTGCTACTGAAGACCATAACTACAGTTTAAAGAGACCTCTGACCATAGGAGCAGAGAAACTAGCTGAGGTGCAGCAGATGCTGCAAGTGTCCAAAAAAAGACTTGCTTCTGCAAAAAACTACAGGATGATCAAGAAGAGAAAGGGCTTACGACTAATTGATGCACTTATAGAAGAGAAGCTACTTACAGAGGAAACAGAATGTCTGCTACGAGCACAATTTTCTGGTATGTTCCCCAATGACCTGTAATACTTACTGCACAGCTCCTAATTTTTATGAAATATTACATTTTTATTTTGTATTGCCTATGAAAATATGCCTTTAGCCAAAGAGTCTCTAGCATAAATAAGAAAAATGAAAAATAATCACCAAAATCTTGCTAGGATTGTCCATTTTTAAAATTCTATGTTTATTATAAGAGAAGCAAAGAAATGTATAAATGATAAAAATAACACATAATTCTACAACCCAGAAATGAGATCATATAGTTTACACCATATATTGTACTTTTCACTTTTTATAGTCACACTCTTGTCACTGCAAATTCTTTTTAAGCAGTTTTAACTGGTGCGTAATTTATCACTAAAGCCTTTTTTGCCATGAGTTGAACTAGATAATTTGCAAAATCTCTTTGAGTCTGAAAATTGTGTAAGTCTCCAAAGTTTTTTCTAAAATACTCTGTAGAGTATATATATATGTCCATTGAAAGACTACCTAGTCTTCTTTGTGAACCAGGATATTTGAAGAGGGGTAACATAAGAATTACCAACATACTCTTTGATGAAAGGAGTAGGGATTTTTGGATTTGCATTCTGGTAAAAAAAAAAAAAAGGCATGTCAAAAGGAGTAGGTACCTCCAGTGGAGGAGCATATTTTGTATTTTTCCAGGAGGGGAATATAGATTATAAATAGGGGTCCTCACCAAGAACAGAGAATTTTTTTAGGAAAGATTTGTCTCTTCATTCTGATTAATGCCATATACTCTATCCCTCAAAACGTCTGTCGTGTCTAATTTTTACTCTCAAATAAATGGTAACCAAGGGACAAACTAAAACAAATGGCTGTCCTCATAATCCAGAGCCTTAATTTTACTCATTTATTTCACTTTCTTTCCTGTTCCTCCAAAAATATCCACATAGGCTGCTAATGAATATAGTAAAACATAATAACTCAAGTTAAAACATTTTTCCTCCCTCTTTTTAGTGAAATGATCCACAGTGAACAAGATAAATTGATAGTCTCTAAGACTGGAGAGTAACCTCTGAACCAACTCAGTTAAAATGTGATTATATTTGAATTTTGGTGCCTAGCACATTTTTATATCCAAATACTATGATCTGTGTCTGAAAATGTTACTGTACACATTTTTCATCACGAAGGCTAAATTTACTCTTAACAGATTTTAAGTGGGAGTTGTATAACTGGAGAGAAACAGCTGAGTACTCCGCAGAAATGAAGCAGTTTGCGTGTACACTCTACTTGTGCAGTAGCAAAGTCTACGATTATGTAAGAAAGATTCTTAAGCTGCCTCATTCTTCCATCCTCAGAACGTAAGTGAATGACCTTTTCCATGTAAAATAAAACATGCTGTTCTTTCTTGCAGTTTATACACTAACGCTGTGTGTATTCATACTCTTCGTTTCGTCTTTCTCCTTTTAAAAACTTCTCGGTGGTATTTGCATAGTATCACATTCTCGAGATTTGATCAGCAGAGTGAGGGCATGTAGGCTGACAATTTTTTTTGCATTTTTCAGATGGTAGGGACCCTCTGGGTGGTGAAAACTGAATCTTGAAATAGTGGAATATTCTTCAGTAGTTTTGTATACTTCATATACTTCAGTAGTTTTATTTATTTATTTATTTTCATATACTTCAGTAGTTTTAATATGTGACTAATATAGAAGAGTTCTAGACTGATACCATTGGTCTGAGGCAAAGATCACTGATGCCAGTGTAGTTACGCAGAGAACAGATTTATGAAAAATATTTTTTTAGGATCTGTGGTCAAAATACATGGATATATTTATTTTCTCTTCTTGTTGTTCAGTCGCGAAATCATGTCTGACTCTTTGCGACCCCATGGACTGCAGCACACCAGGCTTCCCTATTATTCTCTATTATTTTCTCTTGCTGCTGCTGCTGCTGCTAAGTTGCTTCAGTCGTGTCTGACTCTGTGCGACCCCTAGGCGGCAACCCTCCAGGCTCCCCCATCCCTGGGATTCTCCAGGCAAGAACACTGGAGTGGGTTGCCATTTCCTTCTCCAGTGCATGAAAGTGAAAAGTGAAAGTGAAGTTGCTCAGTCGTGTCCAACTCTTAGCGACCCCATGGACTGCAGCCCACCAGGCTCCTCCGTCCATGGGGTTTTCCAGGCAAGAGTACTGGAGTGGGGTGCCATTGCCTTCTCCAATTATTTTCTCTTAGTGGGAAGCAAAAAAACAGTGACTGTGATGCCTTATAAATTTAATACTCACTGTTATTTAAAATCACTGGTTTTACAGATCCCTTTATTTTTGTTTTTATTTGGTTCAAATGGCAGCAGTGCATTGCCTCACACTTCTGGAAGCTAGAGGTCCAAAATCAAGGTGCTGACAGGGTTAGTTCCTTCTAAGGGTTGTGAGGTGAGGGTCTGTTTCAGGCCTCTTTTCCTTGGCTGATAGATGGTCTTCTCCCTGTGTTTCTGCACATCGTCTTCCGTTATCCGTGTGTGTTTCTGTGTCCACATTTCCTCCTCTTATGAGGACGCAGTCCTGTTGAATTCGGGTGTGCCTTAATGACCTCATTTTAATTTGATGAGTAAAGATCCCCATCTCCAAGTAAGAGCACACTGTGAGGAACTGGGGATCAGCATGATGATACATCTTTTTTGAGGGATGCAGTCACATTTACACCAGTCACATTCCTGCTGCCTGGGCCTCCCATTACCTGGAAACTGTAGGCTAATTCCTTCCTGTGGCCCCCGGAGTCTCTGTGACGAAATGCGGCTCCTGCTGGGCTCTGCAGCTCATCTCCTGCTTCCCTCTCTGCCTTCTTAGAGTCCATGTTCCTTCCGTAAGGCATTTCTTGCCAATTCTGGCCTTGGAGACTTTCTCCTCCATCTGCCTGATATGCCCATTCTCCCTGTTAGTCCCGGAGGTTAGCCCTTACCCTTCAGACTCAGATCAGATGCCTTTCTGAAGCCCAGCTGCTGTTCCTCCACTTCTGGCCGAGGTGCCCTCTTGCACACACCACGTGGAACTGAATCTTAGTACTTAAAACACTGTCTACCTCATGAGACTGTGAGCTGCTCAAGTACGAGGTCTGCGTCTGGTTCTCTGTTACACCCCCTGCCCTGGCAGGGTGCCTGGAACACAGTGGTCTCTTGATAAATATTTATGGAATGGAAGAATGCTTGGATGGGCATTTAGGATTGTGAACAGATGTAAGGAAAAAGATCTAGAAGAATGTCTTTAAAATATTAAGTGATTTTTTAAAAATTATTTATTTATATTGATCAGATCAGATCAGTTGCTCAGTCGTGTCCGACTCTTTGCGACCCCATGAACCGCAGCACGCCAGGCCTCCCTATCCATCACCAGCTCTCGGAGGTCACTCAGACTCACATTCATCGAGTCAGTGATGCCATCCAGCCATCTCATCCTCTGTCGTCCCCTTCTCCTCCTGCCCTCAATCCCTCCCAGCATCAGAGTCTTCTCCAATGAGTCAACTCTTCGCATGAGGTGGCCAAAATACTGGAGTTTCAGCTTGAGCATCATTCCCTCCAAAGAAATCCCAGGTCTGATCTCCTTCAGAATGGACCGGTTGGATCTCCTTGCAGTCCAAGGGACTCTCAAGAGTCTTCTCCAACACCACAGTTCAAAAGCATCTATTCTTCGGCGCTCAGCCTTCTTCACAGTCCAGCTCTCACATCCATACATGACCACAGGAAAGACCATAGCCTTGACTAGGCGAACCTTTGTTGGCAAAGTGATGTCTCTGCTTTTGAATATGCTATCTAGGTTGGTCATAACCTTCCTTCCAAGGAGTAAGCGTCTTTTAATTTCATGGCTGCAGTCACCATCTGCAGTGATTTTGGAGCCCAGAAAAATAAAGTCTGACACTGTTTCCATTGAAGTATAGTTGATTTGGGAGAAAGCAGTGGCACCCCACTCCAGTACTCTTGCCTGGAAAATCCCATGGATGGAGGAGCCTGGTAGGCTGCAGTCCACGGGGTCGCTAGGAGTCGGACACGACTGAGCGACTTAACTTTTACTTTTCACTTTCATGCACTGGAGAAGGAAATGGCAACCCACTCCAGTGTTCTTGCCTGGAGAACCCCAGGGACGGGGGAGCCCGGTGGGCTGCCGTCTCTGGGGTCATACAGAGTCGGACACGACTGAAGCGACTTAGCAGCAGCAGCAGCATAGTTGATTTGGGAAGATCCCTTGGAGGAGGGCATGGCAACCCACTCCAGTATTCTTGCCTGGAGAAGCCAATGGACAGAGAAGGCTGGTAGGCTGCAGTCTGTACGGTCGCACAAAGTTGGACACAACTGAAGCAGCTTAGCACACATAGTTGATTTAGTTGATTTACAGTGGACAGTGTTTTGTTTCAGGTGTACAGTAAAGTGATTGAGTTATACGTATATATGTATTCTTTCTCAGAGTCTTTTCCATTATCAGTTATTGCAAGATTTTGAATGTAGTTCCCTGTGCTGTACAGTAGGCCCTTGTTGTATATCTCTTTTATATAGAGTGGTGTGTATATGTTAATCCCAGATTCCTAATTTATCTCTTCTGCCTTTTTGCCTTTGGGACCCATACTTTTGTTTTCTATGTCTGTGAGTCTGTTAGTTTTATAAAGTTCACCTATTAACAGTGATTTTTTTTTTTTTTTTACTTTCCATTTTGTACTTTTCTGTATTGTTTCATTTATTTTAAAAAAATGAAAGTGTCATTTTATACAATCAGAAAAAAATTTTTTTTCACTTTGAGTCAGGGAAAAAGTTGGTGTGAGAGAGAAATCAGTTGCTTCCCTACAACTCTAAAAACCTGGTTTGGGTATTTCTATGCTATGCTATGCTAAGTCACTTCAGTCGTGTCCGACTCTGTGTGACCCCATAGACGGCAGCCCACCAGGCTTCCCCGTCCCTGGGATTCTCCAGGCAAGAACACTGGAGTGGGTTGCCATTTCCTTCTCCAATGCATGAAAGTGAAAAGAGAAAGTGAAGTCGCTCAGTCATGTCCGATTCTTAGCGACCCCATGGACTGCAGCCTACCAGGCTCCTCCGTCCGTGGGATTTTCCAGGCAAGAGTACTGGAGTGAGGTGCCATTGCCTTCTCTGTTGGGTATTTCTACTCTAAGTCATAAAAACTTAAAAGAAAATGAAGAAGTTCACTTGTCTTTCTGCCTGATAAGGTTCAGTCTAGTAGTTGTGGACATTAAGATATCATTCAGATTTCCATTGAAAAGGCAAGCTCACCAGAACGTAAGCTTTTTTAACCTGTTTAAGCTAGAACTCTTACTTAGAAGCGTTAAAGAGTTTCATTATATACTTACTGTATGTGTAACACAGTTAGCATCTTTAGAGTTCATTTGAGAATCCTAATGCAAAAGAATAAATTTTAAACACTTGATTAAAATTTGGTGACACGCTTGAAAAGGGTTTTTCACCATACCAGTGAATTGTAGCACCCTGGTTAAGAGCCACTATACATTTTCTCATTGTCTTATTTTGCCCTATTTTAAAATATAAACAACTGATTAATATTTTTGCCTTCTAAATAGTTACAGTATGTCTTTTCCATCCTATAATTGTTTTTCACATCTATTACTGCATCTTGAAATCAATTTAGTGAGTCATAATTCACATTTATATATGCATTTATATGCACACATACATATAGTAAGGATATGGCATATAATAAGGGTAAATTCTGTTTATGAAAATTCTGGGTTGCAGCAATCTACCTGCAATGCAGGGGACCTGGGTTTGATCCCTGGGTTGGGAAGATCCGCTAGAGAAGGGAATGGCTACCCACTCCGTATTCTTGCCTGGAGAAGTCTGTGGACAGAGGAGTCTGGAGGGCTACAGTCCATGGGATCACAATGAGTCACACATGACTGAGCAACTAACTTACAGATTGCAGCAAAATATCTGGAAAGCTCTGTCCTGAAATACTTATGGAAACAAACTTTAAAATTTCAATTAAGAGATTGGCTAGTCTAGGAAATAATCTTGGCAACCTAGGATATAGCCCCCAGATCAGAAATTCAACCTAAAAAAAGTCATTTGAGAGTTATAAAAGTAAACTTAAGCAAAAACAGACACTTCAGTCTACCTCAGAATCGATTTAGTCTTATTTTAGACAGTTTTCCAGGCAAGAGTACTGGAGTGGGGTGCCATTGCCATCTGTAGCAAATGAGTAAATTAGAACTGATGAGAAGAATTCTGTCAGTTAGTGACAGTCACTAATAGGAGACAATTAGCAGCAGCCTGGAAAGGTCAAGGAAACTGTAAAAGACTTCCCTGGTGGTCCATTGGTTAAGAATCTGCCTGCCAGTGCAGGGGACATGGATCCGATCCCTGGTCCAGGAAGATCCCACATGCTGCAGGGTGACTAAGCCTGTGTCCCACAACCACCGAACACATATGCACCTAGAGCTGGTGCTCTGTAACAAGAGAAGCCACCACAGTGAGAAGCCCATGCGGTGCAACAAGGAGTAGCCCCCACTCGGCAACTAGAGAAAGCCCTCGGGAAGCAGCGAAGACCCAGTGCAGCCTAAGATAAATTAAAAAAAAACAAACTCCCAAGATAAATATCATAGTATAGGTACTTTTGTTGGGAGCAAACAGACACTTAATTGTCCCAAAGGGCGTGATTCTTTGACTGTAAAGACAGTCAGGAAAGCACTGAACGAGGGTCTCAGGAAAGCTGAGTTTCCTGTTTGTACATGACCAGCAGCACAGCATGGGCCAAGCATCTTACCCTATCCCTCTGAGTTCAGTCCCTGGGTTGGGTAGATCCCCTGGAGGAGGGCATGGCGATCTAGTATTCTTGCCTGGAGAATCCCCATGGACAGAGGTGCCTGGCGGGCCACAGTTCATGGGGTTGAAAAGAGTTGGACATGACTGAGCAACTCAGCACAGCACAGCAGCTGCCTCACTATCTCATCTAATAAAATGGGGTAGATGTACTAGATTTCTCTAAGTTTTCTTCTCCCTCTACAATTTTCATTTCAATGAATATAAATTATAAACACATCGATTAGAACAAACTAGGTAATTGATTTGTACACTTCTTTTAAGTGAATAAGTTTAAAATTATTTTGTGGTATGTTTGCGTCTTAAAAATGCTATTCTGTTTTTTTTTTTTAGTTTCTCTACTGGGGCTTCCCAGGTGGCACAGTGGTAAAGAATCCGCCTGCCCAGTGCAGGAGATGCAACAGATGCTGGTTTGATCCCTGGGTCAGGAAAATCCCCTGGAGGAGGAAATGGCAACCTACTCCATTATTCTTGCCTGGAAAATTTCATAGACAGAGGTGCCTGTCCATTGGGTTGCAGAGTTGGACACAACTGAGCAACTGAGTGTACAGACTCTAGTTTCTGCATTATCTTACTGTTTTATGGGCACAATAGGAATATATGCCTGAAAGTGTCAGTACAATTTGGCTACTTGCCTTTATTTCAACAGGGAGTTGAGGCTACTTTAGAACCATTTAAGGCATTTCCCCCTTTTTAATGTCTTCATTAGTGGTTTTTTTAAAAAATATTTGGCTGCACCAGGTCTTAGCTGCAGCACGTAGGATCAGTTCCCTGACCAGGGATCAAACCCAGGCCCCCTACACTTGGGGCGGGGAGTCTTAGCCACTAGACCACCAGGAAAGTCCCTCTTCTTCTGTGTCTTATTATTTTTCATCTTTTACATTTTCTAGATGGCTGTCCAAATGCAAACCTGGTCCAGGTTTCAACAGCAACATTTTTTCTTTTCTTCAGCAAAAAGTAGAGAATGGAGACCAGCGATATCAGTCTTGTTCACTGATGATTAAAGGTCTGTCTCTCACGCAGCAGCTTCAGTGGGACCCCAGCAGTCACCATCTGCAAGGGTTTATGGACTTCGGTCTTGGCACACTTGATGCTGATGAAATGCCACTTGCCTCAGAAACTATTTTGCTCATGGCAGTGGGTATTTCTGGTCACTGGAGTACACCTCTTGGTTATTTTTTTGTAAACAGGGCCTCTGGATATTTGCAAGCTCAGCTGCTTCGTCTAACCATTGGCAGACTAAGTGACATCGGCATCACAGTGCTGGCTGTCACGTCTGATGCCTCAGCTCACAGTGTTCAGATGGCAAAGGCCCTGGGGATCCATCTCGACGGAGACAACACCAAGTGTACATTTCAGCATCCTTCATCTTCCAGCCAACAGATTGCCTACTTCTTTGATTCTTGCCACTTGCTTAAATTAATAAGAAATGCATTTCAGAATTTCCAAAGCATTCAGTTTATCAATGGCACAGCACATTGGCAGCACCTTGTGGAGTTAGCAGCACTAGAGGAACAGGAATTATCACATCTGGAGAGAATCCCAAGGAAACTTGCAAATCTGAAGAACCA
The DNA here is from genome assembly GCA_935064755.1 of Tragelaphus eurycerus. Lineage (NCBI taxonomy): Eukaryota > Metazoa > Chordata > Mammalia > Artiodactyla > Bovidae > Tragelaphus > Tragelaphus eurycerus. Next base: position 21,116,083 of record CAKXYN010000033.1, on the reverse strand, counting down.
CATACTGAGAACGAATTGTGCCGCCCAAGTCTTCAGTGAGAGCGTGGTCAGGGCATTAGAGTGCTTGCTATCATTAGGCCTGCCTTCTTTTCAGAACTGTGTTGGTACCATCCACTTCTTACGCTTAATTAACAATCTGTTTGACATTTTTAATAGTAGGAACTTTTATGGAAAGGGATTTAAAGGACCTCTATTACCTGAAACTTTTAATAAAATCAACCATGTGTTAACTGAAGCCAAGACTATTTTTGTTACATTATCTGACACTAGCAATAATCAAATCCTTAAAGGTAAGCGAAAACTGGGATTCCTGGGATTTTTGCTTAATGCCGAGAGCTTAAAATGGCTCTACCAAAATTATGTTTTCCCCAAAGTCATGCCTTTCCCCTATCTCCTGATGTACAAATTCAGTCAGGATCATCTGGAATTATTTCTAAAGATGCTCAGACAGGTATCAGTAACCACTTCTAACCCCACCTGCATGGCATTCCAGAAAGCTTACCATAATTTGGAGACCAGACACAGATTACAAGATGAGGTCTTTCTAAGTGAAGTAAGCAGCCTTGACATTTCAATTGCTCGAAGGACAGACCTGGCCCTCGGGACAGTTCAGCGTGAGTATGGTGTCAGCGTTATAGAGAGTCTTTTTTACAAAGAGGATATTTGCCCAGACTGGTCTGACTGTTTGCTAAGTGAGGCATTACTAGACCTGTCAGTTCGTAGGCGAAATCTCACCTCTTGCGCTGGTTATATTGCCAATAAGTTATCAGCTCTTTTAACATGCGAGGACTGCCTCAGTGCACTGTATGCATCGGATCTCAAAGCTTCTAAAATTGGATCCCTGTTATGTGTTAAAAAGGAGAATGGTGTGCATTTCCCTTCTGAAAGTTTGTGCCGAGTCATAAATACTTGTGAGCGAGTTGTGAGAACCCATTCAAAACTGACAGTTTATGAACCACTGCTTCCTAAACAGAGGGAATATTACCTTCAACAGAAAATATTATATGAGCTTTCTGGGCATATTTATCTTTTTGTAGAGTTAGATGAGCATCTCTTTGATGGAGAAGTATATGCCATCAATCACTTTGTAAAGTTACTGAAGAACATCATAATCTGTTTCTTACAGATCAGAGCTAAAGATATAACTCAGTACTCCTTAAAACACCACTCAGAAAGAATTGAGTTGAAAAGTTTGTCAAGGAAACACTGGTCATCTTCACAGAATTACAAATGTTCAAGTTTTGCCAATACCAATAAATTCAGGCATTTGCTAAGGAACAATAGATAGACATTCAAATGAAGGACCTAAAATATATTAACATTTTTATTAAAAATAATTGGTCAACATTTATTTTAAAATTCAACTGAAAATATTTTACAAATTCTGCCCAGTGGACAAGTTTGTGTTTATGTCTTAGGAATTTCTATTATGCACATTATCAAATCTGCATGGAATTGGTAGGGCTTGCAAGCATTTCAGAGTTACCTAAAATGTAAAAAGCGAGAAGTCAGTAAGAACAGACTAGCCAACAGGTGCTGTGTTTGAATTTACGACTATCCAACTGAGTAATTCAACTGGACATACTTTAAAAACAAGTGAGAATGGCAGAAACAAGCACAATATTGTAAAACAATTATCCTCCAATAAAAGTTTTAAAAAGAATAATGACAGAGGAGTCACTAAAACATTGACTCCTTTTATAAAGACTACATTCTCAGAAAGAGATTTGGTCTGCAACTCTTAAGAATAACACTTAAAGAAGACTGTTAACAGAATACCTATCAAACTGTGAATATAGTTTACTTACACATGAAAATTAGGCCAAATTAAATACCAAACACTACAAAAATCCTTTTGATGGGGTATCTTTGAATAGAAATAATTAAACTCTATGAGGCAGAAGGTAAACAAACACATGAGCCACGAGATGGACGATTCCTTGTGCTACAACCAAGCTCGGAAATGTTGTCTGGGGAGTATGCAGGTGATGTAATTCTCACAGCCCATTTGTCTGGACTTCATACTACTTTGAATAATAGAGTGGGTACCTGACTCCTATTGGAGGAGCACCGTGCTCATCAGAGAACGAAAAGAAGCCTTTTTTCAACTTCTGAAGAGGATAATAATGAAACATTTTCAGTTTGGAATAATGTTGTTTTATATCGTGTGATAAATCAGTTGGGGAAAAAATGGTCAGTTGGAAGAGTGAAAAAGTTTGTCTTAATCACATAATGAGATTTTTCAGAAATTTGGGAGAAGCTTAAATAATCTGAAGATGGAAACATACTAAGAACAGTTTTCTCTGTTCTCTCATATCCAGATCTGAAAAGATAAAATAGTATAACATATAGTTATATGTACTTCCAGAAATGGGGGTATTTTAATGGGGGGCAAAAAAATGAACACATTATTCACCTGTGTATATAAAATCTCTCTTATTGTCATTAATGTTCATAGACTACAGTTAATATGAAGACAAAGTTGTAAAAGATTAAGGACAGGTAAAACTTCAGTTTTATTCATTGAAATTCCCCATAAATAGTATATTTTGATATATTTCTGCTGGGTCTACCTCAAACAAAGGCTTCAGTTTTGAACTGTAACCAGAATTGTCCTGTATTGCATTTTATAAGGATATTACTAAGAAGTCTGAATACTGTGGGTTTTGTTTTGTTTGCACTAGAGTGAGTTTAGATGCATCAGGATAAATCTTATTTAAAGGAAGCCTGTTTATGTTACCACCTTTAACTTATTGCTTATATAAAGTCAAGTTTTGTACTTATTTTTACTTAAAACTAGGTTCATATCTGTAGTGTTTTATGTTCTCTGCTGTTACATCTGACCCATGTCTTGTGTAATTTATTAAAATAGTGTTTTGCATCTATTTAAGTGCTGAGTGTAAACTGGACAAACCCTGAGGACAAGAATTTTTCCATCACTGCCATTAGCACAGTTAGTTGTTCTTGCCTTAGTGCAGTTTTCCAGTCTGATGTCAGATTTACTGGATATGATATGCTTCACAGTGAACTTTCTGTCCATACTTGATTAGGGTAATTAATAGTTTACAGTTTCTACTCAGCACCCTTGTTCTTTCTCTTCTTCAGAGAAAACAAATATTCTGAAATGTATCTTTCCTACTTTCAACAAATAGTGCTGGAATAACTGGATATACACATGCAAAATGTTAACTCTAAATGGAGCAAAGACACAAATGTAAGAGGTAAAACAACTCTTAGAATAAAATAGTGGAGACTTGGATTCGGCAATAGCTTCTTAGGACACCCAAAGAACAAGCAAAAACTTCATCAAAACTGAAAACTTTGTGCTTTAAAGGACAAGCTATAGAAACATTTTCCAAATCATGTGTCTGGTAAACGACTTGTATCTGAGTATACAAAGAACTCAATAATAAAGGATAAAACAACCCAATTTTTTAAATGGGTAAAGAATATGAAGTTATTCTTCAAAGGAGATATACATGAATATGTGCTCAACATCATTAGCCTTTTGGGAAATGCAAATCAAAACCACAATGAGATATCACTTCACACTCACTAGGATGGCTGTAATAAAAAAGACAAGATAACAGGTGTTGGCAAGAATGTGGAGAAACTGGAACCCTCATACACTGTTGATAGGAATGCACACACTTTGGAAAACAGCCTAGCAATTCTTCAGAAGGTTAGTTAAACATAGAATTGCCAAATGACCCAGCAATTCTACCAATGGGCATATACCCAAGAGAAATGTACAAATTTCATAGTAGCATTAAAATAGCTAAAAAGCGACAAAGTCCAGATGTCCAACTCATGAATGGATACATAAAAAATGTGTTTTATTCATACAGTGGGTCACAGGGTATATGTTGTACATTGTAACTATCTTTTGCTGTGATGTACCATGCAGTACATTAACCAGAAATAGATGAAAAGTTCTAGTTCCTCTACTTCCTCCCCAGCACTTGGTGTTGTCAGGGTTCTGTTTTGAATCAGCCGTTCTAATGGGTGTGCCATGATATTTCATTGTGGCTTTCATTTCTTTTTCTAATGACTAATGATGCTGAACATCTTTTCATAAGCTTATCTGCCCATCACTGTTGTCTTAGGTGAAATGTCTGTTCAAGTCTTTTGCCTCTATTTTAAGGAAGGTTGATTGTTTTCTTACTGAAAACAGTTAAAAAATAAAAACTAACAGTAAGTTAAATATCCTGGATGCTGCTGCTACTGCTAAGTCGCTTCAGTCATATCCGACTCTGTGCGACCCCATAGACGGCCTCCTACCAGGCTCCTCTGTCCCTGGGATTCTCCAGGCAAGAACCCTGGAGTGCGTTGCCATTTCCTTCTCCAATGCATGAAAGTAAAGTCGCTCAGTCGTGTCCGACTCTTAGCGACCTCATGGACTGCAGCCTACCAGGCTCCTCCATCCATGGGATTTTCCAGGCAAGAGTACTGGAGTGGGATGCCATTGCCTTCTCCAAATATTCTGGATAAAAGTACATTATTAGATTTATCTTGCAAATATCTTCTCCCAGTCTATGGCTTTTAAAATTTAATTGAGGTAAAGTTGATGTACAGTGTAAGTTGAAAGTGTATAAATATAGTGAGTGGCTCACAATTTTTAAAGGTTACGATGTGGCTTTTACTTTTTTAGTATGTTTTGAAGAACAGACATTAATTTTAGTAAGTCTAATTTATTGATTTTTCTAGGGATTGTACTTCTTAGTTTCTTATCTAAGAAATCTTTGTCTAAACCAGTCTCAGATTTTTCTTCCTATGTTTTCTTGTAGATATTTTCCAGTTTTAGGTTTTGCATTTAGGTTATAATCCATTTTCAGTTGACTTTCGTGTGTGGTAGTTCATATTTTTATATACTGATGGTATCTCAGCACCATTTGTTAAAAGGACTGTTCCTTTCCAGTAAATTACCTTTGATCCCTTGTCAAAAATTGACCACATAAATATGAATCTATTTCTGGGCTCTGTATTCTGTTGGCTTGATCCTTGGGGGTCTCATCAATACCACATTACCTTGATTAGCCTTATATAATTCTTGAAGTCAGATAGGAGTCTTCCAACTTTGTTCTTTCATAAAAAATGTTTGGCTATTCTAGTTGTACCTTCCCATGTAAATTTTATAATCAGCTTGTTTTTACAAAAATTCCTTATGGGATTCTGACTGGGGTTATGTTGAATCTATAGGCTGAGGAGAAATGGTATCTTAATATTGACTTCCAAACCATGAAAATTATATATATATAGAAGATCTTCACTTTTTGTTTCACATACATATCTTGTACATATTTTTGTTACGTTTCATGTTTTGTGGTGCTGCTATAAATGGTAATTTTAGAATTTCAGCTTCTAAATGTTTATTGCTACTATGTAGAAGTATACTTTTGCATACTAATATTGCTAAATGCACTTGTTAATCCTAGCACCTTTTTATTAAGATCCTTTGACTTTTCTTATATAGGCAATCACATCACACCATCCATAAATAGACACTGGCATATTTATTCATTCCCAATCTATGGCCGTTTTGTAAAAAAAGAAAATCTTATTGTACAGTGACCCAAACACAACACTGAACAGGAGTGTTTTGTTCCCAATCTTAGGGGGAAACAGTCTTCACCATTCATGTGATGTTAGTTGTAGGCTTTTTGGTTGAGGATCCTTTCTATTCCTAAATTGCGGAAGAAATTTTTTTAAACCATAAATGGGTGTTAGAACTTTCTCAGATGATTTTCCCTGCTCGTTTCAGGAGGAAAATTTTTTTAGATCTAATTTACATACCATAGTATTCACCCTTTTAAAGCATGTAATCTAGTAGTAGTTGGTATAGTCAAAAGGTTGTGTTCTGCAGTTTTTGAGATGATTGTTTTTTTCTTTTGTATGCTGACACACTGAACTACATTGATTTCTTTGAATGTTGGGTCAACCTTTTATTTCTGGCGTAAACCCAACCTGTTCACAATGTATTCTTTTTATTTACTGTCAGCTTTTTTTGTTGTTCAGTCGCTAAGTCGTGTCCAACCCATGGACTGCAGAACGCCAGGCTTCCCTGTCCTTCACCATCTCCCGGAGCTTGTTCAAACTCATGACCATTGAGTCGGTGATGCCATCCAATCATCTCATCCTCTGTCATCCCCTCTCCTGCCTTTGATCTTTCCCAGCAACAAGGTCTTTCCTAATGAGTTGACCCTTTGCACCAGGGGGCCAAAGTACTGGAGCTTCGACTTCAGTCCTTCCAATGAGTATTCAGGGTTTACTTCCTTTGGGATTGACTGGTTTGATCTCCTTGCTGTCCAAAGGATTCTCAAGAGTTTTCTCTGGCACCACAGTTCGAAAGTATCAATTTTTCGGCGCTCAGCCTTCTTTATGGTCCAACTCGTATCTGTACATGACTACTGGAAAAACCATAGCTTTGACTATACAGACCTTTGTCAGCAAAGTGATGTCTCTGCTTTCGAATGCGCTGTCTAGGTTTGTCATAGCTTTTCTTCCAAAGAGCAAGCGTCTTTTAAATTCATGGCTGCAGTCACCGTCCACAATGATTTTGAAGCCCAGGAAAATAAAACGTCACTGTTTCACTAAATTATAGTTACGTTAAAGTCTGTGGCCTTATAATAAATATTACTCTGAATATACTTTTTGTTTTTGAATAAACTAAAAATGCCTTAAATGCAAAATAAAGTTTTAATTAAAGCCTTTAAAACTTAGTATTTTATAAAATTACTTGGATTAAAAAACTTCACATTTGGTCTATAGATAAGGGGAAAAGTGTGCATTAAAGAAGCCCTAACAAGAAAAAAAAAAATCCTAAGTATTAACATAATGAAAAGTAACTATAGTAATAAAGGCTTCTTAGCTGATTGACTTCCCTCTCCTTTGAGCTGCTGCTCCAGAATTCCTATATAATATATTAATACTTAAGGATTAATACTTAAGGATGCAGTATGATTACAGGGCTGGAGGTCCTGGTTTGAAGCTGCATTTACATAACAAGCATTCATCATCTTAGTTATTTGTGTTATAAAACAATAAAAATAGAAAACTTTTCTAAAGGTATTTTTATTCACATTTTACATAAGACTGAGAAAATGTCAGTTGTCCATATCAGAAAACGGGAAGGCTGAAGCAGTTGTCTATCGCCCAGTGTCACTGCTCAGCCTGTTTTATTACCTGCAACATTAAGTTTCTGTTTTCCCATACAGTCCAGAGGTGAGACCTACAGTTCTTGAGAAAAGGAAATTAAGAAAGGTGCTCTCCATAGGAACATCAAACATGAAGAGGAAAGAGTAGATTGAGTTTCTACTTAAAAGAACACTGGAAATAAGATATTCTCATTTCACAGCAATTTATGTTCATGATAACTGGGCAAAATGATAGATTTTTCAGTTGTGTGCCTTCAGAAGTAATGTCAAGTTTATTTAATATCAGATATTTTTAAAGGTTTCTTGCATGTTCAATAGTTAAAAGTGGTACTATTAAAGAAAAAATGCAAAACCTTTTTTTTACAGAATAGTATAAATGTTTATTTTCTGTATGATTTACTTTGCTGTTCCTGTTTTTACAATATAGAAAAGTGTATTCTTTGAATAGCTCTAGTAAATATAAATTTTATCTTTCTACTTTGGGATGTAAATAGAGCTAAAAAATTATATACCCAACCCTCCCCAAATAATCTTTTAAAATTGTTGAATTAATGTGGATATTAATCTTGTTCAGCAATTTGATGCAAATGCCTAAATACAAAAAGTTGTTTAGTAAGTACTACACAGGAAGGAAAAGGCTTAATACTTTAGATAGCTTCTTGAAAATCAGAAAAACTAGTAGCATTTGATTGCACCTTCAAATTTTTACAAGCAAAACATTCTCAAGCAATGCCATCATACATAATCTACAATTGTAATCCAAATTTCACAAACATATTATGCACACTGTATATAAATACACATCACAAAGGTGCAATTAGAATTAAACACAGAATATGTACAAATGAACACAGTTTAGGTGTAGACCAAAAAGGTATTGTAATCTTTTGAAAAATAACTTGATTAGATATTACTTTATCCTCTTACACTAATTTACATTTATACAAATTTTAATTAAACATACTAGAGGTGCTAAGGATGTCGGCACTATCTACATTTAAAGTTACTGCACTATGACTTTATAAATCCAGATTTCAAAAGGAAGATACTTAATAACGGAATCTTCTTTTGGATTACTTAATTTCTATTGCCTATATCTTGCATGTTCATATGAACATATATACACACTTAATACATACAACTATAGATTCCTTGTAGGAAATGTAATAATCATATACTACTAATTACTGAGGATTAAGGTACCTAACAAAATGCCTGAATTCCAACATGGTTTTTTCTCATCATAAAATCCAGAGTCCTATTATAATGGGCTGTTAAATTCATAAAGCTTTTGAATTCTGAATTATTGAAAATGATTATGTTATTTTAGTAATTATATGAAAACACTCATACTGTAGGCTTACCAAATCACTGTCTAAAAATAATGCCATATTAAGCTTCCCTTATAAAAAGAAACCCCACTATAATTCTGAAAGCTCTGTTAGGAGGCCCCTTGCAGTAAATCAAGTAAGAGCCATACATTGGTTTGAAACCTCATAGTTCAAAAGTCTATAAAGAGAACTGTATGTATAGATGAAAAATCCTCCTCTAAATTCATCTCTTAGAGCTTCAATACCCTTTATTTCTCCATCCAAGCCAAATTTCATACCTGATAATTATGTAAGGTTCTACTTTATCACTACATAATAAAAATATGTTTACTTCTATTCATATGCACCGTTCATTTTAATAGTACCCCTTAATCACTGACAATTTATTATTTCAAATACATACCGCCTCTCTCAAAGAAAATGGAAACATCTCAGAACTTTTCTTAGTCACTCCTTATTGCAGAAACAAATTGTCCATCTTTTGAGAATTATTTTCTGTCCTGTAACACTTTTATGTTAAAAAAAACAAAATAACTTTTTTATTTTAAAAGTGTGCCTACAAATGATTTCCCCTTCTGACAATTCCCAAAGTTGACAACAGGATATTATTCCAGGATTCACCCTAAAAAATTGATTTTTCTTAAAAAGATAGTCCTTTTCTAAACACAAAATGTCATTTGAATATGTTTCATAAGAATGTGTTTATATAGACATTCTGTTTGCTAGTACCAAAGAATGACTGGGTAATACCAGTACTACTTGGCTTTTTGTACTGGAATAAAGTCATACAACGCCATACATTACAAATTATATAACAGTAATATATAAATGTTCTTTGTCAATAGAATCAGAAGGATAGAACATCTAGTTCTTAAGAAACCCAAGCAAATTAAAACCTATATAATACAATGAAGAAAAATTCAATTTAGAAGGGGCATAAGATTTAACTAAGATTTTAAATGTACTAATTTCCTCCTTTAAAATTTCTTCTCCATCAATATAATTTCAGGTCTCAAGGACTGAATTAACAATACAATAATTAACAAGCTATTTCCAGAAAAACCAAGTGTCCCTGAACCTTCAATTTTCTGTACAGTTCCATTTAGCAGTTTTTTTGTGCAAGAGTTAGCAATTCATGGCACAAGGGTCACTTTTTGCTTTTCCTGCAGAGTTGATGACACTCATTAAGCATCGCCCAAATTCCTCAAGTATCATCCGTTCAGCAGCTGCCTTTGATTTTCCCTTCTTGTCTGCCTGCTCCGCCTGGGCAAGAAGGCAATTACACGTGGCTTCAGCTACTTCCTTAGTGACAAACGTAAATGGCAACCTGCAATGATTTTTGAGAAAGAGAGAGATGATGGTGGTGTTGAATATCGGCAGAAGTGGCTGACATTCACCTGGACAACTCTGTCTACATTTTCATGATTCAGCGGGCACAGTGAACATCACAGTTTGTGCCATGAACACAAGCACATCCCAAAGAACGTCACATTTTTAAAATATAACATTTGATATAAAATATGTTGACCTAGACAAGATTACCTGGTTAACTGAATGATGTAATGCTACATGTTGACAGGCTACTGCTATAACCAAAGTCCTCCTGATTCAGGAATGTAAGCTCTGAGTGCAGTTTTAGTTTTACTTACTCTTGTTTCTGCACTTCTGAGAGCAGTGCCTGACACACAAAGACACTCCATGAATATTTGCTCAATGAATGAAATGTGTAATGTTGGAAACTGAAAGCACTGTCATCTCCTGGACAACGTAGAAAATAAAGCACTTTCTTACAGTCCCTTATAGTGTTTTTGTAAAAAAACAAACCACACCAAAATTTTCCATTATTCCATAACAAAAACAAAACAATGGGGACACAGATGCTGTACAGAACAGCATCTGTACAGAAAGTTTCAGTCATAAAGACCTAAATTACTGAGTATTAACTCAGAGGAATCCATCCTGAGGCTAGCTATATGGAACCAAGTCTTAAAGCCTAAGAGACAAAAATCAGGTAACCTGCTCTAACCACTAAACCACCTGTAAGTGAGCAGTCACTGATCAAAGGGACCACCCAATGAATGAAGTCAGAAATGAAGCCCCACTATGACAAGACAGGGTAACAGGATTTCAGCTGCTACACACTTGCATGGAAATTTTTTTAATATAAAAAATTAGAATTAAAAAATAAAAACTTCTAATTTTAAATTAGAAAATATAATTTTAAAATATTAAAGTTAATATTATGATAATATTCTGTAAGTAATCATGTATAATAGTAGCATTCATTATATAGTATTTGGAAACTATAGGAGAGTAAATGGAAAGAAAAAAATTCAGATTTTTGCCACTCAAAGACAAAAAGCCTATTAACGTGCTAGCAGGGCTTTTTTAATACAGTTCTTCTTATACTTAGTGGTTTTTTCTTTTGGCCGTGCTGCGTGGGATCTCCGTTCCCTGGCCAGGGATTGAACCCTTGCCCCCTATATTGGAAGCATGAAGTCATAACCACTGGACTACTGGGGAAGTCTCTACACTTAGGTTTTGATCATAGTGTATAATTTTGGGTTCTTTCACACTTCATAATAACAAACATTTTTCAGAGTTGAAAAATTACTTGTAAATGTTTTCGTGGAGCATTATCTTTAATCTCCACATAGATACTAGACTGGGCTTCCCTGGTGGCTCAGATGGTAAAGAACCTGCCTGCAATGCAGGAGACGGGGTTCAGTCCTGGGTTGGGAAGATCCCCTGGAGAAGGGAAAGGCTACCCACTCCAATATTCTTGCCCGGAGAATCCCATGGACAGAGGAGCCTGGTGGCCTGTCGCCCATGGAGCACACAGAATTGGCATAACTGAGTGACTAACAGGCGATGAGACTGAATCATCTAAAGGTATACTGGGGCCAGAGAGGACCCCTGCGGCTCCTCTCATGGTGGTGTCTGCCAGTTTCTACTTCAGTCAGTCCAACAACCTCTTGCTGATTATATGCCAGTAATAGGAGTTCTCTAGAATTAATATCCAAAATGTTTTGTACAAAAGCCTTACTTTTATAAGTTTTATAAACTGGATCTTATTTCAGCTTAGGCATTTTAAATAAAATAGTTCATTCCATTTAATAATTCCTCAAATTAACCTCTTACAGACTCAAATACAAATTCAAGTCAGCAGACTGTTGCACTGGGCCCTGCCAAACGTTCCTTGACTCCTCACGGCCACATGAAAAGGGTGATGGTGAAGATAAGAAAACTGAGGTGAGGCTCAGAGAGATGAAGTGCCTGTCAAGTCACAAACCACAAGCGCACCGGTAACTCTCAAACTCAGGTCGGCCCGACTGTAAGGCTCCAGCTTTCCTGCTCCAGAGGTCGGCAGTCTAAGAAAAGAAGCTTCAACAATACAGTATGTGAGGGGCTCCAATGAGGTGGGCAAAGTGCCAGGGGGGCATGGGAAGGGCAAGAGAAGGAAAGAATGGGAAGAAAGATGAAAACCAGTTAAGAGATACAAAAATTTTGTTTTTCTTCAGAGTTTGTCAAATTACATAATTACCTCATCTTGGTAGGAAGAAATCCAATTAATAAGCCCAGTAACCTAAAACTTTACTGAGCATTTTACAACTATATATGACAGTGATTTTTGTTACTTTTATATTCCTTCACAAGTAATTAATGGTAGAAAATAGAAAGTTAGGTTTGCAACAACCAAAAATATGAGCCCAATTCTGCACCCACCAAGAGAAACTTTATCAGAAATGAATATATCATACCATAAAAAGATATTAAAATATCAACTTACTTTCCTCCTCCGCTGTTCAAAGCTGGTGTCGGCCTGGTAAGCAAGTCCGAAATTTGAGAGGATAACTTGGTCTTTGCTGCTGTTTGCTGCTGCACCCTTACTTCAGCTGCATCTGCCAAGTGCATCAGCGTCTTTCTTTCTGGGCTTTCTTCAAAATTCTTACAGCCAATACACTTGCATATTGAGGAACACATTATTTTTGCCTAAAAGATTTACAAAAGAAAAGCTTCCAAATCAAAACCAAAAGATAATGAGAACCAACTGTCCAGCACAGGGATCTCTACTCAGTGCTGTGTGGTGGCAAAGCGGGGGTACATGTATACATATTATAGCTCATTCCACTTTGCTGTACTGCAGACACGAACACAACCTTGTAAAGCAACTGAACGCCAATAAAAACAGAAACAGAACAAAAACCACAGGACATCACTACAGTAGATTCCATGATCAAGTCAACAGGTAGAGTTAGCTGGTGAACTGACAGAAGAGAAAATGGAAACACCTCTTGCTAGCAACACCCAGCGGGCCAGCGCTACATGTAGACAGGTCCAGTATTGTTGGCCATTCTGAGAGTGGCTATACTATGCTGGGTTGAGGCGTTCCATACCAGTTTTCCCCTCACTATATGGATTTTCCTCCTGATATGAATAACATACATTCATTCTAAAAAATATGAGTGATATATTACAATATTAAAAAATAAAGGTCATCCATAATCCAGCCACCTCAATTAAATCACCATGAACATGTCGGTGACCTCCCGCTTATGCAAACACACACACACACACACACACAGTATCACGTTAAAGGGATTTCACAGATGCTATTTTTATTATGAATACCTCTCCCACCCTACATTCCCTCTGGATGCCCCAAACCCTTCAGTAGTTCAGTGATCTTATCCAGCAACTACGTGTTCCTCCTTAACTACTTTTATACTCACAAGGCAAACCTCCTAACAGAATTTCGTTTTCTACAGAGTTCTTCAACAGGGCACTAGTGGCATTTGGGGCAGGATAAGACTACACTCTCAGGACTGCACCTTGGAATGCAGGTTATTTTGTTATCCACATATTTTTCCAAAAAATTTCTGGGGGAGAAACTGTAATAAGACCCCTCAGTGAAGAAACACTACTACAGAGTTTTCAATCCACGCTGATGTTATTTTTATTGAAAATCCATAAACTGGTACTATGGTTTGCATACTTCCAGGTACAAGAAGTTATGAGCTGATAAAGCTGCCAATGAGACCCCAAACTGTAATGACAAAATGAAGGTACTGTTCCTCCGAAGTCCTGCTTGGGAAGCCAGAAGGCAGGTCTTCCTCAAAATTAAGGCTGACTTTTCCAACTGCAGTATTTTCAAACTGCAAAAGCAAAGTAATTTCCCAATTTACAAATAAACTTTTTTTTGGGGGGGGGCTGTGCTGTGAGGCACGCGGGATCCTAGTTCCCCGACCAGGATCGAACCTGTGTCCCCTGCGGTGGAAGCACGGAGTCTTCACCACTGGATCGCCAGGTTAATTCCCACAGTAAATTTTTTTGTATGCCCTCTCTAAAGTTATTTTCAAAAGATGGTTAGATCATTTTTCCCAACCCATCTCACCTCATAGCATTCACAGTAGTTCTTAAGACATCCTGATCGTTTGCAATTACATCCTTTGCTGTGACGTCGATCAGATTCTCCCTCCTTCCCTTTCCCTATCTTAGGTTTAAAAGCTTCTGGATTTCTGTCAAGGCATGCCTATCAAAACAGATCAAATATCAAGCCATGTTAAGTCACAGCAGATTAAACTTCAACTCTGCAAAGGGAATTAACTTTCTTTGTAAAATACTTGAGCTCAAGAAAAAACAGGTGAAACGGGAAACTTGTCAGATAAAAGAAATAAAAAATAATCACCTTTATTGCTTTTTGCCTTTCATTTTCATGTTCCAAGTTATTATAACAATTAGTACAATTGCAGTTGTTGCAAAATTCACCATTTGCAAAGCAATCACAATACCTGGAATATAAAAATGATCATAAGTCACATAAAAAGTCATTGTTTAAAGAAACACAAAGCTAGAAATTATCTTATTTAGTAACATTATACATGCAGTAAAGCATTTTAGACATGTACTCTGAACCACTTACTTACAGAGTTGACAACATACACTGTCAACCACAAGACAGGGCGCAAAGGTAAAGCCCCCGACCTCTAGGATTTTGGTTTATAAACTTAGTTCTAGTAGTAACAGCTATCAACACAAGAGCTATGTGACTTTATGCACTCAAAAGTAAGTTATTTCAAAATCACAAAAAGGAAAAACATGGGCTAAATTCTATTAGTGGAACCTGCTCACTTGAACTATTGTCATGTTTCTTTGGATTCTAAACCCTCATAAGACCGCTGCATTTTATTTAACTGTTTCATGTCAAATCTCTTAGTTCAGCACTAACAAGCAAATTAATCAGCAATTTAAAAGACTACTCAAGAGTACCATCTCACTTAGGAGACCAAACACAAAGGTCCTAAATAAGTTCAAACACTAGGACAGAGACCACGTCTGTCTCATGCTGCTATTCCTCCCCTGTGGCAGAGACCCTAAAACTGCTGCTCTCTTGCCAACTGAGAGTGTCTGTACACTATCGTATGTGTTCCAGCATTCACTTGTCTATTTACTTAGGACTTACGAAATCGGTCTGTTAAGAATTTTGTTTGCTCCATTTATTTTTTAAAGCATTTTCAATTGTATCAAATGAGGAAACAGTAGCAAGAAGACTTACAATTTCAAACACAGCGATTTCGTACAGTTACAAGGCTTTCTGGGCCGACTGGCAGACTCTGATGGGATTATGCTATAGAGACACACACAAAAATACACATTTTAATCAATCGAAGGTAACTATGTAAAATTATAAAAGTGTCTAACCTGTAAATTCCTCCTAAAATAAAGTTTTAACAAATATATCCACCTCTAATAAAAGTTTGCTATGTTGTTCCATATACATTAAATTCAAAAAGCAAGTAGTAATGTGAAAAGAAAGGTAAAACCAAGATATGGACTAAAACAGAAAAGGAAGTTATCAACAGTCTCTAAAGAACAATCCACAAAAAGTACTCTCTTCTAAAAGAACTAAAGTTGAAATCCCCTAAACTCTTTTGAGATTCAATTATAAAATGTAGTAAGTAGAAAAGGGTGTGTGGGGTTGGAATTCAGGAGGGGAGAGAAGGGGAAGATTGGTTCCATGTAACTAACAAGCTTCTCAACCAATATTATAAAGAAAGCAATATATGGATTAAAAAAAAAAAACAACAAACCTGCCAAAGCAAGGCTCTAAACAATAATTTAAAAACTAGGTAATATCATTTTTAAGACATACTCAGGAGGAGATAGAGAAAGAGAGAAAATAGAAAATAACGAAACACCTGTGCTGAATTGGTGAATGGGAGTAAAAGATAATTTGGGAGTTCTCTGACTCTTCCTGCAACTTTTCTGTTTAAAGTATTACAAAATAAAAAGTACCGCAGGGGCATGCTCACATGGCTTTGAGGGGAGAAAAATCATATACATGTATTTTGAAATACGTATGGATACTTGATGCTGCATTTAACCTGATGCAACAACTTAAAACATACTCAAATAACTCACTCACCCATTGAACGGAAGCCTTGCCTGGGTCTGGATCCCAGGTGTTCCGGTAAAGTTGGAGTTGCTTGCTATAGATACATAGGAAGACTGCTGGAGCTACATATAAAGAAAGGTAATTTCAGACCCTGTTTACAAAAATGGACAATATTCCTAAATATAATGATGGGGAAGAAGCACAAAATCGCCTCTTAAAATAGGAATAACACAATGGAAATTTTCATACAAAAATACTACCTCATGGAGCTCTTTTAAAGACCCAAAACTAATACCAGAGGTAAAAAACAATGTGAACATTTAAAGTACTACAGGGCACAAATGGAAGAAATTCTTTCACAGAGGAATAATTGTATCAAAATTAGAAAATTCTCGGTGAATGTCCTGAAAATACTATAGTAACTTGTATCGACAAGAAAAATGCAATGTGTCTACTTGCAAATAAACTGGGGTCATTTATCACAAGTTATAGAGAATGAGAGGTTATATGCATAATAATTAAGTTTCTATTTCATATTGATTCTAAGAAAAGAGATGCTAATGATAAAAATACCAAACACTAAATTTTTCAACCAGTACCCAGATATTATACTCCAAAGTACATTTCTTTAAAGTACACAGAAAAATCTGCCTCTCTCTCTTATAATCTGAATATATCAAAACTGAACAACAGCTCAGCAAAGTAAAAGTGTTAATTGCTCTGTTACGTCTGACTCTTTGTGGACTGTAGCCCACGAGGTTCCTCCGTCCATGGAATTCTCCAGGCAAGAATACTGGACTTGGTTGCCACTCACTTCTCCAGAGGATCTTCCTAACCCAGGGATAGAACCTGAGTCTCCTCAACTGCAGGCAGATTCTTTACCATCTGAGATACCAGGGATTGATTCTTACATGAAAAGGAAACTTCTATCTGCTTCCTGGAAAGCAGCACTCCTAACGAAAGCCAGCCAACTAGGCAGTGTGGCTCTGATGCCAAAGATAACCAGATGTCATCTATAGCTGTCATCGAAAGATGACCAGGTCTGGACAGACCGCTACCAGATATGTCACCTGGAAACACATCTCACAGTTTACTTTCTAAGAACAAGTCAGTGGCATCTTATTCATTACAGTCACAGCCCTTTATAAACTCCTTTGGACGGCTCATCTTGACTCAACCTACTTTCTCTTGTATCTACATGAGCTCGCCCTCCCACCAAACTGTTCTCAGCTCCAAAGTGTATTGTGTTTGGAGCTTGTATACCTGACTTGTGTTGTACATATCTAAATGCTCAAGATATATAAAAATAAACTTGGAAGTTTTTATTAACATGTCAAGGTTTTGGGAAGAGTCTTCAACACTGAGTTACATGTTTTTGAGTAGTTTTAGAATGTGACAAGGCTAGACATCTTAGACCTAATTAACCTTTCCAAGGAGACTTCCCAGGTGGCACAGGGGTAAAGAACCTGCCTGCCAACGCAGGAGATGTGGGTTCAATCACTGGGTCGAGAAGATCCCGTGGAGTAGGAAATGACAACTCACTCCAGTATTCTCACCTGGAGAATCCCACGGACAGGGAAGCCTGGAGGGCTACAGTCCATGGGGTTGCAAATAGTCGACTGAGCACACAGGCACACATAAGCTTTCTGAAAGCCGTGACTGGATTTTCTGCCCATACCTGAGTCACATACTGAGCAGGAAGCACAGCGTAGCCCACATTCCCTGTTCCTGGAGCTGGCGCCAGCACAGTGCCCGGTGGCAGGTTTGTGAGGTTTGGCTGGATTTGTGGCAGTGGGGTGGCAGGCATGATGAGCCGCTGCTGTGGCTGGCTGGTGGTGACTATCTGAGAAGTTGGATTGATCGGTTTTGGAACAACCTACAAAGAAAGGCAGTGTATCAGGGACCACAAAAATAAATTTCATAGCTTCTCAAATCAGTTGAAATCTCTTAGACTTAGGGGATTAAAAGGTCCAAACCATTATACAGAAATAAGCTACAAGGGTATATTGTACAACACAGAGAATATACCCAACATTTTATAGTAACTAGAAATGGAGTATACTATAATAACTATACTGTACGCCTGTAACATATAATATTGTATATCAACTCTGCTTTAATAAAAATATATAAATCTTTTCTTAACTTTCAATTCTAGAGGTAAACTTCTGTTTGGGAGAGACTGAGAGAAGTGGCGTGACACTCACTTGTTTGACTGTCTGCGCTGAGACAAGTGGGACGGACATCCGCACTGGGGTGGTGTTAACAACAACTGGTTTGGCTTTGTAAAAAAGGAGGGAGGAAAAGGACAGTTTATTTACAGAAAATAGTTCTTTAAAACATTTAAGATACTTAGTTCCTTCAGAATATCCTCATGAAAAAGCTTAAATAATTCCACTGGTTTCCTATTTGGAAGAATTTTTAACCAAGAGAGTTAGTTATTTTCAAAATTCTTTAACCCATGTACCAGGGAACTTATATCTAAGGTAGCTCTAGTCTGCCTGCTTTATGAGGGATTGTCTGTTGTTTAAGATATTCTCCTGAAAATATTTCAACCTGTATTCAGAGGCTATGTAGATTCACTACTAAATCCAGTTAGATGAAATGATGCATAAATTAAAAACGGCCATTCAGGAGCCTGAGTTACCATGCTGTTCTATTTCTACCTCTGTGTTTATATTCAAGCCAGAGAAAACATCATTCTTGTACAATTCATTATTTACAGAGTACTACTAAAAGGCAGCATAGCAGGAAGGTTAATAATATAGTCCCCTTAATTCAACTACACTTCAATAAAAAAAATAAATGAAAAAAAAAATGCACATAGTTTCCTAAGTTGTGAGTCAAGATTGGGGGGTTCAAACCCCAATCCTGCTGCTTTCTCACTACTTAAGTTCTCTTTCCTGTATCCTCGCCTGCAGTGTAGGGTAGTATCTCCCTTACAGGCTAAGAGGATTAAATATGTTAATTCATGAAAATTTATTAGAACAGCGCTCAACAAACAGCAAGTGCTCAATACATGTTAGTAGCCATTATTGTTACTGGTGTTGTTACAACCCTTACTGCTACACAAATGTCATTGTGGACAGTGTTCCAGGAAAACTACAGTAGAAGACACTTGCTCAAAGAGATTATTACATTCAAGCAGAGCAGATTAGACAAATACTCAAATAAAATAAAAATTAATTTTAAAAAAGAGACAGCACCATGGGAGTCCAGAGGAGACGGAATATACATATGCCTGGCAGGGGATGGGAACAGGAGGAGCTGCATCCTATGGAGGACAGAACCTGAGATGGGTCCTGACCGATGGCCAGGCTGCAGGGTGGGCACGAAGACTGGAGGAGGGAGGTCACTGCAGAGGCAGAGCCTGACAAGTGGGCGGCCTGACACTGGAAAGCTTCGCACTTGAAGCTTCTCTTCACAAAATGCTTGGAAACAGACAAGTCTGGCTGGGACTAGGGGTTAAAAGTAGGCTGCTGCTGCTGCTGCTGCTGCTGCTGCTGCTAAGTCACTTCAGTTGTGTCCGGCTCTGTGCAACCCCAGAGACGGCAGCCCACCAGGCTCCCCCGTCCCTGGGATTCTCCAGGCAAGAACACTGGAGTGGGTTGCCATTTCCTTCTAAAAGTAGGCTAGTGCTGGCGAAAAAAAAAAAAAAAAGAAGGCTGACTCTGGCTGTTTTGTTGAAGGTTTTGAATGTCAGGGTACAGATCTATATACTTCATCTATATTTTTAATTCAGTAGGCGATCAGAAGTTTCTGACCATTGTGATGTAAAGAAACACTATTGGAAGAGCACAGAGGGAAGCTGTTCGTGGCAGCAGCATGTAAAACCCAACAAAGCTATGAGGAACAAAGGGAGTTAGAAGAGTACAGAACCTGAGAGCCTGACCTTGGGTGATGGCACTGGGAATGGAAAGGAGGCAAGAGCTGAAAAGTCCGGGTGGCAGGGAAAGGATGGAGAGAGGTGTAAGCACAAGGGAAGAAGAGTCAGCCATCCTGGAATCCTCAAGTGAAAGGGAAAATGGTGGCCATTAGCGTGAAACATTCAAGGATGCGCTGACCGGAAGGGAAGATGAAAGCCGACATGGAGCAGTGGCGTGAGACGATGAAATTCAGGAGACAGGCTGGCTCTAGACCTGTATGTTTGGATCAGAAGGCGCACAAGTTCTAATCAAGCCTGCTGCCACTCCCACAGTCTAAAGGGGGGACCTGAGAAGACAGAGAGGACATCCTTCAGGTCTTATTTACACCAAAGGCCTAGAGCCTGCGATGAGAGAGACGGAGATAATGAACTGCTGTGGACACGGAGACAAACTGTTCTGAACAGTAAAGAACAGACTTCCTTGAACAGAAAGGCTGTTAACAATGTTAAGAGGGTTTTCTTTGTTTTTGTTACTTTCGGTCAGGATGGGAAGGTTGATGGCTGAAGACAAAAAGTTGAGAGCCCCGGAAGAACAGGAGACAGAGAGAGTACTCTGATCTGAAAGGGCGCAGGCCTCCGCAGCAAGGTAACAAACCAGGGAGGAGAGGGGAGGTGGAAAAGGGAGAGACCTCCAGAAAGAGTGCATGGTCAGTGCGGGGAGGCTGTGCTGTCTCTGAATATACTAAACATCACTAAACTGCCCCGTGTTTAACATAAGGATCAATCCTATGGTAGATCTGACCTGTATCTCGATAAAGTTGCTATACGAAAAAAGTGTATGACCATGAAATTACAGGAGCAGTGATACCTGACACTCGAGCTGAAACTGTTTCCTATTCTGATTTGATTTTAATACAGGTTAGACTGGTCTCAGCGATACTATGAAGAATTAAAAGATAAATTAAAGAAATTAAAAGCCTGAATTCATGCCTGGGTCACTGAAGAGGGAATTCTCTACACCACCTGTTCCTTGAAAAAGTGACGCTGGTCACTGCTTCATGAGTGTGCCAGCAGTGATTTGGAGGCAAGTGCACAGAAATGCAGGAACTTCCCTGGTGGGCTGTGAGATGACGGGGAAGGAGTGTGCATCTTGCCCTTACTGACTTCCCACAGGAGACTTGAGTGGATCTCATTTGGATTAGGACAGCGGGAGTGTCCCCACGTGTGCGCACACACATGCATGCACACACCAGCATGCACACATGTACACACACAGAGCTGGAAAACTTGGGATCTCTAGGTTTACGTTAGCTTGGCATCTGCATGCTGGGTTTTGACTGAAATCTGGAGAATGGAGAAAACACAACACATAGTGGCCAGAAAAAAAAGAACATGATCAAATATACATGGTGGGGGTGGTCACACTGATGTCACATGTCTCAGTCAACAGTTGAGATTTCTCCTCCTCAACTTTTGAGCTTGGTCCCACATTATCCCTACTGCAGCTTTCACAGAAGTTGGCATAATCTTTAATGTTTTGGTCTTCAATAGGAATTCTGAACCATCCTTTTAAAATAGTCTCCTTCAAAACTTCAGAAACCATACCTGCTTTGAGGGCTTTTAGTTTCTTAAGTTGATTTCCTCCCTCACCAAGACTGTAGATTATATTCTAAAGAGGTTAATTAACCAAGCAATCTTCTGGGTCCTTCTATTGTGCTATCTGCCATCCAGCCAGCAATTAACATGGCAGAACCTTTGACTACTGGTAAGGCTTTGACAGGAAAATGGACAAGATGAGCCCAGTTCCCTTTGGCTTTTAAGTAAATCCCTCATAGGGAATTGAGCCTTTAGAAAGATTTTAGCATGTTTCAAGAACTGGAGTAACTATTTAGTATATCTCTAACGAAAACAGAGGTATTAATTTGTTACTCCTATGAAATAATATATTTTACATACACCCAGATCTTCCATGGGATAGGAGAGAAAGACAAAAAGAGGAAAACTGGATGACTAGAAGGGAAACAGCATGGGTGGTATATGTATTCAAGTAGGGGGGAAGAGGGACTAGACAGATGTGAAGATGGGGGAAGGGGACAGAGACAGAGACTAAAGGAAAGCAAAAAAGGAAGCTGTGGGGAAGCAGGAGGGGGTGCGGAACCACAAGAAGGCAAAGAGAACAGGAAGCAGAGGGAAGCAGAGACAGATGTAGGTGGGGAAAGAAGGAACCAGTAAACACACCAGAATTATGAAACACCCAACTCATTCCTCTACTCCTCCTAGATCTTCAGGTTCCTCTTCTGCTCACACCAAAGACTTATTCTCGACGATGAATCAATCAGTGTTAAGTCACACTGGAAGTGGAAGCTCGGCATATTTGCGTACATACAAACACACAAACATAAAATATAACCAACTGTATCTAGTGACTGCTTTACATTGTTGTGATGTCTAAGAAAACTGTAGCACTGAGCAGCACTTCCTAAGTAAAGAGAGAATATAAACTTGACTCCTTTAGTCACCAGTACATGCAAATGTCATTTTTCCTCTCATTAAGAACACTATAATTATAGAAGACTTTCTTTCATAATCAGTTTAAAGAGAGAACAGAAAACATAATTACTTGAGGTGTCTAATTTTAATAGACTACACACCGAAATACTATTTCCCTAATGCATCTTCCGTTTTCTCCCATCAGTAATTTATAAAACAAGTTTTTTCTTCCACTTTCCCTTAGACTTAGATGAACAAGCTATTAGCAATGGACAGGTCCAACCCTCTGATCCCTTAATAAAAATGAAGGAGCAAAAAATGGTCTTTAATCCATCTAGCTACATCCAATAAACATCATTCACCTGCCATTTGACACTGATGGAATATGCAGTGATCTTCCAAGGAAAAAAATTAGAACCTAAATAAACCTAAGCTGTCCTGATCCTTTCAGTTTAAATTTCTTAACAAGTAGATAAATGCGGATAAAGGTTATATGTGTGAATCTGTGTATGTACATCAGGCAGCTGGAAGGATTCAGTACAAACAGAAGTAGGACTACTAACAGGAATACTTGCCAGGAAAAATACAATTGAGCAAAATGACATTTTAACTGATTTTCATGATCAATTATACATTCAAAGTACATAAAGGATGAAGTACATACCGATCATTTATACTTTGCCTACTGGTCATTTCAACTGACCCCAAACCCTATGTAGTTTAGACAGCTTTGTAGTTGAGAAAAAAGATTATAAATAATTTGGTTCCCTTTAAATGAATCCCACTGGCATAATGGTAGGTTTTTAAATCAGCAATCAAATGGCTACCCACACACTGATAAATAATCATCTGGTATTATAGCACGCTATGTATGAGTTTCTAGCAGAACAAAATACTATAGTTATATACAACTGGGATATATTCTATTTCACTGCCTTCTACAACAGCTGCTGATTCAAACTCTCAGCTGAAATGCCTGCTTAATCAGGATTTCAGCAAGAAAAGGATCACTTCCTATGATAAGGTTTAAAACATTCATTACTGTTTTTTAAAAAAACGGTTACCAACCTTGCTGGAGAGGCTGAGTGTTTGTACTGGGATTCTGACTAACTGGCTGGGTGGAGCTACTGGCTGTTGTGGCAGTAACAAGTCGGACATAATGAAACTTGCTTCCAGGCACTTGAATCTGCTGGACATTGGGAGCAGTTGCCAGAGGAATAATTGTCTTAAACTGTGATGTGCTCACGCCTCCAACAGTGATGGTCTGCACAGTTGATTTCACTGCCTATTAAACAATACAACATGGCTATCATTAATCTGGGATTTCACTTTCCTACCCCTTGGCACTTATGACAATTGCTCAGTAAAAGAGTATGTTCCTGAATTGCATCAACAGCTGTTGAAAGGAATGACCTGTTCAAAGAGAAATGAAGAGTAATGAAAACACCAGTGTAACCAAAATCCGTGAGTTCTACCTTCCATCTCTAGTAGTTAACTTCCTTGACAGTCCAGGTCAGATGACTTGCTATGAAGAAACTACTGCGTAAATTACAAGCACTCACACAGTTTTGTTAATATCAGGTAAAATTTTTAAGAAAAAGATTATTTCAAAACTTACAGAATTAAGCCTCATTTTCAACACAGAGGAAAAAAGGACACAGATATTTGGTTTTATTGCTACCCACCAAATTAACTATGGCAAATTTCATATTCACATGTCCTAAAGGAGAAAGAAATCAAAAGAAAAGCCTTCATTAAATCTAGCCAATTCTGGAAGGCATATATATATATATATAATAATTCCCACAGATACAACTGTACCCACTAGTCTATGGGCAGAAGGCCAAACTCAGTCCAAAATTACAACTATATTTTGGTTTGTCTAGGGAAACTAATTTTAGATGATTCAGATCTAAGTCAATATAATCATTTAAAATCCTTTCCTTCAGTCCAACAAAAAAGCAATGTGACTCTCCAAAAGCTAAATGAAACATCAAAGGCAGAAAAGAACAAAAGTCTTTTAAGATGTCGCCAATTAATGTTTAACCAATGTACAACAGGCTGTCATACAAAGAAAAGGTCCAGACAAAATTCTCTAACTAGTTCTATGGTACTATTTGATAAGAATTACACCCTGACTTATTCTTCAAACAGCCCTCATGCTAAAAGACAGGTGACATGAAGGAAGTAGTCCAAATTCATTCTATGGATAACAGTTCATGAGAGAATAATTCTGAAGAATTTGACCATTTTCATAAAAGTACAGGGGAAAAAGGAAGAGTGTCACTTAGTTTGGCAACTCTACAAGTAATAGTCAAAGTACATTACTTCAGCATAAAATAATTCACATATTATCATTAGGCAGAGGCACCACAAAGCAGATTTAAAATAAAGATAAAATAGGTTGATGGTCAGTGAGTTAAATGAAAATATAAAGCTTAAAAAAACGTATACATATGGAAGCTACTTAAAAGTCAAGCAACCTATGAGTCAGGTGTATAATGATGCAAGAGACATTATCTTTGGGACATCAACTCTAAATGGAAAAAGAATATTATTTTAAGAAACAAGGGGGGAGGATAGATAAACTAGGGATTAGGGATTAAAAAATACATGTTACTCTATATGAAATGAACAACAAAGACCTACTGTATAGCACAGGGGACTATATTCAATATCTGACAATAACTCATCAGGGAAAATGATCTGAAAAACAATAGATACATACATGTATAACTGACTTACTTTGTTGTACACTTGAAACTAACACAACACTGTAAGTGAACTATTTCAATTAAAATTCGTCTTTAATAAAAAAGAAAAATTTTGTTAAAGAAACAAGGTGCTTCAGATATAATAATTAAATTTACTGGATACTTAATACACACAGAGGACAGTGCTTCTGAAAATTCTAAGATTATCGAATTTGAATCTAACAATCACATTAGGAGCTAGGTATAGCATGCCACAAATACGGGGGCTGGTTTAGCTAAGTTTGCACAGTACACTGTTTTTCCAACTCTACTTTCAATTTTTTTTTTCCTTTTGGCTCACCACGCAGCTTTCAAGATCTTGTTCCCTGACCGAGGATCGAACTTGGGCCATGGCAGTGAAAACGCTGAATCCTAACCACTGCACTGCCAGATAATTCTCTCAACTTGTCTAAACTTCAAACTACAACTCTTACATGCTGTATATAACTGGGTCTCTGAGGACAAAATCAGATCTGACTATATTTTTTATCAGTATACATCAATTTACATCTAACAGTTAAATAACTATGTGGATTTAAATGTACCATTGAACTATTTCCTATCTGAACAGCCTGTCCTCTTGTGTCCCTTTTCCTCTCTTTTTTTGCCTGCTTTAGGGTTAAATGTTTTATTATTTATTTCCCCCATGGTATTTTGTTATTTATATATATTGTTACTATTTTTATATAGTATTACCCTGGAGACTACAATGTTCAATGTTGGAATTAAATCAGTACTTTAAATATCACCCAGACAACGAAAGAACCACAGAACAACACTAACATCATTTATTCCTGCCCCATCTTTGTGTTACAAAAATATGTAAATATTTTTAAATCCTACATTTAATTGAAACTCTGTAAGATATTCATTTAAATATACCCACAAATTTACCCTTTCCGTCCTTTCTATACTCTTTCTGTGCTTCCATTTGGGATTGTTTTCCTTCTGCCTAAAGAACTCACTTTAGGATTTCCTTAAGTACTGGCCTGCTGAGAAATTCTCTACACCCTTTGTTTCTCAAAAAATATTTAATCCTTTTTGTTTAATCTGTATCTCTTTTGCTGACAATCTACTGAATTCTTAATCTGTTTTAAGCTTTCAGTTTGAAAATACTCATCTGATCCTTTTTATAGCTTTTAATTCCCTGCTGGAGTTCTTTGTCTTGTTAAATTGTTGTTCAGTCACGAAGTCGTGTCTGACTCTTTGCAACCCCATGGGCTGCAGCACACCAGGTTTCCCTGTCCTTCACTGTCTCCTGGAGTTTGTTCAAACTCATGCAAGGAGATCCAACCAGTCCATTCTGAAGGAGATCAGCCCTGGGATTTCTTTGGAAGGAATGATGCTCAAGCTGAAACTCCAGTATTTTGGCCACCTCATGCGAAGAGTTGACTCATTGGAGAAGACTCTGATGCTGGGACGGATTGAGGGCAGGAGGAGAAGGGGACGACAGAGGATAAGAAGGCTGGATTGCATCACTGACTCGATGAATGTGAGTCTGGGTGACCTCCGAGAGCTGGTGATGGATAGGGAGGCCTGGCGTGCTGCAGTTCATGGGGTCGCAAAGAGTTGGACACGACTGAGCGACTGATCTGATCTGATCTGATGTCCATTGAGTCGGTGATGCCATCCAACCACCTCATCCCGTCGCCCCCTTCTCCTGCCTTCAGTCTTTCCCAGCATCAGGGTCATCTCCAATGAGTCGGTTCTTTGCATCAGGTGGCCAAAGTATTGGAGCTTCAGCTTCAGCGTGTCCTTCCAATGAATGTTCAGGGTTGATTTCCTTTAACTGGTTTGATCTCCCTGCTTGTCCAAGGGACTCTCAAGACTTTTCTCTAGCATCCCAATTTGAGAGTGTCAATTCTTCGGAACTCAGCATTCTCTGTGGTCCAACTCTAACACCCACACATGACTAATGGAAAAACCACAGCTGTTGACTACACAGACCTTTGCTGGCAATGTGATGTCTCTGGTTTTTAATATGCTGTCTAGGTTTGTCATAGCTTTTAAATTCCTGAATATATTAATCTTAGTTATTTAAAAAGCCAATCTGATAATTATACTACCTATACCTGTTCTGAATACTTTGGTTTAGTTGCTTGATATGCTTAATGATTTTTGACTGAGTACCAAGCATTCTTTATGAAAAATTAAGTAAATAATTTGAGGGTAAGAATGTCTTTATTTTCCTCCAGAAAGCATTCAAGTCAGCTTCTGGCAGGCAGTCAAGAGTAGAGGGCAGGTTCACTCCTGCCCCCCACCCCAAGGCTTTACCTAGCTTCCCTCTCCTTTTTGGGGCCTGAACCCAAAGTTTTGTCCTTGAGGTCTGTAAGACGAAAGGTCTGTTCAGCTCCTCAACTCTCTGGGACCACTTTCTGCTTTTCTTCTCAGTCTCTCAGCCACACCTCACAAATGCCCTAAGGCAAAGGGTCACTCTGAACACCAGGTGACTTCTCTAGGCTTCCCTTGATTCAAGATGGTGACCTATAAGGTCCTGGGTCCCTTGGTGGGTCTCCAGTGCCTTCAAACAAATTTTACAAATACGTTTTCTTTTTAGTTGTCCTTGGGATGGCTGGTCTTCACAAGCTAGTTTCGTATAGTCAAAAACAGAAAATCCAGACTGAGTTTTAATCTTGGTTCCAACATTTCCTAGGTGAGTGACCTTATGCAAGTAACTTAGCTTCTCTGAGCGAAGATTCCTTATTTGAAAATCTGAAAATGGCATCTTTCACATAGGATTGTTATAAGAATTAACTGAGCTAAATTATATGAGGTGCAAACAGTAACTAATCACATATTATTGATATAACACTAAAAAAATGTGAACTGCTATTTGTATTATCATTATGCCCGTTATGGATGGAGAAACTGGAGCTCAAATAGATTTAGTTAACTTCCCCAAGTTCACATAGCTAAGAGCAGCTGAGTTAGGGTTTGAGCCAGAGCCAACTCTGAAGTCCGTTTTCTTAAGACATTGTAATGCCTCCTACTGTAGACATTTGGACTTCTCTGGTGGCTCAGATGGTGAAGAATTCACCTGCAATGCGGGAGACCAGGGTTAGATCCCCGGGTTGGGAAGATCCTCTGGAGAAGGAAATGGCAATCCACTCCAGTATTCTTGCCTGGAGAATCACATGCACAGAGGAGCCTGGCAGGCTACAGTCCACACAGACTGTAAGTCAGACATGACTTAGCAACTAAACCATCACCACAGAATACTGAATAGAAGTATAAATAGCATTTTAAAAAACTTTTTAATTTTGAAATAATTTTAGATTTCACATGAAATTGAAAAACTACTACAAAGTTCCCATATGCACTTTACCCTCCCCCCAAAAAACATCTCATATAACCATAGCACATTATTAAAACCAGGAAATGGACATTTGGTATAATACTAAACCACAGACCAGACCTTACTCAGATTTCACCAGTTTTTATGCACTTTTTTGTATGTACACTAAAGATTGTATCAGGTCAGATGAGATTAGTCGCTCAGTCATGTCAGACCCCATGAATGGCAGCACGCCAGGCCTCCCTGTCCATCACCAACTCCCGGAGTTCACTAAGACTCACATCTATCGAGTCAGTGATACCATCAAGATACATCACCATCAAGATACAAAATTCTTCCATCACCACGAAGAGACTCTATTTCACTTCCCTCTATAGTCACAACCCTAATTCTTGGCAACCACTGAGTAAACTGCATTTTTTAACACCTAAAATAAACTAAGTAGCATATCAAAACTACTAATTTTGTAAAAGACAAAAGCATCTGAATACTACACTTAACTGCTTTAAGAATTCACAAGTTGGTACCTTCCTTAGAGAAGCCTGAGAAACTTCACGTGAAGGCATGTCTTGCTGAACATACCACATCAGCAGAAAAATAGTTCGCATACATTCAGTAAAAATCTTCAGTTATTGCTATTCCTGATTAACCCCACTGACAGTTCGGTTAAAAAGCGAATAATTTATATTCAAACTAGCTACATTTAACACGTATCAGTGGTTGTCCTGAAAAACATGGACTTGATGTTTTTTTATTTGTACTATTTTTAAGTCATTTTAATTTAAATATCAAGGTAATAATTATATAGGGATATACTTATTTATTAGTTTCTAATTGGCAAATACCAGAAGTCCTTGCTTAATTGAAGATTTACCTTAAAGGGGGGAAAAAAAGGAATAATAAAATACTCTTCTTGTTCTATAAATGAAGATTCTTATTTAGTGAAGTTGGAGATAGACAGAGGGCTCAATCAATATCCAAACCCTGAATTTGTGGGGTTCCATATAAATATGTTAACTTTTTTTTCAGGGGGAGGAGTACACTTTGAAATTTGATTCTGTTTGTAAACACAGCTTAGAAACAAATGTTTGGACATATGAGTTTTGGTTTCAGTTTGTCTCAATCTTGTGCATACTCTGTCAAGCAACCTAATGCTTCTTTATACCTTTGTCTCTATCTGTGCAGGGGAGAACGTTACCACTGAATGAAATTCTTATACTGCTTTGGGACACCTGCACAAATCTCGCTGTTTTGAACAGATATTAAGATGCTATTTGTTTAATCTACTGCAAAATCAGAATAATAACTGTCCTCAATGCTGGCTGGGTACCACTTACTAAAGTTTGTTCTTTAAAGCTTGTTCTTTAACATAAGCTCTTCAAGATCAGGTAGTACATGAAACAATCTACTTTTATCACATTAATTATGAAGCCCTGAGGTAAACAAAGTTAGACAAAGCCCTTTGCTATGGGAATTCTTAGAGTCTTTAATATGCCAATGAGCATGACAGATCTCCTAGGTAGCCATGGTGTATGTTTCCCAAAATTATTTAAAAACTGCCAAGACCAATGTCAAGGAGCATACCACCTCCTCTGTTTTCCTCTAGGACTTTTATACTTTCAGATCTTACATACAAGTCTTTAATCCACGTTGAGTTAAATTTTGTGTGTGCTACAAGAGAGTGGTTCAGTTTCATTCTTTTGCATGTGGCTGTCAGGTTTCCCAATCAGATCAGTCGCTCAGTCGTGTCCGACTCCTTGTGACCCCATGAACCGCAGCACACCAGGCCTCCCTGTCCATCACCAGCTCCCGGAGGTCACTCAGACTCGCATCCATCGAGTCAGTGATGCCATCCAGCCATCTCATCCTCTGTCGTCCCCTTCTCCTCCTGCCCTCAGTCCCTCCCAGCATCAGAGTCTTCTCCAATGAGTCAACTCTTCACATGAGGTGGCCAAAATACTGGAGTTTCAGCTTTAGCATCATTCCTTCCAAAGAAATTCCAGGATTGATCTCCTTCAGAATGGACTGCTTGGATCTTCTTGCAGTCCAAGGGACTCTCAAGAGTCTTCTCCAACACCACAGTTCAAAAGCATCAATTCTTCGGCGCTCAGCCTTCTTCACAGTCCAGCTCTCACATCCATACATGACCACAGGAAAAGACCATAGCCTTGACTAGGCGAACCTTTGTTGGTAAAGTAATGTCTCTGCTTTTGAATATGCTATTTAGGTTGCTCATAACTTTCCTTCCAAGGAGTAAGCGTCTTTTAATTTCATGGCTGCAGTCACCATCTGCAGTGATTTTGGAGCCCAGAAAAACAAAGTCTGACACTGTTTCCACTGTTTCCCCATCTATTTCCCATGCAGTGATGGGACCAGATGCCATGATCTTCGTTTTCTGAATGTTGAGCTTTAAGCCAACCCTTTCACTCTCCACTTTCACTTTCATCAAGAGGCTTTTTAGCCCCTCTTCACTTTCTGCCATAAGAGTGGTGTCATCTGCATATCTGAGGTTATTGATATTTCTCCCAGCAATCTTGATTCCAACTTGTGTTTCTTCCAGTCCAGCATTTCTCATGATGTACTCTGCATATAAGTTAAATAAACATGGTGACAATATGCAGCCTTGACGTACTCCTTTTCCTATTTGGAACCAGTCTGTTGTTCCATGACCAGTTCTAACTGTTGCTTCCTGACCTGCATACAGATTTCTTAAGAGGCAGATCAGGTGGTCTGGTATTCCCATCTCTTTCAGAATTTTCCATAGTTTATTGTGATCCACACAGTCAAAGGCTTTGGCATAGTCAATAAAGCAGAAATAGATGTTTTTCTGGAACTCTCTTGCTTTTTCCATGATCCAGCGGATGTTGGCAATTTGATCTCTGGTTCCTCTGCCTTTTCTAAATCCAGCTTGAACATCAGGAAGTTCACGGTTCACATATTGCTGAAGCCTGGCTTGGAGAATTTTGAGCATTACTTTACTAGCGTGTGAGATGAGTGCAATTGTGTGGTAGTTTCAGCACTCCTTGGCATTGCCTTTCTTTGGGATTGGGATGAAAACTGACCTTTTCCAGTCCTGTGGCCACTGCTGAGTTTTCCAAATTTGCTGGCATATTGAGTGCAGCACTTTCACAGCATCATCTTTCAGGACTTGGAATAGTTCCACTGGAATTCCATCACCTCCACTAGCTTTGTTCGTAGTGATGCTTTCTAAGGCCCATTTGACTTCACATCCCAAGATGTCTGGCTCTAGGTCAGTGATCACATCATCATGATTGTCTAGGTCTTGAAGCTCTTTTTTGTACAGTTCTTCTGTGTATTCTTGCCACCTCTTCTTAATATCTTCCCAATACCCATCGTATATTCTTGGCTCCTTTCTTACAAATTTATTGATTACATACACATGAGTTTGTCTCTGGGCTCTATTGTGTTCTACTGATCAATTTTTCTGTGTTTATACCAATACCACACTGTTTTGAATATTACAGTTTTATAATATAGTTTTAAATCAGGAATTTATAGGGTTCCATCTTAATATGCTTTTCAGAAATTTGTGACAGAATGTTTACAGACCTTATCATCATGGAAAAACTATGTTTATATTATCCTAATTTCCAAACTTTAGGTTACTAAAATAAACCTACCAATTTGAAAGCTTTAAAATGCTTTCAAGCTATAAGAAACAAATGAGAAAATGAGAAAAGATAGATATTATAAATATTACATGACTAAAGACAGTCAAACCTTGGGATGGATACTAGAACTTTTGGCACTGATGTACTGACTGGTGAAATATTACAAAAAAGATGTAAGGTGTTCATTTGCCAGTTTTTCATGGATATTAACCTAATTTACATTTTATTCACAGTTACAGTGACAAAGATAAGTAATTTAAATGTGATGCGTTAGAATCTATAGGAGCATTCAAGGAAAGGGTCAAATGATCATATCGGGCAGGTTTAGACAATGTGATTCAGGAGGCAGCAGTCTTATAAAAACCAGAAAGCAGGGAATTCCCTCATGGTTCAGTGTTTAGGACTACATGCTTCCACCCTAGGTATTGCAGCTATTTTTAAGTTTTATGCCTCAAAAGACACTGTCAACAGAGTAAAATGGTAACTCACAAAACAGCAGAAATATGCAAATCATATGTCTAATGGGGGGTTGAGATCCAAAATATATAGGGAACTTCTAAAACTCAAACAAACCAATTAAAAAATGGGCCAAGAATTTGAATATATATTTCTGCAAAGTATCATCACCTGGTAGCTCGGATGGTAAAGAATCTGCCTGCAGTGCAGGAAACCTGGGTTCGATCCCTGCATCAGGAAGATCCCCTGGAGAAGGAAATGACAAACCACTCCAGTATTTCTGCCTGGAAAATCCCATGGACAGAGGAGCCTGGTAGGCTACGGTCCTTGGGATCACAAGAGTTGGACACAACTTAGCGACTAAACCATCAGGGCATCATCAATTCAATGGACATGAGTTTCAGCAAACTCCAGGAGACAGTGAAAAAGGGAAGACTGGGGTGCTGCAGTCCATGAAATTGCCAAGAACTGGACACGACTGAGTGACTGGACAACAAAGAAGATATACAATGACCAATAAATACATGAAAAAGTACTCAAACATCATTAATCATTAGTGAAAGATGAAAACTACAACGACATACCACCTCACATACACTAGGATGGCTACTATCAGAAAAACAGTGTTGGCAAGAACACAAAGACATGACAACCCTTGTGCATTGTTGGTGGGAATGTAAAACAGTACAGTTATTGTGCAAAACAGTGTGGTGGTTCCTCAAAAAATTAAATATAGCATTACCATATGATCCAGAAGTTCAGCCTCTGGGTATACACTCCGAAGAACAGAAAGCAATGCATCAGCATGAACTCGCCATAGGTGTACACATGTCCCCTTCCTCTTGAACCTCCCTCCCAGCTCCCACCCCATCCTACCCCTCTGGGGTAGAGCCCCTGTTTGAGTTCCCTGAGCCATACAGCAAATTTCCACTGGCTGTCCATTTTACATATGGTAGTGTATATGCTTCCATGCTTCTTTCTCCATTTGTCTCCCCCTCTCCTTCTCCCCCATGTCCATAGCTCTGTTCTCTATGTCTGCATCTCCACTGAAAGTCTCTCAGTCTTGTCTGAGTCTTGCAACCCCATGGACTATACATGGGGTACATACTATACATTCTGACCATGGAATTCTCCAGGTCAGAATACTGGAGTGGGTATTCTTTTCAACCCAGAGATGGAACCCAGGTCTTTTGCATTGCAGGCGGATTCTTTACCAGCTGAGCCACAAGAGAAGCCCAAGAATTCTACAGTGGATAGCCTATCCCTTCTCCAGCAGATCTTCCCAACCTAGGAATTGAACCAGGGTCTCCTGTATTGCAGGTAGATTCTTTACCAGCTGAGCTACCAGGGAATTATATATAATTAGTTATGCTACCCTGTAAATAGATTCATCAGTACCATCTTTCTAGATTCCATATATTCACATTAATATATGATACTTGTTTTTCTTTTTTTTAACTTCACTCTGTATAATAGGCTCTAGGTTCATACACCTCATTAGAAATGACTCAATTATCCTTCAATTTAAAATGATTTTTTAAAAAAATTCAATAAAAAAGGACCACATTATTAGAGAGATTTTAAAGAAATGAATTCAAAGCAGGGTCTCCAAGAGATATTTGTACACTTAATGTTCATAGTAACATTAATCATAAGAGCTAATATATGGAAACAATCCAAGTGTCCCTCCACAAATGAATATACATACAATGGAGCATTCATCATCTAGCCTTAAAAAGGCAGGAAATTCTGACTGGTGAACCTTGAGGACACTATGCTAAGCAAAATAAGCCAATAATGAGTAAAGGACAAATAATCTATAGTCTCAGTTTTATGAAGTAGAGTAGCCAAAATCCCAGTGACAGAAAATAGATTAGTGGCTGTCAAGGGCTAGGGAGAGGGGAGAATGGGCACAGAGCCTGAGTTTTCCAAGACGGAAAGTGCTCTGGAGATGGATGGTGGAGAAGACCGCACAACAATATGAATGCACTTAATACCACTGACCTGAACACTTAAACATGTATACAAAGATGGCAAATTTCATGCTGTGTGTATTTTACCACAATATAAAAATTAGATGCCCATCCTGCAAGATGTGTTATATAAATCAGTCAGGATCAAACTGGTAGACAGGTGAATATAAATTTAACCATTCCTTCATGCTTAAAAAACAAGAATAAATCTATTTGTTCTTGTGCTTAATTTGTAATAAAATATTATATGCAAAATAATTACATAAAACGAGATAATTTTTTAATGGATAAATAAAATACTGGGAGTAAGGGAGACTTACCTAAGCATAGATCAAAAACTCAAAATTCACAACTGAAGACACTATTTTGACAAATTTAATGTGCAAAATGTCTGGCAAGAATAAAAAGATGAAACCAATTGAGAAAAAGGTTTGTAACCACATTGGTAACAAAGGAGTACTTTACGTAATATACTATGAGCTAAAAAGACAAACCACCCAAAGAGCATCAGTGTTCAGAGGAAGAGTCCAGAAGACACACAAATATGAAGAATTTTTAAAAATATAAATCTGTTTGAGATCTTTAAGTCAGTTATTGTTGGCGAACTAAAAATGAATGGTAAACAAGAGAGCACAGAAGTAGACCCATACGAACAGAGCCAACTGAGCTCTGACTGAGGAACAAAGGCGATTCAACGGAGAAAGGATGTTTTCAACAAATGATGCTGGGATAACAGGGCATCCACACACAAAAAGTGTATTTCAATACAGATCTGACATTTTTCACATATGATCACAGACCTAAAACTATAAAACTAAACGACAAAGCTCATGGAAGATAACAGCAGAAAAGTGAGGTTACCCTGGGTTTGGTGATGACTTTTTTAGATACAATACCAAAAGTACAATCCATGAAAGAAAAAACTGAAGAGTCAAACTTCATTAAGACTGAAAATTTCTGCTCTGTAAAAGACACTGTTAAAAAAATAAAAAGACAAGCCAAAGACTGGAAGAAAATACCTGTAAAACATATGCTAATGTCTAAAGATACAGGAGTCATCTGAGTTGTATTCCAGAAATTCTCAAAATTAAATGGCACCAAAGCGAGGCAACAAGCAAACTCCACAACTTGATTTTTTTTTAAAGGCAAGAGGAAAAAAGGAAGAGGAGAAAAGTAAGGGAAACAGCATTCACTCACAAACTTTTTTGAATCCCAAGTTCAAGCACAGTATAAAAATTTAGGTGCCTGAGGAAATGTGAATTAACTAGGTATTTAATGGCATTAATGGAATGTGAATAAGTTAAAAGAAAAAGTGTCCCTATCTTTTATATACATAACAAAATACCTACAGATAAAATGACATGATTTACTTTTTTAAAAAGAGAGAAGTGTTATAGATGATAATACAATAGTGGATAATTCCAAAGTTGGATGAAGGGTACACAGCGGTTAATTATAATATTCTAACGTTTTAGCATATTATGCTATGCTATGCTATGCTAAGTCACTTCAGTCGTGTCCGACTCTGTGTGACCCCACAGACGGCAGCCACCAGGCTCCCCCGTCCCTGGGACTCTCCAGGCAAGAACACTGGAGTGGGTTGCCACTTCCTTCTCCAATGCATGAAAGTGAAAAGTGAAAGTGAAGTCGCTCAGTCGTGTCCGACTCCTAGCAATCCCATTGACTGCAGCCTACCAGGCTCCTCTGTCCATGGGATTTTCCAGGCAAGAGTATACTGGAGTGGGGTGCCATTGCCTTCTCCTTAGCATATTATACATTTCTATATTAAAAAAGTTTTTAATAATATTGCAACAGGACCCCACAGGCATTCAAACAGCATTCATTATAAAAGCATAAAAACAAAACCAACATAGTAACACAGAAAAGAAATTCTCTGCTAATGGGTGCTGATATGAGAAACATATTTATCTACAAAGTAACTTAAGCAACTGAATTAATGTGATTAGGAGCCCACAATCACCCTAACTCTAACTCTTAATCTTGAAACAACCTATGCTAAAGTTTATCAGGAAAACAGATCCCCTTCACTTCAAACTGTACTCACAGGACCATCCCCATTTAAGAGTCTCACTATCAACTTCTGAAACCTCTGTCCCAAAAGTGTTCTCTCAACTTCCCAATAACGTCACTGCTCATGTCACTTCTTACCTGGATATATGTAAAACAAATTCAAAATCAGCTCATGATTCATCTCTACCTGCTTTGAATCCACCACACAAACATTGCCTAAGTAATTAGAGACATTTCATAAGTCTTCATTAAATGACAAAATTAAGTCTAAATTTGCTTGGTTTTGAAAATTATCCAAAATCTAACCCTATCTTTATATGTTCTCCACTCCCTACAAAGGATTACTAATTCCAGAGTCAATCCAATCCAATCTTACTACTCTGTATGCATGTATCTCATAGGTACACATATGTGTACATTATAAGTATTTTTACCTCCAATCCTTCACTGTTGTGGCTGACATCCATTCCAATTCTACCATTAAAAAAAATTTTAGCTCAGGGATGCCTTCTCTGATCATCCCAAGTGCAGCTGAATCCTCTTATATAGGAGTTCATATCATCACTTGAGCTTTTGTAATTTTATATTTTTGTATATCATTTAAAGTCATTTCTGTCACATTCCCTCCCGCACCTTCACAGACTTTAGGTCCCACATGTCTATTTTTGCTCTATTTCCCCAAAGAGTACAGCCCCTAACACACGGCAGGTATCGCTAAGTGTAGAATGAAGGAATCCCAGGATTTCTTTTTCTCTTCTCTTTAGTTTCACCTCACCTTTCCTATACACACAACTTAGCATCTATTTCACTGTTCACTATTATTTTACATGCGTTCAATTCTGCCTGACCAACCACCGTAAGCTCTTCCATAGTTTCCACAGCCGCAGCACACACTGACCTACTGACAGCCATTCACAGAGAAGGAAAGAGTGACTCTGTCTATTTATTGGCTGCAACATGCAGCACATGGGATCTTAGTTCCCTGACCAGGAATCCAACTTGTACGTACCCTCTGCCCTGGAAGTGTGGAGACATGACCACCAGACTGCCAGGGAAGTCTCCAAGAGTGACTCTTAATAACAGGAAATCTTCATTATTGTTCAGGCTTCCAGTTTATTGCCTAATTCATGTCAATTACTTGTGTTAATATAGCACTACTTACTCTATATATGGACAATTACACTATAGACTGCTTGCTGCTAACCAAAATCCATACTCTCTTCTGCTTCCTAGGCATACAACCAAGTTACATTTCCTAGGCTCCCTTGAAGTCAAGGTAAGGCCGCAAGACCTTTAGCTAGGTAGGTGAAAGATGCACCATGCATCTGGTCTGGTCCATAAATCTACCACCATGTACCTTTTCCCTGTTCCAGTTGGCTGGAATGGAGATAACCTTCAGGGAGACTGAGCACATCATTCAGTTTACTGTAGTTTCTAGCCCATTATAAATATTAGTATTAAAAAAAATACAACTGTCACATTACTTTTTAAAATGTATTTAATGGAATCAAATCAACATAGTGATTTGATACTCACCAGTATCTATTACATTTTTTAAAATATAAATAAAGAACTCTTCAGCAGTCAGAAATTTACATTATTCCTTTTCCTTTATGAACTTGTGTTTGAATTCCATATCCTCTAAAAATTTTATTCTAGTGTAACATTTTTACCCTTGAAATTCTTTTATCATAATTCTCTGAAATAAAAAGATATATAGAAACTGAAAATTTAAAAACATTTTGTATCATCCTGATGTTGGAGAGGGGAATGGTAACCCACTCCAGTATTCTTGCCTGGAGAATCCCATGAACAGAGGAACCTGGTGGGATACAGTCCACGGGGTCGCAAAGAGTCGGACATGACTGAGCACACACATTACCCTTTATGTAAAGCTCTATGTGTTAAATAATTTTGTTTTGACTGAGTTCATAATACAGTTATTGTATACATTGAAAACAACAAATACATTACAAATTGTGATTATTACAATATAAAAATTTATTGGAATGCATTGCTCCATAAGATGATGGGATGATTTTAAAAGATTACTTCCTGTATCCATAAATGTATATTATATACCACTAGAGTGAGAGTTCAGCATCAATTCTATTCCTATTTTTAAATAAACACTGAAAAATATTATTTTCATAAAGCTATATATATGAACAAAGATATTTATTATAATAATATACAGTAATACTTAGAATTCCTTCTGAGTTTTATACCCAAAATCACATTGTATTCTACCATCAAAAATTATTTCTAATGATCTATAAACTTACTTATGTCCTTCTTCAGTTTAGTAGGAAAAAAAACCTGGAAACTACCTGAAGTACTAGCAAACTAATTTTTAATAATCTGCAGGCATTTGTTTTATCAGTCTCTAGGAAATATGACCAAAACCTACCAAATGACAGGTGCACTGTTTACTGTTAATACGTTCAGAAATAGGAAAAAACATTTTTTAAATTATTAACTTCTTATGGTGGTGATAATGTTCTTTATCTTCACAGAGGATTTTTTTGTTGTATAGATACATACATTTAAGCTGAAAACATCCGAATGTTTAAGATTTGTGTATTTGTACCTTTAAGACTTGCATATTTCAGTATATGTGAATTTTTCCTCAAAACGAAAGACTTCTAGTTAATGATATGCTTGGAATATGCGGGGAGTACACTGAATATGTGCAACTTACTTTGAAATGCATTTTAAAAATAAGATGATTAATGGAGAGAAGGATGGGTAAATAAATGATAAAGCAACTATAGTAAAATGTTGAGTCTAGAGTTTAATTATAGAAGAAGCTTTACAGAATTCTACCCATGCTAGAAGACTCAGAAGTAGAAAGAGTTCAAGAAATTGTACTGGTCATAGATTTCAGAGGAACAAGAAACTTTTCATTTGTACACAGCTTATGCTCTGAAATTCCTCCCCTGGAACTGAAGTACATTCTGCATCCTAAATGGCTATGTGATGATTCAATGACCAACAGGTCTTCCCTGTTTGCCAAATAAGGCCAAAAAAGAGGAGCACTCCCCTGGGTAGGAGAGAAAAACTGACAAGAGTGTGAATAAGGTAGTTTCAAGGATGTCCAGGATAACTTCCAAAGACTTTTAAAGGTAAAGAGCAGAATATTTTGAAAATGTATTTGTGTTTATTATAGTCAGGGGAAAAAAAAAAAAAGAACCCATCGATCAACATCAGGTAAAGGGTGACCAGGCCTTACATTTTAAGAATATTTACTTATAAGACCAAATTAGTGAGAAAGAAAGGGTTTTGAGGTTTCTAACCCTTGTTTCTTTGATCCAATTTTCCAGGACCCAAACTCTACAAGTATTTATTTCTGAACTTCAGGTATCCAAAAGTTTAACTGTTCTGAAGTCTTTCTAATCAGGTTTGTTAAGAATCAACAACCCAGCTTCAGTGCTTGTGCTGTTATTCACCTTTAATAGAGTAGTTTCCCCATTCTAGATATTAGGCTTTAAAAAAAAAAAAAGGCCCAGATGGCATTCTAAAATGAAAGCCAGACTTAAAGATAACCTGAATGCTGCAACCATCAGATAAGGACTTTAAAACAACTATGATCAAAATGTTAACAGGCCTAGCAGGAAAGGAAAACAACACGCAATGAACAGAGGGGAGTGTCAGTAGAGAGACAGAAATTATAAAAAAGAGCCAAATGGAAATGACAGAAGTACGATAAACACAATTATCAAGTCCTTCAGTGGGCCCTTTGGTAGATTCCACACAACTGAGGAAAGAATCAATTAATTTGAAGACAGGTCAATAGAAATGACCCAAGTGAAACAAAGAAAAAGTGGGGAGGGAGCAGAACAGAGCATCTAAGAGCTTCGGCACGATCTCAGTCTAGCCCTTTTGAAACCAGAGTCCTAGAATGAAGAGAAAGAAAGAATGAGGCAGAAGAAAGAGTTGAAGAGATATAGTCCAAAGTTTTCCAAAAATAAAAGACAATAAATCAGAGGTCCAAGAAGCTTTAAAATTGAGATACATACACACTTTTGGCGTAGTGGTAAAGAACCCACCTGCCAATGCAAGAGAAGTAAGTGACACAGGTTTGATCCCTGGGTTGGGAAGATCCCCTGAAGAAGGGAATGGCAACCCACTCC
This sequence comes from Tragelaphus eurycerus, assembly GCA_935064755.1. Classification (NCBI taxonomy): domain Eukaryota; kingdom Metazoa; phylum Chordata; class Mammalia; order Artiodactyla; family Bovidae; genus Tragelaphus; species Tragelaphus eurycerus. The sequence continues at coordinate 21,075,574 of CAKXYN010000033.1, read as the reverse complement.
AGTATTCTTGTCTGGCGAATCCCAGGATTCATGGGCAGAGGAGCCTGGCAGGATACAGCCCATGGGATCGCAAAGAGTTGGACATGACTGAAGTGACTTAGCATGCATGCATGCACTTTAAAAAGAACAGAAGAGGAACAAAACAGACATCTGGACACATAATAGGTTCCCCCTTCCAGGCCTGATGGCAGGGTGGAAGCACAGTCTGCACTCAAGAGGTCTGCAGGGGAAACAGTGCCATCAGGAAGAGTCAGGTATCCATTAGAGAAAAAGATAAAGGAATCTTCGGTGTAGAGGTTGAGGGCTTAGGGGATTATTTTGCTTGTGAACCCCAGATAGGGTATGGTAGGAGGGTTTCAAGAGTTGGGGGTGGGTAGTGGGTAAGGCGGAGAAGTCAATGGCACTCCACTTCAGTACTCTTGCCTGGAAAATCCCATGGATGGAGGAGCCTGGTGGGCTGCAGTCCACGGGGTCGCGAAGAGTCAGACTCGACTAGGCGACTTCACTTTCACTTTCCAGTTTGATGCACTGGAGAAGGAAATGGCAAGCCACTCCAGTGTTCTTGCCTGGAGAATACCAGGGATGGCGGAGCCTGGTGGGAGGTTGTCTATGGGGTCGCACAGAGTTGGACACGACTGAAGTGACTTAGCAGCAGCACTGGCAGCGGGTAAGGAGACAGAAGATACTGATGACTTCAAGGAGATCAGATGTGAGAAAGGAAAGGTAATCGAGGAGTCTGGCTCTTTTGCTGATAGCCAGTACCATATAAACAGGAATAAATAATGAGAGAAGTCCTGGCAGATTCAAGGAAGATGATGGTCAGATTGTGAGTACTGGCAGGGAAGGAAGGATGGGTATTTGAGGTTTCTTTTGACCACTTTCGATTAATGGGAGCAAGGACATCTCCAGCAAATCCTAATTTTTTAGTCTTTTTCTTTCTTAATTGATAGATTCTTCTTAACATTTGAAATCTGAGACCATCTTCCCTTCCCACTTTTTTAAGTTCTCATGCTACCTCTCTTATTCCTTCTCTTCCATTGGCTTCTTTTCTTCTACCCACTCTTAATATTCTGTGGTTCAGTCCTGCCTTTCTTTTCACTCCACACACAACCTCATGCTCCCTGGCTGACTTCATCCATCTGCACAGTTTTAGCCACCACCTATATTCAGCTTCCTAATGGACATCCTCCTTTAGACAGGCAGTGGGCACTTCAATGACAAACAGCTCCAAGAGCTAAACAATATCTTTTTGCCCAAACTGGCTATTCCTTCTGTATTTCCTCTCTAGGAAAAAGGGATAATGGGAGTTCTCTCCTGTCTTAAAATGTGGCTCTAGTGAAACCTTCAAAGATGAGAACGACAAATGATAAATTCCCCTATTCTCTAAAAAGAACAAACCATCCATGCCAAAGTGAGTTGCTAAAAGACAGTACCCCTATTATTCACCTTCTGCCTATCGAAAATGAAACAAAACAGACGAGAAACAGAAGTGAATTCATAAACATAGATAACACTAGGGCTTTACACCTTAGTGAGAACAAGGGCAGGGGTTCCCCCAGAAAATCTCTGAGACAGACTGGGAAACTTGACATCTCAATCTTTGGCTGGCGATATACTAAGATAAAGGAACTCTTAAGCCCATTTGGGTCTAGCCACCAGAAGGACCTGACATACATCCCCAGGAATTTGGGCCTTATGTGAACATGGGTCCCAGCCTATAAAAAGCAAGAGGTTAGATGGAGGGACTTCCCTGGTGATACAGTAGATAAGAATCTGCCTGCCAATGCAGGGGATATGGGTTCGATCCCTGGTCTGGGAAGATCCCTCATGCCTCAGTGCAACTAAGCCCGAGAGCCACAACTACTGAGCCCATGAGCTCCAACTACTGAAGCCTGTGTGCCCAGAGTCTGTGCTCTGCAAAGAGAAGCCACAGCAATGAGAAGTCCGCTCACTGCAGTGAAGAATAGTCTCCACTCACCATAGCTAGAGAAAGCTGGCGAGCACAGCCAAAGGTAAAAATCAATCAATCAATAAGTAATTTTTTAAAAAGAGGTTGGAAGGAGCTTCAAAACAGCAGAGCAAAGACAAGAGGACCACAGTTAGATGAACTATGCTTCTACCACCGGGTTCTATAGGTTTCCCAATAGCCAAAGAGATGTTGTGGAAGGGATAAAGCATTTGCTAGGCCAAAGACATGTGCCATCTAGAGGAAGGATACTCAGCAGTTAACAGGCTGTAGGTGGACTACAGGAGGAAGAGAGAGCGAGAAGACTGCCAAAGGCCGTTGGGGTGTGTTCCAGACAGGAACCTGGGCAACGTGAGCACAACACGGGGCCAGCAGAAACCATCCTAAACGCACAACACTAAAGGCCACATTTGGACACCTGCCACACAGGGCACCGGCAGCTGGACTACAGCAGTCCCAGTCACATAAAACTCTGTCCTTTCTCTTCTAATCTTCCTGCCAATCAGAAGCCAAACGCAGAAAGAGGGAGGAAGTGGAAGAGTGAAGTAAAACACAATACCCCTCCACTGCATGGACCCCGAGTCATGATTAGGTGTAAGTTACCTTCATTCAACTGGATATAAGATTTGGAGTAGACTTTTCATACTTTTGAATTTAATCATCGCAATAAGGCTCATTCTTAGAGTAAAAATGATGTCAAAGAGGTAGGGAAGGAAGATTCAACAGGGCTAAAGTCAAGGATAAAAGGAAAATAAAACATGTTCTTACTTGTACGCTATCAGATACAGCCCATATACCAGTCCACAGTGCCACCACCTACCCTTGTTCCTCAAGTTAGGAATCTAGGCGTCACCCCCCAGAGTCTTCCTCTTCCTAACACCCTGGTATCTGGTCATTATGTCTTAAACACATCTCTTCTCCCTGGCTCCTGAGCTACTAATCTAGCTCGAATCTGAAGTATTATAGTAATCTAATTTAATTATTCTCTACCCTGGCCTATACTTTATTATTTTTAAATTTGAGTATAATTGATTTACAATGATGTGTGGTCTACACCTTAAAATTTTTAAATATTATTTTTAATACCTAGGCCCCAGCCCAGAGACTGATTTAAATGGGATCAGACAGAGGCCAGCCATGAGGTTTTCTAAGAGGTCCCCAGGCGCTTCGCAAGTGCAGCCAAGATTGAGAATAACTAACCTACCTGGTCTCTTCTAGAATCCAGGCTTACCTTCCTCCAAACTATCTTTCATTATGCTACAAGAGTCATCTTTTTAAAAATGCAAATTTCATATTATCCCACAGCAGTTGTTTTCAATCTAGGCTGCCCCTTCAGAATCACGTAGTGTAAAAATTCCTGATACCAGGCCTAACTCCAGACCAATTAAAACAGAGGCCCTGGGGAAAAGAACCAGGCCTTGGTATTATCAGAGCTCCCCAGATGACTCTAATGTGCAGACAAGGTTGAGCACCATGGTCCTAGAAGCAATGGGAAGTCACAGCAAGTCTTTAAGAACAGTAAAATCCAAACTCCCCTGAGGGCAGCGAAACCCTGCTTCTAACCTTAGCACCCTGAGCTTTCACACTACCAAGGCAATGTAGCTCCCTACACTACAGTTATACATGGGCCATGCTTTTATGCTTTCATATAAAGCATTACCTCCATTCACGCACAGCCAAGGTCTAAACCACCTTTAAGGTTAAGACCTTTCAGGAACAGCAGCCTTTGTACAAAACCCCCTGACACATACAGTGCGGCTCATCAATCCTCTTGTAACCGTGACAATCCTGTAGAGTAATTTTTAACTTTTAAGACTAACTTGCCTACTGAACTACCTGAAACTTAAAGCTTATCTATGCTTTTATGCCTAGCGTATCACTATGAAGAACACGCAGTGAGCACTCAAAATTTGTTAAATTCATTCAAGTAAATAATTATCTGTATTATTATGCAGGTAGTAGATCATTTTAATAAACTTTAATAGACACCATATTTATACCTTTTATAGTCAAGTCTTACTGAAACAGAAGCCAACAGTTAGACTTTCTAAACATGTAAGGCAAACATTTAATGTTCGTTCAATTCATGAATAGAGTAACAAATTAAGGGAAAAGGCAGGTACAAATGGGAGTGTGTTTCAGGAATCCCAAGGGTGGCACCTTACAGAGTAGATTCCTGGCTTTCCCCTTAAACATATCCATCAAATATACTTTTTTCAAAATGCTGCGCTGTATAATGACATCTGTACATTTTAGGAAAGTGAGCTAAGACTACCTACTTCACCTAAAATGATAGGTACTTCACACTGTTAAAATGAAAACAAATTATGACAAGTTTTCAAATGCTTTGCATGAACTGTATTAACCCAGTAATATGTTAACCAGCATCTGATGGCAATTTCTAGTACTCTGGGTGCTGTTACCCAGCAAAATCTTAGCTCTCTATAAAATCAAGGACAGCTTAAGCAGAAGACATCAATATCCTATTTTCAAAAAACCTGCATTTAGCATTTTATAGTCACTATGTATGTGACTGACCCAAAGAAAATAATTGTGCACAAATATAAACTGAAGAGGAATCACATACTTACATAAAACACTTCATTCAAAAGATTTATGTTGTACCCACACTCACACAGGCCATGGAAATCAACTTAGCATGCAAAATGACTACTGTGTTACTATGCGTTTAAAGTTAAGTTTTTTATCTGTTACACATTCTTGATTACTAAATCTGGTATTCACTAAATACCTATTAATTGTTTGGGGATATAAATAAAGTCATTAACCACAATACTTGGCATGTGTGGCTAATTCTTTTTTTTTTTACCTTATTTGGCGATTTCAAAGGTGAGATGGCTATTTTATTTGGTGTCTGTGTTGTAGAATTTAAAGTTGATCCAATAACACCACTTTCAGATATTGTTATGGTCTTTGATGGAGTCCCCGGAGTAGACTGTGAAAGAACCCTACCTGCAAATGAGAGGCAGCACATCAGTTTGACTTTTTTCAATAATTGTATAAAAACGAATGTGGTGATGATTTACACCCACTGCACTACATATGCTCAATACTTCACATGTAGCCACATATGAACTGAAACACATAAGGAGGTCTAATGAACCATGGTGAACCTAATGAACTATGATGAACCTAAACACAAAGAAACAAAACAATGCTTTTTAGTAACACTTAGTATCTTAATACCACCTTATGAAAGTCCACAAAAACACCTCTGCTCACATTCTCATCAAAACTGTTTTGTGTGTTTTTTTGGCCTGCTCTTGGGATCTCAGTTCTCCAACCAGGGAGTGAAGCCACACCCTTGCAGAGAAAGCACTGAGCCCCAAGCACTGGACCACCAGAGAAGGGCCTCATCAATAATACTGTGAAGTGATACCTATCAGAAAATGGGCTCAGAACAAGTATGCAATATGTCCTGTGAAAGGGGCTCCCAAGGTCAGGACGTGAATCCAAGCCTTAAAGCTTCAGTCTCTGTTCTCTACCTCAGCTTCTTCCTGTTTGAACTTAAACCTCAGCATACGATCTAAGTCCACACGTATAAAACAGTTACTGGGCTAACTTGAACAGTCTGGAAATATACTTCCAGAACAACACAGAAAAACTACACTGTGTCTGGATGACTAATGGAACTGGAAATTAGATGATGAGTTGAAATATTAGGAATTTTCATCCTAGGTAGGAGAGGATTACAAAGACATGACAACTCCTCCAAATTCCTGCAAGACTGAGCGATGGTGCCATTCACCCTTCTGGTGCCCCCACCATTCTGGGCACACAGTAGGACTGCCCTTCCTACCCCCACCTCTTCCCTGGGGTGAGATTAGGGCCATATGACTAGTTCTGACCAACAGATTGTGAGCAGAAGTGATGTGTATCATTTACTGCCTATGCAAGACCTTGCCAGGCTCTCTCTTCTTCCACAGCTGAGATGGTGGTTCCTATGTCAGCCTGGGTCCTTGAGTGACCATGATGACAAGAGACCCACCCCTTTGGAACCCACAAGAGACATGAAGATAACCCTGAAGTAAAAACCTAAAATAAAACGTCTTTAACTTCTGAGATTAGACTGTTTATTATGGCAGAAAAACCAAGGTTATCCTGACTGATCCAGACTGTCAGGTTGAAGGATCAGAGAACCATCCGTTATCTATGAGCTGCATAGCACTAATATATAGGAACAGAAAATACTCAGTCTATCAGTAAGGAAGAATTTCGAACAAAAATTTCCAGTTGAAATGACTGTTTGAATATGAGTGAGTTCCTACACACTGAAGGTGTATGAAACAGATGATGGATAATCGAATCCACTGGCTAAAGAGAAAACTCAAGCACTCAAGAAACAGAGACGGTAGATAACTAAATTATCTCCAAGATCCCTTTATATGCTATGATTTTGGACAGCAAGGAGATCAAACCAGTCAATTCTAAAGGAAATCAACCCTGAATATTACTGGAAGGAATAATGCTGAAGCTCCAATACTCTGGCCACCTGATGTGAAGAGCCGACTCATTAGAAAAGACCCTGATGTTGGGAAAGATTTGAGGGCAGGAGGAGAAGGTGGCAATAGAGAATGAGGTGATTCAATGGCATCACTGACTCAATGGACATGAGTCTGAGCAAACTCCAGGAGACCATGAAGGACAGACAAATAAGCCTAGTATGCTGTAGTCCATGGGGTCGCAAAGAGCTGAACATGACTCAGAGCAGTACTGAACAACAAAACAACAATTACTTAGAGATGAACAAGGAGAGAGGAAGAAAAAAAGGGGGAAAAGAGAGGAAAAAAAAAGATGGGACTTAACAGAAAACCAGCATGTAAGAGTTTCAGGGCCATTACTAATAGCAATGTAATAGTACACGTAATTTTTTTTAAAATTAGTTAAATTTTACCAGGCATTTATGGATTTTAAAATTATTTTAAATAAATATATTTTTAAAAATTTCTTTTACTTCATGATTGCATTTTATATTACAGACATATTCCTTAGTGAATTTCAGCTGAGAGTTTTGCTAGGGTTTTTCTAGCCTGACTTACATCATAACTAAGCTAAAAAAAAAAAGAACAAATCCTAGCAAACCCTACCAAAACCCCTTTGACTGTGTGGATCAACCCCTTTGACTGTGTGGATCACAACAAACTGCGGAAAATTCTTAAAGAGATGGGAATACCAGACCCCCTTACCTGCCTCCTGAGAAATCTGTATGCAGGTCAAGAAATAACAGGTAGAACCCGACATGGAACAACGCACTGGTTCCAAATTGGGAAAGAATATCAGAGCTGTATACTGTCACCCTGTTTAACTTATATGCAGAGTACATTATGAGAAATGTTGGGCTGGATGAAGTACAAGCTGGAACCAAGATTGCTGGGAGAAATATCAATAACCTCAGATATGCAGATGATACCACCCTGATGGCAGAAAGTGAAGAGGAATCAAAGAGCCTCTTGATGAAAGTGAAAGAGAATGAAAAAGCTGGCTTAAAACTCAACATTCAGAAAACTAAGATTAAGGCATCTGGTCCCATCACTTCCTGGCACACAGATGGGGAAACAATGGAAATAGTGAGAGACTCTCTTTTCTTGGGCTCCAAAATCACTGCAGATGGTGACTGCATCAATGAAATTAAACGACGCTTGCTCCTTGGAAGAAAAGCTATGCCTAACCTAGATAGCTTATTAAAAAGCAGAGACATTACTTTGCCAACAAAGGTCCGTCTAGTCAAAAGCATGGTTTTTCGGGTAGTCATGTATGGATGTGAGAGTTGGGACTATAAAGTAAGCTGAGTGCTGAAGAATTGATGCTTTTGAACTCTGGTGTTGGAGAAGACTCTTGAGAGTCTCTTGGATCAAACAAGTCAATCCTAAAGGAAATCAACCTTGAATATTCATTGGAAGGACTGATGCTGAAGCTGAAGCTCCAATACTGTGGTCACCTGATGCAAAGAACTGACTCATGGGAAAAGACCCTGATGCTGAGAAAGATTGAAGGCAGAAGGAGAAGGAGATGACAGAGGATGAGATGGTTGGATGGCATCACTGATTTGCTGGACACGAGTTTGAGCAAGCTCTGGGAGATGGTGAAGGACAGTGAAGCCTGGTGTGCTGGAGTCCATGGGGTCACAAAGAGTGAGACACGACTTAGTGACTAAACTGACTGACATCATAACTAAATAAGTCAATTCTATAGAAACTAAATGAATCTGTATCAAATATTTTTAGAAGGCCACCCTCAAGCGTGGAGCCTGACTCAAGTAACATGTTTATCTGTTCTGATTTCCAAAACTAATACCTGTGGGATAGGCCTGAAGCCCCAACAATCATTATTTTAAGAAAAAAAAAAAAAACTACCAATAAAGATACATTTTTATAAAATGCTCATTTTATGGCTATTACTATAATTTCTTGTTAAGCATTACATATATTTCAGAAAACATATATATATATATATATATATATATATATATAAATCTCCAATTCCTGAGGATAACTGGTACCAAAAAAGGCCACTTACTCTGAGATAACCTAGATGGGTGGGAATGCACGGGAGATAGAAGGGAGATTCAAGACAGAGGGGACATATGTACACCCATGGTTAATTCATGTTGACGTATGACAGAAATCAAACCAATATCATAAAGCAGTATCATAAAGCAGTCATCAATCAATTTAAAAAAATAAATATTAAAAAATAAAAACAATGTGACCTTAAGCATTCTATCATCTATCAAAGGAATAATAGTAAGTCAGAAGGTTGTTATAAGTAATAAAATATGATTATGGTTTGTTAAAGTATTTTGTAGAATTTTAAAAATTAAAATGCAAAATAAAATTGGGTAAGTACATCAAAAGAAAAGGCCACTTAAAGTGAATTACATTTAAAACAAGGACAAAAATGTCATTGTAATTAACAACAACAAAACCTCTAAAAGTCATTGGCTAATATTTCATAAAAATTCTGTTTATAACTTCAACTATACTGTCTCTTAGAATAAAGTGTTGAATTTGAGGGAAAGAGGATTTCTCTGAAAATTAATATGACAGCATGACGACACATCCTATTTGATGGGCACATGATGACACAGAAGATTATTTCTGACAAAATATCTCAGGATTTCATCAATTTTTCCAAGAACCCTCTATATCCTTTAAAATTCAAATTACTCTCTTTTGAAGGGCTACTTTTTTTTCACCCAGATAGCATTTCTCCTGATTAATGTCCAAATCCCCATTTATCCTTGGCTCTTCATACAGACGCACAAAAGTATACAAGTCACAGTTTCACTCTGAAATCAATTTTTAAGGCATCTCACACTCCACTGTCAGGTATTCTCCAAGAAACAAGAGACATAATCCAAAAAGCTACAGACGGGACAGGCTGGGGGCAGGAGCTAGCTTACCTGAGCCAGGACTAATTCTAAAGAGATTAATTCATTTTCAAATATTTTAACACTGATGAAGTTTGCTCTAATAATAGCAACTTGTTACCTTGGGAGCTCTGATAATGAGGACCTCTGTACCTCATTTAACCATCTCAAAAGTCACATGAAATGATTGGTTATAATATTCTATTTTATAGAACTATACGATAGTTCTATAAAATGATCAACGTTTTATAGAAAGAAATAAGAGAAACAGAAAATATATTTACAAAATCAGGGAGAAAATTAATAGAGAACCATGACCAAAATCCAAGTCTCCAAATAGCTCCTCCAACATACTACACCACACTGCCTCCATGATATACATATTCACTCAAAAATACACATTCACTGAAGACGTCTATGTACCGGAAACTGTAGGTACCAGAGACTCATGAAAAGCTAGTCATAAAAGGACAAACACTGTCTGGTTCCACCTATACAAGATACACAGCAAAGTCAGACTGATAGAGACAGAACGTCTCTGCTAGGGGCTGGTGGAAGGAAGAAATTGAGAAGTTATAGTTTAATGGATACAGAGATTTAGTTTTGCAACATGAAAAGTCCTAGAGACAGACAGTGGTGATGGTTGCATAACAGCATGAATATACTTAAAGCTACCAATTGTTAAAAGGGTCAATTTCATATTATGCATATTTATCACAATTCTTTAAAATAATTTAAAAAAACTAAATGGCAAACAAAATCCAAAATTACTATTGAGAGAAATCTTAAGTGTAGTAGGGGAGACAGACAGGTAAGAAAACCAAGTATTACAATATATCAAGACTAACACAAACGTTAAAAGTCACTGTGAAATTTAACAGAAGTCTAAAGTTAAGTATTTGGTAGGTATAACCAAGTTTTATGGAAATACATAGGAGATGGTCAGAGAAAGAGTACCTTGCTAACCTAGGGGATCAAAAAATTACCAGACAGTGGAGATAATCCAAAGATAAAATGGATGACTTAGCCATAAGGGAAGCAAAAACAAAAATCACTTCTGGTAAACCCAACATTGCCAAGAGCCTAAGTTCTAAGAGAACATGGTCAATTTTGTGATCTCTTAGAAATAAGTTACATCAGTAGGCCTGGAGCTAACAGAAGGTGAAAATGAAAAAGGTATGTATTAGATAATAAACGACTTTAATGCTAAGCAAGCTCTGGCATTTGAACTTACTCCTGATGATTTAAGGCCATGAAATGGAAAAGAAGTGAATGTGACCAAGGAAATTTTAAGCAAGGAGTGACAAGACTTGCATTTTAGAAAAATCAATTTTATAAACACTAAGTTCATCTTAATTGAAAGAAAGAAAAATGATATTCATCTTCCATGAGAAGCCCCAAAATCATTAAAAAGCAGTCTAAATGTAGTTTGAAACATCACTGGCTACAACTTAAAGACAATGGAATCGCCTCGATAAGACACTTCAACAGGAGAGCTATTTTGGTGGTTTAAATTCGGCTTACATGAATTTTAAAACCTATGAACTACTAGTTACCAGTTGAAATTATCCCTCCAAACTGAACTTAATGCCCAAAACCCTAGTGAAATTTAATAGAAGTCTGTCCCTATGCATTTTGGGAGGGCTAATGTCTGTAATTAAAAGGTGAAGATATGATTAGTGTGGAACACACTGTAAATGACCCAAAGACCCAGCAATGACATCCGTTACAGTCAAATGTGAGAGGTACAATCTTGACATTACCAAATATTCACTCAGATACACTTCTGAAAAACCACAATTATTTAGCATACAACTCCCCCTGCCCCACTTATGATTAAAAGTTTTTAAGGGATGCTCTCAAACTCAAAAAAAGTAAAGAACTTCACACTGAGACAGTCCTCCTAGTTAACCACTTCTACCCACCCTACCTTCCAAGGGTCTGGTGGTCCCTTTATCATCAGTATATATCCAAGCCTTACTCACTTTCAGCCAACTGAAGCCCAGTTCCTGAGGCAGCTCTAAACCGAAACCCTTTCCAATTTTTCCTCTGGGACTATACCTAGCTCCCATGACAGCCCTCAAGACACAAGCATCCTGTATAACCCCAGATCTCTACTGAAGACCAAAAGAAAAAGAACAAAAAGAGAATTTACCCAACACTGCCCTCTAACCACCACCTCCCCAGGCCTTTTCTCACTTGCTACAAAAGAGAAGCCTCCCCGCATATAATTCAAAGCCTTGGGAAAATAAGTCTTTGCCACTGACTTCAGAGTTGCCTACTGTTATCAGATCAGATCAGATCAGATCAGTCGCTCAGTCGTGTCCGACTCTTCTCGACCCCATGAACTGCAGCACGCCAGGCCTCCCTGTCCATCACCAGCTCCCGGAGGTCACCCAGACTCATACTCATCGAGTCAGTGATGCCATCCAGCCATCTCATCCTCTGTCGTCCCCTTCTCCTCCTGCCCTCAATCCCTCCCAGCATCAGAGTCTTCTCCAATGAGTCAACTCTTCGCATGAGGTGGCCAAAATACTGGAGTTTCAGCTTTAGCACCATTCCTTCTAAAGAAATTCCAGGATTGATCTCCTTCAGAATGGACTGGTTGGATCTTCTTGCAGTCCAAGGGACTCTCAAGAGTCTTCTCCAACACCACAGTTCAAAAGCATCAATTCTTCGGCGCTCAGCCTTCTTCACAGTCCAGCTCTCACATCCATACATGACCACAGGAAAGACCATAGCCTAACCCTAACCCTACTGTTATAAAAATGCTTATTTGCTCAGTCGTGTCCGACTTCTTGCAACTCCATGGACTGTAGCCCGCCAGGCTCCTCTGTCCATGGGATTCTCCAGGCAAGAATACTTGAGTGGATTGCCATTTCCTTCTCCAGAGGATCTTCCTGACCTAGGGATCAAACCCAGGTTTTCTGTACTCTTTACCATCTGAGTCAACAGGGAAAGACAGTACTAGGTGGCTTCTAATACATATCCCAGGGATGGTTTGTTAACATTTGAAGTACCTTCATAAAGAATACACATTGTAGAAATGGGTAATTAGCATTTGAAAGTCTCTAGTCGAAGTCTACCACCCAGAGGTGCTTCCATAAGCTCTTAGCACAATGGAAAGTAGAAATGAGTTCCTAAATGGTGAAAGGAGTAATGCTAGCGTAGCTCTGAATTAAAGACCAGCCACTGTGGCCTGGAGCAGGAAACCGCAAACCAGTTCCAGTGTTCTTGCCAGAGAAATTCCATGGGCAGGGGAGCCCTTGGGCTACAGTCCTTGGGGTCACAAAGAGTCAGACACATGGCTGTGTGATATTCTCTAGAAGCACTGAGGTACCTGCCAGTCAAGAAGAAATAAGAGAGCTGGGCCAGTAAGGAAGGAGAGTGAAAAGAAAATCAACGGTGTTTTCAGGGAGCAATAATGATGAGTTATGAACTCTGTGTTGAATAGAGATGAATTTAAGGACAGGAAAGAACTCATTATTGAGTGGAAGAATTAATAGATCAGAGATTTCAAAGTGAAAGAATTGCCAGATTGGAAATACAAAGACAGATGAACTAGAACAATAAAGAGAATGAAATACTCGAAATCAAGATTTTGGAGGTTTTATTGGTGATGACAAATTTTAATGTATATAATAAAAGAACTGGCCCACACTAAAGAATTTGCTGGTAAAAGTAATAAAACTAAAATGCTGTTCTCACTGAAGTAATTATTATCGTCACAATTTTTTGTTTCCAAGAGAACTGCATACAGAAAATATTAAAACACTGAAACCAAAAATTCAAACAGAAATCATGAAATACTATACAATTACATATACTACTTTAAACTTACTAGACTTAGCATGTGCTCTGGAGACAAACTGCCTGGATTCAAATCCCAACTTGGCCATTTACTAGTTGAGTGCCTGTTCCCATACTGGCAAAATGGGGATGTTACTAGAACCTACCCCATAGGATTGCCAGAGAATTAAATATATCACTCTTTGCGAAGAGATAAGAACAGCATGGGGCCCACAGCAAACATTATGCAAATGTTAGCTGTTATGATCGGAGTTTGAAGCGTCACTTCTCCCAAAAGTATACCAAAAACTAAGGACACTAAGCGATGGACTGATTTTGAGATAAGGCATTTTGCTTAAAGCACACATTTAACAAGTGTATTATATCTCCTTAACCAGTTTGATTTACAATAATAAAAACTGAAACATTTCAAGGTGGTAGAACAGCCTTTTTAAAAACTAAAAGGAAAGGAAATATTCAGCTTAACAAACTATAAAGAAATATAACCTGCAATGACTGGTGGTGATACTTGAGTTGTCTGTCCTGTAACTGCTTTACTATTAATTGGTTTTGCAAAGATCAGCTTCGTGATTACTGGACCAGAGGTTGGTGTTCGAGGCTTCTTAGCAATCTGAAATATATAAATAACTATGAAAACCATTTTTCTATAAAGCTACTACTCAGTCAAAATTAGACAAGACTGATATACAGAAGTACACGTGAAACCAGCTCATTTAACAAAAACATATCTCAGTATTAGTATTAAAAACATTCAAAATGCAGCCATTCACCCAAATACTAATATCACATCCTTAAGCCATTATGTAGTAATACCTTTGAATTTTATTTCAAATCCTTATCTTAGTCTCTGAGACATATGCATATCATGAAAACCAAATTAATTTTTAAAAATAATGTTTAAAATAAATGTTAAATAATAATGAAACCAAAAAATGGCACAGCAGTATTCTTTTCCAAATAACAAATTATTCAATAATAAAAGATGGAGTAGAATACAATAAGAAAGCATAGTGCAAATGATAAAGACATCTGTAAATATAATCTCATTGGCCCCTGGAAGCAAGATATAAACACACATTAAAGATAGGCTTATGACTTTATCTTCAACTTTAGATCTATGTATCAGGGGCAGGAAAAGAACTGCACAAGTTAATGCCTTAGGATATAAAGAGACATGTTTGGCAAAACAAAGACTATTCTGAAGGTGAAGCCTCTGAAATATTATTGACTAAAATATGACTTACTATAGTTTACTAGACTATAAATTCTTTGAAGGGAGAGTCTATGTTTTATTCACTTCTGATTTTACATGATACATGGTACATTGTTGCCCTGAACTAAAATTCTTCACAAGTCAAGGAATGTAGAGTTACTGATATTTTTATATTTAAATTATCAATGTATGCAAAGAAAAGCTCTTTCTAAAAGCCAGAAGCAGAAATTTAGCAATGACAAAAATCACAAATTTTCACAGCAAGAAGGACATTAAATATTAACTTTACCTTTGACAGATATGAAAATTGAGGCCCTGAAAGTACTATTATTGGAAATAATAACTCAAAATGAATAAACATGACCAACTTAAATTACAAAATATACTAGAAGCTGCAACTGATCATAGAACCAGGTAAGTATCAGCTTTGTGCTCTAACTATAAATTAAACTTAAAAACATATTTTTTTACATCTAGAATAAATTACTTCCTTACACTGAGAACACATTACTGACAAAACAAAATGTACAGGAAATACAAACCACCTTTAAAAAAACAAACCAGAGAGATCTACAACTACATATTAAAAAATATCCAGACTGCAAAACTCTGACATACCCAAATAAATCCATAATTGTACTTTACAAAACTGATGCAATTTGAGAGACATAAAGGGAAAATATTTCCCAAATGTATTTACAGGCCTAGAACTCTAAAATAAGTTAGAATAGGTTGTCTATTGACTTAGTATTAAGAATCTCAAGAGGCAGAGATACTGACATTTTTGGAAATCTGTATCTTGCAAAAAATAATCTTAGCTACAGTTTGGGAACTTAAAAGTATTTCCCCATTTTTAACTGATTTTCACAATCACACAACAATACAAATACTTACCAACCAGGAAAAAAAATGTAAACAATACTACCAAAAGCTCATTAATTACTCAAATGAACAATCTCAACTTGCCTGTGTGGTTTTGTTTCTTTAATGGAGCATAGCTGAAAATAGGGACTTCCAGTTCTGTTAAGGAACCTTGCTTTTTGTATCATGAATTAAACTACCCTAGGAGAAACTTAACTTTTATTAAATAAAACAGAACATAAAGGATTATTTTTAAACAAAGGTATCTAATTAACAGATTAACACAAAAATGAATCAGAAAAGGAAATTTACAAATAAAACTGCCAAATATGTGATCAAATAATACATGCAGGTAATTTCGGGCACTGTGTTGTACAGATTTAAGAACTAATAAGGAGTTATGTTGTTCAAGACTGCTAATTATTTATTATCCTTACATACTATACAGAAGAATTATAGGAAAGGGTTTATGTATCTGTAATTAAGTGTAACTATCTCTGTTACTGCCTCTGGTTTCAACTGTCACCTCTTTCCTTCATTTTTCAAGATGGGTCTCCTTCTTCCACCCTTTCCTGTCGTCCACTCCCTAACAGCTTCAATCCGATTAAACTTAAGACAATGCTGAGGACCATCTGGGGAAAAAAATGAGAGGATCATACACACTATGTAATACTAAACCAAATACTCTGGTACCTAAAACGGATATAGATAGGCATGTAGCTTTTTGTTTGTTTTTTTCTGAGCCTCAGAGCTTTAGAGGCTACTCATGAGCCGAAAAGATTTGAGTTGCCTAAAAATAACTGGCCAAGAAGAACAATATTCTAAATGGGGTTTCTTTTGTTTTTAAATAGAAGTTCTTTTTAAATAAATAGAATCAAATAAAAGTAACGACAATAAGAGAAGTTATAAAAATTAGACCCCAGTTTTCATTTTTTGTTGGTACTTGGGGGATTACAGAAGAAAACTAGTGTATACAAGTACCCTGGTCTTACAAACAGTATGTATACACTGCTCTATTAAATGGGGAAAAAAAAGGACATTCTGATTTACATTATCAGTATCTTATAAACATGGCTATGATCTACATCCCCAAAGCCAGACAAACTCTGGTAAACCAGTAAAAACAAGTTTCACAACTGATTTTTCAAAGGACACGTTGAGGACAAGGTGCCTGATGGTGACAGGATCTCATTCAAGAGATTCTCATCAAAAGAAGTAAAAGGAAATCAGAGATAAGTGAGAGACGATTGTGAATGACAAAGCAAAGAACATTAAATGTTTAACAGTGGCAAAAGGGACATGGGCAAATTATGTATAAAGTCTGAGAAATTGTATGAAGTTCTTAAATAAAAAGCCCACGAAAAATAAGATTTTATTTTGCCAACATAATAACAAAAACATTTTTTCTAGTATATCAGCTGTGAGTGGATAATTCTCCAAACCTTCCTCCCTTCCTTTTATGCATTTAGTTCTCATGCCTTCTCCTTTTTTCTAAAAGCCAACTCTTTAAGGAGATGCATTTGTGTTCCCTGGTCTTAAGTGGATCATTGTATTTCTAAGCATAGTGCTGACCTAAAAAGGCCTACCTGGACACGAAAAAATGGGCAACCACTTAACATATGTTCTGAGAACCTTCTACCTTGAGTTTCTATTCATACTAACAATGGGTACCATTTTGAAGGATCTTCAGTGCTTTGAGAACCATACCAAGTACTGATCTTATGTGTTTCATCATGATTAAATAGACATCTTGCAGCTAAAGTCAAAAAGTCAGAGAAAATAAGTAGCCTATCCAGAATTCCACAGCACAGTCGGTCCTTCCGAAAAGTGACTCAAGTCCAGTTGGTCCAATTCTAAACCTTGCATCACACACCCTGTCTTTCTACACCGCAAATGTGAGTGATGCAGGGGACAGTAAATTCCAAAGACTGGCTGGTTTACACTACTGCCGGCTCAAACGGTTTCTCAGAGCAGCAACTTCTCCTAGACTTTGGCCATCTGTTAGCTGAAAATATCATGTCTGAATGATTTTTTGACAGCCCAGCACCAACTCTGCCATCTTTACACCAGCAGAACATCCTTGGACTCAAACTACGACTGAGAATAAAATGTGTTTCAAAATGAGTAAAAAGCTATAAATATACTACACATTGGAATTTAACCACAATTAAGTTCTAAGTTCTCTGGCAGAAATTTTCAAAGGCATTAGACATATCAAAGACTTTACAAAAAAAAAAAAAAAAAAAACAACACCACACAATTAACTAAAAGCACATTCAAGAGGATTCAGTAACAACTATGCATTTAATCACCCTACACATACAACTATGAATCAATTTAATATTTAACATGCATTTTCATTAAGAAGCCCCCTCTTTTTTTTTTACCTGTACTGTTTTTAACTGTTGGGTCTGTAACACAGAGGGCTGAGTTGTAGTATTAAGCAGTTGACTTCCTGGGGTCAATGCTGAGACACCAATGACAGGTTTCACCTCTGGCCTCCCTCCAATGGTAACTACTTTAATTTGCTGCGGTGGTAACTTAGCATCTCCTGACTGGGCCTGAGTTGTAACTTTCTGAGCCTGGGGTTGGCTATGGGGTAGTGCTAAAACAATTGGTGAACCAGACTTGCCCAAAGTTGTTAAAATTAACTTCTGTCCATCTGGTTTAAGGGTCTGATTGCCAAGTTTAAGATCAGATGTCTGTGATACTTTGTTTAAAATAATCTGATTGGCTGATATAGTCACAGGAGTCTGAGCACCAAGTTTTTGAAGGCCACTTGGAAAAGCTGGTTTCACTGTGGTATTAGAATCTGCTTTAGTGACTGTGGTGTTCACTGCAACTCGGGTAGTGTGGTTACTGTGCACTGTGATTGGTTCCGTGGAAATGGGCGTGGCTGCAGAGTCACCAGTAGAATTTATGTTGACAATTTCTTCCAGTTCTGTCTCCATGGGAATTGGGGATGAAACAATAACAGCCTCAATACTATCATCATCCACTAAAGTTATACCAGTGTCCATTATCTCCTCTGGAAGCAAACTATTCACCTCAGCTGGCACCACCTCCATGATCGTTCTCCTTCAAGAAAGTTGATCAGGTGCTGCAATAAAAGTTGAAAAATGAATAAATTACTATGTTTCAAAACAGATATAAGAGAAAAAAATAGCCAAGAAAAAAATGCAAACGACAAACAAAAATTTCTACTGATGTATAGCTGAATGAGGGATATTCCTGATGCATATTTGTGTTAAACCATTTCAACAAATTCTCAACCTTCAAGAAACTGAAATGTAAGTCCTATGGGACACAAAACTAGAAGCTAACATTCCCATTTACCATGTCTCAATCCAAAAGTATACTGCATTCAGGCAATACATAATTACAGGAAACTACTTTCCAATTCCTGCTCATAAATAAAACCTTTTAATCTTTGACATGTCTGATCATATTATTTCTTCCCAGTTCCAGGTTTTTCTTCTCTACTAACAAGACTTGAAAACTTCTGATTTGCACAAGGAAATAAAGATTTAAATAAAAACAGATATTAGAAAATATAGTCAAACCTCCAGTGAAAGAGGTCCTAAAATGAGGTTACTGTATCATTTATAAAAATCCATTACTCAAATTGATGTTAAAGAAGTTTCTAGAGTAAGCGACCTCAGCAACTACAGGTCAAATGGGTTATAGGTCCCCAGTTTGATCCATCAGCTTCATATTAAATAAACTTTTATTTGGAAAGAAGATTCTCAACTCCTCCTCAGCTACTTAGAATGTCAAAAAGGGAACCATTTAAGAGGTACACAACCAGGTCCCATAAAGGAAAAATAAGATGATAATGATAAAAATAATGAAGCAGATCACAAATCAGAACTGCAATGCTTTCAGCCAAAGGTCATGAAAAACTTGCAATAAAAGAGTCGGTACCATTATCTTCACATATTAAAGAGTATCTCATATTTATGACTGACTATATATCTTATTTGGACTTCCCTGCTGGCTCAGCAGTAAAGAATCCTTTTACAACACAGGAGACGTGGGTGTGATTTATGCATCGGGAAGATTCCCTGGAGAAGGAAATGGCTACCCACTCCAGTATTCTTGCCTGGGAAATCCCATGGACAGAGGAGCATGCTACATTCCACAGGGTCACAAGAGTCGTACATGACTCAGTGACTAAACCACCACCAGGAAACAAGTTATTTGCCCAGAGTACATCAAAGATTCACAGCAACCTAATAAGTAATTCTTTCTTTTCCCTTTTTATTTTTAAATATAAAAATGCAATACCCATTCCAAGATTAATAGTTAACAGACATGAGTGGCAAATTATAATTGAGTAGCACCAATAAAAACTAATACTGACAAAATTAATCATCATTAATAAGCATTTACTACCTACCAGTGATAGCATAATTTAACCTATCCTGATAACAAATCCAAGATGCATCATTTTACAGATGAGGAAATTTAGGTTAAACTCTATGCCCAAGGTCACAAAGCTTGTAAATCATAGAGCTAGAACTCAAACTCAGGATATGTTTTATGATACGAAAGTTCACAATTTTAATCACACAATTTACTGCCTTAAAAAATAAGTCTACTCCTTTACAGTCAACCCTCTACCACCAAATTCCTACTCCACACAACCACAGGTCTATTCTACAATCTCACTAGATTAGTGTTGCCTTTTGGCCCATTTTAGAACGGTCACTAAGAGTCAGACATGACTGAGCGACTTCCCTTTTACTTTTCACTTTCATGCACTGGAGAAGGAAATTGCAACCCACTCCAGTGTTTTTGCCTGGAGAATCCCAGGGACGGCGGAGCCTGGTGGGCTGCCGTCTCTGGGGTCGCACAGAGTCGGACTCGACTGAAGTGACTTAGCAGCAGCAGCAGCAGCAGAACTTCACAAAGATGGAATCATACATTATATAAACCCATGGTATAAAGGATGAGCCTCTCCCCTTAGCATACTTTTTGAGATTTATCTTTATTCTTACACTTATTAGTAGCTCAGTTCTTTTTAGAATTCCAAAAAATAGCAATAAAAGATAAGAAAGCCTTCTTCAGCGATCAATGCAAAGAAATAGAGGAAAACAACAGAATGGGAAAGACTAGAGATCTCTTCAAGAAAATCAGAGATACCAAGGAACATTTCATGCAAAGATGGGCTCGATAAAGGACAGAAATGGTATGGACCTAACAGAAGCAGAAGATATTATGAAGAGATGGCAAGAATACACAGAAGAACTGTACAAAAAAGATCTTCACGACCCAGATAATCACGATGGTGTGATCACTGACCTAGAGCCAGACATCCTGGAATGTGAAGTCAAGTGGGCCTTAGAAAGCATCACTACAAACAAAGCTAGTGGAGGTGATGGAATTCCAGTTGAGCTATTCCAAATCCTGAAAGATGATGCTGTGGAAGTACTGCACTCAATATGCCAGCAAATTTGGAAAACTCAGCAGTGGCCACAGGACTGGAAAAGGTCAGTTTTCATCCCAATCCCAAAGAAAGGCAATGCCAAAGAATGCTCAAACTACCGCACAATTGCACTCATCTCACACGCTAGTAAAGTAATGCTCAAAATTCTCCAAGCCAGGCTTCAGCAATATGTGAACCGTGAACTTCCTGATGTTCAAGCTGGTTTTAGAAAAGGCAGAGGAACCAGAGATCAAATTGCCAACATCTGCTGGATCATGGAAAAAGCAAGAGAGTTCCAGAAAAACATCTATTTCTGCTTTATTGACTATGCCAAAGCCTTTGACTGTGTGGATCACAATAAACTGTGGAAAATTCTAAAGAGATGGGAATACCAGACCACCTGATCTGCCTCTTGAGAAATCTGTATGCAGGTCAGGAAGCAACAGTTAGAACTGGACATGGAACAACAGACTGGTTCCAAATAGGAAAAGGAGTACGTCAAGGCTGTATGTTGTCACCCTGCTTATTTAACTTCTATGCAGAGTACATCATGAGAAACCCTGGACTGGAAGAAACACAAGCTAGGATCAAGATTGCTGGGAGAAATATCAATAACCTCAAATATGCAGATGACACCACCCTTATGGCAGAAAGTGAAGAGGAACTAAAAAGCCTCTTGATGAAAGTGAAAGTGGAGAGTGAAAAAGTTGGCTTAAGGCTCAACACTCAGAAAACGAAGATCATGGCATCTGGTCCCATCACTTCATGGCAAATAGATGGGGAAACAGTGGAAACAGTGTCAGACTTTACTTTTTTGGGCTCCAAAATCACTGCAGATGGTGACTGCAGCCATGAAATTAAAAGACACTTACTCCTTGGAAGGAAAGTTATGACCAACCTAGATAGCATATTCAAAAGCAGAGATATTACTTTGCCAACAAAGGTTTGTCTAGTCAAGGCTATTGTTTTTCCTGTGGTCATGTATGGATCGGAGAAGGCAATGGCACCCCACTCCAGTACTCTTGCTTGGAAAATCCCATGGATGGAGGAGCCTGGTAGGCTGCAGTCCCTCGGGTCGCTAAGAGTTGGACACGACTGAGCGACTTCACTTTGACTTTTCACTTTCATGCATTGGAGAAGGAAATGGCAACGCACTCCAGTGTTCTTGCCTGAAGAATCCCAGGGACGGGGAGCCTGGTGGGCTGCCGTCTATGGGGTCGCACACAGTTGGACACGACTGAAGCAACTTAGCAGCAGCAGCAGCATGTATGGATGTGAGAGTTGGACTGTGAAGAAGGCTGAGTGCCGAAGAATTGATGCTTTTGAACTGTGGTGTTGGAGAAGACTCTTGAGGGTCCCTTGGACTGCAAGGAGATCCAACCAGTCCATTCTGAAGGAGATCAGCCCTGGGATTTCTTTGGCAGGAATGATGCTAAAACTGAAACTCCAGTACTCTGGCCACCTCATGCAAAGAGTTGACTCATTGGAAAAGACTCTGATGCTGGGAGGGTTTGGGGGCAGGAGGAGAAGGGGACGACAGAGGATGAGATGGCTGGATGGCATCATTAACTCGTTGGATGTGAGTCTGGGTGAACTCTGGGAGTTGGTGATGGACAGGGAGGCCTGGCGTGCTGCAATTCATGGGGTCACAAAGAGTTGGACACAACTGAGCGACTGAACTGAATTGAACTGAACATTCCATTGGATGAATCTACCCCAATTTATCTATTCATCTGTGGATGGACATTTTGATTGTTTCTTGTTTGGGACTATCATGAATAATACTGCTAAAAATCATTTGAGGTTTTTGTGGTAGATATTTTCATTTCTTTTGAATAATTACCTAGATGTGGACTTGATCATAAGGTAAATTTACTTTTAACTTTGGGCTTCCCTTACGGCTCAGTGGTAAGGAACTCGCCTGCCAATGCAGAAGCGGGTTTGATCCTGGGGTCAGAAAGATGTCCTGGTGAAGGAAATGGCAACCCACTTCAGTGTTCTTGCCTGGGAACCGAGGAGCTTGGTGGGCTACAGTCCATGGGGTTGCAAAAGTCAGAAACAACTTAGTGAGTAAACAACAACAATTTTAAACTTTGAATGAAATATGCCAGACTACTTCCCAACTTAGCTGTACCATTGTGTACACCTACCAGCAATGTATGGGATTTCCAGCTACTCCACTTCCTCACCAACAGCTGG
Source organism: Tragelaphus eurycerus (assembly GCA_935064755.1). Taxonomy (NCBI): domain Eukaryota; kingdom Metazoa; phylum Chordata; class Mammalia; order Artiodactyla; family Bovidae; genus Tragelaphus; species Tragelaphus eurycerus. The sequence continues at coordinate 21,052,707 of CAKXYN010000033.1, read as the reverse complement.
TTTTGTCAGTCTTTTTAACTTTAGCCATTCTAGTGGGTGTGAAGTGATAGTTCATCGTGGTTTTAATTTGCCATTTCCAGATGACTAAATATGTTGAGCACCTTTTCACATGAATACTACCTATTTGTACATCTTCTTTTTTAAAGTACCTGTGTGTTAAGTCTTTTGCCAATTAAAAAAAAGGATTGGGGTTTTTAATCTTCTTATTGAGTTGGGTGAGTTCCTTATGCATATTGCAACATCATCAATCACAGTAACTTATAGTTCAGAGGAAATCACTAGGGTTTTGGGGATCCCAAAGTATGAGTACTTGTCTAGATTCGGCTCTTCCTGGTCAGTAGAGTCCCCCTCTCGCATTTTCAGAACAAGGCATTTATGGAACAGGCTTGCTGAAACATCAATACCAACTACACCCCCGACACACACACACACACACACACAGTGGCACATCAGCTTCCCACTCGTACTGCAAACCTTGTCCAAGCCCTATCAGCTGCTTTTCAACATTCCACCCCACAAAGAACAAGGAGGAGGATGACTTGGGTGTCCCTATCCAATGCAGCCATTAAGTTTGACTCTCTTCTCCCTGAAGTTCCCCCAGCAGGTTTAGACCCGAAGTCAAGGTGTTAAAAGAGGAGAGGTCATGGCACAGAGGGAGATGGTGGCCTGACAGTGCATTTACTTTCAGTTTCATGCACTCACACTTGCAGCTCAACTGAACAAACTTCTGATGTTTTCAGTCCACCCAAATTCTCACTTCTGAGATCCTTCTCTTGGCTTGGGGGACTCCTGGACTCAGCAGCTACAGCCCCACTGCCTCTCCGCTAGGGCCATGGAGTGGAATGTACGGCAACCAGAGCAAGCACCATCCCGGCCACCTCTCAGCTCAGCCCCTGAAGATTCTAGGAGGTAGAACACGGGAGGGCTCCTACTCCTCCTGCCCCCGCTGCCCTTGCCCGCCATGTGGGTGAGAGCTTTCCCTGCCAGAGGCCAGTCTTTGCAGATCCCCCAGCCCAGCCCTTAAGGCGCTCATCCTTCCTCTTTCAAGAAGCCAGGTCTGTCAGCACTCCATGCTTATGGCTTAAAACTGTCCAGAACTGGGAGGCCATTCAGATTCTAGACTCTTCTGGCAAGCTAACAAAGCTGTCTGCCACTGTTTAGTGGAGACTGGCAGACGCCGCCATAGTCCTAGGACAGAGACAGGGGACTTATCACACCCAGCGCGGCAGGGAATGGAAGCGCTGAGTGTGTCTCGGTCCCCTTGTTGCCCGGGCGTCCCACAGGGCAGACATGGAGAGGCACCCAGGCGTATGCTGTGCAGGCATATACCTGCACACTGAGGAACCCTGAGCCTAAGGAAGCTGAATCCTTTCTCATGGGCTGAAGCACACCTGCCCTTTGTCCAAAGGGAGACATTATCTTTATAACACTGGACGTATAAGCCAATCTGCGCTCTGCTATGACAGGAGTCACTGACTCGATCATCCAAGGCATTATGCTATACAAACATCCTGGAGAAAGCTGTTTAAAAGGGTTGTCACTGCCTCTCTTGTAACAAGAACAAAACTACAGAGACCCATGGGGAGCTGTCTCCCAAAAGTATACCTCTCTACTTATTTATTTTAGCAACGTGTTTTGTACTTCAAGTGTTTAGGCCTTGTATGTATTTTGGTGACTTGATCCCTACGTGTTTTTTGTTTTTTGATGTATTGTAAATCACCTTATTTTCCAACTGGTTGGTTGTTGCTAGTATATAGGAATTCAACTATTTTACATTGTCCGTGTATCTTACAACCTAGCTAAACTCACTAAATCTTGTGTAGAGTCCACAGGATTTTTAGAAAGATAATTCATATTATTTGAGAATAATAATTCTATGTATTATTATGATTTATAATAATAATAATACCCTGTAGTTCTTCCTTTCCAATCTGCATGTCTTTTGTTTCTTTTCTTGCCTTACCATACAGGCTAGGACCCCCAGTAAAATGCTGAATAAAAGTGGTAAGCACAGACATCTTTAGCTTGTTTCCAATCTTAATCTTAGCTGTAGGTTTTTCATAAATTCCCTCTGTTGGGTTGAAAGGCAACTTATAGTGCCAGAGTGTAGTTGTTTCTTTTTTCAAATGGATACATAATCATGTTTTTTTTTGCAACTAGTGAGATAAACATATAGCTTTTTCTTCTTTGTGAAAGTCACTCAGTTGTGTCTGACTCTTTGCGACCCCAAGGACTACACAGTCCATGAAATTCTCCAGGCCAGAATACTGGGGTGGGTAGCCTTTCCCTTCTCCAGCGGATGTTCCCAACCCAGGTCCCCCACATTGCAGGCAGATTCTTTACCAGCTAAGCCACAAGGGAGGCCCAAGAATACTGGAGAGGGTAGCCTATCCCTTCTCCAGCATATCTTCCTGACCCAGGAATTGAACCGGGGTCTCCTGCACTGCAAGTGGATTCTTTACCAACTGAGCTATCAGAGAAGCCCATTTTCTCATTTAGTCTTAGAGTTATATTGATTTTTTTTTATTAAGCCAATTTTGCACAGGTGAAATAAACCCCACTCAGTAAAATTATATAGTTATATTCTATATATTGCCAAATTCTGTTGGGTGATACTTTATTAAGTAATTTTGTCTAGAATGAGAAAGACTACAGAGCTCTTCAATAAAATCAGAGATACCAAGGAACATTTCATGCAAAGATGGGCTCGATAAAGGACAGAAATGGTATGGACCTAACAGAAGCAGAAGATATTAAGAAGAGATGGCAAGAATACACAGAAGAACTGCACAAAAAGATCTTCACGACCCAGATAATCACGATGGTGTGATCACTGACCTAGAGCCAGACATCCTGGAATGTGAAGTCAAGTGGGCCTTAGAAAGCATCACTAGGAACAAAGCTAGTGGAGGTGATGGAATTCCAGTTGAGCTATTCCAAATCCTGAAAGATGATGCTGTGGAAGTACTGCACTCAATATGCCAGCAAATTTGGAAAACTCAGCAGTGGCCACAGGACTGGAAAAGGTCAGTTTTCATTCCAATCCCAAAGAAAGGCAATGCCAAAGAATGCTCAAACTACCACACAATTGCACTCATCTCACACGCTAGTAAAGTAATGCTCAAAATTCTCCAAGCCAGGCTTCAGCAATATGTGAACCGTGAACTTCCTGATGTTCAAGCTGGTTTTAGAAAAGGCAGAGGAACCAGAGATCAAATTGCCAACATCTTCTGGATCATGGAAAAAGCAAGAGAGTTCCAGAAAAACATCTATTTCTGCTTTATTGACTATGCCAAAGCCTTTGACTGCGTGGATCACAATAAACTGTGGAAAATTCTAAAGAGATGGGAATACCAGACCACCTGATCTGCCTCTTGAGAAATTTGTATGCAGGTCAGGAAGCAACAGTTAGAACTGGACATGGACCAACAGACTGGTTCCAAATAGGAAAAGGAGTACGTCAAGGCTGTATGTTGTCACCCTGTTTATTTAACTTCTATGCAGAGTACATCATGAGAAACGCTGGACTGGAAGAAACACAAGCTGGAATCAAGATTGCCGGGAGAAATATCAATAACCTCAAATATGCAGATGACACCACCCTTATGGCAGAAAGTGAAGAGGAACTAAAAAGCCTCTTGATGAAAGTGGAAGTGGAGAGTGAAAAAGTTGGCTTAAGGCTCAACATTCAGAAAACAAAGATCATGGCATCTGGTCCCATCACTACATGGCAAATAGATGGAGAAACAGTGGAAACAGTGTCAGACTTTACTTTTTTGGGCTCCAAAATCACTGCAGATGGTGACTGCAGCCATGAAATTAAAAGACACTTACTCTTTGGAAGGAAAGTTATAACCAACCTAGATAGCATATTCAAAAGCAGAGACATTACTTTGCCAACAAAGGTTTGTCCAATGAAGGCTATGGTTTTTCCTGTGGTCATGTATGAATGTGAGAGTTGGACTGTGAAGAAGGCTGAGCGCTGAAGAATTGATGCTTTTGAACTGCGGTGTTGGAGAAGATCCTTGAGAGTCCCTTGGACCGCAAGGAGATCCAACCAGTCCATTCTGAAGGAGATCAGCCCTGGGATTTCTTTGGAAGGAATGATGCTAAAGCTGAAACTCCAGTACTCTGGCCACCTCATGCAAAGAGTTGACTCATTGTAAAAGACTGATGCTGGGAGGGATTGGGGGCAGGAGGAGAAGGGGACGACAGAGGATGAGATGGCTGGATGGCATCACTGACTTGATGAACCTGAGTCTGGGTGAACTCTGGGAGTTGGTGATGGACAGGGAGGCCTGGCGTGCTACGATTCATGGGGTCGCAAAGAGTTGGACATGACTGAGCAAGTGATCTGATCTGAAACTTATAAGGGCTCTTGGTCTGTAGTTTTTTTGTACTGGCTCTCTGGGGACAATGCCAGTCTAACAAAATAAGCTGGGACATTGCCCCTTTTCAATTTTCAAGAAGCATCTACATGGAACTGTTACTATTTCCTCCTGAAATGTTTGTCAGAATTCACCAGTAAAGCCATCTATTTAACTATAAATTCAATTTCTTGAACAGATGTAGGGTTATTCAGGTTATCTCTTTTTTTTAAATGACCTTTGGTATTTGATAGTTTGTATCTTTTAAGGAATATGTCTATCCCTCTAAGGTGCCAAATTTATTAGCATAAAGTTACACATGGCACCCCACTCCAGTACTCTTGCCTGGAAAATCCCATGGATGGAGGAGCCTGGTAGGCTGCAGTCCATCGGGTCGCTAAGAGTTGGACATGACTGAGCGACTTCCCTTTCACTTTTCACTTTCATGCATTGGAGAAGGAAATGGCAACCCACTCCAGTGTTCTTGCCTGGAGAATCCCAGGGACGGGGGAGCCTGGTGGGCTGCCATCTATGGGGTCACACAGAGTCGAACACGACTGAAGCGACTTAGTAGCAGCAGCAGCACACGTAATATTATTTCAATGTCTGTAGAGGTGGCAACTCTTCATTTCTTATTTTGGTAGTTTCTGTCTTTTCTCCTTTTTTTTTCTGATCAGTCTGGAGATTTTTCAGTTGTATAGATCTTTTCAAGAATCATTTTGGCTTCATTCATTTTTCCCAACAGTTTGTCCATTTTTTAATTTAATTGACTATTATCTTTATCTCCTGCTTACTTTGTTTCTTCTAGAAGCTTAAAATGGAAGCACAGATTGGGATTCAACAAATCATAGCCTACAGATCAAATTAAGACCACAGTCCATTTATGTATTGCTCTCCAACCAAGAATGATTTTTACATTTGTAAATAGTTGGGGGAGGGGTCTACAAAACCTAAAATAGATGCCATCTGTCCCTTTATAGAAAGTTTGCCAACACTTGGTTTAGATCATTGATTTTAAAACTTTCTTCTTTCCTCAAATAACCATTTAGTGTTAAAAATTCCCTCAACACTATAATCTCAATGTTTTTATTATCATTCACTTCAAATCTTTTCTAATATTCCTTGTGATTGCATCTTAGACAAATGGAAAATAAAGAAGTGTGCTATTTAATCCCCAAATATTTGGGGACATTTCTACCTTTTATTATCAATTTCTAATTTACTGCTATCATTGTCAGAGAGTGTAATACTCTACCATTTCCACTGTGTGAGATGACATTTGGAGACTTGTTTGAGGCTCAGTGCATGGTCCACCTTGGTGAACAGTGCGCATGCGCCTGAAGAGAACCTGTGTTCTGTGGCTGCTGAGAGGAGTGCCCCATAAATGTCCAACAGGTCAAAACGGCTGAGAGTGCTGTTCAGACCTTCCAGACTTTCTTTTTCCTCTTCTATCCATTACTGAGACAGACTGTTAAAATTCTCAAATATGATTGTGGATTTGTCTGTTTTGTTTTTTTTTTTAGTTCCTCATGTATTTTAAAGCTGTTATTAGGAAGAACATATCCTCTTCTGACTGGTCCTATTAAAAGAGACCAGGAGCTATAGGACTAGGAATCTACCTTGGAAGTAGGAGTAAAGTTCAAACTTCCAACCAGAAAAGGTCTGATTGGTCTGGCCAGTCTCTAAGTAGCATGGACTGTGCAGAATTCTGGAGCCAGCACACCTCACAGGCCACTGAGCAGACTGTAATAACTGCTTTATGATTAGACATCCCTAGCTGTTTCAATCAGGGTCACATGCAGGACAGGGTGGCCTCCGCTAAAAGAAAACTCTCAGAAGGAGCTTGTGGGCATGGCAGGAAAGGGTTTGGCCATCTAGTGACATGAATCATCACTCTAATTTTATCCCTCAGGAATGGAAGATATGCCCTAGCACATGCAACCTCATCACCCCTGTGTTGAGGACCACTCCAAGAAGAGAGAGAAAGAAAGGATCTTCACAAGCCAACAGGATAGAGGAGCTGTAGTTTACCTCAAGTGTCTGAAGGGTTACCTCTCAAGGTATGGAAAGAAAAGAATACCAAACATACAACACATCCATGCTTCCAATATTTTCTGCTCAAAACAAAGTTTCTGAAGCTTTAGTTTTAAACTACTTTTTAATTTTTATCAGTATTTACTTAACAAATATGTATTGCTTCCCAACTTGTGGAGGAAAATTAACCAAAGCCCTTGCCCAGACAGACCTTAGAAGTCAACAGAGGAGTGGCATGATCACAGTTATAGTTTGGGAGGATTAACTTCATCTTGGAGTTTTATTGGATGGAAGGCAGGGAAACCAGTTACAAGGCTATTACAGTAATTAGTTCAAGTCAGAGATAAATGGAGGGTCTGATTTAGGACATGAAAATAAATAAATACAACATAAAAACAATGTAAGATAAAAATGACAAATGCTCTACGCTTTCACACTTTTTTTTTTTTTTGAGACTATTGCCAGAGCTGAAGCACTGTTCCTTTCCTTAGTTACAGGTGGAAGACAACCTGGTAAACAACTATTTTCACTCTTGCATATAATATAAAGTGGTGAACTACCACCATATTATAGATAACTTGTCAGATGTTGGGACAGAAACATCTAGATGTTTAAGAACTACACTTTTGTACCTAGAGCTTACCACCAGCACTAACTGGTTAAGTATACGACTTGGATTTTAGCTTTCATTTCTAAGGTCTAGCATCAACAACTCGGACAGAATTACAATCTCAAACTAAACTGGGAGCAGTGGACTGTAAGACAGGAGTCCTGAAGAAATGCTGGGAAGTTTGTATTTTCATTTCAGTAATATATTTTTTAAAAGTATATTCTGGATTACCACCATCAGTGGTACCAGAATTAGAGTGGGCTAAAGAAAAAGGTATATAAGCATCTTACAAGGTAAATGACATATTTAAGCCATGTGGAAGTCAAACCACCTAACCGGTGATTTCAGGAGGAAAGTTCTGTGACACTCAAACTTAGAAAAATAGTGTAGGAGTTGAGTTACCGTATGATACACAGCATGGGGCTTCCCAGGTGGCTCCGTGGTAAACAAGCTGCCTGCCAATGCAGGAGAAGTGGTTCGATCGGGGGTCAGGAAGATCCCCTGGACTAGAACCTGGCAACCCCCGCTGTATTTTTGCCTGGAGAATTCCATGGACAGAGGAGCCTGGTGGACTACAGTCCATGGGGTCCCAAAGAGTCTGACACGACGGAGTGACTGAGCACGCGCACCCACACACAGCACACAGAAAGCGCCACGTCTAGTCAAGGCAGACAATGGCAGACTGACTATGCAAGCAAAGTTTCCATTTCATCAAAACATCATTCATCACCCTAAATTTTACTGGCTCTATAGTTCTGTTCATATTTCATTTATACTTCCCTAAAAGCAATAAGCATAAGGAATTTATATACATCTAAAAATTAAGTATTTGAATACAGTGAAACTATTTAGGCCAATCCTGACAATTTACAATATTTTTCCCTTTAAAGGGGGACTGTATATTATTCATGCTGTAAGACTAACATGGAAGAAAAAACATGGAGATTCACATCAGAAAGATGTGTTTCTAAATCTTGACTCTCCTCACTGCTTATCGTGTAGCCCTAAGCACTAATCTCTCTAAGCCCCAGTTTACTAGCAGAGTTACTGTGAAGATAGTTATGTGGTATGCTACAGCACAAATGAAAATTCTTCTTTTCTTTCTCATTCTAAATTAGTTTCTCCTGACTTCTGTCTTGTTTAATTTTTATAATTTGTTGGGGGAGGGGAGCTGTGCCACATGGCATGTGGGATTTCAGTTCGCTGACCAGAGATTGAACCAGGGCCCTGGGCAGTGACAGCTCGAAGTCCCAACCACTGGACCACCAAGGAATCCCCTCCTCCTAAAAGATTTTTAATCTGTCATATATCATGCAGATTACACCTTCACAATATCTCCTTCCCACTGCAACCAAGAGTTTTTTTAAATCTCCTAAGCTCAGAGCCAACTACTGTATTTTTTACCTTTATCTTCTCTTACCTGTGACACATCCCACAGAAAAAGCTACAGGACTTCTCTCACCTGAGTGCACCTCTGAGCCTGTCACTCTCCTACTCAAACATCTTCTGTAACCCTGAAGGCCTTCTGCATTACGGACCTACCCAACCTATTCTTCCAATGTTACCTCCACCAACTCCAAAAGTGAAAGTTTCCTGGAGGAGGGAATGACAGACTACCCCAGTATTCTTGCCGTGAGAACCCCATGAACAGTTTGCAAAGGCAAAGATACTGAGGTGTCTCCAACCCCTAGCACAGTACGAGACACACAGTAGATACTCAACAGTAACATTCGGAAAAAAAAGTAGCAGGAATCTGTACTGCTCCTCTTCACCAAAAAAGACACTCGACTAACTCCACGGGCATACTCTTCACTGCTTTCTAACACACTTCTAACTATTAAAAAGCAACTCTTTCAACAATAATCTAAAAACTGGTCGTTAAAGACAATCACAAGAAATCACAAAAAGACAATGGCAATGGGTAATTTAAAAAACAAAAACAAAAAAAGCCAATGAATAAGCATGTTTCTTTATTATTTATTGGGCTTCCCTGGTGGCTCAGCTGGTAAAGATTCTGCCTGCAATGCGGGAGATGTGGGTTAGATCCCTGGGTTGGGAAGATCCCCTGGAGAAGGAAACAGCTACCCACTCCACAATTCCGGCCTGGAGAATTCCAGGGACTGTATAGTCCATGGGGTTGCAGAGTCGGGGACACGACTGAGCAACTTTCACTTATTTTATTTTTTCAAAGTCTTAGCACTGGATTTAGCAGCTGAGTCAGCAGAGACCAAACAACTGCAATGTAAGAGTTATAAGAAAAAACAGTAACAACAATCAAATTCCTACTGGATAAAACATCAGGAAAAAACGATTAAAAAAACTCATTAACTAAAACCTCTGAGTACCTCTCAGTTATTTCCCCTGAAAAAATACTTTTGGTCTTTCAGTCCTCTAGTGAATAAATTTGGACACACAATGTGCAAGCTATACACACACATACACACAAAATATTTCATCTCTGAACAGAACACACAAAGAATAAAACTGTATGACATGCTATGACATCATCTCTTTGTAGCAAACTTGGATATGGAAAACCATTGCTAATCATAAACATTACCAGGGGACATTTCTTAAACATTCATCTCTCTGTTCACTCATATACTCAACCTTCAACTGACCCAACCTACCACTACAAAAGCTGGAGGAAAAAAAAAAAATCAGAGGGCTCCAAGTTAATGTATAAAAATGTGATTCATATGTAACTTTTCAGTACGCTACTGTTGAGGATCTGCAGCACAATCTAAGCACACATGGATCTTCAGGCAACCTAACAAAACCAGACTGTGGCTGTCAAAAGCTCAATCAGCCCAACTCTCCAGCTCTTGAAACAAAGGGCTAAAAAGTCCAGTAGGTTAAATAAAACAGAGGTCTCAATTCGTCTTTAACCAACTTAAAATTTAACTCATATCAAGTGTGAGCATCAAGTCATCACAACTTCCTTCTTAACAATGAAGGCAAAACTTGTGAACCAAAATAGGGCTCCCAAAGCTGTATTTCATTTGGATCATAAAATCTACTGTAAAATCTCCCATCACTTTACTCTCTGAATTCATGAAATGGATGAGAGGCAGGGAAACACATGGATATCAGATATGACTGACAGTATCTCAATTGTCATCTGCCGAATGGCAGGGGCCAAGGAGTCCTCTATATATGACAGAGCCATCAAAGAAAAAGACAATATTTCTGTGATTACAGAACTGGTCCACAGGCTCACAAAACGTGAACATCCACACCCCCAACAAGTTACAGACTATGATCTAAGACCCAGAGCTTAAATGCAGACTAAAATGCCAACGTTTGGCCTCCCTAAAGAAACGTACAACCCTATAAACTGCTGGACATCATCAAACCTACACCCGCCGGAGTGGATATTTTAAACATTCAATCAGGAAACCAGGATAACTGCTAGCGGTTCCTCTAGGCCTCAGCAGCAGCCTTGGATATAAGAGCAAACTCGAGTCCTCTTAATACTCAAAAGAATAATGTTGATGTCATGACGAGGCTGCCGATCCTTTGCACTCTAAACTAGCCCTTCCTTGATCCGCGAGGCGATCCTTCGCCCACTCTCCCCCTCCCCACAAATAAAGCGACCTCGCAACGGAGCAGCCCTCGGGTAGCCCCTGGCTCCTCTACCTCCGGCGGCGGCCGCTTTCTCCTCCCTCCGGCTCCGAGGCGGGGGCTCCAGAAGGTCCCGGGCAATCCCGAGCCCGGGCGGTGCTGCTTTTGCGTGTGCACGGTGGCTCCGGCCAGCCGCTTCCTCCCCTCGTCTGCCGGACCTGGAACGCTACTAGGGAACCTGGGGGCCGCGGACGGAGTCCCGGGTGGCGACGCCGCCGCGGCCGCCGCCTCTGGTATGTCAGGGGCCGGGATTGTATTTCGAAAGATCCGCCATTTTCACCTCGTCATCACCATCACAGCTCAGCAGCTTCCCCGACAGCCCGAGCCCGGGCCGCCGCCGCCGCCGCCGCCACCGCCGCCCCGCCAATAACCTCCCCCTTCCTCCTCCTCCCCTCCCCGGCCCTCCCCCTCCCGAGAGGCGCACACCCACATATCCGGGGAAACCTCCCGCCGGCCCCGCCAACCTTCAAATGCTCGGGGAGACACCACTGCACACACAGCCCACGCCGAGACCTTTCACCCCGCCACGGAGGGGAAATCGAGCTACCTGCAGGGTCCCCAGTCCGGCATACTTTTGTTTTGAAGAGCAAAAGAAAAAAAAAAAAAAGCGTGAGGGGGCAGAGGGACCACCAAGAGCTTCCACTCTTTGCCACTTTCAGGACAGCAACTTGAGAGAGATGATGGAATGCCTTTGATGCGCTGTGTCCATCGCAGACACGAAACAACAACAGGATCAAGACCTGGAATGTCATTCACCAGTTCTGACATTTTCCTCCACCGCCAGCACCGCTTTTGACAGAACGGGCTGTTTCCCACCGCACTTCAGACCTCTCTGATACATTTGTAAATTTACAGGCATTGATTCTTATGCAGATACCGTGGTCACGACGTCTAAGTTTTCAAAATAAAAGTTGCGAACTGTTTCCTCTGATCATTTCTGTCCATAAACACTGTGACTTCCAGTTCGTTTGTCATTGGTTTAAGAAGTCAAAGAGCAACTAGGTTTAAATTGTACAGATCCTACTCATGAGTGAACAATCTCTAAAATACAGAAAATATACCTCGGAGTTAAAATTTTTTTTGCCAAACGTTTTTAGAATCTAAATCATCAAATTAACAACAAAAAAAATCTGTCGCTGAAATTTTTGATACAGTGAAAATAAGCAGCGTGCTTTAGAAAAGACCCTAGAATTACCTACCCAGCTCCACCAGCATCTCTCATCATGTAGTTTAATAAATAACTAAAAGAGAAGATAGGCATGTTTTAATCATCAAAGAAATAACAAGAAAACATAAGCTGCATGGCTTCTGAAAGGAATAAAATTTTTCTAAAAAACTAAATTGGCTACCTCTGCTAATTTCAGATTTGATAACCACCCATTTTTTAAAAGGTGAATTCTGTGCCCACCATTCAACTATACCATAAGCTCTAAAAGATCTATCTGAAATGAGCAAACTGAATTTCCAGGTTTCGAACAGAGCCACTCTACTGTCCTTTTTTAGAAGTTAGTTTAAGAAGAGAAGGGGTAGAAGCTGAACAAGGCATTTCATTTCCTTACCTGGCTTGAATGGCAACTCCATAGAAAAGTCGATAGCTTCAGGCTTAAACGAGTGCTATCATCACCCAAGCCCGTCGCCGTTTTCTGTATGCAACCGGCTAGACGCTGAGAGTATCCAGCCTTCCCAATTTTTTCATCTGTAAACTTTACTTCCCCACCGCCAGCCCCGGCCACCCGCACTCCGCTTGGTGCTTACCGTTGCTTGACCAAGCTAAGTGTTGGCCCGCTCCCTACCCCGCGCACCTCGGGAACACTATGACATTTGGCCGGTGGGCTTCGCGAGGAAAACGGACAGACACGAAGAAGACACCACTACAAAGGGGCACAGGAAGGACGGGGCGGCGGGCAGCAGGGAAAAGGAGGGGCTGGTACAAAATGACACAGCAGCCAAACCGGTTCCCAGAAACCCGGGGCCGACACGGCGGCTCCTCGGGCCGCGCAGCGTGCGTGTCAACAGCCGCGGGAGCCCTTCCTCCGGATCGCCGGGAAGGGCGGGCTGCCGGCCGAGCGCCGGCCCAGCCGGGTGACAGCCGCTCTCTCGAGTGCCGGCGGGAAGGGGCCGAGCCCGGAGGATCCTCCCGCCTCCTGCGGCCCGGGGGATGGGGCGCGGCGGCCCCCAAGACTGCAGGTTCCCGCTCTCCGCCATGACCCCTCTAGCCCGGGCTCCCGGAGGGGGCGGTCCGGCGCCCCCTCCCGCGCGCCCCCTTTCCCGCCCGCCTGCCCGGGGGCCCCGATCCTGGGGGGCTGACACTCACCAAAGCCGGCGGCGCCGCCGCCTCCTTCTCACGCCGCGCTCCCTGGGCTCCCAGCAGCCGCGGCGGCGGCGGCGCCTCCGAGACACAGACCCGGGTTTGTTCAAAATCACGCGCCCAGCGCCATTCCACCGCCGCATCCCATAATACGCTGGGCCCTCCCCTCCCGCGCGCCCCTCTTGGCCCGCCCCTCCGCTCGGCCCGCCCCGCCTCCCCGGCCGGCTTCCTTCCCGCCCCTTCCGCGGCGCCTGGCCCCGCCCCTTGGCAACCCTACCCGGCGTCATCCCGCAAGGCTCCGCGAGTGCGCTTCGGCTCCACGTGACGCCGAGTGGGCGCTCTGTCAAAGCTTTCGCATGGAATGTTCCATCCGGCTGAACCCGGGAGGGGGGTGGAGGGGGGAAGCGCGGGATCGCGCCTGCGGTTGGAGGGCCTTATCGTCCAGCTTTCCTTGTTAGGAAGTCTGTGCAGTAGGTGCGATTTCCAGCGTCTTGCCGCTGTTTGATGTTCTTGTGTGGAAAAGTGATCGGTCGTCACATAATGCCTTAGTTTCTGAGGCTCTGTTTTTGCAGGGGTCGCTAAAAAGCCCCTGGAACAGCACGCAGAGTTAAACTTATTTTGAAAGGGGCTTTTTTTTTTTTTTTTTAAACAGTGTATTGCCAAAACTAACACAATCCAAATTCTTGGTATTTGGTCACCTTTTCCTTGTATTTTTCCCGCTATTCTTTTTATAAAGTAAGAAAAGATACCCAAATTTGGAGTCGGATCAGCACACGCACAGAGATTCCGTTAATAACTGCCCTGTGTGAGACAAAAACTGCAGAGGAAACAACAGAAAATATACAGAGTATATGAAATATAAATGGTGTGGTGCAGTCTAATTGCTAATGGAGCACGGAGGACAAACAGGTCAACGAGAGAGGCTAAAGCTTGGGAACACAATGGAGGAGGTGAGGCATGCTGTAGTGGAAGCAGCAGTCACTTTGGAGTCAAGCAGTCCTGGTTCAAATTCTGGCAGCTTCACTAATTGGTATATAACGTTATCAAGTTTCTTTTCCCATCTACAAAAGAAAAATAACAAAACTTCCCAGGATCCTGACGCTCATGTAAAGTGAAGGGTGTCCAGCAGCTACACACACTGTCTGCCTCAAATGTTAGTTCTATTTTGCCAGAATCAACAGCACACCCATCCCATCTACCTCAAATTCTGTGGTTAGGATTTAGCAAGGCAAGTGGCATGAAATGAGCAGAGGCCGGGTCTGTGCAAGGAAATGTTGAAAAAGCTGAATGATGCCCAGGGATTCTTAAGTATCAGTAGGTGAGTTCCATTTATGAAGAGCTTTGAGGGCTAGTGTAAGAAAACAAGAGTCGGACACGACAGAATCAACTAAGCAGCAGCAGCAGAAAGAAAATATCCTCGTGGTTACCGTGGGGCACCTCTGGAAGGAAGAAGAGAGTGAGATGGGTACCCAAACCAGGCTAGAACCTAGGGAAACAAAGACTCTTCCACAAAAGGAGAAAAATTCTCAGGTTATTCCACAAGGCTAGCATAATCTGGATACTAAAAACCCCCCAAGTCAAAGAGCACCAAAAGAAAAGGAGAATTCCTCTATTCTCACCATGACTTTGTAATAGACAAAACTGAGTATTAAGACATAAAATCCAGTAACACAGTAATAAAAAAATTCACACTGTAACAAAGTACACTTCATTCCAAGAATGATGATTTAACATTGAGAAATCTACGTAGGACGTTTGTTAAAGGAGAAGAGCCAAATGATATTTCTTAGAGATGTTTCATATAACATTCAACAGCCATTTCTCTTTTTTTAAAGTGTATAATTCAGTTGTTCTTAGTTTATTCACAAAGTTATGCTGCCATAACCACAGTCAATATTATAGCTTTTGTTTTTTTTGGCCTTGCTGTGTGGCCTGCAGGATCCTAATTTCCCAATCAGGGATAGAACCCAGGCATCCTTCAGTGGAAGGGAAGAGTCAAAATCACTGAAGCACCAGGGAATGCCCTCAACAGCCATTCCTGAATTTTTTTTTTTTTTAGGTTTTTATACTTTCTTTTTTTTTTTTTTTTTTGCTTAACTTTACAATATTGTATTGCTTTTACAATACATCAAGATGGATCCGCCGCCAGTATACACGTGTTCCCCATCCTGATCCCTCCTCCCTCTCCCCTCCCCACACCATCCCTCCAGGGCGTCCCAGTGCTCCAGCCCCAGGCATTTGTTATCGGGCATCGTACCTGGACTGACGACTCGTTTCAGATATAATATTATTACATATCTCAATGCTATTCTCCCCAATCATCCCACCCCATTCCTGAATTTTAAAAATGCTCAGCAAACTAGAAATTGAAGCACAGTTCCTTAGTTGGATCAAGATTATCATCAGAAAACAACAGTAATATCATACGTTAGAGTAAAAAGGCAGAAGCACATTAAAATCAGGGACGCACAAGGATGCAGGGTTATAACAGTTATTTAATATTTTTCAGGGCATCCTCACTTCAGTTCAGTTCAGTCGCTCAGTTGTGTCCTCGAGACCCCATGAATTGCAGCACGCCAGGCCTCCCTGTCCAACACCAACTCCCGGAGGTCACTCAGACTCACGTCCATCGAGTCAGTGATGCCATCCAGCCATCTCAGCCTCTGTTGTCCCCTTCTCCTCCTACCCCCAATCCCTCCCAGCATCAGAGTCTTCTCCAATGAGTCAACTCTTCACATGAGGTGGCCAAAGTACTGGAGTTTCAGCTTTAGCATCATTCCTTCCAAAGAAATCCCAGGGCTGATCGCCTTCTGAATGGACTGGTTGGATCTCCTTGTAGTCCAAGGGACTCTCAAGAGTCTTCTCCAACTCCATGGTTCAAAAGCATCAATTCTTCAGCGCTCAGCCTTCTTCACAGTCCAACTCTCACATCCACATCCACTCTCACATGACCACAGGAAAAACCATAGCCTTGACTAGACAAACCTTTGTTGGCAAAGTAATGTCTCTGCTTTTGAATATGCTATCTAGGTTGGTCATAACTTTCCTTCTAAGGAGTAAGCGTCTTTTAATTTCATGGCTGCAGTCACCATCTGCAGTGATTTTGGAGCCCAAAAAAGTAAAGTCTGACACTGTTTCCACTGTTTCCCCATCTATTTGCCATGAAGTGATGGGACCGGATGCCATGATCTTCGTTTTCTGAATGTTGAGCTTTAAGCCAACTTTTTCACTCTCCACTTTCACTTTCATCAAGAGGCTTTTTAGTTCCTCTTCACTTTCTGCCATAAGGGTGGTGTCATCTGCATATCTGAGGTTATTGATATTTCTCCCAGCAATCTTGATTCCAGCTTGTGTTTCTTCCAGTCCAGCGTTTCTCATGATGTACTCTGCATAGAAGTTAAACAAACAGGGTGATAACATACAGCCTTGATGTATTCCTTTTCCTATTTGGAACCAGTCTGTTGTTCCATGACCAGTTCTAACTGTTGCTTCCTGACCTGCATACAAATTTCTCAAGAGGCAGATCAGGTGGTCTGGTATTCCCATCTCTTTCAGAATTTTTCACAGTTTATTGTGATCTACACAGTCAAAGGCTTTGGCATAGTCAATAAAGCAGAAATAGATGTTTTTCTGGAACTCTCTTGCTTTTTCCATGATCCAGTGGATGTTGGCAATTTGATCTCTGGTTCCTCTGCCTTTTCTAAAACCAGCTTGAACATCAGGAAGTTCACGGTTCACATATTGCTGAAGCCTGGCTTGGAGAATTTTGAGCCTTACTTTACTAGCGTGTGAGATGAGTGCAATTGTGTGGTAGTTTGAGCATTCTTTGGCATTGCCTTTCTTTGGGATTGGAATGAAAACTGACCTTTTCCAGTCCTGTGGCCACTGCTGAGTTTTCCAAATTTGCTGGCATATTGAGTGCAGCACTTCCACAGCATCATCTTTCAGAATTTGGAATAGCTCAACTGGAATTCTATCACCTCCACTAGCTTTGTTCGTAGTGATGCTTTCTAAGGCCCACTTGACTTCACATTCCAGGATGTCTGGCTCTAGATGAGTGATCATATCA
Source organism: Tragelaphus eurycerus (assembly GCA_935064755.1). Lineage (NCBI taxonomy): Eukaryota > Metazoa > Chordata > Mammalia > Artiodactyla > Bovidae > Tragelaphus > Tragelaphus eurycerus. The sequence goes on along the minus strand of CAKXYN010000033.1, from coordinate 21,035,695 downwards.
TCGTGATTATCTGGGTTGTGAAGGTCTTTTTTGTACAGTTCTTCTGTGTATTCTTGCCATCTCTTCTTAATATCCTCTGCTTCTGTTAGGTCCATACCATTTCTGTCTTTTATTGAGCCCATCTTTGCATAAAATGTCCCCTTGGTATCTCTGATTTTCTTGAAGAGATCTCTAGTCTTTCCCATTTTGTTGTTTTCCTCTATTTCTTTCCATTGATCGCTGAAGAAGGCTTTCTTATCTCTTCTTGCTATTCTTTGGAATTCTGCATTCAGATGCTTATATCTTTCCTTTTCTCCTTTGCTTTTCACTTCTCTTCTTTTCACAACTATTTGTAAGGCCTCCCCAGACAGCCATTTTGCTTTTTTGCATTTCTTTTCCATGGGGATGGTCTTGATCTCTGTCTCCTGTACAATGTCATGAACCTCATTCCATAGTTCATCAGGCACTCTATCAGATCTAGGCCCTTAAATCTATTTCTCACTTCCACTGTATAATCATAAGGGATTTGATTTAGGTCATACCTGAATGGTCTAGTGGTTTTCCCTACTTTCTTCAATTTAAATGTGAATTTGGTAATAAGGAGTTCATAGTCTGAACCACAGTCAGCTCCTGGTCTTGTTTTTGTTGACTGTATAGAGTTTCTCCTTCTTTGGCTGCAAAGAATATAATCAATCTGATTTCGGTGTTGACCATCTGGTGATGTCCATGTGTAGAGTCTTCTCTTGTGTTGTTGGAAGAAGGTGTTTGCTATGACCAGTGCATTTTCTTGGCAAAACTCTATTAGTCTTTGCCCTGCTTCATTCTGTGTTCCAAGGCCAAATTTGCCTGTTACTCCAGGTGTTTCTTGAGTTCCTACTTTTGCATTGTCCAGTCCCCTATAATGAAAAGGACATCTTTTTTGGGTGTTAGTTCTAATCCTAGCTAAACGCAATAAATAAGAACATTACATAGAGAGGTTTAAATAGTAGAAAAAAGAGATAAAGTAAAGTGAAGTTGCTCAGTTGTGTCCGACTCTTTGTGACCCCATGGATTGTAGCCTACCAGGTTTCTCCATCCATGGGATTTCCCAGGCAGGAGTCGGTTGCCATTTCCTTCTCCAGGGGATCTTCCCAACCTAGGGATTGAACCCAGGTCTCCCACTCTGTAGGCAGACACTTTTACCATCTGAGCCACCAGGGAAGTCAATGCAATAAATAAGAACATTACATAGAGAGGTTTAAATAGTGGGAAAAAGAGATAAAATGGTCCTTATTGAAAAATAATCTCAAAGAGCTCAGTGTTGTGGTTAATTGCATGGCCTCTGGAGCCAGTCTGCCTGGCTACAAATTCTGGCCTTGCTACTTAGTAGCTGTGTGAACCTAAGCAAGTTACTTTCCTCTTGCACCTCCGCTTCCTCATCTATAAACTGGAAATAAAAGTATCATCACAAGGTTGTCATGAAGATTAATAAGGTATTAGCATATGTAAAGCACATGGACCAGTACCTGGCATGTGGTGAGCACCATGACTGAAAACTAGTAATAACCAAAGCTACAATACAGCCTAAAATAAATATAACTTTTTACTTTTTTCAAGGAGAGGATTCTTAGCCCCTAAGAACCACTGTTCAAACAAAAGGGAAATTTTGTTTATATTTGCCTCAGGGCTTTTCCAGATGGACTAAAAGCGTTTATTTAGCAAGTATTTGTTGATCATCTACCAAATCCTAAACACTCAGCAAGGCAGGGAGAATGAAGGGGTGAATACGACAGAGGACAGAGCACTCTATCCTATGGAACTTTCTGGCACGGTGGAATGGTTCTGTATCCACACCATCTGATCGTAGCTTCTTGTCACCTGTGGCTGTCAAGCAAAGGAAACATGGCTAGTGTAAATTTTCATTTCATATCATTGTCATTAACTTAATAAATAGCCACACGTGGCTGATGACTATAGCACTAGACAGAACAGTTTTACAGGAAGTGACAGGCAAAAACTAACAGGAAAAAACTAAGAGATTTTAAAAAAGAGTTTCTCAGGAAGATATTAAAACAAAAAAAATTAAAGGATGGTGTAGAGGTATGAGTTGCTTAGATTTAAAAACAAAATGTATTACTGGACACCTATTATGTGCCAGATACACTGCTAGATACAAAGTATACACAAGTTAATAAAATTTTCTTTAAATATATTCATTTCCAAACTATTATTTAGAACTTCCTTTGCTCTTGAGTCCATTTTCATAAATCCAGGATGTCTCTATAAAGCAACCATCATGTGTAAATCTATATAGGTGTAATTATCACTTTTATTTCTTTTTCATTATCACATAACTTTTTATAATAGATACACAAACCCCTTATCAACAATTTTAAAATCCAAAATGTTTTGCAAACTGAAAAGTTTCTGGAAGCTTATGGCAAACTCATTTAGTAGGAAGAGCAATATGACAATAAGGTATTAATGTTCTCTAGAACATCTCATGTGAATATACGTATGTGTCAGCACAGAAATACAAATGTGTTTGATTATGGAATTTGATAAAGGCTAAAGAGTTTGGAAGGAACTTTCTGAGGTGGTGGAAATGTGTTTGACCTTAATTATGGTCTTGGTTGTATAAGGGCATATACCATGGCTTAAACTCATTGAGTATACTTACAATGGATGTGTTTTATTATAACACATGTGTAAATTATCCATTAAAATTGGTGTTAAAAGGAAAAAAAAGACAGTTCTTAAAATTTGTGCACTTGCTTTCTAAAACTCAAAATATCCTCAATTCCAAAATACATTGCTACCCAAGGGTTTGGAATAAGGGAATGTAGATCAGTATCAGAAAAGGCAATGGCAACCCACTCCAGTGTTCTTGCCTGGAAAATCCCAGAGACAGGGGAGCCTGGTGGGCTGCCATCTATGGGGTCCCACAGCGTCCGACACGACTGAAGTGACTTAGCAGCAGCAGCAGTAGCAGATCAGTATCAGGGATTCCCTGGTAGCTCAGCAGTAAAGAATCCACCTGCAATGCAGGAGTCACAGGAGCTGTAGGTTCGATCCCTGGGTCAGAAAAATTCCCTGGAGGAGCCCATGACAACCCACTCCAGTATTCTTGCCTGGAGAATCCCATGGACAGAGGAGCCTGGTGGGCTACAGTCCATAGGGGTCGAAAAGAGTTGGACACAACTGAAGCGACTCAGACTCACGGATGCAGATCAGTATCACTTTGAACACATGCCAGTTTTTTTCACTTACGGTGCAGGATGTGATTAATAATGTCAAACCACCTAAAAAACAAAACCAACCACTAAGATCATCTGTTAATATCAAGTAAAGTTCATTTACTTTTCCTCTGGCTTTATGATTCCTTTGCCTCCATATTAGTCATTTTTGTTTTTCTACTACAAAGAATAAAAGTAGGGGCTCCTGTGTTATGTTCCAAGGTTGTTGTCCTGTTCAGGTTATAACCATCCCTGTGGTTAGGAATGGGGTTTTCCCTTGGAGGAAGTAGATATTGCCAATATCAATCATCCTGGGAGGCACATCTTGCGACAGGATATGGGAACTTGAAAGAAGGGCTCACACAGAGAGAGGGAAGTGCTTCTTTCTCAGCCTTGCTTATTTGGACTTGGACACAGAGTTCCAGGCTTCCCTGGTGGCTCAAACGGTAAAGAATCTGCCTGCAATGCAGCAGACCCCGAGTCGGGAAGATCCCCTGGAGAAGAGAATGGCAACCCACTCCAGTATTCTCGCCTGGGAAACCCCAAGGACAAAGGAGCCTGGCAGGCTACAGTCCACGGGGTTGCACAGAGTCAGACACGACTGAGCAATTAACATACATTCACAAAGAGTTTAATGAGTTTGAAGAAATATGTTCCCCTTTCCATATAGTTGGGAAAAGGAAATGTCTGCCTCCAGAAAGACTAAAAACTAGGAAGAGGTTTTTTTTTAGTTGACTTCTTTAAGTATTCAATTTGTTTATTTATTTTTGGCTGCGCTGGGTCTTTGTTGCTGTGCATGAGCTTTTCTCTAGTTGTGGCAAGTGGGGGCTTCTCTAGTTGTGGAGCACGGGCTCTAGAGCTGGGGTTCAGTAGTTGGGGAGCACAGGCTTAGTTGTCCCTCAGCATGTGGAATCTTCTTGGACCAGGAATGTTCCCTGCATTGGCAGGGGAATTCTTAACCACTAGAATTGTGCCTCAGCTGGTAAAGAACCTATCTACAGTGAGGGAGACCTGGGTTTGATCCCTGCATTGGGAAGATCCCCTGGAGAAGGGAATGGCTACCCACTCCAGTATTCTGGCCTGGAGAATTCCATGGACTATCTAGTCCATGGGGTTGCAAAGAGACAGACATGACTGAGCGACTCTCACTTTCAGAACAACCAAGGGAAGTCTTTGCTTTTCGTTGTAGTTATAAAATATCTTAGAATTGTTCGTGGCTTATAATCACAAGCATTTTATTTGTCTCCTGGTTTAGCCTAGATCACTGGGCTCAGGTAGGCCAGGTGGGAACCTAGGCTTTTGGTTGGGCTTCCATCTGTTCCATATATTTTAATTCTGGGCCCAAGCTAATAGGGCATTAGCTACCTAGGGCACACTCTTCTCCTAGTGGATCACAGGAACACAACAAAATGGAGTGGAAACATGGTATCCTTTTAAAGGTTACTGCTCTGCTTTAACTTGGTGGCTCAGATGGTAAAGAATCTGCCTGCAATTCAGGAGATCCCTGGGTTGGGGTGATCCCCTGGAGAAGGGAATGGCTACCCACTCCAGTATTCTTGCCTGGAGAATTCCACGGACAGAGGAGCCTGGTGGGGTCTACAATCCATGGGGTCACAAAGGGTCAGACAAGACTGAGCAACTAACACTCCCCTTTAATCAACGGGCACACTGTCACTTCTGCTTATGTTCCATTGGCCAAAACAAGTCTTACAACCAAGCCCAACATCAATGAGATGGAGGGTATATATTTCTTTGTACTCTAGTGAGAGGTACTGCAAAGGGTATGGATGTATTGCAAATACTAGTACAAAAAGGACATGAAGAATTGGGAACATTGATTCCAGCCAGCAGAGGCGGTACATGTGAAGATGCAGTGTACATCAGCCTAAACAGGTGTAGTATGGGAGGAGGTCAGAGCACTTTCAGACTTTATAATCTTCATGAAAACACCCCGTTTCTTTGACAAAGACAAATGACCCTTCCATCGTTTGTAAATTGCAGTGCTTACACAGAATCAACTTCCTTATTCCAATGAAACTGTTATTCTTTGTTCTTCCTCTGTAGAAATTCTAGACCTGGCCCTGGCCTGGAGCCTGTGAACTCAAAAAGCTACCCACAAAGCTATCTGCTACATAGTTGTAACTTACTGACTACAGTAACTAATCTGCTTTCAGTTGCAAGTTACAGAAAGCCCAAGGAAAAGTAGCTTATATATTTCATTCATTTTTTTTAACTTTTAATTTTGTATTGGAGCATAGCCAATTAACAATGTTGTGATAGTTTCAGATAGACAGCAAACAGACTCAGCCCTATATATACATGTATCCATTCTCCCCCAAACTCCCCTTGGGTCCAAGGTGCCACATAACATTGAGCAGAGTTCCCAGTGCTATATGTAGGTCCTTATGGGTTACCCCTATGTATTATTTATTTATTTGGCTGTACTGTGTCAAAATATACACACTATACTATGTATAGTTACTAGGGGTCTTTAGTTGTGGCATGCTAACTCCTAGTTGCAGCATGTGGGACCCAGCTTCCAGATCAGGGATCAAACCCAGGCCCCTGCACTGGGAGTGTGGAGTCCCAACCACTGGACCACCATGAACTGTCTGCACAGCTCATAAAATAAATAGCATAGAAATAGACTTCTCTAGGATAATTCAGTAGAGAAAAGATATCCTTAAACTTCCTGGCTCATTCCTCCTTGCCTTACCACAGTTCTCAAGGTTTTCCTTGCCAGGCTTGCCTACCAGTGGCTGTCACCTAGTACCATACACAGACACAACACACACAACACACAGACATTAACCGCAGGGGAGAGGGATTTTTTCCCCTGCACCACTTTTTATTTGCGAGGTTAAACTTGTCCCCTGGAAGGCTTCCCATCACGATGCACTGGCCAGACCGGGACTGCATATGTCATCTTAAACCATTCACTATCAAAAGGAAATGGAGTTACGATAAATGGCCTAGAGCAGGGTTGGCAAATTAAATTGTCTCACAGGGCACATTTGGCCTGTTTTTGATGGCCCACAAGCTAAGAATGTTTCTGTATGTTTACACTTGTAAATAGAAGAAGAAGAAGGGAAAAGGGGGAAAGGAAGATGAAGAAGCAGCAGCAAAGAGGATGTGACTCACAGTATCTAAAATACAGTTTGACCCTTAACAGAAAATGCTGGCAGGCTCCGGCCTAGATCGCCCATGATCTACCTGAGGAAATGAAGGAAGGCCTACCTTCCCTGAGCACAATGCCAGTGTGAGGCCTGCCGCATCACACATGTGTGTTTTCCTTCTGCTCTCCCCAAGCCCTGAGTTAAATTGTAGAAACCATAACCGAACGGTTCCATCATCCACCACTGCCGGGGTAAATGAAAGGAAAAGTCAGTGTGTAGATGGGTGTGAGGGTGTTATGGGGGGAGCAGTGGGTTTTCATTTCTGTTTTGTTAGAATGACAGTGTTTACTGAACTATCCCCAAAGAAAAGGTACAGCTGAAGGGAAAACCATTAAAATGTAAGGTCCAGACACCTTCCCTTTTGTTATCCCAACATATCACTCCATTGTCTTCTGAATCACGTAATTTGTGACCCTTCTGTGCTGTGCTTAGTCACTCAGTCATGTCCGACTGTCTGTAAAAAACTGTGTAAGCTTTGTGGTCCAACAATAGAGACCCTCAGAGCCCCTTAATAAAATAACACCTGGAGGACTTCCAGCTTCTGTTTAGCTGGAGAGAGCTGGAAAAAGCATTGCTCCCTCCATACAACAGTAATCTAGGACTGAAGCCCGCCAGGCTCCTCTCTCCACAGAATTTTCCAGGCAAGAATATTGGAGTGCATTTTCATTGCCTACTCCAGGGGATGTTCCCCAACCCAGAGATCAAACCCACATCTCCTGTATTGGCAGGCAGATTCTTTACCATTGAGCCACCAGGGAAGCTGTGAACTGGAGAGATGGAGGTAAATATTATATATGCCTGGAAATGGGCATACATCTTTTTCTGCTAAGCTGTTAGTGTAAGAGGTTGAGTTATTCTAGTCAGGAGTTGAGCTGGGCTTGGGTTTTAGTGTTGCTATGGTTACCTTGAGTGCATCACCATTTTCAAATTCCTCTAAAGTTATTTTCTGCTTAGAGTTGGGGCTGCTTTTCTAAAAGGTTTTTTTTTACCCCCCTCAGTGTTACTGTTCCACTTTCAGCCGTTAGGCTTTCTGTGCTTTTACCATTCAGAGGAGTCCCTCTAAGCCCATGCATTTCTCCCAGCAGTAACCTGCTTGCTATTTGGTACTTACTAGACTGCTTGTGGTGATGGGGAAGGAAGAGTTTCTCTGTGGTCCTGTTCCAGGCTCATTCTCAGGCAGGCTCTGTGTCTCTGGGTCTTGGGGATCCTGACCATCTCTGAGCATTATGACCTCTAATAGTAGACAGTTTCCAGGCCACTCTTCAGGATTAGAAGTTTTGCTTTGGGGATTTGTTGGTTTTTTTGTTTCATTTTTCCCATTTTTCCAGCTGCAGTAGGGCTTTACCTATCCCCTGGAGAAAACTGGGTTTGCTGCCTTCTCCCATCAGTTTAAATCTTCTGTTCCTTGTGGGAGGAGGGTCTGGGTTTTTTCCTGCTTTTCCTGCAATGACAGCCACTCCTCTCCACTAGGCTTGAAGGACAGAAGTCTTTCCTTACCTTCCACTCTGCCCCCAATCTTTGTCTCGGCTGCTCAGTGGTGGTCCCTGGAGAAGAGCCTGTGAGTGGATACGAACTTGTTATATGATCGTGGTTCCCACGGGGTTCTACAAGCATGCCAACCTGCACTTGTGTCCGCGTGCTAAGTTGCTTCAGTTGTGTCCAACTCTTTGCAACCCCATGGACTGTAGCCCTCCAGGCTCTTCTGTCAATGAGATTTTCCAGGCAAGAATACTGGAGTGGGTTGCCATTTCCTACTCCAGGGGATCTTCCTGACCCAGGGATCGAACCCACACCTCTTACGTTTCCTACACTGGCAGGCAGGTTCTCTACCACTAATGCCACCTGGGAAGCCCCAGTCTGCACTTAGTTATTAGCTATGTATTTAAAAATTCAGCAGAATTCTACCTTCCTCTCTGTATGGCTGCCCCATCTTCTTGCCCACACTCTCCCACAGGTGACACGGTGTCTGCATCCCCTCTGCATTTAGAAGCACCTGTCTTTCCCGAGATTTCAGGTCATGAGTTGTTCTATGTCCTCAGCTCTTTGAGTGGCTTAATAAAATCTATGATTCTTTAGGTTATCTAGATTACTGTTGTATGGAGGGAGCAATGCTTTTTCCAGCTCTCTCCAGCTAAACAGAAGCTGGAAGTCCTCCATGTGTTATTTTATTATGGGGGTCTGAGGGTCTCTATTGTTGGACCACAAAGCTTACACAGTTTTTCCAAGGACAGTCCTGCTTACTCTCTCAACCCATCCCTTCCTATTTGTCTTAGTAGCCCACAGACCTCTTGCTTTACAACACATGTTGAATATCTGCTTCCAGTTGCTGCCATGGTTGGTGGCATATTCGGATCATCCTCTTCACCTTCCCAACATGAGTTTCTACTCAGCTTTGGATTTGTCTACTCCTTGATTGTAATGCCCCCAGAGAAGGGAGATTTCAATGGAAACACTAGCACATTCTATGATGCTGGGATTCTCTTGAGTCTCCTATTTATCCAACTGTGTTCTTTTTGAAAAGATTTTTTGATGTGGACCATTTTTAAAGTCTTTATTGAATTTGTTACAATATTGCTTATGTTTTATGTTTCGGTTTTTTGGCCACCAGGCATGTGGGATCTTACCTCCCTGACCAGGGATCGAACCTACACCCCTTGTGTTGGAAGACAAAGTCTTAATCACTGGGCCACCAGGGAAGTCTGTATCCAGGGGTGTTCTTTACTCAACAAGTATTTTTTGAGTGATTACATAATACAAAGCACACAGTTCTGGGTACTGGGTGGCTTACAAAAAACAATCAGGCTAGCACATCTCTTTCATCCACTTTCAACCACATGACTCCGCTTGAAACATTAACACAGGGGAACCAGCAGACAGACATGGCAAGCATTAGGTGTCACAAAAGAAGCCTCAGGTTACAGTGAGTATAGAGATAGAAAGCAAAGAAGATTGGAACAACTGGATAGTAAAGAGAGAGTAGCCTGTGAACATCTATGGACCTCCTGGTGGAACGATAAGACCTACCCTGGCACTATTGTTTAGAGGATCTGTTCGTCATCTTGATATCAGAAGACCTTTGGGGAAGCCACACAGTTGTGTTGGAACGTCTCTTCCTCAAAGGCTCTAAGAGTATAGCCTTTGAAACCACAAGAGAAGGCAGAAAACAACTTAAACCATAAACATAAAAACACATAAAACACATAAAAGCACCCAAGAAGGCTAAATTCAATACATACACACAAGATTGTGGAACAAAAAGCATGACTTTGTTCCCTTTTATAATTAAGGTTTAACACTTAGTGAAATGCACAGATCTTAAGTGTACAGTCTGATAAAACTTGATAAATCCATACACTTCATGTAACCCACACACCTACCAACATATGGAACATTTCCATCACTTACACCTCTTGTTATCTCCCAGTAAATTCCTACCCTTCTCCACTTTCTTCTTTTTAAGCACTTTCTGATTCTCTCTTATCGTAGATTAGTTTTTCCTAATTCAGAACTTCATATAGATGGAACCATATTACATGCATTTTTAAAAATGTCTGGCTTCTTTCACTCAGCATATTGTTTCTGAGATTCATTTATGTTGTTGCATATATCTGTAGCTTTTCCTTTTCAATGCTGAGTAGTATTGTACTGAATGAATATACCACACTTTGTTTACCCACTTTCTTGATGATGTGTTTTTTGTTTTCGCCTTGTTGTCATTGTTCAGTCCCTCAGTCATGTCAACTTTTTGGCCCCATGGACTGCAGCACGCCAGGCTTCCCTGTCCATCACCAACTGCCAGAGTTTGCTCCAACTCATGTCCATTGAGTCGGTGATGCCATCCAACCATCTCATCCTCTGTCATCCCCTTCTCCTGCCTTCAATCTTTCCCAGCATCAGGGTCTATTCTAATGAGTCAGCTATTCACATCAGGTGGCAAAAGTATTGCAGCTTCAGCTTCAGCATCAGTCCCTCAAATGAATATTCAGGATTGACTGGTTTGATCTCCTTGCAGTCCAAGGGACTCTCAAGCAGCTTCTCCAACACCACAGTTGAAAAGCATCAATTCTTTGATGCTCAGCTTTCCTTCTAGTCCAACTCTCACATCCATACATGACTACTGGGAAAACCATAGCTTTGACTAGACAGACCTTTGTTGGCAAAGTAATGTCTCTGCTTTTCAATATGCTGTCTAGGTTGGTCATAACTTTCCTCCCAAGGAGTAAGCATCTTTTAATTTCATGGCTGCAATCACCATCTGCAGTGATTTTGGAGCCCAAAAAAGTAAAGGCTGACACTGTTTCCACTGTTTCCCCATCTATTTGCCATGAAGTGATGGGACCAGATGCCGTGATCTTATTTTTCTGAATGTTGAGCTTTAAGCCAAACTTTTCACTCTCCTCTTTCACTTTCATCAAAAGACTCTTGAGTTCATCTTCACTTTCTGTCATAAGGGTGGTGTCATCTGCGTATCTGAAGTTACTGATATTTCTCCTGGCAATCTTGATTCCAGCTTGTGCTTCATCCAGCCTGGCATTTTGCATGATGTACTCTGCATATAAGTTAAGTAAGCAGGGTGACAATATACAGCCCTGATGTACTCCTTTCCCAATTTGGAACCAGTCCGTTGTTCTATGTCCAATTCTAATTGTTGCTTCTTGACCTGCATACAGGTTTCTTAGGAGGTAGGTAAGGCAGGTAAGAAATTCCCATCTCTTGAAGAATTTGCCACAGTTCGTTGTTATCCACACAGTCAAAGGCTTAGAGTAGTCAATGAAGCAGAAGTAGATGTTTTTCTGGAATTGTCTTGCTTTTTCTATGATCCAATGGATGTTGGCCATTTGATCTCTGGTTCCTCTGCCTTTTCTAAAACCAGCTTGAACATCAGGAAGTTCACGGTTCATGTATTGCTGAAGCCTGGCTTGGAGAATTTGGGGCATTACTTTACTAGCATGTGAGATGAGTGCAATTGTGTGGTAGTTTGAGCATTCTTTGGCATTGCCTTTCTTTGGGATTGGAATGAAAACTGACCTTTTCCAGTCCTGTGGCCACTGCCGAGTTTTCCAAATTTGCTGGCATATTGAGTGCAGTACTTTCACAGCATCATCTTTCAGGATTTGAAAGAGCTCAACTGGAATCCCATCACCTCCACTAGTTTTGTTCGTAGTGATGGTTTCTAAGGCCCACTTGACTTCACATTCCAGGATGTCTGGCTCTAGGTCAGTGATCACACCATTGCGGTTATCTGGGTCACGAAGATATTTTTTTGTATAGTTCTTCTGTGTATTCTTGCCACCTCTCTTAATATCCTCTGCTTCTGTTAGGTCCATACCACTTCTGTCTTTGGCACTATTATAAATAAACCAGCTATAACATTTTTACACAACTATCCACATAAAAATCATGATTTTAAAAATATAACATCAAAGATATATTGAAGGAAAACTGTATCTTGCTAAGCAGCCAAAAAAGTGGAAGAGAGAACTCAAAAACAAAGCAAAAATATAAGGAGAGAAATTACAATGAAAAAGGCAAATCAGTTTGAAGAGATACCCAAGAGAATGGTCATATATGACTAGTTGCAGTTTCAGAAGGAAAGAAAGGAAAGAATTAAAAAAAAAAAAAAGAGGTAATATTAAACAGATGATACTAGAAAATTTCCCTCACCTAAAGACAGATTTGCATCTACAGATACAAGGGGTCACTGAGTTTCAACTAAGATCAGTGGGAAAAGACACACCCAAGCACATTTGAGGGAAATTGCTGTTAAGAAAAGATTTTAAAAGCTTCCAAGTGGAAAGAACAAGTTTCCTACAAAAAGATGAAAAAAGAAGAATAATGAGGAGGATAAGGGGTAGGGGAGAGGGAGACAAGGTACTGGGAAGAAAACAGAGGAAGAAAGTGTAGAAACAGGGAGCAACCAAATGACAATAAGCAAAAGCTATTTGTTCAGAGCTTTCTATATCAAGGGAGGTGGTCACCATCACTTGTGTCTGAGTCAAAGGCAGGCATCTTTACAGTGGAAAAAAGGGAATTCAAGTGTGCCCTGACAAGAGGCTGTGGACATGAGGAGGCTGCCAACAGCCTAACTTGAAGGGAGGTATCATGTGAACCGTTGGGGGGGGGGGTGCATATTTAGCTTTGCTTGGTTGGTCTTAAGTTATAGCTGAGGTTCCAATACCTTGGCCACCTTTTGTAAAGAACTGACTCATTGGAAAAGACCCCGATCCTGGGAAAGACTGAAGGTGGCAGGAGACGGGGATGACAGAGGATGAGTTGGTTGGATGGCATCACCGACTCCATAGACATGAGCTTGAGCTAGCTCTGGGAGTTGGTGATGAACAGAAAGGTGTGATGTGCTGCAGTCCATGGGGTCGCAAAGAGTTGGGCATGACTGAGCAACTGAATTGAACTGAAGTTACAACTGGGAGTAAAAATTCAGGAATCTGGTAGTTATTGATCAAGTGGTGACTATTTGGGACTGAAGGTTACAGGAGCTGTTGTTTGGATCCTGTAATGGTTGATCCAGATGGTGAATTGATTTCTTGGTCCAAATGCTCTAGACTGTGGGTCAAGAGTTTTATTTTAATATATGGTCTTGCCACTGCCTGTTTGCCTATTTAGTCTCTCAAAGAGAATAAAGAAAGAGAAAAAAAGCAGAGATAGAGAATGGAGGAGGGAGGGGGTAAAGGAAGGAAAAAGAAAAAGAGAGGGAGCAGGAAAGAGCGAAATCACTGCACTGGTGCATGCATGCATGCTCAGTCATATCCGACTCTGCAACCCTATGGACTGTAGCCCACCAGGCTCCTCTGTCCATGCGATTATCCAGGCAAGAATACTGGAGTGCATTGCTGTGCCCTCCTCCAGGAGATTTTCCGGACCCAGGGATTGAATCCACATCTCTTAAATCTCCTGCACTGGCAGGCAGGTTCTTTTCCACTAGCGCCACTGCACTGATCTTACCTGAAATCCTGGAAGCTAGAAGACAGTGTGGAATACCATTTACAGATCACTGAGGGAAAAGAATAGTAACTCAGCCCAAATTCCATTTAAGTGTCAGGATGATAGATATTTATGAATATGCACAGATTCACAAGTCTGTTACCCAGGCACAATATCTGAGGGACCACTTCAGAGTAAACACTACCAAACAACAAAACAATCAGAACAGAGACCTCATAACAAGACAGGGCAGATAAAGAGAAAGGAAATTTGGTGAGTAATTCACTTCGAATTTATATAGTAGTACAAGTGAATAATGACAATGTAACTGGGAATTATAACACAAGTGGTAAATTAAGGATTCCTTGAATAGAAGAGACAGAGCAAAGGAAAACAAAATATTTGGTGGAATAGAACAGGTTTCTCAGTGAAACTTAGGAATGCAATGGAAGTGGAAGGGGCAGAAATAAATACTGTATGTTCTGAAGGTTTCCACTAGGACTGAAGAGAGTAGAAATAAAAATATTTTAAGAGTCCCATTTATTGAGGTGTAATAATGAGGCAATGAGGGCTTCCCTGGTGGCTCAGCCAGTTAAGAATCTGCCGGCAATGCATGAGACTTGAGTTTGATCTCTGGGTCAGAAAGATCCCCTGGAGGAGGCCATAGCAACCCACTTCAGTATTCTTGCCTGGAGAAACCCATGGACAGAAGAGCCTGGTAGACTACAGTCCATGGGGTCGTAAGAGTCAGATATGAGTAACTAAACTACCACCACCACAAAGAGGCAGTGGGGGTACTAAAGTGTCTAAAAGGAAGGAAATATGAAAACATATTCTCATATATTACTGAAGGAAAAGTGTTTGATAGTGAATGGCAGAAGAGGGAAGGTATTTCAGTTCATTCGCTCAGTCGTGTCCAACTCTTTGCGACCCCATGGACTTCAACACACCAGGCTTCCCTGTCCTTTACCAACTCCCAGAGCTTGCCCATACTCATGCTGGGGAAGGTAATCAGTAGTCAAACTGAAAAGAAGATGACACATATTCTTTAAGCCTTCATACACTTTTTTCATGAGTGAAATTGAAAAAAAAAACAATAGAGGACATGATGGGGTAACATCATAAAATTAGAAACACCCAGAATGAGTGGTGGAACTCGGGAAAGAATTAGAAATAAAAGTATAATTTTTGAAATGAAGACTAGACTAGGAGGAAACCAGGAGTACATTAAAATAAAAAATAGTGCCTTAAGAGACAGAGAGAGTGAAAAGGAGGAAATTTTTAAAAATAAGAAGAATAAAAAGATTTTGAGGAAAGGTGACTAGTATTAACGGGGAAGGCAATGGCACCCCACCCCAGTACTTTTGCCTGGAAAATCCCATGGACGGAGGAGCCTGGTTGGCTCCAGTCCATGGGGTCGCTAAGAGTCGGACACAACTGAGCAACTTCACTTTCGCTTTCCACTTTCATACGTTGGAGAAGGAAATGGCAACCCACTCCAGTATTCTTGCCTGGAGAATCCCAGGGACAGGGGAGCCTGGTGTGCTTCTGTCTGTGGGGTCGCACAGAGTCGGACACGACTGAAGTGACTTAGCAGCAGCAGCAGCAGACTAATATTAAAGATAGGTAGCTCTTCAGATTTAACATAGAGATATAGTAGTTTCTGAAGAAAGAAACCAAAGGAATACAGCAAGTACAAGAAATTATAATGAAAGACAATGATGTTGAAAAGAAATTGAAATTATGTATTAAAAGAGCACACTGTGTACCTGAGAATGACCCAGAATGACCAGCAACAACACACAGTCTAGTAAAATTACTTAATGTGAGAGGAAGATGAATTGGGGGACATCTAGGTTAAAAAAAAATGTAGGTCATTTACAAGAAAAGAAAATTAGACTCTCATGAGGTATTTTTCAGCAATGCTTTATTCCCCAGGAAAATAGAGTATCACACTTAACAGTCTAAAGAAAAGTGAGCCAAGGTTGATTATATCTAAGAAAACTGACTTTCAAACATAAAAGGCTGTTCACCTGAAACTATCACAACACTGTTAGTTGGCCATACCCCAATACAAAATGTTTTTGGTGTTAAAAAAAATAAAAATTTTAAAAGATTAAAAAAAAAAAAGGAACAAGGCCTTCTTGGAGAAATAGCTGATTCAGGGACTAGTCTGGGAAATACAAGATGACTCTAGAACAGGATTGATAATAGCACCAAGAACATATGGAACGGATTTAGAGCTTCCCTGGTGGCTCAGAGGTTAAAAGTGTCTGCCTCCAATGCGGGAGACCTGGGTTTGATCCCTGGGTTGGGAAGATCCCCTGGAGAAGGAAATGGTAACCCATTCGAATATTCTTGCCTGGAGAATCCCATAGACAGAGAAGCCTGGTAGGCTACAGTCCAAAGGGTCGCAAAGAGTCGGACACGACTGAGCGACTTCACTTTCAGTGCTCAGAAAATAGCAGAACATATGCACTCATCCTATTCTTTATTATTATTATTATTACTTCTACAGCAAGGCATATTTGAGCTGGGCACACAAGACGCAGAGTGGAAGATGTGCCAGGAAAAGTACCCTAGGATAGCCTTCTTTGCATATCTGTAGGGGAACTGTAAGGAGGAAGAGACCATCTGTTAAGAGGTGATTATGTGAAAACAGGAGATGTCTGACCAGGGAAATGGCCTTATTAAATACGGGTTTAATGAGAAGAGCTCTACTAGTGGTGACATCTGCTAAAGCTGCGCTACTCAAATGTAATGTGCAACAATTACTAGAGGAACTTTGTCAACATGACAATTTTGACTCAGTTAAGTTGGGAGTAGGACCCAAGGTTTGACCTAGTTAAAAGAACTAGGATTTGTGCACTTCCCATGACTCAGAGGTACCCAGCTAGTTTCTTGTTAAGCAACTGAAATAAGGGAGGGAAAAATTCTCAGTGTCACCCAGGTTTGTTTTTCTCGCTGCTATCAGATCAGATCAGTTGCTCAGTCATGTCCAACTCTTTGCGACCCCATGAATTGCAGCACGCCAGGCCTCCCTGTCCATCACCAACTCCCGGAGTTCACTCAGACTCACCTCCATCGAGTCAGTGATGCCATCCAGCCATCTCATCCTCTGTCGTCCCCTTCTCCTCTTGCCCCCAATCCCTCCCAGCATCAGAGTCTTTTCCAATGAGTCAACTCTTCGCATGAGGTGGCCAAAGTACTGGAGTTTCATAACCAAACCTAAAACTATGTGGTATTCTCTTAGAAGTTGAACATGTGTAATAGTCTGGAAAGGGAGGTTTTGTCACATCAAAAAGTTTTAGTAAAAGTGCTGCCTACAATAACTAGAAAGGCAGAGAATCTCCCTCCCTAGTTTGTAGGTCTAGTGGAGATTTCTTGAGCCACTTTATTTATGTGCCTGCTGCTTTTATTTTTTAGCAAGGTATTACACGAGTTTCCCAGGTGGCGCTAGAGGGAAAGAATCTGCCTGCCAGTGCAGGAGACACAAGAGATTCAAGTTCAATCACTGGATTAGGAAGATCCCCTAGAGTAGTAAATGAAACCCCATTCCAGTATTTCTTGCCTGGAAAATTCCACGGGCAGAGGAGCCTGGAGAGCTACAGCCCATGGGGCCACAAAGAGTCAGGGGTAACTGAGCACGCACGCATAAGGTACTACACGTGAAGTCTGAAGTCAGCGTAGATAGAGAACAGAACGTCTGGAAATTCTGGAGCTTCACTAAGTTGAAAAAGTTGATGGCTTGTGTAACCCTAAATTACAGGAGAGAAAACTTGGCCTAGAGATTTCTCAGAGCCCAATGTGATTTTTTTGGCAAACACACATAAATAAAAAACAAGAGAAAGGAAAGATACACTGAAGCAAAAATCAAATTAATAGAGTTCTCTTCTCACTTAAGCTTATTCTTTCAGATGATTTCAAGGATGCCATCCATAAGATGTTAAGTATGGGTTGCATATGGAAGTCAGGATATAGGGCAGATTTAATGACTGCTTTTAAAAACAAAAACTTTAGGAGCTTCCCTGGTGGCTCAGACAGTAAAGAATTTGCCTACAATGCAAGAGACCTGGGTTCAATCCCTGAGTCAGGAGAATCCCCTGGAGGAGGAAATGGCAACCCACTCCAGTATTCTTGCCTAGAGAATACCATGGACAGAGGAGCCTGGTGGGCTATAGTCCATGGAATCGCAAAGAGCTGGACATGACTGAGCAATTAACACCTCACTTCAAAAACGACTTTGAGTATGTTTATTGGCACCTGAAACTGTCTGTAAAGGAAGCAGAGTTTACTGAATATTCAATGAAATTATGTTTAAAAAAAGCTCACTGAAAAACCTGGTCTACAAATGCCCTCACCTGTTCAAGTCCTAAAGTGTTCCCCTAGAGAGGGAATACCCTCCAACATCCAGTTAACTTGTACTTGGAAGGCAAAGCTGCTGCTGCTAAGTCGCTTTAGTCCTGTCCGACTCTGTGCGACCCCATAGACAGCAGCCCACCAGGCTCCCCCGTCCCTGGGATTCTCCAGGCAAGAACACTGGAGTGGGTTGCCATTTCCTTCAATTACATCCAAACTTTTGGAGAGGGTTGTACATTATCAGACATCCTGGATTTTAAGCTGATACAAACACTGAGTGGGAACTTGAACCCTTTTCTTTAGGGTTGAGTCTCCTACTGTAAGAAATACTCACAGATACTGTATTATGATCAGAGGAACAAAACGGTAGTGGAGACTGCTGGTTGATTCTCCAAAACCATCCTTTCCTTTGTCCCAGGCAAAAGGAAACGAAATATCCAGACTCACAGTTGCCAGGCATGGAGATCTCACTAAATTTTTAACTATGGAGGGACATCTGAACCGATAGTGAAGGACAGGAAAGCCTGGCTTGCTGCAGTCCATGGGGTCGCAAAGATTTGGACACGACTGAGCGACGGAACAACAACAATAACGACAACAAATCGCCACATTACTTTCTCAAAGGATTTCCTAGTTCTGGACTTTTCTTTCCCCTTCTCCAAATGGGGAACATGTTCTTTTTCACATATAAAGCGGCAAAAATTCAAAAGTTTAACATCCTTTGTAGGCAAGGCTGTAGAAATTTGCACTCCTATATACAATTACGTATCAAGGTAAGGCGATCATATAATTTGTCATCCAAATGGAACAGTTTCCAGCGTGAGAGGGCATGTTATTAACAATTACTCCAGGACGACAGATGGAAAATGGCACTGTCCTGGACAAACTGAGATGTATGACCAATCTATATACAGACGCAGAGTAGGAAGGGAATGGGGACATTTTTTATTGTACTTTACAAAAGTACCGGTCTGTGGTGAATTGTAAACAAAAAAACCCTCGTTCTTTACCATGGGTAGTTTAAGTGCAGCCTTAAAGAACAAGGGATGGTAAACTACAGATATGAGATACGGAACTTGACGAAAACCCCGAAGTTTTGCGAATCGGGCACTTACTGGGGTTGCACAAGCGACACAGTCCCTTGGAGTTCACCCGCCAATCCGAAGTGGGAGCGCGTGAGCTGGAGCCTGTAAGAGAAGCCCGGGCGGGCCTAGGATTTGAGGAGTGGAGCTTCGCGTCAATCAACCTTGGGGGCGGACCTAACGCAGGCGCCCATACTCGGCGGTCTGGCCTACACAGGCGCTACTCTGTGGCATCTCGGGTTCCCTCTAGCCGCACTCTGGAGGACTACACTCGGTTTCTTTCGGCCGCGAGAGGCCCCGCAGCCTCCGCTGAGCTGGGAGAAAGATGGCGGCAGCCGTGCGACAGGATTTGGCCCAGCTCATGAATTCGAGCGGCTCTCATAAAGATCTGGCGGGCAAGTGAGTATTTCCCGGGGGCCTGGGAGGTGGAGAAGCAAGCCAGAGACTTGTTCTCCTTGGATTGACGGCGGCTTTCGGATGTAAAGCTGGGAGCCGGCCTGAAGATCAAGGGGGCGGGCCTGAGGTCGGTCGTGGAGGCAGATGTTGGGAGCAGCAGAAAACTGGAGGGGACCTTGTGCAGGGAGCGCTCAGGACCATAGATCTGGAGTGGCTGCCAACTTTTTCAGTCCTTGATGGCATCCTTTCCGTTCTCTAAAGATTCTAGAAGCGCGGTCTGTGGGACGACTGCTCCCATGGCCTTCTAAACCTTCCCCGGTGCCCCTTCCCAATCGCTGGCCGGCCTCTCACACCGAATTCTGGCCTCTGTTTGCCTTTTCTCCGCCCGTTTTTTTCTCTTAGACTGGAACCTTGGTTTAGAGTTTTCCGGGGAGATGGCTTCTTGAGGCTGACGGGGACTGAGCAGGTATGGCCGCTATCAT
Organism: Tragelaphus eurycerus; assembly: GCA_935064755.1. Classification (NCBI taxonomy): domain Eukaryota; kingdom Metazoa; phylum Chordata; class Mammalia; order Artiodactyla; family Bovidae; genus Tragelaphus; species Tragelaphus eurycerus. Next base: position 21,016,067 of record CAKXYN010000033.1, on the reverse strand, counting down.
GACGTCCAGAACTACTTGAACCATCTTCTGTGGGTTGTGTTTTGGGTACTCTCTCTCCCCGCCACCAACTCTGAAGAAGGGCATGGAGGAATGTCACCACAACGTGGGTCAGGATGTCTAGAGTAGTGATGTTTGCAGAATTTTAAACAGATGATTAGAAATTTTGTCGGAATTTATGTAGAAGGGTTAAGTCCACTCCAACTCAAATTTGTGATTTGTGCCTGCCCTGCAGCCAGTTATTCAACACTGTTAATTATATCTAGATAGATAGATAGATAGGGAGATAGATGTCTGTTTCCTCTTTGTCGATTTCACAGCACTATTTTTTGGTAATTAACATGCATTGTTTCAAGTGTGCTTCTCAAATTGATCCTATTTACATTTGACAGCTAAGATCAGGTTGATCCATTTTAACAGGCTACACCTGTTTTAACCTGGCCATTGAAACATTGACTTTGTTTTATGTAGGCTGTAATGTATTTTGTCTGCTAGTAAATGTAATCCAGTATATCAGTGGGAAATTTAGCAGTGCTCTTGGGCTTAACTACTTTGTGGGGCAGTTTCCCTCTCAGGAAGATGGGATAATTATAAGATAATTATTCTGTCTGAGGACAAAATACAGTGTGTATATGCACCTAGAGCAGTACCTGACACTTAGAAAGAGCCACAGGATTGTCCTCTTTACTATTATTATTATTAAGAAGCTAGTAAGTACATATTGACTTAATCCCTGGGTTGGAAATAAGTTGAATATGTCTCACTGCTCAATTCTTTTTGCATGTAATTTTGATAGATTTGGATGAAAGTAAAACTCACTTATATATTTTTTTCCATGTTTGCTTTCCTTTTTGTTAAGAAAAAGATAAGTGTGTTAGTTATCAGAAGAGATATAGTTTTCACGTATTTATAGAATTCTGAAACTTAAGCTAAGCATTTACTTCCTCAGCTCTGAATTGCGGATAAACAACAGCATCTGCCTTATTAGGTGCGTCAGTTATTTACTGCTCTGTAACAAATCAAAAAGTTAGTGGTGTAAAAGAAGTATAATTTCTCAATATGCTTTAGATCAAATAGGTTGTTTTGTTGATCTTGTCTGGGCCTACTCATGCAAGTGCAGTTATCTGGCAGCTCAGCTGGGGTTGGTAGGGCTAAAATGGACTTGCATACACATGTAGCTGTTGGCTGGATCTCTCTTTCTGCACACTGTCTCTCATTCAGGGCCTTAAGAAGGTTTCAGGGGGGTGAAAGAAGAAGCTGGCAAGGCCTCTTAAGGCTACCCTTGGAAGTCTCACAATATCAGATCTCAAGCACTGGTCAGAGTAAGTCCCAAGACCAGGCTGGATTCAAGGCTAGAGGAAATGCAATCTACCTCTATGGGAAGAGTGGCCAAGTTACATTGCAGAGTGGCCTGGTTAGGGGGAGGTAATTGGATGCTATCATTGTAAGAGTCTAGTACACGGATTATTGTGAAGATTAAATGGAATAAAGTACTTGATAACTGATAGCCAGTGTTTCTTAAGGAAAGTCTTGGCCTTGCCTGTAGGTACATATCTGGTCCTGTCTGGGCAAGAATGTGTCATATTTATTTTCACAAGAAAACAGTTCTGCCAGCTATATGCTCTATGAGAGAAAGACTCTTATACCAGTGGTTTTAGGGTTTGTATTAGGAGCGGAGTAACAAAGGTGAAGAAGGAAATAGCAACCCACTCCGGTATTCTTGCCTGGGAAATCCCATGGACAGAGGGGCCTGGTGGGCTATGGTCCCTAGGGTTCCAAAGAGTTAGATGTGACTTAGCGATTAAATCAGAGAAGGAAATGACAACCCACTCCAGTATTCTTGCCTGGAGAATTCCGTGGGCAGAGGAACCTGGTGGGCTGCTGTACATGGGGTCACACAGTCAGTCACGACTGAAGCGACTTAGCATGCATGCGTGCAACAGAGGAGTCCATATTAAGAAATAATGGAATAAATTCCTTTTTGAAATATTGCGAATTACCAGCAATTTACAGAATATCTATGAGTAAGTATTCAATAAATATTGCTTGACTCAGTAAATAGCTGGAAAGATGAAGAGTTTATATTTGAAACCAGGTTTTTGTACTCTAAAAAGCTAATTTTTAACCCGGCATACTACACTGCTTTTCTTGTCAAAACTTCCATTAGAAATACTTTCCCATAACTGTGAAATAATATAGCAGTTTAAAATTGATATAAAAAATCAGCCATATGAGAAGCAATTTTGCAAATTATATATGCTACTTTTGTAAATATGCATTGTGTTGATTATCTCATACAAGTTTCATAAGAGAAAATCCTTGAGAGAGGGCATTTGTTGTGCTAGCTTATTCACTTGGCTAAAACCTGTGTGATTTTTCAAAATTCAGTTCAGATGTTATTTCTTCCATAAAGCTTCTGGGAACAACCATCATCACGTTGAGGACTCGGTTATTTGCTCTTCCTCTGCCCAGTTGCATCCTGTGTTTACCTCTAGGATAGAGCGTCATTGTTTTGTGTTTTAACTTCTCTGCTTTTCCAGCTAGATTGTTACTTCTCTGAGGTCAGGTTTGAGGTCATGGATTTAAGGTCTTTGCTGAGTCAATGTTATACAGATATGACCCTGCCTACCCCACCCCCAGTTCTGTGGGATGGAGGGTACCCAAGGAAGATATCAGGCCTTTGAAATCTAAACATTTCATTTTACAAAAAAACTGTTAACCTGAAGAAAGAAGAGAATGGGGGCTCTTTTAGTTGCCCCCCCCACATACACACCCGATATCAGATTACACACAGAGCTCAGATTACATACACACACCGTACATACACTATACACACACCTGCCCCCAAAACAGGTTCAGTTCAGTTCAGTCGCTCAGTCGTGTCCGACTCTTTGCGACCCCATGAATCGCAGCATACCAGGCCTCCCTGTCCATCACCAACTCCCAGAGTTCACTCAGACTCACCTCCATCGAGTCAGTGATGCCATCCAGCCATCTTAGCCTCTGTTGTCCCCTTCTCCTCCTGCCCCCAATCCCTCCCAGCATCAGAGTCTTTTACAATGAGTCAACTCTTTGCATGAAGTGGCCAAAATACTGGAGTTTCAGCTTTAGCATCATTCCTTCCAAAGATATCCCAGGGCTGATCTCCTTCAGAATGGACTGGTTGGATCTCCTTGCAGTCCAAGGGACTCTCAAGAGTCTTCTCCAACACCACAGTTCAAAAGCATCAATTCTTCCATGCTCAGCCTTCTTCACAGTCCAACTCTCACATCCATACATGACCACAGGAAAAACCATAGCCTTGACTAGACGAACCTTTGTTGGCAAAGTAATGTCTCTGCTTTTGAATACGCTATGTAGGTTGGATGGAGAAGGCAATGGCACCCCACTCCAGTACTCTTGCCTGGAAAATCCCACGGACGGAGGAGCCTGGTAGGCTGCAGTCCACGGTGTCGCTAAGAGTTGGACACGACTGAGCGACTTCCCTTTCACTTTTCACTTTCATGCATTGGAGAAGGAAATGGCAACCCACTCCAAGTGTTCTTGCCTGGAGAATCCCAGGGACGGGGAAGCCTGGTGGGCTGCCGTCTATGGGGTCACACAGAGTTGGACACGACTGAAGTGACTTAGCATAGCATAGCATAGCATGTAGGTTGGATGTAACTTTCCTTCCAAGGAGTAAGCGTCTTTTAATTTCATGGCTGCAGTCACCATCTGTAGTGATTTTGGAGCCCCCCAAAATAAAGTCTGACACTGTTTCCACTGTTTCCCCATCTATTTCCCATCAAGTGATGGGACCAAATGCCATTATCTTCGTTTTCTGAATGTTGAGCTTTAAGCCAACTTTTTCACTCTCCACTTTCACTTTCATCAAGAGGCTTTTTAGTACCTCTTCACTTTCTGCCATAAGGATGGTGTCATCTCCATATCTGAGGTTATTGATATTTCTCCCGGCAATCTTGATTCCAGCTTGTGTTTCTTCCAGTCCAGCGTTTCTCATGATGCACTCTGCATATAAGTTAAACAAGCAGGGTGATAATATACAGCCTTGATGTACTCCTTTTCCTATTTGGAACCAGTCTGTTGTTCCATGTCCAGTTCTAACTGTTGCTTCCTGACCTGCATACAAATTTCTCAAGAGACAGGTCAGGTGGTCTGGTATTCCCATCTCTTTCAGAATTTTCCACAGTTTATTGTGATTGATCCACACAGTCAAAGGCTTTGGCATAGTCAATAAAGCAGAAATAGATGTTTTTCTGGAACTCTTGCTTTTTCCATGATCCAATGGATATTTGATCTCTGGTTCCTCTGCCTTTTCTAAAACCAGCTTGAACATCAGGAAGTTCACAGTTCATGTATTGCTGAAGCCTGGCTTGGAGAATTTTGAGCATTACTTTACTAGTATACGAGATGAGTGCAATTGTGCGGTAGTTTGAGCATTCTTTGGCATTGCCTTTCTTTGGGATTGGAATGAAAACTGACCTTTTCCAGTCCTGTGGCCACTGCAGAGTTTTCCAAATTTGCTGGCATATTGAGTGCAGCACTTTCACAGCATCATCTTTTAGGATTTGAAAGAGCTCAACTGGAATCCCATCACCTCCACTAGCTTTGTTCGTAGTGATGCTTTCTAAGGCCTACTTGACTTCATATTCCAGGATGTCTGGCTCTAGGTGAGTGATCATATCATCGTGATTATCTGGGTCGTGAAGATCTTTTTTGTACAGTTCTTCTATGTATTCTTGGCACCTCTTCTTAATATCTTCTGCTTCTGTTAGGTCCATACCATTTCTGTCCTTTATCGACAGGAGGTTACATAGCCTCAAAGACCCCTTCTAATGTAGATTCTCTAGTTCTCTGTTATTCCCACATACAAATTTCAGTGATTCACATCTGAAGAGAAGAGTTCTATAAAATCTAGTGTTTACCATATGCCAAGCATAACTTACATTTTAATCTTAAACAGTAAATGATACTGTTTACATTGGTGATGGTGCTGGTAGTTGCTCAGTCGTATCTGACTCTTTTGTGGCCCATGGACTATAGCCCGCCAGGCTCCTCTGTCCTTGAAATTTCCAGGCAAGAATACTAGAATGAGTAGCCATCCCTTTCTCTGAAGGGTCTTCCCAACCAAGGAATTGAACCCAGGTCACCTGCACTGCAGGCAGATTCTGTCCCATCTGAGGCACCAGGGAAGCCCCAGATATTATTTACATCACGTATGAGAAAACAGGTGAAATTGTTTGCTCCCAGGTCACATAGCTAGCGACAAAGCTAGAATACAGTCTGTCTGCTTGGCTCAATGCCCTTAACTCGAAACACACCTACTTTTTGGTTTTAGATTTTCAGCAAACTGGACGTCTTTTCAGATATTGATTTTTTTTTTTTTTTTTTTTTGCCTGGGATATCTTCTTCTCCCATGCTTTCCTACTTACCACTAAGTTCAGATATTTAAAATGCTTACAGATCAACCTCATTAGAAAATTATTTCTCTTCTAAATTATATTCGCACTTAGCTGTAAGATTTTGTCTTTAATTTTCTGCAACTTCATTATGATGAGTGTGTGGATTTGATTTTGCTCATCTGTGTCAATTAAGTTTTGCTGTGAAATAAACCACCCCAGAACTTTGTGGCTTAAAAGAGAGTCATTTATTAGCTCACAGTTGCGTTGATTGGCAGTTTGAGCTGGGCCCAGCTGGTTGATTCTTCCCTACTCCACGTGGTCTTGGTTCCACAGGGGCTCCACGTGCATCAGATCAGGTAGGCAACTCTGCTCTGTGTTGGCTGGGGCAGTGGCGCTGACTAGGCTACTTACCTTATTATCCAAAAGGTTATGTAAGTGCAAGTGAAAGTTGCTCAGTTGGGTCCAACTCTATGTAACCCCATGGGCTGCAGCCTTCCAGGCTCCTCTGTCCATGAAATTCTCCAGTGGGTAGCCATTCTCTTCTCCAGGGCATCTTCCCAACCCAAGGATCAAAGCCAGGTCTCTTGCATTGCAGGCAGATTCTTTACTATCTGAACCACCAGGGAAGCCCCATCCAGTAAGTTGGCCTGGACTAATTCATGTGGCAAAGTCAGGTTCCAGGAGATAAAGATAAACACAAATTCTCTTGATGTCTGTGCTTGGAACAGCATGTTACTTGCACTGCCTTCTATTGGTCAAAACAATCCCAGATCAGAGGGTGGGGAGATAAACTCTACCTCTTGATGCAAAGACTTATAAAAAGTCACGTTGCAAAGGCGCATAGATACAGAGTAAAAGAATTGGGGCCAATCTTTGTAAATGCTCTATGGCATTATCCTGGTTAGGCTTCCTTGTGTTTCTTGAATCAAAGGATTGAATTATTTCATTGTCTTAGAGGTTTTTCAGCTCGCTTTCTGTAAATGTTGCCTCTATCCCATTCTGTTTTCTCCTCTAGGACCCCAGGGAAACCCTTGTCAGGCCTTCTTACTGTGACCCCTCTGCCCTTTCCTCTGTCTTCTGTACTTTCCATTTCAGTACTTTATTCTGGATAAGTTCTTCTGACCTGCTTTCTAGTTTACCAGTTCTTCAAGAGTGTCTAGTCCACTGGGAAGAACTCAGTTGAGTTTTAAGTTTTGGTGACATTACTTCTTAGTTATGTAGTTTTGGTGATTCTTTTTTTTTCAAATGGCAACCCACTCCAGTGTTCTTGCCTGGAGAATCCCAGGGATGGGGGAGCCTGGTGGGCTGCCATCTATGGGGTCACACAGAGTCGGACACGACTGAAGTGACTTAGCAGTAGCAGCCATTCTGAGCACACAGACCACAGCCTTGTCTAACTCAATGAAACTAAGCCATGCCGTGTGGAGCCACCCAAGACGGAGGGATCATGGTGTAGAGGTCTGACAGAATGTGGTCCACTGGAGAAGGTAATGGCAAACCACTTCAGTATTCTTGCCTTGAGAACCCCATGAACAGTATGAAAAGGCAAAAAGGTAGGATACTGAAAGGGGAACTCCTTAGGTCAGTAGGTGCCCAGTCTGCTATTAGAGTTCAGTGGAGAAGTAACTCCAGAAAGAATGAAGGGATGGAGCCAAAGCGAAAACAACACCCAGTTATGGATGGGACTGGTGATAGAAGCAAGGTTTTGGGAAAGATTGAAGGCAGGAGGGGAAGGGGACGACAGAGGATGAGATGGTTGTATGGTATCACCGACTCAATGGACATGAGTTTGGGTGGGCTCCGGGAGTTGATGGACAGGGAGGCCTGGCGTGCTGCGGTTCATGGGGTGGCAAAGAGTCTGACACGACTGAGTGACTGAACTGAACTGAACTGAAGTGACTGTGGTACATTTTCACGTGTATGTGAAATCCCTTCAAGTGCCAAGAAATCAGAAATTGATATACTGAACTTTAATTCACATATGTGATAGATGCTTGATAAATATTTGTTGATGATAAATGCATGGAACAGACACAAGGTTGCCTTAATTAACTAAATTTCTTTTCCTCCATAGTATTTTTTTTAAATGGAAAAATATTTGGCACTTGTCATGTACCACTCCACATCAGTCGTTTTTCCATCTTTTCCATTGTTTTAGATTTAAAAAAATTTTTTTTGATGTTCCCAATATAGATTAGTTGATTGATAAGTTGTGAAACTGTAAATTAAAACTTAAGTTATTAGCAAATTTTTATAAGTGAGACATTGTCATCTTTGAATATAATATTATTAGTACAAGATAACTGGGCTTTAAGAATAAGAGGGTTTAGCCATAATCTGGATTTAATTTATATGGAAAGGAAGGTAATCTAAAAAAGAAATCATAAACTAATGAATGCATTAACTAAAATCATGCCCAGGGCAATAAAGTGTGTGTATAAATGTAGATAGGGAAAACAAATCTATGTGCATATGAGTGTGTGTATATGTATATATCCAGGGAGAGAGAATGAGATTTTTTGTGTATGGGCTCTCAGTTCCTTGACCAGGGATTGAACGCGGACCATGGCAGTGAAAGCCTGGAATCCTAACTAGCAGGGCACCAGGGAACTCCTGAAAATGAGATTCCATCTGAATAAATTATTAGATGACTGTATTTTATTCCTCAAACTTAGCAATTTTTAAAATAGCAATTTTTATTTTAAAGCTTGATTATATTTCCTTTCTTTCTTAGACTAGTTTGACTCTTCTTTTGGAGTTGGCTGGCTTTTCTGTCAGTACACCTGCTTTCTTACAAAGCCAGTTTGATTCATTGCAGTTTTGAGAAATCATACAATCAAGTTTGTGAGAATATCAGATGAGAATCAGTGAGTGCTGAACTGTAGCTTGAGGATGTGCCTTACAAATACAAGTCATAAATTTGAAAGAATTTGGGCCCTATTTGTATGTTTTTGTTTCTTGACTATATTCTGGATAATGTTTTGAATAATTGCAATTAGATTTTTTAAATGCAGTAATGAATGCTTTTGATGAATATTATGATTGAGACAAATAAAGGGGATAAAGAATAGTATAATACCTATGTATCAACCACTCAATTTAAGAAATAAAATGTTCCTAATACTGTTGTATCTTTGAGTGCTTATGATGTGCAGTACTGTTCTAGGCATTATATGTGCTATACTTAGCTGCTCAGTCATGTTTGACTCTCTGCGACCCCATGTACTATAGCCTGCCAGGCTCCTCTGTCCATGGGGATTCTCAGGCAAGAATATTGGAGTGAGTTGCCATGCCTTCCTCCACATAGGAGTAAACAAAACAAAAAATCCTTGTCCTGATGGAGCTGACAGGTTAGCAAGCAATTTGCTATCGCTTAATAATTCTTATCAGTCTTGTTTTTAGCGTTACCCCTCATTTTTAGAATGCTGCTTTGAATTTTTGTGATCATGAATATTAGAATAGTTGTTAGAAGCTAATGCAAGTAGAGAACTAACGGGTTCTGCCTGACAGCATGAAGGACGTTCAGTCAGTACATTTGGCTTGGTGGGGTGTGTTTTGTACACGCTAAGACACTTGATCTCTAGTATTTGGCTTCATTGCCTCATCAACATCACCCTGTTGTTGGTAATCCTATATTCATAAGGAAAAGGTTCTGGGTCACGTCAAATAATGTCCTTGTGCGTACATTAGTGAAGGATATATAGCTTACCTTTTGAGGCACTTGAAAGAAAATTGATGTTTTAAATTCAGACTGAAACTTTAAAGAAAAAGTGGCATCTTAGATCCAGTAACTTAGATTTAGTCTTTTTGTGATGGACATGAAAACTTTAAAAATTGTGGTATACTGTAAAGAAAACCAGAAGTGGCACTTTGAATTATAGATTTAATGTTTCTTACGATGGACTGAAAACTTAAAAAAAAATCTGTAGTGTACTACTATAAATAAAGCCACAAACTAGAGCACAATGAAAGCAACCAGGGTAAATAGAAGTAAACATCAAAGTTAGTATTAGATTATGTGCTCATGCTCAGTTTGCAACCCCATGGACTGCAGCCTTCCAGGCTCCTCTGTCTATGGAATTATTTAGGCAAAAATGTTGAGTGGATTGCCATTTCCTCCTCCAGGGGATCTTCCTGAGCCAGGAATCAAACTCCTATGTCCTGCATCTCTTGCACTGGCAGACAGATTCTTTATTAGTGAGCCACCTGGGAAGCCCATAGTCTATATAGGTGACTTCTAAACACACTTTTTTTTTTCTGTATTATTTTAGGTATCGTCAGATCCTGGAAAAAGCCATTCAGTTATCTGGGGCAGAACAACTAGAAGCTTTAAAAGCTTTTGTGGAATCAAGTAAGTGGAAGAAAAATTCCATGTTTGCCTTATATTACCAAGTTAAGACTTAAAAGCTTGCTCAAGCCTTGTTTTAGATTGTCAATATAATTTACATTGCGAGTAAATTAAATATGCACTGAGCTTGATTGATTTTAGAATTTAAACTACCTGTCACTTGATATTTGTTTTTCAATGAACTGTGAAGAGGTAGTTACGTTTACATTTATGGTTTTGCATAGTTATTAATATAATAACCGATGAGAGGCAGGATAGCAAATGACAGAGAATAGTCTGGAATCAAATCCTGGTCTGCTGTTTTATTAGCTGTGAGATCTTGGGTAGATTATATAACCTCTCTATGCCTCCTTTTCCTTGTCTATAAAATGGGGATATGATAACTACCCTGTATAATTGTTCGAAAGTTAAATGACTTAATATCAATAATAAAGTGCTTACAACAGTACCTAGCATATGATAAGTGCTAGATAAGAATTAGCTGTTGTTAAAAACATTTCTTTTGAATGGGAACTAGAAATTTCCATTCGTTTAAGATACTCTTCCCTACTCTCTCACTTCAAGCATACCCAGTTATTTTGAAAATTACTCAGAATTCAGGCTGGAATTTATTCTGAGTTCACAATATTAATAGTACTTGATAGTGCTTTATAGTTTACCGTGTGCGTCCACACATGTGCGTCACACAGGCCCTGTTAATCACAGGCCCTGTGATTAACAATATAGGTGTGAGCAGCCCTATATAATATAATATAAAATGAGTCTTAGGATTAAGTGATTTTTTTCTCCAAGGACATTTCGTTAGTCAGTGGCAAAGCCTAGACTTCTAACAGTTATAGGTGCCTAATGGCATTTGTAATGAAACTGTTCTCCATCACATCCGGTATCATTCAATTCCAATTAATACACTGTAAACTGTTTAGTTACACAGCCTGTCAGTTACTGCCTCACATAACTCGGGCCTGCAATGTGAAACAAACTGGCAGTGGTTTCAGAAAAACTCATAGCTTTTTAAAGACCATTGCACTTAGTAGTAAAAGAACAGTGCTTTTTATAAACTTTGAATCCAGTGAACCACCAAAAAAAAAGCAGTCTACTGTTACAATCATTTGCATCAGCTGAATAGTTTTTGAACCATCATTTATTTCCCTAGTAACTACTGATTTAAACTTAATTTATCAAAGGAGTGGATTACAAACACAATGCATCTTTTAAAAATGTAATTAAAGTGATAATAATAACTGACATTTGTTGAGTGGTATGTGCCAGGTATTGTTTAAAGCGCTTTAGGTAAATTGCATTTAAGTTTCACACAACATTCTTCACAGGTTTCTTCTTCTGTGAACCTAACTTCACAAAAGAGCAAAGAGAAGCATAGGGAAATAAGTCTCTTGCCTGAGGGCATATAATCAGGAGGGTTTGTAAGCACTGTGGCTCCAGAGTTTTTATCCTTAATCATATAATATAGCATAAGTGTTTACAAGCAATGGCATAAAATATGTTTATACATCTTGTTGTTTTGTCGCCAAGTTCTGTCCAAAGCCAACTCTTTGCAACCCCGTGAGCTGTAACCCTCCAGGCTCCTCTGTCCAGGGGATTCTCCAGGCAAGAATACTAGAGTGGGTTGCCATTTCCTTCTCCAGGGGATCTTTCCGACCCAAGGCTCAAACCTGTGTCTCCTGCGTTGGCAGGCAGATTCTTTACCTCTGAGCCACCAGGGAAACCCATCCATACATCTGGTGCTGACCTAAGTTCTTTTTTTTTTATAGTAGAAAATGACTATTTTTTATTTATGTTTTTAAGCCTCTGTTTATTAAAATTTTTTGTTGTTTTCTTTTTTGGCCTCACCGTGCAGCATACAGGATCTTAGTTCAGCATATGGATCTTAGTTCACTGACAGGGATCAAACCCATGCCCACGCCTGTGAAATCATGGTTTCCTGACCACTGGACAACCAGGAATTCCCTAGGACTGACCTAAGTTCTTGTTTGTTGTTTTTGTTGGTAAAGTACAGGTGGCAGTAACTATCTCTATTCACTTTATTTAAACTGAATGAAACTTGTTTCACTGTTTCTTTTTAACTTTTTTTTTTCTGTAGCTAGGTGGGATATAAGAATGTAAATAAAAATATAGGTATTTCTGTGCCTTCACTTTGTACAAATATAAAGAAGAGAAAGGAATAACATAAAATTCTCAACTGTTAACTTTTTCTCAGCCATTTCTGATTCTTAGACAAATTGTGGTATTTAAAGTGCTTCCCAGAAGGCACTAGGTATTTTTAATGTTTTGGTGCAGTTGTTAAGTGATAAATAATTCAGAATAAGAAAAACTGGTTCTGTATTATAAGGTCATAGGAGTATGGAGATCGGTAAGTAATGCTTTGAAAGGTACTCTAATATATTTTAGTATTCATTTTAGGTGAAAATTGATTGCTTAGTGAAAATACACAGATTATTCATGTTTTTCTTATCCTTTACTTTTTTTTAACAAGTGGTAAATGAGAATGTCAGTCTCGTGATCTCTCGCCAGTTGCTGACTGATTTCTGCACCCATCTCCCTAACCTGCCTGATAGCACAGCCAAAGAAATCTATCATTTCACCTTGGAAAAGATCCAGCCTAGAGTCATTTCATTTGAGGAGCAGGTAAATACCTAGAGCAGTGATTTTTGTTTTATTTTTAGGAATCTGTTTATTATGTTTTTTTTTTTTTTTAAGTATTATTGATTATAAGTTTCAGGTGTATGGTATAGTGATTCACAAGTTTTACAGGTTATATCCCACTTATAGTTAATATTATAAAATATTGGCTATTAAGAGTGGTGATTTTTAAACCTGAGATAGCAGCAATTATTTTGAGAGATACCATTAAATTTTTAAAGGAGATAATCATTCAATTTTATTTCTACAAAATAGTGTGCCAAATAGCATTTTACAATATAAGATCAAATAAGTATTATAATACTTTAAGTCCAGCTGACATTTGCTTATATACTATAATTTGCTTCTATGAACCAAATATTACTTTTTAGATTATTTTATTTTTGAAAATTATTTATGTATTTATTTAGGACTGTGCTGGGTCTTCATTGCTGTGCAGGCTTTTCTGTAGTTGTGGTGACAAGGGGCTACTCTCTAGTTGCAGTGCGAGGACTTCTCATTGCACTGGCTTCTCTTGTTGCAGAGTGCAGGCTCTCGGCACACAGGCTCAGTAGTTGTGGCTCCTGGGCTTAGTTGCTCCTCAGGAAGTGAAATTCTTCCTGATCCAGGGATCAAACCTGTGCCCCGTGCACTGGCAGGCAGATTCTTTACCACCAGACTTCCAGGGAAGTCCTAGATTATTTTTAAAAATCAATAAATTGTTAATTAGGTTGAGAACATAGAACTCCAGCATTATATGTGCAGTGACACAAAAGCAAAACTTAATATTTAAATTATTGCCATAATCCACATTACAGAAATGTGTTAGTTCACTGTTTTGATATTTTATGACTGCAAAGTTCACAAAAGAAATTTGGGTAGTCTAGGTAAACTTTTACTCTTTACTTGCCTGCATAGTGTGTTGAATAAGAGCATTGTTGTGATAGATTATCATTCTATTTATTTTAATTAGTTACTAATATCAATGGAAATAATTTAACCCATATACTTCCTATTTCAGGTTGCTTCCATAAGACAGCATCTTGCATCCATATATGAAAAAGAAGAAGATTGGAGAAATGCAGCCCAAGTGTTGGTGGGAATTCCTTTGGAAACAGGACAAAAGTATACTAAATAGTGGATACTGGATGGATATGTATAACTGTTCACGTACTTTTTTCTTCCATTTTAGTATAGGAAACAGATAATGAACAATTTAATGAATAAATAGATAAATTTTGTACCATGTTAGAAGGTGATAATGGAGAAAGGGGATAAAGTGGGGGGCGGGATGTGTTACTAAGCAGGGTGATTAGAGTGGTAGGGTGGTCCTGATAGCATCTTTCTAAACACTTGAAGTGGGTAATGGAGTGGCTGTACGCTCCCCAAGAGAAGAGTATCAGTAGATCCTCTTGGAGAGGATGGCTAGTGCAAAGGCCGTAAGATGGGAACTTGCTCAGAGTGTTTTAAGAAGATCAAGGAGACCACTGTGGGTGGAGTGTGCAAAGGGGAAAGTGACAGAGGGTGAGAACAGAAAGGACTGGGGACCAGAGTACGCGGAGTCTGGTCAGTCATTGTAAGGCCTTTGGCATTTTTCTAAGTGAAACTATGAAAAGCCTTTGAGGGATTTTGCGCAGAGGACTGACATGATCTGAGTTATATTTTATTTTTTAAAAAAAACATTTATTTATTTGGCTGCATCAAATCGTAGTTGTGGCACACAGGCTCTTTGCTGTGGCATCTGGGCTTCTCTAGTTGTGATACGTGGGCTCAGTAGTTAGGTTGCATAGGCTTAGTTGCCCCACAGCATATGGGATTCTTAGTTCCCTGACCAGGGATCAAACCCACGTCTCCTGCATTGGAGGGTGGATTCTTAATCACTGGACCTTGAAGGAAGTCCCTGGCATATTTTAAGGAGTCATTTTAACTACTGGGTTGAGAATAAACTATAGGCATGCAGTGATAGAAGCAGGGACATTAGCTGAGAGGCTTATGCACCACTGCAGGTGAGATAGAGATTGTGAGAAATGTTGGACTTCGAATATGTTTTTAAGGTAAAGCTAAGGATTTCTTGACAGTTTAGATATAAGAAAAAGAGCCAAGAGTAGTCCTGAGTTTTGGTTTGAACAACTGGAAAAACAGAGTTGCCATCTGCTGAATGGTAAAGAATAGGTTTTGAGGGAAGATCAAGAGTTCTGTTTTGGACATGTGATAACCAAGTACAAATACCTAGTAGAGAGTTGAATTTGTTAGTCTGGAGTTTAGAAGAGAGGTCTGGACTAGAGATGTGTTGACATGTATGGGAACCATTGATATATAACTGGAATGTAAAGCCATTAGACTGAAAAAAAAAATAAATAAATAAAGCCATTAGACTGGATGAGATCTCTGAGGCAGGGCATATAGGTAGAGAAGGGGACTGAGTACTGGGTATTCTGACATTAAGAGGTCAGGGCAGGAGGGAGATGTAGCGGGTAAGGATTGTCCCTTGAGGTAAGAGGAAAACTAGGAGAATGTGGGGTGTGGTATCTGCGGAGCCAAACGAGGAAAGTGTATCAGGAAGGAGCAAGTGATCAGTGTGGTGCTGATGGTCATGTAAGATGAGGAGTTGAAGGTTAACCATAAGAGTGAGTGATGTGGAGATCATTGGTGGCCTTGGCGGAAGCTGGTTTGGTGAAATGGTGAGAGCGAAAGCCCGACTGGAGTTGTTTACAAGAGAACGGGAAGAGAAGAATTGGAGATGGTGAGCATGGGCAAGTCTTGGGGAAGTGTTCATAAAAGGGAGCAGAGAAGTAAGGTAGAAGATGACAGTAGATGTTAGGTAGAGATTGCTTTTTTCTTTTATGATTCAGTGGAAGGCAAAACTCTGATCTTGGGGAGTAATGGAGGGGATTCTTGCAGAAGTAGATGAGAGGGGAAGGAATCCAGTGGCGGGATAGGCTTCAGATAGGCCCGCAGATAGTTCATACTTGGCAGAGTTTCTCAGCCTTGGCGCTGTTGGCACTTTAGATTGGATAGTTACCTGTTGCGGAGGCTCTAGGTATTGTAGATGTGTGGCAGCAGCAGGGGCCTCTATTCACTGGATGCCAGTGGCACCACTAGTCCTGGTTGTGACTATCAAAAATGTAGACATTGCCGAATAGTCCCTGGTGGGCAGACTAGTCCCCAGTGATCTACCCTAACAGCCAGGAAGAGTATATGGTGCAGATGTTAGTAGTACGGTGGTGGAGCTTGTGTAAGTACTCCTTGATTATTTCAGTATTCTTAGTGAAATTGAAATCAGAGTCATCAGCTGATAGGGGTGGGAGTAGTGAGGTTGAAGAGATACAAGAATATCAGAAAAATTGTCCAGGAGAGTGGGATAGTAAATTCACTAAAGATGTACAGTATACTTGGCAGCATTAAGGCTCATTTAACAGTCGTAGTCTGTAAAATGAGATCTGGCAGATGGGTCGGATGTTTTTTTCCATCAGAGTTCAGCTACATGGTTGGAAGAAAGGAGTGGATGAACTCTCCGATTTAACCAGCATTTTGATTTTGCCCAACAAGTACAGCAGCTTGAGAGGAACGAGGCAGACGAATGCGCAGCAGGGCAGACTAATGTGCAGCATGAGAGGAACAAGGCAGACGAGTGCATACGCAATTCAGTGATTGTAATGATTAGCCTTAGGGGTCAAGTGAGGTTGGGAGGAAAGTGAGCCTTTTAAGGAGAAAAAGACAGTAACAATGTAATAGGATCAGTGGTTTGGGGTCACAGTGAGTTCAGTGGATTTTTGGGTTTGAGATACTAGAGAAAATGAGATGGAAGCACGATTAGAAAAACTAAGATGATAGTTTGTAACTCTTATTTAGCCAATCTTGCCTTTGATATGATTCTAAAAAAATATTTATAGTTCTTTATATTGTACAAGAAAGATGAAAGTTGTGAAACTCTTGGTTATATTATTGAACACACTTCCTTTTTCAGTTGGCAACTATAAAAATACCAACTAAATGACAAAAAATACTTTCAGTTACTTCTCTCCTCTTTTACCAGGTGAATAAGGGATTCTTATTTTGTCTTCCTTAATATTTGTCATCATAAGGCAAACATTACTTCAGGTATCTTGCCTTTTGTGCAAAATGATGTCCCTTGAAAAAGCAGTCAGTATATGAAAAAGCCTTTATATATAGATGTTGAATTTTGTTTTCTAAGGCTTCTTGTTAATTCAGTTTTTTCCTTTGATAGTTTGAAAAGGCTGAAAAAGTTAAAGTGTTCATTTCTCAGTCGTGTCTGACTCTTTGCGACCATATAGACTGAAGCCCGCCAGGCTCCTCTGTCCATGGAATTCTCCAGGCAAGAATACTGGGAAGGGTTGCCATTCCCTTCTCCAGGGGGTCTTCCTGACCCATGGATCGAACTTAGGTCTTCTGCATTGTAGGCAGATTCTTTACCATCTGAACCTCCATGGAAGCCTCTGAAAAGGATGAGGGCTTTCTTAATTGCTTTAGTCTTATTCTGTCTGGAGCAATGTCTCCTTAGTATGGAGCAAATGATTTATTTTCATTAGTAGTTGTCATAAATATAGATACTGTTCTTTGCAGTGGTGGTTATTAATTTTGAGAGTACTGTATTGTACATTATCTGTACAGTTTTTGAGAGTACTGTAACATTATCTATGAGAATGCCAAGAACTGCTGTGGTTTTCTAAACAAGTTAAAGTGATTTAGATAAATTATTGAGAGCTTGTTTCCCTAAAAAAGAATTCATTCTGATTATGAAAGTAATAGATATAATATACTTGGCATAAAAAATGAAAATGCAGAAAAATACGGTGCTGTTTATAGCAATATATGTAAGTATGAGTTGTGAATGGAGATAATAGAAAATATTAATAATATATGACTTATGGAAAATTTTGAATTGATATAAAATTTTTTGAAGAATTAGTCAAAGTTAGAGCCAAGTCAATTGTAAACTCTGTTCTTGCCACATGGTAACACCACTTTTGCTGATAAGTAGAATTAACTTTTCCGGAGAAGACAATGGCACCCCACTCCAGTACTCTTGCCTGGAAAATCCCACGGACGGAGGAGCCTGGTAGGCTGCAGTCCATGGGGTCGCTAAGAGTCGGACATGACTGAGCGACTTCACTTTCTCTTTTCACTTTCATGCATCGGAGAAGGAAATGGCAACCCGCTCCAGTGTTCTTGCCTGGAGAATCCCAGGGACAGGGAAGCCTGGTGGGCTGCCGTCTATGGGGTCACACAGAGTCGGACACGACTGAAGTAACTTAGCATAGCATAGCATAGAATTAACTTTTCTATGAGGGTAAATCTTGAATTATTTTAGTTTTGAATTATATAAGGTCTGCAGTTATGCATTTCTTGCGTATAAATCAGAGAAGGCAATGGCACCCCACTCCAGTACCCTTGCCTGGAAAATCCCACGGACAGAGGAGCCTGGTGGGCTGCAATCCATGGGGTCGCTAAGGGTCAGACATGACTGAGCAACTTCACTTTCTCTTTTCACTTTCATGCACTGGAGAAGGAAATGGCAACCCACTCCAGTGTTCTTGCCTGGAGAATCCCAGGGATGGGGAAGCCTGGTGGGCTGCCGTCTATGGGGTCACACAGAGTCGGACACGACTGAAGTGACTTAGCATAGCATGCGTATAAATGTGACCTTTGGGATAAGAAGAAAAATGAAAACTACCTGTATTATCATTCCAAGAGATAATTGTGATTCCTCTCAATGTATGTATATAGAAATATATTTTGATAGTGTTTTTATGTACTTTTTTATCCTTTTTTTTCATTTACTGAAAACTAATGACTGTTATCAGGAATAATTATTATAATAATGACACTCATATAATTATTTTATATATATGTAATTGTGTAGTATCTGTCATCTTTATATATCACAACTTAATTAATTACCATAAATACCATTATGGGTGATTTCCATTTTTTTCCTATTATGGATATTTATGAATAACTTTACAAATGAATATTCTCTACATGTATATGTGTGCACATGCATGATTTTTTGGGGGATTTATTTTTTAGAGGTAGAATACAGTAGGTAAAGAGTACATGCATTTTAAAGGAGTCAAAGATCCTTTGGAGATCATACTGCCAAATTATTGTCCAGAATGGATGTACATGTCCATAGTTCTTTTTTGTGGTGGTTGGAGAGCATACTGCCAAATTGTTGTCCAGGAGGGATATATATGTCCATAGTTCTTTTTGGTGGTGGTACATGATATGTCCTTGAACTGGGCTTTTTTTATTTTTTTAAGATCTTTGATTTGTGAGATTATCTGAGGATTAGAAGAAGCTAAAATAGATATGAATAATGACAAAAACAATGAAAATTCAGTAAAATTTATTTTGGAAATTTTTTTAGCTTCTCTGTGTTTTTCTAATGCAGTAAAAAGTTTGAGTCCCTTGTAGTAACAGAATATATGTGTACATATCAGGAAAAAATAACTTATTTTCTACCACCCCTAAAAATTTTCTTGGTGAAATAGTCATTCTGTGTCTTTCTGTTATCGCCTAGACAGTACAATGTTGATTATAAACTGGAGACCTATCTGAAGATTGCTCGGCTATATCTGGAGGACGATGATCCAGTCCAGGCAGAGGCTTACATAAATCGGGCATCGTTGCTTCAGAATGAATCAACCAATGAACAGTTACAGATACATTATAAGGTAACTGAGGAACTGGTTTGAAATTAATTTTGTTTTGGAGAATCCCATAATATTAAGGTGCTCCAGAATATCTGATAAATGCTGTTGTTATACATTAGAAATTCTCTTTTCTTTTGCTTTTTAATTTTTCCCCCTAATTGAAACATTTTCCTTCTTATAGGTATGCTATGCACGTGTTCTTGATTATAGAAGAAAATTCATTGAAGCTGCACAAAGGTACAATGAACTCTCTTACAAGACAATAGTACATGAAAGTGAAAGACTAGAGGCCTTAAAACATGCTCTGCACTGCACCATCCTAGCATCAGCAGGTAAACAAATCATTTATGCTTTAATGAATGGAAAGCTACCTTTGCTTAATAATTTTAGGTTCGTTGCTATCCACTGGAGAAGGAATAGGCTACCCACTGTAATATTTTTGGGCTTCCCTAGTGTCTCAGCTGGTAAAGAATCATTGCAGGTAATTAACCTGCAATGTGGGAGACCTGGGTTTGATCCCTGGGTTGGGAAGATCCCCTGGAGAAGGGAAAGGCTACCCACTCCAGTATTCTGGCCTGGAGAATTCCATGGACCGTATAGTCCATGGGGTCGCAAAGAGTCAGACACGATGGAGTGATTTTCACTGCTATTTGAGGATTTGGTGAGAAACTTCAAGAGGATGTCTTATTAATACAATTATGATAAATTTAATTAAAACATTTAAGCGGTAAGAGTAGGTTGCTAACTTAAGACATTTTAAAAATATGTATTTACCAGCCTCTTACCCATAGATATTAGGAATTGTTAAGAGATAATCTGATGGTTAGTTCTGCTAAAATATCACTGAAGAAAATGGATATTAAATTGAGAATTACACAAAGGGAAATGAAAATTAAAATCTAAAAATGGGGGATATAATTAATGTACTGCTTGGGGGGTTTAAAAAAATTTTTAATCTTCAAGCCTCACTTTTAGACCTGGCACTTATCTTTTTCTCCAGTAAATATAAGTAGTAAACTATTCTTTGTCTTTTTTACTAACTACAGCATGTAAATCATTCAACTTATAAAGCAGGAAAGGGCATTGAGAGGAAATGCTGATAATTCTAAGCCATGACGTTTCTAAATCATTTTATAATGTTTGTTTTTGAATTGTGTTTAGTTGAGAGCCTAATGGCATATTCAGACTACACATTTCATTGTGTATGAAGCAGTGATCTTATTTATTTTTGTTACTGAAAAGACAGTACATAAAATGGTACCACTTTCTACTCTGAAGAACTATTACTGATTTCTTCTATCTCTTTCAGTATATAAGTATGTATCCTTCTCTTTATACACAAATTATAACATGATATACACACTTTTGCCAGGTGCTTTTTTTATGTGGCTGTCCATCACGGTGGTCTTTATACAACTCATAAAACTCATTCTTTTTTTTTTTCTATCCTTTGGCTTTATCATAATTAGTCAATTACGATGCTGTAGTGATTACACATGTATGTATAGGTTAAATTCTTGAATCTAAGGGTGCATACGTTTAAAATTTTGATAGAAATTAAAGTTGGCTTTTAACGTTACCCTCTAAACAATAATGTCTGTGTGTACCTGATTGTTGTTTATTGTTCAGTTGCTTAGTTGTGTCTGACTCTTTGTGACCCCATAGCCTGCAGCAAGCCATGCTTCCCCGTCCTTCCCTATCTCTTGGAGTTTGTTCAAGTTCATGTCCATTGCATTAGTGATACTGTCTAACCGTCTCATCCTCTGCCTCCCTCTTCTCCTTTTGCCTTCAGTCTTTCCCAGCATCAAGGTCTTTTCCAGTGTACCTTGTTACTCACACACATATTTCCAAATTTTTTTATCCTCACTAACCTGGTAGAAGAAAGAAAGGTAATATTTCATTCTAGTTTAATTTGCATTTCATGTACTATGAATGCTTCTGAACATCTTTTCACATGTTTTAAAAAAATCATTATTGAAAAACCCATTTTTTTGAAGTAAATTAGTCTATGTTCATTAGCCATTTTTTATCTTTTTCTTATAAAAACTGTTCACATATATAAGGAATTAACAAGTTTTTCTCCCAGTTTATTATCTCTTTTTTGGCTTTATTTATGAAATTTTTGCCATTCAGAAACTTCAGATTTTTATATAGTTAAATATTTTAATCTTTTATAGCTTTGGGGTTTTGTTGACTTGCTTAAAAAGTCTTTCCTATTCTGAAATTACATATTTTAGATTCCTTCATGTTTTCTTCTGGTACTTTAAGTTCTTGAATCCTCTGATCTTTCAGTTCAGTTCATTTCAGTTGCTCAGTCGTGTCCGACTCTTTGCGACCCCATGAACCGCAGCAGGCCAGGCCTCCCCGTCCATCCCCAACTCCTGGAGTTTACAAACTCATGTCCATTGAGTTGGTGATGCCATCCAACCATCTCATCTTCTGTCATTCCCTTCTCCTCCTGCCCTCAATCTTTCCCAGCATCAAGTTCTTTTCAAATGAATCAGCTCTTCGCATCAGGTGGCCAAAGTATTGGGAGTTTCAGCTTCAGCATCAGTCCTTCCAATGAACACCCAGAACTGATCTCCTTTAGGATGGACTGGTTGGATTTCCTTGCAAACCAAGGGACTCTTAAGAGTCTTCTCCAACACCACAGTTCAAAAGCATCAATTCTTTGGCACTCAGCCTTCTTTATGGTCCAGCTCTCATCTCCATACATGACCACTGGAAAAACCATAGCCTTGGCTAGACGGACCTTTGTTGACAAAGTAATGTCTCTGCTTTTTAATATGCTGTCTAGGTTGGTTGCAACTTTCCTTCCAAGGAGTAAGCGTTTTTTAATTTCTTGGCTGCAGTCACCATCTGCAGTGATTTAGACTCTGAAAAATTGAGAACCCTAGAGAGCTTTTGTTTATGTAGACTATATCTGCTGTTTAGTGTGTTAGAAATTGAAGTGAGTAATTTAAAAATATTTAATTCATTTAAAAGTAACAATAATAGATCTGTTACATATAAAGTGACTTTTTTGGACATACCACATGGCTTCTTAGTTCCTGACCAGGAATTGAACCCACATCCTCTTTAGTGGAAGTGTAGAGTCCTAACACTGGGACCATCAAGGAAGTCCATGCTTGTTTTTCTAAATGGCTAGTTATTTGACTTGGCATTCTTTATTGAATTATACATCCCTTTTCTCCCTGGGATTTGAAGCACATTATAATAGATTTCTGGACGTAGTATTCTGTTCCATTAATTAGCCTGTGTATTTATGAATATACTTAATACTATGCTCTTCAAATTATTATAGCTTTATCTTTACAGTGTCTTATTATTAGCAGATCTTACTCTTGATTACTCTTTTCTAAATTTTCCTGGCTTTTTGTTATATTTGCTTTCTCTCACTGTCTCTCACACCCACGTGCATGCATGCGCGTGTGCATACACACACACACACAGGTTTTGATGTATCATTTTAAGGCCATCATGACACTCCTTCATATGTCATGATGTATCTCCTAAGAATAGAAACATTTCTTTCTGTGTAACTGCAATACCATTATCATCCCTAAAAAAAGTTAACAGTGATTCCACTGTAGAATTTAGCAGCTGGTCCATATTATTACTGCCTCAGTTAGCTCAAGGGTATCTTTTATACCTGCCTTTTTCATCTTAAATAAGGAGCAATTTTATGTGTGGTATTTGGTGATTATGACTCTTTAGATTCTTTTAGTCTGAAAGAGTTTCCTCATTCCCCACCCCGCCCCCAACTTTATTGTGGTATAGTTCACATACAACATTGTATATAGTTTCCTCACTTGAAGAAAAAAAGTACTTTTGCAGCCAATTAAGCTGACTGTGCTCTTTTCCCCATGGGGGCCCAGTGTGCAGTGGCTGCAAACAGCAGCCTCCTTGGTAGTGTATGCAGCCTGTTGCCTGTACAGGTTGCCCTAAGGGACCTTGGATACAACTCTTTCCAGTGGACTTTCATGACTGATATGCTGTCCGCAATCTAAACTCCAGACAGGTATGCCTGGTGCCTTTGGAAAGCCCTGGGGCACACTGGCGAGGGTCCACATTGGCCAAGTCATAATGTCCATCCCCACTGAGATGCAGAACAAGGAGCCTGTGATTGAGGCCCAACTTGGGGCCAAGTTCAAGTTCCTTGGCCGCCAGAAGATCTACATCTCTAAGAACTAGGCATTTACTAAGTTTAGGGCAGATGAACTTGAAAACATGGTGGCAGAAAAGCAGCTCATCCCAGATGGCAAGTGGTCACATATTACATATACAACCCTGATGGTGGCCCTCTGGACAAATGAGAGGCCTTGCCCTTATGAGAGCCTTGGCACGGTCGCCTCCTTCCTCTTGCGCACTGATGAATCTTACGTTCCTGTCCAAAAAAAAAAAAAAAATACTGACTTTGAAGTTATTATATAGAATATCCTTCATCCTAGATTTTTTGATCTATATGATATGTACTATGCTTAGTCGCACAGTCATGCCTGACTTTTTGCGACCCCATGGACTGTAGCCCACCAGATTCCTCTGTCCATGGAATTTTCTAGGCAAGAATATTGGAGGGAATTGCCATTTCCTCCTCCTGGGGATCTTTCCCACCTAGGGATTGAACCTGTGTCTCTTGAGTCTCCTGCATTGGTGGATTCTTTACGCTGTGCCACCTGGGAAGCCCTCTTTGAGATATATATATATATTTATATTTATAGTTATTATATATATAGTTAATTTATTCCTTAATTCCATAGATTGCTTATAAAATAGAAATTATAACCACAGGTTATATTAGATTCAAGTTAAATTTTTTTCTAGCAAGAATACCTTATAATGATACTCTATATTTGCTGTTGAATCATGTCAGCACATTCTGCTACATTGTCCCACTGTTAGTGATGCTGAGTTTGTTCATTTAATTAAGGTAGAAACTCCACTGTAAAGGTACATTGTCCTCTTTGTATTTTGTAAGCAATTCATGGGGTGCTGCTTTGCCACCACAAAAATTCTGCTTTCCAAATTCCTTTCCATAATTTAATATCTGTTAATAATCTTTGCTGGATCACTCATTGCATATAATATAAAATGAAAATGAAAAATGGTGAATTATTCATTCTTTGCTCCTTTTTTTCTCCCAAATATCACTGTGAACTTTTTCTCTGCTTATTCTTCTGCATGTAGAAGCACCCAAAACTGTACATACAGAAACATGTATGTACAGAAAACATGTACACACAGAAAACTGTACATATCAAAAGTATACACTTCAGTGAATTGTCATGCCATCATAGAGTCAGTGCTCAGAAAAAGAAACAAAATATTACCAGCACCATGAAAGCCTCTGTCCTGCTTTCTCCTGATCTCTGTCCCTAACCCCCAACCCCTAAGAGTGGTCACTAGTGTATATTAGTTTTGCCTGCTTCTTATATTTATATAAATGAAGTCATGTAGTACATATACTCTTGTTCTTTCTTCTTTTGCTCAACTTTATGACATTTATCCACATTGTTACAGGTATTTTCTTCATTTTTGTTGTAGTGTGGTATCCCATTCTGTGAATATACCAGATTGTTTATCCTGTTGCCTTGTCATCGGCTATTAGTAATAGTACTGCTATGAATATTCTTATATATTTGACTCAGTTTTTAAATTTTATTTGTGTGTTACAATCAGTTATAGTTATGATTCTTTTTAATGCTCAAGTTGTCCCAAATATGGCCAAATTATGTCTTTTTGACATGGCCCCCCTGTTAGTCTTTGAGTACTTGCCCCATCAGATCAGATTAGATCAGAGCAGTCGCTCAGTCGTGTCTGACTCTTTGCAACCCAATGAACTGCAGCACGCCAGGCCTCCCTGTCCATCACCAACTCCCGAAGGTCACTCAGACTCACATCCATCGAGTCAGTGATGCCATCCAGCCATCTCATCCTCTGTCGTCCCCTTCTCCTCCTGCCCCAAATCCCTCCCAGCATCAGAGTCCTCTCCAATGAGTCAACTCTTCGCATGAGGTGGCCAAAATACTGGAGTTTCAGCTTTAGTATCATTCCTTCCAAAGAAATCCCAGGGCTGATCTCCTTCAGAATGGACTGGTTGGATCTTCTTGCAGTCCAAGGGACTCTCAAGAGTCTTCTCCAACACCACAGTTCAAAAGCATCAATTCTTCGGCGCTCAGCCTTCTTCACAGTCCAGCTCTCACATCCATACATGACCACAGGAAAGACCATAGCCTTGACTAGGCGAACCTTTGTTGGCAAAGTAATATCTCTGCTTTTGAATATGCTATCTAGGTTGGTCATAACTTTCCTTCCAAGGAGTAAGCGTCTTTTAATTTCATGGCTGCAGTCACCATCTGCAGTGATTTTGGAGCCCCCAAAATAAAGTCTGACACTGTTTCCACTGTTTCTCCATCTATTTCCCATGTAGTAATGGGACCAGATGCCATGATCTTTGTTTTCTGAATGTTGAGCTTTAAGCCAACCTTTTCACTCTCCACTTTCACTTTCCTCAAGAGGCTTTTTAGTTCCTCTTCACTTTCTGCCATAAGGGTGGTGTCATCTGCATATCTGAGGTTATTGATATTTCTCCCAGCAATCTTGATTCCAACTTGTGTTTCTTCCAGTCCAGCGTTTCTCATGATGTACTCTGCATAGAAGTTAAATAAACAGGGTGACAATATACAGCCTTGACGTACTCCTTTTCCTATTTGGAACCAGTCTGTTGTTCCATGTCCAGTTCTAACTGTTGTTTCCTGACCTGCATACAGATTTCTCAAGAGGCAGATCAGGTGGTCTGGTATTCCCATCTCTTTCAGAATTTTCCACAGTTTATTGTGATCTACACAGTCAAAAGCTTTGGCATAGTCAATAAAGCAGAAATAGATGTTTTTCTGGAACTCTCTTGCTTTTTCCATGATCCAGCAGATGTTGGCAATTTGATCTCTGGTTCCTCTGCCTTTTCTAAAACCAGCTTGAACATCAGGAAGTTCACAGTTCACATATTGCTAAAGCCTGGCTTGGAGAATTTTGAGCATTACTTTACTAGCGTGTGAGATGAGTGCAATTGTGCGGTAGTTTGAGCATTCTTTGGCATTGCCTTTCTTTGGGATTGGGATGAAAACTGACCTTTTCCAATCTTGTGGCCACTGCTGAGTTTTCCAAATTTGCTGGCATATTGAGTGCAGCACTTTCACAGCATCATCTTTTAGGATTTGGAATAGCTCCACTGGAATTCCATCACCTCCACTAGCTTTGTTCGTAGTGATGCTTTCTAAGGCCCACTTGACTTCACATTTGTATGAAAAGATGCCTTAGGCTCCTTTTGTATTTTCCCTGCCCCAGATGTGAAATCAGCTATTTTTTAAGGATTTCTGCTGCTGCTGCTGCTGCTGCTGTCGCTGCGTCGTGCCCGCTCTGTGCCCCCCCCCCCCCCCGCCTCCTTCTCCCGTGGGGTGAGTCGCTCGCGTGTCCGACTCTGGCCCTGGGCCTCCGTCCTGGGTCTCCCGTCGGGTGGGGTGCCCTGCCTTCTAGTTCCTCTTAATGTGGTTAGCAAGATCAGGATATTAGATATGCTTACTGATGCTGGATGTCATTGTCATTAGGCTCTTTCAGTATATAGAGCTAAACATAAATTTTTTAAAAAGTCTGTTCATAGCTTTATTTCCATTAGTTCACTTTTTAATGTCATCAGTTATCATGTGATTTTCCACCACTTAAAGATTCTCGAAGGTGTAAATTGAGACTATGAAAATCAAGTTTTCCATCTGAGAAATGTTTATTCATCTTTCATCAATTTTTTATTATTAACAGAAGGATGCATGTTTGTTACAGAAATATAAGTAAGCAAGAAGAAGAAAATAGCAATTACCTATAATTTGAACCATTTGTAACATTTTGGCATATGATTGGTTCTCCATATCCATGGGTTCTGCATCTGCAAATTCAACCACCCATGGACTAAAAATATTTGGGGAAAAAATTTTTAGGAAGTTCCAAAAGCAAAACTTGAATTTGCTGGTGCCAGCCAGAACTATTTACATAGCATTTACATTGTATTTACATTGTATTACATTACATTACAATTGTAATGTAATGTATAAAACATTATATAATCTATTATACATTGAATATATATTGTATACAATTATATAATACATTGTATTACATTACATTACAATTGTAATGTATAATACATTACATTGTATTATACAGAATCTGGAGATGATCTAAAATATAAGGGAGGATATATGAAGGCGGTGCAAATAGAACATCATTTGACTTAAGTGACTTGCATTGGCAGGTTTTGGTATTTATGAGGGAGTCTTGGAACCCAGTCCCTGTTGGCTACTGAGAGAATGATTGTGTATCATAGTCTTCACAGATGAATATAGAGTTGATCCTTATTATTCACAGATTCCATGTAGGTGAATCTACCTACTTGCTAAAATTTGTCACCTCCTCGCAAATGAAACTTGAGGTGCTTTTACAGTCATTTGCAGACATGTGCTATGCTATGCTATGCTAAGTCACTTCAGTCGTGTCCGACTCTGTGCGACCCCATAAACGGCAGCCCACCAGGCTTCCCCGTCCCTGGGATTCCCCAGGCAAGAACACTGGAGTGGGTTGCCATTTCCTTCTCCAATGCATGAAAGTGAAAAGAGAAAGTGAAATCGCTCAGTCATGTCCGACTCTCAGCGACCCCATGGACTGCAGCCTACCAGGCTCCTCCGTCCGTGGGATTTTCCAGGCAAGAGTACTGGAGTGGGGTGCCATTGCCTTCTCCGTACATGTGCAGAGCAGCAAAAAATTTGAGCCCCTCTACTTATTTATATTGTTTCCAGCTGGTGGCAAACAAGGTGATGTTCTACATTGTTTCAGCTCTCTTTCTATAAACAAATGTCCTTTTTTGTGGTCTATTTGATACTCTTCACATTTTCATGCATTTGTTGATGGTTTTGCTGTTTTTAAATGGTCCTAAGCATAGTGCCATAGTATTATCTTGTGTTCTCAAGTGTGGGAAATCTGTGATGTGTATATGGAGAATATACATGTGGTAAGTTAGATAAGTTCTTTCACATGAGTTACAGTGTAAGCCATAAATTAAAGTGCCTTTAAACAAACACGCAAGAAAAGATTACATGTTGACCAGCTGACAAAAAAGCTGTGACCAGGGGCTCATAGGAACCTAATCCTGTGTCAACACTAGGAGCAGCAGTTGAAAGAAAGAAAGAAAGTGAAGTCACTCACTCGTGTCCGACTCTTTGTGACCCCATGGACCTTAGCCCACCAGGCTCCTCCCTCCATGGGATTTTCCAGGCAAGAATACTGGAGTGGGTTGCCATTTCCTTCCCTAGGGGATCTTCCCTTCACTAATTCAGTGTTGGCAGCGACTTTATAGGACATTAGATCAGATCAGTCGCTCATTCATGTCCAACTCTTTGCGACCCCATGAATCTCAGCACACCAGGCCTCCCTGTCCATCACCAACTCCTGGAGTTCACTCAGACTCACCTCCATCTAGTCAGTGATGCCATCCAGCCATCTCATCCTCTGTTGTCCCCTTCTCCTCCTGCCCCCAATCCCTCCCAGCGTCCAAGTCTTTTCCAATGAGTCAACTCTTCGCATGAGATGGCCAAAGTAGTGGAGTTTCAGCTTTAGCATCATTCCTTCCAAAGAAATCCTAGGGCTGATCTCCTTCAGAATAGACTGGTTGGATCTCCTTGCAGTCCAAGGGACTCTCAAGAGTCTTCTCCAACACCACACTTCAAAAGCATCAATTCTTTGGCGCTCAGCCTTCTTCATAGTCCAACTCTCACATCCATACATGACCACAGGAAAGACCATAGCCTTGACTAGGCGAACCTTTGTTGGCAAAGTAATGTCTCTGCTTTTGAATATGCTATCTAGGTTGGTCATAACCTTCCTTCCAAGGAGTAAGCGTCTTTTAATTTCATGGCTGCAGTCACCATCTGCAGTGATTTTGGAGCCCCGAAAAATAAAGTCTGACACTGTTTCCACTGTTTCCTCATCTATTTCCCAAGAAGTGATGGGACCAGATGCCATGATCTTTGTTTTCTGAATGTTGAGCTTTAAGCCAACTTTTTCACTCTCCACTTTCTCTTTCATCAAGAGGCTTTTTAGTTCCTCTTCACTTTCTGCCATAAGGGTGGTGTCATCTGCATATCTGAGGTTATTGATATTTCTTCTGGCAATCTTGATTACAGCCTGTGTTTCCTTCCAGTCCAGCGTTTCTCATGATGTACTCTGCATATATAGGACATAGCTACTACAAATAAAGGGATCAACTGTATATTTTAGTAGGCAAAAATGGGGTCCTAAGAAAGATTGTTTTTCATTGAAAGAAGAGTGAGAATATTTGATGCTTGTTTGTTTCCCTTAGGACAGCAGCGTTCTCGGATGCTAGCTACTCTTTTTAAGGATGAAAGGTGCCAGCAGCTTGCTGCTTATGGAATCCTAGAGAAAATGTACCTAGATAGGATCATCAGAGGAAATCAACTTCAAGAATTTGCTGCCATGCTGATGCCTCACCAGAAAGCAACTACAGCTGATGGTAATGACCGCTTCTTATAAGTATGTGGTCGTGAATATTCAGGTCACACTAGTGGAACATATGTTAAATTTGAAGAGTCTTGATATCTTTCTATAATATTTTTATCTAATGCTTGATAAAAATGAATATTGACTGAAGATGTATATCATACATGGATATGAGTTTGAAATATAAGGGTAGACCTATTGGAAAGCATTTTTTGGAATATATTTTGGAAACTGAAAAGGCAGAAGAATTATAGGCTAGGCTTATAGCACCCGATTTTTAAAAACTCAAACCATTTGGTAAGTACCTTAATGAATTTTAAACATCAGTTTGTAACAGAGAATAATTACCCAGTCCTATTTTAGATAGAGCAAAATTTGGCACAGTAGCTTGTGAAAGCTTATTAAGGGGTAAGTGTTTCCAATAAGAATAGAACTTGGTGTTGTGTTTCCTACTATTTGCTTAAGTCAGACTGTGTTTGCTGGGAAAGAATTTTTAATAGATGCTTGTTCATAACATCAATAATTTTATGTATGTTTATAGAGATTTTGTATATAAACATACTTATAGAGATTTTATGGAGAAGGAAATGGCAACGCACTCCGGTGTTCTTGCCTGGAGAATCCCAGGGATGGGGGAGCCTGGTGGGCTCCCGTCTATGGGGTCGCATAGAGTCGGACACGACTGAAGTGACTTAGCAGGGATTTTAAGGTAGTTTATAACAATAGCACACATAACTAAAAATATAGATGTAGACCATTAGAAATATGGAAAAGATCAAGACAGACATGCAGATCTGTCAAACTCATTGCCTTGGATTCACTGTCATCCCATATTGAAGAAAATCTAGCTGTATACAATTATTTAAGATTTGGCAAAAAGGTATATATACCTCACCAGTCACTGTCCTAGTTCCCAGATTTACTGAAGCAATTATATTGACCTATTGAATTTCTTTTATTTAATTATACAAAGGCAATGGCACCCCACTCCAGTACTCTTGCCTGGAAAATCCCACGGACGGAGGAGCCTGGTAGGCTGCAGTCCATGGTGTCGCTAAGAGTCAGACATGACTGAGCGACTTCACTTTTTCTTTTCACTTTCATGCATTGGAGAAGGAAATGGCAACCCACTCCAGTGTTTTTGCCTGGAGAATCCCAGGGATGGGGGAGCCTGGTGGGCTGCCGTCTATGGGCTCACACAGAGTCGGACACGACTGAAGTGACTTAGCATAGCATAACATAGCAAGAAACAAATAATTATCTTTCTGTCTAAAGGAGATAATTTATTCTATAGGATATTCTCTATGAAGATAGTGAGAAAAATTCCATTTCAGTCTTAGGATTAGTTGTGATTCTCCAAGCACTTGATTGAATTTAAGTAATGTGAGTTGATAAACTGATTTTCTTAATTTGATAGGCTGCTAGAAAGTTTAAAAAATTAAACTTGTAGCCCACCTGTAATGGGTGTGTTTTGACCATTGCTATTCTTGTTTTTCTTTTTTAATTTTAAGTTTTCTTGTCTCCTGTATATTCTGAGTAATTTGAATAAAGTCTTTTGTAGGAAGTTATCTGATAAAAGCTAAATAGATAAGAAAAAGTTTCCAGAACTGATATAAACTTGAGATTTGACTTTGTGCTTTTTGGGCAAAGAAAGAAAAAATAAAATCAGATTACTCTTCTAAAATGAGGGGTTCTAACTAGGATCTCTGAGAATGCAAATGACTTTTAAATTTCTCACAGGAGACTATGTATATAGGACAGGCATTTTGTCTTCTTCTTCCATTTTAGGCTTTGTTACTTCATTTATTTTTCACGGCCATCTTTGTTTATTGTCATTATGGCCCCCTAGCTAGCAATCTTGAGACATAGTGTTGTTGTTATTATTACAAGTCAGTGGTTTTAGTATATTCCCAGGATTTTACAGTGTTACTGCTAAGCTATTTTCTGCTCTGTAGATTTGCCTATTCTGAGCATTTCATATAAATGGAATCATTCAATATGTGATCGCTTGTGACTGGCTTCTTTCACTTAGCTTGATGTTTTCACGGTTCATCTGTGTTGTAGTGTATATCAGTACTTCATTCACTTTTATTGCCAAATAACATTGTGTTACCTCATTTTATTTCATCAGTTGATGGACATTTTGATTCTGTTGTGAACATTCATGTAAAAGTTTTTGTATGGACACAGGTTTTTAATTTTTAAAATTTTTAATTCTCTTGGATATATATCTAGGAGTGGAATTACTAGGTCATATGGTAGCTAATGTCTGTACAAAAACTTTTACATGAATGTTCACAACAGCATTATTAATAGCAAAAACAACCTAAATGTCCATCAACTGATAAAGAGGTGTGCTGCCGTCCATGGGGTCATGAAGAGCTGGACATGACTGGGCAGCTGAAGAGCAACAGCAGCATGGTAACTATGTTTAGTCTTTTGAGGAGCTGCCAGACTGTTTTCCTCCAGTTTACATTCCTGTGTGTGAGGGTTCCATTTTCTCCATGTTTTCTCCCACAGTTGTTATTATCTGTCTTTTTGATTGTCTTCCTACCCACTAGTCATCCTAGTGGGTATGAAGTGTGGTATCTTGTTATGGTTTTGACTTGCATTTCCTTGAGGGCTTAATGATGTTGAACACCTTTTCATATGCTTATTGGCCACTTTTAAATTGGGTTATTTGTTTTTTTTATTATTAACTTGCGTGAATTCTTATATATTCTAGATGTTATCATTGCCAGATAAGTATCTCCTCCCATTGTGTGTGTTGTTACTTCACTGTTGATGGTATCTTTTGAAACCCAAAAGTTATTAATTAATTTTTATGAGATCCAATTTATGTTTTTTCTTTTGTTGCTTGTGCTTTAAGTGTTGTATCTAAAAGGCTGTTGCCTAATCCAGGGTCATAAACAGTTGCTCTGTTTTCTTCTGTAAGTTTTATAATTGCAGCACTTACCTTTAGGTCTTTTATTAATGTTAAATTAATTTTTATATGTGGTGTGAAGTAGGGGTCCAACTTTACTTTGCCTGTGAATATTCAGTGGTCCTAGCACCATTTGCTGGACTCTTATTTCCCCACTGAATTGCCTTGGCATCTTTGTTGGCGGTCAGTTGACTGCAAATGTGAGTTTATTTATGGACTCTAAATTCTGTTCCCTTATTCTTATGTCTGTCCTCACACCAGAATTCCCCAGTCTTGATTACTGTGTCTCAGTAGTAAAATCAGAAAATTTGAAATCAGAAAATCAGAAATTTTGAGCCTTCCAGCTTTGTTCTTTTTCAAAATTGTTTTGGCTCTTCTGAGTCCTTTGAATTTCCATGTGAATTTTAAGATGAGTTTGTCAATTTCTGTGAAGAAGCCAGCTGGGATTTTGTTAGGGACTGCACTGAGCCTATAGATCAATTTGGGGAATTAACAATATTAAATCTTCCATATTTTCCTATTTATTTAGGTCTTTATATTGGAAAGTGGCTAAGAAAGTAGATCTTAAAAGTCCTCATCACAAGAAAAAAATTGTAACTGTGAGGTGATGACACTAGTTAAACTGGTGATGATCATTTCACATTGTATACATATATCAACTCACTGTGTTACACACCTTAAATGAATGCAATGTTACATGTTAATTATATCTCAATAAAAAGGAAAAAAAGAATTGGATGAGCCCAACAGTCTAACACTTTGAGGATGGGGCCTTAGGTCCAGAACTCTGTCAGGCCCTGTTTTAAGGCAACGGCACCCCACTCCAGTACTCTTGCCTGGAAAATCCCATGGATGGAGGAGCCTGGTAGGCTGCAGTCCATGGGGTCACTAAGAGTTGGACACGACTGAACGACTTCACTTTCACTTTTCACTTTCCTGCATTGGAGAAGGAAATGGCAACCCATTCCAGTGTTCTTGCCTGGAGAATCCCAGGGACGGAGGAGCCTGGTGGGCTGCCGTCTATGGGGTCGCACAGAGTTGGACACGACTGAAGTGACTTATCAGCAGTAGCAGCAGGGGAAGATCCTATGCCTGATGTCTCATGAGGGGATCTTGCCTTCCAAACATTTTTCACATTTGCCTCAGTACAGTGCCTGTGCAGTGCCCAGAGGAATAGAGACAGTCCCATTGCTCTGTGTGTTTTGACTTATCAACCTTACAGAGCAGGTTGCATGATTGTCTTGCTGCTGCTTGCTGATGAAATTTGTGCTTATAGCAAGAGAAGAGAAGGCAATGAAGCTGCTAACTAGTCCAAGGAAGCAAAATGCCAAATCCAGAGGACTAAATCTGTTCAGCTAACAAGTAACTACTTGCCAATCATCTTCTAAATGTTATTTTTATTTAATTGTATGATTCCAAATGTACCAATTAGGGCATCTTGGTTGCTTTTAAAATGTTGATAAGAATAAAGACAATGATTATGAATTATTACATGTCTGGAAAAATTTTTTTTAAAAAGATGCATCTTTTAAGAGTGTAAACCTAGTTTCAAAATTATAACTTTCTTATTTATATTTAAGGTTCTAGCATCTTGGACAGAGCTGTTATTGAACACAATTTATTGTCTGCAAGCAAATTATATAATAATATTACCTTTGAAGAACTTGGAGCCCTTTTAGAGATTCCTGCAGCTAAGGTATTTTCTTATTTCCAGTACATAAAAAGGAAGTTAGGCTAAATCATTGATATAAAGAGAAAATAAAATACATACAGTTGGATCTTAATAACTGTGGATGAAAAACTTGTGGATATGGAGGGGGCCAGCTGTATTCATTTTCCTACTCCATTTTATGTAAGGGTCTGGAGCCCCAGTGGATTTTGGTAGCCAGGGCCCTCATGGAACCAACCCCCCAGGGCTGATATTGAGGGATGACTGTAATCAGTAAATATTGTATGCATTGTATGTACGCAACAAAGACATACATAAAAAGCCTCAGATAAATGCAAATAAATTATTTGAGTGTTAAAATAGTACTATAATGGAATTAATTATCTTTGGTTTTGGATTTTTTGTGACCTAGAATGGAAATCTTAAAGGGGTTCCAGGTTATGATTCCCATTTTGTAAGAATATCTTTGTTTCACATCTGTTCAAATCCACTTCAAAGTGGTTTCTGATTTTTAACTAACATTTGCCTCAATTCTTTTTCCTGCCCTTTAATGACTATGGTAATACTATAAGCTATTCTATTGTAACTTCTGTGGTTGATTTAACTTAAGAAGTTGGCTGCATTATTAGGGAGTTGACTTCATTCTTAGTCATAATAAGGTTTGGTTGGCTATGTATAAATTCCGGACAAGTGTCGGTGTTATTTAGAGGGTATTTCCGGTGTCATCTACAAAATATTCTCTTAATTTTAAATAACAAAAGCAAGCAATCAACCTTACTTTTACTAACTTGTAGACCTTAAAGTCATGCAGTTATGGTCACATCCCCTTTAATCTGTTAGAAAATACTAAACTAAAATTTCACTAACACAGTTCCGTTACATGTATGCATTTAATACACAGTAAAGGCAGGGGAACCATTTTGGAACCAAGGCTTTAGTTATCATTAATAGATGCTTTCTTCTTAGGCTTTGAGGTATGACTCCTTGCTGAGACTAAGGGAAGTGAATGTATTTTTAGCAGTAAATGCTAGTCACAGTCTGTTGGGGAGTGAATTAGAGTTGATTATGCACATGATCAGAATTACTATAATGACTGTCACAACCCAGTTTCCTTAACAGACAGTAAACATGAAGTACGTCTTTAGGAACTAGAGGACCTTCTGCTCCCCTTTAATTGTTTTTAAGTCCTTTCATTTCCCTGTTAAATTTGAACACTCTTCCTCCTTTCAGTTTTTCCTTCAAAAAAACTACTGTCTTAAATAGTTTTGGGGGTAATAATGTGAAAACTGAAATGAAATAGAATAAGAAAAGCTAAGGATTTTTTTGAGGTGTGGATCCCAGAGAGAAGAAAAATTGTGAGTTTGATTTTGAGCAGAGAGGAAAATTGCTAAGAGGGCTAGGTGCTTGTTCAAAATCTTACAAGAGAAACGGATCCCAATTAGTGTAAAATAATGGATTGTACCCAGAAAGAATTGGGGGATTAAATAGGCAGATTTACAAGATTTGCTTTTGTAACGAACGACAGATGAACACATACATAAGGCTTAGTGATGGTCAGCTAACCCAAAAGCTTTCAGTTCTGTTGATGAGCATGTGTGAATAACTCGATATGGTAATTAAAATGTCTAAGGGTTTTGTTTCTTTTTTTTAAACAGGCAGAAAAGATAGCATCACAAATGATCACAGAAGGACGTATGAATGGATTTATTGATCAGATTGATGGAATAGTTCATTTTGAAAGTAAGAAGTTTTGCTTGGTTATAGCATGAAGAAATGACAGTGTTGTGTATCTGTGATTAAAACATGCTGAGTGAGCAATTGCCGAGCATTTTCCCTTGACCCAGAATCTTACTACTGGAATGAACTTATTCCCAGAGAAATTGTTGTTGTTGTTGTTCAGTCACTCAGTCGGGTTCGACTCTTTGTGACCCCATGGACTGCAGCATGCCAGGCTTCCCATCCTTCACCATCAGCAGGAGCTTGCTCAAACTCATGTCCATCGAGTTGGTGATGCCATCCAACCATCTCATCCTCTATTATCCCTTTCTCCTGCCTTCAATCTTTCCCAGCATCAGGGTCTTTTCCAATGAGTCAGTTCTTCGCATCAGGTGGCCAAAGTATTGGAGGTTTCCTTTAGGATTGACTAGTTCAGTCTCCTTGCAGTCCAAATGCAAGGAGGAAAAATGGAAACTGGGATTGTTAT
This sequence comes from Tragelaphus eurycerus, assembly GCA_935064755.1. Classification (NCBI taxonomy): domain Eukaryota; kingdom Metazoa; phylum Chordata; class Mammalia; order Artiodactyla; family Bovidae; genus Tragelaphus; species Tragelaphus eurycerus. The sequence continues at coordinate 20,979,651 of CAKXYN010000033.1, read as the reverse complement.
ATTCATTCATTTACTCACCAAAGATTTATTGACTACATACCATGTAACGGGCGTGTAGAAAGGACAGTTGCATTTCCTATTCAACAGCTCACTGAACTGATAGAGGCAGACAGATAAGTAGATCTCGCGACTTTCTCGTTTGTCTTAATACCTCCGCAGCCCGCCTTCCCACCTCATTTGTGCCCTGGACCTTACTGCACCAGAACCATTCTGCTCGGACAGTTGTAACTTGAAATACCCCACTCTGGCCATGGCCTTTCCCCAGCCTTTCTAGTGGTCTTTCTCAGGTACGTCTGCTTTACCTCTTCCTTGACGGCGCTGGAGCCTTCCATCTGTGACTTTCACTTTCCTCCCGTCATCCTAGCCCTTTCAAATTCTTTTAATTTATTTTATTATTTAAAAAAGTTGTTTATATTTGGCTCTGCCAGGTCTCAGCTGTTTATATATTGGCTGTGCCTTGTTGTGGCATGCAGAATCTTTTTTTTTTTTTTAAGTTGCAGCATATGAACTCTTTAGTTATGGCATGTGAGATCTAGTTATGGCTTGTGAGATCTAGTTCCCTGACCAGGGATTGAACCCGGGTCCCCTGCATTGAGAGTACAGAGTCTTACCCACGGGACCTCGAGGGACATCTCCCTTTTTAAAGTTTTGCCGTTCTTCCTATCCAGCTTAGAGTTCATGGTTCATCATTTCAGTTACTCTTTTGCAGAGGCCCCAGACCACTTGCCTGCTAACTTTGTTCCTGCTGTCCAGCAGGTCTTCACCTTGAATGACCCCATCCTTCAGCTTTTCCAGGCCTGTCCTTGAGTAGCTAAACTAGGGTTGCTGGAGAAGAGTCAGAGTCCCAGATTGATTGATATCGCTGCAGATCCAGGGTCCTGAGTTCTCGACACTGCCTGGAATTCTTCATACATTTCTCTAATCCACTCTTTTCCCTACTCTGCAGTGACTGTTTCAGATTTCAGTTTCCTAAATCTCTGACTTTTGTCCTCCTTCACTCAGGAGAAAACTGCATTTCCTATTCATAGGGAGAAGAAAAAAAAAAGCTATTCATATGAAATTATCTTAACTTCTTTATCAGATTTATAAACTCCTAAATATTAAATATAGATTGAATTTTGTCTTTTTCTTCTTTTGTGTTATACTGGAGATGGTTTCCATCTCTCCTTCTAGTTCTTCCACTTGGGATCCCTTCTCTGAACTCTGCCACTCCCTACCCCCAACAGAAATCTTTTTAAAGAACTTGAGCTTAGCAATTATCTTGTCCATTTTCATCCTTTTTTCCCCCAACTTTGTTGGCTTCTTTCTATCAATATTTAAACATACTTGGGTCTCTTCTGTTAAAAATCCTTTTATCTTTCAGGCTTCTTCTTGGCTTTACATCATATCGAATAGGGTTGACCACTTACTCCTTTTTGATTGCCCCCCCACCCCCTTGACTTCTGTCCATCTCCTTCACCATGTTCTCCTGCTTCTCCTCCTTTTTCTCCAGGTATTCCTCCCAGCCATCTCTGTAGACTCTGTAGTGCTTTACATTTAAATATTGGGGCTGCTTAGGACTTACTCCTCGGCCTTTTTCTCCTCGCTCTGCTGAGTTACCCTAGTAACCTGGTACCCTCTCATCTACTCCTATTGATCCATCTCTATGCAGATAATACTTAGATTTCTAGTGTAAGTCTCTCTTCCGAGTGTCAGACTCAGCGGCTCTAGTTGACAAGTAGGTGTTTCCCAACTGACTGCTTCGTGGGCATCTCATAAGGAACATATCCAAAACCACATTCAGCATTTCCCCTCCCCGCCTGCCTCTTAGAACAACCAACCAGCTATCCAGAACTAGAGTGTTCACTTTCTCCAGCACCCTTATCCTTACCCCTTCTTTTCTTTGCTGCCCAGAATCCTTTCAACTTTCTGTCTTATGTGTATCTAGAATCCACATACTTTTCTTCATTTGTTCCTGTCACCACTCTATTCTAAGCTCCTATACCCTCTTTTGGGCTTAAGAAATAGCCTCTTAACTTTTTTCTCATGTCTGCAATTGCTCCTTTCTAGTCCCATTGCCCTGCTATAGCCAGAGTGATCGTGATCTTTGAAAAATGCAAACAGGCAGAAAAAAAGAAATAAAAACCAAATGATTCAATGTTACGCTATTCCATTACATGCTGGTTGAATGGTTTCCCCATTGCTTGTAGAGTAAAATTCTGCAAAGTCTCCAAAAGATCGTGCATGACCCTTTATGAATTTCTCTTTCTAGTCCAGCCCACAGGTCTTTTTGTTTTCTCCATCACTGTAAGTTTCTTCCCACATCAGACATTCCAAAATAGCCATCCCTCCACAGCCAGCCTCTCCAGTCATCTTCTATTGTCCCCATGTCTTAGTTTCAACAGCATTAATCAATAATGATTTTCCTGACTCCTCAGTTTAGGAGTAGCTCTAAGTTATATGTTCTTGTCACCCTGAATTTCTTGCTAGCATTGATCATAATTATTTCCATTTCTGTAGCTCTTTGTCTAAATGCCTGTTTCTGTTACCAAGCTCAACTTCCTAGTGATCAATATTAAGTGTTTCTTGTTCTCCATGGATGTCCAACATCTTTTCCAGTGCCCTGCCTATTGTAAGTGGGAAATAAATAATTACTGAATTAACAAATACAGTATATGATGAATAGTATAGCAGAGGGGTCACCAAGTAAAAGAACAATTTAAATCAATGTCTGCCAACTTGATAGAAAAAAAGAATTTTCCTTTCTAATTTTCTTAGATTAAAAACATTACAATGGTAAATCTGCTCTCATTAAGAAGTAAATATTACACCAGTGACTAAAGGAAGAGTCTGTAATATCTGTTCACTTTCTCTTGCATTCCTCTAACCCCACCTGTCTGGCACAACTAGTATCAGTCTGAAATCTTATCTGTCTTTCTACATGCTTATATAGATAAGTAAAAAAAGGTAGGGACTTTAAAAAATGGCAAACTGCCGTAAAGTACATAGTATTCTACAAAGTGTTGTTTTTTTTTAAGTTAATGTACTGTGAACATATTTTCAAGTCACTAGATACAAAATCTAGTGTATTTGTTTTAATAGTTGTGTAGTTATTTCATGAGTTCAACTATTCACCTGTTGATAGACATTCAGGTGGTTTCCTTGTGCAAATCTTTAAATCCTGGCACACTTAGTTCTCTAGAACGAAGTTTCAGAAGTTGCATACTTTGATGCTTCAGAGGATATATGTATTTTGATGAATAACTACTACCAGTTTGTTTTCCAGAAAGCTGTAGCCATTTACACTTCCACCAACATGAGAGAATGAAGCTTTAACAATTGGATACTTTTTCTTTTTATCTTTTGCCAGTTGTTGGGGGGAAATACCGCATTATCGTCTTACTGTACATTTCTTTGGCACTGGTGAAGTTTAAATCTTTCCATGTATTGGTCATTAGCATTTTCTCGTCTGTGAATTGACGTTATTTTTTCTTCCACATTTCCTTCCTTTCTTCTCCGTACCTTTCCTAGATAAATGTTACAGATAGTTTTCTCATTCTATCAGTTGTGTTTCTATTAGGCAATGTAACCCCAGACACATTTAAAAGCTTTTATTGCAGCCAAATATGTCCATTCTTAATTTTATGACTTTTGTGTTTTCTGTATTGAGTAAGAAAGTCTCCTTCACTTTGGGGTTAAATTAACATTTAAAGTTTCTTTAATATTTATTGTTTTATATTTACAAATTCAGTCTGTAGTTCATTTTTGTGTATAATTTTAAGTCATGGTCTAGCGGTTTTTTTTTTAAAGATAGATTGCCAATTATATGAGTATCATTTATTAAATAAAACATCCTTTCCGATCTTTGGAGTGTATTAGGTTTCATGTGATGCTAGTTGTAAAGAACTCGACTGCCAGTGCAGGAAATGTAAGAGACGCGGGTTTGATCCCTGGGTGGGGAAGATCCCATGGAATAGGGCAAGGCAACCTGCTCCAATGTTATTGCCCGGAGAATCCCACGGGCAGAGGAGCCTGGTGGGCTACAGTCCGTAGGGCTGCAAAGAGTCAGACACGACTGAAGCGACTTGGCGCACACACAGGTTTCACAGATTACTGTTTTCAGTTCCATGGATCTGTAACAATATTAGGTAATAAATTTATAATACATTTTACTGTTGATAGAGCAGACCCGATCCCTCCACTACTATTTTTTAATTGAGTTGAGATTCACATATGTGAGATTAATCATTCAGTATCATTTAGTATGTTTACAGTGTTGTACAACCACCATCTCCGCCTGATTCCAGAACAGTTTTATCTTCTCAAAAAGAAGCCTCATGCCCCTTAAGCACTTACGCCTCATACCTCTCTCTCTCCAGCCCCTGGCAGCTCATTTCTGTTGTCTCTATGGATTTACCTGTTCTGGATATTTGATACGAATGGAACCATACAATATGTGACCTTTTAGCTTCTTTCACGTAATGTAGTGTTTTCAAGTCTCACTCATGTTATAACATGCAGTCAGTGCTTCATTCCTTTTTAAGGCTGAATAATACTTAGTTGTGTAGATATACTGTAATCCTGCCCCTGTTTTTAATTTTCAAAATTATTTTGACTATCCTCAAACATCAGTTTTTCCATATTAACTTTAGTAATTTTATCTTGTTCAGGAAGCAAAACAGAGAAAGGGGGGATTGTCTTGGAAATTTCTTTAAATTTATGTATTAATAAAAAAGGACTGATATTTTTAAGATATTACGTCTTTCCAGCTGGAAATGTGATTTCTATCTACTCAAGTTATTTTATGTCCTTTATTCAGATTTTATAGTTTTTTTTCCCTTCATTAATTCTGTGCCCAAATTTGTAAATGTTGATGCTGTTTTGGATGGAGCTTGCTCCCTAATTTTTCATTTCTGACTGCAGATTGCTGTGCAGAGAAAAGCCTGCTAGATCATGAAGTTTTTTGTTTGGAGTTTAAATATTAAAATATTCTTTAGAGTCCAGCAGAGACAGCGTGTGTAGATAAATAGACTTACTTTTCCCAGTAGGTGGCAGTGTCTTATGAAGGTATAAAGTGAAAGAAAGTGAAAATCGCTCAGTCCTGTTGGACTCTTTGTGACCTCGCAGACTATACAGTCCATGGGATTCTCCAGACCAGAATACTGGAGTGGGTTGCCTTTCCCTTCTCCAGAGGATCTTCCCAATCCAGGGATCAAACCCAGGTCTCCTGCATTGCAGGAAGATTCTTTACCAACTGAGCCACAAGGGAAGCCCAAGAATACTGGAGTGGGTAGCCTGTCCCTTCTCCAGGGGATCTTAAGGTATCAACTGAGTGAGGTGCTTTAACTTCAGTGAAGTCATCTTACTGTTGTGGCTGAGGTGGTTTTGTTCATTTTATTTTGTGTATTTTTGTCTTCTTTTGTTTTATACTCTGTGCCAGTGATTGGAGTACTTTTCTTAACTGTTGCTTAATTAGCTTAATTTTATCATCCAAGAGTTTTGAAGTAAACTTTTAAAAATCATTGTTTCTGTATTTTGTCTTCTAACTCACATTCACTGTGGTTGCAAAGGAGTAACTTCAGCTTTGTACATTATTCCTTTTTTCTTTAGCACGAGAAGCCCTGCCAACATGGGACAAACAGATCCAGTCACTCTGTTTCCAAGTGAATAACCTTTTGGAGAAAATTAGTCAGACAGCACCAGAATGGACAGCACAAGCCATGGAAGCCCAGATGGCTCAGTGACTCCTCGCAGACCGTCTGTGCACACTACATCTTTTTCCATGTTGTACGGATTCATTTCACTATCTCTCAAAAACATTTGCATCATGACCTTACATATTTCAATCCCTTTTATGCTGGATTCTATTTAAAGAAGACATTATTAGAGCAGGAAGTACAAGCATTTAAAAATATGTAGTTCCCATTTATTCAGGGTCTCTGTGTATCAAGCTAACTCAGATGTTTTGAAAGCTTTTTCTTTAAACAGAGTAAGTGAAATATCTGTGGCTAAGAAGTTTGGGATTTGTGATAACTTTGTAGTCATGTAAAAATAAGTGCTTTGTGCCTCTCCACATGTGGTTATTCTAATAAATGGAGAAGTGAGCCAAATAAAAGTAGTACTTTTGTTTTTAATTAGTGAATAGTGTTTTGTTCCTTTTCCCTTTCACTTATGCAGACAATTATTTGTCCCGTATGCAAGAAATGAAAAGATGAGCCAAAAAGCCTCTTCCCTAGGTATTCACAGTCACAGAGCCAAGAGTCAGCACATGAAATATTTGTACCAAGTCTGAGAGCACACAGTGGGGAATTTTTTATTTAGCAGAGAAGGATCAGCAAAGACTCCTCAGAATCATTCCAGCCTCCCTTCATAGAGAAAATGAGGAAGGACTTTTAAAAAAGAATCTGTAGGCAACCACCAGTTTCAACTCAAACATGTAAGGAGCTCAAGTAGTCACTCCATCCTCACAGCAAGAAAAGGCTTAACAAGTAGAAAAAAATCAATTCCTTTTCTTAGATCCACCAGAGAATTGAGGTCACAAGGCACACCACCACTCCCAAAACTGGAGAAATAGAGAGTCACAGTAGAGGTCAGCTTACCAGGAGCAGACCAGCTTGGGCCAGTAACTGGTGAACAGTGAAATGGTAACTTTGACAAATTACTGGAGGCTGACTATGGACTAGGGCTTCTGTGGTGGCTCAGTGGTAAAGAATGCCTGCAATGCAGGAGATGTGGGTTAGATCCCTGCTTTGGGAAGATCCCCTGGAGAGGGAAATGGCAACCCACTCCAGTATTCTTGCCTGGGAAATCCCATGGACAGAGGAGCCTGGTGGGCAGCAGTCCATGGGGTTGAAACAATAACAATAAGTTTGGATTGGCAGGACAGTTAAAACCCCCTGGCACTCCAGGAAGTTCTCATGATTAAGATGAGGGATCCTCCTGTGTTTCAGGGGAGGATTAAGCAACTATTTTGAAATACTTTCAGATCACTTTCCATGACAAAGGCCTGCCCTCTGAAGGAAATTACTCTACCAAGGCCTTACCTGACCTGGGGAAAAGCCAGCTGGATAATTTCAGTCCCTGTTAGCCTACTTGTGACACAACTTAGCAACTGAACAACATTTTTTTTTTTTTAGCCTTAGACAACATGTCAAGGACAGATGGGTAGTGTATTCAGATTAAATTTCAGAACTATAAAATTTTAGGAATATATATAATTGATACACTAAGAAAGGATGGAGAAAATGGAATCACAGTATTTTTAATTAAAACCAGAGCATCAACAACAAAAAACGTGAGGCAAAAACTGATAAAACTGCAAGGAGAAATAGATGAATCCACTGTACTTGAAAACTTCAGCACCATTCTGTCAGCAGTGGACAGATGGAGCAGGCAGAAAGTTACTAAGTACGTAGTTGAACTCAATAGCACCATCAGTCAACTGGATCTAATCTGATATTTCTAAACTACATCCAACAACAGTACACTCGAGCTCACATAGAACATTCACCAGAGTAGACCATATTTGGGTCATAAAACACACCTTCACAGGTTAAAAAGAATAGAAATCATAAAATGTATTCTCTCTGACCACAATGAAATGAAACTGAAAATAATAGAAACATAGCTAGAAATTTCCCCAAAACTTGGAGATTAAACAGCATACTTCTAAATAACATGCAGATTAAAGAAGAAATCTCAAGAATTTGAAAATATTTTGAACTAAATGAAAATACAACTTATCAAAATTTGTGGGATGCAGTGCATGTATTAGGAAAGAAGAAAGATCTAAAATCAATAAGCTCCACAAGAGGAAACTGTAAAAAAAGAAAATTAAATCCAAAGTAAGCAAAAGGGATGAAATAATAAAAATCAGAGTGGAGTGTAAATCAGTGAAACTTGAGAACAGGAAGTTAATAAGAGAAAATCAATGAAATCAAAGCCTGTTTCTTTGAAAACATGAATTAAATGGTTGACTCTAGCCAGACTAAGATAAAAAGAGAAGACACAAATTACTAATATCAGAAATAAAGGGGGTCATCACTACAGATCCTATGAAGATTAGAGAAATAATTAAGGACTATTATAAATAGCTCTATGCTGATAAATTTGATAACTTGGATGATATGGACCAATTCTATGAGCGATATCTACCAATTCTCACAAGAAATAATCTAAATAGGCCTATAACTGTTAAATTTTTAAAATCAATAATTAATAACCTTCCATAATGGAAAGCACTGGGCCCAGATGAGTTCACTAGTGAATTTTATCAAACATTTAAGGAAGAAATCATACCAATTCTCTGCAATCTCAGAAAATAGAAGCATAGAGATCAATTCTTCATTAATTTTTTTTTAAGGCAAGCATCATCCTTCCACCAAAGCCAGATAAAGATATTACTAGAAAGGAAAACTGCAGTTCTGTATCTATCATGAACACAGATGCAAAAATTCTTAACAAAATATTAGTGAGTCAAATCCAGCAATACATAAAAAGAATTATATGCCATGACCAAGTGGGATTTATTCCAGATGTATAAATTGTTCAACATTAAAAAATCAATTAATGTACTTTATCACATCTATAAGCTACAGAAGAAAAGTTCTTTGATCATATCAATAAGTATAGAAAAAGCATTTTCATAAAACTCAACACCTATTCATGATTAAAAAAATTTCAACAAACTAGGAATACAGAGGTATTTCCTCAGTTTAATAAAGAATATGTACAAAAACCCTGTAGCTAACATCATAATGGTGAGAAACTAGATTGCTAGATTCTTTCCCCCTAAGATCAGGAATAAGGCAAAGCTGTCCACTCTCAGCACTCCAGGTTTTTTTGGCCATGCCTGGGGGCCCGTGGAATCCCTCACCAGTCATTGAACCTGCACCCTTGGCACCGAAAGCACAGAGCCCTAACCACTGGACCACCAGGGAACTCCCCCACCGCTTTTATTGAACATTGTATTATAAGTCCTGGGTGATGCCGTAAGACCAGAGAAGAAAGTTAACTTAAATACAGATTGGCTGCAGATGGTGACTGCAGCCATGAAATTAAAGACTTTTGCTCCTTGCAAGAAAAACTATGACCAACCCAGACAGCATATTAAAAAATGGAGACGTTATTTTGCTGACAAAGGTCCGTATAGTCAAAGCTATGGTTTTTCCAGTAGTCATGTATGGATGTGAGATTTGGACTATAAAGAAAGTGCCGAAGAATTGATGCTTGTGAACTGTGGTGTTGGAGAAAACTCTTGAGAGTCCTTTGGACTGCAAGGAGATCAAACCAGTCAATCCTAAAGGAAATCAGTCCTAAATATTCATTGGAAGAACTGATGCTGAAACTCCAATACTTTGATCACCTGATGCATAGAAGTGACTCCTTGGAAAAGACCCTGATGCTGGGAAAGATTGAAGGTAGGAGGAGAAGGGGAGGATAGAGGATAAGATGGTTGGATGGCATCACCGACTCGATGGACATGAGTTTGAGTAAGCTCTGGGAGTTGGTGATGGACAAGGAAGCTTGGCGTGCTGCAGTCCATGGGGTTGCAAAGAGCTGGACATGACTGAGCAACTGAACTGAACTGGGAAGGAAGAAATAAAACTATCTCTGTTCACAGTTGACATAATTATCTATGTAGAAAATCTCAAGGAACCAGAAGAAAAAATTCTTGCAACTAATAAGCAGTTATAGCCAAGTTGCAGGATACGAGGTTAATATACAAAAGTCAGTTGCTTTCAGGACTTCACTGGTGGTCAAGTGGTTGTGAATCTGCTTTCCAGTGTGGGGTTGCAGGTTTGATTCCCGGTTCAGGAACTAAGATCCCGTGTGTTGTGGGGCAACTGAGCCTACACACTGCAACTACTGAGCCCTGTGCCACAACTAGAGAAGCCTACACAGTGCAACGATAGATCCTATATGCCGCAGTGAAGATCCCGAGCGCTGCAACTAAGACCCAGCACAACCAAATAGATACATTTTAAAAAGTCAATTGTATATATATATAAATCTATATATATAAACAATGAGCATTTGGAATTGGAAATTTCAAATAAATATGTGTGTTCGAAGTAGGGAAAACAGGAAATTTGGAACGTGAAAACATGGTGATGGTGGAAGAATAGGCTAAAGAGGTGGATTGAGGTTACATAGTGAAGGATCAGGGAAAGTTTTTTAGGATGTTTACAATTTTTTCATGGCAAGCAGTGTACAGGATGGACTGGGGAGAAAGAAATAGGAGCTGGAGTTACTAGAGGCCAAGACACTAATTCAGGAGCTATAAACATGATTCTCAAAAGACGTAATGCGGGCTTGGACTACATTCTTGGCAGTGGAGGCAAAGAGGAGAGGACAGATTAATTCACTCAATAAACGATCTCTTCAGTTCAGTTGCTCAGTCGTATCCGACTCTGTGACCCCATGGCCTGCAGCATGCCAGGCTTCTCTGTCCATCACCAACTCCTGGAGGCTGCTCAAACTCAAGTCCATTGAGTCGGTGATGCGATCCAGCCATCTCATCCTCTGTTGTCCCTTCTCCTTCTGCCCTCAATCTTTCCCAGCAACAGGGTCTTTTCCAGCGAGTCAGTTCTAGGTATCAGGTGGCCAAAGAGATTTGAGCGTGTATCTACCAGGTGTCAGGCATTTTTCTAGGTATTGCAGATACAGGAACAAACAAGACCATCCACTAGGATTATCAAGTGGAGTTTAAGTGACAGAAGTGGGTGTCTGAGTAGATGTGAAGGGAAGGGAGAAGGCTGTGATGAGACAATTTAGGTTTCACTGATATCTAGATTTCTTACCTTGAAAACCTGGGTGGTGAAATCGTTTGACCTGTTGGGTAGAGAATGGGTAGGGGACACCAAGAAGCACTTGTTTTGTAGGCAATGGAAGAGACATTCTGAAGATCAGTAGTAAGAGAAGAACTAGAAATACAGTCCTCCTTGGTATATAGGAGGCATTTGAAGCTATGAGAGTAGATGATTCCCAGAAGACTAGGAGGCATGAAAGGAATGGACCCGGGATAGAACCTTGCAAAACACCTACATCTATAAGGCAAGTGCAAAAAGGGGGCAAAGGACTCAAGTTTGAGTGCCTATTAAGTTCCATGTGGTTTTACTTTTTTTCTCACTGAAATCTCACAGTATACTTACAGTGAAATATTTACTTACAGTAGATGTTTCTACTATAGATATTTCTACTTATAGTAGATATTTCTACTAGTCTGAAGGTTGCCTTCCCCCACCGTCCACCCCAACAAATGAAATGGACTCAGAAGTGTAGGGGGAGAAAGAAAGGAAATTAGGAAGTGAGATTTTCAGCAGGGCAAAATGTTGCAGAGGATAAACAGGATGAGAAATGTGAAAAAAAAGAAATGATGACTTCACACATTTATCTATCAATTTTTAACCAAAATTGAATCATATTGAATTTGACAATTGAATTTTTATTACTTACTTTGATACCTCATATGCAAAAGATAAAATTAATGACCCAACAATGAAACCCTCAAGGATGCAGTTGGGAAGCAGAGCCTAGTACGTTGTTGCTTTATCAGCATTAATAATGCTTGTAGGTAACACGAAAAGGAGGGAAAGCGCTGGTGCTGTAAGTATCTTAGAACAGGGGTCCCCAGCCTCTGGAATGTAATGCCTGATGATCTGAGGTGGAGCTGATGTAATAACAATAGAAATAAAGTGCACAATAAATGTAATGTGCTTGAATCATCCTTCCCTCTCTCTCCTCCACCCACCCCACCCCACCCCACCCCACCCCCGCCCCCCCCCTCTTTCATGGCAAAATTGTCTTCCATGGAACCAGTCCCTGGTTCAGAAAGGCTGGGGACCACTTTCTTAGAATAGCTGTCTCTAGTCTTTTTCTCTCTCTCTTAAACTTCTTAGATGAAAGAGAGCTGAATTGCTGTGAACCAAAATCTCCTGTTAGGAAAACAAACTACAAGAACAAAATTATGATCTTGACCCTTGGAATTGACTGATGACATGAAGACATTTTATTGAGAGCAAAGAACCGTAAAGAATCATGTAAAATCTTTTATTTGTTTATATTTTAAAATGTAATACAGAATTTATAAGCTGGAAAACTTAATAGCAAGGAGAAACTACGCTGGGCCATTTAGCAAAACTAAGGGATAACACACCTTTGAAATAAAAGTTCAATTTTTTTTAAACCCCACTAATTGTGGTTAAAAATATCAATTATATTTCAGTTGCAGAAAGTGGAAAAGCTGCAGAGGTGTTGATTTTAGTTGCTTCAGTAAGAGTTCTTCACAGGGTCAGGAGAGACCACAGAAGAAAGGGGGAAAAGGGAGCTCTTCACCTACGAGGGACACACAAAAAATATGGTTAAATTTTCTCAATGTACTTTTTAATTTTTAATAAAGATTTAATTTTAGAATCATTTTTGATTTATAGAAAAGTTGCAAGAGAGCTCCCATACACCTGCACCAGTTTCCTTACTGGCTAGCATCTTACCATGGTAGGTGTATCACAACTAATGGACCAATGTTGATAGATTATTAATCAAAGCCTGTTCTTTATTCAGTTTGCTCAGTTTTTACATAATGTCCCTTTGCTGTTCCAAGATTCCATTCAGAGAGCATACTACCTGTACTCATTATGTTTCCTTAGGCCCCTCTAAACTGTGACCGGACCTTTCTTATTTCTGATGACCTTGACAGTTTTGAGGAGAATCTGTCTTAATTTTTGTATTTTGCAGAATGGGCCTCAGTTTTTTTGCCTAATGTTTTTGTGATGGTTAGACTGGAGTTGTGGGGTGTTGAGAGGAAGACCACAGAGGTAAAGCGTCAGTTTCTTCACATCATTTCAGGGGTGCGTGCTATCAACAGGATGCCACCGATGAGGATAACTGGCTAAAGTAGTTTCGTCAGGACTTTCCACCTGGTTAGTCTTCTAAGGTTGTACTTGCTCCCCTCACCCCCTCGCCCTTTTATACTATACACTTTAAAAGTCACTATGCAAACCCATACTTAAGAGGTGGGAAATAATGCTTTCTTTCCTTACTGGGAGGCATACCTTCATTAATTATTTAAAATTCTGTACTTCTGGGAAATTTGTCTATTCTCCCTTTTTAGTTGGTTCTTGTACCTCTTTCCCTCAGTCTGTTTTTAACATAAATCACATTATTCATTTATCTTTATCTTTTGATTTTCCCATTACAGATATTTAGAGATCTAAAGTTTTATTGTCAATGAATAATGTAGGGTCCAAGCTGATGAGCAAGAGTCAGGACCACCAAGATATTTTTACAGCAAACCAGCTTAAAAATTCAGAGAAATAATTTCCTTGAAGTAAAAAAAAAAAAAAAAGCTCAGGTGCCAGGATTTATGTATGTGTAGGTAGCTCATAATATTTTATCCAAATTGTCTCATGAGTTCATTTAAGCAGTGTTGAAATACCACCTCTTTGCTCTTGACCTTACCCTGTCCCAGTCTGTGTACATAGCATTACCAGGTTAATTTTTCTAAAACATAACTCTACCTATGTTACTCCTTTACTTACAACCTAAAATAATTCCCCTGCCTGCATGCTAAGTTGCTTTATGCTAAGTCACTTCAGTCGTCCAACTCTGTGCCACCCTGTAGATGGCAGCCCACCAGGCTCCCCCGTCCCTGGGATTCTCTAGGCAAGAACACTGGAGTGGGTTGCCATTTCCTTCTCCAATGCAGAAAAGTGAAAAGTGAAAGTGAAGTCACTCAGTCGTGTCCGACTCCTAGCGACCCCATGGACTGCAGCCCACCAGGCTCCTCTGTCCATGGGATTTTCCAGGCAAGAGTACTGGAGTGGGGTGCCATTGCCTTAGTCGTGTCCAAATCTTACAACCCTATGGACCGTAGCCAAACAGACTGCTCTGTCCTTGGGATTCCTCAGGCAAGAATACTGGAGTGGGTTGCCGTGCCCTTCTCCAGGGGATCTTCCCGACTCAGGGATTGGACCCATGTCTCTTATGTCTCTTGCATTGGTGGGAAGATTCTTTATCACTAGAGTCACCTGGAAAGCCCCCAAATAACTCCCCAGTGCTTACCAAATGAAAGCCCAGATCATTAGCCTAGTATTCATGACACTGCAATAAAATATTTCATTTCTCATTATTTTCCCCCTTTTATGTTCCTGCCAAGAGGAACCTAAACTCATAAATATGTTTTTTCCTCTTTTTGCCTCTGTAGTTTCATTGGGCTTCCCTGGTGGCTCAACCAGAAAGCATTCATCTGCAGTGCAGTAGCCTTAGGAGACGTAGGTTCAATCCCTGGGTTGGGAAGATACCCTGGAGGAGAGCATGGCAACCCACTTCAGTATTTTTGCTGGGGGAATCCCATGGACAAAGGAGCCTGGTGGGCTACGCTCTATAGGGTCACAAAGAATCAGACAGAAGCGCCTTATCACAGCACAGCACTCTTGTTTCACTCATGTTGCTGTTGAGAGGCCACACCCTTTTCTATTCATTAAAATCCCATCCTGAGTCAGAAATCTTCTGTTGGTCCCATCTGCTCTATTTCTACCCTTGTCCACCCTGCCCTGTGCCCTGGGCGGCTGACCTGTGTACCCCAGCAATACCATCCCTGTCTCTGCCTTCCTGGTGGGTTCAGCCAATGGGAAGCCCAGAAGGACCTCAGAATGTGAGGTCAGGGCACCTTCCCCAGTGACTCTTCCTGTAGGGTTGCCCCAGGCTGCTCATGTCCTCTCAGGGCAGCTACCATACGTCTTTCTCCTTTGGGGTTCTAGTCACTGCTCCCTCCCCTCCTCCAGAGGCCCAGGGGTGGTCAAGTTCCCTCTCCTGTCTCCTCCCACCCACCCCGGAAGTCCCTGTGCCTCCTGCCCACTCTGCAGGTGGTTTCATTAAATCCTTCTGTTCCCACAGCTTGAGTGCCAACTATTTCCTCTTGAGACCCTGATGCTCACTTCCTCTTCAGAATCAAAAACCACTTCTTTCAAGAAACTTTCATTGTACATCTCACAGAAGATTATCTTTTCTTCCTCTGAGCATAAAATAGCACTCTGACTAAAGGCACTGGTTAAAGTTTGCATTTTATCAATGCCGTTTTTTGGAGTATAAAGTCTCAAAGGACAAGAAGACCAACTTATCTCCTTTTGTTCCCCCAAATCAAGTACTGTGCAGAACTAGGTACTTGAGACATTATTTGCTAAATACATGACTATTTAAAAATGTACCTTCCAAGAGTTATGTTTGTTAACCTATACAGAGTTCTCATTCACTTGAGAAAGGAAGTGGAATTTTTGCAAAGAATGGGAAAAATTAATGTTTTCTTCCCATACTCAAGATATGTTTTATAGAAGATTGTCCAAATCATGTTGATTTCTACTTTACTACATCCTCAGTAGCTAATTCTGAGAATCTTGAAAGAGTGAGTTGAAAAATGATTTGACTGAATTTCAGATGATGACATTCTACATAATGTTTCCAAGTATTCTATGCAGTATTTCATCTCTTTCAAATTCCTTCGTCTCCAATAGGACTTTTCTGTTTAACCTCGCCTCAGGCAATGGCATCCCACTCCAGTACTCTTGCCTGGAAAATCCCATGGAAGGAGGAGCCTGGTAGCGGCAGTCCATGGGGTCCCTAGGAGTCGGACACGACTGAGGGACTTCACTTTCACTTTCCACTTTCATGAATTGGAGAAGGCAATGGTAACCCACTCCAGTGTTCTTGCCTGGAGAATCCCAGGGACGGGGGAGCCTGGTGGGCTGCCGTCTATGGGGTCGCACAGAGTCGGACACGACTGACGCGACTTAGCAGCAGCAGCAGCAGCAAGTATTGATATGCTTCATGCCACAATCAATCCAAATATTATGTAACATAGTTTTCACTTGCTGTGCTACTTTGTAATTATTTACCAGTTTCTTTTGTCAGTTTGTTTGTATTAGGCTGCTGCTGCTGCTGCTGCTAAGTTGCTTCAGTCATGTCCGACTCTGTGCGACCCCATAGACGGCAGCCCACCAGGCTCCCTTGTATTAGGAGGGAGCGTGTTTTCTCACCACACTCTTGTATTATATATATACATGCTTTTGCAAGTGGTGTTTTCATTAATAGACCACCAGAATTCTGAGAAGTCTAGAAAAGTCATCCTTTTATTTATAAAAATACAGTTTCAAAATACAGAGTTATGAACTGAATGTTTGTGTCCCACTCTCCAAACTGGGATATTGAAACCCCAACCCACAATGTGATGGTATTAGGAGATGGAGCCTTTGGGAGGTAATAGGTTTAGATGAGATCATGAAGTCCCCAAGGTTTAGGTGAGGTCCCTGTGATGGGATTATTGTTCTAATAAGAAAGACCAAAACATATTCTCTCTCTAGAACTGTGAGACATTATTTCCTGATGTTTAACCTGTTCAGGCTATTTTGTTACAATAGCTTGAACAAGCCAGTACAGCTATCTTCTTCATAAGAAGAAATCAAAATCTATCTTTATATTAAGATAACATTTGAAAGACTTAAAGAATTGCTACTATTGAATTATTGTTCAAAATAATACTTGGTTTACAAAGCCCTTAATTACATCCTAAACATTCACAGATTCTGGGACTTACCATTGATTCTTTTTTTAGAAAGTGCGACTGGCTCTCCTTCTGTTGATGTCTCTCTTCATTTGGCAAACAGAGCACAGAGGACAGAAAAGGGTCACCATGTAGTCATCACAAATGGATCCCTGTTGGAAAACAGAAAAGAAACAGAATGTAAAAACCCACCTATGTGGAAACAAAGGCTTGTGGGTTTTCAAGACATTTTGAAGAGAAGCAGAAGGTGCTGATCCTTCGAATTTGAAGTTTGGATGGATACATTCAGGAAAATGTTAGTTGATTTTAGTTGATTTCTCCACATAACTCCTGTCTCTTTTTATCACATCAAATGTTTTTCCTGTACTTTGTAATAGCTAAAATAGAAGATATCCAACCAGGGGCTTCCCTGGTGGCTCAGTGGTAAAGAATCTGCCTGCCTATGCAGAAGACCCAGGTTGGACCCCTGGTGTGGGCAGACCCTGCATGCTCTGGAGCACCTAAGCCCCTGCACCACAGCTATCGAGCCACACGCTGGACCCCAGGAGCCGCAATTACTGAGTCCACGTGCCGCAACTACTGAAGTCCACGCTCTCTAGGGCCCGTGCTCTGCAACAGGAGAGGCTACTGCAACGAGAACCCCACACACTACATAGGCCCCGTGTACTGCAACTAGAGAAAAAGCCTTTGCAGGAGCAGAGACCCAACACAGCCCCCCCAAAAGTAAATACATCAAATTTAAAAAGGAAAACGAGTCCATGAGGCAAAAGAGGTACAAGATTAAAGAGAGGTAAAAGATTGAAAAAAAAAAAAAAATACCCAGCAAACTATCAAAGGAAGGTAAACAGTTTCAGGAAGTAAAATCTCAAAATTCTTTTCTCCTATACCCTTGCCCTGTATCAGGAAGCTCCTAGAGGGTGCCCCCACCAGAATGAAGAAGCAGACTAAGAAAGAAGATGTGGGGTATAAGAAACCAGAGCCTAATATGCGGAACTGGTTACAGGAATCCCCAGGTCATGACGATGGAGATGGCAGGGTCACAGAGTGATTTCATCAAGAAGATGAAGATGATGGAATGTCTGTCTGATGTTTAGGGAAGAGATTTAGAAAACTGGAAAGAGTTTGGGATTGGATTACTTCTAAGTAAATGGAAAACTCCTAATGAAAAAGTCAAGAGTTATTAATAGTAGGAAAAACTAAGTTTAGTAGAAAAGACAATCATTGTTCATTACACAATTCAACTCAGCTCTGAAGAGCAAATATAGGTGTCATAATGTAAATGCTAAACATGGACTTAGCCAAAATTATATATAATCATATTGGAGGGGGGCTTCCCTTGTGGCTCAGCTGGTAAAGAACCCGCCTACAATGTGGGAGACCTGGGTTCGATCCCTGAATTGGGAAGATCCCCTGGAGAAGGGAAATGCTACCCACTCCAATATTCTGGCCTAGAGAATTCCATAGACTGTATAGTCTATGGGGTTGCAAAGAGTTGGACAAGACTGAGTGACTTTCACTTCACATATTGGAGGGAGTTGGGTAGGGGTAGGGTGCATGTCCGTGGTGCAGAATAGGGAGAAAACAGAACTAAATTCTCATCTTCCACAGTGGGAGGCCCATAGACAACGCCCCCCACTGAACAGTCAAAAGGTAGCAATACAAGTCTACAGTTTGGAGATATGGAGGTAAACAGCTCTGGGAAAGAGGAAATAGGGAATAGAAGTTTGGGGACTATTATTTTTCTCAACATACCTTGTAAATTAGATAATTTTAACAACTATGTGCTTGCAGAGCTTTGTTAAATAATATTCAAACTGCACTAGAAAATAGGGCTAAGCCAAAAATCTTCAGAAATTTTTGAAAACAAATGAAGCAGATGGGATTATGTTGATGCAGAAAGTAAAACAGAACTCAGGAACATTAAACTTAACATGGTCAGGGGCACTGCATTAGATAAACCCCAAACCAAAACCTGTGAGGTCAGAAAGGAGGAAGGAACAGGCTGGGGAATGAAATATGGGAGGTTAACTGAAGCCAGCTTGAGTGGCTGGGCCAGCCCAGAACTGCCAGCTGTGGCCTTGCCTGGGACACAGCGCAGAGCCGTTTAACAGACAGCCCTCATGTGGGCTTCAGGGGCCCCAGGGAAGAAGACGGGTGAGATAAGTGGGGAGATATTCACCCATCACATAAGAGGGCAGGCTCCCAAGGACTCAAAACAAAAGCACTAAGAGAAATAATAAGAGGTAAAGACATTTTAGCACAGCAGAGACATCTAAATCATTCCCACCAATGAGATAAGCAAATTGTTTTATGTTTCCTATTCATCAAATGTTAATTTTTCCTACTTTTTTTTTTTTTTTTCCTGAATAGACCTTTCCTGGTTCCTTTTGTTCCCTTTGCTGTGCTATGCTTAGTCACTCAGTTGTGTCGGACTCTTTGCGACCCCATGGACTGTAGCCCTCCAGGCTACTCTGTCCATGGGGATTCTCCAGGCAAGAATACTGGAGTGGGCTGCCATGCACTCCTCCAGGGGATCTTTCCAGCCCAGGGGATTGAACCCAGGTCTCCCCCACTGCAGGCAGTTTCTTTTACCTTCTGAGCCATTAGGGAAGCCCTTAGTTCCCTTTAGTAGTTGTTTTTGTTTTTAAGATTTTTTTTTTTTGATGGGGACTGTTTTTAAAGCCTTTATTGAATTTGTTACGTTACTGCTTCTGTTTCATGTTTTGTTTCTTTGGCCTTGAGACATGTGGGATCTTGGCTCCTTGAGCAGGGATCGAATGCCTCATCCTACGTTGGAAAGTAAGTCTTAACCACTGGACCATCAGCAAAGTTCCCTTTTAGTACTTTCAGATGTTCCACAACTAATTTTTATCCTTTTAGTGATGATCCTGAAAATTTTACCCACAACTTAATATTATATTTATCTTGAGATTCATCCAAATTGTATCAATAGTTCATTCCTTTTTTTTGTTGAGTAGTATACTTATATGCAGAGTACATCATGAGAAATGCTGGACTGGAAGAAACACAAGTTGGAATCAAGATTGCCGGGAGAAATATCAATAACCTCAGATATGCAGATGACACCACTCTTATGGCAGAAAGTGAAGAGGGGCTAAAAAGCCTCTTGATGAAAGTGAAAGTGGAGAGTGAAAAGGTTGGCTTAAAGCTCAACATTCAGAAAGCGAAGATCATGGCATCTGGTCCCATCACTGCATGGGAAATAGATGGGGAAACAGTGGAAACAGTGTCAGACTTTGTTTTTCTGGGCTCCAAAATCACTGCAGATGGTGACTGCAGCCATGAAATTAAAAGACGCTTGCTCCTTGGAAGGAAAGTTATGACCAACCTAGATAGCATATTCAAAAGCAGAGACATTACTTTACCAACAAAGGTTCGCCTAGTCAAGGCTATGGTCTTTCCTGTGGTCATGTATGGATGTGAGAGCTGGACTGTGAGGAAGGCTGAGCGCCGAAGAATTGATGCTTTTGAACTGTGGTGTTGGAGAAGACTCTTGAGAGTCCCTTGGACTGCAAGAAGATCCAACCAGTCCATTCTGAAGGAGATCAATCCTGGAATTTCTTTGGAAGGAATGATGCTAAAGCTGAAACTCCAGTATTTTGGCCACCTCATGCGAAGAGTTGACTCATTGGAGAAGACTCTGATGCTGGGAGGGATTGGGGGCAGGAGGAGAAGGGGACGACAGAGGATGAGATGGCTGGATGGCATCACTGACTCGATGGATGCGAGTCTGAGTGACCTCCGGGAGCTGGTGATGGACAGGGAGGCCTGGCGTGCTGCGGTTCATGGGGTCGCAAAGAGTCGGACACGACTGAGCGACTGATCTGATCTGATCTGATCTGATACTATTACATGGAGAAGGCAATGGTACCCCACTCCAGTACTCTTGCCTGGAAAATTCCATGGATGGAGGAGCCTGGTAGGTTGCAGTCCACGGGGTCTCTAAGAGTCGGACACGACTGAGCAACTTCACATTCACTTTCACTTTCATGCATTGGAGAAGGAAATGGCAGCCCACTCCAGTGTTCTTGCCTGGAGAATCCCAGGGACAGGGGAGCCTGGTGGGCTGCTGTCTATGGGATCGCACAGAGTCGGACACGACTGAAGCGACTTAGCAGCAGCAGCAGCAGCAGCAAACTATTACATGGATAGACCACAATTTGTTTATTCATTCACCTGCTGGGGGGCATTTGGGTTGTTTTTTTAGCTTTTGGCTATTGCAAGCAAAACTACTCTAAACATTTGTGTACAAGTCTTGATACAGATATATATTTTTGCAGGGTAGATGTCTAGGAGCAGAATGGCTGGGCCAAAAACTAGGTGCATGTTTAACTTTTTAAGAAACTATTTTACAGTCCAACCATCAGTGCATGAGGGTTTCAGTTCCTCCATATAAGCTAACACTTGGTGTGAGTTAGTCTGTTTATTTCAGCTGTCCCAATAGGTGTATGGCGGTACCTCACTATGGTTTCCATTTGCATTTCTCTAGTGACTGATGATGTTGAACATCTTTTTATGTACTTATTTGCCATTCAAATATTTTCTTTGTTTTTTCTTAATTTTTTTGGGGAAAATACTTAACATGAGATCTGCCTTCTTAACACATTTTAAGTGTATACAACAACTTGATGAATCCTCAAAAAATCATAGTGAGTGAAAGAAGCTGCATAAAATAGTACACACTGTATGGTGAAAAGTGAAAGTCGTTCAGTCGTGTCCAGCTCTTTACAACCCCATGGACTATACAGTCCATGGAATTCTCCAGGCCAGGATACTGGAGTGGGTAGCTGTTTCCTTCTCCAGGGGATCTTCCCAACCCAGGGATTGAATCCAAGTCTTCTGCATTGCAGGCAGATTCTTTACCAGCTGAGCCACCAGAAAAGCCCAAGAATACTGGTGTGGGTAGCTTATCTCTTCTTCAGCTGATCTTCCTGACCCAGGAATTGAACTGGGATCTCCTGCACTGTAGTCTGATTCTTTATCAGCTGAGCTACTAGGGAAGCCCACACACTATGTAGTTCTGTTATATAAAATGGTAGAAAATGAAAACTAATCTACAGTGACAGAAAGCATATTGATGGTTACTTTGGGAAGAAGTGGGGAAAAGAAGGAAAGATTACAAAAGTATGTGAGTAGATAGTACCTTTCAGATTTTGAATGTGCATATCCTATGATCTATCAATCAAATCAATTAACAGTACACTATCTTACAAAAATACCAGTGTGTGTACAAAATCATATATGTACAACTGCAACATTGTTTAAGCTTTCATCAATAAGAAAGTGATTAAGTAAATAATCTATATGATGGAATACTATGCAGACATGAAAAAGAATCTATATTACAGACATAAAGGGGGTCTGCTGCTGCTGCTAAGTCGCTTCAGTCGTGTCCGACTCTGTGCGACCCCATAGATGGCAGCCCACCAGGCTCCCCTGTCCCTGGGATTCTCCAGGCAAGAACACTGGAGTGGGTTGCCATTTCCTTCTCCAATGCATGAAAGTGAAAAGTGAAATTGAAGTCACTCAGTCGGGTCCGACTCTTAGCGACCCCCTGGACAGCGGCCCACCAGGGACCTCTGTCCATGGGATTTTCCAGGCAAGAGTACTGGGGTGGGGTGCCATTACCTTCCCTGAAAGGGGGTCTACCATATATTAAGTGGGGAAAAAAACAGGTTACAATATAGTATGAATTCATTTAAAACATAGAAAAAAAAATAAAAGAGCCCTGTAAATCCCAAATCACATATGTCTAGCTCTACAGCTATAGCTGTAGCTTCATCTAATCTGTCTATCTATTTATATGCCTTAGAGGAGACCAAAAGCCCAAAGACTGAGTGCTCAGTCATGTTTGACTCTTTGTGACCCCATGGACTATAGCCCATCAGGCTCCTCTGCCCATGGAATTTTCCAGGCAAGGTTACTAGAGTGGGTTTCCATTTCCTACTCCAGGGGGTATTCCCAATCTAGGGATCAAACTCGTGTCTCTTGTGTCTCCTGCACTGGCAGGCAGATTCTTTACCACTAATAGATAAAGCCTTATAGGAGGATGCACACCAAATTATTGATATTAATAAAATTTATCACTGAATAGTGGAATTGGGCATAAAGCAATTAGATTTTCATTTTTTATTTTATATATCTCTGTGTTTTAATTTGTTATAACGTTACCTATAAATGTAATACTTTTATGATTAAAACACTAACAAACATTTTAAGCAAAAAAATAAAATAATTTCAATGGAGTAAAATTAGTTCCTTAAATATTCTATCTATTTGTTCTGTGATGGTTAATTTATGTGTCAACTTGGCTAGGCCATAGTACCCACATATTCAGCCAAATGCTATTCTGGATGTTTCTGTGAGGGTAATATTTCAGATGAAATTAACACTTAAATCAGTAGACTTAGAGTAACCATCCAGAATGTGGGTGGGCCTCACCTAATTGTTGAAGGCCTTAATAGAGAAAGAGCAATCTCCCCTGAACAAGAAGGAATTCTGCTAGCAGGCTGCCTTTGGACTCTGCAACTCTTCCCAGCCTGTCAGCCTATCTTGCTTTTTGGACTTACCAGTCCCCACAATGTTATGAGGCAATTCCTTAAAATTTCTTGCTCTCTTTATGTATCTATATTCATATCATCTCTATCTCCTTTTGGTTCTGTTTCTGGAGAGCACTAAAACCTTCTGTTATGTAAGTGAAGCTTATGGTGTAATGAAGGGGACATCCCAGGTGGCGTTAATGCTAAAGAACTTGCCTTCCAATGCAGGAAACATAGATGCTGGTTCGATCCTTGGGTCAGGAAGATCCCCTGGAGGAGGGCATGTCAACCCACTCCAGTATTCTTGCCTGGAGAGTCCCATGGACAGAGTCCCGTGGACAGAGCCCTTGCGGGCTACAGCGCTCAGGGCCACAGGGAGTCCGACACGACAGAAGTGACTTAGCGTGGTGTAATGGAATGTGCGGGTATGAAGAGTTGAGTAATGACTCCTTTACGACTAGTGCATATCTTTGCCTGAGTTATTCTACCTTTCAAAACGTTTCTTATCTGTGAATTGTGATGACTTTACAGAGATGGTGCAAGGTTTTCGTGATGTAACATGTCATGTACGTGGGGCATAGTACAAGCATGGCCCTGAACAATTGTCTTCCATTGTATGACATACATTGCAAATATGAGAGTTGTTCGTTTTCTACGGTTTTCACAGAAATGTAGAAGGAGGTCACATAACCAGAGGATCTATTGCTACAATAATAGAATGCTCATGCCAGGAAACTCCTACCAAGCAAATTTAGTTGAAGCCCGTGGCCCTGCTAAGTTGCTTCAGCTGTGTCCTACTCTTTGTGACCCTGCGGGCTGTAGCCTGCCAGGCTCCTATGTCCATGGGATTCTCCAGGCAAGAGTACTGGAGTGGGTTGCCGTGTCCTCCTCCAGGGGCTCTTTCCCACCCAGGGATCGAACCCACGTCTCTTACGTCTCCTGCGTCTGCCTCTTTCTTTACCACTAGCGCCACCTGGGAAGCTGAATGGGGATTCAGTTGACAGGTACCATCAAATGGCCTCCATGTTATCACAATTGTTTTGAATGTGGGTGCATATTCGAATGATACAATATTGTAAAAGATTCACCGGAATGCCGTATCGAGTCCTGTAGAGGGTCCTCATGGCGACACTTGTTCCGCACAGACAGCATTCATTCATATCAGATGCAACTTGACACGCAAGGCACGTGAAGCAAAACATGCCGCAGAGACCTGGGTGTGTGAAATCAGAGATACAAATTACTCCGTTCTGCTCTCCACCATGGTTGAGAGTTAGGGTGTGCTCACGGATGGCAGTTCCAGACCCTGGGGCCTTTGTCACATAGTCTGCTGCTAAGGCCGTCCTCACTGCTTCTGTTCAACATCACATCAGCTTCCCCTCACTCCCTCTAGTACTGCCTTCTTCCATGTATTGAATGACTCACTGAAACCTGGCCCGGTTCCAGAGGTTATCCTCACTACCCACAATGCCTCTGTCTGAAGTCCAGGGGTGAGGTCAAATAATGTGAAAAGTTCTCCAACAGGAACCTACTCAAGATCCCAAGGTGTCACTCACAGAAATGGGGCCTCCAGTGCTCTGGGAAGATGCTGTTGCTTGATCTGAGTATGGAATGATGATTAGGAATTTTATAGATTGAGGAAAGGGGAAAGAGCCTCTGTAGATAACTTGGTTTGTCTTGGCAATGGCTGGTTACACATAACGTGGCTGGAACCAGGGATGGGGAAGAAAGGGGATGAAGCTGGATCCAAGGCAGGGTGGAGACTGGATGATCTGGAAGTATGAGTGTTCAGAGGGGGTCACGGAAGTCATGAGGAACCTCTGAAATGCTTTAAGAAGGGAGAATGATTTGGTCAGATCGCTGATTTAAGAAATTCTATGTGAAGGTTTTAAGCTCATATTAGAACTTGTAATTCACTTATTCAAGTAACAATACTAGGGTTTGGAGGATTAAAATATTCCTCTTTAGAAGGTTTTATTATTGTGGTTTCATGATCACTATGATTTGCAGATGTTGAACTAACATCCTGAGAAGTGCAAGTCATCAGCCTGGGTCATGCAGCAGGACAAGGAGAGCAAATCAACAAGCTCAGTGGTTCCATGTCCCAGGTGATTCTTTCCCTCTATGCTTTTCAATGTGATTATCAACTCTATTCCAAATTGTAATTCCTCTGCCAAGTTAAAGGTTAATAGGTTTTCCTTCCCTGTCTCAGAACACTGGGTAGATCTGAAACAGGTGAAAAAAAGAAACAAATGAACAAAAACCCTCAGAATAAAATTTGTTTGATTTTTTATTTTGTAGGCAGGTTTGTTTGTTTCTTGCTTGGTGTTGAGAACTAAGCATTTGGCCTCTCTGACATGCACATCTTACCCTGAACTTTTCTTCTCTCAGGTTTACTTAGATCTCATAAAATGAAACAAAACTGAAAATGAAGCAGAGTTAGAGATATTTTACCCACTGAGCAGTTAATTGCCTTCAGAATTCTTTATTCTTGTTTGTATAACAATCATAACTGGGCGACTGATCTGATCTGATCTGATCTGATAACAATCCTAAATGTATAAATAAAAATAATGCTTATGTGAGCTCATGCTGAAACCATGGATGAAAACGAACCCTTGTGTGTGGGGCACAGTGTAACTGTAATGAGTTTAATTGATGTGTAACAAAAGCAGTCTTTTTTTCTTTTTAATCAAGTTAAACTTTAAACATCTCTTCTAATATAATGTATGGTCTATTTATAATAATTAGGCCAAGCCTGTTCATTATTCAAATCATTGGCTTTTTTTTTAAAAACAGTTATCTTAACTCCAGAACTTTGTTTAGGAGTAAGATTATCCTTTGAAGGGTGAAGAAGAATGAACCTACAGTCGGTACAGGACTTTTCTGTTAGCAAAGCATTGCCTGACAGGCAGGGTACCTTGGAATGAGAGGGGAACTTTTATTATACCATAAGGGAGAAATGAAGGAAAGATATGAGTAAACTCTGGGAAATTGTGGAGGACAGAGGACCCTGGCATGCTACAATCCATGGGGTCACAAAGATTTATATACAACTTAGCGACTGGACAACAACAAGGTTAAACTTCACTTCTCAGTCAGTTACAGGTTTCCCCAGAACTTACAGACACCGCAGTCGCTGAAACAATCACACAAGCCTGTCTGCCAGTTGGAGCTTTGAGGTACTGCACCGCTTCCCGCTACAGGCTGAGTTACAATGACCACTGGAGAAGATGCAGCTTGCATTTTCGATGCAGATTCTTAAGCAGCTGTAGTCTGAAAAGAAAAATGGTGTCAGTAGTCTGGAGGTTGCTCTTAGAAGCCTGTTTTCAGGGACTTTGCTTCACAGGCAAGCGAGGCAGTTTAGATCAAGTTGCTGGCTGATCTTTGAAGAACCTTTTTCTACAGAGGCTCCTGGAGGAAGGGATTCACTGAATCGGTTAAAGGGACAGATACTTCTCTTGGAGTTAGGGAATGAGACAGGCTTGTAAGTACTGTTTAAATAGCTATCTAGTCTCTGCACAAGACAGGAAAACAGATGAGGAAACCTGTGTAAATGGCACGTGTGTGTGCTCAGTCGTGTCTGACTCTTTGTGACCATATAGACTATAGCCCACCAGGCTCTTCTGTCCATGGGATTTCCCAGGCAAAAATACTGAAGTGGTTTACCATTTCCTCCTCCAGGGGATCATCCCGACGCAGGGATCAAACCCTTGTTTCCTGCGTCTCCTGCATTGGCAGGTAGATCTTTACCACTGTGCCATCTACAAAGCCATGCCAACTAAAAATTATCACTCGTTATCTGATGCCACAAGAAATAAGTCATTAACCACTTAGTTGCTGATTTTCAACATGCCCTGAAAGGAGTTCAGGGTGGAAGTTAGGAATGAAGCTCGCTGCGATCTAGGGAACACTGGCAGAACAGGCCTTCAGAGAGTTAGATATTTTTGAGACAAGATTTTGTGAGGCCAGTCTCTCACATCTTCTCATATCTAGAAAAGAACGAAAATCATTAACGGAGACAACTGCTCCATGTGACTTGCAGCAACCTTCTGCCAAAGTGCACGCTTGATGACACGTGTCCCCTTCACTAAAATCATATACATACCGGCCTCCGCTCTGACCTTCTTAGAGCAGCTCCTCAGAGCTATCTGAGAAGCTGTCTCTCGGGCTATAGACCTCATTTGCCCCAAATATAACTTAACTCACACCTGCCTGTTAACGAGTCCAAGCTCACTTCGCTCTCAGCACAACAGGCCAATAAATCCAAGAGATGAGATGTTGAGGCTAGGAATGTGACTTTATTCAGAAATCCGACTGACCGAGAAGATAGTCTACTAATGTCTTAAAATAACCATCTTGTCAGGGTCTGGATGCCAGTTTCTTTTATAGAACAGAAGGGGAGGATTTGCAGAACTAAAGTAAAAAGGCAAATAATCTGACTCATGGAGTCAGCTTTTAGGAATTTATCCATGAGGGGTTGTAAACTCTTGTTCCCTTCTAGCTTTATCGTATAGGCAGTTTCTGGCCTAAGGCTCATTCTTATAGGTTGGGCCTATACTGCCCTTGCAGGGGTTCCTTTGTCTCATTAAGGGCCTACTGCCCGTAGGATATGGCTGGGAATAGGACCTTGTGGCTGATCTGTCTTAGTCAGAGTCAAGATAAAACTCTGCTTGGGGCCTCCTGACCTGAGTATGGCCCCAGGGGAGCTCAGAAGATCTTTCCTAAGGACATGGGTAGGACACTGAGGCACAACTAGAAAGGCATGCAAAATCCACCTCTGTTTAAATTGGCAAGTGAAATGCCCAGTAAAATAATCGAGTGCAAGGCTTTCCGACACCAGTCACAGTACAGCTTTAGGAGGAGAGAGGTCCAGTGTGAAAAATTAAGACAAAGTGGCTTACTCCTTGGAAGGAAAGTTATGAGCAACCTAGATAGCATATTCAAAAGCAGAGACATTACTTTACCAACAAAGGTTCGCCTAGTCAAGGCTATGGTCTTTCCTGTGGTCATGTATGGATGTGAGAGCTGGACTGTGAGGAAGGCTGAACGCCGAAGAATTGATGCTTTTGAACTGTGGTGTTGGAGAAGACTCTTGAGAGTCCCTTGGACTGCAAGGAGATCCAACCAGTCCATTCTGAAGGAGATCAATCCTGGAATTTCTTTGGAAGGAATGATGCTAAAGCTGAAACTCCAGTATTTTGGCCACCTCATGCGAAGAGTTGACTCATTGGAGAAGACTCTGATACTGGGAGGGATTGAGGGCAGGAGGAGAAGGGGACGACAGAGGATGAGATGGCTGGATGGCATCACTGACTCGATGGATGCGAGTCTGAGTGACCTCCGGGAGCTGGTGATGGACAGGGAGGCCTGGCGTGCTGCGGTTCATGGGGTCGCAAAGAGTCGGACACGACTGAGCGACTGATCTGATCTGATCTGATCTGAAAGTGGCTCCTGTATCAATTAAGTAATCAACTTTCTTTTCTGCTATGGGACTCAAGGACTACCCAGGGATCCTTGATGGAGATTAGTATCTCACTGAGGGGAGCCACCATAATCCCCAGGGCCACGCCAGTTGTCCAGCATGGCCATCTCAGAAGCCGAAGTCCCCCTTCCCCTTCAGGAATGGGGGCAGTGACCTGTTTGTTTACTATCTGGGCATAGCCCGGGATGGGGAGGTTCTTTCTGGCAGTCTTGGGCACAGTAGCCAGTTGACATGCATTTGTAGCATTTCCTTTCTTTGGTCTTATTTCCAGATGAATGGTTGAACTTTCTTGGCCCCTCTGAGGTCACAAAGCATGACTAACACCAACAGCTATCAGTTTTGCATGAGCCCTGGCCTGTCTTTTCTCACGTTGGGTTCTCTCTTCCTCCTGAGCTTGGTCGTGATTATTAAATACCCCAAAGGCCACATCTGGGAGCTGGGGCATGGGCGTTTGTGGGCCAAGTTGTAATTTTTGGAGTTTCTGCCTAATATGAGCGGTGGACTGGCTAAGTGGGAATAATGTCAGGAGGAGGATGTGCTAGGTTTCCACCCTAAGAGATCAGAGAGCTTAGAAGGGGATCATCTAAAGTGTTGGGAGACTCTTCTGGTTCTCCAGGTTTTAAAATACAGGAGCCACATAGGGTGGGATTTTGGTAAAGGACTGTAAAAGCCTGAATATAGGGAATCTCACTCCACTTTCTCATCTGGCGGCAATGAATATCCAATTGCAGAAGGTTATTACAATTTAGAGACCCATTTTCAGGCCATTTTTCTCCATTTCCCAACTTAAACAAAGTCTGGGCACTGCTGCAGTAGAATTTAAGTTTCTCCTTCTTTAACCCCTCAGTTTTAAAGAATTTCCAGTTCTTAAGG
Source organism: Tragelaphus eurycerus (assembly GCA_935064755.1). Taxonomy (NCBI): domain Eukaryota; kingdom Metazoa; phylum Chordata; class Mammalia; order Artiodactyla; family Bovidae; genus Tragelaphus; species Tragelaphus eurycerus. The sequence goes on along the minus strand of CAKXYN010000033.1, from coordinate 20,950,199 downwards.
GTACACTCCAGAGATGTTTTTTCTGACTTGGAGGGAGATCCTCCCATGATGAGTAACCTGCATCTGAGAACAAGACAGTGGTCCTAGAATGGAATCCATCATCCCGGAAACTTTCACCAGGAGGCTTTAACCTGAAGGGGTGCAGGGCGTCCCCTAAATTCCCTTTGGACCTAATGAGATTTCAAGCATCCTCTTCTCTCCCATTGATTTCTGACCAGCTATCTCTGCCCCCTGTGATACCATGTGCAGGACACCCCACCCAGCAATTAGAGAAGGGCTTTCAAGCTAAGTGTAAACTGGTTGCCAGGACTTTCCTTAAGAAGGATCCCTTTTCTGTAGAGCTTACGTCCTACGATAAGTCTTTCCATGCTGGGGTGTATTCCTCGTGACCGAGCATCTACAAAGCTTATGATTCGGGCTTCTGGGTAGCAGCCAGTCTAATAGGCTGTCCTTAGCAGAATGTGTAGGCTACCAAGGCCTGGAGTGAAGGGGTCCAATAGATGCAAAGAAAAAACTTGAGGAAATTGGAGTTGAGTGCCTTGGAAGATGGCATGGGCCTCAGGGTTTGAGGCCCAGCAGGCAGAGAAATTCTCAGAGTAGATTTCTAGGCGTTGAGTGAGGTGAGAGACTAGACAGCAGAAGAACCCCGAAATCCTTTGCTCCGTCTTCCTGGCAGCTGAGATAGAATTAGGAATCATCTGAAGATTTTGTCTGACACAGACAGCACAGAGTGTGACAGTGGCTGGGATGCAGCTCAGGAGTGATATCCAAGAAATCCTTCCCTAGAAGAAGGATATTATAAGAAGGAGATAAGGAGTGAGAAAGAGAACTTGTTGTGGGAGGAAAGTGGAAAAGAAAACTGTAGTGGAGGGTTTCACATAGGACAGTGAGAGAGAGACAGTGAGAGCAAGAGAGAGACAGAGACCTTTTGGGCTCCTGCACAGTTGGAAATTGCGTTTCCACCTTGTCACAGAGGACAGCAACAACTATCATCCAAGAATTATTTGATTCTTGAAAAGAACGCAAAGGGGAGATGAGAGAAAGAAGGCAGGAGTAAAAGTCAGGGGCTGTAAGTGACAGCTGGGCGAAGCCCGTGGTTTACCTTGACTTTCCAAATTCCTGAGTTGCCATACCAGATCTGATCTCAGGGGGCCTCAGTCTGCAGCAGCTTGAAGTGGGGTTTGGGCTCACCCGCCAGAGATTGAGTCTGGGTCACGGTGATGAGAGCACCAGATCCTAACCACTAAACCTGTGGTCAGTGACAAGACCCTGGCTTCCTGGCTTTGCAAAAAGAATTCCCGCAAAGACAGAAAGTAGTGAAGCAAATTAAGTGTTTATTAGGAAGGACAGAGCACAGTACGTGTGGGTAGACTCATGGGGGGGGGACTCAGAGAGAGAGAGTCACTGAGTTTTGCCCTCGTGGCAGTCTGAACAGTTTTATGCGGCATTTCTTCTGCGTTTCCTTGGCCAATCATTTTGGTTTGCCTTGTCCACAGTCTATATTTGGTATATCACGGGATCCTCCCATGTGTGTGCATGCATCTCTTAGCTGAGATGGATTCTACTGAAAAGGCAAAAGGGTAGAGCATCCCTTGGCATCATTAGCCTTTGACCACCAGGGGACCTTTCTGTGCATGTGTGGTTGGGGAAATCTCCTGATTCTGATAACAAGAAATATGTGGTCTGGGCCCAGAGTCCTCCTTTAATTGTCCTGCTATTGTTGTCTTGGAGTTTCAGTGCTACAGGAGGTCTTCTGACTCCAAGAATGAGAAATATGTGTCTGGGCAGGGCCTAGCCTCCTCCCTTAAGTTTTGTCATGGGGTTTCTGTCCACAGAGAATGAATTTTACCCTGAGATTTACCCTGGGGGCAGGGAGGTTCCATCTACATCCTGCCTCAATTTCATGGATAGAGGGATCTCACATTTAAAAAAATTTATTTATTACATTTAGTTGCACTGGATCTTCTTTGCTACGTGGGCTTTCTTTTGTATAGGTTCTAGGAGAGGCAGCAGAGGGTGAGATGGTTAGATAGCATCACCGACTCAGTGGACACGAATTTGAGCAAACTCTGGAAGACAGATAGCTTCCCAAGTGGCGCTAGTGGTAAAGAATCTGCCTGCCAATGCAGCAGATGCCAGAGACCTGGGCTCGATCCCTGGGTTGGGAAGATCCCCTGGAGAAGGAAATGGCAACCCACTCCAGTATTCTTGCCTGAAAAAAATTCCATGGACAGAGGAGCCTGGCGTGCTCAGTCCCCATGGGGGTCACTGAGTTGGACACGACATAGCAACTCAACAACAGGTTCCAGAGGGCATGGGCTTCAGTAGTTGTGGCTCGTGGGCTCTAGAGGGCTCCAGAGCACAGGCTCAGAAGTTGTGGGGCATGGTCCCAGTTGCCCCACCACATGTGGAATCTTCCTGGACCAGGGATCGAACCTGTGTTCCCTACATTGGCAGGAGGATTCTTCTCTAATATGTCACCAGGGAAGACCGTCTGAAGCAAGGTCCTGGAGCGACAGCCCACCAGTCTTCACTCCTGGGGGGAGGGGGAGGTTACCAGTTGTAGGTGGGATTGAGATCAGGGTGGCTCACTGGTTGTCAGGGAAAGCAGCAGAAGAGCACAGCCATTCACTGCCCGTTTGATAAGTTCTCAGGGTGGAGATGTTCTGATCTAACACCTAAAACAATTACTAGCTTGAGTTGGTGGCAAGGACGCAGGCATCTACTGACTGAGGAAGGTCAGTCATCTGAGTAGAATGTAGGTGACACAGGAACTGGTCAAGCAGAGGATGAACAGAGAGAGCAAGAGTACAGTCATCTTGGGGAGCCTGCCTGTACAGGGCAATTCAGCTCAATTCTGACACTGCCACCTGTAAACAGTGTCGGATTCCATGTATTAAAGTCTCAGTCCCACAGGACTGCCCTCCCTCTCCTACCTCAGATATCCATTGTACATCCACATTGTTACCTGTGCTTCTTTTTAAAGCATTTCTTTCATTTATTCATTTTTAGAATTTTTGGTTGTACGGGGTCTTCATCACTGCACGTGGGCTTTCTCAGGTTGCAACAAGGGGAGGTTACTCTTCATTAGGGTTCACCAGCTTCTTATTTTGATGGCTTCCCTTTTTGAGGAGCACAGGCTCTAGGCACACAGGCTTCAGTAGTTTTGCAGCACATGGGCTCAGTAGTTGCTGCTCAAAGGCTGTGGCGCCTGGGCTCAGTGGTTGTAGTGCACATCCCACAGCATGTGGAATCTTCCAAGACCAGGGATCAAACACATGTGCCCCTGCATTGGCAGGCAGACTTCCAATCCAGTGAGCCACCAGGGAAGTCCTCACTTGTGCTTCTGACCAGGTAGATCAGAGGTTCCCATCAGATCAGATCAGATCAGTCGCTCAGTCGTGTCCGACTCTTTGCGACCCCATGAACTGCAGCACGCCAGGCCTCCCTATCCATCACCAGTTCCCATGCTCCCCTCTTAATTTCCATTAATTTGCAGAAGTGGCTCACAGAACTCAGGAAAACAGTTTATATGGGCTTGCCTGGTGGCTCAGAGGTTAAAGCGTCTGCCTGCAATGCAGGACACCAGGGTTTGATCCCTGGGTCAGGAAGATCCCCTGGAGATGGAAGTGGCAACCCACTCCAGTATTCTTGCCTGGAGAATTCTATGGAGTGAGGAGCCTGGTAGGTTACAGCCCACGGGGCTGCAAAGAGTCGGACACGACTGAGCTACTTCACTTTCACTTTCTATTGTTACATTACAAAGGGTATTAAAGGATACGGATGGACAATCAGATGAAAAGATATCTAAGGGGAGCTTCAGAGTCTGTGGAGTTTGGGGTGCGTCACTCTCCCAGCACACAATCCCCCAAACTCTCTGAACTCTGTCCTTTTGGGGTTTTATGGAGGCTTCATTGCATAGGCGTGATTGATGAAATCATTGGCCATTGGTGATTGAACTCAGCCTCCAAACCCTTCTCCCCTCCCTGCCTCGCAGTCTGGGAGGTGGGGCTGAACATTCCACCCCTAGTAAATCCTAAAGGAAATCAACCCTGAATATTCATTAGAAGAACTGATGCTGAAGCTGAAACTCCAATACTCTGGCCACTTGATGTGAAGAGCCGACTCACTGGAAAAGACCCTGATGCTGGGTAAGATTGAGGGCAGGAGAAGGGGATGGCAGAGGATGATATGGTTGGATGACATCGCCAACTCAATGAACATGAGTTTGAGCAAACTCCAGGAGACAGTGAATGACAGGGAAGCCTGGCGTGCTGCAGTCCATGGGGCTGCAAAGAGTTGGACACGACGGAGCAACTGAACAACAGCAACAATCACAGGTTGATTCCCCTGGCAACCAGCCCCCATCCTCAAGGGTTTTCCAAAAGTCGCTTCATTAGCATAAACTCTATAGTTGAGAGGAGCTTGTTATGAATAACAAGACACCTTTACCACTTTTATCACTTAATAAATTCCAAAGATTTTTAGGAGCTCTGTACCCTGAACAGGAATGAAAGTCAAATATGTATAAACCACAATATCACAGTCAAAAGTCAAAGTGTTAGTCACTCAGTCGTGTCCGACTTTTTGTGACCCCGTGGACAGTAGTACACTAGGCTCCTCTGTCCATGGGATTCTCTAGGCAAGAACACTGGAGTTGGTTCCTGCCAGGAGCCAGCACAGGAGTCCCCACCCATAACAAGGTTATGTGGGAGAGTTCTGGTGGGCAAGGCGAGCCAGAACTCAAGGGGTGCCCCTCTGGGCCTGCCTGAGCATCTACCCCAAAACCAGAGTCTGTCTGTTTTACTGCTTCATGACTTTCACCAACTCCTCTGACAGTCACGGCAGCGGTGGGGGTGGTGCTATCCCCACCATCTTTTCTCTGAAGGAAATCAATTTAGAGCTCTGGCTAATTAGCCTCTTGGGCATAATAGGAGTGTTTAAATCCAAATCCCTCAGATGGCTCTCTAACTTGCCTAACGGGTTTACCCGGACTCCTACAGCTACGCATACGCTTGTTTACAGTCTCCCAGCCATGAGAGGCACGGGAAGCTTAAGATATTCAAATAGTATAGAGCCTCTCGGAGAGTTAGAAATAGTCAGAATAGAACTAGTAGATTTCATTGTTGAGCCAATGCTGCTGCTGCTGCTGCTGCTAAGTCGCTTCAGTCGTGTCCGACTCTGTGCGACCCCATAGACGGAAGCTCACCAGGCTCCCCTGTCCCTGGGATTCTCCAGACAAGAACACTGGAGTGGGTTGCCATTTCCTTCTCCAATGCATGAAAGTGAAAAGTGAAAGTGAAGTCGCTCAGTCGTGTCCGACTCTTAGCGACCCCACGGACTGGAGCCTGCTTGCTGCCAAGTTTCCACATCCCCTGTATTGTATCCTTGGAAGTCTATTAATATAGTTGGTATGTAGAAAAAATAAGTAGTGGCCTTGGTGTTAACAACTTTAGACCCTTAAGGTAATAAATTCTTTCCTTTGTTGTAAACCCATTGCACCTTTGCCCTATAGGAATGCAATTTTATCTAACACCTTCGGAGAATGGCGCCAAACTTTAAAATAATTACTCTTAGAGAAAATAATGGGGAAGGCAATGGCACCCCACCCCAGTACTTTTGCCTGGAAAATCCCATGGACGGAGGAGCCTGGTAGGCTCCAGTCCGTGGGGTCGCTAAGAGTCGGACACGACTGAGCGACTTCACTTTCACTTTTCACTTTCATGCATTGGAGAAGGAAATGGCAACCCACTCCAGTGTTCTTGCCTGGAGAATCCCAGGGACAGGGGAGCCTGGTGAGCTTCCATCTATGGGGTCGCACAGAGTCGGACACGACTGAAGCGACTTAGCAGTAGCAGCAGTAGAGAAAATAAGTCTTAAGGTTGACAAATCTTTGTCAGTCATGAAATGTTAACAGGCCTTCTGGCCAGAAGATGATGTAAATCACCTAAACCATTTTTATACAATAAGTTTGCAGAAAAGAAACCCTGGTTTCGATAAGGATCAAAGACTGCTGACTTTGCATGATTTCACAACCCCTATTATCTCCTATCGGAGAAGGCAATGGTACCCCACTCCAGTACTCTTGCCTGGAAAATCCCATGGACAGAGGAGCCTGGTAGGCTGCAGTCCATGGGGTCGCTAAGAGTCGGACATGACTGAGCGACTTCACTTTCTGTTTTCACTTTCATGCATTGGAGAAGGAAATGGCAACCCACTCCAGTGTTCTTGCCTGGAGAATCCCAGGGACGGTGGAGCCTGGTGGGCTGCCGTCTATGGGGGTCACACAGAGTCAGCCACGACTGAAGCGACTTAGCATATTATCCTCTATGTGCAACTTAGGGTATAAAAGCCCCTGTTGAAAATAAAGCTACGGGCCTTGCTCACCGAAGCTTGGTCTCCCCGTGTTGTTCTTTCTTGTTTCCTTTTCCTCCTTTTCTCTTCTGTTCTTCCTTCACGCCAAAATAATTGGAGCGCGGAGGTCCTCTGGGACCACTTATTTGCCTGGGCTTCTAAGACCTGCTCGAGAAGGTGCCTAAGGTGGGGCACCTTCTGCTATTCAAGAGGGCTCCTGCGGCCTCTGTGGTCAGAGCAAGTTTGGTGTCACGAACTTTATTGATTTTCCACGTAAACGAGTTATCATTGAGCATCTAATAAATCTCTGCTTTGCTATTCTAATTGCCAACGCCGTCCTCCTGAGGGAATCCCTGGATCCAACCGGGGCTGGACCCCAGGAGGTTCCCTATCCCTTCTCCTGGGGATATTGCCAACCCAGGGCTCAAACCCAGGTCTCCCACATTGCAGGCAGATTCTTTACCATCTGAGCCACCAGGGAAATCCAAGAATGCTGGAGTGGGTAATCTATCCGTTCTCCAGGGATATAACAGTAATCTTCTCCAATCTTCCTGTATCCAAGTTGATCCTTCACTTGAAATTTACCTGAACCCTTGTTAGGGGGCAAGCAAAGATAGAGTGCCCAAGCAAAGCTTATTATAAAGTACCTTTTGTCCTAATTTCTCCCCATCCTAAGAGGCAGTGTGGGATAATTAAACATTGATTTAAATAAAAAAAAATTTTTGATGTGAACCATTTTTAAAAGTCTTTATTGAGTTTGTCACAGTATTGTTTCTGTTTCATGTTTTGGGTTTTGGCCACCAGGCATATGGGATCTTAGCTTCCCAACCAGTGATCTCTCTTGCACCCCCTGCATTGGAAGGCAAAGTCCTAACCATTGGACTGCCAGGAAAGTCCCTGATTTGATCTGGAGTGAGAATGTGCTGTGCTGTTCTTAGTCACTCAGTCATGTTTGGCTCTTTGCAACCCCATGGACTGTAGCCTGCTAGGCTCTTCTGTCCATGGAATACTCCAAGCCAGAATACTGGAGTGGGTAGCCTTTCCCTTCTCCAGGGGATCTTCCCAACCCAGAAATCGAACTGAGGTCTTCTGCAATGCAGGAAGATTCTTTACCAGCTGAGCTACCAGGGAATACCTGGGAGTGAGAATGCTATGCTATGCTAAGTCGCTTCAATCGTGTCCGACTCTGTGTGACTCCATAGATGGCAGCCCACCAGGCTCCCCCGTCCCTGGGATTCCCCAGGCAAGCACACTGGAGTGGGTTGCCATTTCCTTCTCCAATGCATGAAAGTGAAAAGTGAAAGTGAAGTCACTCAGTCATATTTTTGCTCAAATTCTGTTTTTTTTTAAACTGTGTGATCTTGGACTAGTCATTGATCAGCCTAGTCATTCAACTAGTCATTTAAATTTCCTCCTACTCATCTGTGAAGTGAAAGTGGTTTCTGACCTATCCACCTTATGTGCTCATTGAGAGTATTAAATAAGATAAAGTCCAAGGATGAATTTAATGGACAATTAAAAAAAAATCAGACTCATATGAAGGGGAGTGGCTAAAATGTACAAAAATGCAGCAAGGAAATTTCTTTTGATCATTTCCACAAATAATTCTTGGCTAAAGTGTCAGTTAATATTTACTGAGATGCCACCCTATATCAGGCACTATACTAGACTCACACTGTCCACTTGATGTTACAACAGCCCCAGCTAAGTACAAACTATTTACCTTTACTGAGTTGATAAGGAAATGGAGGCTCTGAGACTTTAAGTAAATTGTGAAATTCAAACCCTTTTCTGGCTCACTCCACAGGCCCTGTTCCTCCCTTTGCTCTCAGCTAAAAAGCCTGCTCCTTCAGAGCACTGACTGCATTGTGGCATTGTACTTGGTTTGCTGTGATCTCCTTGAGAACTGGAACCCTCTCTTCCCACTTATTCCTTTATCATCACACCCAGCATTAGGCTCATAGAAGGTACTTTTCATTGTCTTCTTGAATTAAGTACTTATTATACGCTTAATTCACTCACAGTGTGTTAGACTCTAAGATGTAATACGTTTCCACTTCAGAATCAGGACAAAAGAAAAACACTAAAATTGAAAATACAGTGCTTCCGGATACTCAGGCAATATGATTATACTATTTGCTTTCTTGTATTGTTTTCCTCATAGGGCAGTTTCAAAAACAAGCAAATTACCTCAGTTGTTCTATATTACTTTTTCTATTTCTTGAGTTCACTGGTTTCTTTTCTAGATTTCATTGCTCAGTCATGTCTGGGTGAGCTGGACAGTTGGGTAGTGCCCATAAACAAAAAAAGGGGAGCAGTACATGATACAGGGCAATACCTCGGATATTTATCCACACAGGGACAGTGTATCAGCAATGATTCAAACATGCCTAAATCTGCCCAGGCTTCATCGTCAGTTCAACTCAGTCGTTCAGTTTTGTCTGACTCTTTGTGACCCCATGGACTGCAGCATGCCAAGCTTCTCTGTCCAACTCCTGGAGCTTGCTCAAACTCACGTCCATCAAGTTGGTGATGCCCTCCAGCCATCTCATCCTCTGTTGTCCCCTTCTCCTCCTGCCTTCAATCCTTCCCAGCATCAGGGTCTTTTCCAATGAGTCCCCTCTTCGCATCAGGTGGCCAAAGTATTGGAGTTTCAGCTTCAGCATCAGTCTTTCCAATGAATATTCAGGATTGATTTTCTTTAGGATTGACTGGCTTGATCTCCTTGCAGTCCAAGGGACTCTCAAGCGTCTTCTCCAATACAGTTTAGAGGCATCAGTTCTTCGGTGCTCAGCTTTCCTTGTGGTCCAACTCTCACATCCATACATGACTACTGGAAAAGCCACAGCTTTGACTAGATGGATCTTTGTCTGCAAAGTAATGTCTCTACTTTTTAATATGCTGTCTAGGTTGGTCATAGCTTTTCTTCCAAGGAGTAAGCATCTTTTAATTTCATGGCTGAAGTCACCATCTGCAGTGATTTTGAAGCCCAAGAAGAGAAAGTCTGTCTCTGTTTTTCTTGTTTCCCCACCTATTTACCATGAGGTGATGGGACCAGATGCCATGATCTTAGTTTTCTGAATGTTGAGTTTTAAGCCAGGTTTTTCGCTCTCCTCTTTCATTTTCATCAAGAGGCTCTTTAGTTCTTCTTCACTTTCTGCCATAAAGGTGATGTCATCTACATATCTGAGGTTATTGATATTTCTCCTGGCAATCTTGATTCCAGCTTGTGCTTTATCCAGCCCGGCATTTCGCATGATATACTCTGCATATAAGTTAAATAAGCAGAGTGACAGTATACAGCCCTGACATATTCCTTTCCCAGTTTGGGACCAGTCCATTGTTCCATGTCCGGTTCTAACTTCTGCTTCTTGACCTGCATACAGATTTTTCAGGAGGCAGGTAAGGTGGTCTGGTATTCCCATCTCTTTAAGATTGTTGTAATCCACACAAAGGCTTTGGCGTAATCAATAAAGCAGAAGTAGATGTTTTTCTGGAACTTTCTTACTTTTTCTATGATCCAGTGGAGCTAATTGTAAATTAGCCAGATGTATCATTATAAAATGTCCCCTGAGTCCTAGCAACAGCCTCATGTGAAGAATACTCAGTGTTTTTGGATGAAGATAAAACGAGTTTGTTTTTATTTTATTTTTTAGACAGAAGAAGCTTTAAAATGTTCCTCTAAATGTTCAAATCTGTTAGACATTTCTACCATCAGAAATAGGTCTATGTCTTTCCCTTTCTATTGGCGAGTGCAATATACAAACATATATTTTTCTAAACTTTAATTAAATGATTATAGTTATACAGTAAGAGGGATTCCCAGGTGACTCAGTGATAAAGAACATGCCTGCCAACGCAGGAGACATAAGAGACGTGGGTGCAATCCCTGGGTCGGGAAGAGCCTCTGGAGGAGGGCATGGAAACCCATTCCAGTATTCTTGCCTGGAGAATCCCAAGGACAGAAGAGCCTGGTGGGCTATAGTCCATGGGGTCACACAGAGTAGGACACGACTGAAGCGACTTAGCACAGTCGCTTAGAACTTAGAAATGGGCAGTAACTCTGTCGAAGTTCAAGACAAGTACCTAGGAAGCCACCGAGGCAATAAACAACAGCTTTACACACACACACACACACATACAGAAATGTGTGTGTATGTTGTTATTTGTTGTTTAGTTGCTAGGTCGTGTTCAGCTTTTCACGACCCCATGAATTATAGTTCACCAGGCTCCTCTGTCCACAGGATTCTCCAGGCAAGAGTACTGGAGTGGGTTATCATTTCCTCCTCCAGGGGATCTTTTCTACCCAGGGATCAAAACCCCCACATCTCCTGCATTGGCTGGTGAATTCTTTACCGCTGAGCCACCAGGGAAGTTTGTGCATATGTGTGAATACATAAATATTTCCTAGCCCTCTCCGTTGAGAGGACCTAGAAGCAAAAACAGCCAATGAACATATCTTGTGCCCAAATTTTGGTTTATAAATGCCGTTTTCCAATTAAAAAAAAAAAGAACCTGAGTTTATTGGAGAAATGGCTGATTCCAGGACTGGGGCAGGTAAAGTACAAGATAAGCCTGGAACATCTTGTGGAATCACAAGGTGAAAAAGTTCAAAATTGGACTAGAGACAGAGCCTCAGAGCCAAACTGATGGCTCTTCCAATAGCTAAATCTAGGACAGTATGAGTAACCAAACAACGTCAATATTGGATTATAACTTATAGGCAAAGTAACTATCCATAATTCTATACTGAGGTGGGGCTAGGGGTAAAATAAAAACCTGCCTACCAATAAGAGATGGCTGGTTCGATCCTTGGGTTGGGAAGATTCCCTGAAGGAGGAAATGGCAAATCACTCCAGTATTCTTGCTTGGAAAATCCCATGAACAGAGAAGCCCGGAGGGCTACAGTCCATAGGGTTGCAAAGAGTCGAACATGACTGAAGCAACTTAGCATGTATGCAAGTACTGATAAAAATAAAAGAATAAATTTTAAAATGAGGGAGAAGGGATAAAGGGATAGTGCTTTCTTTTGGTAGATTTCCCATTAATTAATAAAGAAGGAGTGATGGAAATATAAGATTATCATTTGGCAAATGCTATAGTAATAACTGGGGCTTCCCTGGAAGTTCAGGTGGTAAAGAGTCTGCCTGCAATGCAGGAGAACCCCATTCGATTCCTGGGCCTGGAAGTTCCCCTGGAGAAGGGATAGGATACCTACTCCAGTATTCTTTGGGCTTCCCTGATGGCTCAGATCCACCTGCAATGTGGGAGACCTGGGTTTGATCCCTGGTTTGGGAAAATTCTCTGGTGGAGGGCCTGAAAACCCACTCCAGCGTTCTGGCCTGGAGAATTCCCATGGATGGAGGAGCCTGGCAAGCTGCAGTCCAGGGGGTCACAGAGTCAGACACGACTGAGCAACTAAGCACAGCAACAGTAATGATTGTTATAGGTAAGGCTCACGGATAGACGCTAATTCTAGACTTCGAAAGTATGATGAGAAACAACACATTTACATGATCTCAAAGTATCACCCCACAGACTGCTGCTGACTAATTACAAAGGGAAAAATAACAATTCTCCAATGGATAAGCTGGCAGACACTATCTTAGTCAAGTGACCAAAGTTAGTAATTGTCAGTAATTGGACATACTGATGTGTTACAGAAAGTGGAGACAATGTTATGACTGGGTATATTAATAAATCTTATCTATGGAGTAGGGGTGACTAGAGCATGTCTAACCATGCAATAGGTAAAGAAACAGAAATCACTCATATTATTCAAGAAAGGGAAGTGTTGATATTTTATGGCTCAAATAATGTTCAAAGTTCATCTGTGTTCAAATTTGATTATGGAGTGCTAGTACTTTTATTTGATCCCTCATGGTCTTAGCTGATGTTGATGCTCTGTAAAATTGTTCATGTGCTAGAGGAGAGCATCAGGACCCAGCGTGAAGGACAATATGGAGGGACCTTAAAGGCATTAAGTGAAAGTCGCTCAGTTGTGTCTGACTCTTTGCGACCCTATGGTATACAATCCATGGAATTCTCTAGGCCAGAATACTGGAGTGGGCAGCCTTTTACTTCTCCAGAGGATCTTCCCAACTCAGGGATCAAACCCAGGTCTCCTGCATTGCAGGCGGATTTTTACCAACTGAGCTAACGTTATATTAAGTGAAATAAGTCAGACAGAGCAAGACACACACAGTGTGATCTTGCTTATACCTGGAATCTAAAATAAGCAAACCAAACTATGTATATGGAGAGCAGGTTGGTGGTTGTCAGAGGTAAGGGGTGGGGTGTGGGTGAAATGGGTGAAGTAACAACAAGTTATACTATCTAGCAGTATAAATTTGCAGTTGTGAAAAAAAATAAGTCTTGGGAAGTGATATCGGAGAAGGCAATGACACCCCACTCCAGTACTCTTGTCTGGAAAATCCATGGACAGAGGAGCCTGGTAGGCTGCAGTCCATGGGGTCGTGAAGAGTCAGACATGACTAAGCGACTTCACTTTCACTTTTCACTTTCATGCATTGGAGAAGGAAATGGCAACCCACTCTGGTGTTCTTGCCTGGAGAATCCCAGCAACGGGGGAGCCTGGTGAGCTGCACAGAGTCGGACACGATTGAAGCAACTTAGCAGCAGCAGCAGCAGGGAGATGATATACAGCAGGTGACTGTCATTACTAACATGTATTGCATATTTCAAAGTTTCTAAGAGAATAAGTCTTAAAAGTTCTCATCTCAAGAAAAAAACTTGTAACTGTGTGGTGATGGATGTTAATGATTTACTGTGATCATCATTTCACAGCATATACACATGTCAAATCATTATGTTGTACACAGGAAACTAATATAATGTTATATGTCAATTATATCTCCAAACCAGCCCTCCAGAAACCCAACAGCCTGGTGTGAGTGCCCGGCCAGCTCACAGCTCACAAAAGTCTAGCTCAAGTGGTCAAGTTCCAAGGTGGCAGGAGCTGCTTTCTCTTTCTCAGGATGTGAGTGGGACAACTCACACTTGGGATTGTTATCAGACTTGTTATCACAAGTGGGATAACACTTGGATAAGACAGATCCATAGGTTAATTAGTTGATAATAGTTTGCCAACATTAATTTCCTGGTTTCGATATTTATACTATGGTTTGTAAAATATTAACTGGGAAAGCCAGGTGAGGGCTGTATGGGGACTCTGTGTGTTATTTTAAAAATATTTTATTGAGATATCTTTTACATTCATTTTACATACAATAGAGTAGCCAGTGGTATTTTTTTGGCTGCCCTGTGGAGCATGCGGGATCGTAGTTCCCCCACCAGGGATTGAACTTGCACACCCTGTCCTCCTCATCCCCACCACAGTGGAAATGCAGAGTCTTAACCACTGGGCTGATCGTTTTGCATACTATGGAATTCACTCATTCAAAATGGATATAGTTCAGTGAGTTTAGCCTATTTATAGTTGCACAACCACCACCATAATCTAATTGTGAAATATGTTAGCACACATCCTCTAAAGAAAACCCACATACACTATCAGTTATTCCTCTTTCCTCTTGCCTCCTCCACCTCCAAACAACATCTACTGTGCTTTTTGTCTCTATTGCTTTGCTTAATCTAGTCCTTTCACATAAATGGAATCAGAGGATATATGATCATTTGTAACTGATGTCCTTTAGTTAGCATAATGTTTTCAAGGTTCAGTCTTGCCACAACACGTATTAGTATTTTTTTTAAACTGCTGAATAATATTCCATTATGTGGATAGACCATTTTGTGTTTATCCATTTATCAGTGAATGGATATTGAGGTTGTTTCTACTTTTTTGTTACTATGAATAATGCTCCTATTACCATCTGCGTACCACACAGGTTTTTGTGGGGACATGTATTTTCATTTCTCTTGGGCATATCTGGAAGTAGAATTGCTGGGTCAAAATGCTAACTTATGTTTAGCATTTTGGAAAGTAACTATGCTCACCACTATACCATCAAAGCCACATTTAGCATTTCCAACTACTTCAAACTGTTTTCCAAAATGGTTGGGTTTTGTTTGCAGTTTCTGTCATCGTGGCCAACATTTGTTATTGCTTGTCTTTCTATGTGTTACTTTACAATACTTTTCATAAGCCTAAAATTATTTCCAAAAAAAAACACAGAATATGAAAGAGAATATGGAAAAAGGAAAGCCCCCATGGGACTTAGAATGAAAAATACAAAAGCAATCTATCACAAAAGCTGTAAAAAATATATATATTCCCAAATCCTAGCAGTATATGGTTTAAATATAGCTGTAATATTTCTGAACTCTGGTTGCTTTTCCCCCTTATAATTCTTAGGAACCATCCTAAAGAATTTCTTTTTTTTGTATAAAGCACTATAAAATGCATTCAGAAGAGGTGAAGTTTATTTAAAATTTATTAGGTTTGTATTTTTTATATACATTAAGGTGGCTTTTTATTTTGGTTTATGATTTTTTTCAATGTGCCATAATGACTCTTTACTCCTTTTTTACAATAAAAGAGAGATTCTAACCACTGTGGATCTCTCAGGAAACAAAGCGAAAGAGTTTCCAGCAAGTGAACAAAAAGCAGGAAGGGGTGGTGGTGGTGGTGGGCGTGTGTTAGTTGTGGGTCTCTTTGTGTAGGGAGGAGGTGTCTGTCTTCAAGGGCAGGTTCGTCAGGCCAGAGAACGAAGTGAACTTGCCTCTCTGCCTGTGCTCTGGCTCCCTTGCGGGGAGGAGGGTCAAGGGGGGCCTTGGCAAGGGCAGGACAGAGTGTGTGCCGAGGGGTAGGTCCGAGTTAGGCTGAACCAAGTTATCAAACCATCACTGCCCAGCAACAGTCTCGGCTTTGCCCTTTAGGGCTGAGAACTCGCTCGCCTGCCTTTCCAGTGCCCGCGGGAGGTGCGGTCTCCGCGGGGAGGCAAGGCGGGGCGGAGGGCGGGGTGGGGTTCTCCCCTGGGTGACTGCTCGCCTCTCAGGATGGAGAGTGCCAGCAGCTTGCCGTGTTCACAAGGCACCCACATTCGGCTTTCCAGGATGTGGGTTGTGCACCCGCCTTTCTCCTCTGCTGGGGCCCGACCTTGACCTTTTTGCGCCGGGGGCAGCCAAAGGGGAACCAGAGGGCAGAGTCAGAGGCGATCAGAGCCAGGCTGGCTCCAGGCGGCTGTGCCATCGGGGCTGTGGGGAGGGGTATCGAGGCCAGGACCCGGGCTGGTCCCTGTCCCGGAAACAGAGGTTGGGGCCCCACTCCCTCGTGGCCCCCTCGCTCTGTCTGCAGGAGTCACCCAGCCTCACCAGGCATTTATAATACATTTTCAAAAGTTTTCATCAGATGAATGGACTGATCAGCTCACTTCTGATCAAGAAATAAGACAGACAGAAATATCATCACCAGCAACCTACTCCTGGCCCTGCTGACTTTAGTACCCCTTAAGCAGGCTTCCCAATTGGTAAAGAACCTGCCTGCCAATACAGGAGACCCAGATTTGATCCCTAGGTAAGGAATATCCCCTGGAGGAGGGCATGGCAACCCACTGCAATATTCTTGCCTGGAGAATCCCATGGACAGAGGAGCCAGGCAGGCTATGGCCCATGGGGTGGCAAAGAGTCATAAATGACTGAAGCGACTTAGCACAGCACACACACAGGCTGGCCTCAGATTCTACTTCCTGCCCACATGTCTATTTTTTTTTTTGTTTAATAACAAGAAGCAACCACAGCTTTCAAAACAAACTCCTTCTGTGGATTCATGACAAAGAAAGTAAAGAAACTGCTGCTGCTACTG
The DNA here is from genome assembly GCA_935064755.1 of Tragelaphus eurycerus. NCBI lineage: Eukaryota > Metazoa > Chordata > Mammalia > Artiodactyla > Bovidae > Tragelaphus > Tragelaphus eurycerus. Next base: position 20,934,061 of record CAKXYN010000033.1, on the reverse strand, counting down.
CTACTGGTGCTGCTAAGTCGCTTCAGTCGCGTCTGCCTCTGTGCGATCCCATAGACGGCAGCCCACCAGGCTCCCCCATCCCTGGGATTCTCCAGGCAAGAACACTGGAGTGGGTTGCCATTGCCTTCTCTAATGCATGAAAGTGAAAAGTGAAAGTGAAGTCGCTCAGTCGTGTCCGACTCCTAGCGACCCCATGGACTGCAGCCCGCCAGGCTCCTCTGTCCATGGATTTTCCAGGCAAGAGTACTAGAGTGGAGCACTGGAGTTGAGTGCCATTGCCTTCTCCAACAAACTGCAGTCATGCCATTTCTGTTGCGCACCTTTTTTTGGACAATAATTGTCTTGATTTTAGGAAAAGGAAGCTCCTAATCCTGCATGTAAGCTCTACCAGGGCAGGGAATATTTATGGGCTTTGTCCGCTGAGATATCTCCAAAGCTCAGTGGAGGGCCTGGCTCACAGTAGGTGCCCATTAGCACACCTGGCACTAGTCTCAGAGTGTTGTCCTGGCTACAGCTGGAGTGCATCAGACACAGCCTAGCGCTCATCCTGGAAACCACTCAAGCAGTGGCAGTTTTCTCCCGAACTCCTTAGACTGCCAGGCAGCCCACATTCCAAACCTCAGTACTCACCGTCCTTTTGTGTGACCGCTTCCTGTTCCTGGGGCATGGGAAGGAAATGCAGGAAATGCTTTTTTTTTTAAAAAAAGTATGTTTGAACTTTCTTTTACCTTTCCTTTTCATCTTCAAATATCAGAACAAAACAACCAGGAAAGGCTATAGAAAATGTTGCACATTTTCTCTCTTCAGCACAGAGAACCGAGCAGAAAGTGGGGTTGTCACTAGGTTACTGGTTGATAGATATTTTTAACTACCTTTGTAATTTTGTACATTGTCTGAAAAAAGCTTTACTTTACAATTAACAGTTATTCCTTTTATAATCAAAGCAAGAAATACCCATTTTGGAAACAAAAAGAAAATGCAGTGACCAAAAAATAATGTATAGGTTTGTACCAATTATCCTATAGCTGTCTGAATGTTTTTCTCCTTAGGCCCTAGCCAATGCCTGGAAACAGTTGAGATTCATGAATTTCGTGAAATTCAGGGATGAATGAATGACTTGATATGCTTCTCATGATCTCGCTCAGGAAAAACATGTTTGTTTGTTTGACTGTCTCATACTTAGTTGCTTCTGAGTCTTTGTGACCTTGTGGACTGTAGCCCACCAGGCTCCTCTGTCTATGGAATTTTCCAGGTAAGAATACTGGAGTGGGTTACCATTTTCTCCTCCAAGGGATCATCCCAACCCAGGGATTGAACCTGCGTCTCCTGCTTTGCAGGTGGATTCTTTACCACTGAGCCATGGGGAAAACTTACGCTGTGATTTTTAATATAATTATATGAATATTTAATTATAATTTTCTGAAGATTTCAGAATAAAAACTTGCCTGCAATTATCTAGCCATCCTTTCCTTGACTGTCTTCACTCAGTATATACTACATGTATTTGTGTATTCAGATCGGCTGCTGTTAACCCTGAAAGCAGAGACTGGAGCATCCTCTGAGTGCTTTTGAAGTCCACCAATGGTAATCTGAATATTTTGTAGCCAGCAGCTGTGTGCTGACTGCCAGTTAGTTTGTTGGAAAGTTTATGTCCTCAGTGTAGGAGACTAAACAGTTTTTAGTCCCAAAGTCAAAGCTCTGGTTGGTTTCTGTTTCTTTCACTTCTTTTGACTTCCTCTTTTGAATATGAAAAATGGTGGGGCCCCAGGTGCACCTGTGGACTTCCGCACAGGGAACCAAGCAGAGAGTGGGGCCCCAGGAGGTTTCAAATTTCATTTCTCGGAAAGGTTTCCTATAGCAGTGGGTAAGCTTGTTCCATCCAGCCTGGCCCAGAGCAAACAGCAGTAAGAACCAGCATCCCAGACTTCTTTTTTGACCAGTGTAGCTTATTCTGAAAAAGATTTTGCATCTTCTCACATGAGAGTTCTTACTCAAGTACTTACTCAACTCTCTGATAGTCATCAAGTGGGAGAGAAAACAAACACACTTCCTTCTCTGAGGCTTAAATAGCATTTCACAACTCTAAGGATCCTTTGCTGCTGCTGCTAAGTTGTTTCAGTCGTGTCCGACTCTGTGTGACCCCATAGACGGCAGCCCACCAGGCTCCCCCATCCCTGGGATTCTCCAGGCAAGAACACTGGAGTGGGTTGCCATTTCCTTCTCCGATGTGTGAAAGTGAAAAGCGAAAGTGAAGTTGCTCAGTCATGTCCCACCTTTAGCCACCCCACGGACTGCAGCCTACCAGGCTCCTCCATCCATGGGATTTGCCAGGCAAGAGTACTGGAGTGGCTTGCCGTTGCCTTCTCCGCTAGGGATCCTTTAGGTTGCAATAAAATATAAAAGAAAAACAAACACAAGACATCGAAACAACTGCAAATCTCATTGCTTCAGCCATTAAGTCCCTGACAGTGTTTAACTGTTACCCCTCAAGGTTAAAGATCAACAGCAGGAGTTGAGGGCAAGATAACAAAAGACAACTTCCCCGAAATCATTTTAGTGCCTGGCAATGTTTCTAAAAATTTCTGGGACCTTCTCTATAAGCCTGTCTCTTCCGTTCAGTGGTCTTCAATGCTTCAGTGCGTAAAAGCCGCTCAGAGAGGTTGTTTATGATGTAGGTTCCTGGGCACTGTCTCCGGAGGTTGTGATTTAGGTGGGCTGGGCTGAGGTCCAAGAATCTGACTGAGAACCCCCAGGCCTGCTGCCCCATCTGACATAGGGTGCTGTCATGTAGAGTAATGTAGCCCTTCTGCATAGACCCACCTGGGTGAGAATCTGAAAAAAAAAATGCTTTCCTCTTCTCCAGGCAGATGCAGTCACGCCAGGGCCTCCAGCTGGTCAAGAAGCACAGACTGAACTAGCCCCGCTCACCTCTGGGCTGTATGCCTGTGCATCTCAGGAGAATGGAGCATCAGTGATTTTACCGCGGACACTTTGTAACCCACATCTCTGGGAGTTTTTATTTCTCTTCTGTTAAGAATAACTGTAGGACTTCCCTGGTGGTCCAGTGGTTAAGAATCCATCTGTCAATGTAGGGGACCTGGATTTGATCCGTGGTCCAGGAAGATTCCACATGCCAAGGGGCAGCTAAGCCCATGTGGCAACTATGGAGGCCCGCACACCCTAGAGCTCCTCAAGAGAAGCCACTGGAATGAGAAGCTCGTGTACCACGACTAGAGGGTAGCCCCTGCTTGCCACAACTAGAGAAAACCTGTGCAGCAACAAAGACCCAGCCCAACTATAAATAAGTAAAAATTTAAAACATAAAAAGAACAACTGCCAATATAGGGTTTCCTGGTGGTCTGATGGTTAGGAATCTGCCTTCCAATGCAAGTAACCCATGTTTGATCCCTGGTCAAGGAACTAAGATCCCACATGCCGCGGGGCAAAATAAGTGTGTGGGCCACAACTAAAGAAGTATGTGCTCTGCAGGTACTGAGCCCATGTACTCCACACACAAGTCCATGCTCCACACCACAAGGAAGAGCCCATGGTGGTCTTCAGCTGCACTGAAGACCCAGCACAGCTGAAAACAAAACCCAAGAAGACCTGCAGATCAAACCCACTTTAGCAAACACGACTGGGTGCCCAATGTGTGAAGTGTCTGTGTTTGATTTAGCAGGGGTTCAAGAGAGTCTGTAGTTCCCTCTCCATGGTCGGCAACTCTGCCCATCACTGAGTGACTACACGGTTGTTGCATTTCTTGGCAACTTTGATCCCACAGAGCAGAGTGAGTGATGAAAGAGTTGACGGGGGCCGCTCAGGAAGAAAGGTAGCATGGAGGCAGGAGGAATTGACATGAGGATCTTGGTGGAGAGGCTTGGAAGAGAGACTGGGACCCTTTTCTTCAGAAGACTCCTTTCATGGGATGACCTCAATGGCCAGAAACCTTGCAGGATTTGGTTCACCATTTAAATATCCTCATTTCACTCATTAATAGTCACAATTAATCTTATACCTGTCTTTCCAGTCTTGGAACACATCATTTTTCTAAGAACAGCCCCTTATCTTGAAAAGGATAGCCCCTTATCTTTCTAATAGTATTAATATATTACACTAATTGCATTAATATTAAACAATATATTGCTTCAATTTTCCTCTTATTTCTGGTGTTTATCCATGTTAAATTTTTTTTGTTATTTTGATGGAAGCATTTTCATCTCATAACTTCTCATCTTGAAAGATCACAAATGTATAGTGAGAAATGGTCTCTTTCTTTACACATATAAATAAAGCACTAGAATTCAAGTTTGAAACATTCTAGTCTGTTTTCCTTACTTTCTTACCAAAAATTCACATTCAAGGATTCTCAAGATTTATTCTCATTCGTTCATTATTCTCATGATTTAGCTAAATCTGCAAAATTTCATCTTCTGTTTTCAAGCAGAATAGTTTCAAAACCCAAGTTTCAAAAACCAAGCAAAAGATTTACAAAATACAAAGGCATTAGACCACACAAGCAGACATACCTATGTATGAAATAAACAGTGAAATTCATGACGCAGTTATAGACACAATGCCTAGTATATGTTTCCTGCTGAAAGCAGTAGTTGATGATTCAAAACTACCTTATGAAAAGTGTGGCATCTCACACATGTTTAGCTCATGTTGAATATGACTCAATTTACCACAGTTAAAACAATTAGACAAGAAATCATTGGTCCTTCTGCTGAACCTCAAATAAAAGCATTTCTCTGTATTTGAGAAATAGAAACAAGGAAATCAAATACTTTTAAAGAGAACTTTCTTTTTTTAAGTGCTGAGATAAGTTTTAAAGAAATGCTTCATTTCAAAGTACTTACAGTTAAGAAATAGGTTCTGGGCAGCTGTGTCTTGTGGCTTAGAGACTCTCACTAGAAGTGAAAGACGCAGGAAAGAAGTGTATTCAATTGCAGTTTGTTTTAGTCAAAGTACATATTCAGCAGTTTTTTATTGGCCAATGAAATCCAGGCAGAAGAATTTTCAAAGTATGCTTCTTTTTCCTAGAAACCGAAACTATTAAAAAAAAAAAAAAAAGGGTTCCTTCACCTACCTTTTATCAAGTACACTCATATCTTTTTAAGGTGAAAACGGATTTGATTCATTATATAATTTGATTGATTTTACCTGCCTGGCAGAACTTAACAATTTTTAAATTTTACCCTTTAACTCAATAAATAAGATTTAGTGTGTATTTATTGCCGTTTTTAAACTGGGGAGCTTTGGTAGTGTTAAGAGAAAACAAGCTATCAGGAATTCTGTATCTAATCAGACACTGCTTTTTTTCTTCTGCCTCTTTGCACTTATTTGTTTTCCCTTGTTGTTGTTATTTAGTTGCTAAGTCATGTCTGACTCTTTGTAAGCCCATGAACTGTATAGCCCATCAGGCTCCTCTGGCCATGGGATTTCCCTGGCAAGAATATCAGAGTGGGTTACCATTTCCTCTTCCCAGGGAATCTTCCCCACCCAGGGATCAAAACTGTGTCTCCTGCACTGGCGGGCGGGTTCTTTACCAATGAGCCATATGGGAATACTTTAGGCACTGTACTAAATGCTTTTTTTTTTTAAATTTAAGTATTTATTTATTTTGGATTTGGCTGAATTGGGTCTTTGCTGTCACATGTGGGATCTTTAGTTGTGGTATGTGTCAGCTTAAAACGTGAGAGTTGCTAGTTAAGTTTTCTTTGGGGCAAAGTGAAGACGGCAGCCCAGGAGACAGCACTTCAGACAGTGCTGAGAAGCTGTTCCACAGTGGTGGGGGACAGTCGGTACACAAGTGGTTTTGGTGAAGGGGGAGTTCATTCAATCAGGCAAAAGTTTTTGCCTGATTTGCAAAAGTTTTCTGCTAGTCACAAGGAGCTGATATTCCCCATGAAGGGATTTAATGCTTTTCTAGAGACGAGGAATTCAAGGATTGGGCTCAGAAAATCAGTTCCCGAAAATATTTAACTCTCTGAAGACCTGTTCTGCCAGTTTTCCCAGAACACAGAGTGCCCCATTCCTGAATTCTCTTCAGGGCGTGTCGAAGGTCAAGAGCTGCAGCAGCGCAGAAGTCAGTTCCCGCAGAAGTGAAGTGAAGTGAAGCGAAAGTTGCTCAGTCGTGTTCGACTCTTTGTGAGCCCATGGACCCATGGAATTCTCCAGGCCAGAATACTGGAGTGGGTTGCCTTTCTCTTCTCCAGGGCATTTTCCCAACCCAGGGATCGAACCCAGATCTCCCGCATTGTGGGTGGATTCTTTACCAGCTGAGCCACAAGGAATTCTTGCAGAGGCAGGTGGCAAATGACAACTTGTAGTTGACACATGTGAACTTTTAGTTGCAGCATGTGGGTCTAGTTCCCTGATTAGGGATCAAATCTGGGCCCCCAGCATTGAGAGCACAGAGTCTTGGCCACTGGACCACCAGGGAGGTCCTCTAAATGCTTCTAATGTGTTGATTTATTGAATTTTCCTCACAATTCTGTATGTAAAATTGTATGGCGACTCAGTGATGAAGAATCCACCTGCAATGCAGGAGATGCAGGAGATGTGGGTTCAATCCCTGGCTTGGGAAGAACCCCTGGAGGAGGAAATGGCAACTCACTCTGGTACTCTTGCCTGGAGAATCCCATAAACAGAGGAGCCTGGTGGGCTACCATCCATGGCGTCCCAAAGAGTTGGACATGGCTGAGCAACTGAACACATACACAATTCTGTGGGGTAGGTATGATTGTCACCTCCATTTAACTGGCAAGGAAACTAAGTCACAGCAATGTTAAGTGGCTAGAAGGTGGCAGCTAGGAATTGGCTGACGCGGGACTCTAGCCTTTGTCCGCTGAGGTCTATACCGCATCCCGCCCCACGTTTTCACCCTACAGTCTGCTCTAGGGAAAAAGATCTGCCATTCCATACAACCTTAGAGGGAGTGAAAAGACTGGTCACTCTCACTTTTGAAAGGCTTAAATTATGAATCAGAAATCAAAATGATATTATTTCAAAAAGAAGAAGCTCAAGTGTAAAAAAAAATGTTATATAGAAATTGGATGTGATGTAGTAAAAGGAGCCATCATTTGTAGCTGAGCTGATGCAGAATAAAAGCCTGGTTGGGCACCTTGATAGCTGTGAGACCTCTGGAAGTCAACTCAAAATGTAAACTTTGGTGTCCTTACCTCTAAAATTAGAAGACTAGCCTTTTGGACCAACATCTTAGCAAGGTGGCAGAGGGAGCATCTGCTGTTTCAGCTTCACTGTGCCACTCAAAGATGACAGGAGGAAGAAAGATGCTGGAAAGTCGGCCAAGAAAGACAAAGACCCAGTGAACAAACCAGGGGCCGGGCCACAAAGAAGTCTGAAGGCAGAGTTTGTGACAAGCTCAATAACCTAGTCTTGTTTGACAAAGCAACATACGACCAACTCTGCAGAGAACGTCTCAACTACTGGGTTGGCTAACTGGAGAAGTGCCCCAGGTTTCCCGTGCCTTTCATGACTTTGGCTTGTCTGAAGAGTATCTGTGTGGAACTAACCTCTTCTTCAAGGACCCCTAGGTTCTTTCACTGGAGAATGGTATTTAGAAAAGATCTGTTTTAGGCAAGCTCATGGCTGTTGGATTCTCATTGCTTTTAGGGTCCTTTAGTAAAGAGAAGAGACATATGTATGTTTACTTATACACATGAATGAATATGTATACATGTACATACATTCATCATTATCGATCAAATAATACTTCCTACTGATACTTCTAATTCTAATCCAATTCCATGAGGTTTAATTCTAGCTTTCCTCCTTGTCTTATTTTAAGTTACTTTTCAGACAATGAAAAACTGAGCTCTCGGTTTCTACAATATATTTACTTATTTGTTCACTCCTAGTATGTACACAGAATGCTTTCAGAATTGCTAACCCATACTTCGAGTGACTTCACTTTCACTTTCCACTTTCATGCATTGGAGAAGGAAATGGCAACCCACTCCAGTGTTCTTGCCTGGAGAATCCCAGGGACGGGCGAGCCTGGTGGGCTGCCGTCTATGGGGTCGCACAGAGTCAGACATGACTGAAGCGGCTTAGCAGCAGCAACCCGTACTTCTGTGAGCAACCAATGTACCAACTAGACTATCCTTGTATACGGTTCTTTTGTTTTTAGCTTTACAGAATCAGGTCCACGTACTGTTTTCCAAAGTTACTTAGATTGTTTCTTTTCTTTCCTGTCCATTTTGATGTGGTTACTCAGAAAAGGGTTAATCCCACTTCATCTCTGCTGTCCTATTCCCGTCCCCCTCCCAGCTTCTTTGCCTGCGCATCCCCTGGAGGTAGCCAGTCTCTTTAGTTTCTGGTTTACCTTCGTTCATTTATGTTGTACTCATGTGGAGAAGAACTGACATCTAGCACATAGCTACAACTCTGAACAATTCTGTGAACATACCAAAAATCACTCAACTGTACTCTGAAAGGGCAAATTTTATATGTGAATCACCTGTCACATTTTAAAAAGCTGTGAGTTAGAAATCTTTTTCGTTCTTAAAAAGAAAACAGTTGGAGCTATGTTCTGTACTGAATGCCATTTTCTAATCAGCATCTGAAATAACTGGAGCTATCGTTCATAGCAAGCAGAGGGCCAGTTGCTTTTGAAACTGTAATTCATATTCTTCTAGCCAGAAAATTGGCCACTATAAAAAAAATTTCGTAGAAAAATTGAGCAGTTTCAGATGTGAATGAGGGCAAAGCATTTCTCTCTCTCAGGCTTTTCTCAGGGCATGTGTAAATGAATCTTGGCTTCCTTTGCTTCACTCTGGGCTCATTGTTATTGTTCGAAACCGTGGCAGCTCTCCAGGAGCAGTCATATCTTATCCTAAAAAGACAGCTGCCAAAGATTCGTTTGGTTCATGAATTCTTGTGTTTTAGTTATAGCATACAAAGGATTAAGCTTCCTGTGGAGAGAAGACTAAGGGTCGGTGACCTCTGACTGAAGAGGAACTGGCCGGCACAGTTAGTATAGCACAGAGAGGGGTCCAGCTCACGTAATGGTTTCTTTGCTGGGGAAGGAAAATGAACAAATAAAGACCGGATGATTTACAACACACTTGTTAAAGGAAAAGAAGAATATATTTTTTAAAATCAAAATAGGTTTTTATTATCAAAAATCTTTTTAATTTTAATGTTTTTAACACCAAAAACAATTTCGTATTGGAATATAGCCAGTTAACAATGTTGTGGTGGTTTCAAGTGAACAGCAAAGGGGCTCAGCCACACATATACATGTATCCATTCTCCCCCAAATCTCCCTCCCATCCAGGCTGCCACATAATATTGAGCAGAGTTTCACGTGCTATACAATAGGTCTTGTTGTTTATCCATTTCAAATATAGTGGTGTGTACATGACCTTCCCAAAGTCCCTAACCTATCCTGTCCCTCTGGCAACCATAAGTTAGTTTTCTAGGTCTGTGAGTCTCTTTCTGTTTTGTAAGTAAGTTCATTTGCATCATTTCTTTTTAGATTTCTCGTTTAAGGGATGTCTTATGATATTTCTCCTTCTCTGTCTGACTCACTTCAGACAGTGTCAATATGACACTCTCTAGGTTCATCCATGGTGCTGCTCATGGCATTCGTGAAAGTCGCTCAGTAGTGTCAGACTCTTTGTGACCCCATGGGCTATACAGTTTATGGACTTCTCCAGGCCAGAATATTGGAGTAGGTAGCCTTTCCCTTCTCCAGGGATCTTCCCAACCCAGGGACTGAACCCAGGTTTCCTGCATTGCAGGTGGATTCTGTATCAGCTGGGCTACCGGGGAAACTCAAGAATACTGAAATGGGTAGCGTATTCCTTCTTCTGCGGATCTTCCAGACCCAGGGATTTAACTAGGGTCTCTGGCATTGTTAGCAGATTCTTTACCAGCTGAGCTTCCAGGGAAGCTCATGCTAAAGGCATTATTTCATTCTTTTTAATGACTGAATAATATTCCATATATATATCTATATATATAGGCCTGGCGTGCTGCCGTTCATGGGGTCGCTAAGAGTCGGACACGACTGATCTGATCTGATCTGATATACCAATGAGGAGAAGATCAATATTACAAAATCAGTTTCTGTGCAAATATATTTCTGTGCTTAGATGCACATTCACCCCAGCCTATGCCAGCAATCTGTCCGTTTATATCTGGTGGACATACATTTCCAGAAGGTTGCAGTTGAGAACACGGTTTTATGATAGATGAGGAGGTGCTATAGAAGAGGTTGTGACCTTTGTTTTCCTGTATCTTATTGAGGGGCTCCTAACTGCAGGTTAAATGTCTGTCCTTCTATGGCTAGAAAACGATTCTCCCTTTCTTGGGGGAATCGTGTCTCCATACGCAATGGCTGCAGACTTGTAGACAGGCCCAACTTTCTTTATGAAATGTAACAACTCTCCTTAGGGAGAGGCTGTGTATAGGCTGCAGGTAACAGAACCCACTTACTTACCCCCCTTTCCCCAAGCAGAACATAAAAAATAAGAAACAAGAGCCTGATAAAAGGATTTTAACAGCCCTTCCAAATGTCTAGAACCAGGGACTTGGATAAAGTTGTGATCTCTTTTCATCTTATCTTTGTTCTTTTTTTAACTGTGTACTGGCCTTATCTGAAATAGGAAGTGGGTGTGTGGCTCAGGGTAGACAAAAATCATATCAAATGATGGGACTCCTCCAGCCTTGCTGAAATGGAAGCTGCAAAGATTCGACCTGTGGTAGAACAGTGTCAATGAAAATAATCAATGAACAATCCCTAAAGAGTTTTATTTGAGCCCAGCTACAGACTAGCCCAGAAATCAGTTTCCCAGAGAGCTCTGAGATGCTGCTCCAGAAAAGCGTGGTTTCCAGCACAGTTTTGTATCTTGTCAGAACAAAGAACATTAAATGGGACTTCCCTGGTGGTCCAGTGGTTAAGAATCCGTCTGCTAGTGCAGGGGACGGGGGTTCGATCCCTGGCCCAAGAAGATCCCACATGCATCAGGGCAAGTAAGTCTGTGAACCAAACTACTGAGCCCATGTGCCCTAAAGCCCATACTCTGAAACAAGAGAAGTCACCGCAGTGAGAAGCCCGACCACTGCAGTTAGAGCGTAGCCCCCCACCCCACTCACCACAACTAAAGAAAGCCCTTGTGCAGCAAAGAAGACTCAGCTCAGACGAGCAAAACAAAAACAAAGAGAACAAAAACAAACCAACTTAGGGAAACACATCTGTGCTGTGCTTTGGCACTCAGTTGCGTCTGACTCTTTGTGACCCTGTGGACCATAGCCCACCAGGCTCCTCTGTCCATGGGGATTCTCCAGGGGAGAATACTGGAGTGGGTTGCCATGCCCCCTCCAGGGGATCTTCCCAACCCAGGGACAGAACCCAGGTCTCCCACATTGCAGGCGGATTCTTTACCATCTGAGCCACCAGGGAAATCCATACATATATTCAAGATTTCCAAAAAAATCGCCCCACATCGACTAGTACATATCCAGCCAGTTGGTGTGGCCTTGCCACCTGGGAAGGAAATTGTATCCTCAAAGCAGGACCAGCACTGGCATTCCAGGAAGAGAGGTGTTTTAATCTATATTTTTCACACAGACATTCTTTACTTCTGATCAGTGTGCCCTTTTCTATATTAATTAAAACAGATGTACGGTGTATCCTTGAGAGGCCACAAACAGGATATCTTAGTGTTAAATTCAAGTTAACTCATGCATAAGCCAGAATGACTTCCCTCTATCTCAATAGGTGAAAATGTCGTTTATCACAGGCTTGCCTGGCACTTGGGAGAAGCACGCTGAAGAGGAGGCGCAACTGCCCCGGTGTGTCCTTGGTCCCTGTGATGGCTCCGTAGGAGCCCGGGAACTGAGCTGAGTGCTTGGCTTCACCGACGTCCCTTTGCGCTCAGCTGTACAAAGACCCAGCTTTGTTAATGAGTCCGAGGACCCTTGCGAGATCTTGAACCTCCTTCCCAGTATCAAGGAAACCTTGATTCTTTGATTCTTCTTGACTTCCTCCCCATCTCAACCAAGAAAGAAAACTGACGCGTAGAAGAGAAATGACAGCTGTGGCAGAAGCTTCTAGAGGGTTTAGAAAGCTTTAATTGTTGTGCAAATCTGACAGCTCTTGGACAAGAGACCAAAGGAATAAATAACTAAAATGGACTTGAGGACTCACTGGGAAAGCTAGTAATTTGTACCCCTTCAAACATCAATATTTGTTCAACATCAAAACCTCCTTCCAGCATCAGAGAGAAATTTAATCTTCAAGGACTCATAAAAAAAAGCAAAAAACAACCGAAAAAAACCCCCCAAAACTCCAAAAAACTGGAACTGTATTGAAAACAAACAAAGAAAGACTATCTTCTGGGTTATAACCTCAGGTTGACTTGAATAAAATTCTTTATCTTTTTTGCCTTTGATCTTTTATTTTGTATTGGGATATAGCCAATTAACAATGTGATAGTGTCACGTGAATAGTAAAAGGACTCAGCCATACACATATGTATGGTTTTAACCAAAGGAAAGTATATGTATGGCTTTCCAAAGGAAAAAAAGAAGGAATTTGAGAACAATTTCAGATGCTAACAATAGCAAATTATAGTAACCACTTAAGAACCTGAAAACTGCAAAATTGTCGCAAGAAAAATTGTAAATGTATATTTTCAAAAACATTTTCATTTTTCTTCAAAGTGAACTTTTTTTGTTCAGTGGCTAAGTTGTGTCCAAATCTTTTGTGACTCCATGGACTGTAGCCTGTTCCTCTGTCCATGGAATTTTCCACTCAGGAATACTGGAGTAGGGTGCCATTTCCTTCTCCAGGGAATCTTCCTGACCCAGGGATTAAGGCTGCATCTCCTGCATTGGCGGGTGGATTCTTTACCACTGAGCCACTAGTGAAGATCATACAAATAATTGAATTTTTTTAAATAATACGGAAGGTTTTTATAACCAGAGAAGTAGCAGCTTTCTGTTCCACCCTTCAATTGATGCAATCTTGTTCCATAGAGCAAAATCATGTTAACTCAATCATTTTTGTTTCTGTTTTTAGTTTTCTGGGGTTTATCTTCATATTTCTCATAAATATACTACTCTTTCTTGGTTAATAATTTTAGACATTATCTCTGGCTTGCTGCATGATAGAGGATTACACACGCCCAGTTTCCCTTTTCTCTCCACTCTCTATATAGCACCAGGACTATTTAAAATTTCTGCATTAATTCCTTCATAACTTTATTTAAAAATTATTTATTAATGGATGTGGTTGAACTGTGGTATTGGAGAAGACTCTTGAGAGTCCTTTGGACTGCAAGGAGATCCAACCAATCCATCCTAAAGGAGATCATTGGTCCTGATTATTAATTGGAAGGACTGATGTTGAAGCTGAAACCAATACTTTGGCCACCTGATGTGAAGAACTGACTCATTTGAAAAGACCCTGATGCTGGGAAAGATTGAGGGCGGGAGGAGAAGGGGGTGACAGAGGATGAGATGGTTGGATGGCATCACCGACTCAATGGACATGAGTTTGGGTAAGCTCCGGGAGTTGGTGATGGGCAGGGAGGCCTGGTGTGCTGCAGTCCACGGGGTCCCAAAGAGTCGGACACGACTGAGCGACTGATGATGATGATGGTGATGTGGTGGGTCTTCTTTGCTGCATGCGGGTTTTTCTAGTTGCAGCAAGTGAGGGCCATTCTCTTGTGGTGCATGGGCACTGTGGTGGCTTCTCTTGTCGTGGAGTACGGGCTCTAGGGCGCGTGGACTTCAGCAGTTGTGGCACATGCGCTCAGTAGTTGTGGCACGCAGGCTTAGTTGCCCCTTGGCATGTGAAATCTTCCTGGACTAGGAATTGAACCTGTGACCCCTGCACCGGCAGGCAGATTCTCAACCTCTGGACCACCAGGGAAGTGCTTCCTTTGTGACTTTAAATGCTGTATGTCGACCTTTCTTTTTGGTTTTCTCTACTTGTGACCCTGTTTCCCAATTTTGCCTTTTTTGAAATGAGTGCTGTCATGACCATGCCCTCCTGCCTTCCTTCCTGTTTCTGCTTCCCAGCTTCTGTCCTTTCTGTTTTTACTTTTCCATTTTGAAACTGATACAACTTACATCCTGCTTCGTGCCCACAATTGAGAAATGTGTATATTGCCCAATTGTTGTATCTAAATAGTTTTTTTAAGCAATATTAACATTATTGTGACTATATGACTTTTTAAGGGCAGAGCCAAACTTCATTTTTCTTTATGCATTTAATGCACCCTTATTAATTGCTGGGCTCTTTTGTAGTTGCTGTGCAATTACTAACTTAGTTCTCATGACAGCTCTATAAAGATGGGCTATAATTAACCTCATATTATGAGTTTTGAAATTGCCAAGCAGAAAAGTTAAGCAACTAGCAAAAAGTCACAGAGTTAGTTAACTGAAGAGTCAGGACTTTTTTCCTCTGAAGTTTCTATTCCTGTATTTCTTATGCACTTTAATCACCTTCTCAATGCCAGTTTCAAATCTTGGGAATTCTGTTGTACCTGGAGGGCTCCTTCCTAAAACCCTCCATCTTCTTGTTCCTATTTGGACCAGTTGTTCTCTTTTGATCTTTTGTTCAGTTTCTAAGTCGGGCTGACTCTTTGAGACCCCGTGGACTACAGCTTGCCAGGCTTCCCTGTCCTTCACCATCTCCCAGAATTTGCTCAGACTCATGTCCATTGAGTTAGTGACGCCATCCAACCATCTCATCCTCTGTCGCCCCTTTCTCCTCCTGCCTTCAATCTTTCCCAGCATCAGGGTCTTTTCTAGCGAGTCAGCTCTTTGGATAAAGTGGCCAAAGTATTGGGGCTTCAGCTTCAGCATCAGTCCCTTCAATGAATAGTCTGGGTTGATTTCCTTTAGAATTGATTGGTTCAATCTCTTTGCAGTCCAAGGGACTCTCAAGAGCATTTTCCAGCCCCACAGTTCGAAAGCATCAGTTCTTCGGCGCTCAGCCAGCCCAGTTTTCTAGACCTGCTGTGTTTCTGTTCACTCAAATCTTTCCTTTATTTCTTCTCAGGAGGTTTCAGAGTCTAAGTCATCCTTTTTCCTGGTTCACGCTCTCATTTAGCTCGATGACACTGAATGGGACTTCCTAAGACAAGAGTATGGGAAGTTCATTTTTTGAGTCTTTCTACATCTGAAAAAAAATTTTTTTTCCTTCCTTCATACCTCATAGTTCAATGTATAACTACATTTAATTCCCCTTAGAAATTGAAGCTGCAGGAACTCTGAGGATAAAAGATGAAGAAAAGTCCCCTTGAAGGTGTAAGTCAATGAGTAGGTGAGCCATTAGAGGACCCCCTCATATAACTTCACCCGACTAACGCACAGCTCCATCCTTCCGCCGACCCCCATGCCCAGCACAGGGAGACCACAGCGTCTGCTCCATCACTTCATTAGTTTGTCTTCTGGGCTGTTTTCCATTTGCTCTATGCGTCTTTGTCTTCTCTTCCCAAACTAAATAATAAGCCCCTCAAGGGTAGGGACCAGATCCTCTATTTCTTTATATCTCTCACCTTACTTAAAACAATATGGATACATCTGAGTTATATGTGCCTTGTCATGGTGAGTTGAGGAAGAAGCCAGGGATGGAGTAAAAGAGAAAATACCTCCTCTAATGGGAACAAGTCACAAATGAAAAATAGAAACTGCAGCTTTGCCCTGTATGGTACAAGCTACCCAGATGGAACTGTTAAATACACAGAGAATGTAATTGAGCTATTTATGGGAAATAGTGAGGTGAAAGTGAAAGTCACTCATTCATGTCCGACTCTTTTCGACCCCATGGATATACAGTCTGTGGGATTCTCTGGGCCAGAATACTGGAAAAGACATGTAATAAATTATCACATAATAAATTAAAAGAAAAGTCCTATATGGAAAGGAGGAATGAGATGCAAGGAGAGACAGAAGCCAAAGGAAGACAAGAAAGAAGGAAAAGAAAGAGAGAGAAATAGAAAGCAGAAAATAAGATAGCAGATTCCCCCCTCCCTCAGATGTATTACTCACTTTAAATACCTCAGTTATAACACAAAAAAGATCAGATCAGACATTTAAAATAAACAGATAAATCTAGCTACACATTCTATCAAGATTATCAGGAACATAATACACAGAGACTTTAAAAGTCAAGGGATAGATAAAAATCTACCAGGCAATGAGCCAAAAGCAAGATAGTATCATTTAAGTACTATGAGACAAATAATATTATAATGCAGTGAAAGTAGGTAAACCTCAGAGGTCAACACCCACATGGGTGAGCTCAAAAACACATGGAAAAAGCACGTCAAAAGAATACACATGATAGGAAGATATTTATAGAAATTTCACATAATGAATGTATGTTTTATAGTAATATTTCCAAACCAAAATTTACATCAGTCAGCAAAATACACATCAGTTCAATTCAGTTGCTCCGTTGTGTCCAACTCTTTGTGACCCCAAGGGCTGCAGCATGCCAGGCTTCCCTGTCCATCACCAACTCCCGGAGCTTGCTCAAACTCATGTCCACTGAGTTGGTGATGCCAACCAGCCATCTTATCCTCTGTCGTCCCCTTCTCCTCCTGCCTTCAACCTTTCCGAGCATCAGGGTCTTTTCCAATGAGTCAGTTCTTCTCATCAGGTGGCTCATCTTCACATCAGCGCCAAAGTATTGGAGCTTCAGCTTCAACATCAGTTCTTCCGTGCTTCCAAGGACTGATTTCCAAGGGACTCTCAAGTCTTTTCCAACACCACAGTTCAAAACATCAGTTCTTCGGTGCAATTTTCCTTATGGTCCAACTCACATATGTGGTGAAATTATAATAGAAATCAAGAAAACGATTAGTGCAAAATTCAGATTACCTCTGGTGGGGTAAGAAAGAGCATGACCATGGTGGGGCAGGCAGGTGTGTCACAGGGACTGGTTTTTAGTGTCTTCAGTGAAGTGAAAGATTCATGAGTGTCCATGTATTATTATTTCAAAGCCAAGCTTTGTATGTTATATGCACTCTTGTCTACAAATATCCCTTGGAAGTGACTGAGATGTCAATCTAGTACTTATTCCTTGGAAGCAATGTGTCTTTGGAAGCTTTTAGAATTTTCTTTTTTATGCTTATGTTTCTGAAGTTTTGTAACCTCAGGTGTCTAGCCGTAGCTATTCCCCCTTTCATTGTGCTGGGTCCTGCGTGGTTCCTTTCACTCTAAAAACTCATCCCTTCAGCACTAGGAGAATCTCATGTTATTTCATTCAGCTATTGCTTCTGATGGCAGTGCATGTCTTAATTCCATCTCCCATTGTTTTCAATATTTCTGAAACAGTCTTCAGGATTTTACAGGAAAGAGTATCTCCCACCATTCTTCAGCTTCATAGAAGACAAGCATTCTAGAATATAGTTTCCTCTATTTTCTTCAACTTCCATTTTCTCATCTACTCTACATCTAGAAATTCACTGAACTTCTTTTTTATGATGACCCTCTTCCCAGTTTCTTGATTTTAGCTATAAGTCTCCAGGAATATTTTTAAAATTAATTTATTTATTTTAATTGGAGGCTAATTACTTTACAATATTGTAGTGGTCTTTGCCATACATTGACATGAATCAGCCAGGGGTGTACATGTGTTCCCCATCCTGAAACCCCCTCTCACCTCCCTCCCCATCCCATCCCTCAGGGTCATCCCAGTGCACCAGCCCTGAGCACCCTGTCTCATGCATCAAGCCTCCAGGTATATTTTTTAAATGCTTGTTTGTTGACTCTTCAGCACAAAACTCTTGTCAGTTTTTCTGAGATGCAGAGAGAAAACCGAACCAATGGGAGAGGATTGACTGGAGCTAAGGGAATGGAAGTCTGAGCCTGGATGAAATCATACGTGCACACCTGAATGAGTGCCCCCCAAAACCCTTTACTCACTAACTGCATAATCTAGGCAGATAAATTGATTCTCTTATCTGTGCTTTAATTTCAAATAGAGGTAATAATACTAGATATGTTGTTGTTCGATCAATAAGTTGTCTCCAACTCTTTGCAACCCCATGGACTATAGCACACCAGGCTTCCCTGTCTCTCAATATCTCCCAGAGTTCGCCCAAGTTCATGTCCATTGAGTCGGTGATGCTATCAAACCATCTCATCCTCTGCCGCCCTCTTCTTCTATGCTAGATATACCAGTGAACAAATAGAGAAAATCATAGGCTTCACGCAATGTGGAAGACCCAGGTTCAGTCCCTGGGTCAGGAAGATCCCCTGGAGAAGGAAATGGCAACCCACTCCAGTATTCTTGCCTGGAGAATCCCATGGACAGAGGAGCCTGACGGGCTGCAGTCCATGGGGTCACAAAGAGTCGGACGTGACTGAGTGACTACCACTCACGCAGTTTATAATGTGTCCTCCCCTGATACGTAATTGGCATTAGCTCCCCACCACAGTTTAGCTCTGTGGAGGAGGGTTTGCTTGGTCAGAGGGAGGAGTGATTGCTGAATTCTGATTGCTGAATCTGAATGCCCTGGTGGCAGTGGGTGTGTGGGCTCTGAGTGTGAACTGGGTCTGTGCTCTCCGCACACGTTGCATGTGCTCCTTCACTCACTGTCTGCACTGCCCTTCCTGTCCCTCTTGGCTGGTTGATTCTTAATCATCTTCTAGATTTCAGTTCAATTGTCAGTTTCCTTGAGAAGCTTTCCGGACCTTGATCATGTAGTCCTGCTATCTTAAGCGCTCCCTGCTGTGTATTTCTTTCTGTTAATAGGACACAGGTCCACCGCCCCCTCCCTGCAACCCCGGGGCTGGACCGTCTCCCTTACATGGTTTCATTCTATGACTTCTGCACAGTGAAGTGAAGTTGCTCAGTCGTGTCCAACTCCTGGTGACCTCATGGACTGCAGCCCACCAGGCTCCTCAGTCCACGGGATTTTCCAGGCATGAATACTGGAGTGGGTTGCCATTTCTCTGCACAGCTTCCTCCTAAATCCTCCCCCACCCCAGCCTTCTGTCTTGCCTCTCATCTCAAGAATGTCAAATTGTCCAGTATTTCCTCTGTGTCTTGTTGACCCAGGCACTATTTTCTTGCTGACAAGCCTTGTTTGGTTGGTTCTACTGATTAAGTGAATTCTATTTCTCTTCAGTTATTATTTACTGACCCTTTCTGTTATTTTTCTTTCTAAATATTGTGTCATTTGCTTGGAAAGATGATACACAAAATTCAAAAGCTATAGAAGAGTGCACTGTGAAAAGTAAGTCTCCTTCCCTCTCTGGTCCCCCAGTTATACTGTCTCCCGGTATAAAGACACAATGGCTTATATACAATGGCTATCATGGGAAATAGATGGGGAAACAGTGGAAACAGTGTCAGACTTTATTTTTCGGGGCTCCAAAATCACTGCAGATGGTGACTGCAGTCATGAAATTAAAAGACACTTACTCCTTGGAAGGAAAGTTATGACCAGCCTAGATAGCATATTCAAAAACAGAGACATTATTTTGCCAACAAAGGTTCGTCTAGTCAAGGCTATGGTTTTTCCTGTGGTCATGTATGGATGTGAGAATTGGACTGTGAAGAAGGCTGAGCGCCGAAGAATTGATGCTTTTGAAGTGTGGTGTTGGAGAAGACTCTTGAGAGTCCCTTGGACTGCAAGGAGATCCAACCAGTCCATTCTGAAGGAGATCAGCCCTGGGATTTCTTTGGAAGGAATGATGCTCAAGCTGAAACTCCAGTACTTTGTCCACCTCATGTGAAGAGTTGACTCATTGGAGAAGACTCTGATGCTGGGAGGGATTTGGGGCAGGAGGAGAAGGGGACGACAGAGAATGAGATGGCTGGATGGCATCACTGACTCGATGGACATGAGTCTGAATGAACTCTGGGAGTTGGTGATGGACAGGGAGGCCTGGCATGTTGCGATTCATGGGGTTGCAAAGAGTCGGACACGACTGAGTGACTGATCTGATCTGATCTGATATGCTCCTCCTGGCTTTGTTTTTTGTTTGTGTTTTTGTCAATCTATCTTGAAGATTTTTGTTTCTGACAAAATCTAAGATACAAAATAAATCCCAGTAGGTACAACCTCTACTTTTTTAAAAAAGCATTTTATGTGTCTTGGTTTATAAATTTATACACGTTTTAATCATTTCTTTTTTTCTCCTTGTCCATTGAATTCCTTGTCCTTGCAGTAGCTGCCAGTGTTTTAGAAAAGCATAATATACCCATAAGGCCTTGTGCGTGTGATAGTAGGAGGGATTAAAGGAATGGAGTAGTGATGAGAATGCCATCCCCTCCACAGCATCTCACCTGTAGGGGTGGACAGGGATGGAAGTTACCATACCATAGTGAAGAAAAGGAGCTGCAGATGGAATCTTGCAAGCTCTTGAGCTCTGAAAAGATCATGGTTTCTCTGTCTTACCAAATCTAGTTCAAAATAAATGTTTACTTTTTGAAATGACCCAGCATTTATATGTACAGAAATCCAAATGCATTTTTAATTTGCCAAATCTTAGACAAATCATGAGAAATACCTTATTCCCTTTCTTTTCTCTGTGTGTGTCCCTGCTTTGCTTGGTCCCTGGGTATGTGCTTGGGCTGGTGGCTCAGAGAATAAAGAATCTGCCTGCAATTCGGGAGACTTGAGTTTGATCCCTGTGTCTGGAAGATCCCTGGGAGAAGAGGATGGCTACCCACCCCAGTATTCTTGCCTGGAGAATTCTGTGGACAGAGGAGCCTGGGGGGGCTACTTTTCATGGGGTCAGAAAGAGTCGGACACAACTGAGCAACTAACACTTTCACTTTTTTTTTTTCACTTGGGACATGCTTGGTCAGCATTTTGGGTCAGCCAGCACTGGTAGGATGATCAACACCAGGCACGTAGCTGGCGTCACAGAGCTCTGAGAATGCAGAAGAGAGCAAGACAGAATTTCTGACTCTAGGTAATTTCTCAGGGAAGACTGACAGAAGGGCAATTTTAGTTCCATGTGGTAAGTGCAAATGGGATGCTCTAGTATCACACTGAAGGAGTTTTAACCTCTGTGGGGGTCTAACTTCAGAAGAAGGGGACGACAGAGGATGAGATGGTTGGATGGCATCACCGACTCAATGGACATGAGTTTGAGCAAGCTCTGGGAGATGATGAAGGACAGGGAAGCCTGGTGTGCTGCAGTCCATGGGTCTCAAAGAGTCAGACATAACTGAGTGACTGAATAGCAATAAACCTCATTAATTATGTGTCAGTGCTCAAGGATAAGTTTATTGACATAAGCTGCAAGTATCTTATCACAAGTTCCTGTTACCAAGGACATGTGCATGCTGCTGCTGCTAAGTCACTTCAGTCGTGTTCGACTCTGTGTGACCCTATAGACGACAGCCTACCAGGCTCCTCCGCCCTTGGGATTCTCCAGGCAAGAACACTGGAGTGGGTTGCCATTTCCTTCCTTGCATAAAAGTGAAAAGTGAAAGTGAAGTTGCTCAGTCATGTCTGACTCTGTGCGACCCCATGGACTGCAGCCCACCAGGCTCCTCCATCCATGGGATTCTCCAGGCAAGAGTACTGGAGTGGGGTGCCATTGCCTTCTCCAACATGCACATAGCAGATCACATTTCCCAAAGACAAAAATCTACATTCTTGTCATAATCTTCTCACAACTATGTGACTGATAATCTCATCTCACATGTAGGGGTCATGTCCCTCTCTTTGAATCTGGATAGAGGCTTGTGGCTGCTCAACCAATGGAGCAGCAGTGGAAGCGAAGCCATGTGTCTTCCAAGCTCAGTCATATAAACGATTGTCTCACCCTCTGTGCTTGTCCCTGGAAAAGTGAAAATATTGGTCACTCAGTCGTGTCTGACCTTTTGCAATCTCATGGCCTGTAGCCTGCCAGGCTCCTTGGTCCATGGGATTCTCCCAGCAAGAATACTGGAGTGGGTAGCCATTCCCTACTCCAGGGAATCTTCCAAACCCAGGGGTCAAATCCAGGTCTCCTGCATTGAAGGAGGATTCTTTATCGTCTGAGCCATCAGGAAAGCCCCACTATATTTTGATGAAGACCAAGCTATATGGAGAGGCCACATGTGTGTGCTCTGGCCAACAGTCACAAAGCCCTCAGTCAACAAGTCAGCACCAACTACCAGATATGTGAATGAATGAACTTCTGCTGCTGCTGCTGCTGCTAAGTTGCTTCAGTCGTGTCCGACTCTGTGCGACCCCATAGACAGAAGCTCACCAGGCTCCCCTGTCCCTGGGATTCTCTAGGCAAGAACACTGGAGTGGGTTGCCATTTCCTTCTCCAATGCATGAAAGTGAAAAGCGAAAGTGAAGTCGCTCAGTGGTGTCCGACTCTTAGGGACCCCATGGACTGGAGCCTACCAGGATCCTCCGTCCATGGGATTTTCCAGGCAAAAGTACTGGGGTGGGGTGCCATTGATGGTCCCAAATCCTGGCCTTAGAGTCTTTCAACTAGAGATCAGATATGATGGAGCAAAGATAAGCTGTTCACATTGATGCTATCCTGAATTCCTGACTCATAAAAACCATGAGGTAGAATACATGATGATTGTTATTTTAAACTTATAAGTACAGGAAAATTTTGTTGTGCATGAACAGGTAACAAATACAATGCACAAAGCTATTCATAAAGATTTTTTCATTTTTGTAGAAAGATGTGAGAAGTTGGAATGATGGTGAATATAGTCATATTTATGATCTGCAAAAAAATGAAATCTTAGTACTTTTCTTTGGATGTTGATGAATAAAGTGACATTTTAAAAAGATCGATTATATTCTTTGCAGCCAAAGGTGGAGAAGCTCTATACAGTCAGCAAAAACAAGACCAGGAGCTGACTGTGGCTCAGACCATGAACTCCTTATTGCCAAATTCAGACTGAAATTGAAGAAAGTAGGGAAAACTACTAGACCATTCAGGTATGACCTAAATCAAATCCCTTATGATTATACAGTGGAAGTGAGAAATAGATTTAAGGGCCTAGATCTGATAGATAGAGTGCCTGATGAACTATGGAATGAGGTTCGTGACATTGTACAGGAGACAGGGATCAAGACCATCCCCATGGAAAAGAAATGCAAAAAAGCACAATGGCTGTCTGGGGAGGCCTTACAAATAGCTGTGAAAAGAAGAGAAGCCAAAAGCAAAGGAGAAAAGGAAAGATATAAACATCTGAATGCAGAGTTCCAAAGAATAGCAAGAAGAGATAAGAAAGCCTTCTTCAGCGATCAATGCAAAGAAATAGAGGAAAACAACAGAATGGGAAAGACTAGGGATCTCTTCAAGAAAATCAGAGATACCAAAGGAACATTTCATGCAAAGACGGGCTTGATAAAGGACAGAAATGCTTATGGACCTAACAGAAGCAGAAGATATTAAGAAGAGGTGGCAAGAATACACAGAAGAACTGTACAAAAAAGATCTTCACGACTCAGATAATCATGATGGTGTGATCACTGACCTAGAGTCAGACATCCTGGAATGTGAAGTCAAGTGGGCCTTAGAAAGCATCACTACGAACAAAGCTAGTGGAGGTGATGGAATTCCAGGTGAACGATTCCAAATCCTGAAAGATGATGCTGTGAAAGTGCTGCACTCAATATGCCAGCAAATTTGGAAAACTCAGCAGTGGCCACAGGACTGGAAAAGGTCAGTTTTCATTCCAATCTCAAAGAAAGGCAATGCCAAAGAATGCTCAAACTACCACACAATTGCACTCATCTCACACGCTAGTAAAGTAATGCTCAAAATTCTCCAAGCCAGGCTTCAGCAATATGTGAACTGTGAACTTCCTGATGTTCAAGCTGGTTTTAGAAAAGGCAGAGGAACCAGAGATCAAATTGCCAACATCCTCTGGATCATGGAAAAAGCAAGAGAGTTCCAGAAAAACATCTATTTCTGCTTGATTGACTATGCCAAAGCCTTTGATTGTGTGAATCACAATCAACTGTGGAAAATTCTGAAAGAGATGGGAATACCAGACCACCTGATCTGCCTCTTGATAAATTTGTATGCAGGTCAGGAAACAACAGTTAGAACTGGTCATGGAACAACAGACTGGTTCCAAATAGGAAAAGGAGTTCGTCAAGGCTGTATATTGTCACCCTGTTTATTTAACTTCTATGCAGAGTACATCATGAGAAACGCTGGACTGGAAGAAACACATGTTGGAATCAAGATTGCTGGGAGAAATATCAATAACCTCAGATATGCAGATGACACCACCCTTATGGCAGAAAGTGAAGAGGAACTAAAAAGCCTCTTGATGAAAGTGAAAGTGGAGAGTGAAAAAGTTGGCTTAAAGCTCAACATTCAGAAAACGAAGATCATGGCATCTGGTCCCATCACTGCATGGGAAATAGATGGAGAAACAGTGGAAACAGTGTCAGACTTTCTTTTTCTGGGCTCCAAAGTCACTACAGATGGTGATTGCGGCCATGAAATTAAAAGACGCTTACTCCTTGGAAGGAAAGTTATGAC
Organism: Tragelaphus eurycerus; assembly: GCA_935064755.1. Taxonomy (NCBI): domain Eukaryota; kingdom Metazoa; phylum Chordata; class Mammalia; order Artiodactyla; family Bovidae; genus Tragelaphus; species Tragelaphus eurycerus. The sequence goes on along the minus strand of CAKXYN010000033.1, from coordinate 20,909,593 downwards.
CAACCTAGATAGCATATTCAAAAGCAGAGACATTACTTTGCCAACAAAGGTCCATCTAGTCAAGGCTATGGTGTTTTCTGTGGTCATGTATGGATGTGAGAGCTGGACTGTGAAGAAGGCTGAGCGCCAAAGAATTGATGCTTTTGAAGTGTGGTGTTGGAGAAGACTCTTGAGAGTCCCTTGGACTGCAAGGAGATCCAACCAGTCCATTCTGAAGGAGATCAGCCCTGGGATTTCTTTGGAAGGAATGATGCTGAAGCTGAAACTCCAGTACTTTGGCCACCTCATGCGAAGAGTTGACTCATTGGAGAAGACTCTGATGCTGGGAGGGATTGAGGGCAAGAGGAGAAGGGGACGACAGAGGATGAGATGGTTGGATGGCATCACTGACTCGATGGATGTGAGTCTGAGTGACCTCCGCGAGTTGGTGATGGACAGGGAGGCCTGGCGTGCAGCGATTCATGGGGTCGCAAAGAGTCGGACATGACTGAGTGACTGATCTGATCTGATCTGATCTGAAGGTGCTTTGAAAAACCAAAACCAGGGTAGCTGTCACAAACAGAACTAGCATTTGTGGACAGCAAGGAGATCCAACCAGTCCATCCTAAAGGAAATTGGAAGGACTGATATTGAAGTTGAAATTCCAATACTTTGGCCAGCTGATGCAAAGAACTGACTGATTTGAAAAGACCCTGATGAAGGGAAAGATTGAGGGAAGGAGGAGAAGGGGATGACAGAGGATGACATGGTTGGATGGCATCACCGACGCAATAGACATGAGTTTGAGTAAGCTCTGGGAGTTGGTGATGGACAGGGAGGCCTGGCTTGCTGCAGTCCATGGGGTCACAAAGAGGTGGACATGACTGAGCGACTGAACTGAACTGAACACTCATGTAATTCACCCAAGACTTGAGAGCTCAGAAATTGAAGTAAACTGGGATTAAGCCTACAGAATGGCTTCACAGGTGACACTACTGGTAAAGAACTTGCCTGCCAATGCAGGAGATGTAAAAGCCTTGGGTTCAATCCTTGGGTCGCGAAGATCCCCTGATGGGGGCATGGCACCCACTCCAATATTCTTGCCTGGAGAATCTCATGAACAGAGGAGGCTGGTGAGCTATACTCCATGGGGTCACAAAGAGTCAGACATGACTAAAGGGACTTAGCATGCAAAGGTTGCAGGTAATGAGACTAACCACAGAGCAGAGTCAAGCTTCCATTAACCCAATAAGCAGCAATATTCACACTTTGGGGTGTGTCCGGGTCACCAGTAAGTGTGCTGAAAGTTCAGCTTCCTCCCCCCTCCCCACCCACCCTGCTTACCCCTCTGAGTGTTTTCTTGCAAGGTGGGGTTTGGGAAATCAGGATTTCTGCAGTCTTCATGCAGGTTGACTACAGACAGCACAACTTCATCCTATATTGGAAAACCTGTTTGAATTCTGGCAGGCAGACAGCTTAGGCCAAGGCAGTGGTGATCAGGCTGGGCTCCTGTCTGAGCCCTTGAGAGCAGATGCCATGCCCCCTGTCCACTCAGGGGACATTGGCTGAGTGGAGGGGAGCCCATCACTGTGGGTGCTCCTAGAGTGGGGCATTCCCTCCAGTTTCATAGAGTGACTGGCCCCTTGCCCATGCTGCCAAAGCAAATCCTTCCATTCCAGACAAATCACTCATTTGAGAGTTTCACAAGAAATTTCTGCTTTGTTTTCTTCTGTTTTTTAATGAGTAGAGATGGGAGAACTTGTACAGAGTGAGCAGCGTGCGTGTGTTAGTTGCTCAGTTATGTCCGACTCTTTGTGACCCCGTGGACTGTAGCTTGCCAGGCTCCTCCGTCCACAGGATTTTCCAGGCAGAAATACTGGAGTAGATTGCAATTACTGTCTTCAGGGGGTCTTCCCTACCCAGGGATTGAACCTGAGTCTCTAGCATTGCAGGAACAGTCTTTACTATCTGAACCACAGGAAACTTGTAGGGAGTGAGCAGAGATCTAGAGAAAGTACAAAGGGAAGCATTCCTGTATAGAAATTGTTGTAAAGGTTATTTGCTTATTCTACAACAGCAGATTTGAGTTTAAGCTCCATGATAATAGAGTCTTTTTTTTTTTTTTTAACCTACTGTGTCCCCAGAGCTTCAAATAATGCTTGGCAAATGACAAGAATGATAACAAAGGCAACTAACTTTTCTTGGGCTTCAGGAAATCCACACTGAATATTCACTGGAAGGACTGATGCTGAAGCTGAAGCTCCAGTACTTTTGCCACTTGATGCCAAGAGCTGACCCATTGGAAAAGACCCTGATGCTGGGAAAGATTGAAGGCAGGAGGAGAAGAGGGAAACAGAGGATGAGATAGTTGGATGACATTGCCAATGAACATGAGTTGGAGCAAGCTCCAGGAGATAATAAAGGACAGGAAAGCCTGGTGTGCTGCAGTACACAGGATTGCACAGCCGGACATGACTTAGCAACTGAACAACCACATGTTAGATACTCTTCTAAGCAGTTTATATATATATATTTTCATTATATCTTTACATCAGCCCTGTGAAGTAGGTACTAATATTATCCTCATTTTGTGAGTTCAAAAACTGAGGCACATCATAGGCACTCTGTAAATACTTGCTGAATAAATTATTTGTGGAGTGCTTCCTGCATGCCAAGCTATCTGCGAAGCTCCAAAGAGGGTAAAGAAATGAAGAAGACAGGATCCTTTCTGTGAGATTCCTGATCACACTGCCGGAAAGGTGGACAGAGCCTGCCTCCCTCCATCCTCCGTCTCTCATCCTGCCATGAATGATATTCTTGGCTGAGGCTCTGAGAAAGCAATGCAGGTCAGCACGTCTTTAAAAAATGACCCAAGGTAGAGATGACAGCCATGTCCTGTAAAATGCCAGATGATAGTTTATTTCTAAAGAAATGTAGATAACTAAGCAATCAGTCTTTTGCAAGTGATTATTCAGTAGAGTGGGCCCTTCGGACTTGACAGTGAGCCACGCCAATAAAGCTGAATTCATTTGAGGGGCCCAAGGGACGTTTTCTTTGGTTTAGTCCTCTCGTTGTCTCCCTCCTACCTCCTCCCCTTGCCCCATTCATTTTTCTGGGCTTTATCACCCTCAACATGTAGAAAGGAATGATCCAGCACTTTCATTCCCCCAAGATGTTTACCCTTCCATAGCGCTCCAGGGGAAATCATTTTCTGCCCTTTCCCAGGCTCCTGCAAAATGAGAGAAGCTCTCCAAAAGGCCTCTGTGCGCGTGCTATGTTGCTTCCGTGGTGTCCGACTCTTTGCAACCCTAGGACTGTAGGCCTCCAGGCTCCTCTGCCCAAGGGATTCTCCAGGCAAGAGTACCAGAGTAGGTTGCCATTTCCTTCACCAGGGGATCTTCCCGACCCAGGGATCAAACCCATGTCTCTTTATGTCTTCTGTGTTGGCCGGAGTGTTCTTTACCACTGGCACCACCTACTCAATCTGAGAGTCTTCATATTATTTGATTTCTCACTTTTGAAACATTCTCCTTTTTTATCTTCCTTGGTTTTACTCTCTTTTTACACAAGCTGTTCCTTCTGAGTTTTGCTAACCTTTCCTTTTGTTTTTAGATTTTTTTTTTTGATGTGGACCATTTAAAAAGTCTTTATTGAATTTATTACATATTGCTTCTGTTTTATATTTTGGCTTTTTGGCCTCAAGGTGTGTGGGATCCTAGCTCCCTGACTGGGATCGAGCCCACACCCCCGACGTTGGAAGGCGAAGTCTTAACCAAGGACTGTCAGGGAAGTCTCTAATATTTCCTTTTCCAGCTGATTTCCCAATCTTGGAGTTCTTCAGTGCTGGCCCTCAACCCTCCTCTTCTCTTTTTGCTCTTTCTTGGTGATCCCATTCATCCCCATGGATTCAAGTGTCATGGAATCCTAAATTTGTGTTTCTCCGCTGAGTCTCTCCTTTGACTAACAAACTCTTGACATCTGCTTTCTTGACTCCCCTTGGATGTTTCACCTCAAACTTAACAAGTTCCCAAAGAGCTTACAGTGTTCTTGTTCTTGAAATTCTTTTTCCACCCTACTCCAATCTTCTCCATTTTGCTTAGTGACTCTCCCTTCCAACTGGCTGCTTATGCTGGAAAACAAATTATCCTGAATTTCTTCCTTTTTCACATCCCTCAGTTAAATCCATTAGCATTTAGCTTTTCTTGATTGTGCCTTTCAGAGTTTGGACCTACATGCTTTTGAAAGCTGGAAACCTTGAAAAATGGCTTTCTTCTAGCTGCCAGAAATTTGTGTTTTTGCTGTCAGTAAAAATTGCAAATTCATGGGGAAGAGTCCTCTTTTGTCCTGGAAGAGATACTTGTTTTCAGTTTTAGGGGAAAGAAAGTCATTTCTTGGTTTGAACAAATCATCAGAAGTTTTAAAAGTATTAATGTATCTTCATCAGACACATCTAGAGGAATGAGAACAAGATAAGTGGTTTGGTTTTAAATGTAAGTAACCAAACAGCTGATCAAACAAGTCAATCTTTAGGGAAATCAACCCTGAATACTCATTGGAAGGACTGATGCTGAAGCTCCAGTTCTTCGACCACCTGATGAGAAGAACCGACTTGTTGGAAGAGATCCTGATACTGGGAGAGATTGAGGGCAGAAGGAGAAGAGGGTGTCAGAGGATGAGACGGCTGGATGGCATCACTGATGCAATCGACCTGAACTTGGGCAAACTTTAGGTGATGGTGAGGGACAGGGAGGCCTGGCATGTTGCCATCCATGGGGCCTCAAAGCATCTCACATGACTGGGCCACTGAAAAACAACAATAACAACCAAACAGTATTATCTGAAAGTGAACATGCCAAAAAGGAAGTGTCCCACCCACCAAACAGGGAGTGCTACCCCACCCGTCATTGTTGGGTTGCTCTAGGTCAGACTGAAAGATTGTATCTGGAAGGAGAAAAACAACTCGGTTAAAAAATGGACAGAGAACTTGACTAGACTTTTTTTTTCAAAGAAGGCACACAGATGGCCAACAGGCACGTGAGACGATGCTCCACATCACTAATCATTCAGATCAGATCAGATCAGATCAGTCGCTCAGTCGTGTTCGTCTAGTCAAGGCTATAGTTCTTCCTGTGGTCATGTATGGATGTGAGAGCTGGACTGTGATGAAGGCTGAGTGCCAAAGAATTGATGCTTTTGAACTGTGGTGTTGGAGAAGACTCTTGAGAGTCCCTTGGACTGCAAGGAGATCCAACCAGTCCATTCTGAAGGAGATCAGCCCTGGGATTTCTTTGGAAGGAATGATGCTCAAGCTGAAACTCCAGTACTTTGTCCACCTCATGTGAAGAGTTGACTCATTGGAGAAGACTCTGATGCTGGGAGGGATTGGGGGCAGGAGGAGAAGGGTACAGAGGATGATATGGCTGGATGTCATCACTGACTCGATGGACGTGAGTCTGAGTGAGCTCCGGGAGTTGGTGATGGACAGGGAGGCCTGGCGTGCTGCGATTCATGGGGTTGTAGGGACATCCCAATCAAAACCACGATGAGACATCACCTCACACCCATCAGAATAGTCAAAAAGATAGTGAACGATAAGCTTTGGTGAGGATATGGAGCAAAGAAAACTCTCGTGCACAGTTGGTGGGAATGTAACTTGGGTATAAAGTTTCAGTTTTACAGGATGGGAAGAGTTCTGGAGGTGGGCGATGTACTGGTTGAACTACAATGTGAATGCACTTAATAGCCCTGAACAGGGCACTTTAAAATGGTAGATTTTATGTTGTGTATTTTACCTCAATAAGAAATTGAGGAAAAAAAGTAGTGGTAACAGATTTAGAAGCTGCTGCCACATGGAAATTTGTGGCGGAATGGAACTTAACTTCTAGCTCTGAAGCAGAGGTCCTGTGAAAGCTTGAGACAGAAGAAAGTGAGTGAGGACAAAGCTTGGGGGTCATCTGCATCAGGTGGTAAGATGATCTGGACTGGGCTCCAGCTCAGAAGTCTTTAGGGACATTCTCTACCAGGAGAGCACTGCAAAAATACCTCCCCCAGGAGAAGCCCCCAAACAATTCGGAGCACAAAGCAGCCGCTTGTAGAATGAAAATCTCAACATTCTATAGAGGGTGGAGAAAACTAGACTGATTAATGGGAGGATAAGATTGTGGGAAATGCAGAAAATGACTTGTTATAGAGGGACAGGGAAGCCTGCCGTGCTGCAGTCCATGGGATTGCAAGTGGTTAACACCACTCAGCCACTGAACAATGACAATACTGTGTTATGCCTTGTTCCCAAGATAGGATAGGATAGGATAGGATAGGATAGAATAGAATAGAAGTGGAATAGAATAGAATAGAGGTTTTGTCCCTACAGAGAGAACCAGATTGCTGGCACACAGGATTCAGAGCAGAAATGGAAAAAGAAAACTAAAGTGGAGAGGACTGAGAAAGGAAGCAGAGGGTAAAATGGGGTCAGTTCAGTTCAGTTCAATTGCTCAGTCGTGTCTGACTTTTTGTGACCCCATGAATCACAGCACGCCAGGCCTTCCTGTCCATCACCAACTCCAAGAGTTCACCCAAACTCACGTCCATCGAGTTGGTGATGCCATCCAGCCATCTCATCCTCTGTTGTCCCCTTCTCCTCCTGCCCCCAATCCCTCCCAGCATCAGAGTCTTTTCCAATGAGTCAACTCTTCACATGAGGTGGCCAAAATACTGGAGTTTCAGCTTCAGCATCATTCCTTCCAAAGAAATCCCAGGGCTGATCTCCTTCAGAATGGACTGGTTGGATCTCCTTGCAGTCCAAGGGACTCTCAAGAGTCTTCTCCAACACCACAGTTCAAAAGCATCAATTCTTCGGCACTCAGCCTTCTTCACAGTCCAAATCTCACATCCATACGTGACCACAGGAAAAACCATAGCCTTGACTAGACGGACCTTTGTTGGCAAAGTAATGTCTCTGCTTTTGAATATGCTATCTAGGTTGGTCATAACTTTCCTTCCAAGGAGTAAGCGTCTTTTAATTTCATGGCTGTAATCACCATCTGTAGTGATTTTGGAGCCCAGAAAAATAAAGTCTGACACTGTTTCCCCATCTATTTTCCATGAAGTGATGGGACCAGATGCCATGATCTCCGTCTTCTGAATGTTGAGTTTTAAGCCAACTTTTTCACTCTTCTCTTTCACTTTCATCAAGAGGCTTTTTAGTTTCTCTTCACTTTCTGCCATAAGGGTGGTGTCATCTGCATATCTGAGGTTATTGATATTTCTCCCGGCAATCTTGATTCCAGCTTGTGCTTCTTCCAGCCCAATGACAATATTGTGTTATGCCCTGTTCCCAAGATAGGATAGGGTAGAATAGAATAGGAATAGACTGGAATAGAGGTTTTGTCCCTATAGAGAGAACCAGATTGCCAGGACACAGGACTCAGAGCAGAAATGGAAAAGAAAACTAAAGTGGAGAGGACTGAGAAAGGAAGCAGGGGGTAAAACAGGGTACCCCAGCTCAGAACTTCAACCCCAGTGCTGTAAGCATGGTCTGTACCTGAGTTACCACATCTGGGCTCCTTCAGTGACTGTCGACTGGGAAGGGTACTGGTCTCACAGCAGAGGGACAACCTGAATCAGAAAAACTTGCGGTCCTTTTTCCTAGAGACTGTCATACGAAGTGAGGTAAGTCAGAAAGAGAAAAACCAATATTGCATATTAACACACATATCTGGAATCTAGAAAAAGGGTACAGATGAGCCTCTTTGCAAAGGAGAAATAGAGACACAGAAAACAAATGTATGGACACCAGGGGGAAAGGGTGTGGGTGGGAGAAATTGGGAGACTGGGATTGACATATACACTTACCATGCATAAAGCAGATAACAGATAAGAACCTATTGTACAGCACAGGGAACTGTCCTTAATGCTCCGTGGTGACCGGAATGGAAAAGAAATCCAAAAGGGAGGAGATATATACATACACATATGGCTGATTCATTTTGGTGTATAGTAGAAAACTAACGGTTGGAGAAGGTGATGGCACCCCACTCCAGTACTCTTGCCTGGAAAATCCCATGGATGGAGGAGCCTGGTGGGCTGCAGTCCATGGGGTTGCTAGAGTCGGACATGACTGAGCAACTTCACTTTCACTTTTCACTTTCATGCATTGGAGAAGGAAATGGCAACCCACTCCAGCGTTCTTGCCTGGAGAATTCCAGGGATGGCAAAGCCTGGTGGGCTGCTGTCTCTGGGGTCGCACAGAGTTGGACACGACTGAAGCGACTTAGCAGCAGCAGCAGCAGCAGAAACTAACTGTAAAGCAACTATATTCCAATAAAAATTAAAGAAATAAAAACTTGCTGTCCTTTAAAAAATTCAGACTCCTGGGTCCCACCATAGATCTGAATGAGAATGTCTGGAAGACTAGGCCATTGTTATAAGCTTCAACCACATTTATGCTCTGAAGTCTTTCCAATGTCACCAGGAAGACTTGGCAGGCACTATGGAATTTATGCCATTATAACTGACAACCTGGGCTGGGCAGCATGCCATTGCTTTGCCTCAGCCCTCCAAGAGGAACTTTACTGAGAACAGATGGACTGCAGCTCTGACCCAAGACACACGGCACGGAGCACTTCAAGGCATCTGTGGCGGATTGCATTTTCCAACATGGCTACACCAGTAGCTCTGTCTCTTACGTGCTTCAAGCACTTGGCCACACTCCGTTAAGAGTTAGAGGAGGAGTCCGCAACCTCCAGGATCTAATGCCTGATGGTATGAGGTGGAACTAATGTAATAGTAATAGAAATAAAGTGCACACTAACTAATGCACTTGAATCATCCCAAAACCATCCCCCCAACCTCCATCCATAGAAAAATTAGTGTTAGTCGCTCAGTTGTGTCCAACTCTGTGCCACCCCATGGACTGTAGACCACCAGGCTCCTCCATCCATGGGATTTTCCAGGCAAGAGTACTAGAGTGGGGAGCCATTCCCTCCTCCAGGGGATCTTCCTGACCCAGGGATTGAACCCACGTTTCTTTTTGTCTTCTCCATTGGCAGGCAGGTTCTTTACCAACTGAGCCATCAGGGAAGCTCCTATTGTCTCTCACGAAACCAGTCCCTGATGCCAAAAAAGTTGCGGACTGCCGAGTTAGAGTCTGGGGTTCTTTAAATAAGAAGTCGTTCTTGTTTTCCCCGGATGCAATAAACTTTATTTATTTTTTAAAAAGTAAGAGTTTGTATCCACTTGAAACCAGGCAGACCTTTGCCACTTCCTCAATAAAGAGAGTTCAGCAGAAGTGAAGCTGCGTGACTCCTAAAACTAGATCATTAAAATGTCACTCACTTCCATATGGTTTTCTCAAGATACTTGCCCTGGACACCCAACAACACTACGGTGACACAGTCTGAGCAGCTGGTGGCGTGGCTAATGCAGAGAGGAACCTAATCGCTTAGGCTCAGGCCCGGCTGAACCACAGCCAAGAGGCAACACTGTTTCCCAGCCCTGGTTGAGCTTTCCCAGTTCACACTGCGTGAGCAGAGGCAGAGTATCCTATCCAAAGTATGAAAGTCACTCAGTCATGTCTGACTCTTTTCGACTCTCTGGACTGTAGCCCACCAGGTGCCTCTGTCTATGCAATTCTCTAGGCAAGAATACCGGAGTGAGTAGCCATTTCCTGCTCCAGGGGATTTTCCAGACCCAGGGATCAAACCCAAATCTCCTGCATTGGCAGGTGGATTCTTTACAATCTGAGCCACCAGGGAAGAGCCAAAGTATAATCTCTCTCTCTTTTTTTAAAGTAATTAATTTATTTTTGGCTGCACCAGGTCTTTGTTGCTGCACATGGGCTTTCTCTAGACGCGGCTAGCAAGGGCTACTCTCTAGCTGCTTCTCATCGTGGGGGCTTGTTGTGGAGCATGGGCTCAGAAGTTGTGGTGCACAGGATTAGTTGCCTTGTGGCATGTGGGATCCTCCTAGACCAAGGATTGAATCTGTGTCCTCTGCATTGGCAGGTGAATTCCTATCCACTGCACCACCAGGGAAGTCCCATAAATTATTGACTCTTGAGTAGAAGAAATGGCTGTTGTTTAAGCCACTAAGCAGCAACAGCTGACTCTGATAGAGCAGCCACAGCAAATAGAATGTGTGGATAATCATTACATACCCTGGACAAGTGAAATGAATTCTCTTCTGCTGTCTTTGGCTTTGTCAATTTGTAAATCTTCTATTAATACTTGTCTTCTCCCCAACCTCAACCTCCTCTGAAGAGTTGCTCCTTCTTATCTCTAGCAATTTGCTTCTAGCATGAAGTAGCATTTAATAACGTTTTGATTTTAGGAGGTTTCCCTGGTGACTCAGATGGCACTGTGCTTGCAATGCAGAAGACCAGGGTTTGATCCCTAGGTAGGGAAGATTCCTTGGAGAAGTCAATGGGTACCAACTCTAGTATTCTGCTGCTGCTGCTGCTAAGTTGCTTCAGTCGTGTCTGACTCTGTGAGACTCCATAGATGGCAGCCCACTAGGCTCCTCTGTCCCTGGGATTCTCCAGGCAAGAATACTGGAGTGAGTTGCCATTTTCTTCTCCAATGCCTGAAAGTGAAAAGTGAAAATGAAGTCGCTCAGTCATATCCGACTCTTTGCAACCCCATGGACCGCAGCCTACCAGGCTCCTCCGTCCATGGGATTTTCCAGGCAAGAGTACTGGAGTGGGGTACCATTGCTTTCTCAGACTCTTGTATTCTAGTCCCTGGAAAATCCCAGGGACAGAGGAGCCTCGTGGGTTACAGTCCGTGGGGGTCACAAAGAGTCAGACATGACTGAGCAACTAACACACAGGGAACTGGCCTGGTATGAGGGAGCCTTAGCCACTGGGAATATATGGGATACAGCATAATATTAAGAGTGGGAAACTGAGACTACTAAAAATTGTCATCAGCTACATCAAAGATTAAAAAATTTTTTTTATTTATCGTAACTTTAAAGTAATTTTAAAATAAGCTGCATGGGAAGCACATTATGTTGCTTAATAGCAGAGTTCCACACCCATTCCCAATCAACCCTGAGTATTATTGGAAGGACTGATGCTGAAGCTCCAATACTTTGGCCACCTGATGCAGAGTCAGCTCATTGGAAAATACTCTGATGCTGGGAAAGATTGAAGGCAGGAGGAGAAGGGGGCAACAGAGGATGAGATGGTAGGATGGCATCACTGACTCAATGGACATGAGTTTGAGAAAGCTCTGGGAAGATAGAGAAGGACAGGGAAGCCTGGTGTGCTGCAGTCCATGGGGTTGGAAAGAGTCGGACACAACTTACAGACTGAACAACAATAAGACCCATTCTGCATCTCTGGGACTATGGTTTCTGGGACTAGAAAGCTGCTGCTGCTGCTGCTGCTAAGTCCTTTCAGTCATGTCCGACTCTGTGCGGCCCCATAGACGGCAGCCCACCAGGCTCCCCCGTCCCTGGGATTCTCCAGGCAAGAATGCTGGAGTGGGTTGCCATTTCCTTCTCCAATGCATGAAAGCGAAAAAGTGAAAGTGAAGTCGCTCAGTCATATCCAACTCTTAGCGACCCCATGGACTGCAGCCTACCAGGCTCCTCCGTCTATGGGATTTTCCAGGCAAGAGTACTGGAGTGGGGTGCCTAGAAAGCTGAGATGGAACTAAATTGCTCTGCATCAGAAATATATGTGGGCTTCACTACCATGTTCACTGCAGCATTATCTACAGTAGCCAATACATGGAAACAACCAAGACAGATGAATGGATAAAGAAAATCTGTGTGTGTGGATGTAAACATGTACATATAAAGGCATTATGCTTAGTGAAATAAGTCAGACAGAGAAAGACAAATATCATATGATATCACATACATGTGAAATCTAAAAAACCAGACCAAATCAAAACCAAAAACACCCAGATTCATAGATACAGAGAACAGATTGGTGGTTGCCAGAGGTGGGAGGTGGGCAAATGAGGGTGGTCCAAAGATACAAACTTCTAGTGAATAAGTCATGGGGATACAAAGTGCAACATGCTGACTATAGTTAGTAACATTGGACTGCTTATTTTTGATATGTACTAATATGAGAAATCTTTCATAATTTGTGGTTAAGCCATAAAACAAAACAATTTATAAAATAGTATGCACATCACCCCGTATTTTCATAAGGAAAATGACTAGGAAAAAACTCCAAATAGTTTCAGTTTGCACAAATGTCTTATCTGATTACAATTCTTGCCGCCTTGTATACCTTTGAACCTAATCTAGTGACTTCTTGACACAATATTCTCCATGTGCTGGGTGAGTAAGAAGGAAATTAGGACAAATATGATCTGTCTCTGTTTTCATGATGCTTATCAATTACCATCGATGCAGGTGTTAAAACACTGAAAGATGAAGACTGCTAGAAAGGCAACAGACAGAGTGTTCTATAAGTTTTTAATAGCAAGCCTTGGAAGCCTGAACACTAGGGCCAGGTTTTAAAATTTTATTTATTAATTTTTGGCTGCACTGGGTCCTTATTTCTGCATGTGGGTTTTCTCCAGCTATGGCAAGCAGGGGCTACCCACTAGTTGTGACGAGTGGGCTTCTTACTGCAGTGGCTTCTCTTGTTGTAGAACACAGGGTCCGTTTCCTGCAGGCTCAGTAGTGGTGGTGCATGAGCTCAGTTGCCCCGTGGCCTGTGGAATCTTAGTTCCCTGACCAGGGATAGAACCTGTATTTCCTGCATTGCAGGCGGATTCTTAACCACTGGACCACCAGGAAAGTCCTAGGGTTAATTTTGATAAGAAGAAAAAAACCTTTAGTGTACTGTCATGAGCAACAAAATAGGACTCAAAACCTGCCCTTCTGTATATATTGGTGACCTTGTAAATGCCATTTCACTTTTCTTTATTGCATATTTGAAAGTTGCTGAGAGAGTAGATTTTGAAAGTTCTCATCACGAGAAAAAAATCTTGTAACTGCCATGATGGATGTGAACTAAAATGATTGTGGTGACCATTTTGCAATATATACATGTATCAAATTGTTATGTTGTATACCCATGGACAGAGGAGCCTCGAGGGCTACACAGTCCATGGTGTTGCAAGGAGTTGAACATGACTGAGTGACTAAGTGCACACACACACACACACACACACACCCCTAATGCAATGTTATATGTCAACTCTATCTAAATTACAAAATGAAATAAAATGCCAAGTTAACCTGGGGAAAAAAAGAAAAGAAAAAGAAAGTGGAGTCCCTGTGGCTGGCTTGCTACCAGAGATGACTTGGAAGAGGACAGAGATGTGCAATGGGAATTTTAATTAGGTGGTTTGCTGTGTGGTTTATGGCACAAATCCTCCCTGTGTGTATAAAATCTACAGTAAACTCTGCATTGTTAGGCAATTAATTCCTGGCAATGATTTACTGTGAAGACCTGCCAAGGCCGATGAAACTCCCTGGGGAAAGAAACCACACTTTCCTGGGGTGAGGAGCCTTGCAGGGTAACACCTGGTCTCCGGGTGCAAGGAAAATCCAAAATAGCAGAAGCATTTTGACAACATTTAAAACACTTTTGTACGGGACATTTTCAAACTTATGTAAAGGTAGAAAAGTAGAATGAAACATCTCTACATACTCATCATTTGACATTTTGACAAACTTGGCTCATTTTTTAAAAGAAACCTATTGTATGCTATGTGGCAGCCTGCATGAGAGGGCAGTCTTGGGGAGAATAGTTTCATGTACATGCGTGGCTAAGTCCTTTTGCTATTCACCTGGTACCATCACAGCATTGTTAATCAGCTATGACAGGCTCAGTTGCTCAGTCGTGTCTGACTCAGAGACCCGTGGACTGTAGCCCACCAGGCTACACTGTCCATGGGATCATCACAGCAAGAATACTAGAGTGGGTTGCCACTTCCTCCTCCAGAAAATCTTCCCATCCCAGGGATAAAACCTGTGTCTCTTGTATCTCCTAAATTGGCAGGTGGATTCTTTACCATTGAGTCACCTGCGTGCATGCTAAGTCACTTCAGTTGTGTCTGATTCTTTGCAACTCTATGGACTGTAGCCTGCCAGGCTCCTCTGTCTGTGGGATTCTCTAGGCAAAAGTACAGGAGTGGGTTGCTGTGCCCTCCTCCAGGGGACCTTCCCAATCCAGGGATCAAATTCATGTTACCTGGGAAGCCCCTAATTGGCTATACCCTAATACAAACAACAACAATAACAACAAAAACAGAAGCATCTGGGAATGTTAATTTCATGATGAAGTATTTAAAGACACAAGAATTGTTGAACAAATTAATTTTTAATGGCAGTCATCTTAGAGAGGAGCACTGGAAATGTATTTCTTTCAAAGCAAATCAAAAATTAAAAATGTTTTGAAGCCATTTGAAGCCATATGATAAGCTGAATTCGTTTCTAAGATTTAAGGTGAGATAGCACTGAACAGGTGCAGTCATTTCATTGCAGCGTTTTCTTTCACTACCATGTGAACTTGACCTGTAGAAATCAGAAAAAGAAAGACCAAATCAACGAAAGAATTCCATCTTTACATTATCCTTGTTCCAAGTATCAAAACTTTCATTCCACTGCTATCTTACTACCAAATTGCTACATATTTATTTATTTATAAATATTTATTTATTTGGCCACATGGCATGTGGACATTTGGTTCTCCAACCAGGGATTGAACCCACACCCTCTGCAATGAAAGTGCAGAGTCTTAACCACCGGACCTCCAGGGAAGTCCCCAAATTGCTACGTATTTAAAATCTATATCAAATCATGACCCCTGGTTCAGTACAATTTACTCAGTTGGTCAAGAATTTCATTCAGGTTTTTCCATAAGATTTTATGAACATTTTGGTTAACCCAATATTTGAATGAGTCACAACCACTAGCTAAGATTCAATGAGTTGTCTAGGTTAGAGCTTACTATGCTTCCTTGCTTGAAAGTTGCATCTATTTATTCATCCACAATAGTTATTAAGTGACTGCTATGTCAGGTACTGTTGCTTTGTTGTTAAGTAAACCAACAGAATGCTCTGTAGATTGCCAGAGATAATTTCTCTTATCAAATGTCAGTGAATCATCATTCATACTAAGGTAAGAGACTCTAAAAGGCAGAGATCCCAGATCAATCTTTTTCATTAATTGGATGACTGGACCAGTAAATTACCACATTCTATGTAGGGGACTACATACATATTCATTGGAAGGATTGATGCTGAAGCTGAAGCTCTAATAATTTGGCCACCTGCTGCAAAGAACTGACTCACTAGAAAAGACCCTGATGCTGGACAAGATTGAAGGCAGGAAGAGAAGGGGATGACGGAGGATGACACGGTTGGATGGCATCACCGACTTGATGGCCATGGGTTTGAGCAAGCTCAGGGAGTTGGTGGTGGACAGGGAAGACTGGCAAGCTGCAGTCCATGGGATCGCAGAGTCAGACAGGACTGAGCGACTGAACTGAACTGATGTCGGGGACTAGGGTTACTTTGGCAAAATTCTGAATTGCATTGGTAACAAATGGCTTTAAAGAAACGTCACTGTTTGGGAAGAGAAACAACAGTTGTGTCTCAGGAGGCAGGGGTACAAGGAAGAATAAGAAAACTCGCCATCTTGACTCTGCTTGTAAATGGGTTAAGCACATCAGTCATTGAGGAAAGCAGTCAGAAGACAAATACTAACACACTAAAACAGCACTAAAAGAAATGAGCTAAAATGTTCATGAAGAGGAAATAATTTTGTGCTGCATGTGGCAAAAGAGCTGAGAGAGAGACAGATTGTACCCATGCCAACCGTTTACACAGATGAATGCAGTATCCTGATCAAACACTCTCAGAGACCTCTCGGGAGATAGAACTTTTAGAGAATAGCCTTTTCCAGGTGAAAATAAAACTTGGATGATAAATTCCATGGGATTGGCAGCAAGAGACGGAAAGACAGGACTGAGCAAGCCATCGTCCTCTTGCCTAAGAAAAATAGGAAGAACTAGGAAGATTAAAAATGTGACCAGGAGAGCTTAGGAAACTAGGCATATGAGCAGTTGCCCAGCTTTGACAATATCACCACCAAAAAGGCAGTACTCTTCTTCCCAAACGGGAACTTTGGGCATTTTAAAAAACTGGTTGAATTGTCCACACTTGATTCATAGAGACTAAGGTAGCTTTCTACAACTTTGGAGAATGAATTACTCTTTTAATATTGTGGTATTGAGAAGAACATATCACTAGATACTGGAGAAGGAAATGGCAAACCCCTCCAGAACTCTTGCCTGGAAAACCCCATGGACAGAGGAGCCTGGTAGGCTACAGTCCGTGAGGTCGCAAAGAGTCGGACACGACTGAGCAACTTCACTTTCACTTTATCACTAGATACATTACACAGTCACGGTCAGTGTGACATCTCAGTGGGTTACTGTTGACAGCAGTGGACCTCAGATGTAGGCTTTGGGAAATGAATGTTTGGTTGTACACACGTCTCTGGTGCCTTCGATCATGATGCTGTGAGGATACACATGGAGGATATGTGGCACGTTTATCTGGCACGTCATACGGCCACTCCACCTGTGGCAGACATCCTAACAAATCCCAGAATTCTTTCCCATCCAATCAGGGCTAGCCCTCTCTACCCAGGCTCTCTGGGAAGCTGAGTCCCAACTGATTGGTGCAGGCTGGCCATTGAAAGTCATTTGCCCTCCCTTTGTCAAGGGCCATCTCATGGATCTGTGAGATAGAGGACCAAAGAAATCAAAGATATCTTTGAGATTTCCTTTTGCTACTCACAAATCAAAGAGGTCCCGCCAACTTACCAAGCATCCTTTATAAAGCATTCATTGCTTTTCTCTTTTCAATATCTCGCTTGAGTTGACAAAGGGCACAGAGTGGTAAAAATGCCAGACACAGGAAATCCTTGCAAATGGATCCCTGTTAAAAAACAAATGGATCAATAGGTAGCCTATGAATAGTCACAAAATTCCCCTGCACTTGTTTCACTTTTCAAAATTCTTTAAAACATACATTTAACAAAAACATACATTTAACATCACTTGTTTATCATGTTATCTCTATTTTTCTTTTAATAAAAAAATCATTTATTTATTCATTTATTTTTGGCTGTGCTGGGTCTTTGTCATTGCGCGGGCTTTTCTTTCATTGCGGTGAGCGGAGGCTACTCTCTAGTTGCAGGGTGCAGGCTTCTCATTTCAGTGGCTCCTCTTGTTGCAGAGCATGGGCTCTTGGTGTGTGGGCTTCAGTAGTTTCGGCTCCCGGGCTCTAGAGCACAGGCTCAATAGTCGTGATGCACGGGCTTAGTTGCTCCGTGGCATGTGGGATCTTCCCAGATCAGGGATAGAACCCGTGTCTCCTGCATTGGCACGTGGATTCTTCACCACTGAGTCATCAGGGAAGCCCATCCCTATTTTTTTTGGATGACTAAGTGAAGTTAACTGACTTGCTAACTAAATCACATAAACTGGTGGCAGTGACTGGTCTTTCTCCTCTCAAACCAGTACCCTTTACATAATAACATACCATTTCAAATAATCTGCAGGTTACAATCATAGCCACAGTTCTCTATTATCTGTTTTAGAAGAGTTCTCTATTTTTTTCCCTTTTAAAAAACCTTTTGATTTACTTACTATTTTTATTGATGTGGAATGGTTCCCTTTAAAGCCAGTTGTGTAATGCACCAATTTTTCCAATTGATTGAGAGTATAGTGCTAGATCGGAGAAGGCAATGGCACCCCAATCCAGTACTCTTGCCTGGAAAATCCCATAGATGGAGGAGCCTGGTAGGCTGCAGTCCATGAGGTCACTAAGAGTTGGACACGACTGAGCAACTTCACTTTCACTTTTCACCTTCATGCATTGGAGAAGCAAATGCCAACCCACTCCAGTGTTCTTGCCTAGAGAATCTCAGAGACAGAGGAGCCTGGTAGGAGGCCGTCTATGGGGTCGCACAGAGTCGGACATGACTGAAGCGACTTAGCAGCAGCAGCAGCATAGTGCTAGATCACACATCACCCTGTATCCCTCTAATCTTTTTCATTGACATCCCTCATGTTCTGTAAGGGAGGCAGTCCATAGTTAGAGAGGATATAAACCTTACAGGCAAAAGAAGAAATTAGAAAATGAAGAGTGTCTAGAAAAACTGTAGAATGAGCTGCTTGGCGGAGTTTGAAGGCCCTCTCCATGGGAGGTCCAGTTGGGTCTTCGATGACCTGTGGGTAGAGATGCCTTAGAAGGGACTCCTGCTCTGTATAGTCAGCACTGGCTGATCTGAGGGGTCTAATCTGATGAGCAGGTTATGTGACTGTGTGTCTTGACTGACTGAAATATTTTGCACTCCATTTTTGGATAGCACTTAGTTTTTTAAATTAAAAAAAAAATTTTTTTAAATTTAGTACAATTCCCAATTTCCAGTGTGAACAGAGAGACCCAGAGAGAGAGAGCAAGCAGGAAAGAGAAAGAAAGTAGATTTAGCCTATAAAGTTTGGGAGTTCCTAAGTGGTGAGAAAAGTGATTTACTTTTCATAAATTTTTTCCCTTGCTGTAGTGATTTTGATTTTTATCTAACAGAGAAAGTGTGTGGGACAAATACTGGACAATGAGATAACCATGTTAGAAATCTAATGTCTTGACCCTCATCAGATAAAGGAACGGATACTCAGTTTGAAGACAATTTGGTCCCCTGGCCATTTCTTTTTCCCTGAAAAATCATCCTAACCTTTAACCCTTCCTCAAAGTGCTTGTTTTTTTTTTTTTTCCATGCTTCAGTTCATTATTTATATTTATTCATCTTTTAAGCCTTCATTAAACCAACATTTATTGGATATACATAATATGTTATTAATACAAAAAATAAAATATTCATCAAGGATGTAACTAGTTTTCTGTTTCAGCATGTCTATGCCTGTCTTTATCTCAGGAAGTTTGTAGGAGAAAAAATCCTGCTATTATTTGCTGAGAAACCTAGGGAAAACTTTAGAAAACACACCCTAATTCTAAGTCTGTTTCATAATACAGATATAGAGAATATTGAGAAGAAAAAAATTCCTCTTTCAAATGAGAGGACATGAACTACGGGTTTATATACCATGCTGAAGTTAGCAAGGGACATAAATGCCTTGCTCAGAACAGCTTGTTGGGAAATGATACCAGAAACAGATTTTTGCATTCATCCCTCTGTTTGGGAAACGGGACTGGTGCTTCACTTGTTTGGAAGCTGTTTAAAAAAAAAAAAAAAAAGACATCTGATCATAAGGACTGGTTACAGAATGGTTGAGCAAATGAATGAGTTGTGGTACATGACTCAATACACAGGGACTTGGGAAGACAAGATGGTCAAGTGGGAAGAACCAGGCCTGACTGTAAGTCAGAATAAACATGAGCCCGTGGGATGGGGTGGATTGAGAGAGTGGCATAGACCTGTATACACTGCCCTGTATACAATATCTAGTGGGAAGCTGCTGTGCGGCGCTGGGGGCTCAGCTCAGTGCTCCGTGATGACCTAGAGGCGTGGGATGAAGCATGGTGGGTGGGAGGTCCAAGAGGGAAGGATTTTTATATATATACATAGAGCTGATTCACGTTGCTGTACAGAAATGAACACAACATTGTAAATTTTGTTTACATTTCAATTTTAAAAAATAAAGTAATAATTAAAAAAAAAAAAACTTGAGCCCAAATTTCAGCATTTCCATGTTCTATGACCTTAAGGCTTTCTCATTCCTGCTTTTCACGTCCACGAAGTGGAGATACCACTGCCTACACCGCAAAGCGTTTGTAAGTAGTATATGAGCACAAATATGTCCAGGCAGTATTCCAGCACATAGGAGTTCAGTCTGTGGTTGTTCCTTCTCTTTCTCCTCTGCTGTGGAGGTTGTGGCCCTGGCCAAGGGGATGGTCTCTTGCCTGTCTGTGTCCTTGAAGGGAGGGGGAGGTTGGAGAGGCTGTGCTGGGGCAGCCTTATAAATGTTTGCATAGATGTAAAGGGGGAACAAAGCAGAGAACCTGAACTATACAAATCAGTCCTAGGCTTTATTAGCCATTTTAGAGGTCTGTTCTAAGAAAGAACACTAGAGATACACTGTCTATAAATGCACGTATATAATAGACACCAAGAAAACTTATTATAGAATCCTAGACCCTAGGAAGACCTTAGAAATCATCTTGCACAACTTTCTCATGAAAGATGAGAAAACTGATGCTAACAAATGACTTGTCAGAGAGCCCCAAATTGAGCTATTTGCTGAGCTGTTTCCAGAAACTTATCTCCAGAATTCAGCTAAGCTCTCCTTCCTCTATCCCCTTACGGACCACTTTGAGAATCTCACTCCCATATTCACAACTACATACATCCGTGTACACAACTACGTGCACAAGTACATACACCCCGACACTTAGCGTATGGTTTTGGGAAGTTTATGGAATAGTCACGAAGTTAAGAACCCTTGTGTTAAGTTCTGCTGCCTTTTGAGGGATGTAAATGAGAGCGCAGGGAGTGCTGAGAGAGGCAGCTGAGCAAGCCCACGGGAGGAATGCTGGCTGCCCGAAGAAAGCTGTGCTAAGAGCAAAAATTATAATAGTGACTCACTGAGCACTTGTTACTTGCCAGACCCTGTGCTAAGTCCTTTTCCTGCATTATCTGCTGTGACTCTTACTGCACCACCTTAGGAGAGGTATCATTGTTACCATTTTATCAGAGAGCCAAGGCTTAGGGAGATGAATTGTTATTGGTTACAATGAGTGAGAGGCTAAGTTTTCAGGTCACTTCTGTGTTTAAAAGCATTTTAAACGCTTTCCAGATCACTTAAAATGAAGGTAGATTTCTTAAAATTGTCTGCAAGATCTTGCTGTGATATTCTCTTCTTCTGTTACCACTCACTTCCCATCTCCCACCCCACCTCCAGTCTTTCCACCTCTCTGGCTGCTTGCTGTGTCTCAGACCCTCCAGGTAAGCTCTACTTCTGGACCTTGGCTCTAGCTCATTCCTCTGCCTGGATCTTTCGCAGATGAATCATCCTCTCATCCTTTTAGGTCTTTACTTTCTCCCCCATCCAAGCACTAGCCAGGCCCAACACTGTTTAGATACTGAGGACAGAAGAGACTGAGGATATTTAGGGTGATATAGGTGGAAACAGTGTCAGACTTTATTTTTTGGGCTCCAAAATCACTGCAAAAAGATTGCAGCCATGAAATTAAAAGATGCTTACTCCTTGGAAGGAAGGTTATGATCAACCTAGATAGCATATTCAAAAGCAGAGACATTACTTTGCCAACAAAGGTCTGTCTAGTCAAGGCTATGGTTTTTCCAGTGGTCATGTATGAATGTGAGAGTTGGACTATGAAGAAAGCTGAGCGCCGAAGAATTGATGCTTTTGAACTGTGGTGTTGGAGAAGACTCTTGAGAGTCCCTTGGACTGCAAGGAGATCCAACCAGTCCATTCTGAAGGAGATCAGCCCTGGGATTTCTTTGGAAGGAATGATGCTAAAGCTGAAATTCCAGTACTTTGACCACCTCATGTGAAGAGTTGACTCATTGAAAAAGACTCTGATGCTGGGGGGAGGGGGATTGGGGGCAGGAGGAGAAGGGGACGACAGAGGATGAGATGGCTGGATGGCATCACCAACTCGATGGACGTGAATTTGAGTGAACTCTGGGAGTTGGTGAAGGATAGGGAGGCCTGGCATGCTGCAATTCATGGGGTAGCAAAGAGTTGGACATGACTGAGTGACTGATCTGAGGCATAAACTAGGTCTTTACCTTCTTACTGAGTCTTTCCTGATAAGGCAATTTAAAATTAGAACCTTTCAACACTAAATTTCTCTTCCTTGCTTCATTTTCCTCGGTTGTACGTATCACCAACCTATACATTATATTCTTACTTATTCTTAGTTATCGGAGAAGGCAGTGGCACCCACTCCAGTGTTTTTGCCTGGAGAATCCCAGGGACGGAGGAGCCTGGTGGGCTGCTGTCTATGGGGTCTCACACTGTCAGACACGACTGAAGTGACTTAGCAGCAGCAGCATTCTTAGTTACATTGTAACTGTTTTCTTCCATTAGTGTCTAAGCTCTCCCATTGACAACCATCACAATAATAACTGATGGAGGCAAGACTCTATCACAGACGTTAGAACTAGTGGGTGAAAGTTTGATTTATATCTCTCTAGAAGATCCTTATCCATTATAAAGGGGAAAGTAGCAACTTTGTGGTGGAGAATCTTGACAGACACTATCTTAACTAAGGAACCAACGTGAACATTACACACAATGAGACAACTTGATGTCACGTGGTGCAAGGCGAACATAGCATCACTTCTGTAGACTTGATGCCAAAAGTGTATAACCAAAGTCTTATCATGAGGAAACATTTGACAAACCAAATTGAGGGATAGTCTACGAAATAACTGATCTGTATTCATGAAAAAAAAAAAAAAGACAAAGACTGAGAAAATCTTCCATATTATAGAAGACGACTGAATGACAGCTGTCATTCAGTTCCAGTGGCCCCAGTTCATCTTAACCCTCCCAGCCCCTGCAGGATTGCAATTTTCCATTGACAGAACCACGCCCCAGGCTCTGCCTGCTTCCATCATTAGATCCCCCTTCAGATTATTCCCCACCCAGATCAGATCAGATCAGTCGCTCAGTTGTGTCCGACTCTTTGCGACCCCATGAATCGCAGCACGCCAGGCCTCCCTGTCCATCACCAACTCCTGGAGGTCACTCAGACTCACGTCCATCGAGTCAGTGATGCCATCCAGCCATCTCATCCTCTGTTGTCCCCTTGTCCTCCTGCCCCCAATCCCTCCCAGCTTCAGAGTCTTTTCCAATGAGTCAACTTTTCGCATGAGGTGGCCAAAGTACTGGAGTTTCAGCTTCAGCATCATTCCTTCCAAAGAAATCCCAGGACTGATCTCCTTCAGAATGGACCGGTTGGATCTCCTTGCAGTCCAAGGGACTCTCAAGAGTCTTCTCCAACACCACAGTTCAAAAGCATCAATTCTTCGGCGCTCAGCCTTCTTCACAGTCCAGCTCTCACATCCATACATGACCACAGGAAAGACCATAGCCTTGACTAGGCGAACCTTTGTTGGCAAAGTGATGTCTCTGCTTTTGAATATGCTATCTAGGTTTGTCATAACTTTCCTTCCAAGGAGTAAGCGTCTTTTAATTTCATGGCTATTCCCCACCCACACCCTCCAATACTGTCCACAGGCGCTCTGTGCTTCAAGTGATATGGGCACACACACCCATGTTACCCTATCTTCTTCAAGAGAGGAAAAACAGCTGGCTAACTCCTCAGCATTTCCATCTCATCGCTGCAGCTTTGCCACCACTCCCTTGAGGCAGTTCTCGGGACAGACAGATGCCATAGGCATCTCCAGTCAACTCCCAGGGACTCTTACTCAGCTCAGCTGAGGGCAGAATTTCATATTTTTGTTGCCCTGGATAGTCAAGAAAGAAAGTAAAGGCCAGGCGCTGGCAGAAGCTGGTCCAGACAACTGATTTTTTTTTTTTCATCTAAAGAAAGTTATTGGGATAATTAGTAAAGTTTAAATAATACCCACGGATTAGCTAATAGTACTGTATCAATGTTAAATTCCTTTTGATAATCACATGGTGATAAAATAAGAGAATGTCCTTGTTTTTAGGAAACACACACTGAAATAGAGATAATAGGGTATCCAGTTTATAATTTACTCTCAAATGATTCAGAAAAAAAAAAATAGAATAGATAAATAGAGACAAGAAAGAGAGAAAATCAATCAAATCTGGTACGTTTTTAAATATTGGAGGAATCTGAGTGAAGAGTGTATAGGAAATCTTTGTACCATTTCTGTGACTTTAAGTCTGAAATTATGTTAAAATAAAAATCTCAAAAAAATTGAAATGAGCTCCATGAAGATAGGAATTTTTATTTCCTTTGTTCACTGGTGTGTCTTTAGCATCTGTAATAGGCCTTGGTATGTTCTGCATATTCAATAAATCCCCGTTGAATGAGTGAACACTAGCTTATGACTTAACAAGGTTCTAGGTGCTCAATAATATCTTTTGAGTGAATGAACACTGCTTTACGAGTTATCAGTGAGGTAACTGGCTCAAAAATGTGCCAGCTCTGGGGGGATCTATATACACCCATTTTTCACCTAAGGCTTTCTAAGCAACAGCCACCCACCCTGCGGAGTCCACTGTCTGACTCTGAGTAAAGCCAGGAGAGACTCTGCCTTGACCTTCATCCCTCACCTGCTCATCTTCAGCAGCTTTTTCAGAGACACATCTATTGGATCAATAAAAAGTTTTATTGTGAATATATCCCAAGGGATAGATAGATAGTCTCTGTAAATCATTTATAAAGTTTAAGATGCGGGGGTAAGGGAGAGTTAGGGAGTTCGAGAAGGTCACGTACACACTGCTATATCCAAAATGGGCAACCAACAAGGACCCACTGTACAGCACATGGAACTCTGCTCAGTGTTATGCGGCAGCCTGGACGGGAGCGGGGTTTGGGAGAGAATGGATACGTTTATATATATGGCTGAGTCCATTCGCTGTACACCTGAAATTGTTACAGTATGTTTTATCACCTATACCCCAATACAAAATAAAAAGTTTAAAATTTAAAGGAAAAAATGTTTAGGATGGCAGTGGAGAAAAGGCTAGGCTCAAGTCATGATGGTGAGGAGCGCAATCACGGAGATGCGGTCAGACTGAAGGAAGGCCGCTGGGCTGTCGGGGCGACTACTTCCTGGTGGACGTGGGTGACTCACCGGGATGCCGTATCGGGTCCGATACATTGTCCTCATGGCCACACTTGATCCGCACAGGCAGAATTCGTTCATGTCAGAGGCAATCTGACACGAAAGGCACAGGGGAAAGAAAGCCCCACAGAGACCTGAGTGCAGGGTGAAATCACAGAAATCAGTCAGGATTGTAAGGAGGTTGACTTAACCACACCTCTTCCACGGGCTTCCCCGGTGGCTCAGTGGTAAAGAACCCACCTGCCAATGCAGGAGACATAAGAGATATGGGTTCGATCCCTGGGTTGGGAAGATCCCCTGGAGGAGGTCATGGCAACCCACTCCAGTGTTCTTGCTGGAGAATCCCATGGATGGAGGAGCCTGGTGGGCTACAGTCCATGGAGTTGCAGAGTTGAACACAACTGATCACACAAACACACACACACTGTTTTCAAGAAAATACATACTCAGGAAATGGCCTTAGTGGACACTTGGTGGAAACAATGGGTTCACCTGGCTCCTTATGTCTTGCTTCTAGATCCTACACACACTGGGGAAATTTGCTTGTCATATGCCAGGTCAGATTTAACTGCAAAAACACCTGCCTTGCCAGGATGGGAAGGGAATCTGGGGGAGAATGGATACATGTATACATATGGCTGAGTCCCTTTGCTGTTCACCTCAGACCTATCACAACATTATTTGTTAATAGGCTATACCCCCATACAAAATAAAAAGTTTAGGAAAAAAAAATTGCTTTAAAAATAATTGCTAACTTCTCCCCCCAACAACCTTAACTAATTAAATCATCAAAATAGTCATCCAAAAAAAAAAAAAAAAAAATTTCCTGCCTTGTTGATCTGAGCATGTCCAAATTATCTTTCTTCCTTATCCTTGTTTACATTTGGAACATACGGGAATAGGAAGTTTGTGGCGTCAGAATGTCTGAGCAACCCTCTGGAAACTGTGGGAAGGTGCTTAGGATCAGAAAGCATTGAGTAAAGAAATAATTGAAAAAATGAGAAAAGCAGTAGGAAACAGATTCTAGATGGTCATTCTGGCAAGGAGGAAAGTTTTATTATTGTTATGAGTATTGAAGCAAGTAAAAGTTAAGGGATATTGACATAAAAGCTTAAAAAGCATAGTGAAGTTTCACTTTTAAGAGTCTGTGTGAGACAAAAAATGCCCTAAGAAAATACTGACAAACAGGAAACTGTTCTCAAACGTGCTGAGCTCAAGCTTATTTTGAAAAGCTCTAGGGTGGAGTTTTGTCATGGCTGTACCCTAGATGAGATAAGAAAACTAATTTTTTGATTGATGGTTTTCAGCCAAAGGCTATCTCCACAGAACTTGGAACTTTCATCATACACACACACACAGAAGAGGCTCTTTCTCAAGACAGTGGAAAGACTAGCCACACAGAGAATGTCTATATCCCTCTGGGCAATAGACTCTGAAATAGGAAATTGTCTTACACCAAAGTGCTTTTGGTGCTGTGAAAGAATTTAAGGTTAGGAAAGCTAAAAACCCGAAAGCTTCCTGAAATGCACCGACCACAAGAGTCACAAGAATATTGAAATCTGGAAACACAGACTCAGCCCTGTAGGGAAAACAGGAGGTAAAGGGGAGAGTGGAGAAACACATTAAGAACATGGGGATGCTAATGAGGTGGGAAATATAAAGCCCAATGATTGATTGGGATAAGGATAATAAATTCAAGGCAGGCAGGTAAAATGAATGAATAAAACTGGTTGAAAAAAACACAAACCAGCCAACAGTGGATGATGGACATGAATATGGCAAACTCTAGAGTGGAGGTCCCTTTGAAGAGGGTTAACTAAGGGGGTTAGAAGACTCTTAAGAATCCCCTGGACTGCAAGATCAAACCATTCAATCATAAAGGAAATCAGTCCTGAATATTCATCGGAAGGACTGATGCTCAAGCTTAAGCTCCAGAACTTTGGCCACCTGATGTGAAGAGCTGACTCATTGGAAAAGACCCTGAGCCTGGGAAAGATTGAGGGCGAAAGGAGAAGGCAGTTGCAGAGACTGAGATAATTGCATAGCGTCATGAACTCAATGGACATGAGCTTGAGCAAACTCTGGGAGATAGTGAAGGACAGGGAAGCCTGCTGTGCTGCAGTTCATGGGGTTCCAAAGGGTTGGACACGACTTTGTGGCTGAACAACAGCAACAAGTCAGCTTGGCAGCAGCTGACTTCTGCCAGTTGAGATAGAGGACTCCTCTTTCCAGATTTTCCAAATTTTCAAGAGAAGCAGGAAATCTAGATTAGAAAGCTGCATTTTTATGTGGAATCTGATGTGAGAGGGGAGGGCACCATGACCTGCAGTGTGCGGGATCTTAGTTCCCTGACTGGGGCCCCCTGTACTGGAGGGGAGGAATCCTAACCCCTGGACTGCCAAGGAAGTCCCTGGAAGCTGACTTTTATATGGTTTCTACTGTTTTAGAGTTAATACAGCAAGAGGGGTCATTATGTACAGGACAGACAAAACACACCCACTAGTAAAGTCTGCCCAGGTGTTCCACCTTGTGACCGCTGATCTCTAGAATAACACGTGGATCTCAGTGAGAGGATAAGCAAGCCATTTTTGCTATGGCAGTGACTGCATGATTGTAGCCCGGGAGAAAGCAACAGCTGCGTTTACTTACAGATCCTTATGTCATCAAAGCAGTCAAAGGTGCCAGTTTGCCAGTCACTGGACGTGGAGACCGCTGAGCCATAACCTGGCTGCGAAACAACTGGGTTCATTTTCAAGACTGAGTTCAAAAGGGAAACTGTGAAAACAAAACCAAAAAATTATTTAACACCTAACCGTATTGGTTGGATATAACATAGATATCAATTCAGAAAGCATTTCACTGTACCTCCTTTGGTTGGAGTCAGTCACATTCAACTAACTTAGCATGACATTTCCAGACTCTTGCTGATATTTGAGAATTAAAAATATAAAAGATAGAAAAGCAGCATAAAAGAGAAGGGATGAGGATTCCATTCTCAGGTTTTCCGGTTGTGTATGTGTGTGTGTGTTTTCCCCATTCACCAATTCTTCTTTTATCAGCAAGATGATTTTTTTGTGTGTGCTATTTTCAAGACAACTATTTTGCATTTGAAGTATTTTTATTTAATGGTCATTATAATCAGTTTTTACAAAGCAAGTTCATAGGCATTCTCTCAGTTGCTCTGTAGGAGAACTCTGTGAGACAAAGTTGTTTGTTGCTGCTTCGAAGTAGTTTCAGTCGTGTCCGACTCTGTGCGACCCCATAGACGGCAGCCCACCAGACTCCCCTGTCCCTGGGATTCTCCAGACAAGAACACTGGAGTGTGTTGCCATTTCCTTCTCCAATGCGTGAAAGTGAAAAGTGAAAGTGAAGTTGCTCAATTGTGTCGGACTCCTAGCGACCCCACAGACTGCAGCCTACCAGGCTCCTCCGTCCATGGGATTTTCCAGGCAAGAGTACTGGAGTGGGTGCCATCGCCTTCTCCATTTCTCATTATAAAAGAGTCTTATTTATTAAAATATTCTACATAGAGGTTATTTTCCACTGGTTTGTTTACAGATATGCTGTCTTAGAAAATCACCGTCACCTTGTTAGCTAACATTTGTGATATAACTTGTTTAAATACAATAGAAAGCTTGCTTATAACTGACAAAGTTTCTTTTATTTTTTAAAAATTTACTGTGGGTAAGAACAAGTTGAGAGGGTTTTAAAATTATACATCCCTAGGAATTTGGATTTAACTTACAAAGTCTAGAAAGGGATTGAGGAATCTATGTATTCAATAAGTACCAAAGTGCTTCTTAAGGGAGAGGGGCTGATAAAAAAATGTTAAGAGTGGTGAAGGGGACCAGCTGTTTTATTGCCTAATCTGACTGCTTTTAAATTTACATCATATTTGTTTGACTGTTTTCCCAACCACTGATTCTTCTGAGAACCAAATCAAAAGAGGATAAGAAGAGAAAAGAATAATTCATTTAAAATCTTTTTATCCAGCAAGTCTGGCCTTGTTTTGGTATTGGGTATACGCACAAAGCCAGAGGGGAGATAGCAGAACTTTGAATAAGGAGGAGAAATGAAGAAGATAACTCATCAGGTAGGACTCTCCAGCAGTGAAATAAAAGACCTAAAACTGTGGAGACACTTGCATAGCACCAAGGACAGGCATAATAATTCACAGAGGAAGTGGTGGCATTCATTTTCAATCAAAACAAGTCTGTTCTAGAAAGAGAGTCACAGAATTAGAGAACAAACGTATGGTTGCCCAGGGGGTGGGGGTGGGGGGAGGAGGAAAGGTGGGGGGAAGGACAGTTAGGGAGTTGGGATGGACAAGTACACACTGTGATATTTAAAATGGGTACGAATAAGGTCCTACCGTATAGCACAGGGAACTCTGCTCAATGTTACGTGGCAACCTGGACGGAGGGGAGTTTGGGGGAGAATGGATACATGTATATGTATGGCTGAGTCCCTTCACTGTTTGCCTGAAACTATTATAACAAATAAAAGTGTTAGAAAAAAAAAAAAAGAAGCAAAAAAACGAGTCTATTTTTGTGAATCTCTTTGGCCCCATGGCGGATGTAAGATAAACATCTGACCCAGGGACCTGAGCTGAAGTCCAAACATATGATTTGGGAATAGGTTTCTTGTTTTTTTTTTTTTTTTTTTTTTATCATTTGTTCTGGAGAAACTTGGGAAGGCTGACTGGAGAGCATATGATTCTTGTGTAGGCAAGATAGTAGACATTCTAGACAGTGAAAATAATGTGAGGAAATGCCGAGGGGGCAAAAAGAGAGTGTGGAAGGCTTGAGGAACAGTAAAGACATTTGCTTTTTGGACCAGGAAACAGGGTCAGAGTGCATCACAAGGGTACTTCAGGATCTCTCTTATACTCGCAGCAGACATAGCTAACCAATTCTAGAATGCTCCTGCGGGATGTATCTTCACAAGACAGGGTATCAGATGCTCCTACTGTTTGATCAGAGTTGGCACATGATATGTAAGAAATAATTAACAAATAAGAGTAAGTTGTATAGGTGACGTGTGGTTCAGCTCTGAATGTTACATATATATATACTCCTGGCCTCATGAAAGAATTATCCATTACTTTAAAAATTATTTACTGGGAAAATCAGTATAGTTAACATATACAGAAAGCTGCTTCTGCTATGGGTGTGTGTATACTATTAAAGAAAGAGCAATGTGCCAGCAAGACTATGTTCTTGACAGAAAACTGCTTTATAATAAAAAACAATGTTTTGGTTATCAGTATAGGTAACCAAAATCAGTTTAGCCAATATATCAAAAAGGAAAACTGTCCTTAAGTACTTCCCTAGAGACCCCAAAGCTAAAAATCACTCTGGGGCAAAAATTGTATCTTAAATATTCTTCTAGTGCTTCATATATTTGTTGTGTTGAGTCATTTAGGGTAAGGATAAAATTTTCTGGGTTTGATTTAAAAAAAAAAAAGAGTGAATAATTTCCTAAATAAGAAGTATTGATTAAAAAAAAACAAAACCTGGAATGGGCAAATGCTGCCATTGCTATAAATAAAAACATCTGTCGTGGTATGTATTAAGTATCTATTAATTCAATTCCCAGTCTAACACAGGGACTCATGCCACTTGCTTTAAAATCCCTAAATTCCCTTTCTTAAAGTAAAATTTTTAGAAAAAGTGAAAGTGTTAGCTTCTTGCTGCTGCTGCTGCTACGTTGCTTCAGTTGTGTCCGACTCTGTGTGACCCCATAGACGGCAGCCCACCAGGCTCCCCTGTCCTTGGGATTCTCCAGGCAAGAACACTGGAGTGGGTTGCCATTTCCTTCTCCAACGCATGAAAGTGAAAAGTGAAAGTGAAGTCGCTTAGTCATGTCCAACTCTTTGTGACCCCATGGACTGTAGCCCACCAGGCTCCTCTGTCCATAGAATTCTCTAGGCAAGAATACTGGAGTGGGTTGCCATACCCTTCTCCAGGGGATTTTCCCAACCCAGGACTCGAACCTGGGTCTCCTGCATTGAAGGCAGATTCTTTACAGTCTGAGCTACCAGGGAAGAGGTATAGTTTAAAAACACCCTACAATATATGTGTGTATGGATGTGTGTGTGTGCATATATGTGCTTATTTACAGATTTTGCACTTCTGAATATCAGAGATAGACCTTCACTGAGGGGCAATAGAGGTCAGTGATTCTTAAATTATGATGTGCTCAGGACTCACCAAGGAGTCCTTTTAGAAAGCAGATCCTTATTCAGTAGATCCAGAGTGAGACCCAAGATTTGCCTTTTTAACAAGCTCGTGGGTGGTGTCAATGCTATTGGCATCTGGCCCACACTGACTTGCTAGGGCCTAGATCACGGTTAGGAACCGGTGGAGACAAATGAAACTGGATTCAAGTCTATTTTCCACCTGCTCTGTATTCTCAGACAATTAAAGTAAATTCTTTGAGCATCAGTTTTAGCATCTTTAAAATGAGTACAATCTGACTTTCTTCTTTGTTGTGTTAATGTGATGAGACTATGTCTATTAAACCCCGTGTTCTCTGTGTGTCAATGACCTGACATTGTTTTAAACTAAATGCTGCCAAGTAGCAGTGTCCATGCATGACTTATTGGTACAGAAAAGCACCTGGGGTCAATGGGTTAGAAGTCAGAAAGCTTGGATTTTAGTCATTGCTAGTGTTTGGAAAGCTCAAATAAGAATACATACATGAAGACATTTTGAAAGCTGCAAATCACCATACACATGGGAGAGTATCTAAGTGCCAGTAAACACTGATGGAAAAAATCTCAATGTGGTATGTTGTAGGTATGACCAAGAAGCACAAGCTGGAATCAAGATTGCTGGGAGACATCTCAATAACCTCAGATATGCAGATGACACCACCCTTATGGCAGAAAGTGAAGAGGAACTCAAAAGCCTCTTGATGAACATGAAAGTGGAGAGTGAACAAGTTGGCTTAAAGCTCAACATTCAGAAAACGAAGATCATGGCATCTGGTCCCATCACTACATGGGAAATAGATGGGGAAACAGTGGAAACAGTGTCAGACTTTATTTTTCTGGGCTCCAAAATCACTACAGATGGTGACTGCAGTCATGAAATTAAAAGACGCTTACTCCTTGGAAGGAAAGTTATGACCAACCTAGATCACATATTCAAAAACAGAGACATTACTTTGCCAACAAAGGTCCGTCTAGTCAAGGCTATGGTTTTTCCTGTGGTCACGTATGGATGTGAGAGTTGGACTGTGAAGAAGGCTGAGCGCCGAAGAATTGATGCTTTTGAACTGTGGTGTTGGAGAAGACTCTTGAGAGTCCCTTGGACTGCAAGGAGATCCAACCGGTCCATTCTGAAGGAGATAAGCCCTGGGATTTCTTTGGAAGGAATGATGCTGAAGCTGAAACTCCAGTACTTTGGCCACCTCATGCGAAGAGTTGACTCATTGGAAAAGACTCTGATGCTGGGAGGGATTGGGGGCAGGAGGAGAAGGGGACGACAGAAGATGAGATGGCTGGATGGCATCACTGACTCGATGGATGCGAGTCTGGGTGACCTCTGGGAGCTGGTGATGGACAGGGAGGCCTGGTGTGCTGCGATTCATGGGGTCGCAAAGAGTCGGACACAACTGAGCGCCTGATCTGATCTGATGCTTATATAGAGTGCTATGCTTCTCATATTTGGCTCCTACTTCACACTGGTCTCTATTTAATATTCACAGCAGGCCAGAGCACTCAGGGGATTAGGCTGTTAAGATTCTTTTCACTGCAGATAAGAAAACTGAAGCAAAGAGAGTAAATTCCAAGGCCAAGGAAAAATCATGATCGCTAGTCGAAAACTTCTTTAATTTATAGATGAGAAAATGTAGCTTGTCTCAAAGATTGCATGTTGGCTCCACATCCTCTCCTTAGTCTCTTCAGGGAAAAGATACGGGGAGCATCTTATGGGAAATGTTATAGGAACCAAAAGATGAGAAAGTGGACCGAGAAGCATGATCAAGTGGTTAAGGTCGTGGACTCTGGCCCCAGGCTCCAGCTCTCCCAGTGACTAGCTACATGACCTTGGGGAGTTACTTCACCTCTCTGTGCCTCAGTTTCCTCATCTGTGAAATGCGGAATATCAATAGTACCCAGGTTACAAAGTTGTCATGAAGATTAAATGAGTTGATGTTTGAAAAGTCCTTAGAAGGAATCTTGGCAGAGTAAATACTTCATGAATGTTAGTTAAATAAAAAACAGTGGTACTTGGTCCTGGAGAAGACAATACTTCCCCTTTCCCATGCTTCTTTTATACTTGTAGGAATTGTTGTGTGTGTGTAGTTTTCCCACAAGACTACAAAAGAAAGAGCACTGATAGAGGAAACGGAAAGTAAGCCACACAGAAAATAAGCCCTGGCGGTCCAGTGGCCAAAAGCACATGCTCCCAAAGTAAGGGGCCCAGGTTCAATCCCCAGTCAGGGAACTAGATCCCACACACTTCAACTGAAAAGATCTCATGAGCCTCAACTAAGACCCAACACAACCAAATGAATAAATAAATATTTTTAAAAATTGGTCTTAAAAGGGGAAAGAAGCCACATGTCCACAGTGACAGACTGGCAGGGCTGCAAATTGAATTCAGTTCTAAGGGATTCCGGAAACTTCATTCTTCTTCCCATTGACCTCTATCAATCAGGGACCAGTTGAAATGAGCCAACCCTGTTCAGTATTTTCCTAGAGGGTCCATTCTCAGGTGAATTTTAGGGTCTCAGTAAGCTAGACAGTTTGTGACTAACTGCTTATTTTTTAATATATGCCTGTATATATGTATGTATTTTTAATATCTTGAAATCAGTCAATGAAAACTTGACCTGGAGTTTACAATACATTTGTAGAGAACTGGTTCTCAGCCAGAGATGATTTCAACTCCTGGGGGACATTGGGAAATGTCTGGAGACATTTTGGGTTGTCCCAACTGGGTGACAAATGTATAGAGGCCAAAGATATTTCTAAACATCCTGAAAGCACTTTTTTTTTTTTTTTTTTAAAGAAAAATGGGGTGGAAACATGAGCCTGAAGCCTATTGAATGCAGTCTCCTAGCAGCCATTGATAAGCAGTCCTTGTGAGAAATGAAACCTTACTCATTGCTTCTGAATTCAAAAATGTTCAAAGTGGGGACTCCCCTGGTGGTCCAGTGCTCCCAATGCAGGGGACCCGGGTTCCATCCCTGGTCTGGGAGCTAGGTCCCATAAGCCACAACTAAGACCCTGTACAGCCAAATAAATAAATATTTTAAAAAAAATGTTCAAAATGCACGTGCTAGAACTCAAGGATCAGGACAGGATCTTGGTCCCCTCACAGGTTTGTTCACATCCCATTCAGTAATGCTTCTTTTGTGTGACAAGTCCTGTTGGGACTTGCCCCCAAACCTGCCTCTTGTCTCTTCCTTTTGCTTATTGTTCCTAGTTGACAGTTGAACCTCTCAAGTTCTACTGTTTTCTTTTTTCTTTAAATATCCCTTTAATTGAAATGCAATATAAAGTTGCTCAGTCATGTCCTAATCTTTGCAACCACATGAACTGTAGCCTGCGAGTCTCCTCCGTCCACGAAATTCTCCAGGCCAGAATACTGGAGTGGGTAGCCGTTCCCTTCTCCAGGGCATATATATACAGAAAAGGATAGAAATTGTAAACATGATTGATGAATTTTCATCAAGTGAATTCTTGAAACCACAGCCTGAATCAAGAACTAGGATATTATAGAACCCCAGAAGCCCTCCTTACTCTTACAGGGAGTTGAACCCTCCATCCAGAGGCAATCTCTATCCTTTCTTCTAACATCAGAAGCTCATTTTGCCTGTGTCTGAGCCTTACATTTATTGAATTGTAAACATTATTTATTCTTCTATTTCTTGGTTCTTTTGCTCATTGCTGTATAATATTCCGTTATATAGACACACCACAATTTCTTGATCCATGCTACCATTGTACTGTTTCCAGCCTGGACTATTACCAATAATACAACACTACTATGAACATTCTTGTACATATCTTTAGGGGAACT
The DNA here is from genome assembly GCA_935064755.1 of Tragelaphus eurycerus. Lineage (NCBI taxonomy): Eukaryota > Metazoa > Chordata > Mammalia > Artiodactyla > Bovidae > Tragelaphus > Tragelaphus eurycerus. The sequence goes on along the minus strand of CAKXYN010000033.1, from coordinate 20,874,824 downwards.
ATGTATGCATCTCTGTTATATCTATATCTAGGAGTGGCATTGTTGGGTCCCAAGGTTTGTAAATAGTGCCAAATATTATTCCAAAGTAGTGGTGCTACGTCCATCAGTAATGTATGAGAGTTCCAGTTGCTCCACATCCTAGCCCATATCTGGAAATGCCACTCTTTCTTTTTACTCATAGGCTTCTAAAGAATCTGGGAAGCAGACACCTAGGTTTAAAATTGAGAAAAACAGAAACTAGGGTTAAGTGATTAAATAGAGTCATCACATTTATGAAAAAAATACAGATTATTACGTTAAATTTGAAAATTATGTCCCAAGCAATATTGAACTGTGGTGTTGGAGAAGACCCTTGAGAGTCCCTTGGACTGCAAGGAGATCCAACCAGTCCATTCTAAAGGAGATCAGTCCTGGGTGTTCTTTGGAAGGAAAGATGCTAAAGCTGAAACTCCAGTCCTTTGGCCACCTCATGCGAAGAGTTGACTCATTGGAAAAGGCTCTGATGCTGGGAGGGATTGGGGTCAGGAGGAGAAGGGGACGACAGAGGATGAGATGGCTAGATGGCATCACCAACTCGATGGACATGAGTTTAGGTAAACTCTGGGAGTTGGTGATGGACAGGGAGGCCTGGCGTGCTGTGATTCATGGGGTAACAAAGAGTGGGACATGACTGAGTGACTGAACTGAACTGAACTGAATACCAGTGTAGGGGCAGTTACTGCTCCCCACACTTACAGGAATGGGAAGTGATGGTGAGGAGGTGAAAATAGTGGGCTTTTCTAGGTTGTGTAGTAGGCCCTTTTCTCCGCTACCACCCCCACCCCCGCCTCCCCTGCCATAACATCCCAAAGGACAATCGTTTATTTGACTTCTAGCTCAATTATTTAAGAGCATTTCCTCTGGGAACGTATAATTGTTCATTCATGGATAGAGGAAGGAAAACTGAAATTTATTGAGCAGTTTCTATTGCCAGTTTCCATGTTTGGCAATCTGATGTGTAATCTTGCCCTTGCAACCGTCTTGCTTCCTGTGTTGGAATCTGATACTTGGAGAAGTTAAGTGGCTCAGCCTGGTTCAATGCCAGGTGAGTTAATGCCAAAGTCAGAGTTCTTCTATTCCATCAAGCCCTCAGTCTCGTAGAAGGAGTTTCATTGACTTGCCTGGGTCTCACATGGGCTCTATTTCTCTCAGCCAGTCTGATCTATCTTGATGGGGTTGAGTGAGATTGTTGCTTATCATTCATTCTCTAGGGCTTCCCAGGGCTCTTCATTCCCTTGATTTCCCCTCTTTTTCCTCTGTCCACCTCCTTCTGGCTTTCAGCTTTCTATCAGATCATTCCAAGGGTTCTATGCCACCCATTTCTGGAACAAGGAAGTTACATAAAGACAGTTGAGAAGGCCTTGCTTTTGATCACTTTGAGATTCTGCAGCATCTAGCAACCCACAGCAGGCCTGTCTTCTAGTCCCTGGTCTAAGTGTGCATCCCACTCCACCCCCTCCCAGCTCCAATGTGTCTTAAGCAGAATTCTGCAGCCTCCACGTCACACTCCACTAGTTATACTGTTAACCAGAAAATGGCATCCCCAAATGCCATTTTGGCCTTGTTAGGATTACAGTTGTGTGTGTGTGTGTTAGTTGCTCAGTTGTGTCTGACTCTTTGTGACCCTATAGACTGTAGCCCACCAGACTCCTCTGTCCATGGGATTCTCCAGGCAAGAATACTGGAGTGGGTTGCCAGTTCTTTCTCCAGGGGATCTTCCCTGACCCAGGGCTTGAACCTGGGTCTCCCACATTGCAGGCAGACTACTGTCTGAGTCACCAGGGAAATTATTTTGAGCTGATTATTTTGAGAAACAGTAGACTCAGGAGAAGATAGGAAACAGAGTAGAAGTCATGCTTGAAGGGAAAAGTATATTTAGAAAGATCACCATTTGTAAGGTGGTGTCCCTGTCCTACCAAGAAAAGAAAAATGACTCTAATAAGAAATAAATCATAAGAAACTCTTGGATGGACCAGGCCCTTTTTCTGCCTAACAAACCTTATTCTTGTTGACCTGGCCTTCTCCCCATAACTGGTCCATTCCCAGCTTCTCTTTTGCTTTTAGCAGAAGATGATATTTAAGCCTGAAGTCTAAGCCACTGCTGAGAGTTACAGTTTTCCTTCTTTTCTCCCATGTATATGAGATATAGGTGTTAATCAACTTCTGCTTTATCTTTTGTTATAGGGCCCCAGCTGAGGAGATAGATGGTTAGAAGGAAAATTATTTTTCTCCCCTACAGTGTCATTTCTTTTCTTTAAACATTTTTTTTTTTTTTGGCTGTGCTGTATGGCATGTGGAATTCCAGTTCCCTGACCAAGGATTGAACCTATGCCCTCTGCATCAGAAGCAGAGTCTTAACCACTTGACTGTGATGTTAGGAGACAGAGGAGGAAATGGTCCCTTTTAGTTTATAGGCTGGGAGTGAAGAGAGATGATTAGTCTCACATCAGTATCTGACCTCCAACCCCCTGTAGCCGGCCCCAGAAACCGTCAGCCCCTGCACCTAGGAAGACATCTCCTTTCTTGATCTTTTCCAGCACCCAGCCCCCCATGGCAGGCCCGAATCTGCATCTGGAGCCAATTATCTGGATCTCATAAAAATTCGCTGTTGTCTGTATCCTAGTAGGATGCTGCCTAATGTCCCACCAATTATGAGAACTCTCAGTCATAAGGTAATTTTAAAATGATTATGTGCAGAAGGTAATTTTAAAATGATTATGTGCAGTTGATGGCATGGCATTTTCTAATGGAAGCTAAATCTTTTTATTTTTAAAAGGTCACTCGAAAGCATTTCTCCTCATGGTTAAAATGGTGCTCATGCCTGCTAACGCTTAAATGAGGAGCCCTCTTGTAATTTTTTGTTAGTTGGAGGCTACCTGCTTTACACTGTTGTGCTGGTTTCTGCCGTACAACAACGTGGGTCTGCCTTAAGTATACATATGGCCCCTTCCTCTGGAGCCTCCCTCCACTCCTCTCTCTGTCCCACCCACCCCTTGCGATTTTGATAGTGCAAGACTGGGAAATTTTCGGACACCAGGAAAGTTCAGTTACCCTCCTTTCATCAAGACGGTGAAGGGGACTTGGCTCACTAAAGCCTTTAATTTGGGGACAGGGTAGAGCATAATGATCACTTGATAAATTGGATCCCTCCAGGCTCCCACTATCATTCTACCATTGCTAATCTCTTTGGTGACTTAATTCATTAAGCTTCTTCTCTACTTTTATCTAAGTTATGAAGGGTTGTCAGGCATACGTGGTTCTAGGGAATGACTGCCTTTTCACAGCCAAGCCCCATAAGCCTGCCCTCAGAAGCTCTTTGCAGCACAACACACTCTGTTTTCCTAGTCCTTCCCTGACTCTTTCCTTTCCGTATCTGGTCAGCTTCCTCGCCACTCTGCAAGCTTTCCATCTATGCCATTCCTGCTATGAGTTCATGCCTCCACTTTATTGACCAGTCAACATCGCATCTCGAATGCTATCTCCTCCAGGAAGCCACTCCAAATCCTCCAAGTTGGGTTTGCCTCTCTCCCTCCTTTGAACTTGCTCAACAACACTTTGGTGGTGTGGTGAAGAGCTCCCTGGACTTGGGGGTCAGGATGCTGGGCTCTAACCATCGATACTTGGCTACCTCTGTGCCTTTTGTCTAAATGACGATGATAGTACCATCACTTCCTTCTCCCCAGAGTCATTAGAAGAGCTAATAGCTATAATAACTTCAGATATGAGCTTTATCTAATTATGCATACTCTGAGAGCTTCTGTTTTCTTTTGGGGGGGCTTATTTTTGGCTTTTATTAGTGTGGTCAGTGGGTTTCAGTGATCTTTGTGTCCCTCAAAGACAGTGGCCTCCACATAGCTTAGAAATTCCTAGGTTCTTGGTGGGGTTCAGGACCCAGTACCCTAAAATATGACACCTTGGCATACTGAAGCTGAAGGAGTTAGCAGGCGTGTTAAGTTGCCTCAGTCACGTCCGACTCTTTGCGACCCCATGAACTGTAGCCCACCAGGTTCCTCTGTCCATAGGATTCTCCAGGCAAGAATAGTAGAGTGGGTAGCTATTTCCTTCTCCAGGTCATCTTCCCGACCCAGGGATTGAACCTGGGTCTCCTGAGTCTCCTGCATTGGCAGGCAGGTTCTTTACCACTAGCACCACCTTCGGGGAAGCCCCTGAAGAAAATAGCAAAAGCAGGAAGGTCTCTCCCTTCACCTGTCTCTCCATAAAGCAAGAGGTAAGTAAGAGAAAGGTACCCTCTCTGAACCAGAAGGAAGGCAGACATCCTTAGCACCAGAGACGGAATTTAGGGCTAAGAATAAGCAAACCATGTTACTTTTTCACCATTTGGTACCCCTCGGGCAAACCCTCTTATCTTCTCAACTCTTCACAAATTTATGGTTTCTTTGTCTAAAGGTATAAAAGTTTCCTGCTCTGGTCACTTTTTTGAGTCTAATTTTCTTGCAAAATTCCCATGAACATGTTAAAATTTAATAACTTTTGCCTGCATTTCCCCTGTCAAACTTAGTTTAATTTTCAGACCCAGCCAGGGACCCTAAGAGGGTTGAGGAAAGCTTTTCTTCCCCTACATATTCAGTATTACGTTTATTGATTCATTTATACCAGTGAGTTTCAATCAGGGGTGATTTTACCCACAGGGGATATTTGGCAACGTCTGGTGTTTTTTTGGTTGTCACAGCTCAGGGTAGGGGGACAACAGCTTATTGGCACCTGGTAGGTAGAGGCCAGGGAGGCTTTTCCTCTCTCTCTGTCCCTTCCCTTCTCTTCCACTGCGTACCCATTCCCACAAACAAGAAATTATTTGACACACTAGCGTCAAGGCTGAGAAATTTTGATTCATAGTCTTGCCCTGTTTTTAAAAAGATTTGAACCATCTACTAAATTGCATACAAAACAAGACACGGAAATAAAGAGATCAGGGAAAATAAAGCTGGGAGTAAATTTGGCACTTACTCTAAGGATCCTGTACAGTGCTTGGTATGGGCTGAAAATTAGTCTCTGAGCTTCCCAGTAGGCAAAGCAAAGAGGGAATACAAACATTTAGGAGATTGATCACGTCCATAAAATAAAAAGAGATTGAGACCTAGACAGATTTCTCAATTTCCTCAACAAGGAGAGATGATACATAAAATTCAGTGTCCAAAGCCTATCTCAATAACTCTACAATAGAAAGAGCAGTGACTTTCCTGAACCTATTCCCTAATACACAGTTATAGCACAATTCTGGGGTAGAATCAGTGAAAGCAAGAAGCTAAAATGATCCCATCCCGAGTATCTACCTCTCTGATAATCTGGGATGATTCAAGATTAAAAATCAGATTTTTTAGATTATTCAGTGAAAAACATGAATGGATATTCTTGAATATTCCTCCATGGATAGTATTTTCACCCCTGGGGTTTGTTAAGATTTGTGCAGCACTGAGGCTAAATTAGAAGTCTTTGGCAAGAATCTGAGTTCAGATACCCATTGACGGCTGCCTATTACATGTAGCAACAGGTATGCAGAAGAAAAGGCATATAAAGCAAATGTAGTGTCATAAAAATTAAAAGATGCAAACAGGACATGCACCTGAATAGAAGTGTGGAGGTGAGTTGATGGCCATCCTAATTCAACATGGAGATAAGCTAAAGGCATACCTGCAGGAAAGAATGTGTTTTCCTTTTAAATCCATTCTATTAATAAAACTGCTTTAGCAAGTGACCAGTGGGGAAGCTTAGAAAGGAGACTTGGCCAACATGGGCTATGACTGGCATTTAAATATCCATTTAAAACAAGCTGGTGTTTTATTGAGCAGTGCATCTTTCACACACACCAATGAATCACATTTGACTGTACAACTGATCAAAGTCCTAGTTCTACACCAGAGAGCTGGAAAACTTTTACACCAGGTGTTACCAATACCCACCCATTGTGATAATAAAAGAAAGCCGTAAAATGCTCATGGACTCTCATTTTAGGTAATATGACTTCCTGTTTGGGCTTCCCTGATGGCTCAGCGGTAAAGAATCCAGCGGCCAATGCAGGAGACACAGATTCGATCCCTGGTTTGGGAAGATTACTTGGAGAAGGAAATAACCCACTCCAGTATTCTCGCTCAGGAAATCCCATAGACAGAGGAGCCTGGCAGGTTACAGTCTATGGGGTCTCAAAAAAATCCATATGACTTAGCGACTAAACAACAAGAACTAACTTCCTGGTCAATGCTATGAAGACAAAAATTACAATATGGACCCTTAGATTATATAATAAGTTGACCACTTGGCTTCATTCTGATTCTGGCTCCATTGGTCTAAGTGAAGGAGGCTTTGGAATTGATATTTTTAAAGCTTCCTAGGTGATTCCAGGGTACAGGCAGAGCTGAGAATTAAATTATCGTAATTATTAAAGGAAGTCTATCCAGAATGATGATTTGAGTATTGAAGTAATGGAGCGTAAGTCTTTTACACAAAGATAAAACACACATTTCCCCTCTAATTTCAAATTCCCCTCCCACTTAATTTTTCACCCCAAACATGTATAATTTTTAAAACTTAGTTCAAATAGTAGAATCAATGAACATAAATCTAAATATCACAAAAATCTCAGAAGAAAATGTTTCTTTTCAATCTAGCATCCAAGGCTAACCACTATATTTTTTAGGGGGGCACACGGCATGCGGGATCTTTAGTTCTCTGACCAGGGCTCAAACCTGTACCCTGGCAGGGAAAGCACGGAGTCTTAACCACTGGACTGCCAGGGAAGTCCAAAGATTAACTACTGTTGACATCTGTGATGTATGTCCTTCCATTTAATCCAATAAAAATTTGTTTTGTGTGTGGAGGAACATATTTTAATGAGTTTACTCCCAAATGTGGTAGTAAAACATTTTTCCTACAGGGAAAAGAAGGCTGTTTTTTTTTTTGTTGTTGTTATAACTGGGGAGTGAGCATTTATCTCTTTTAGAACTGGGATCCAATCATTGGGCTCTAGCTCAGAATTATTATCTAATTAGTTAAAACTTCTACTGTGACTCTTGAGTTGGTGTAAAGGAACAGACAGAATCTTTCCAAGAAAGAGTTTAAGTTCTTCCAGCTCATCCCCCAATTTATTTCTGTCTGCAGAATAAAAGGCTGAAATATTATTGATTGAGTGAATGAATCCTTGAGTTAGAAGTTTTAAGTCATATACAGCTATGAAAACTCTCATCTAAAATTAGATTCCTCCCTTAGGCAATTATTTTCCCAGACTCATGTCTTGCCTTTATTCTATCTGTTGTCTCTTCACCTCTTTCTTGGAAATCTTTGTCTCCAATAGGAACTCAGTAGGGGAGAATCCCAGAAAGAGAAGAGGGGATCACCAGCTCCTGGACTTGCAGAGGGCTTGTCTCCATCCATGTTTGGAATATCTATTATCTGGTCTTATCAGCATAGCAAACCTGTAACTGTCTCAGAGTTAATATCTTGGCTAAAAGAACCAGAAGACCTAAGAAGTACAGGACTGTAATTTAAAACTTGCTGCAACTTAAATTAGAACTGGAATCATCTGTCCTTTGAGTCACGTGGGTTGAAGATCACTTACAGCTAATAGCTCCGTTCACTTCAGCACAAACATCTTGAAGGGACTTAGCTGATTTTTCAAGTCTTTTTGGTTCAACAGTCAACTTTGCTAGGAGAAGGCAATGGCACCCCACTCCAGTACTTTTGCCTGGAAAATCCCATGGACTGAGGAGCCTGGTAGGCTGCAGTCCATGGGGTTGCTAGAGTCAGACACGACTGAGCGACTTCACTTTCACTTTTCACTTTCATGCATTGGAGAAGGAAATGGCAACCCACTCCAGTGTTCTTGCCTAGAGAATCCTAGGGACGGGGAAGCCTGGTGGGCTGCCGTCTATGGGGTCGCACAGAGTTGGACACAACTGAAGCGACTTAGCAGCAGCAGCAGCAAGTTTGCTAAATAATTTTAGATTTTGTGCTATTAGCAAGGGATGCGGTTGTGGGGGGAGGCAGTAGGAAGAGCCCTCCACCCCACTCAATGCCCACAAATTGCATTGGTGATGGAAGAAAAGAGGGTTAAGACAGCGCTGGTCATAAGCCATAAAATCAAAGATCAAAAGTCACAGAATGGTGAATTTGGGTGGTGTCCGTAACCCAAGGGCTTCCCTGGTGGCTCAGTGGTAAAGAATCTGCCTGTCAATGCAGGGGACACAGGTTCGATCCCTGGGTCGGGAAGATCCCCTGGAGAAGGAAATGGCAGCCCACTCCAGTATTCTTGCCTGGAAAATCCCATGGACAGAGGAGCCTGATGGGCTACAGTGGGTTTGCCAAAGAGTTGGATACGACTTAGCAGCTAAACAACAGCAGCAACAGCTGTAATCCAAAACTCGAGCAAGTCCTATCCAATACTTTCTAAGACGATAACTAAAACCATTTCTGAGTGCTCTAGTCAATATAAACGGATCTCAAAACTTCAGTGAAAATATTATTAGCTGGTGGCCACGAAACACTTAAATGTTGACAAATTTAACTCAGGAAAAAAAGCAGGAACCAATACACTTAATTACCAAACTTTTGTTCTCCTAAAAGCCTCTGGATGTCTTCTTCCAGAAGATGATCTATGCACTAGGAGGGGCAGCCGTTAAATGGACCCACACATTTATCTGCACACACACATTTATCTTTGTTCTTACCTCCCTACGCTATCTATGCACTAAGAGGGGCAGACGTTAAAAATGCACATGCACATTTATCTCCATTCTCACTGCCTCCCGCCCCATCCCCATTAAACCCAAATGAGTTTAAAAGTAGTGTTAAGTGCTAATTTCTCAATAAAGCTGATGGCTGAACAATGATGCTTGCTCAGAACTCTTGGCTTCCTCTGCATTTTGCTAATACATGGAAGTGCACTGGGGTGGTTCTTCCGATGGATGGCTTTGGACAGCCTCGAAAGAGCTAAACTAAGCATATTCTCAGGGCTTCAATAAAGTGAAATAAAATAAAGGAAAAATACTTATTCTCCTTCCTCAAATAAAGGTAATCTTTGAGGGAAATAATCACAATTACACTGGACTTCTTTACATATGGAGGAATGTAGATAGCATACCACACGCTTTCAAGTGTGTTTAAGACCTTATCACTGACTCAGTGGACATGAGTCAGCGCAAACTCTGGGAGATGATGAAGGACATGGAAGCCTTCAGTTCACATGTGCTGCGGTCCATGGGGTCACAGAGTCGGACATGACTGAGTGGCTGAACAACAGCAAAAGGCCTCTCAGAGGGCTTCCCTGGTGGCGCAGAGAGTAAAGAATCTGCCCACAATGCAGGAGAACTGGGCTCAGTCCCTGGGTGGGGAAGATCCCCTGGAGAAGGGAATGGCAACCCACTCCTGTATTCTTGCCTGGAGAATTCTGTCGTCAGAGGAGCCTGGCGGGCTATAGTCCGTGAGGTTGCAAACAGTCAGACACAACTGTGTGACTCACACACACACACAAGGCCTCTCAAGGCTTCCCACGTGGCTATAGTGGTAAAGAATCTGCCTGCGAATGCGGGAGAAGCGGGAGATGCTGGTTCGGTCCCTGGGTTGGGAAGATGCCTTGAAAAAGGAAATGGCAACCTGCTCCAGTGTTCTTGCCTGGACAATCTCATGGACAGAGGAGCCTGGCGGGCTGCAGTCCACGGGGTCGCAAAGAGACTGTGTGGCTGAGTGTGAGGGTCTGACCTGATATTTTAAGATCAGCTGTTTTCAGGTCCCTTGCCTCTAATGGAGTCTGAGCTCTATGGATTCTGGCCACTCATCTTTTTATCCTAACACGATGCCTGGAACAGAGTAGAGGTTCAATGAACAAATGTATGAATACAGAAACAGTAAGTCTCATGTGCACAATTTCAAAGTCTCGAGACCAGACAGACATCCATCTAGATGTCATGCATTTTATCAACCATCTTTAAGAAATAAAAAGGAAAAAAAAAAAAAAACTTTTCTCCCTGACTCCTTTCTTTAAATCCTACACGTGAGAAGAATTAATCATTCCCTCAACAGTGAAAATACTAAGATTTGCCTTGGTAATTTTGCCCATAATAACAACAGTGAAAATCAGGAAAGGTGACAAATGGCCAGACTGTGATGATCTCAAAAATTTGTTTTTGTTATATAAAAAGAGAGAGATTTAACTTCAGTCAGTAAAGTAATAATAAACTGCAAAATTTAGCAATGGCAATTTCCACAGCAAATCTTGAAACTAATTACAAAATAACAAAGTTTCTAGAAGGAATTTAGAATAATCTGCTTAAACACACCCGTCTTAATTTCTTCTTTATAACTAAGAATATTTTTTCACTTAAAAAATGTCTCTTCATCTTTAAGAGATAGTCTATATACACAATCTTATGAATCTCCCAGTCAAATTTAATTTAAAAGACAATTACATGTTGCAGACATGTGACTTTTAACAAAAATCCACTTATTATTCAATTCTACCTTATATTATATGATAAGAATTTGCTGGCTCAATAATTTATTAAAATAATTTTCTTTTGAAAGAGGATGAAAGAGAAAGACAAGAAGTTTGCAACATTAAAGTTATTGCAAAAATACTCACCACACACAGGCTGACTGCAGAGGACAGCAGCTCAGATGAGCAGGAAAAACCTCTGGAACACCGCTCTTTTGTTGTGCAGCCGAGGGCTGTCATCAGTTAAGGCGGGGTTGGGTGGGAGGGAGGTGTGGAAAGTTAGGAGGTGGGACTGGAGGAAAGCAAGCAAGCCTGTCTTTACTGCTTGGGGTGGGTTGGGGTGGTCAGTGTTTCTCCATTTAAGAAAGTGGATGCTCCGTTTCATCTGATTGCATTTATTTTATGTGACATTTGCCTGATAATACTGCTTCCTTAGACAGCAAGATTTATCTATGATTGGGCAACGACACATCTTATGAAGGTCCAAGTTTTATTTATTTAGAATTTCTAGAATTCATCTATTTCCTAAGGCATTTAAGGGTCTTGACACATGTTTAAAAGTGAGAATGCAGCAGCTGGCCTTATGATTCAAAAATGCTAAAGACATATTAGATTTCCTTTTTGTCAGATTGTTTTCTAAGCTAAAGCGCTGGCTGGCCAATGAGAGACAAGAGAAAATATTGAAGGTTAGGGGTGCAGAGAGGGACAGTGGCAATTTTGGAGTCACCCATCCGGTCCTGGTGTGGAGCCTGGATTCCAGAAGACAAGATTGTGGTCATGGAGATCACTGCAGGGACAATTTCATAGAAAGAGAAGGTGCGGGGTTTCCCTGGTGGCTCAGTAGTAAAGACTGCCTGCAAAGCAGGAGACTTGGGTTCCATCCCTGGGTCAGGAAGATCCCTTGAGAACAGCATGGCTACCCACTCTAGTATTCTTGCCTGCAAAGTCTCATGGACAGAGGAGCCTGGTGGGCTATACTCCATGGGGTCGCAAAGAGCTGGACACCACTTAGTGACTAAACCACCACAACAATGAAGGATGCAGAGGACCTCAGCAGGGATGGAAAACAGAGGCGTAGCTTTAATGGAAGCCGCCATTCCTACTGTTTAGTCACAACAGGAATGGGCAGTTCTTAGAGAACGGGCACAGCGATGAGAGAGGAGCTGAATCCCTTCATGAATCAGTAGATAGGTACACAATACTGAATATGAAAACTTCAATTGTTTCCTGGTTGCTGACGTAAACTGTTCATTGAGTGGAGGTTAAAACATTCTTTATCCTTTTCCACGTGACTCTAAGTTGTAGAGTTTTTCTCGTGGTGTTTGAATATAAAACTTGAATGAGTTATATCACTGAAACTACTTTACATTCTCCTTGGTTAATTGTGTGTACAGAAGAAGTTGTTCTTGGAAGTGGAAGATAAGGGGAAAGGAGTACCTGGGCACTCACTGATTTTAGGGAGACCTTCGTCGAGTCTACTGACATTCATACATACCACTGAGTAGAAAACCCAGGTATCAGCACAATCGATACAACCTTATTGTAGAAGACTGGCGTGTGAGCTGAAACCCATAGCACTCAGCCAAAATGGGCGGTGACGTCATTCCCGTTCTAGGAGAGTTTATGACCTGGGAAGTGAGACACACCGTGTGGCCCATATAGAAAATATCCTTCCCTGGTGGCTCAGTGGTAAAGAATCTGCCTGCCAGTGCAGGAGACACAGGTCCCACCCCTGGGTGAGGAAGACACCGTGGAGAAGGAAATGGCAACCCACTCCAGTATTAAAAAAGAAAGAAAGAAAGAAAATATCCTTTTGTTGTTCCTTCAGTTCAGTTCAGTTCAGACGATCAGTCATGTCCGACTCTTTGTGAACCCATGGACTGCAGCACACCAGGCTTCCCTGTCCTTCACCATCTCTCAGAGTTTGTTCAAACTCATGTCCATTGAGTCGGTGATGCCATCCAACCATCTCGTCCTCCATCACCCCCTTCTCCTCCTGCCTTCAATCTTTCCCAGCATTAGGATCTTTTTCAATGAGTTGACTCTATGCATTAGGTGGCCTAAGTAGTAGAATTTCAGCTTCAGCATCACTCCTTCCAATGAATATTCAGGGTTGATCTCCTTTAGAATTGACTAGTTTGATCTCCTTGCTGTCCAAGGGACTCCTAAGAGTCAAAGCAAGAGGTCATCAAGTTCTAGGCCACTTATTCTGTGGATCTTGGGCAAATCTCTTAACAAAAAAGGCTGTAATGTATTAAATCTCCAGCATGTGCTTAAAGCACAAAATCATTTCAACTAATGTCATATATCTTCATCATTTGACATTCATAGCAATTGTCATTGTTATTACTACTAATAATAAGGAAACTGAGTCCAGAGAAGTCGAATAGTTTCCAAGGGCCCTACAGCAGCTAATCTGAAAGAGTGGAATGTGAATCCAGGCTTATCTGACATAAAAGTCTGTATTTTTCCACTATGACTCTTAACTATAAAACAGTGGTGAAAACATCCACATCTCAGGACCCTGGTGAGGATTAAATAAGATAATATGGGAGAGCCTGGATACATGCACAATATGCAATAGAGTCGCATTTCCCTCCCCTCTCACCACTACCCTTTCCCAGGATGAAGCCCTTTTTTTAAGGTTCTTTCAAAACCATCTGTGTACCCCTCTCCTCCACAGTAGGACATCTCACCTGCCCCACTCTCCAGCTGGACACTGAGCCCTTTGAAGGACAGGGGGAGGCCTCTGTCACTGGCATGAGTGAAATTCAGGGACCTGTGGGATCACATTAAAATGTCTTTAGAGTTATGGTCCAAGCCAGCCACAGGTGTCACTTCAGTAGTAAAGCATCCACCTGCCACTTCAGGAGACATGGGTTCAATCCCTGGGTCAGGAAGATCCCCTGGTGGAGGAGATGGCAACCCACTCCATCATTCTTGCCTGGAAAGTCCCAGGGACAGAGGAGCCTGGTGGGGTATAGTCCATGGGGTCACAGAGTTGGACATGACTGAGCACTCACGCTCTCACTGAGCCAGTCACACAGAAATAGGAAAAGAATCACCCAGGGATTAATTGAATTCCATCAAATGGGGAAGGATCCAGGATTTGGGAACTTGATGCGTTCTGCCCATTTATACCAATTGAACATTTTTAAAAGGGACCCACCAGGTCATCTGTGATTGGAGTTAAATTAGGCCCCCCAGGTTCTATATTCTAGTCTCTGATTCTTTTATTCATTCATTCACCAAACATATACATGTATACTGAGTCCGTGCTATACAACAGGACTGTGTGAGGTACCAGCGATATAAGAGCAACAAACAGGTTTCTTGCTCTTAAGATGCCCATTTGGTTTTGTCCTAGTAAAAGAGAAAGAGAAAAGAAATACACATGCAAACACAAACAATCCTCAAGCCAACATCCAAGTGAATAAAACTGTTGTGTATTGTTCTAAAGGGTTACAAAGACAGTCATCAAGGGGCTGTGGTTCTGAAAGAGAGAGTCGGGGAAGCCAGGACCTACCTCAGACAGGATGGGCAGGGGAGGCCTCCCTGGAGCAGACACCGGAGGAGGATTGGGAGGTGGCTGTGTGGATGGGTGGGAGGTGCATTCCCAGACAGGGCAAAAGTCCCGGCGTGAGCTCGGTGGATTTGAGGAAGTGAAAGGAGCATCTGTAGAAATAGAAAGTGTTCAGATGGTCTATGTGAGGAGTCCTGGAATGGCAGCAGAGAGAGGTTTATAGGACTATTCAGAGATGGCTCCACAGGGGCTTCTGTGGTGGTCCAGTGGTTAAGATGCCGGGTTCCCACTGCAGGGGCTGTCGGTTCGATCCCTGGTCAGGGATCCTATTTGCTGTGTAGCCAAACAATTGAAATTTTAAAAGCAAAAACAACAGAAAAGACCCCTTGAAGAACTATATATATATATTAACATTTGTTTATTTATTTATGGCTGTGCTGGATCTTCATTACTGTGTAGGCTTTCTCTAGTTTCAGCAAGCGGGGACTACTCCCTAGCTGTGGTGCAGGGCTTCTCATTGCAATGGCTTCTCTTGTTGCACATCATGGGATCTAGGGTGCTTGGGCTTCAGTATTTGCAATGTACAGGCTTAGATGACCTGCAGCATGTGGAATCTTCCCGGACCAGGACTTGAACCCATGTCCCCTGCACTGACAGAAAGCTTCTTAAGCACTGGATAACCAGGGAAGTCCAAGAACTATATTTTCAAGGAGACAGACTTGTGAACAGGTGTGTGTGTGTGTGTGCTTGTGTGTGAACACCTGCTGAGAAAATCACCAGGCCATTTTTTTTTTTTTTTTGTCTTTCTTTGATCAAAAGATGTGGCATGGCCACAACCTGGCTGGTGTGTTGCTCTTTTCTTTGCAAACAGGTTCCACAAGCTTTGGGGCTGAGAATGTGGAGATTTAGTGGTTGATGACAAATTCTCTGAGAAAAGTGATCAGGTTGGGTATTGACTAGACTGCTTTGGAGAGTCATTGCCATTTTCAAAAAGGACTAAGTAGCCACTGGCCTGTGTCGTATGGGCACTGCCTGGGGTGGAGCTCTATAACTATTGCTTCTGGGGTTAGTCACTGAGTGACTTCATTTAGTCACTGAGTAAATGTTTATCAAGATAGTCTAGCATAGGGGTGTCCAGTACGGCTTCTGGAGTTAGAATCACTGCTGGCTCACTGTGTGACCTTGGTCTAGTTAGTCACCATCTCTGCTTCAAATTCTTCATAGGGTTACTGTTGGGATTAAATAGTGAACGTGTCCTAGCAGTGTGAGCTTCCCTGGTGGCTCAGTGGTAAAGAGTCCGCCTGCCAATGCAGGAGACTTGGGTTCAATCCCGGAGTCAGATCCCTGGAGAAGGAAATGGCAATCCACTCCAGTATTCTTGCTGGGAAATCCTATGGACAGAGGAGCCTGGTGGGCTACAGTCTGAATGGTCACAAGGGTCAGACTTGACTTTGTGACTAAAATCACGTAGTCATACCACTACTACCTAGCAGTCTATAAATATGTCTATAAGTATTCAGCAAATACTGCTTTTTTCCCCCTTTTTCCCTTGAATTAAGGAAGTGGGGAAAAGGAATCATAGTGAAAAGAAATTTAAGAAGTAGAATCTGCAGACTTGCTATATGGAATGTGGACAGTGAGACAGCAAAATTGAAATGGATCTCAAGTTTCTATCCTGGGACACTGCTTGGCAGTTGTATTGTTTAAGACTCTTTCTGACTGCAATCACAGAATATTAACTGTAAATATTAAGTGTTAGTCATGGGCTTCTCTCATAGCTCAGTTGGTAAAGAATCTGCTTGCAATGCAGGAGACCTGGGGTCGATTTCTGGGTCAGGAAGATCCCCTGGAGAAGGAAATTGCAACCCACCCCAGTATTTTTGCCTGGAGAATCCCATGGACAGAGGAACCTGGCAGACTACAGTTCATGGAGTCACAAAAGTCAGACATGAGGTGGATTCTTTACTGTCTGAGCCACCAGGGAGCCCAAGAATCCTGGAGTGGGTAGCCTGTCCCTTCTCCAGGGGATCTTCCTGACCCTGGGATTGAACTGGGGTCTCCTGAATTGCAGGTGGATTCTTTATGCCTGAGCTACCAGAGAAGACCATATTAAGCAAAAAGGAAATTTATTGCCTAATATCTGAAAAATCTTGGGTGCAACCAGTTTGGGGACCAACTTGCTCCAGGTCCAACCATGTGACCCAGGCCCAGTGGTCTTAGTTCTGCTCTGCTTCATGCCAACTTCATTCCTTCTCAAACTTCACGTGGAGGTACAGGGGCACCAGCAGCTCCAGACTTGTCCTCTCAGATCGTCTGTAATAAACAGGTAAATAATAACAGTAGTTAACACCCACATTTGCTTACACCAAAAAGAGCAGGGCAACTACTCTTTATACATATATTGACATGTAATTTTCACAAGAATAATGTAAGTAGGAAAAACTCTCTAGAAACCAAGGAAAAAGAATCCACTTTTATTGAGATTAATACGACCCTGAAAACAGTACTAAAAGGAACATTTAGAGCTCCAAAATGCCTTCATAATTTAAAAGTAAAACAAACAAACAAAAAAGGAATTAAATATTCATCTTAAAAAAGTTAGAAAAAGGAAACACGAAATTGAAATCAATAGACAAAGGTAAAAGTTGAAATTAATGATATAGAAAAAATAATATGTTAAAATAGTATTAGTAAGAAGGACAAATTAGAATCTGTTGGAAATAACTCCAAAAGTTAGTGAATAGACTAGTAAACTATATATAAAACAGACAAAAAAAATGCGCAAAGTTGACAAGGTCGAAAAAGAGAAGGAAATAAAAGAGGTTAGGAATGAGAAAAAAAGTAATGACCATAGGTATGTGAGAAATTCAAAAATTTGAGAGACTCATTATAGGCAACTCTATAGTAATGATTTTGAAAGCCTACAGAAATGTGTGATTTCCTAGCAAAACACATGCTAGTAAAACAGACCCAAGAAGACAGAAAAAACAAAAACAGAACAACAATAATGTGCTTGGAGGTCAATACTAAAAAGATTCTAGGGCCCGATGGCCTCAGAGTTGGGCTTTAATCTACTCTAAATGTCTGACAATTCCAGTGCTAAGTAATTTAGACCCTTGCTCCTCAAAGTGTGTTCCTAGACTGGTAGTATTAGTATCACCTGGGAGCTGGTTAGAAATGGAAATTCAGCCACTCCTCCAAGCCATAGAAAAGTCTTTAAAATGATGTTTTGAAGCCAATGTAATTTTAACACCAAAATTTAAGAAAGAAAAAAATGTATAGATTATTGTAAATTACTAATTATAATTATAGATTAATATCATTGATGATTTAGAGAGGAAAATTATAGAAAACTTCTTTATCAGATCAGATCAGATCAGTCACTCAGTTGTGTCCAACTCTTTGCGACCCCGTGAATCACAGCACACCAGGCCTCCCTGTCCATCACCAACTCCCAGAGTTCACTCAGACTCACGTCCATCAAGTCAGTGATGTCATCCAGCCATCTCATCCTCTGTCGTCCCCTTCTCCTCCTGCCCCCAATCCCTCCCAGCATCAGAGTCTTTTTCAATGAGTCAATTCTTTGCATGAGGTGGCCAAAGTACTGGAGTTTCAGCTTTAGCATCATTCCTTCCAAAGAAATCCCAGGGTTGATCTCCTTCAGAATGGACTGGCTGGATCTCCTTGCAGTCGTCTTCTTCAACACCACACTTCAAAAGCATCAATTCTTCAGCACTCAGCCTTCTTCACAGTCCAACTCTCACATCCATACATGACCACAGGAAAGACCATAGCCTTGACCAGACAGACTTTTGTTGGCAAAGTAATGTCTCTGCTTTTGAATATGCTATCTAGGTTGGTCATAACTTTCCTTCCAAGGAGTAAGCGTCTTTTAATTTCATGGCTGCAGTCACCATCTGTAGTGATTTTGGAGCCCAGAAAAATAAAGTTTGGCACTGTTTCCACTGTTTCCCCATCTATTTCCCATGAAGTGATGGGACCGGATGCCATGATCTTTGTTTTCTGAATGTTGAGCTTTAAGCCAACCTTTTCACTCTCCACTTTCACTTTCCTCAAGAGGCTTTTTAGCCTCTCTTCACTTTCTGCCATAAGGGTGGTGTCATCTGCATATCTGAGGTTATTGATATTTCTCCCGGCAATCTTGATTCCAGCTTGTGCTTCATCCAGACCAGTGTTTCTCATGATGTACTCTGCATATAAGTTAAATAAACAGGGTGACAATATACAGCCTTGACGAACTCCTTTTCCTATTTGGAACCAGTCTGTTGTTCCATGTTCAGTTCTAACTGTTGCTTCCTGACCTGCGTACAAATTTCTCAAGAGGCAGATCAGGTGGTCTGGTATTCCATCTCTTTCAGAATTTTCCAGTTTATTGTGATCCACACAGTCAAAGGCTTTGGCATAGTCAATAAAGCAGAAATAGATGTTTTTCTGGAACTCTCTTGCTTTTTTGATGATCCAGCAGATGTTGGCAATTTGATCTCTGGTTCCTTTGCCTTTTCCAAAACCAGCTTGAACATCAGGAAGTTCACGGTTCACATATTGCTGAAGCCTGGCTTGGAGAATTTTGAGCATTACTTTACTAGCGCGTGAGATGAGTGCAATTGTGCAGTAGTTTGAGCATTCTTTGGCATTGCCTTTCTTTGGGATTGGAATGAAAACTGACCTTTTCCAGTCCTGTGGCCACTGCTGAGTTTTCCAAATTTGCTGGCATATTGAGTGCAGCACTTTCACAGCATCATCTTTCAGGATTTGGAATAGCTCAACTGGAATTCTATCACCATACATTATATGAAAATAATAAAAGACAATAAATAAGCAAAGTTTATTCTACAACTGCATGAGTAGGTCAGTCTCTAAGTCCATCACCATAATTTATTACACTGATAAACTAAGAGAAAACATCAGCAGATATTCTAACAGCACTTGCTTAAATTCAACAACCATTCAATCTGAATAAAAATTCTAAGTAGGTAGGTATAAAAGAAAATTATTTAAACAGGCAAAAGACTATTTATTCCAAAGCAATGGCAAATATTATCTTAAGAGAACGTGATAAGGTGGATGGATACTAGATAAACATACAGAAAACAAAAGGTCTTTTTCTGCTCTAATAAGTTCAGTTCAGTTCAGTCGCTCAGTCGTGTCTGACTCTTTGCGACCCCATGAATCGCAGCACGCCAGGCCTCCCTGTCCATCACCAACTCCCGGAGTTCACTCAAACTCATGTCCATCAAATCGGTGATGCCATCCAGCCATCTTATCCTCTGTTGTCCCCTTCTTCTCCTGCCCCCAATCCCCCCTCAGCATCAGGGTCTTTTCCAATGAGTCAGCTCTTCGCATGAGGTGGCCAAAGTATTGGAGTTTCAGCCTTAGCATCAGTCCTTCCAATGAACACCCAGGACTGATCTCCTTTAGGTTTCTGCTCTAATAAGAACCAATAAAAAGTAAAAATGGGAACATATTTTTTTCCATTTATAATAGTAATGAAAACTATAAACTACTTAGGAATAATCCTAATAAGAAAGTAACAGAAAATAGAGGGAAAAAATCTTGCTGTCTTGTTAAAACAGAAAAAAATCTGAATAGCTGGAAAAGATGTTCATGTTTTTGGATGAAAAGTCTTATAATAAAGTCAATGCTTTTAAATTTATTTCATGCAGTTCCATTAGAATGAAAACAAGGTTTTTTTTTTTTTCTTTCTTTCTTAGAATTAGATAAAATGATCATATAGTTCATTGGGGAAGATAAATGTCCGATATTAGGTTAAGAAAACTATGTAAAAGGGAAATAGTATCTAAAGCTGAAGCTCCAGTACTTTGGCCACCTGATGTGAAGAGCCAACTCACTGGAAAAGATCCTGATGCTAGGAAAGATTGAGGGCAGGGGGAGAAGGCGATGACAAAGAATGAGATGGTTGAATGGCATCACCGTCTCAATGGACATGAGTTTGAGGAAATTCCAGGAGACAGTGAAGGACAGGGAAGCCTGGCATGCTGCAGTGCATGGAATTGCAGAGTCAGACATGACTTAGCAACTGAACAACAACAACAACAACCAATTTTTGATGTTTTATTTAAGTGACATTTTTTGGGGATGCCCATGTAGAAATATCCAGCTGCTAATGTTGAAAAAATGCATTTTTCATTCTCTGGTAGGACCACGGTCTGAGAACTTTCTGTTGAGATCTTATGAATGACTGAGTCATCACGGAAGAGAAAATGATATTCCCAGGAGTTATGGTTGGAGACCTGAGGTTAGTCCAGTGGTCACTCCAGTGTTACTGCCAGACCACGTCATTCTGGGTACACCATTCAATGGCTTTAATGAACCTTATGCCAAAGCCTTTGACTGTGTAGATCACAATAAATTGTGGAAAATTCTGAGAGAGATGGGAATACCAGACCACCTGATCTGCCTCTTGAGAAATCTGTATGCAGGTCAGGAAGCAACAGTTAGAACTGGTCATGGAACAACAGACTGGTTCCAAATAGGAAAAGGAGTACGTCAAGGCTGTATATTGTCACCATGTTTATTTAACTTATATGCAGAGCACATCATGAGAAATGCTGGACTGGAAGAAACACAAGCTGGAATCAAGATTGCTGGGAGAAATATCAATAACCTCAGATATGCAGATGACACCACCCTTATGGCAGAAAGTGAAGAGGAACTCAAAAGCCTCTTGAGGAAAGTGAAAGTGGAGAGTGAAAAGGTTGGCTTAAAGCTCAACATTCAGAAAACGAAGATCATGGCATCTGGTCCCATCACTACATGGGAAATAGATGAAGAAACAGTGGAAACAGTGTCAGACTTTATTTTTCTGGGCTCCAAAATCACTGCAGATGGTGACTGCAGCCATGAAATTAAAAGACGCTTACTCCTTGGAAGGAAAGTTATGACCAACCTAGATAGCATATTCAAAAGCAGAGACATCACTTTGCCAACAAAGGTTCGCCTAGTCAAGGCTATGGTCTTTCCTGTGGTCATGTATGGATGTGAGAGCTGGACTGTGAAGAAGGCTGAGCGCCGAAGAATTGATGCTTTTGAAGTGTGGTGTTGGAGAAGACTCTTGAGAGTCCCTTGGACTGCAAGGAGATCCAACCAGTCCATTCTGAAGGAGATCAGCCCTGGGATTTCTTTGGAAGGAATGATGCTAAAGCTGAAACTCCAGTATTTTGGCCACCTCATGCAAAGAGTTGACTCATTGGAGAAGACTCTGATGCTGGGAGGGATTGGGGGCAAGAGGAGAAGGGGACGACAGAGGATGAGATGGCTGGATGGCATCACTGACTAGATGAATGTGAGTCTGAGTGACCTCTGAGAGCTGGTGATGGATAGGGAGGCCTGGCGTGCTGCGGTTCATGGGGTCGCAAAGAGTCGGACACGACTGAGCGACTGATCTGATCTGATCTGATGTGTCCTCAGTTACATGAAGAGCTATTAATATTAGTGCCTGCCCTCCACTCCACAGAACGTAAGCGTGGCGTCTGAGTGGTTGTGGCCGTGGTTGTAAACTAGCAAGGGCTAGGCAAATTAAGGATATGGGTGAAGATGGTGCTACCAGAGACTGAGCACTGGGCTTCTGGCCTCACCCTTTCACCTGGTCCACAGACACCTACCCATCCTTCAGATCTCACACCCGGTGGCCTTCCCTGATCTCCCCTTGGCCCAGTGCCCCCATCATGAACTGCCATTGCAAGTCCACCTTTGTTTCTGTGTTGACTTGATCCACACCTGTCTCTCTGGTCTCAGGGGCACCCCCAAGGGAGCAGGCTCTTTATCCATTTTGCTCCCTCTTGGGAGCACATTGCAGCCCCTCTGGAAATATTCACTGAGTGAATAGAGGAGAAAACCAAGTGATAAATGTAACAGGAAGGATAGAGTCAGAGAAGGACGAGGAAACCCCCTCAAAAAAAAAAAAAAAACAAAACACAACAAACCACAGCTGGAGACAAGCTGTAGAGAACATTTTTGTAAAGGAGGCAGGGCAATGATGCTCTATGCTTTAAGAAGCAAAACTGAGAGAGGAATGCGAGAAAGCCCTGGATTAACTGTAAATTGCTCTGGTTACAGTGTGGATGCCACGGAAACAATTATGTAAATACGAAAAGTGGCAAAGCTGATGGATGAAAGTCTTTGGGTTTCTAAAGAAGGGAAATGTAAACAGTGAAACTTTTCCTATTTCCGTTAGCTCTAGGTAACCTTGCTCTGTGAAGCAAGAAGACAAAAGGCGTGCAAATTCAGCAGAGTAACTTGAATGGAGAAGTTGGAATGGTAGCAGTGGGAAACCAGGTGTGTGTATTCTACCCCACAGGTCTGTAGTTGTTGCTAGAGAAGTTTCCAGTTAACCAACTTTTGTTCAAAACCCAAACACTGTTAATACTGTATGACACACTTCAAAGCTGTTAAGAGAGTAGATCTCATATGTTTTCAGCACAGAAAAAAAGCTGTAATTGTGTGACTTGATGGAAGTGTTAGCGGCAACCTTTGCCAATAGGTAAGTGTATCAACTCAACAGTTTGCACACCTTACACTCAGTCAATGTTATACGTCAGTGATGTGTCAATAAGGCTGGGGAAAATCCCATAAGTGTTGTTGAAGGAGGAAACAGACAGACTCCATCTTGGGCCGGACTGTGGACATAGAGCTATACGCCCAGTATCTATGGAAACGACATACCAACTGGAAAACCAGATCCCCCGGGTGAAGGAGCCTCAGGACTTGTAGCTAGACTCTCCTTCGCCTAAAAGAATATGCTAATTATCTCTGTAACAGATCAAAGTCGTAAATTCCATTATGCTTATGAGG
Source organism: Tragelaphus eurycerus (assembly GCA_935064755.1). Classification (NCBI taxonomy): domain Eukaryota; kingdom Metazoa; phylum Chordata; class Mammalia; order Artiodactyla; family Bovidae; genus Tragelaphus; species Tragelaphus eurycerus. Next base: position 20,851,989 of record CAKXYN010000033.1, on the reverse strand, counting down.
TATGACCTCAGGCCTATTGATAAATGTACGCTCTTTAACTATCTAGGCTTATGACACATGAATCATGGGTTAACTTTGATCGTATCTCTCTTTTACCTTGTCCAGACTAGTTTCAAGGAATCTGGGGAGATGGGTTTGAGCACATACACTTAGGGTATATAAGGTTTTCACAAAAACTGGTTGGGGTCCTTGGTTGAGAGCAGACTCTGCCTTGGGCCCACCGGTGTAATAAACTGCACTCCACTATCTGCATTGTTCTTCTGAGTGAGTTTGTTTCCCGGAACGCATGGCTACAACATTATAGCTAATTTGGGTCCATGTATTTTGTGCATTTAATAACTTTTACACACTGTTTTATAGTGTGGACACTAATTTTTCTAAGCTCCATTTTTGTCTGGGAATGTGAAATATTTGGATGATTATTTTATTCCTGTTTGATCCTACAGATCGATGTTTCTCTGTACCTATAAAAATTCCAGAGGTGATAAGAACACCTAAGCTTTAAATACAATCTGTCATAAAATACAATGCAGTATCCTTATACCTTGGAGGTCTCCCCCTTTTTCTTGAGTGTATGGTGGAGACTTCCAATGATTAAATTTTTAAATATTGTGGTAAAAAATATGCATAACATAAAACGTACTGACTGTCATGGTCCAGGCGTGGGTTGGAATAGAATTTCAACATGAGACAGAATGAGAGGGAAATAAAGTTTATTAGAGTGGGAGACGCTGTTAGAACAGTGGGCCAGCTCAAGGGAGAACTGATGTTGAACAGAGGTCCTTAGTGAACTCTTAGTGAACAGAGTCCGCTTTTATAGCCATGGTACAAGAAGTGGGATAGGGGTCTTGTGGGTCATTTGCTGATTGGATGAGGCATGTATACTGGTAGGGGGAAGAGTAAAGCAAATACCTTCTCCCTATGGGGTTGATGATGGACAGGGAGGCCTGGCGTGTTTGCGATTCATGGGGTCGCAAAGAGTCGGACACGACTGAGCGACTGATCTGATCTGATGGGGTAGCAGGGGAGACAGGTTATACTGCTCAGGAGGACCTGAAATCCATTAATAGTTACAACATGGGGGAGGGAAGGATGATAAGGGTCTGGTTTTTCCATTCCTGCATTCCAAGACCCTCCTGGGTTTTATCTGCTCTTTTGTTCTTGGGTCACCACTGCTACTGCTAAGTCACTTCAGTCGTGTCCAACTCTGTGCGACCCCAGAGACGACGGCAGCCCACCAGGCTCCCCTGTCCCTGGGATTCTCCAGGCAAGAACACAGGAATGGGTTGCCATTTCCTTCTCCAATGCATGAAAGTGAAAGTGAACACTGATCACCTACTTTTAAGTGCACAATTCAGTAAAACTAAATATACTCACATTTTTGTTCCACCAATCTCCAGAATTTTTCATCTTGCAAAATTGAAACTCTATATTCATTAAACAAAAACTCCCTATTTCCTTCCCCATTCTACCCTTGGCAACCACTCTGATGGTAACTTTTAGTTTTGGGTCAGTTTCCTGGAAATTCTGCCTGGGTGGGTGTCCTTATGACATCCCTGGGAAACCAGAATTGGTAGGTACCCATAGAAATTAGTGTGTCATTTGATTAATCCAGAGGATTAGTGATTAGGTACAATTCTATGCCAAGAGGAAACAGAATTCAGGGGTGGATTCATAGACACTAAAATCCATGTGGGATCTTAGTTACCTGATCAGGGATCAAACCCAAGTCCTCTGCATTGGGAGGCAGACTCTCAAGCACTGGGCTACCAGGGAAGTCTCTGTAATTTTTAAGTCACTCATTTTCTACCATCTTTTATAGCATCCACACCGATATAGTCACCACTTAACTAAATTTGGCTGATGTACTTGGAATGTCTACTAAGTATTTACAAGTCCATCATCAAATTAACTCCTTAGAAATGCCCCCAGAGGAGGATGTTATTATTACCATCTTTATTTTGCAGATGAAAAAATGAAGTTCAGAAAGACTGGGTGAATTTTCCAGAGTCACAAAACTAGAAAAGGTAGAGTCAAGATGGACTCAGTTGCTCTGAATAAAGGTCGGGCTCTCTTGATTTCCGTGTGTGTTAACCACAGCTAGAAAGTAGACAGTCACTTGGTCGTGCATCTGTGCTCATTCACTCAGCTGTGTCTGACTCTTTTGCAGCCCCATGGACTGTAGCCTGCCAGACTCCTCTGGCCATGGGACTTTTCAGGCAAGAATACTGGCGTGGGTTGCCATTACCTTCTCCAGGGGATCTTCCCTGACCCAGGGATTGAACCTGCATCTCCCGAATTGGCAGGCAGATTCTTGATCATGGAGCCACCTGGGAAGCCCCAGTAGATTGGTCATCAATACACATATTTGTTGAGCACTTACTCTTCCAGGCATCCAGGATCCTGTAGTAAATTAGATCCAAGTAAACCAGTCCTCTGTTAGCCAAAGTTGCATGGCAAGAAGACAGAAAATCACAGAAGATCACAAATGCATTGCAAAAGGGAGCTTTGGGAGAGTAAAACACAGGAATCCCACCTGGGCTGGGGCGAGGTAGAGGGTGGAAGAATCATGGTAGGAAGGGAATCACAAACAAGTATTTTCCTTCTGGAAACAAAGCTTCAGAACCCAGTCCTTAATTTTTATTGCCTATGCAGCCAAACATATTCATGCTTGTTTTGCCTTGTGGGATGATTCAGTTACTGCACAGGGTGGGTTCAATTGAATTGTGGGTAGAAAGGTCAACCCCACCCAGACCAGTGAAGCTGGTTTGGGTTTTCACATCCTGTGAAATACACACTCTATGAAAAATTTTGTTTAAATACACTATTTTGGAGCAAAAATTAAAATTAGATCCTGGGTGAGGAAGTAGCACCTGGCCCATCACCTACTCTACTTTAAGCAAGGGAGGAGCCTCTCATCTTTGTGGGGATGAAAAGTGTTGTTTGACTTGATACAAACCTTGAAAACCAGACTGCTGCATTGCTCTCTTCCCCAGAGTTGACACAATCATGGAAAAAGTTGACAGGAAAGTGCTTTCAAGACACAATTGCAAAAATTAACAGTAACATTTGAAAGAACTCACTTCTGCTTAAAAGAAAAAAAAAGAACATGTTTCTTCAGTTACTTGCATTCTTGTTGTAATTAACATTCACTTTAACATACTGTATGAACTTACCCATAGTCATTGGATGTTGCAGAGCTCTGAATACACTAGACTCAACAAACTGAGTGGATCATTGCGTTGGTCCCTGGGTTGTAAAGACGCACCAAAGACTTTATTCTTGCTGCTCTTCTATAGATTATAGTCTAAGACTACAGGAATTTTGCTTTCCGGACTTTCTGGACCTATCCCAATTTCAGATTATTCAGTTCCTGGTCAAACCACAGCTCCTTGGAGACAAGAGATTCCCTTATCTTATCTGTTATTGTATATCTGTTTCCAATAGAGTGTTTGCACAAGATCAATGGATTACTTGTGCAGGAGAGGAAATATTTTCCTCTACTCTTCTAGGTTCTTGTGACTGGTCTGTTAATGAAATTGACGTAAGATAATTAACGGGAGGAAAACACAGCTAGTTATGTTTGTACAGGAGTCCCACAAAGACAATGAGGTCCAAAGACAAGTTAGGTAATTATGGCCAGGGAATGGGATGGCCCTGGGACTTCAAAAAGGGGTGGTGATTTATGGAATGATAAGAAAAGCAGACTAAAAAGCCTCTTGATGAAAGTTAAAGAGGAGAGTGAAAAAGTTGGCTTAAAGTGCTCAACATTCAGAAAACAAAGATCATGGCATCCGGTCCCATCACTTCATGGGAAATAGATGGGGAAACAGTGGAAACAGTGTCAGACTTATTTTTCTGGGCTCCAAAATCACTGCAGATGGTGACTGCAGCTGTGAAATTAAAAGATGCTTACTCCTTGGGAGGAAAGTTATGACCAACCTAGATAGCATATGCAAAAGCAGAGACATTACTTTGCCAACAAAGGTCCATCTAGTCAAGGCTATGGTTTTTCCTGTGGTCATGTATGGATGTGAGAGCTGGACTGTGAAGAAGGCTGAGCGCCAAAGAATTGATGCTTTTGAACTGTGGTGTTGGAGAAGACTCTTGAGAGTCCCTTGGACTGCAAGGAGATCCAACCAGTCCATTCTGAAGGAGATCAACCCTGGGATTTCTTTGGAAGGACTGATGCTAAAGCTGAAACTCCAGTACTTTGGTCACCTCATGCAAAGAGTTGACTTGGAAAAGACTCTGATGCTGGGAGGGATTGGGGGCAGGAGGAGAAGGGGACGACAGAGGATGAGATGGCTGGATGGCATCACTGACTCGATGGACGTGAGTCTGAGTGAACTCCGGGAGCTGGTGATGGATGGGGAGGCCTGGTGTGCAGCGATTCATGGAGCGGCAAAGAGTTGGACACGACTGAGCGACTGAACTGAACTGAAGAAAAGCAGATATTCTTGTTATTAGGTGTCTGTCTCGCCACGCAGTTCAGATAAGAATTATCTCTTGGGCTTCCTGGTGGCTTAGTGGTAAAGAATCCACCTGCCAATGCAGGAGACGTGACTTTGATCCCTGGGTCAGGAAGATCTCCTGGAGAAGAAAAGGGCAACCCACTCCAGTATTCTTGCTTGGGAAAATCCCATGGACAGAGGAAGCTACAGTCCATTAGGTCACAAAAGAGTCGGACATGACTTTACAACTGAACAACAAAAATTCTGAACACAGAAAGCACAGCTGGGGATTTACAGCTGACAAGTAGTCTGAGGAGGTCAGTAGTAAATGGAGAGGTAGTAAGGGAAGGCATTACGGGTAGGGAGATTCTTGCTAAACTGATTTAATAAGATTCTTGCTGAAGACAGACCAGAGTGATGCGACAACTGTGGGGGAGGAGGAGGATAAGGAATTTGATCAGATATAAAGGTCAGGGAGGGATTCCCTGGTAGTCCAGTGGTTAAGATTCTGAGCCTCCACTGCAAGGGGCACCGGTTCAATCCCTGGTCAGAGAACTAAAATCCCACATGCCACATAGCACAATCAAACGTCATATATATATTAAAGGTGAGGAATTCTCTCTAACAGACTTAGCAAGATTCTTGCTGCATTGGACTCAGCAAGAACAGGACAGGGACAAGGTTGAGACCTGGTGGGGAAGATGTCTCAGAGGAGCCTGAAGTTTGGTTAAGGAGAACTGAGTCTTCATCGGGCTTCCCTGGTGGCTCTGAGGTTAAAGCGTCTGCCTGCAAGGTGGGAGACCTGGGTTCGATCCCTGGGTTGGGAAGATCCCCTGGAGAAGGAAATGGCAACCCATCAGCTACTTGGGCTCTTGAACTGGAATAACTGGATCTGAATTCTCATTCTGTATCATCTTGAACGATTTGCTCTATCTCTCTGTGCCAGTTATACATTGATGATGGTAATAATACCTACCTCATCAGGATACTGTGAGAAGTGAGTTAATATACAAGGCACTTAGAACTGGCACCAGGTAAGTGGTCAATAAATGTTAGCTGCTGATGCTGGTGTTGCTACTTCTTACTACTCTGATTAACTCCTTTGACCGTAGAACAAACATTCAGAAAGCAGAGGAAGTAAAGTGTAGTCAAAGGCCTTGTTAGAGTCTCAGCAGGGCCATTCACCAAGGTTATCCAAGGGAACTTGCCTGACCTATATTGAGTCTTTTGTTTCCTCATTTTTCATTGAGATCAATGAGTCATGCCCTCTCTCTGAAAGGTTCCTGCAAGAGTCAATGGAGATAACTGGTGTGAAGTTGTAAACCTCTGTTCACACGGAAGGAATTATAAAATGCACTACTCTTACCCTTGCTCCGCTTCCGAGCCCAGGCTGTGTTTCACAGGCTTCTCAGAAACCTCTCATCAGCATTCCCCCCACCCACTTCCTTCAACCTTTGGACTTGTCTGGAATCTACCTTAATACTCACTTTACTAGGCTTCACTCTACTGTCCTACCCACACCTACCTGCTGTTCACGTGTCCCCATCAGTCACAACCCAATCTAGACATCACGGTATGCTGAGCCTGTCCTCTTACATTTCTTTAACATTTTGAGGAACTCTGACTGAAGGAGCATTACCAGTAGCATTGCCAGATAAAATACAGGGCCCCGGGTCTTCCCTGGTGATCCAGTAGATAAGAATCTGCCTTTTAATGCATGGGACATGGGTTTGATCCCTGGTCTGGGAACTAGGGGCTTCTCCCATAGCTTAGTTGGTAAAAAATCCACCTGCAATGCAGGAGACCCTGGTTCAATTCCTGGGTCAGGAAGATCTCCTGGAGAAGGGATAGGCTACGCATTCCAGTATTCTTGGGCCCTTGTGGCTCAGCTGGTGAAGAATCTGCCTGCAATGTGGGAGACCTGGGTTTGATCCCTGGGTTGGGAAGATCCCCTGGAGAAGGAAAAGGCTACCCACTCCAGTATTCCTAGGCTTCCCTGGTGGCTCAGCTGGTAAAGAATTCACCTGTAATGCAGGAGACCTAGGTTCGATCCCTGGGTTGGGAAGATCCCCTGGAGAAGGGAAAGGCTACCCACTCCAGTATTCTGGCCTGGAGAATTCCATGGACTGTATAGTCCATGGGGTTGCAAAGAGTCAGACACAACTGAGCAACTTGCACTTCACTGAGAACTAAGATCCCACATGCAGTGGGGAAACTAAGCCTATATGCTGCAATAAGAGAAGCTCTTGTTCTGCAACTACTGAACGCATGTTCTCTGGAGCCCCTGGTGTGCCATAACTTGAGAAGCCCGTGTACTACAATGAAGAGCCCCCTGCAGTGATGAAGACCCAGCACAGCCAAAAAAATAAAAACATAAAGTGAGAAGAATAAAACAAATACAGGGTCCCTGGTTAAGTCTGAATTTCGGACAATGAATACACTTTCAGTAAGAGTGTGTCCCAAATATTGCATGAGAAATACTTACACTAAAAATTATCTTTTGTTTATCTGAAATTCAAATTTAACTTGCTCCTGTATTTTTATTTGCTAAATCTAGCAATTCTACACCCCTTCAAAAGGGGAACAGGTAAAAATATATAGGAGGAAATGGGACCCGGAGGGCAAGTGAGAAGGGAGTGAGAGAACTGTGTGAAAACACCCTAAATACTACCTTCCTCATCTCACAAAATCCCAGGCCCTTAGGTCTGTGCTGTGCTTAGTCACTCAGTCATGTCAGACTCTTTGCAATTGCAACTCCATGGATGGTAGCCCGCCAGGTTCCTCTGCCCATGGGGATTCTCCAGGCAAGAATACTAGAGTGGGTTGCCATGTCCTCCTCCAGGGAATCTTCCCAACCCAGGGATTGAACCCAGGTCGCCCACATTGCAGGAAGATTCTTTACCGTCTGAGCCACCAGGGAAGCCCAAGAATACTGGAGTCGGTAGCTTATCCCTTCTCCAGGAGATCTTTCTGGCCCTGGAATCGAACTGGGGTCTCCTGCATTGCAGGCAGATTCTTTACCAGCTGAGCCACCAGAGATGCCTCCTTTAGGTCAATCACGGTGCAAATTTTCCTGAACTACTCCAAGGAAAAAGATAATGAGAACATGAACTCTTTCTTTTACCTTGCTCAAAGTGTTCTTTCTAGAACAAAGATTTGATCCCTTTCCTGCTTTAATCACGGATTTTGTAGGGATCTTCAAACTCTGACCCAGGCAAAATCCAGCTGCCTCCTTGTTTTTGTAAATTAGGTTTCTGGAATACAACCACGTTCATTAATTTTCATTTGGACTTTGTCTGCTTTCGTGCTACCATAGCAGAGTTGAGTAGCTGCAGCAGAGATTGTCTGGCTTACAGAGCCTAAAATGTTTACTGTCTGGGATTTTATTAAATTAAAAAAAAATTTCTTCCTCCTCAGTTTTTCCTGGTAAAATCCTGCCGTAATGTGAAATGTCTCTCTATTTACACCCTATAATCCCTACATCTCTGTGCTCCCATATTATTTACCCATTGCAGCACTTTTTAAAAAAGCCTCTTGTAATTACAGTTTTGGTATCTATCTCTTCTATTGGCAGTGGTTTTCTTGGGTTCCAGGAATCATATTTTGTTTTTCTTTTTAGCTTTCTGAGTGCTTAGTACAGGGAAACACATACTAGGTATCTGTTTAATAAATAAGAGAAAGAAGAGTCTGGGTGTTAGACCCCAAAAGAACCTATTTTGAGATCCAGTCTCTTCCTCTTACTGTCTACTTATTCAGTATTGATTGAGCAAATTACTAAACCTTTGTGAGCTTCAGTTCTCTCAGCTATAAAATGAAGATAGTAATACTTAGTGAGATATTAATGAGGTAATGCATATAAAGCACGTGGTGTATTATTCACTCTTTCTCTCATCCTGTTTGAATGAGAGGAGAGAGGAGAGGAGAAAGGTGAACAGTGATTTCTAAAAAAGAGGTGGATAGAGGAAGTGTAAGGACACCAGATGGATAATTTACCAGCATCAGAAACCACTGAAGACTGTGATTTGTTTGAGTGCCTGTCTCCAGACCGTCTCTCTGCCTATGGTTGATTCTCTCTGAGTGTGGAAACAAGATTAGGTACCAACACAGCTGTGCTGGACTCTGGGAATAGCCACTGTACCACAAACCAAAGATTCGTCTGGACAGAGCCAGAAATGCATACATAATGTTAAGATGCTCAACAAGCCACATGGTCTCCATGGCTGGTTCTAATGACCCTTCCCCAGATTGTGGGTATCTCAATGCCTGAGTCTTCCAAGTCCATGCCACGTGTAAGCAGAGCTCTGCCCTGCCTTGTTCCTGATCTCACTCAGAAAATTTCCCCCATAAAACTAGGACGTTAGCTCTGAACCAATGGGTCAAAGAGTAAATCACAAGAGAAATTAGGAAATATATTGAGACAAATGAAAACAAAAGCACAGCGTTGCAGAATCTACGGGATGCAGCAAGTACAGCTAAGAGGGAAATGCTTGTATGTCAAAAATGAAGTGAAAGTGAAAGTCCCTCCATCGTGTCCGACTCTTTGCAGCCCCACGGACTATACAGTCCATGGAATTCTCCAGGCCAGAATACTGGAGTGGGTAGCCATTCCCTTCTCCAGGGGATCTTCCTAACCCAGGGATCGAACCCAGGTCTCCCGCATTGCAGGCAGATTCTTTGCCAGCTGAGCCATAAGGGAAGCCCAAGAATACTGGAGTGGGTAGAAAAATCTCAAATCAAAAACCTAAATTTATACCTCAAGAAACTAGAATAATAAGAAAAAGCAAAACCCAAAATTACCAGAAGGAATGACTAATAAAGACTAGAGCAAAAATAAATAAAACAGAAAAACAAAAGAAAAAAAAATGACAAAATTAAGAGTTGGGTTTTTTTAGCCCATTAAATTGTCAAACCTTTAGTTAGACTAAGAGAAAAAAAGAGAAAACTCAAAAAACAAGAATCAGAAATGAAAAAGGAGACACTATAAATGGTATCACAGAAATAAAATGGATTATAAGAGACTGCTTGCAACAATTAATAAGCTAACAAACTGGATAACCTAAGAAAAGAGATCAACTTCTGGAAACATACAACCAGCAAGACTGAATCATGAAGAAATAAAAAACCAAAACAGACTTATAATTAGTATGAGAATTGAATTAGCAATCATAAACCTCCCAACAAAGAAAAGCTCAGGACTAAATGGCTGGAGAATGCTACCGAATATTTAAAGAATTACCTCTAGTTTTCAAATTTTTCTCCAAAAGAAAAAGAAGGGAACCCTTGTAAATTCACCTTATGAGTTTAGCATTACCCAGATACCAAAATTGAACAAAGATACTAAAAGAAAAAAAATTACAGACTAATATCTCTGATGAATATTGAGGTAAGAATTCTCAGCAACATACCAGCAAACTGAATTAAATAACACATTGAAAGGATTATACACCATGTCTAAGTGAGATTTATCTCTGAAATGCAAGGATAGTTAAACATACAAAAATCAGTCAATCCAATACATTATATTAACAGAATGAAGGAAAAACTCATAAGATTTCCTTAACTGATGCAGGAAAAGTACTTGACAAAATCCAATACCTTTTCGGGAGAAGGAAATGGCAACCCACTCCAGTATTCTTGCCAGGAGAATCCCATGGACGGAGGAGCCTGGCAGGCTACAGTCCATGGGGTCGCGAAGAGTCGGACACAACTGAGCTACTTCACTTTCACTTTTCACTTTCCTGCATTGGAGAAGGAAATGGTGGCTCCAGTATTCTTGCCTGGAGAATCCCAGGGACAGGGGAGCCTGGTGGGCTGCCATGTATGGGGCTGAACAGAGTTGAGAACGACTGAAGCGACTTAGCAGCAGCAGCAGCAGTAGCAATATGTTTTCGTGAACTCAACAAATCAGCCTTAGAAGGAAATTATGCTAAGGCACTTCAGTCGTGTCCGACTCTGTGCGACCCCAGAGACGATGGCAGCCCACCAGGCTCCCCCGTCCCTGGGATTCTCCAGGCAAGAACACTGGAGTGGGTTGCCATTTCCTTCTCCAATGCATGAAAGTGAAAAGTAAAAGTGAAGTCGCTCAGTTGTGCCCAACTCTGAGCGACCGTGTGGACTGCAGCCTACCAGGCTCCTCTGTCCATGGGATTTTCCAGGCAAGAGTACTGGAGTGGGGTGCCATTGCCTTCTCCGTAGAAGGAAATTACCTGAACCTAATAAAGGCTATATGTTAAAAGTCCATAGCTAATATCACACCCCAATGGTGAAAAACTGAAAGCCTTCCCTCTAAAGTCAGAAACAAGGCAAAAATCCCCATTCTAACCATTTCTATTTAAAATAATACTGGATGTCCTAGCCAGACAATTAAGCAAAATAGAGAAATAAAAGGCATTCGAATTTGAAAGGAAGAAATAAAATATTTCTATTCACAGACATTATCTTATATGTAGAAAACTCTATTAAAGACTCCACCAGGGAGGGGATATATGTATACATATATTCACTTCACTGTGAATGTAAAGTGAATCACTTCACTGTACACTGCAAACTAACACAACATTGTAAAGCAACTATATTCCAATAAAAAAACCAACAGAATTGTGGGATACAAAATTAACACACAAATGTCAGTTGCATTTCTATACACTAACAATGAACAATCTGAAAATGAAATTTAAAAAGGAATTCCACTTAAATATTAATAGCATCAATAATATTAAAATACTTGGAAATAAATTTAACTAAGGAGTCAAAATTTAAGGCTCCAAAATCACTGCTGATGGTGACTGCAGACATGAAATTAAAAGACACTTGCTCCTTGGAAGAAAAGCTGTGACAAACCTAGACAGCATATTAAAAAGCAGAGACATTACTTTGCCAACAGAAATCCATCTAGTCAAAGCTATGGTTTTTCCAGTAGACATGTATGGCAGTGAGAGCTGGAACATAGAGAAGGCTGAGCTCTAAAGAATTGATGCCTTTGAACTGTGGTGTTGGAGAAGTCTCTTGAGAGTCCCCTGGACTGCAAGGAGATCAAGTCAGTCCATCCTAAAGGAAATCAATCCTGAATATTCATTGGAAGGGCTGATGCTGAAGCTGAAGCTCCAATCTTTGGCCACCTGATGTGAAGAACCGACACATTGGAAAAGACCCTGATTCTGGGCAAGACTGAAGGCAGGAGGAGCAGGGGATGACAGAGCATGAGATGGTTGGATGGCATCACCAACTCGATGGACATGAGTTTGATCAAGCTCCGGGAGTTGGTGAAGGACAGGGAAGCCTGGCGTGCTACAGCCCATGGGTTCGTAAAGAGTCAGACAGGATTGAATGATTGAACTGAACTGAACTGAAGGAGTCAAAAGACATGCACTGTAAACTACAAAACACTGTGAAACAAATTTAAAAATACATAAGTAAATAAAAAGATATCCCATGTTCTTAGATTGGAAGACTTAACATTGTTAAAACTGAACACTGTCTGAATCAATCCACAGATTTAATGTAATCCTCATCAAAATCCCAGTGGTAGAAATAGAAAAGTCCGTCCTAAAATTCATATAGAATCTCAAAGCACCTTGTATTCAAAGCCTTCTTGAGAAAGAAAAATAAAGCTGTGGGCCTTATAATTTCTGATTTCAAAATATATTACAAAGCACAAAATCATATAGTACTGGCATAAAAATAGACACATAGACCAGTGGAATAGAATAGACAGCCCAAAAATAAACCATCATATATAATATACGGTCAAATTATCCTCAAAACCACAATGGGAAAAGGAGAGTCTCTTCAGTAAATAATGCTGAGAAAACTGGATATCCATAGGCACAAAAATGAAATTGGACCCTAACATTATGTTGTATACAAAAAGTAACTCAAAATGGATTAAAGACCTAGATATAAGACTTAAAGCTATAAATATCCTAGAAGAAAACCTGTCATACATTATGATATTGTATTTCAGAATGATTTCCTGGTATGATGCCAAAAGCACAGGCAACAAAAGTAAAAATAGACAAATGCAAATACTGCTGCTGCTAAATCACTTCAGTCGTGTCCGACTCTGTGTGACCCCATAGACGGCAGCCAAACAGGCTCCCCCGTCCCTGAGATTCTCCAGGCAAGAACACTGGAGTGAGTTGCCATTTCCTTCTCCAATGCATGAAAGTGAAAAGTGAAAGTGAAGTTGCTCAGTTGTGTCCGACCCTCAGCGACCCCATGGAATGTAGCCTACCAGGCTCCTCCATCCATGGGATTTTCCAGGAAGGAGTATTGGAGTGGGGTACCATTGCCTTCTCCGAAATGCAAATACATCAAGTGTTAAAATGTCTGTTCAGTTCTGTTCAGCAGAGACAACAATCAGCAGAGTAAAAAAGCAATATACAGGGTTGGGAGAAAATATTTGCAAATCATATATCTGATAAGGGGTTAATATTTAGAATATTAAGAACTCAACAACAACAACAACCACCCCCCCGCAAACCCAATTCAAAAATGGGCAAAGGACTTGAATAGACATTTCTCCAAAGAAGATGTGCAGACAGCCAACAAGCGTATGAAAAGATACTCAAGATTACTAACCATCATGGAAATGCAAATGTAAACCACGATGAGATATCACCTCACATCTATTAGGATGGCCACTACCAAAAGAAAAAAAAAAAAAAAAGAAAGGAAATAACAAGTGCTGGCCAGGATGTAGAGAGATTGGAATCCTTGCATATTGTTGATGGGAATCTAAAATGATCCAGCCACTATAGAAACCAGTAGGGAAGTTCCTCAAAAAATTAAAAATAGAATTACTATGTAACTCAGCAATTCTACTTCTGTGTATATATATATAAAAAAACTGAAAACAGGAACTCAAAGAGATATTTACACATCCATGTTCATTGTAGAGTATTTACAATAGCCAAGAAAAAGGAGAAGCAGTCCCAATGTCCTCTGAGGGGTGATGGCATAAAGAAAATATGTCATATATGTAAAATGAAATATTACTCAGCCTTAAAAAAGTAAATTCTGTCATATGACACAATGTGGATGAACCTAAAAGATATTATCCTAAGTGAAATAGACCAGCCACAAAAAGGCAGATCCTATGTCATTCTACTTGTTGTTGTTCAGTCGCTAAGTCGTGTCTGACTCTTTGTGACCCCATGGACTGCACACGCCAGGCTTCTCTGTCCTTCGCTATTTCCCAGAGTTTGGTCAAACTCATGTCCATTGAGTCGATGAGGTATCTAATGTGGTCAAATCCACAGAGACAGAAAGTAGAATGGAGGTTGCCAGGGGCTTGGGAAATTATTGTTTAATGGGTACAGAATTTCCATCTAGGAAGATGGACAATTCTGAGAGATAGATGGTGAGGATGGTTACACATCAGTGTGGATACACTTAACGCCACTGAACCGTGCACTTAAAAACAGTGACAGTGATGAATGTTATGTGTATTTAAACAATGTACACACAAACAGAAATATATATTTGAAAAATTAGATATCCCTAAATGTCATCCTGAGAAATCCTGGTTCAGTAAATCCAGGGCCCAGGAATACATATTTTGAACATGCAACTGTGATTTGATACGTGTTAACAAGCATGGCACCCCACTCCAGTACTCTTACCTGGAAAATCTCATGGACAGAGGAGCCTGGTAGGCTGCAGTCCATAGGGTCGCGAAGAGTCGGACACGACTGAGCGACTTCCCTTTCACTTTTTTTTTTTTTTTTTGAAACAAAGCTAAGGCTCATAGCTTTGGCACATGTATCAAAGCATTCTATTTTACTAGAGATATTTTAGCACTTGCTTTATGGTTGGGGTGTTTGTCGCTGACTTTTATATCACGAGGGGACACGCAAGCCCTTGATAAATATTGCTGTGGTTATGTTTTTTTTTTTTTTTTCTTCTTCTATTTTTTAATTTTTTTTTTTTTTTTTGCAGGGGAAAATGGACAAAGGAAAGGATCAATAAGGGTGGGAGGGAAATGGGAAGAAAGAAGGGGAGTGATGGTGGGGAGGAGTATATGTAATTTCTTAACCAATGGCTTTCTATTTTTAATCACAAAGAACACTTAAAAAAAATCATGGTGAATTCATCCTATATAGGAGGCTTGTTCTCGAAATGAAAAGTTCAGGAAACAAAAAGTCCAGTTTGGGTGTCCTCATCTTTAGGCACATCTTGGTATCCTGTATTGGTAAGTCTATCCTCACCACAATACATCATTCAGGACAGGATCACATTTGTCACCTCTTCCTCCCTACTGCCCAAAGTGGTATCAAACCCACAAAATAGTCAATAAACCTCCACAGAGTGAACAAATAAGTCTTTTTTTTTTTTTTTTTTAAACTCTCCTGAGTGAACTGAATTCTTTGAGGCTCACAAGTAAATATGTTTTCCTCTTCACTTTGTCCACTACAGCCAGACTACATGAGTGGGGTATCAAAGTCTCCTACTATCATTGTGTTGCTCTAGAGAATGTCCTTTAGTTTTTGTTGGAGAAATGGTTTAGTGGTGCAAAATTCTCTCAACTTTTGCTTATCTGTGAAGCTTTTGATTTCTCCTTCATATTTGAATGAGATCCTTGCTGGATACAATAATCTAGGCTGTAAGTTATTTTCCTTCATCACTTTAATTACGTCTTGCCATTCCCTCCTGGCTTGGAGAGTTTCTATTGAAAGATCAGCTGTTATCCTTATGGGAATTCCCTTGTGAGTTATTTGATGTTTTTCCCTTGCTGCTTTTAATATTTGTTCTTTATATTTAATCTTTGTTAATTTGACTAATATGTGTCTTGGGGTGTTTCGCCTTGGGTTTATCCTGTTAGGGACTCTCTGGATTTCTTGAACTTGAGTGGTTATTTCCTTCTCCATTTTAGGGAAGTTTTCAACTATTATCTCCTCAAGTATTTCCTCATGATCTTTCTTCTTATCTTCTTCTTCTGGAACTCCTATGATTCGAATGTTGTAGCGTTTGATGTTATCCTGGAGGTTTCTGAAATTGTCCTCATTTCTTTTGATACGTTTTTCTTTTTTCTTGTCTGATTCATTTATTTCTAGGATTCTATCTTCTAGTTCACTAATCCTCTCTTCTGCCTCTGTTATTCTACTATTTGTTGCCTCCAGGGTGTTTTGGATCTCATTTATTGCATTATTCATTATGTGTTGACTCTTTTTTATTTCTTCTAGGTCCTTGTTAAACCTTTCTTGCATCTTCTCAATCCTTGTCTCCAGATTTTTTAATTGGAGATTATCCTTGTCTGTGATTCTATTTTGATTTCGAGATTTTGAATTAATTTTGCTATCATTATTCGGAATTCTTTATCAGGTAGATTCCCTATCTCTTCCTCTTTGGTTTGGTTTGGTGGGCATCTATCCTGTTCCTTTAGCTGCTGGGTATTCTTTTGTCTCTTCATTTTGTTAAAATTGCCAAATTTAGAGTGTCCTTACTATATTCTGGTAGTTTGTTGAATTCTCTTTATTGAGGCGGTTTACAGGTCTTTTCAATATCTAATCTCTGCCTTGTTACAGAGGGGGCGGAGATGAACACCCAAATCTAAACCGGCCAGGTTCAGGCACTCAGATAATCCTCAGAAGCACAGACTTGGTTGAGTCTGTGTTTTATGCCCTTCCCAGATCCGAGTAGCGCAGGTGATGAAATGTTCAGCGAGCGCAGGTGCTGCGACTTATCGCCTCTCCGCCGCTCAGTTTTCTGGGTATACAAACAGCGCACTTTCTCAGGCAGATGTTGACCATCCAGAGCCCCAAGAAGCTTGAGTCAGCACAGAAACCTACTCACAGTTCCGTTAGACAGTGTCTCTCTAGGGCTGTAATTGCCCGCCTCTGGCCCTGGCTGCCTGTCACCGGAGTGGGACGGCCTGCAGCCGGCCAACTCTGTGCAGCCCTTTGTTCCGTAGGTAGTCCTGGTGGTGTCTTAAGTTAGGGCTGGCTTTTGATGTAGTAGATAACCGACAGTCTGGTTATTTCTCTCAGATAGCGCCCGAGATAGCCAGGCCAAATCCTTTCTCAAAGCAATGCAGGCCTCGCCGCTCCTCCTAGCCCAGCCCCCACTTGCCAATAGCAAACGCTGGTGTCCGCGCCAGTTCTCCGCAAAAGGAGTTACCGCAGGGCTCGTTTTCTCGTTTTGAAGATAATGAGCTGTCTTTCTAAGTGCCTGATGTCCTCTGCCGGCATTCAGAAGTTGTTTTATCGAGTTTATTCAGCATTCAAATGTTCTTTTAATGGATTTGTGGAGGAGAAAGTATTCTCCCCGTCTTACTCGTCCGCCATCTTAGCTCCTCCCCTCCCTTTCACTTTTTACTTTCCTGCATTGGAGAAGGAAATGGCAACCCACTCCAGTGTTCTTGCCTGGAGAATCCCAGGGACAGGGGAGCCTGGTGGGCATGACTGAAGTGACTTAGCAGCAGCAGCAGCAGCCGCCGCCGCAGCAGCAAGAGCAGCAACAAGCTGCTGGGCTTCCCAGGTGGCGCTAGTGGTAAAGAACCCGCCTGCCACTGCAGGTTAGATGTAAGAGACAAGGGTTCAATCCCTGGGTCCGGAAGAGCCCCTGGAGGAGGACATGGCAACCCACTCCTGTATTCTTGCCTGGAGAATCCCTTGGGCAGAGGAGTCTGGAGAGCTGCAGTCCAAGAGGTCTTATAGAGACACAACTGAAGCACCTTAGCACGGACACACACAAACGGCTGAGGTCAACACTTAATTCCTGTTCTGGGAAGCCTCTCAGGTGAGCTGCCGGTGGAGCCCTGCATGGCTGAGACGCTTCCTGCTGCTGGACTGTTCCTTTTCCCTTGGCTAAGAAACTAGCTGACCACCACCAGTGTGTGAGGTGCTGTGCTAGGTAGGGTTTCGGTGTAGAATATGAAATCCAGTTTCAGACTCAGGGAAGACTGTTAGACACAGGAAGTACAAAGAAATAGAGACCCTTGGTAACTTGAGCACTGTGACTCCTCCCATCCTCTTCTGAGCAGTGGGGCAACAATGCCCAGCTCGCTGAGTTGCTCTGGAGACAGAAATGAAATACAAGGTGTGTGAGTGTTTTTCATTTTTGTAACCGTTTATTCACTGTTTACTTTTAGGGTGCGTGCTTGCATCTTGGCTCCATAAAGTGCCAGAGCAGAAGTTCTTAATCCTAGGTATTACCATTACCCAGGAAGTTTTTTTTACATGTTTTTCTTTTTATTATTTTTTTATTGGCGTATAATTGCTTTACGATGTTGCTTTAGTTCCTGCTGAACAACAAAGTGAATCAGCTCTATGTATGCATATATTCCCTTCTTCTTGAGCCTCCCTCCCACTACCACCCCCCACTTCCCTATCCCACCCCTCCAAGTCATCAGAGAGCAGCAAGCTGAGCTCCGTGTGCTATACGCCAGGTGCCCACTAGCTAGCTGTTTTACACATGGTACTCTCTCAATTCAGGGAAGGCAATGGCATCCCACCCCAGTACTTTTGCCTGGAAAATCCCATGGACGGAGGATCCTGGTAGGCTCCAGTCCATGGGGTCGCTAAGAGTCAGACACGACTGAGCGACTTCACTTTCACTTTTCACTTTCATGCATTGGAGAAGGAAATGGCAACTCACTCCAGTGTTCTTGCCTGGAGAATCCCAGGGACGTGGGAGCCTGGTGAGCTTCCGTCTATGGGGTCGCACAGAGTCGGACACGACTGAAGCGACTTAGCAGCAGCAGTACTCTCTCAATTCGTCCCACACTCCCCTTCCCACACTGCGTCACGTATCCATTCTCTACGTCTGCATCGCTATTCCTGGGGAATTTTTTTTTTAAACATCCCTACTGACTTTCCCTCCACCGGGGTTCTCATTCAGTTGGTCTGGGGAGTGGCCCGAACATGGGCACTTGTTTTAAAAGTTCTCAGGTCTTTCAGCCAACAGCCAACTGGAGAGCTGTTGTGCCATGAAACACAGAGAAGGGGATGCTGAGTTCAAACCCGTAGGATGGGAGAGGCTCACAGAGCTGGTCATGTTTGTGCTGGACCTTCGGAGGCTGTGTGAGATTGGGGGATCATCTTTGGAGTAGTTATGTACACATGAAATAAAATTCAAAAGTTTAAAAGGATCTCTCTTGATAGGCTTATCTTCCTTTTTCTCCTGGGCCCCTCCCCTGTCCTCCTCTCTGGGGCAAATACTCTTAGCAGCTCTTGTTTATACCACCAGAGATAGTCCACACAGTTCTCGATAAGGAACTTGTCGGTTTGGTAAGTGGGAAGGAGAAGAGAGGTGCAGGTGTCACTTTCTTTTTTTGGGGGGTGTCTAGCCACACGGCATACAAGATCTAAGTTTTCCAACCAGGGATTGAACCCACACTCCTTGCATTGAAATCATGGCGTCTTAACCATGGACTCCAGGGAAGTCCAGATGTCATTTTATGTTGCACAGGTTTCCACCTGGCACAGAATGGCATCTATGTGTGGCTTGACTGAGGAAGATCATCTAACAAAATAACAGAAAGGTGATTTTTCAGAATGGTTTTCTTTCTTTCTTTCTCTTTTTTTTTTTTAGGAGTGGAGATTGTTCTTTCTTCCTGTCACAGTACATTCTGAGAAGCTTGGTTTTTTAAATCACACTTTTTATTTTGAGATAACTGTTGATTCACATCAGTTGTAGGAAATAATACAGAGAGATCCCATGTACCCTTTGCCTGAGTGGTTTAATTTTAATTCCAGTACTAATCAAGGTACTTCAAATCCAATTCTCTTATGGTTTTGAAAAAACTGTACCCAGGAAATGAGAGCAAGCTTGCAGGGGAAGGCTGGTGAGAAGAGAGGAACAAAGTATTTTCAGTTTGCCTTCTTGATTTCTGAGAAATTGAAACTTAATATCTAAATGTGCTTTCTTCTCTGTGGTGATGCACACCCCTTCTTGATCAGAGTGAATGCTGGTGAATCAGGGCCACACCAGGTGAGAACACCAGGTGGAACAGAGACTCCTTTAGTGCAGTCCAGCAGTTTTTAGACCAGGTTCTCTAGGTTGAAACTTGCAAGAGCACTGGGACTGCTTCTTTCAAAACTCACCTTCTTGATTTTCAGACTTCCAAGAGTGAACACATGGAGAACCATTCCTGACTTTCTCTTGGGCTTCCAATATCTTCTGCTAAAAGACTTTTACAAACAGATGACATGATAACAGTGTAGCTGCAATCCCTTCCTGGCCTCTTCCTCTCTGAACTGCAATGGCAGGGAGGAATAGCTAGTTGGCAAAATTGTGGGTGCTAAGTTGTTTCAGTTGTGTCCGACTCTTTGAGACCCTATGGACTGTAGCCCACCAAGCTCCTCTGTCCATGGGATTCTCCAGGCAAGGATACTGGAGTGTTTTGGAAAGACTGATCTTCCCTCAATTCTCCTTCCACTATTTACCCATGTCCTGCATAGCAGGAGTTCTACTGATTGAAAATGCAAATTGTCAGGCTTGAGATTCTTTCAGCAAGAAGCTCTTGAGTTATACATCCTCAACCAATGGAAGAGTTAGGCCCAGCATTTGGTTCTTACACTGATGTCATTTGTATTCACACTTCTGGCTGCAATAATACTTCGTTTTATTAATACATGGCCTTCTTGGTGCAGGAGCAGGTACAGACATTGGTCTTCATCACATATGTTTCTTAAGATATTTAAAGAATATAACAGGGGGAAAGAGTGGATCACAATCATTAATAAACATGGCCTGGGGCTTTGTAATTATGTGAAATAGAAGACTATGCAGATGTGTGAGATTTAGACACATTGTTTTCCTATACTGATAATAGCTATCATTTATTGGATCTTAATATATTGGAGAAGACTCTTGACAGTCCCTTGGACTACAAGGAGATCCAATTAGTCCATTCTAAAGGAGATCAGTCTTGGGTGTTCATTGGAAGGACTGATATTGAAGCTGAAACTCCAATACTTTGGCCACCTGATGCGAAGAACTGACTAATTTGAAAAGACCCTGATGCTGGGAAAGATTGAAGGCAGGAGAAGGAGATGACAGAGGATGAGATGGTTGGATGGCATCACTAACTCAATGGACATGAGTTTGGGTGGACTCCAGGAGCTGGTGATGGACAGGGAGGCCTGGCGTGCTGCGGTTCATGGGGTTGCAAAGAGTCAGTCATGACTGAGCGACTGAACTAAACTGAACTGAATATACCCAAGCAGAATGTTAATGTTTTATATGCAGGATCTCATTTAATCCCTACAACATGTCTGTGATACATACTATTATTGTGTGTGTGCTAAGTCACTTCAGTCATGTCCAACTCTTTGTGACCCTATAGGTGGTACCCCACCAGACTCCTCTGTCCATGGGATTCTTAGGCAAAAATACTGGAGTGGGTTGTCGTGCCCTCCTCCAAGGGATTTTCCCAACCCAGGGACTGAATCTACATCTCTTACATCTCCTGTGTTGATGGGAAGATTCTTTACCACTACCACCACCTGGGAAGCCTACACTATTATTATCTTTATCTTACTGTTGAATCAACCAATGCTTGCAAGGGGAAATAATTGCTGAAGGTCTGCCTGGCTGGTAGGTGAGGCAGGGATTAAACTCTGATCTGTCTGGCATTAGAGTAGGATCTCTTAGCCTATATACATGTTACATACAGCTGGAGAAGGCTTTGGACCCTTTCTTAGAGTAATGATTTTAATGCCAAAAATAAAACACACTGAATTACAAAGAAAAGCGATTGTGTTGAAATAGAGTTATCAATTATGGTAGGTTCAAGGGCTTCCCTGTTGGCTCCGATGGTTAAGAATCTACCTGCAGTGCAGGAGACCCAGGGTTTGATCCCTGGGTCAGGAAGATCCCCTGGAGATTAAAATGGCAGCCCACTCCAATATTCTTGCCTAGACAATTCCATGGACAGAGGCGCCTGATGGGCTACAGTCCACAGTCATCAAGAGTTGGACACGACTGAGCAACTCACTTTCACTTTCATAGTTATCAATTATGGTAGGTAGCCGTTAGGGCAATCCTCAGTGATCCTGCCCTTATTATTTCATGTCCCCTCCCCTTATGTTTAGGGTGGATCTAGTGATGCCCTTATGACAGAAAGTGAAGAGGAACTAAAAAGCCTCTTGATGAAAGTGAAAGAGGAGAGTGAAAAAGTTGGCTTAAACCTCAACATTCAGAAAACTAAGATCATGGCATCTGGTCCCATCACTACATGGGAAATAGATGGAGAAACAGTGGAAACAGTGTCAGACTTTATTTTGGGGGCTCCGAAATCACTGCAGATGTGATTGCAGCCATGAAATTAAAAGATGCTTACTCCTTGGAAGGAAAGTTATGACCAACCTAGATAGCATATTCAAAAGCAGAGACATTACTTTGCCAACAAAGGTTCGCCTAGTCAAGGCTATGGTCTTTCCTGTGGTCATGTATGGATGTGAGAGTTGGACTGTGAAGAAAGCTGAGTGCTGAAGAATTGATGTTTTTGAAGTGTGGTGTTGGAGAAGACTCTTGAGAGTCCCTTGGACTGCAAGGAGATCCAACCAGTCCATCCTAAAGGAGACCAGTCCTGGGTGTTGACTGGAAGGACTGATGCTGAGGCTGAAACTCCAATACTTTGGCCACCTCATGCGAAGAGTTGACTCATTAGAAAAGACCCTGATGCTGGGAGGGATTGGGGGCAGGAGGAGAGGGGGATGACAGAGGATGAGATGGCTGGATGGCAACACTGACTTGATGGACATGAGTTTGGGTAAACTCTGGGAGTTGGTGATGGACAGGGAGGCCTGGCGTGCTGCGATTCACGGGGTCGCAAAGAGTCAGACACAACTGAGCGACTGAACTGACCTGAACTGAGTGACTCACTTCTAGTGAATAGAATATGGCAGAAATTGTGGGATGTCACTTCTGAGATTACATTGTAAAAAGACTGTGGCTTTTGGGGGTTTCCTTTCCCTTCCTCTTGGCTGACTGACACTGCAGGCAGCCAGCTGCCCTGTTCTGTGGTGACTCTGTGAAGAGGCCCATGTGGCAAGGACCTAAGGCCTGCCCACAGCCATGTGAGAGCTCCGAAGCAGATCTTTCCCCATCCAGCCTCGACACTACTGAAGCCCAGGCTGACAAACCCAGAACCTCCTGGCAGAACCATCCCAGAACTCCTGACCACAGACACTGTGAAATAATAAATGTCTATTATTTTCAATCACTAGTTGTGGGTTATGAGCAATAAATAACTAACACATCAACATGTTAAAACAAATTTGGGGGACATGTGTGGTACTCAGTAATGAGAAAGTATGTTTAGAATTTAAGCAAATTGGAATTTAAGCAAATTGGACATCCCTGGTGGTACAGTGGATAAGAATCTTCCTGCCAATGCAGAAGACATGGATTTGGTCCCTGGTCTGGGAACATGCCACACGCGGGAGAGCAACTAAGCTTACATGTGCCACAACTATGGAGTCTGCGCTCTAGAGGCTGCATGCTGCAACTGCTGAGCCCATGTGCCACAACTACTGAAGCCTGTATGCCTAGAGTCTGTGCTCTATAACAAGAGAAAACATTGCAATGAGAAGTCCTTGGCACTGCAGCAAGGAGCAGCACCCACTCGCTGCAACTGGAGAAAACCCACGCACAGTAACGAAGACCCAGCACCAACAAAAATAAATACATATAGTTTTTCCAGTAGTCATGTATGGATGTGAGAATTGGACCATCTTGAAGGCTGAGCACTGAAGAGCTGATACTTCCAAATTGTGTTGCTAGAGAAGACTCTTGAGAATCCCGTGGACAGCAAGAAAATCAAACCAGTCAATCCTAAAGGAAACCAATGCTGAATGTTCATTGGAAAGACTGATGTTGAAGCTGAAGCTCCAATACTTGGGCCACCTGATGTGAAGAACCGACTCATTGGAAAAGACCCTGATGCTGGGAAAGATTGAAGGAAAAGGAGAAGGGGTTGGCAGAGGATGAGATGGTTAGACAGCATCACTGACTCAATAGACATGAGTTTGGGCAAACTCCAGAAGACAGTGAAGGATAGGAGAACCTGGCTTTCTACAGTTCATGGGGTCCCACAGAGTCAGACAAGACTGAGCCACTGAATGAAATAGCACCAAATAAAGAAAAATTTAAGCAAATTAAAGTTAGATTGTATATTTTAAGACACATTAGTGTGAAGAGTGTGGTTTCTTAGCTCCAATCAGTCAGTTTAGTTCAGTTGCTCAGTTATGTCTGACTATTTACGACCCCATGGACTGCAGCACATCAGGCTTCCCTGTACATCACTAACTCCCAGAGCTTGCTCAAATTCATGTTTATAGAGTCGGTGATGCCATCCAACTCTCACCCTCTTGTCCCTTTCTCCTTCTGCCTTCAATCTTTCCCAGCATCAGGGTCTTTTCCAGTGAGTCAATTCTTCACATCAGGTGGTCAAAGAATTGGAGTTTTAGCTTCAGCATCAGTCCTTACAATGAATATTTAGGATTGATTGGTTTGATCTCCTTGCAGTCCAAGGGACTTTCAAGAGTCTTCTCCAACACCACAGTTCAAAAGCATCAATTCTTTGGGCTCAGCTTTCTTTATAGTCCAACACTCACATCCCTACATGACTACTGGAAAAACCATAGCTTTGAATAGACATACCTTAGTTAGCAAAGTAATGTCTCTGCTTTTTAATATGCTGTCTAGGTTGGTCATAGCTTTTCTCCCAAGGAGTTGCTGCTGCTGCTAAGTCGCTTCAGTCATGTCCGACTCTGTGTGACCCGATAGATGGCAGCTCACCAGGCTCCCCCATCCCTGGGATTCTCCAGGCAAGAATATTGGAGTGGGTTTCCATTTCCTTCTCCAATGCATGAAAGTGAAAAGTGAAAGTGAAGTCGCTCAGTCGTGTCGGACTCTTAGCGACCCCATGGACTGCAGCCTACCAGGCTCCTCCATCCATGGGATTTTCCAGGCAAAAGTACTGGAGTGGGGTGCCATTGCCAAGGATTAAACATCTTTTAATTTCATGTCTACAGTCACCATCTGCAGTGATTTTGGAGCCCAAGAAAAGAAAGTCTGTCACTGTTTTCATTGCTTCTCCATCTATTTTCCATGAAGTGATGGGACCAGATGCCATGATCTTTGTTTTTTGAATGTTGAGTTTTAAGCCAACTTTTTCACTCTCTTCTTTCACTTTCATCAAGAGGCTCTTTAGTTCCCCTTCACTTTCTGCCATAAGGGTGGTTTCATCTGCATATCTGAGGTTATTGATATTTCTCCTGGCAATCTTGATTCCAGCTCATGCTTCATCCAGTCTGGCATTTCATATGATGTACTCTTCATATAAGTTAAATAAGCAGGGGGACAATAAAGGAGCCTTGACACACTTCTTTCTCAACTTGGAACCAGTCTGTTGTTCCACATCTAGTTCTAACTGTTACTTCTTGACCTGCATACAGATTTCTCAGGAGGCAGGTAATGTGGTCTGGTATTCCTAGCTCTTGAAGAATTTCCCACAGTGAGTTCTGATCCACACACATAGTCAAAGGCTTTAGTGTAATCAGTGAAGCAGAAGTAGATGTTTTTCTGGAATTTTCTTGCTTTTTCTATGATCCAATGGATGTTGAATTTGATCTTTGATTCCTCTGCCTTTTCTAAATCCAGCTAGAACATCTGGAAGTTGGACACAACTAAAGTGACTTAGCACACATTTAAGTTGAAATGAGAATATAAGGATGGACTCTGACATGATTGGTGTCCTATTTTTTTTTTTTTTTTTTGGATGTGTATCATTTTTAAAGTCTTCACTGAATTTCTTACAATATTGCTTCTGTTTTATGTTTTGATTTTTTGGCCCTAAGGCATGTGGGATCTTAGTCCTCTGACCAGGAATTGAACAAGCACCCCCTGCATTGGAAGGTGAAGTCTTAACCACTGGATCACCAGGGAAGTCCCCCATGACTGTCCTTAGGAAATCTGGACAAACAAGAAACCCCAGGGATGCATGCTTACAGTGGACAGAGCACCTCAAGACACAGAGAGAAGGTGGCCCTCTGCAAGCCCAGGAACGAGGGCTTCTACAGACACTGCAGGAACACTGCATCTGCAGACACCTTGATCTTGGACTTCCAGCCTCCAGAACTATGAGAAAATGAATTTTGCTGTCTAAGCCCACCAGTCTGTGGTGTTATGTTATGGCAGCCTGAGCCAACGAATACAGTACCCATCATCTTTCAACCCTGGGAAGATTTAGATTTTAAAATAGAAATGATTAAGATGGATAATACTTATAGTATTAATATTTCTGTGTTAATGTAGAACCTACACACACTTAGTGTTCTAAGTACCAATAAAGTTTAAGAGAATTTGTCCTGTTGAAATAAGAGAATAGTCTTGTGATTTTATTTTAAAATGTCAAAGGGAGTATAATTGATTTGACACAATTTAAAGTCAAGTTCTTACTAGATCTCTTGAGAAATTAAAAATCATCATGTTTATAAGTTGTTTATTATATTTGTATGCATGATGTAAATTCCCAGGAAAATTTTGAGATTAAATCAAATAATTATATATTTATGAAGATAATAACATATTAAATTTATAAAGGTACTTCAAAAGGTTTTAGAGAGTTTAATAACATTTAGAAATGATATCAAATAACATTTAAGGCCTTTCATAGTGGCTTTTAAAATTTGCTATATTTATAAAAGAAAAATACAAATTTTCAGTTGAACTTAATATCCTAAGGCAAACTAAGTTCTTAGACTCAACTTTAGTAAATTAACTATTAATTTTATAAACAGATGTAGGGACTTCCCTGGCAGTTCAGTGGTTAAGACTCTGAGTTTCTAATGCAAGGGGCACTGGTTCGATCCCTGGTAAGATCCCACGTGTGGCATGGCAATAAATAAATAAAGAACACCATAGATCGATCATATTAAAAAAAAATGTAACCTCTGAATTTTTTTTATGCACAAAAAACAACCTCAAGAGCATCTACATACTCACACTGACAACTTTTAATTTGACTCTGTGATCCCTGGATATTGTGCACAGCATGTCCTCTAGAATCAGAAGGACCAGTGTATTGGGGTAAACTGCACTCAAGGGTCAGAAAAACGCAGCATTCTTCTTTTCTATAACTATTCTCTCTTGTTCTGAGAGATGGTGTGATGGAATGAGGATAGATCACCAAATATCAGCTCTCCATTTAAAGGTAACCAGAGGCAACTTTGTGTTCATCCAACCTCTTTTGGGTAAGAGTTCAGGTTTTCAATCACGCTCCTCCCCCTTCCCCTAGCCAAAACGGTGCCTGGGAGAAGGAAGGTGTATGCATCCACATAGCATCGAGTGGAGTGGTGACAGGCCCACAGCGAGCTTCTGTCTGGCCCAGTGGGCCCTTCCTGGGCTCTGGTTGCAGGGTCTTGTCCCACTTAGCCCAGAACATCGGCATCTGCTCACACTGAACCCTCCTGGTCTCCAGCGGCATTTTTGCATTGACGTTACTAGTCTATTAGGTCTTCTGTACTATTCCTGACTCATCCAAGGCACAAGGAGGCACCTTACCCAAGAATACATTTCATGGTCTCAGGGAGATTTCCAGGCTCTGCTTCCAAACTGCTCTGTCTGTCCTGCTTGTCTTCTACTCAAAACCTCTCCCTTAGGATCAAGTTCTGGTCTCCTTGGACTAGGCCCTTTGTGTCAAACTGAAAGCTGCCTTATGTGGTGAGGGACTTAAGTCTTCCTTGGCTCCCATGCTGTAGCCCGGGGCCAGTCCTTCTCGTTTCCAGCTGTCTTGGGCCCTGAGATTCTGAACTGGGTCTGCAGCTGGGCCCCTGTTTCTCAAGGAGTTGAGGTGAAAGACATCCAATATGGGAATGTCCTGGATTCCTTAAGAATTCACACAATAGCTTTTGAAAATGATGCAATAAGAATTGTTAGGAACATGAAAGGTACGGGGTACTAATTCTTTTAAAATAAAAATTTCTTCCTAATAAAAAATTTTTCTAATAAAAGTTTAAATTTGAAATAATTTGGAAGAAAATGTAATCATAGATCAGAGCTGCTGCTGCCAAGTCACTTCAGTCATGTCCGACTCTGTGCCACCCCACAGACGGCACCCCACCAGGCTCCCCCGTCCCTGGGATTCTCCAGGCAAGAGCACTGGAGTGGGTTGCCATTTTCTTTCCCAATGTATGAAAGTGAGAAGTGAGAGTGAAGTCACTCAGTCGTGTCCGACTTTTAGCGACCCCATGGACCGCAGTCTACCAGGCTCCTCCATCCATGGGATTTTCCAGGCAAAAGTACTGGAGTGAGGTGCCACTGCCTTCTCCATAGATCAGAGCTACTATTAGCCAAATGATACTTTTATGAAAATTAGACAGAGGTCCTTTCTTCTACGGAGGGGTATGGCCCTAAGCAGGACTCCCCTTGGCAAAGGAAGCAGAACACAGGCTAAATTCAGCCCCCATCCATCCGGCAGCTGGTCGCTTTCATGAAATGAACATCCTGCCCAACAGTACAGGAGATGAGGGAGATGCTATTTCAATGCAGTTTTATTAACTGCCTGACTTGGGCAAACACATCAGTCCTTAAAAGCTTGGATGTCTCATATAACACATGAATGGGTCATTACTGATCTGTAAGGTCCTTTTTATATAAGAATGCCACGCTCCAGGGGCCACCAAGTGTTTTCAAGTGGAAGTTTTCTCAGAATGTAGAGGAAGTAAGTACCAAATGCTTGCCACAAGAAGGAACTGGGCAGAGAAGTGGAAGTGATATGAATTCATGGGAAGAACATGACCAAGTTATCTAGAGTTCATGATAGTCAGGGAGAGTTGGACGTGGTGAGATACATACTCTAGACTTTGGTAAGGCAGATCTAAAGTTTTTTTGATAAATGGTAGGACTTCCTGGATAGAGACCCCAAAAAGGAAGATGACAAATGTTTGGGAGAAGTACTTTAATATCCAATTCTAAATCTTGCAAACATAGATGATCTTGGATAGGAAGAAAAGGGAGAGTTATCTAGAGAGACAAACTTGGCAGCCTAGTAAATTCTCTATAAAAATCTGAGTTTAATTCAGATATCAAAGGACATGCACAAAAGATGGAAGAGGATTAAATTTAAAGTGTGGCCTTTTTGAAAGCTAAGTTTCAGGAAGCTCAATTTTGAGAATGATATGATACTTGTGAAAATTTTCAAAGGCAATGGAAAGGAATTAAAAATCAAATTTATTGAGATACTATATACAAAAAAAGCATATTATTTAATTGGACAGCTTGATGAACTTCAACAAATGCACACACCTGTCAAGATACAGAATATTTTCAACAACCTCAGAAGTATCCTTGTGCCCCATCGCAGTCAGTCATCCCCGACCCTGCCTTAGGTGTCCATGGATCTGATTTCTATTATAGATTCATTTTGCTGATTCTAGAATTTAATATACATAGAATCAAACAGTCTGAAATGGTGTAGGTCATCTTATTTGCAAAGCAGAAATAAAGACATAGATGTAGTGAACAAATACATGGATACCAAGGAGGAAAGGGGAGTGGAAGGAATTGGGAGATTGGGACTAACACATATACACTATTCATACTGAGATAAAATAGATAACTAATGAGAACATACTATATAGCACAGGTAATTCTACTTAATGCACTGGGGTGACTGGAATAGAAGGAAGTCCAAAAGGGAGAGGATATATGTATATGTATGGGCGATTCATTTTGTTGTACAGTAGAAACTAACAGTATTGTGAAGCAACTATGAAAGTGAAGTCGCTCAGTCATGTCCGACTCTTTGCAACCCCATGGACTGTAGCCTACTAAGCTCCTCTGTCCATGGGATTTTCCAGGCAATAGTACTGGAGTGGATTGCCATTTCCTTCTCCAGGGGATCTTCCCGACCCAGGGATCAAATCTGGGTCTCCCGCATCGTAGACAGACGCTTTACCATCTGAGCCACCAGGGAAGTCCCTGAAGCAACTATACTCCAATAAAAAATTAATTCAAAAAAAACCAGTCTGCATGCATCCCTGTATTTTCTTAGAATAATATAAAAGAACTACGAGCAAAGAAAGAGTAGAGTTTGCCCCTTGAACTGAAGGATCCTGAGTTAATAATGAGTGAATGTGGAATTCCTCTGTGATAGGCTAGAATGCTCTGCAATGAATGTCGACTTTTGGAACCATGGGGGCAAAGCCCATAGGCCTCAAAACTGGTGATCAATGTGTTCAACCTCGTAATGCATCATCAGCCTATGGTCTCTGCTCCATAAACTTCATGATAAAGGGAAGGGAGGGGGAAGTAAGAGATTATTTATACAAAAAACAGGGTGGAACTACTAAAGCTGGCATTGGAGGGTTGGTTTGAGAGCTTTGGCTATAGACATCATAGAAGGAAGATGGCTGCCTAAGATTCACTAGAGTTCAAGATCTGACTTGTTCTGTTTTTCTTATTTGTCTACACTATTTGACCAAATCAACTGCAATTGAATGTGGACATTATTTTGCTATGAGTGTGTTCTAAGAAATTGAAAAGAAATCTTGTATTATGTCCCCTGCTCTGAGAGTAAGGACACTTAGAGTTGAGAAAACCAAGGTACAATCAGCCCTGGTGATGCTGGCTGAGGTGGCAAAGGACCTTGGACCTCCCTTAATAGATTGTCGATGTGAGATTCAGCAAAAATAACTGCTCTTGTCCTGTATGGTGAAGCAGGGACCCTCCCTTTGACACCTGGCTCTGATCTCAGGACCACAGGCCTGATAAAGGATTTGCTATCAAAAAAGTCAAAATATCTTCAAGTACAAGATTCAGGAATTTCCAAATATTCTATCCAAGACATTAGCATATCAATGAGAGGACTCTCCTTGAAGGAGAAAAATAAACAGACACCGAGGGAATTCATAAAAGTGTCAGGAGTTTTCTTATGTTTTGAGTCTATTCTGAGATCAGGAGACATGATTTTCTTATTTCACTGTCCCCTCTGATTTGAAGCGTGTGGTTAATGTATCAATGAGGACACGGTGAACCATCTTGAGTGATGTGAATATCCTGCCTTCATAGGAACACAGACCTACCTCTGGACTAAGCATTGCAAGGAGACTGTAAGAGAATAATAACCGGGGATCAGGAATCTCTAAGGTGTCCTTTGGTAGAAAGAATTTCTCCTCCAATAAGTACTTATATGTGTGTAAGTGTGCTTAGTGGAGAAGGCAATGGCACCCCACTCCAGTACTCTTGCCTGGAAAATCCCATGGATGGAGGAGCCTGGTAAACTGCAGTCCATGGGGTCGCTAGGAGTTGGACACGACTATAACTTTCAAGTAGACAACCTGAGCGACTTCACTTTTACTTTTCACTTTCATGCATTGGAGAAGGAAATGGCAACCCACTCCAGTGTTCTTGCCTGGAGAATCCCAGGGACTGGGGAGCCTGGTGGGCTGCCATCTCTGGGGTCACGCAGAGTTGGACACGACTGAAGCAACTTAGCAGTAGGAGCAGCAAGTGTGCTTAGCATGGATGAAACTATTTTTCTGTCACTCCAATTCTTTAGCATTCATGTCTTTCATAGAAATAAGGTGGGGATTTTACTATCTTACTGAGGACGATCTTATTTTATGATACCACCAAAGATTACCCCAAAGATTAGTTTGTCTGTTAATTTTGCCATTAAGACCTCTACATCGGGGATTTCCATGGTAGTCCCGTGGTTAAGAATATACCTCCCAACACAGGGGATGCAGATTCAAGCCCTGGCTAGGGAACTCCACATGTTGGGCAAACTAAAAGTCTCTGAGCCACAACTAGAGAGCACGCACGCTGCGATGAAGAGCAGCACCCCCCACCACCGCCCCCCAAAAAGACCTCTGTCTCATCTCCTTTCCTTCCAGTAAATTCCAGTAAAACGTGGAATTTTTATATAATTTGCCATCTCTCAAGAATACAAATCTTTAAGAAAAAAAGCTTCCTCTTAACTCACCTCAGAAAAAAAGAAAGAAGAAGAAAATCTGGATGATTAGATACAATGACAGGTAAGATATAAAATATAACTGTTGTTGCCCCCAGGGAGTTTATATAACTAGAATAGTAATGCATATTGAAACAATTTATCAGGTTAAGAACTGATATACTAACTGACAGAAATAGAATATTACTCACTTCCTTTCAAAGTTATAAGTACTGAACATTTTAACCAATCCCTAGATTCTATTTACTACTTCTAGGAAAGCATTGCCAGTCTTACATGAATTTATCCTCATACCAATCTTAAGTACCGGATAAAGTTGATTTGGTAATGATCAGAAGAGATTGGGATCAAACATTTATTAAGTAAATTAGCACCTACACTATTGGAAATTATGTGAATGGAAAGATCCAAAGAGATGAAGGGGCTACTGGGACTTCCATCATGGTCCAGTGGCTAAGACTTGGTCCTTCCAATGCAGGAGGCCCGGGTTCTATCACTGGTCGGGGAACTAGATCCCACATGCTGCAGCTAAGAGTTTGCATGCTGCAACTAGCAGATGTTGCTTGCTGAAACTAAGACCTGACGCAGGCAGAAAAATCAATAAATATTAAGGAAATACTTATTTTTTAAAACGAAGGGACTATTTTTAAAATGTATATACACTTGACACAAACTGAGATTAACATATGTAACCTATGTCTCTTCCATCTTTGTCCTCCCTCCACTCCCATCTTGGAGCAGGTAATTATTTAAAATTAAGCTGCTGCTAAGCTGCTAAGTCACTTCAGTCGTGTCCGACTCTGTGCGACCCCATAGACCCCCCTGTCCCTGGGCCAGCCCACCAGGCTCTCCTGTCCCTGGGAAAGGAAGTGAGGAATTCTCTCAGGCAAGAACCAAGTACTGGAGTGGGGTGCCATTGCCTTCTCCGTCTATTTCCCCGACTAGGGGTCAAACCCTGACTTCCTGCATTGGAAGCATGGAGGCTTAGCTGTTGAACCACCAGGGAAGTCCCTCCACAACTATTAAACAGTTAACTAGTATAAGTTTTGGAGAAGGCAATGGCGCCCCCACTCCAGTACTCTTGCCTGGAAAATCCCATGGGTGGAGGAGCCTGGTAGGCTGCAGTCATGGGGTCGTTAAGAGTCAGACATGATTGAGCGACTTCACTTTCACTTTTCACTTTCATGCATTGGAGAAGGAAATGGCAACCCACTCCAGTGTTCTTGCCTGGAGAATCCCAGGGACGGGGGAGCCTGGTGGGCTGCCGTCTATGGGGTTGTACAGAGTCAGACATGACTGAAGCCACTTAGCAGCAGCAGTTTAAGTTTAATGAATACACAATTCAAGTTAAATATTCACTAAAATAAAAGCAATTATGATGCTTGGTATCTGCAGAGCATATGCAGGGACTATCTCCAGACAGAGGAATGAATTAGAGAAATATTAACCAAGACATCCAGCAGACAAACTCAACGAGGTAATTTAAAACCAGCTCTCGGGACCTGGGTTCAGAGGCAAGTACCCAGGTCAGGGTGTCTTATTGTAAATAAAAATTGAAGTCTCAGAATGAAATGATTGTTGGATTCCCACCCCCATGCTTGACTCAATTCGTTAGCTGTTACTCAGAATGAGGAAGCCAGATAAGCAAAAGGGATGAACTATATATAGTTTGCTAGGAGTTGGTAAACTGGGACAATGCAGGGGGCAGTTTTAGTTTCAAAAGCCTCTAAACATTCTGTTTCGAGTCCATCATTGTCATTAAGGTGAATTACCTATCTCCCGACCAGATTTTTATACAAAGCAGTCTGCTGTGGAACATGACTAGGACAAAATGTACCCCAGTTCCAATATCCCTGGGACCCGGAAGAACACTGGAGTGGGTCCTTCTCATGAGAAACGGCCCCGCCCCAAAAGAGGGGGGAGCCTCCCGGAGAAGAGTGGCAAATTCATTCAAAAGAAATACTTTGACTTTGCTGTTACCTGAAATTATCACCTTGTTTGTATAACAAACAATATATGTGTTACCACGATGTTTGTGCTAACACAAACAATGTTATCACAACATTGTTTTAGTTTTGTACTGGGGTATAATTGTGTATCGGGGTTATGCGTGTGTGCTCAAATGTGCCCGACTCTTTGTGATCCCATGGACTATATAGCTTGTGAGGCTTCTCTGTCTATGGAATTTTCCAGGCAAGAATACTGGAGTAGGTTGCCATTTCTGTCTCCAGGGATGGGGATTATACACCAATGCAAAATAAAAGTGAAAGTAACTGAAAGTCGCTCAGTTGTGTCCCACTCTTTGCCACCCGATGGGCTGGAGTGGGTAGCCTTTCCCTTCTCCAGGGGATCTCCCCAACCCAGAGCGGTGGAGTGGTGGCTGGGCAGTGCTGTGGTGGCCATGAGGAGATACCCCACATCCAAGGGCAAAGGAGAAGCCCCAGGAAGAAGGTAGGAGGGGCAAGTCCGCATTTAGAATCAAACCCCATTCCCCTGGTGGCTTTGAGGGTAGTGTCCACCTGCAATGAGGGCGACCCGGGTTCAATCCCTGAGTCGGGAAGATCCCCTGGAGAAGGAAATGGCAACCCACTCCAGTACTCTTCCCTGGAAAATCCCATTGATGGAGGAGCCTGGGAGGCTGCAGTCCATGGGGTTGCAAAGAGTCTGACACAACTGAGCAACTTCACTTTCACTTTCCATTCCCGACAGAGATGCTTGGAGGGCTCAAACATACCTTGTGCACACCGACCCCACAGAGACTGAGCCACAACTGTGTTTGAGCGTCTCCTGTGGAAGTCCAGTCAGCAGTGGACTGCCGCAGGGTCAGGGGCTCTGGGTGTGGATATGGCTTAAGTCCTCCTGGAGGAGGTCGTCGTTAACCCCACCATAGAGCTTCCAGAACTTACACAGGACTGGGGAATCAGACTCTTGGCAGGTACAAATAGAACCTTGTGCTCACCGGGACCCAGGAGAAAGGAGCAGTGATCCCACAGAGACTGACCTAGACTTTCCCTGGAGCGCTCAGGAGTCTCCAGCAGAGGTGTGGGTTGGTGGTGGCCTGCTGCAGGGTTGGGGGCACTGAGTGTAGTAGTATATGCATGGGATCTTTTGAAGGAGGTCACCATTATCTTCATCACCTCCACCATAGTTCAGTTCATTTCCATTGAGTTGCTCAGTCGTGTCCGACTCTTTGAGACTCCATGAACTGCAGCACGCCAGGCCTCCCTGTCCATCACCAACTCCAGGAGTTCACTCAAACTCAGGTCCATTGAGTCGGTGATGCCATCCAGCCATCTCATCCTCTGTCGTCCCCTTCTCCTCCTGCCTCCAATCCCTCCCAGCATCAGAATCTTTTCCAATGAGTCAACTATTTGCATGAGGTGGCCAAAGTACTGGAGTTTCAGCTTTAGCATCATTCCTTCTAAAGAAATCCCAGGGCTTATCTCCTTCAGAATGGACTGGTTGGATCTCCTTGCAGTCCAAGAGACTCTCAAGAGACTTCTCCAACACCACAGTTCAAAAGCATCAATTCTTCGGCACTCAGCCTTCTTCACAGTCCAACTCTCATATTCATACATGACCACTGGAAAAACCATAGCCTTGACTAGACGGACGTTTGTTGGCAAAGTAATGTCTCTACTTTTCAATATGCTATCTAGTTTGGTCATAACTTTCCTTCCAAGGAGTAAGCGTCTTTTAATTTCATGGCTGCAGTCACCAGCTGCAGTGATTTTAGAGACAAAAAATAAAGTCAGCTACTGTTTCCATTGTTTCCCCATTTATTTCCCATGAAGTGATGGGACCAGATGCCATGATCTTCGTTTTCTGAATGTTGAGCTTTAAGCCAACTTTTTCACTCTCCTCTTTCACCTTCATCAAGAGGCTTTTTAGTTCCTCTTCACTTTCTGCCATGAGGGTGGTGTCATCTGCATATCTGAGGTTATTGATATTTCTCCCAGCAATCTTGATTCCAGCTTGTGCTTCTTCCAGCCCAGTGTTTCTCATGATGTACTCTGCATAGAAATTAAATAAGCAGGGAGACAATATACAGCCTTGACGTACTCCTTTTCCTATTTGGAACCAGTCTGTTGTTCCATGACCAGTTCTAACTGTTGCTTCCTGACCTGCATACAAATTTCTCAAGAGGCAGATCAGGTGGTCTGGTATTATCTCTTTCAGAATTTTCCACAGTTTATTGTGATCCACACAGTCAAAGGCTTTGGCATAGTCAATAAAGCAGAAATAGATGTTTTTCTGGAACTCTCTTGCTTTTTCCATGATCCAGTGGATGTTGGCAATTTGATCTCTGGTTCCTCTGCCTTTTCTAAAACAAGCTTGAACATCTGGAAGTTGATAGTTCATGTATTGCTGAAGCCTGGCTTGGAGAATTTTGAGCATTACTTTACTAGCGTGTGAGATGACTGCAATTGTACGGTAGTTTGAGTATTCTTTGGCATTGCCTTTCTTTGGGATTGGAATGAAAACTGACCTTTTCCAGTCCTGTGGCCACTGCTGAGTTTTCCAAATTTGCTGGCATATTGAGTGCAGCACTTCCACAGCATCATCTTTCAGGATTTGAAATAGCTCAACTGGAATTCCATCACCTCCACTAGCTTTGTTTGTAGTGATGCTTTCTAAGTCTCACTTGACTTCACTTTCCAGGATGTCTGGCTCTGGGTCAGTGATCACACCATCGTGATTATCTGGGTTGTGAAGATCTTTTTGTATAGTTCTGTGTATTCTTGCCACCTCTTCTTAATATCTTCTGCTTCTGTTAGGTCCATACCATTTCTGACCTTTATCGAGCCCATCTTTGCATGAAATATTCCCTTGGTATCTCTAATTTTCTTGAAGATATCTCTAGTCTTTCCCATTCTGTTGTTTTCCTCTATTTCTTTGCACTGATCTCTGAGGAAGGCTTTCTTATCTCTTCTTGCTATTCTTTGGAACTCTGCATTCAGATGCTTATATCTTTCCTTTTCTCCTTTGCTTTTTGCTTCTCTTCTTTTCACAGCTATTTGTAAGACCTCCTCAGACAGCCATTTTGCTTTTTTGCATTTCTTTTTCTTGGGGATGGTCTTTATCCCTGTCTCCTGTACAATGTCACGAACCTCCATCCATAGTTTATCAGGCACTCTGTCTATCAGATCTAGGCCCTTAAATCTATTTCTCACTTCCACTGTATAATCATAAGGGATTTGATTTAGGTCATACCTTAATGGTCTAGTGGTTTTCCCCACTTTCTTCAATTTAAGTCTGAATTTGGCAATAAGGAGTTCATGGTCTGAGCCACAGTCAGCTCCTGGTCTTGTTTTTGTTGACTGTATAGAGTTTCTCCATCTTGGCTACAAAGAATATAATCAATCTGATTTCGGTGTTGACCATCTGGTGATGTCCATGTGTAGAATCTTCTCTTGTGTTGTTGGAAGAGGGTGTTTGCTATGAGCAGTGCGTTCTCTTGGCAAAACTCTATTAGCCTTTGCCCTGCTTCATTCCATATTCCAAGGCCAAATTTACCTGTTACTCCAGATGTTTCTTGACTTCCTACTTTTGCATTCCAGTCCCCTGTAATGAAAAGGACATCTTTTTTGGGTGTTAGTTCTAAAAGGTCTTGTAGGTCTTCATAGAACCATTCAACTTCAGCTTCTTCAGCATTACTGGTTGGGGCATAGACTTGGATTACTCTGATATTGAATGGTTTGCCTTGGAAACAAAGCTAATGAAGATGATGGAATTCCAGTTGAGCTATTTCAAATCCTAAAAGATGATGCTGTGAAGGTGCTGCACTCAATATGCCAGCAAATTTGGAAAACTCAGCAGTGGCCACAGGACTGGAAAAGGTTAGTTTTCATTTCATTCCCAAAGAAAGGCAATGCCAAAGAATGCTCAAACTACCGCACAATTGCACTCATCTCACACACTAGTAAAGTAATGCTCAAAATTCTCCAAGCCAGGCTTCAACAGTACGTGATCCATGAACTTCCAGATGTTCAAGCTTGTTTTAGAAAAGGCAGAGGAACCAGAGATCAAATATCCATTGGATCATGGAAAAAGCAAGAGAGTTCCAGAAAAACATCTATTTCTGCTTTCTTGACTATGCCAAAGCCTTTGACTGTGTGGATCAATCACAATAAACTGTGGAAAATTCTGAAAGAGATGGGAATACCAGACCACCTGACCTGTCTCTTGAGAAACCTGTATGCAGGTCAGGAAGCAACAGTTAGAACAGGATATGGAACAACAGACTGGTTCCAAATAGGAAAAGGAGTACATCAAGGCTGTATATTGTTCCCCTGCTTATTCAACTTCTATGCAGAGTACATCATGAGAAACACTGGGCTGGAGGAAGCACAAGCTGGAATCAAGATTGCCGGGAGAAATATCAATAACCTCAGATATGCAGATGACACCACCCTCATGGCAGAAAGAGAAGAGAACTCAAGACCCTCTTGATGAAGGTGAAAGAGGAGAGTGAACAAGTTGGCTTAAAGCTCAACATTCAGAAAACTAAGATCATAGCATTTGGCCCCATCACTTCATGGGAGATAGATAGGAAACAGTGGAAACAGTGACAGACTTTATTTTTCGGTCTCCAAAAATCACTGCAGATGATGATTGCAGCCATGAATTTAAGAGACACTTACTCCTTGGAAGAAAAGTTATGACCCACCTAGATAGCATATTAAAAAGCAGAGACATTACTTTGCCAACAAAGGCTTGTCTAGTCAAGGCTATGGTTTTTCCAGTAGTCATGTATGGATGTGAGAGTTGGACTATAAAGAAAACTGAGCGCCGAAGAATTCATGTTTTTGAACTGTGGTGTTGGAGAACACTCTTGAGAGTCCCTTGGACTGCAAGGAGATCCAACCAGTCCATCCTAAAGGAGATCAGTCCTGGATGTTCATTGGAAGGACTAATGCTGAAGCTGAAATTCCAATATTTTGGCCACCTGATGTGAAGAACTGACTCACTGGAAAAGACCCTGATCCTGGGAAAGATTGAAGGCGGGAGGAGGAGAGGATGACAGAGGATGAGATGGTTGGGTGGCATCACTGACCCAATGAACATGAATTTGAGTAAAGTTCCGGAGTTGGTAATGGACAGGGAGGCTTGTGTGTTGCAGTCCATGGGGTTGCAATGAGTCAGACACAACTGTGCGACTGAACTGAATAAAATAAAAAGTTAAAAAAATCAAGAAACAAGTTAAAAAAGAAAAAATTTGAAAAACTAGTGAGGATGAACGCTAAGACCCAAGGCCAGACTTGAGCAACAGAAGATGGTTGTAAAATTATTACCCATCAGTGAGGAGAAGTTATAGTCCTCCTGAGAGGGAGAAAGGAGAAAGGGGCGGGGGAGGAAGAGCAGGAAGAGAAAAGTGGCGAGCAAGGTGGCATGAGGCGGGCCAGTCCAGCCCAGGACATCTGTGGATTGGGGCAGGGGTGTGGTGTGTCCTGACCGGCTTAGGAAAGCCGGTTGTGCAACTCTGGCTGCGTCATCGTGTTGTTAGCTTAAAATAACCCATGGTGAAAGTGTGAAAGTGTTAGTGGTGTCCGACTCTTTGCGACCCCATGGATGATAGCCCACCAGGCTCCCCTGTCCATGGCATTCTTCAGGCCAGAATACCCATGGTAGAAGTGAGTATTTACTCCAAGGACACTATGAGCACCGCACACCAGGGTCACCAAGCTCACCCCTCCTCCAAGAGCCTATTTCACAGCACACATCTGAGTGTCGGGCAAGTATATGCAGGCATACCCTCAGGGACATTGTGGTTTTGGTTACAGACCGTCATATCTAAGCAAACATGGCCATAAAGTGAGTCACATGAGTTGCTCAGTTGCCCAGTGCATATAAAAGATACGTTTACACTATACTATAGTCTGTTAAGGGTCCAATAACATTGCATCTAAAAAAAGTCTTACCTCAATTCAAAATACTTTATTGCTTAAAAATGCTAACCATCATCTGACAACCCACAAGCCTTCAGTTGTTTAAAAAAAATGTAATATCTGTGAAGTGCTATAGAGTGAGGCACAATAAAACAAGGTATGCCTGTAAAGAGATGCCAACATAACATGTCTACATATTTAAAAGCTATAAGTCAAGGTAACAAACTATTATATAAAATATGTTTGACAAGTATACATTTACAATGACCTAAAAGTATAGATTCAAATTTAATTTCTGTTGGGGTTCACAGCAGAATAAAGAAACAGCTGGCTCCCTGACCGCCCCTCCCTAGCCTAAAGCCAGTTCCTCTCCTATCTCTACCCATCGCTTCGTCCCAAACCACCAAGTCCATAAAGCACGTTCCCCTTTGGCATCCATGAGGACTCTGGGCATGTATTTCAGCTAGCCATCCGCCCTTGGGAGGACTCAATCAGGAAACAGGCTGCACAAGTCCTGAAGGGCTGGTTCAGGGCTGTTGGGGCAGGGAATTGTAATCCTGGGTTCTCAGGCGCCCTAAGCACGGTATAGAAGGGCGTGGCTCTGGGCCCAGGTGAGTATGTCTTCTGGGTCCAACAGGTTCCTTGTTCTGTAGGGAGGGTGTGGTCAGCGGAGGTCAGAGTAAGTTTCCCTAAAGCACGGAGCCCAGCCCAGGAGATCTTCCTATAGGTCTAAGGATTATATTATACTGGGCTTTGCACAATGACTCTCTTTATGGATCCTCCAAATTCTAAGTACATTCCAGAAGAATTATAAAATGTCTGGGTTACTAGATTTCCCCGCCCCCTGAACCAGTGCTGAGTCCCTGGTTGACAGAGACTGAAACAGAGGCCATACATCTGGACGTGATGGCATGAGGGCTGGAGTGGCCAGCTGACATTTGGCTTCTGAGTACTGAGTTGAAAAAATTATTTCCTCTACCTGTGCTTCCGTTCCTGCTCCCCCAGGATCTTTCGTCCACCAACCATCTTCTCCTCCACATCTTCCACCCTAATTCTCTGATGGACCTTCCCATCAGTACTTCCATTCGCTCAAATTCCTTTCGTGTGAACTCACTACAAAATAACAACTTCTTTAGATAGAAAGTGAAAGTCACTCGGTCGTGTCCAGCTCTTTGCGACCCCCTGGACTATCCATGGAATTCTCTAGGCCAGAATACTTGGAGTGGGTAGTCTTTTCCTTCTCCAGGGGATCTTCCCAACCCAGGGATCGAACCCAGGTCTCCCGCATTACACGCGGATTCTTTACCACATGGCTGAGCCGTCAGGGAGGCCCTCTTTAGGGTTGGTCCTCTTCTATTAACTCTTTTCTTTTTTTTTAATTAAAAAAATTTTTTTTATGCATTGGATCTTTGTTGCTTTGAGTGGACTTTCTCTAGTTGTGGCAATTGCGAGCTTCTCTTTGTTGAGAGGTGCAAGCTTCTTGCTGCTGTAGCTTCTCTCGTTGCTCTCGTTCTCTTTTTATTCTCACCTAGAGCACGGGCTCTAGGTGATTGGGCCTCAGTTCTTGTGTTTCGCGAGCTCTGGAGCACAGGCTCAGTAGTTGTGACACATGGGCTTAGTTGCTCCGTGGCATGTGGAATCTTTCCGGACCAGGGATCGAACTTGTATTCCCTGCATTGGTAGGCAGAATCTTATTCACTGTGCCACAGGGGAAGTTCCTCTATTAACTCTTGTCCTATTTGTTTCCTCAAAACTCAGAGCCAAAATTCTTGAAAAGTTACCTTTCTTTTTTTTTTTAATCCTCACCTTAAATCCACTGTGGAGAAGGCAATGGCACCCCACTCCAGTACTCTTGCCTGGAAAATCCATGGACAGAGGGGCCTGGTGGGCTGTAGTCCATGGGGTTGTTAGGAGTCGGACACGACTGAACGACTTCACTTTCACTTTTTACTTCCATGCATTGGAGAAGGAAATGGCAACCCACTCCAGTGTTCTTGCCTGGAGAATCCCAGGGACGGGGGAGCCTGGTGGGCTGCAGTCCATGGGGTCGCACAGACTCGGACACGACTGAGCGACTTCCCTTTCCCTTTAAATCCACTGCAGCCAGGCTCTCTCTATCAGCACACCACCCATATTCAGCCTTTGCTTTGCTTACCCTCTGGCATCTGAAACTATTACCTGTCCTCTCACTCCTGATGGGTTCTCCTCTCTGGCTTCCAGGAAAGCAAAGTTCCGGTTAATCTCTAAATATGCCGCCTCCTCGCCATTTCCACTGCAGACACCTCTCTTCCTCCATCCATCAAATGCCTGCTGTCTGTAAGAGCCTAATCCTTCTGATCTTCTCACTTCATGCCCTCCCCTAAGGTCATCTCCCTATGTGGATGATTCTCAAACCTTTATCCCCAAACCAGATCTCTCTCTCTTCTGATTTCTAGGCCTAAAATAGTTCACTCTGGATCCACCTGAAAATCTTGGTCACTTCAGCTCAACATATCTCCAACTGAACTCATCCTTTTTTCACTTCATTTAGAAAAGGTTATGTCCTTCAGAAACCTGAGTTAGTCTAGGTGTCTTCTTCTCTCTCACAGCTCAGAATGGGCGTGTTGCAAATTGACTTAAGTCTAACTGGCTGTTAACAACTGCTAGATTCTTATTGGGAGATGTTGGAGCCCTCCAACGGTTAAAGGTAGGTGAGGACTTCATGGG
This sequence comes from Tragelaphus eurycerus, assembly GCA_935064755.1. Lineage (NCBI taxonomy): Eukaryota > Metazoa > Chordata > Mammalia > Artiodactyla > Bovidae > Tragelaphus > Tragelaphus eurycerus. The sequence continues at coordinate 20,810,017 of CAKXYN010000033.1, read as the reverse complement.
GCTTCCCAGGTGGCGCTAGTGGTAAAGAACCTGCGTCCTAGTGCAGATGTAAGAGATTCCGGTTCAATCCCTGGGTCGGGAAGATTCCCTGGAGGAGGGCATGGCAACCCCCTCCAGTATCCTTGCTTGGAGAATCCCGTGGTCAGGGGAGCCTGGTGGGCTATGGTCCATAGGGTCTCAAAGAGTCAGATATGACTGAAGTGACTTAGCACGCCTGCATGCACCCTGTGCATGCTCAGCTCAATCCATTAGGCACTGTATTAGTTGAGGTAAGGCAGAGTTGATGCAGCAAACAGCTCCAAAAGTAGTCCAGTAGTTTAAAGCAAGAGCCTGAAAGGAACATTTCAAGTCAGCTGGTGGCTTCTATCCCATGCAGTTACCCAGGGATTCAGGTTCCTTCTAACACGATTTTCCACCATCTCCAGGGCTTTGTTGCCTGCATGGTCAAGGTCGTAGCTACTCAAATGGCAAGAAGGAAAAGAGAACATGGAGGAGCCATACCATGGTCTTAAGTCTTAAGCTCAGAAATCTAGGTACACATTCTCTGACATTCCATCAGATAAAACACAGCCATGTGACCATACCTACCCATTAGGTGGACTGGAAGTATGGTGTAGCCATGTACCTAGGAATGGAATTTTTTTCATGGATGACCGGTTGTTACCTTGCCTGTATAATGTGCTAAGTCACTTTAGTTGTGTTCAACTCTTAGAGACCCTATGGACAACAGCCCACCAGGTTCCTCTGTCCGTGGGATTTTCCAGGCAAGAATACAGGAGTGGGTTGCCATGCCCTCCTCCAGGGGAACTTCCCGACCCCGGGATGCAGGCAGGTTCTTTATCACTAGTGCCCCCTGGAAAGCCCTTTATCACCCCTGGCATATCGCCAAATATCTTACATGAAAGGGTTAAGCAAGACAAGTGCAATAATATTCTAGAGGCAAGTTCAGCTCATCACTAGTCAGAACAGGAGGAAGAATCTTCAGGTCTAGACCAGAACCAGAGCTAAGGAGGCTACTCTGAAAGACATAATCTGCTGGGCTCATAAATTCATAAACTCTGGTACATATAAGGGCAGAAGTGTCTCTGCAGTATTGACAGTTAATATATACAACTTAAACACTGCTCGTTTTTCCAGTTAAAATTATTTCAATGGCTTCTTCAGATCAGATCAGATCAGATCAGTCGCTCAGTCATGTCCGACTCTTTGCGACCCCATGAACCGCAGCACGCCAGGCCTCCCTGTCCATCACAAGCTCCCGGAGGTCACTCAGACTCGCATCCATCGAGTCAGTGATGCCATCCAGGGATCTCTTCAAGAAAATCAGAGATACCAAAGGAACATTTCATGCAAAGATGGGCACAATAAAGGACAGAGATGGTGTGGACCTAACAGAAGCAGAAGATATTAAGAAGAGGTGGCAAGAATACACAGAAGAACTGTACAAAAAAGAGCTTCAAGACCCAGATAATCATGATGATGTGATCACTGACCTAGAGCCAGACATCTTGGAATGTGAAGTCAAATGGGCCTTAGAAAGCATCACTACGAACAAAGCTAGTGGAGGTAATGGAATTCCAGTGGAGCTATTCCAAGTCCTGAATGATGATGCTGTGAAAGTGCTACACTCAATATGCCAGCAAATTTGGAAAACTCAGCAGTGGCCACAAGATTGGAAAAGGTCAGTTTTCATCCCAATCCCAAAGAAAGGCAATGCCAAGGAGTGCTCAAACTACCGCACAATTGCACTCATCTCACACGCTAGTAAAGTAATGCTCAAAATTCTCCAAGCCAGGCTTCAGCAATATGTGAACCGTGAACTTCCTGATGTTCAAGCTGGTTTTAGAAAAGGCAGAGGAACCAGAGATCAAATTGCCAACATCCGCTGGATCATGGAAAAAGCAAGAGAGTTCCAGAAAAACATCTATTTCTGCTTTATTGACTATGCCAAAGCCTTTGACTGTGTGGATCACAATAAACTATGGAAAATTCTGAAAGAGATGGGAATACCAGACCACCTGATCTGCCTCTTAAGAAATCTGTATGCAGGTCAGGAAGCAACAGTTAGAACTGGTCATGGAACAACAGACTGGTTCCAAATAGGAAAAGGAGTACGTCAAGGCTGCATATTGTCACCATGTTTATTTAACTTATATGCAGAGTACATCATGAGAAATGCTGGACTGGAAGAAACACAAGTTGGAATCAAGATTGCCGGGAGAAATATCAATAACCTCAGATATGCAGATGACACCACTCTTATGGCAGAAAGTGAAGAGGGGCTAAAAAGCCTCTTGATGAAAGTGAAAGTGGAGAGTGAAAAGGTTGGCTTAAAGCTCAACATTCAGAAAACGAAGATCATGGCATCTGGTCCCATCACTTCATGGGAAATAGATGGGGAAACAGTGGAAACAGTGTCAGACTTTGTTTTTCTGGGCTCCAAAATCACTGCAGATGGTGACTGCAGCCATGAAATTAAAAGATGCTTGCTCCTTGGAAGGAAAGTTATGACCAACCTAGATAGCATATTCAAAAGCAGAGACATTACTTTACCAACAAAGGTTCGCCTAGTCAAGGCTATGGTCTTTCCTGTGGTCATGGCTTCTTAAGCTTATTAACAATTAGCATATTCAGATAGAAATATTTGAATTGTTTGTAATAAGTCCTCTGGATTGTGGGGACCTGATTAAGGCATTTCAAATATATTCTGGAGAGTATAGGGATTGAAATACCCAAGGAGGGGTTTTCACATGCCTCACCTCATGCGAAGAGTTGGCTCATTGGAGAAGACTGATGCTGGGAGGGATTGGGAGCAAGAGGAAAAGGGGACGACAGAGGATGAGATGGCTGGATGGCATCACTGACTCAATGGACGTGAGTCTGAGTGAACTCCGGGAGTTGGTGATGGACAGGGAGGCCTGGCGTGCTGCGATTCATGGGGTCGCAAAGAGTCAGACACGACTGAGCGACTGATCTGATCTGAGAGTAAAACTAACAAACACACGTACATCACATTGTCCATGCTCTTGATGCATTTTGCAAGCATTATACATACAATACAGAAGATTAGATGTCAGAATAGAGGGGATAATTATCAGGTAGGGTTCAATCTGTCCAGTTATCAACATACAAATATTCCCTAAGAGATTCTGTAATTCAGGATCTTATGAAGGAAAACAAAGGGATTTAGGAATGACTGAATCCATTCTGCACATCAGATCTTCATGCCAATTTCCAGTTCCCCCTTTCTAAGAAACTGGTCATAACATCTAACCTCTGTGGCCAGGGGAATGTTTCTGGGATAGCCAGCATCCCCTTTTTGGGGTTTCATACAGCTCTCATCTCACACCATTTGGGGATGTTTACTTATTGTTTCTAGGTCTTTATGATATATGAAAATGGTTCTTCTTTTTTTTTTGCTTCAGTCTTGGCACAAAATACAGGATCACTGATACAGTCCTTATCAGTTCTGTTGCATGTGACTCTGTTACTGCCTGTGAAAGGAAAATATGACTGATGGTTAAAGCAAGGACTCTGGACTGATCATGGGGCACTGAATCTTGGCACCACTATTAACCATCTGTGACCTTATACGCATTACTTAGCCTCCCTCTTCCTCTGTTTCCTTCCTATAAAATGAGTTACAGGTGTAAAGAACTCAGAACATTATCTGGATACAGTAGCACCAGATAGGTATAGGTTATTATCATTAGTTTCTCCCAACACACCAGCAGATTGGGAGCCTTTGAATCTTTCCCACGTCATTATTATTTTTTATTTTAAGAAGTAAACCAGTAACAAAAGCTTTTTTACATTAAAAAAATTTTATTTTTGGAGTGTAATTAATTGCTTTACAACGTTGTGTTGATCTCTGCTGTACCGCACAAGTGAATCGGCTATACGTATACATATGCCCCTTCTCGCTGAGTCTCCCTCCCACCCTCGGTCATCACAGAGCACTGAGCTGAGCTCCGACGCTATACAGCAGCTTCCCACTAGCTATCTATCTTACACATGGTAGTGCGGACGTCAATGCTGTGTTCCCAGTTTGTCCCGCCCTCCCCCTCCCCCACTGTGCCCACGTGTCCATGCTCTACATCTGCGTCTCTATTCCTGCCACGCGAATGGGTTCATCAGTACCACTTTTCTAGATGCCATATACATGTGTTAATAATATACAATATTTGTTTTTCTCTTTCTGACTTACTTCACTCTGTATGATAGACTCTAGGTCCCATGTCACAACAAATGACCCAATTGCATTCCTTTTTATGGCTGAGAAATATTTCATTGTATAATTTTTTAAATTTTATTTTATTTAACTTTACAATATTGTATTGGTTTTGCCATACATCAAAATGAATCCGCCTTCATTGTATTATATATATTATAGATATATATCACATCTTCTTTATCCATTCATCTGTTGAAGGGCATTTAGGTCGCTTCCATGTCCTGACTATTGTAAATAGTGCTGCCGTGTAAATTGGGGTACGTGTGTCTTTTATTTTAATTTTTATTGGCATATAGTTGATTTACAATGCTGTGTTAGCCATGGGTTTTTTTTTTTTTTTAATCAAGAATCTCTTTTATTGATTATCAGAAACATTACAAACATCTAGTATGAATAAATTGTAACATGATAGTGTTTAGTCTGAACAATTAATACATTTCAGATATAATATTATACATATTTCAATGCTATTCTCCCCAATCATCCCACCCTCTCCCGGTCCCAGAGTCCAAAAGTCTGGTCTATACATCAGTGTCTCTTTTGCTGTCTCGTAAATGGGGTTATTTTTACCATCTTTCTAAATTCCATATATATGCGTTAGTATACTGTATTTGTGTTTTTGTTTCTGGCTTACTTCACTCTGTATAATAGGCTCCAGTTCCATCCACCTCCTTAGAACTGATTCAAATGTATCAATTTCAGAAAAATAAATGACCCAATCAAAAAATGGGCCAAAGAACTAAATAGACATTTCTCCAAAGAAGACATACAGATGGCTAACAAACACATGAAAAGATGCTCAACATCACTCATTATCAGAGAAATGCAAATCAAAACCACTATGAGATACCATTTCACGCCAATCAGAATGGCTGCTATCCAAAAGTCCACAAGCAATAAATGCTGGAGAGGGTGCGGAGAGAAGGGAACCCTCTTGCACTGTTGGTGGGAATGCAAACTAGTACAGCCACTATGGAGAACAGTATGGAGATTCCTCAAAAAACTGCGAATAGAACTGCATTATGATCCAGCAATCCCACTGCTGGGCATATACACTGAGAAAAACCAGAATTGAAAGAGACACGTGTATCCCAATGTTCATAGCAGCACTGTTTTGCAATAGCCAGAACGTGGAAGCAACCTAGATGTCCATCCACAGATGAATGGATAAGCAAGCTGTGGTACATATACACAATGGAGTATTACTCAGCCATTAAAAAGAATACATTGGGTATTTTTTTAATAATTTTATTTTTTTATTTTTGGCTGTGCTGGGTCTTCATTGCTGCTTGGGCTTTTCTTTAGTTTCAGCAAGCAAAGGCTACCCTCTAGTTGTGCACAGCTTTCTCACTGCAGTGGTTTCTCTTGTGGAGCTCAGGCTCTAGGGCCCTTGGACTTCAGTAGCTGCGCACATGGGCTGAGCAGTTGTGGCTCCTGGGCTCTAGAGCACAGGCTCAATAGTTGTGCCACAAGGGCTTAGTTTTTCTGAGGTATGTGGGATCTTCCTGGATCAGGGACTGAACCCTTGTGTCCTGCATTGGCAGGCGGATTCTTTACCACTGAATCACCAGAGAAGCCCACATGCGTCTTTTTAAATTATGGTTTTCTCAGGGTATTTTCCCAGGGTATCCTGGTGGCTCAGTGAAAAATCTGCCTGAAATGCAGGAGGTCTGGGTTGATCCCTGGATTGGGAAGATCCCCTGGAGAATGGAAAGGCTACCCATTCCAGTATTCTTATGCGTCCCGTATCATTTTTAACATGTCACTCCCACTATCTACCCATTAAAGAATTGCAGGACCAGGTTCAGGCAGCCTATGGGATTGTTTTGAAATTTAAGATGCTTAAGACTGTGATTCCGGCATAGAAAAAAAATTACTTTTCTTCTTGCCATTTACCAGCTGTCTGCCTTTTAGATATTTAACTGATTATCAGCCTTTCAAAAAAAGAGAATTGAAATAATTTTTTGAAAGGAAAAAAAGTTGGTAGGCAGCTGTTGAAAGAAAGTCTAAAAGAATTTTCAGATCACCCGGACATTGAATTTACGTACATACTACTTGTTCCTCTCATTTTTGTTTTTAGTCCCTAAGCCATGTCTGACTTTTTGTGACCTCATGGACTGTAGACCACCAGGCCCTTCTGTCCATGGGATTTCCCAGGCAAGAATACTGGAGTAAGTTGCCATTTCCTACTCCAGGGGATCTTCCCGACCCAGGAATCGAACCTGAGGTTCCTCTCATTAGCTTAACATCAGACTTTACTGATGTTAAGATATTCTACAAATTCTGAGGTAGTTATTTTTAAGTCAGTTGTCTAAGACAGATTTTGTAAATTTGAGCTTCACGTTAACTATTTGTCCACTGAGTTTCTAGTATATATTTTACCATCTTCTGACTGGAATCAATACTAATGGCCAAAAGATACATAAAATTTTTTTGTTGTTTGTTGTTCAGTTGCTAAGTCATGTCCAACTCTTTGCAACCTCATGGACTGTAGTCCGCTGCAGGCTCCTCTGTCCATAGAATTCTCCAGGCAAGAATACTGGAGGAGATTGCCATTTTCTTCTCCAGGGAATCTTCTTGACCCAGGGATTGAACCTGCGATATTCTGCATTGGTAGGCAGATTCCTTATCACTAGCCACTAGGAAAGCCCATGGAAAATTTAGAGGATAGCTTATTTTTAAAAGTTCCACATAGACTAACATACTTGATTATATCATAAACTGTAGCCAAAATTGGGTAAGCTCAATTCATTGCTTACCCATTGCTCAGGTAAGTTGAGCAATTCATCTTTCCGTTTTCCTGTACTGCTAGGCAACACAGCTGCTAGAATGTAGCTGGATTACTGGGATATGGGGATTCTGGTTTGCCTGGGATTTCCATAGTTGCAGCGTGGAAAGTCCCAAGTCATAGGAAATAGCTCAGTTCTGGTCAAGCCAGGATGTTTGCTCATCCTAGCTGGGGGGTAAGGAAGTTTTATATGCCAGCCTAGAAAGCCCTGAGTACTAGCAGCACCTTGAATACGTAGATGCCAAGTGCTATCCTCCATCCTAAAGCTCCCAGGAGCCTCTCCTCCCAGAGAAGCAGCAGCCCCAGTCACTCCCCGACAGTGGCAGGTCTGCTGCTCAGCATCTAGAATGCTGCGTGCAACCCACAACACCCACAGCTTGGTGAGCTTCAGGTGGACTCACACGTCATTCAGACCAAGGCTGACTGTCTCGTTACCTTGTGTCCCGTATGGAGATAAAAGATAATCATGGCTAAGAGTAGGAGCTGGGGCTTCCCTGGCGGTCCAGTGGCTAAGCATCCACTGGCCAACCCAGGGGACATGGGTTTGATGCCTGGTCCTGGAAGATGCCGCATACCATGGGACATCTAAGCCCTCGAGCTGCAACTACTGAAACCTGCGTGCCTCGAGCCCATGCTCTGCAACGAGAAGCGTGAGAAGCCCATGCACTGCAATGAAGAGAAAAGCCGGAGAATGCATACCGTTAGCGGCAACTAGAGGAAAGTTGGTGTAGCAACAAAGACCCAGTGCAGCCATAAATAAATAAATCTTAAAAAAAGAGAGAGAGAGAGAGTAGGAGTGGAATTCAAGTCCCCGTTCTGCTCCTTACTGGGCGTGGTGGCCCAGAATTTCTTTCCCTGTGAGGCTCTGGTTAGAACGTGTCATAAGGGAGGTTCTTCCTTCAAAGACATTCAAAGAAATAAATTTACATAGGTCGAGGAACCCAAAGTGAAAGGCAATAACTTGCCAAGTTTTGGGCGGCCAGTCCTAGAGTTTTCCCTGTGTTAGAAATCAAACCATATGGCAGGCTGTCCATTCTTTTCTATCAGTTAACCACTGCCAAAGACCTCTGTGAGCCAAAGCATTCTGACTTCTGAGACATCACTGCCACCTTTTACCGTGAGTATGCCCACACATCTTGTTTTTGATGGTTAAATGCTGTTACTTGGCCTCAGCTACCCTGGGGTGCCCTAAGCCCCATTCAAATCAATGGGCCCTTCTTGATGGTGACAGGGGATGAAAATGTGGCAGTTCTGTTGGAATGGAAACTATTTCTTCCTGGGTCATAATGTGTACCTGTCCTGAGGGAACACGTTGAGGTTCAACCTGACTTATGCATCTAGTTACAAAACTGGGCTACTGGGTCTTGAGAATGAAAGATCCCTTTCAAGACATCTTGAGTGGCCTCAGGTGGGTTTCCCACAGGTATTTAAGCAAGGGAAGTCTCCTTTGCTTGACTTAGTTTGCAAGGAAAGAGAGGCTCAGAAAATAAGTTCCATCATTGTGATAATTCAGCAACTCAAACAATTAAATTTTATGTTTATTTCTCAGTAGTACCAGCATAAGCTTCTTATAGGGCTGTCATGGAAGAGTTCTAGGTCTCCAAATGTGACTTTTTGGCTGAAGTTGTTATTCGGCTGTGCTGGGTCTTAGCTGTCAGGCACAGAATCTTTGACCTTCATTGGAGTACAAAAGATTTTCTAGTTGCAGCATTCAAACTCTTAGTTGTGGCATGTGGGATCTAGTTTCCTGACCAGGGAGCGTACCTGAGCCCGCTGTGCATTGGAAGCCCAGAATCTTAGCCACTGGACCAGGGAAGTTCCTCTCCAAGTGTGACAGAGTTAAAAGATTTGAGTTGGTCATTTTCTTTCTGTAAAGTACTCAAGTGTACTCAGAAATAATTGATCTCGCACCACATTTCTTATTGTCATCACTGACTGCTATAACAGGTGCATCAGCCACTTGGGATGCTAAGACATTTGTTACAGTTTGCACTTTGATACCATCAACCACAGGTGAGAGTCTGGTTGTGCTATGTCAGCATGCCAGGAATTATTAGCTTCCTATACCCCACTGGCCTGCAGTGCAGGAGACCCCAGTTCAATTCCTGGGTTGGGAAGATCTGCTGGAGAAGGGAAAGGCTACCCACTCCAGTATTCTTGGACTTGCCTGGTGGCTCAGCTGGTAAAGAATCTGCCTGCAATGCAGGAGATCTGGGTTCAATCCCTGGGTTGGGAAGATCCCCTGGACAAGGGAAAGGCTTGGGACTGAGAGCTTGCCTTTATGTGCACAGCTGGTGTATTCATTTACTAGGACTGCCATAACTGGGTACCACAGACTGGGTGGCTTCAACAACAGATATGTATTTCCTCATAGAAAATGTGTATTTCCTGATTGCATGCTACCGACAGCCACATGTATTGAAAGCAAGAAGCAAGTAGAAACACACCTGGATCAGGAAAGGGAGCCCCTTCCTCCTGCGATGTCCCTCCAGCACCCTCTACTAGCAAAGTTTAGTATCAGGCTGACTGCCAAGGAGAAATGCTTCCAGGGTCTGGCCCCATTATTGTAGAGCAGATAATGCGGGTTGCACTTAGAGCTGAGAGGCAATAACTTGATAACTAGCATGCCAGTTCTTCATTTCTGTGAGATTTCTGATGTTCTCTCCACAAACTGTCTGCTGAGATTGACCCGTTTGCAACTAAGAACTGACACCCTTGTGTTTTTTACCTTTTTGACAGTAGTTGGGCATGATTGTATCTTCAAGTTATCATTTTGGGATAAACAGACCAAATTTCCCCTAGTATATTATTATTTTGATAAATGTAAATGAAAATGATCTGAATTCATAATGGGGCATGATTATGGACTATGGAAACAAGACCAGAAGTCCAGCAATCTGGTTGCTCCTCGTATCTGCTTGATTAATCCAGTTTCAAGGCCAACACTCTCTCTCCTGTCCTCTCTTCCTGGAGCAATCATCCCGCAGCTATTACATGGTTCCTCCATCTCATCATTTAATCCTCTGTTCTACTACTCAGAATCTCCTCCCAGGCATTCTATCAAAAATAGCCTCCTTTACCCTTAACTCTCTTTCCCTTTGCCATGCTTTATTTTTCTTTAAAACTTAACCACTATGCCAAATTATATTATTTTAAATAGTATATTTATTTATTTACCTATGCATTCATTCATTTATTTGTTATTAAAATGCAAATTCTAGCGAGGTAGGGAGTCATCTTGTTCATTGACAGTACATGGCATGTAGTAGGCATTTGAGAAATATTAATTAAGTGAATGACTCTAGGTGTTAACAGGTGGTTCTTCTGGAACATAAATCCATAGGGAGACAGATATTTTAGCTTCTAGCTTAATTAGCATAACAGCAATGTGATTGCATTTTGATTGTTTTCACCTCAACTTGATAAAAATGATGTTCGTTTACTTTTTGCGTGTGTGGTATAAATAACAAGTAAAATTCACCTTTGTGTGTGCGTGCATTTCTATGAGTTTTGACAAATGTATACAATTGTGTAAAATCTTTGCAATCAAGATATAGAAAAGGGACTTCCCTGGTGACCCAGTGGTTAAGACTTCACCTTCAATGCAGGAAGTGCAGATTCAATCCATGGTCAGAGAGCTAAGATCCCACATGTCTTGTGGCTAAAAAACCAAAACACAAAACAGAAGCAATATTGCAAAAAATTCAATAAAGAAGAAAATGGTCCACATCAACAAAAAGTTTTTTAAAAAGGTATAGAACAGTTGTAGCATCCCTCCAAACTCCCTCATGCCTTTTTATGCTCAACCTCTCCCCTGACCTCCAGTTTCCAGGAATCACTGATCTGTTTGCTATCCCCATAGTTTCACTTTTGTCAGAATATCATATAAATGGAATCCTTAAAGTACACTGCTTTTGGAGTCTGTTTTCTCTTACTTTGTGAAAGTGTTAAGTCTTTCAGTTGTGTCTGACTGTTTCATGACCCCATGGACTGTAGCCCACCAGGCTCCTCTGCCCATGGAATTTCCCAGGCAAGAATACTGGAGTGGGTTGTCCAGGGGATCTTCCTAATCCAGGGATTGAACCTGGGTCTCCCACACTGCAGGCAGATTCTTTACCATCTGAGCCACTAGAAGCCCTTCTCTTACTTGAGATAATGCATTTGAGAGCCACACCTAGATCAGTAATTACTTTTTATTGCTGGATCTGCCTCTTGAGAAGTCTGTATGTAGGTCAGGAAGCAACAGTTAAAACTGGCCATGGAACAACAGACTGGTTCCAAATAGGAAAATGAGTACGTCAAGGCTGTATATTGTCACCCTGTTTATTTAACTTCTATGCAGAGTACATCATGAGAAATGCTGGACTGGAAGAAACACAAGTTGGAATCAAGATTGCTGGGAGAAATATCAATAACCTCAGATATGCAGATGACACCACCCTTATGGCAGAAAGTGAAGAGGAACTAAAAAGCCTCTTGAGGAAAGTGAAAGTGGAGAGTGAAAAGGTTGGCTTAAAGCTCAACATTCAGAAAACGAAGATCATGGCATCTGGTCCCATCACTTCATGGGAAATAGATGGGGAAACAGTGGAAACAGTGTCAGACTTTCTTTTTCTGGGCTCCAAAATCACTGCAGATGGTGACTGCAGCCATGAAATTAAAAGATGCTTACTCCTTGGAAGGAAAGGTATGACCAACTTAGATAGCATATTCAAAAGCAGAGACATCACTTTGCAAACAAAGGTTCGCCTAGTCAAGGCTATGGTCTTTCCTGTGGTCATGTATGGATGTGAGAGCTGGACTGTGAAGAAGGCTGAGTGCCGAAGAATTTATGCTTTTGAACTGTGGTGTTGGAGAAGACTCTTGAGAGTCCCTTGGACTGCAAGGAGATCCAACCAGTCCATTCTGAAGGAGATCAGCCCTGGGATTTCTTTGGAAGGAATGATGCTTAAGCTGAAACTCCAGTATTTTGGCCACCTCATGTGAAGAGTTGACTCATTGGAGAAGACTCTGATGCTGGGAGAGATTGGGGGCAGGAGGAGAAGGGGACGACAGAGGATGAGATGGCTGGATGGCATCACTGACTCGATGGATGTGAGTCTGAGTGACCTCCGGGAGTTGGTGATGGACAGGGAGGCCTGGCGTGCTGCAGTTCACGGGGTCACAAAGAGTCGGACACGACTGAGCGACTGATCTGATCTGATCTGAGTGTTAGGAGTGTTAGTAGTGCTAGGAGTCGGACATGACTGAGCGACTTCACTTCCACTTTTCACTTTCATGCATTGGAGAAGGAAATGGCAACCCACTCCAGTGTTCTTTCCTGGAGAATCCCAGGGACGGGGGAGCCTGGTGGGCTGCCATCTCTGGGGTCGCACAGAGTCGGACACGACTGAAGCGACAGCAGCAGCAGTGTTCCATCATGAATACGTGCCACAGACTGTTTACCTTTTACCAGCTGAAGGACATTTGGACTTTTTTCCCAGTTTGGGGCGATTATTAATTGAGCTACTGTAAACATTCCTGTGCAGGTTTCTGTGTGAACCTGTTGCCTTTTCTCTTGGGTAAATATCTACGAATGGGAATGCTGAGTCAAGTGGTAAAAGCAGAGTCAACTAGGAGAAACTGCCAAACTGTCTTCCAAGATGCCAGTGCCATTTTCGTGTCCACCGGCATGTGGGCACCATGAGTTATAACGCAGCATGGCACTAGGGGTAAATAAGAAATTTGACCTTCTTGTTCCTGAATTAGCTCGGTTTTTCTCTACTTCCAGGCTTTGCCCTTGCTGTTCCTTTTTCCTAGAGCACAGTCACACCTATTGCTGTAACTTCACACACTTCTGACTTTGCAGGAGGGTCTAGCTACACACACAATATCCACCAGCCAGGAACAAATTGAAGACGCTCAGAAACATGAATGCAGGAATGGGGAAAAATTATGAAACTGTATGCCTTTTTCTTACAATCTTCTGGATATCGTGAAATCATAATAATTTTCAACTAGTAGTTAATTAATCTGTGCTGAAAACTTTGTTTTCAGGAATTCCCTGGCAGTCCAGGGGTTGAGACTGTTCTTTCACTGCCAAGGACCTGGGACCTGGGTTCCATCCCTGGTCAGGGAACTGAGATCCCACAAGCCATGTGGCAAAAAAAAAAACAACAACAACAACAAAACACCTTTCTTCTTTTCAAGTGAATTTATTTAAAATATTCATTGAGAATTCAGTATGTCAGAGACATAAACTCATTCTTGATGCTAAAGTGTTGCAGTTACCCTTGTCTCTCTTCAAGGAAATAACACAAACAGAAAGGAATTAGTGTTTATGAGGCATTCCTGAAACAAGACTTGAACTTGGATCCCAGTAATTTTCACTGAAACAGTGCAAGTATTTCTATTGCCTAAGCATAAAGAAATAAGAGTCACGACCATGTATTTTTGGTACGATGATCACTGTTGCCTAAGGAAAAATTAAATGATAATTTTAATTTTGTATTTCATTATTTTAAAATGTTATATACAATTTTTAAAGGTTACTTTCCATTTACAGTTATAGAGCCAATATTTTGTAATAACCAATAGTAACTTTAATTTTAACAAGATTCCTAGAGTTTTAAACTCTAAGTAAACAAACAAATCCAATTAGCATTAGCATAATTACTTTCCATTTCTTTACATTGAACTTGTACTTTATTAGTGGGTAGGATATTTCCTTTAAATTTGTCCATGATTTCAACAAGTTCTCTATTTTCTGTTCCCCATTCTCCCAACCCTGAAAAACTGAAACCATTTAAGAAACTCAGGCTTAGGAATTGAATGTGAAAATCATTCTCCTAGAATAGAACTTGAAAATCAGCTATCTCTTAACTGAGTAGTTCCTCCTTGATGACTTCGAGAAAGAGGGAGTTTGGGAAGAAAAGGAAAGCTGAAGATGCCTGCAAACAATCACAATATTTAATAAACTTGTTCCATGCTATAAAAAGCTTTACATACATGATTCATTCAACAAATATTTATTGAGGACTTGCTCTGTGTTAAACACCCTTCCAGGCATTGGATATAAGTACTGGTAAAACAGGAAACGTCCTTGTCCTCATGAAATTTAAATTCTAGATAATAAGGACAGACAATAAGTAAAATCAAATTATGTATGGGGCTTCCCAGGTGGCTCAGCTATCAGGAATCCACATGCAGAGGCAAGAGACAGAGGTTCGATCCCTGGGTTGGGAAGATCTCCTGGAGAAGGGAATGACAACCCACTCCAGTACTCTTGCCTGGAGAATGCCATGGACAGAGAAGCCTGGTGGGTTACAGTCCATGGGGTCTCAAAGTACAGGACACGACTGAGTGACTAACACTTTCAGGGGGCTCAATGGTAAAGAATCCACCTGCCAAGTTTGGAGATCCCTGGTCTAGGAAGACCCCCTGGAGAAGGAAATGGCAACCCACTTCAGTATTCTTGCCTGAGAAATGCCATGGATAGTGGAACCTTGTGGGCTCCAGTCCATGGGGTTGCCAAACAGTCAGCCATGACTTGGTAACAATACCAACAATTGCAAATCAAAGTACATTGTATTTTACTATGGAGAAAAATAAAGCCAGAAAAGAGAAAAGGAAGTTTGTCTATTTTAAGTGTGTACTTTGAGAAAGGGAAGACAAAGATGTAGGTTTCACCAAGACGGTGGTATTTGGGCAAAGCCTGAAGGAGGTGAGGGAGCAGCATTTATGGAACCCCGGGGGAAGAATTCCAGGAACTGCAAGGAGGCCTGCAGAGCTGGAGCAGGGGAGCAGGGAGAGACTGGAAGGAGAGTTGGGAGGAAACAGGCAGCCTTATCACACAGCACAGAGGGCTATGCTTAGGATATTGGCTTTACACTGAGAACTCGGGCACTCCTGCAAAGTTCTGAGAGGCACGTCAAGGGCTAGCTTGTGTTGTTATATGATCACCCGATGAGAACAGAATGAGAGGGGGCAAGAAGAAAGGAGGGAGGCCAGTTAGGAAGTACCAGTATATTCAGTGTATATCACAAAATACTTGTAGTATATAAGTACATAGTTCAGAAAAAGATGGTGACGTGGACTAGGGTGGTCAAAGTGGAGGTAAGCAAAGGTGGGCTTCTGCACCAATTTTGAAGGTGGAACCCAGAGGCTCTTGTGATGTCTTGGATGTGCAACGTGAGAGGAGAGGAACCACAGGCAATCCCAGGGTTTGGCCAGAACAACTGGAAGAGTGGATGCCATCACTGAGGCCGTACAGAGCGTGGGAGGAGGTTTGAGAGGGAAGATGGACAGCTCAGTTTTGAACACGTTGAGTTGGAGGTACCTATTTGGAATTCAAGGAGTAGCGTCAAGTAGGCAGTTTAACAGTCAATTCTGTTCAAGTTCAAAGGAAAAGTTTAGGCTGCAGGTACACATTTAGGAATAATCAGTATACAGATGACATTTATTTATTAACTTATTTTGTGTGTCTCTATTAATAGTTTATTTATTTTAGTTGGAGGCTAATTACTTTACAATATTGCATTGGTTTTGCCATACATCGACATGAATCTGTCATGGGTGTACATGTGTCACCATCCTGAACCCCCCTCCCACCTCCCTTCCCATCCCATCCCTCTGGGTCATCCCAGTGCACCAGCCCTGAGCATCCTGTATCATGCATTGAACCTGGACTGGTGATCTGTTTCATATATGATAATATACATGTGATGTTTAATGCTATTCTCTCAGATAACATTTAAAGTCATGAGACCAGAGGAGATTGTTTTCTTGTGCAATCCTTATACCACCACCATGAGGTAGGTAGTATTTTACTCATTTTAGATATAAAGAATCTGAAGCTGGAAAGATTTAGTTGGGTCTTAGAAAGTTAGTAAACATGTGGACTTAAATGTTCATGTTCTCAATTTTCATCTGGCAATACATTGTTCTGTTGTTGCTTAGTTGCTAAGTCGTGTCCAACTCTTTTGGAACCCCATGGACTGTAGCCCACCAGGCTCCTCTGTCCATGGGATTCTCCAGGCAAGAATACTGGAGTGGGTTGCCAACTGCCTCCTCTAGGTAATCTTCCTGACCCAGGGATTGAACCTACGTCTCTGGCATTGGCAGGTGGATTCTTTTAACACTGAGCTACCAGGGAAGCCCTATGGGTAAATTACTGTAGGTAAATTATTTCTTTAGGTCTAGTTTCCTTTCCTGCAGAATTAGAAGAGAAACAGTTTTCTGACTGGATGGTGTGAGAATCCCAAATCTCCCCAGCAGTCCAGCAGGGACGCTACTGAATGAAAAAGGGAGGCTCAGAGGAAGGACTCAGGCACCTTCACAGGTCAAAGGGTCAAGTCTCTGTTTTAATCTGTAATTTATATATTGGGACTTTATGTAAGCTTCTATTTGCAGAATGCATTTCTGTTGCCTATTTAACAAAAGTTAGATTCACTCGACTAGGTGGTCTCTATGGACACTGCTGCTGCTAAGTTGCTTCAGCTGTGTCCGACTCTGCGATTCTATGGACTGTAGCCTGCCAGGCTCCTCTGTCCATGAGATTCTCCAAAGAATACTGGAGTGAATTGCCCTGTCCTCCCCCAGGGGATCTTCCTGACCCAGGGATCGAATCTGCGTTTCTTACGTCTCCTGCGTCAGCAGGCGGGTTCTTTACAATTAGCACCACCTGAGAAGACCTTCTACATCCCCTATTCCAATAGGTCCATTTATTCATCCAACAAGCAATTAGTGGGTGCTCCTACTGTTCTAGGCTCTGTGCACTTCTTTTATGATTCTAGCTCAAGGTTGAGAAGGGAAGGAAAGCTAGAAGTTTTTTCCCATTTTCTGATTAAAATGTCAATAGATGAGGTGGACTAACTGGAGATCTATGTTTCTACTGGCCGATTTATCCATCCATCCATTATCAATCTTCTATTTATCATCATCTCTCTCAACTAATTCAAGAAAAAGCATCCAAAGAGAAAGACAATACTGTTGGTAGCAATGAACTCTGAAAGTGCTGACATACTAGTTTGCTTCAGTGTTTTTCTTTTTCCATAGCTGCTTACCTTTCAAACAAGGGAATGGGGGAGAAAGGAACTAACATTCTTTGAGTTTTTATCATGTGCCAGGAAATTTATCAGTTTTGCCTCACATCGACCAAGTGAAGTTAAATTTTTCCCCCTGTGTTTAGAAGATAAGGAAACCAAAACTCTTTGAGTTTATGTAATTTTTATAGATCAAATATTTTGCATATGGATGATGCCATATAGTGTGTTACTATGTATCAGAAATATGTTAGTGACTAGTGCAATACAATGTTTTTCTAGTAGCCATACTTAAAAAACAGGTAAAATTGTAATAATATATGACTCAATATTAAAAAAATGTGATTTCAGCTCGAAATCAGTAAATTACTAATGAGATATTTTGCACCTTTTATACTAAGTCTTTGGAATCTGGTGTGTCTTTAACACTTACAGGATATCTCAGTTAAGCCATGTGTCAAGTAGTTGATCATCTCATGTGGCCAGTGGCTACACTGGGCAGCAGAGCATATAGAGCAGAGCCACCAGTTAAGCCCAGAAATAACATCTTGCTGTTGTTGTTCAGTCACTCAGTTGTGTCCAACTCTTTGTGACCCCATGGACTGCAGCACACCAGGCTTCCTTGTCTTTCACCATCTCCTGGAGCTTGCTCAAACTCATGTCCATTGAGTCGGTGATACCATGCTGCTGCTGCTGCTGCTAACTCGTTTCAGTTGTGTCCAACTCTGTGTGACCCCATAAATGGCAGCCCACCAGACTTCCCCGTCCCTGGGATTCTCCAGGCAAGAACACTGGAATGGGTTGCCATTTCCTTCTCCAGTGCATGAAAGTGAAAAGTGAAAGTGAAGTCACTCAGTCGTGTCTGACTCTTAGCGACCCCGTGGACTGCAGCCTACCAGGCTCCTCCATCCATGGGATTTTCTAGGCAAGAGTACTGGAGTGGGGTGCCATTGCCTTCTTCACAGTGATGCCATAGGAGAACTAAAGTTTACATTCATTTATTAGTTTAAAACATGAAAATTTAAGACCAGTGCCTATCTAATGTTATTATAAAGCCATATTATAATAACCTATTACCCATATATATTTTTCTTTAGTCTTAATTTTATATATATATATATATATATATGTATGTATGTATTTTAATCATGTGTACATGAAAATCTGAGCTTCCCAGATGGCTTAGTTGGTAAAGAATCTGCCTGCAGTGCAGGAGACCTGGGTTCAATTCCTGGGTCAGGAAGATCCCCTGGAGAAGGAAATGGCAACCCACTCCAGTATTCTTGCCTGGAGAATTCCAAGGACAGAAGAGCCTGGCAGGCTACAGTTCATGGGGTCGCAAGAGAGTCAGATATAACTAAACAACATGAAAATCTATATTTTTATTATGGTGCCTCACATTGTGAATTTTTTAATGTGTTGTTGAACACCATTCATAATTTCTAACAGTGGCAATTAACCCTGGTTCTGGCACGTATTTAAATGTTAGCTCACTGATGTATGATAAAATACAAATATTTATTGAATGCCTACAGTGTGCTATACTGGAGCTATTTTAGTGGATAAGAGTAAGTTCCAGTTATCATGGAATCTGCTTTAAGACAGATGATTCTGAAATCTACAAGATTATTTTTAGCCCCATTTGAGAAACTGAACCACAGGAAGATCAGGTAACTGGTGTGCGTTAAAGGAGAGACTCAACCCAGGTGAGCTGTCTCCTGGACTTGCATTCTCAGCCACTGCTCCACTGGTACCAAGAGTTCAAAGGACAGGTCAAAGGAGCTCAAATAATTGTTCTATTAGTTTACGTGTTGAAGCTGCAATAAATTACCACAAATTTAGTGGCTTAAAACAACACAAATTTATGATCTTACAGTTCTGGAGGTCAGAAGTCCACACTCAGTCTCATGGCACTGAAGTCAAGGTGTCAGCAGGGCTGGGACCCTCAAGGGGCTCAGAGGGGATAAGCTGTGTCCTTGTCTCTGCTTCTGAAGTTCACCCACGTTTCTTGGCTTGTGACCCCTCTACTGCCTCACTCTAACCTCTTGCTTCTGTCATCACATCCCCTACTACTGACTTGACCTTCTTGCCTCCTTCTTGGAAAGACCCTGGTCATTACACTGCAGCCGCCGGGATAAGCCAGGCCAATCTCCCTGTCTCAAGATCCTCCTCAGTTATATCTGCGAAGCCCCCTGACCACAGAAGGTGATATATTTTCTGGCTCTGGCATTAGGACATGGACATCTTCGGAGGGCTGTATTCAGCTTACTACTGTTATGGGCACCATATGGGTTAAAACATGTGCTTTGAGAAAAAAAAGTCACGGTTGGGGTGGAAAAGGGAGTTCTTTCTAGTAACTGCATTTGTAAAGTATCTTTTCTGTACAGATCAGTACTACAGCTTGGTATTAAGTTTGCTTGGGCTGCCTTAACAAAAAGGCACATTCACTTTCTCATGTTCTGGAGGCCAGAAGTCTGAGGTCAAGGTGTTGAAAGGGCTGGTTTCTGAAGCCTCTCTCTTTGGCTTGCAGACGACCATCTTCTCCCTGTGCGTTCAGTCGCCTCTCCGTGTTTGTGTCTCTGTGTGTGTCCAGATTTCCTCTGATAGGGACACCAGTTACAATGGTTTAGGGCTTACCCCGACCACCTCATTTTCATTTACTAACCTCTTTAAAGACCTTGTCACCAAATATGGTTATGTTCTGTGTTACTGAGGGTGGGTTACAACTTTACTATATGAATTTTAAGGCAAAACAATTCAGCCCTTAACAGGTCTTAACATATACCAAACTCTTATCTAATGGGGGCTTCCCATGTAGCTCATATGGTACAAAATTTGCCTGTAGTGCAGGAGACTTGGGTTTGATCCCTGGGTTGGGAAGATTCCCCCGGAGAAGAGTCACAGACAAGGCCAGATCATGGCAGACTTGCCAGGTGACTAGACTTTTAGTTTGTACTCGGTGACTGGGAAGGTCCTGGAGGGTTCTGAGCAGAGCAATGACATGATCTGATATAGCACTTAAAAAAACGATTCTGGCTCCTGTGTTGAGAATATTCTGAAGGGGGCAAGGAAAGAAATAGTTATTACACTTAACAAATATACCACTATCCTGTAAATTACAATCAGCTGAGATAAAAAATAAACAGAAACTAAAATAGTCCCTGGTGACCGCCTGCCCATTCTAGTCCCTATGGCTGCACACAGAGGCTTTGCAAATAAATATCGGGGTGAAAATAACACCAGTATGTACAAGTAGAGTAGGTAAAAAAAAATTTATTTAATTAATTAAATTCTCCTAAAATATAAAAACCAGAATGGCTTCCTGAATTATAGCTTTTGGCAGTAAGTAAAGGTCAATGCCGGGGAAGGCAATGGCACCCCACCCCAGTACTTTTGCCTGGAAAATCCCATGGACGGAGGATCCTGGTAGGCTCCAGTCCATGGGGTCGCTAAGAGTCGGACCCGACTAAGCGACTTCACTTTCACTTTTCACTTTCATTCATTGGAGAAGGAAATGGCAACCCACTCCAGTATTCTTGCCTGGAGAATCCCAGGGACGAGGGAGCCTGGTGAGCTTCTGTCTATGGGGTCGCACAGAGTCGGACACGACTGAAGTGACTTAGCAGCAGCAGCAGCAGCAAAGGTCAATGCAAAGAACAGTAAGCCCCAACTTTCTGGAACAGCTTTTATTTTTTCCTCTAAAAAGAGTCCACTTTCCTAGAGACATTCATTTAGATGAGACATATATGAGTTTTTATTGCTAAAGTGCTAAAAATCATATAATTCCTATAACTCTAGATGAGGATTACACTAGGAAGAAAGCATTAATTTAAATACTCCAGGTCACTGCAAATCCTAAACAGTCCCTGGTTCCTGTGACAGTCTGACATGTACATAAGACATGTACATACTTGAACTAAAATCTAGGTCAAAATGCTCTAAAACTTCATCCACTAGTCTGTAATTCAGTTATATACTGTAAGACTTATTCAAATCTAATTATGTGGTAACAAGACCTGAAAGTGTTTTGTAAAAGTTTGTTTTAAAAATCCCTAGGTAAACTTACGGAGAAGGCAATGGCATCCCACTCCAGTACTCTTGCCTGGAAAATCCCATGGACGGAGGAGCCTGGTAGGCTGCAGTCCATGAGGTCGCTGAGTCAGACACGACTGAGTGACTTTACTTTCACTTTTCACTTTCATGCATTGGAGAAGGAAATGGCAACCCACTCCAGTGTTCTCACCTGGAGAATCCCAGGGACGGGGGAGCCTGATGGGCTGCCGTCTATGGGGTCGCACAGAGTCGGACATGACTGAAGCACCTTAGCAGCAGCAGCAGCAGGTAAACTTAATCTGTTAATTTTCTATTCTATTTTCTATATTTTTCTTTGTTTTATCTGTCTCCTTTGCTTTCCACAAGTTCCCAAGGACAATCCCTAAAAAAATTATGAGTCCTGTTGTTCGGTTGGAGGTGAACTTTTCCCAACAGTCCTCAGGTCTGTGGATGTCCAGAGTGTAAATCTAGGAGGAAAGAGCACATGCTGTGTGAGACCTCAGCATCACAGATAAACGTCATTATGAAGAAGATAACGTTGTAGAATTTTAAGCAATAGGAAGCCTTTAATGCACCTGAGACTATTTCCCAACGTAGAAAACAATCGACCATATCTTTCAATGGATAGTCTCTAAGCTGTCCTAAAAACCAGCACTTGACAGGTGGAGGAACACTTGGAGAGGTAACACATGCTATTTTTAGTTCTATTTAAAAAGTTCTTCCTTACACTGATTGATCTAAGATCTGCTTCCCCCAGCTCCTACCCTCCCTTTTAGCTTTATCTTTTGGAGCAATATTTCTCAACAGAAGAGCATTTGGGCAGGACAGCTCTCTGCTGTGCAGGGCTGTCCAATGCACCAAGAGATGTTTAATGTACCTGGCCCTCACTCTGCCTACATCTTGGCATTTTGTGTCTTATCTTGCCTTGGTCTCAATGCCAGTGGGACCCGAACATGTGAGTGATTAGTTTGCTAACCAGCAATAGACGCCCGCATTTAAAAAACATGGTTGTGTTGATCAGTTTGCTTTCGGAGTAATTCAACTCAAGTCACAACCTTAAGACATTGCTCAAATTTTCCTAGATATGCATCAGAAATAATTCCAAGAAAATCAGAAGGAAAAAAATATCTAGGTTTAGTTTTATACTGTTTCTCTAAAATAATACAGCTAGCTTTTTTATATGGCATACTGGGGCAGGGAAGGGACAGTCAAATTGGTATAAACCAAGCAATTGTTTTAGGAAGTGTCTTGCTTGGTAAAACACAGAGGGCGTTGTGTTTAAATGATTTTTAAAATTTATGCCAAGGAAAAAAGAGGGAAAGGAAAGAAAAAGACCAAACCTGGTGAGCGAAATGGGCTGCCACAGCAGCCAGGGCAGTGTAGTAGGGCGCAGTCTGACCACTGTTCACTCCCACCAGGCTCAGTGCCCCCAGCATGGCCACGCTGAAGCCACTGAGCCACTTCTTGGTGTCTTCACGGAACAGCAGTGCCGTGGACTTAAGCCCAATCAAAGCATCATCTTTCTTATCCTAACAATGGAAAGCAGTAAGAAATTGATTTTACTGAGATTTTATTCACACACCACAAAGTTCACCATTTTGAAGTACGTAATTCAGTGCGTGTGTGTGTGCTCAGTCACTTCAACCATATCCGACTCTTGGCAACCTTATGGATTATAGCCCACCTGGCTCCCCTGTCCATGGGATTCTCCAGGAAAGAGTAATGGAGTGGGTTGCCATGTCCGCCTCCAGGGCATCTTCCTGACCCAGGGATCGAACCCACATCTCCTCCATTGGCAGGTGGGTTCTTTACCATTAGGGCTACCTGAGAAGCCTTGTGCAACCATCACTAATATTTCCAGTAGAAACTGTGTTTTAAAGACCACGCAGGGACTCCCTAGTGGTCCAGTGGTAAAGAACTTGCCTTCCAATGTAGGGGATATGGGTTCGGTCCCTGGCTGGAGAACTAAGATCCCACATGCTGCAGGGCAACTAAGACCACGTACTGCAATAAGAGAGCTCGCAAGCCTCAACTAGAGAAGCCCATGTGCCACAACCAAGACCCAGCATAACGAAAAAAAATAAAAACATAAAAACCATGTAGATATACCGTAAGTTGTGAAAAATGACAGTAACTCAGAAACACAGTTGATCAAAAATGAATGTGCAGGCCAAATCGAAGTTAAATGCTACTGCTAAAATGATCTTCCAGGTCTATTTCTATGTATCATTGTACTTTTACAATCCTATACTGACTTTTATTAAATTAGAAATCAAACTTAAGTCTTAATTCTTCACATAGCTCTTCTTTACTTCAGAGTTCTCAAACCTCAATGATTTCCTGTATATTTCAATCTTGCTAAAATCAAACATGTAGAAAAATGATCACTTGCTACCTAACCACATCCATTCAGATTTCACTTCCAGCCCAGTTTATTCCTTGCTTCTCCCATCAAACCCTCCCTGTTTACGTAGAGCTAGGTCTTGATGATACACTCACACGTGGCAGACTGGTCTCCTCTTACAAACTATATTTGTAAGCACTTCTGTTTATTGTAATCATGGTCATGTGACATTAGAGACTGCATGCAAAGTGGGCACGGAGGGAATGTACCTCAACATAATAAAGGTCATATAAGACAAATCCACAGCAAACATACTCTATGGTGAAAATCTGAAAGCTGTCCTTCCAGGATCAGAAATCAGATGAGGATATCCATTCCTGCCACTTTTATTCAACACAGTACTGGAATTCCTCGCTAGAGCAGTTGAGCAAGAAAAAGAAAGAAAAGACACCCAAATTGGAAAGGAAGAAGTAAAACAATCACTAGTTGCAGATGACATGGTTTCATATATAGAAAACCCTAAAGACGCTACCAAAAAACTATTAGAAATTATAAACGTGTACAGTAAAGCTGTAGGGGACCAATTTTATATACAAAAATTTGTTGTGTTTCTATACACTGAGTTTGCAGAAAGAGAAATTAAGAAAATAATCTCATTTACAGTCACAACAACAAAATACCTAGGAATAAATTTAACCATGGAGGTAAAAGACCTGTAGCCTGAAAATATGAGATATTGTTAAAAGAAATGAGGACACAAAGAAATGGAAAAATATTCCATGCTCATGGATTCAAAGAATTAAAATTACTAAAATATTCATACTTCCTAAAGCAATCTACAGTCAATCCAACCTCTATCAAAATACCAACCTCTGTCAAAATACCAACAATATTCTTTGTAGAAACAGAACAAAAAATCCTAAAATTTGTATGGGACTACAAAAGACCCTAAAAAGCCAAAGCAATCTTGAGAAAAAAGAACAAAGCTGGAGGTATCATATATCCTGATTTCAAATTATACTACAAAGCTATCGTAGTCAAAATCGCATGGTACTGGCAGAAAAACAGACACATACAGATTACTGGAAACAGAACTGAGAGCCCAGAAATAAGCTCACCTGTACATGGACAATTAACTTACAACAAATGAGCAAAGAACATAAAATGGAAAAACCTTTCTTTAATAAATGGTGTTGGGAAAACTAGACAGCCATGTGCAAAAGGAATGAAACTAGACCACTATCTTATATCATATATAAAAACGAACTCAAAATGGATTAAAGATTTGAATGTAAGACCTGAAGCCATAAAACTCATAGAAGAAAACACAGGCAGTACACTCCTGACTGCTGTCAGTCTTAGAAATATCTTTCTGGATATATCTTCTCAGGTAAGCAAAACAAAATCAGAAATAAATGAATAAGGCTACATCAAACTAAAAAGCTTCTGCACAGCAAAGGAAACCATCAACAAAGTAGAAGGACAAACTGGCAAATGGAAGAAGATATCTGCAAATCACATATCCAGTAAGGTGTTAATATTCAAAATATATAAAGAACTCAACAACAAAAAAAACCCTAGTTAATAAATGGGTAGAGGGTCTGAACAGACATTGCCCTGAATAGTTTTTCTAAAGAATGCATACAGATGGCCCACAGGCAAATGAAAGATGTTCGGCATCATTAATCAATAGGGAAATGCAAACCAAAACCACGAAGAGATATCCCCTCAGGCTTGTGAGAGTGGCCATCAGAAAGACATGAAATAACAAGTGCTGACAAGGGGAGGGAGAAAGAGGAGGCCTTGCGACTGGTGGGAATATGAACAGGTGCAGTCACTGTGGAAACACAGAATGGAGATGTCTCAAAAAGTTACGAACAGAACTACTGTATGATCCAACTATTCCACTTCTGGGTATCTACTAAAGAAAACAAAAGCACTAATTCAGGAAGATACATATGTACCCTAATGTTTATCACAGCATTATATACAAGCTAAGATATGGAAGCAACCTGAGTGCCCATCAACAGATGAATTGACAAAAGATGTGTTATATACATACAATGGAATACTATTTAGCCATAAAAAGATAAAATCTTGCCATTTGCAACAACATAGATGGATCTTGAGGGTATTATGCTAGATAAAATATTATATTAAATAAAAAGTCAGACAGAAAAAGACAAATACCATACAATTTCACTCACATGTGGAATATTAAAAAAATAAATGAACAAACAAAATTAAAACACATAGACAGATACAGAGAACAGATTAGTGGTTACCAGAGGGGAAGGGGCCGTGGGCGGGGCAAAATGGATAAAGGGAGTCAACAGTATGCAGATGCTGCTGCTGCGTCACTTCAGTCGTGTCTGACTCTGTGCGACCCCATGGACTGCAGCCCACCAGGCTCCCCCGTCCATGGGATTCTCCAGGTAAGAACACTGGAGTGGGTTGCCATTTCCTTCTCCAATGCATGAAAGTGGAAAGTGAAAGAAGTCGCTCAGTCGTGTCTGACTCTTAGCGACCCCATGGACTGCAGCCCACCAGGCTCCTCCATCCATGGGATTTTCTGGGCAACAGTACTGGAGTGGGGTGCCACTGCCTTCTCCTGGTTCCTCTAGCGGGTATCAAATAGTGAGAACTCAAACAAAGGAAACCACTGGAATACAAGACCTGCGGTGGAAACGAAACTTTTGGTGGTCAGCACCCTGAAGTATATACAGAAGTCAAAACACAATGCTGTACAAATGACACATAACGTTATAAACCAATTACCTCAATTTAAAAAAAAAGCCTAAAGAAAAAACCTTTCCTTTTAATCTGCTTATTTTAAAGTAATTAAAAAAACACAAAAACCAACAGTTAAACCAAAGTTAAAAAAAGGATATTTCTTTACCTGATGGGCATAGATCGTATCGTATATCAGAGTCCACATAATTCCAGAAAAATAGAGAGGAAGGCAAACAGACGGATCACAGGAGCCCTTGACAGCAGACCATCCAAGCAATGCTCCCCAATTAAATGTCAACCCTGCAATCAGTGAAACAGAAAGAGAAGACAAGTCTAAACGTACTTTAGAGTTCCACAGGGGAGGAAGCAGGCGTCCGCATGTACTGAGTGCCTCCATGTACTAGGCGCTGTGTGTGCTGCTGTCTCGTTTCTTTCTTAAAATCTCCCGAGTGTCTATGGTAGTTATTAGCAACACTTTACAAAACAGGAAAATAGAACCAGAAAGGGTAACTAAAAATTACATTGCTAACAGAGAGAATAATATCGCACGATAAACAGGGGGTTTTGTGGGAAGAACATGTGTCCTATGTAGTGTGACACCTGGCACAAGCGATAAATACTGATGCCTTAGGGCTTGCACTCAGACCTGAGTCAAACTCCTGTGTCCTTTCCTTTATTGCTGTATTCCCCCTTCAAGTTACAGAAACAAAGAGTACAGAGAGAAACACTGGTTCCTTACCCCCTCCCTAAGGACTATAAACAAACATCCGCATGGCGACAACTCCTAAGTATCTCTGTGTCAGCCTAATCACTTCTCTCAGCTTCAGATCGGATCCTGAGCTGCCTGCTAGACATCTCCAACTTCCAAGTTGCTCAGGCACGCTGACACGCATGCTCTGTAGGATCACAGACGAGAGGCACTTCGTCGGCTGAGGAAGAGGGATTCCAAGTGGAAACAGGCAACGTTGGAGGGAAAAAAAATAAGGGTATCTGAGAGAAGAAGTCTGGGACTCACTGAGCCTGAGGTACCTGAGGGACTCGCTCCTTCAAGATAGTGAACGTGTTTCAGTCATTTTTATTTTTCTAGCACTTGGTATGATTCCTGACACAAAGTAAAAGATAGGGTTTCAATAAATACTTAAAGTATACGCTTCAAGATTATTCTAGGAATAGAATAGAAAAGTCTAGGAACAGTTATTTTTGCAATAGATTTGGACTTATGTACCTATCTTCCTCTTTCTACCAACTGACGTGCCAAGTGCTATGTTAGACGCGGCACCACCCACATATAAAGAATACTTTATTTTCCAGGTGTTTACAGTTTATTAGCGGGGACAGAGGGCAGGCTCTCAGCATCTTCCTGTTGAACTGCTGCTGGTGAAATGAGTAAGTGCCACGTGCGAGTTCTATGAGAGAGACCGGCTGAGTCTAAGGAGGCTTCACAGAGAGGGAGGAAGCGCTCACACACTGTGACCCTTCTTCTCAGCCCACTGCATCTTCAGGACGGGTAGGCTCGAGGCAGCTAATTGTTTTCTTCATGACATACCCAGATTTTTAAGACCATTTCAGGAAATAATGATGATGACCTTAGTAAACGTCCAAGATTTTTTACCTAAAAAAGCACCTAATTGCCCTCTTTTAAAATATGAAAATTTATTCCTGGTTTGGAAACTTTCACGATTGACCTGACATTTTATCTCTGTCACATTACACACACATGTGTATGATATTATATATAAAAGCATAGCTTGAGGGTATTGAAGGAGATACTTAATGTAGTTATTTCAAGCTCACCCAAGACTAACTGAGGCCAGTAGGTAATTCGTTTCATTAGCGGGTAGGTGATGACAAGAAGTAGGGATGCTGCTCCAAGAGCTATACTGAAATCAAGAAAAAAAAAAAAATTAAAAAGATTAGTGTCACCATCTCTTAAAAATCACTAAAAGATAACAATAAGATCAGATCAGTCACTTAGTAGTGTCTGACTCTTTGCTACCCCATGAATCGCAGCATGCCAGGCCTCCCTGTCCATCACTAACTCCTGGAGCTCACTGAGACTCAAATCCATCGAGTCAGTGATGCCATCCAGCCATCTCATCCTCTGTCGTCCCCTTCTCCTCTTGCCCCCAATTCCTCCCAGCATCAGAGTCTTTTCTAATGAGTCAACTCTTCGCATGATGTGGCCAAAGTACTAGAGTTTCAGCTTGAGCATCATTCCTTCCAAAGAAATCCCAGGGCTGATCTCCTTCAGAATGGACTGGTTGGATCTCCTTGCAGTCCAAGGGACTCTCAAGAGTCTTCTCCAACACCACACTTCAAAAACATCAATTCTTCAGCGCTCAGCCTTCTTCACAGTCCAACTCTCACATCCATACATGACCACAGGAAAAACCATAGCCTTGACTAGATGAACCTTTGTTGGCAAAGTAATGCCTCTGCTTTTGAATATGCTATCTAGGTTGGTCATAACTTTCCTTCCAAGGAGTAAGTGTCTTTTAATTTCATGGCTGCAGTCACCATCTGCAGTGATTTTGGAGCCCAGAAAAAGAAAGTCTGACACTGTTTCCACTGTTTCCCCATCTATTTCCCATGAAGTGATGGGACCAGATGCCATGATCTTCATTTGAGCTTTAAGCCAACTTGTTCACTCTCCACTTTCACTTTCATCAAGAGGCTTTTGAGTTCCTCTTCACTTTCTGCCATAAGGGTGGTGTCATCTGCATATCTGAGGTTATTGATATTTCTCCCAGCAATCTTGATTCCAGCTTGTGTTTCTTCCAGTCCAGCGTTTCTCATGATGTATTCTGCATATAAGTTAAATAACCAGGGTGACAATATACAGCCTTGATGAACTCCTTTTCCTATTTGGAATCAGTCTGTTGTTCCATGTCCAGTTCTAACTGTTGCTTCCTGATCTGCATACAAATTTCTCAAGAGGCAGGTCAGGTGGTCTAGTATTCCCATCTCTTTCAGAATTTTCCACAGTTTATTGTGATCTACACAGTCAAAGGCCTTGGCATAGTCAATAAAGCAGAAATAGATGTTTTTCTGGAACTCTCTTGCTTTTTCCATGATCCAGCGGATATTGGCAATTTGATCTCTGGTTCCTCTGCCTTTTCTAAAACCAGCTTGAACATCAGGAAGTTCACGGTTCACATATTGCTGAAGCCTGGCTTGGAGAATTTTGAGCATTACTTTACTAGCGTGTGAGATGAGTGCAATTGTGCGGTAGTTGGAGCATTCTTTGGCATTGCCTTTCTTTGGGATTGGAATGAAAATTGACCTTTTCCAGTCCTGTGGCCACTGCTGAGTTTTCCAAATTTGCTGGCATATTGAGTGCAGCACTTTCACAGCATCATCTTTCAGGATTTGGAATAGCTCAGCTGGAATTCCATCACCTCCACTAGCTTTGTTCGTAGTGATGCTTTCTAAGGCCCATTTGACTTCACATTCCAGGATGTCTGGCTCTAGGTCAGTGATCACACAATCGTGATTATCTGGGTCGTGAAAATCTTTTTTGTACAGTTCTTCTGTGTATTCTTGCCATCTCTTCTTAAAATCTTCTGCTTCTGTTAGGTCCATACCATTTCTGTCCTTTATTGAGCCCATCTTTGCATGAAATGTTCCTTTGGTATCTCTGATTTTCTTGAAGAGATCTCTAGTCTTTCCCATTCTGTTGTCTTCCTCTATTTCTTTGCATTGATCGCTGAAGAAAGCTTTCTTATCTCTTCTTGCTATTCTTTGCAACTCTGCATTCAGATGCTTATATCTTTCCTTTTCTCCTTTGCTTTTTGCTTCTCTTCTTTTCAGAGCTATTTGTAAGGCCTCCCCAGACAGCCATTTTGCTTTTTTGTATTTCTTTTCCATGGGGATGGTCTTGATCCCTGTCTCCTGTACAATGTCACGAACCTCATTTCATAGTTTATCAGGCACTCTATCTATCAGATCTAGTCCCTTAAATCTATTTCTCACTTCCACTGTATAATCATAAAGGATTTGATAACAATAGTAACACTAATTAGGAAATGATTTATCTTAAATTTAAAATCTTCCTCCTAGACCTTGATTCCTGAACTTTAATTAGTATAAAGGATGATTAGAAAATACCTGAAGTGCTATACTATACACAGGGAGCTCAGCTCAGTGCTCTGTGATGACCTAAGGGGTGCAAGGCGGGGTGGGGGGTAAGAGGGAGCTTCTAGAGAGGGTATATATGTACACTTATGGCTGATTCGCATTTATGGCAGAAACTAACACAACACTGTAATGCAATTATCCTCCAATCAAAAATAACTTAAAATACCTTCAGTGTTATAAACAACCAAACAAAATAAGAATAGCCAACACACATATTGCTTTAATGTATTAGACTTCCCTGGTGGCTCAGATGGTAAAGCGTTTGCCTACAATGCGGGAGACCCAGGTTCAATCCCTGGGTTAGGAAGATTCTCTGGACAAGGCAATGGCACCCCACTCCAGTACTTTTGCCTGGAAAATCCCATGGACGGAGGTGCGTGGTAGGCTACAGTCCATGGGGTCGCTAAGAGTCGGACACGACTACCACTCTAACTGTTCTACATGTGTTAAGTCGTAATAATCTTCCTTACAACCCTAAGAGATGGGCAGTTTTATCTTACTTGGTTGGTTGGTTGTTTTTTTTTTTTTTGGCAGAGGGAAAAACTAGAGCAAAAAGAGAAAGTAATTTGCCACGAGTCATAACAGCTAGTCAGCAGCAGGGTTGGACTCAGGCCTAAGGCATCTGGCTCCAGTATGCAACACGATATCCCCCATATGCTACTGCGTGTCTAAATTTCGCTTTAAAACATCGAGACAGCAGGTAAACTGAGATGTCCTAACACAGAATGGGAGCCAAATACCCCTCCCTGTATGCACGACAAGGCATTATTTCTCTGGAAGGTAAGGTCACAAAGCACCTAGGAAAGGAGGACGACATCAGATGTTCTCAGGATGCTCACAGCTCACCTGGCATTACCCCTCCAGGAATAACCTTTCAAAGTGTTATCACTGATAAGATACCACTAGACTATCAGGATAAGATAGACAGTAAGTCTAGTCTCCATATGCTTATTTGCTGAGCTCCTCCTCTTTTCTGACTTATTGAAGTACTATGTAGTAAGCAGCCGTCTGATACACAAAAGTTTAATTCTGTCTGGAGGTTCACAAAAGAGTCCTTTTTTCTTCTGTCGCTGATTACGAATACGACTCTGGGAAAGACTTTTTTTTGCAAAGTGAGTCCAATCATTCCTGCCTCTCCCGCCCCTACCGCTTCAGAGACACTACGTGGATAGGAAAAATTACACAAATGGGTTTATACACACAGTCCCATGCATGCACCTAGAAAACCTAGGAAAGTGCCTTGAGTCCTTCAGGGAACACACTGTGCAAGTCCTGGAGGACTTGCTGATCTCATCGTTCCTTTGGCCGAAAACATTTCTGACTTTATACAATATGTGGTGCTTTACTTAGATTGTTAACTTTACAGATGCTTGATTAGGTAATAAACAACTTTGTGATTCAGGTATTTCAACGCTATCTTTTATCTACTTCCATACCAAATGAGAGATTTTATGCATGATTATGAAAAACACATTTACTGTACCTGTAGTAATTCAGACACAGAAGAATGCCCAGGGCCAAGGTCAACTGTCCCCCAAGAAAAACAAAGGATTGAAAAGTTGAAATGTCTCCAGCAGCTATTGGGCGACTTGCTGTTCTTGTAACCTTAACACATAAAACAGATCCCTTAGTGTCGAGAAATAACTCAATTATTTACTTAAACATTGACTCAAGAGACTGACCCATTGTACCCACTAAGACAGATACATGAATAAAAAGTGAACACTGGAAGTACTGCCAAGAATCAAAGTTCCTATTTAAAACAGCTTTGAAAAGAACTAAAAAGTCCCACCATTCATTCCTCTTTCTGTCGCCCATCCCCATCTACAAACAAAACAAAGCCACTTCCCGATCTAACTAGTTAGCTACCCAGCTTAGCAAGTACATGCTCAATTTCCACAGAGCAATGAGGGACAAAAATAACGGGACTATCAGGAAGGGAAACTGCAGAGCATGTCAGATAAGGGTGTTATCATGTGAGTATGGGAAGCACTGCAACAGATGTCAGATATGAGGAAAGAAGACAGATTATGTGAGTCTGAAAGTGGGAATGGGACTTCCATGGTGGTCCAGAGGCTAAGCACAAATTTCCAGTGCAGGGAGCCAGGGTTTGACCCCCACATCAGCCCTGGGATTTCTTTGGAAGGAATGATGCTGAAGCTGAAACTCCAGTACTTTGGCCACCTCATGCGAAGAGTTGACTCACTGGAATATACTCTGATGCTGGGAGGGATTGGGGGCAGGAGGAGAAGGGGACGACAGAGGATGAGATGGCTGGATGGCATCACTGACTCGAAGGACCTGAGTCTGAGTGAACTCCGGGAGTTGGTGATGGACAGGGAGGCCTGGCGTGCTGCGATTCATGGGGTCGCAGAGTCCAACATGACTGAGCGACTGAACTGAACTGAACTGAACTGATTATTCTAAACTCAAGCACAAATAAACAGCATAACCAAAATTTTCAGCACTGCTGGAAGTTGAGAACTCAGGATCTGGTATCAGAGAGCCTAGCATTTGAATCCAATTCCATCACTTATTGGTTCTGAATTCTGGCAAATTACTTGACCTCCCTCAGGTTTAGGTTACTTACTTACTAAAGGAAAAAGAGAAAGAGAGGGAGAGGTAATAATAGCACCTACTTCACAGTGCAATGTCTGATGCCATCAATATTAACTATAATTAGTACATTTTTGAATGACTTACATCAAGGGTTTAGCAAACTATGGCCTGGGAGCCAAACTCAGCCTTCTGTTTTTATATGGCACTATGAGCTAAGAATGGCTTTTTTTGGTGATTGAAAGTAAATCAGAGAAAGAGTATTGTGCCACATGCAAGTAGGCTGAAATTCAAATTTCAGTGTCCACAAATAAAACTGTATTGACTCAGTGACACGCCCATTTCCTACATACTGTATGTGTCTGCTTTCATGCTGCAACAGAATGCAGAAGTTACAACAAAGACTACACGGCCCACAAAGCTAAAATATTTACTATCTGGCCCTTTATAGAAAAATTGCGTTGACCAGATTTAGAGCATGCCTCACTGTGCAATGAAACAGTTTGTCAGAAACTGTAATGATTCATCTTGGTTAGCGCCAGAACTGAATATTTTATCCTCGATTTGGTTCTTGTAGTTTCAAGTAGAAATAATATTAATGTTCTTATATTTGACTTAGGATATTATGCTTATTCCTGCCAGTACTCGAGTGTTACAGTACGCTACTTAATCTAAGAGTTATATACACATTGCATTGTTGAAGCCTTATAACGACTGTTTTTAGCCCCTCGAAGTTCTTGCCACTTCTAAGTTTTGGGAAACTGAGACAGAGAGCCTCAGGAACTCCCCAATGTCACAGCCATGAAGGCGGCACAGTCAGTCCAGTCCCACCAAGCACGGTACTAATCACAAGATTACACTGCCCCTTCAGTACGAGGGAAACTGCCTGGCTAAACGTGAGAGCTGAAAATAAAGCACCCATCAAAAGACTAAAAATGATGTAAGATGATAATCAAAAAACAGATTTTATGTGGTTTTTATGAAACTAGAATGCTCACAGCTGACAAAACCAAATCATTAACACCTGTGCACTGAGATTTTTGGACATAATGTTTATCACATGACTAGCAGACTACATACCTTATCAACAAAACACATTTAGTCCATATAACCTGATAGCAATTCACTTATCATTTAATATATCAGCAATTTACTTAGTCATCTACTATATTAACCAGATGGAGAAGGAAATAGCAACCCACTGCAGTATTCCTTTTTTTAATTTTATTTTATTTAACTTTACAATATTGCATTGGTTTTGCCATATATCAAAATGAATCTGCCACAGGTATACATGTGTTCCCCATCCTGAACCCTCCTTCCTCCTCCCTCCCCATACCATCCCTCTGGGTCGTCCCAGTGCATCAGCCCCAAGCATCCAGTATCGTGCATCGAACCTGGACTGGCGACTCGTTTCATATATGATATTATACATATTTCAATGCCATTCTCCACTGCAGTATTCTTGACTGGAGAGCTCCACAGACAGAGGAGCCTGGTGAGCTACAGTCTATGGGGTCACAAAGGGTCAGACATGACTGAGCAACTAACACACACACATATTAAGCAAAACCTTCAGCCATAAACATGTACTTAAGGATATACAGCCTTTAAGAAACTGTAAGCTAAGCATTACAATTTGACCAAGCTTTTCAACTCACTCCCTCAAAGAGATGCTCATAACATTTTAAAATTCATGTTAGCAAAACCACAGCTATAAAACACTCACTTAAGTGCTCTGCTGTATGTCAACACAGACTCTGGATTCTTCTTATCAGTGCAAAATGGCATGGGGGAGATGTAAGATATCTAATCAGTTCCCTTTTATCTAAGGAGGAAAAAAATTCACTTAAGAGAAAACTAAAATGGCTCTATTTTGTTAATTTTAGAGGTAGAAAAAGTTGGTCGGTTTGATTATGTTATTTCAAAGTTAAGTATGTTATTTTAATTAAATTTTTAATTAAACTTTTTTTGAAGATAATTTGTGGATTACTAGGCAATTAAAAAAAATCTCTGTATTTTAAGAAATATAGAAACCCTATGTATCCATTATCCAGTTTCCTCCAAGGGGAACATTCTGTAAAACTTTACAATATCACAATCAGGAAACTGACACCAAGCTG
This sequence comes from Tragelaphus eurycerus, assembly GCA_935064755.1. Taxonomy (NCBI): domain Eukaryota; kingdom Metazoa; phylum Chordata; class Mammalia; order Artiodactyla; family Bovidae; genus Tragelaphus; species Tragelaphus eurycerus. Next base: position 20,775,027 of record CAKXYN010000033.1, on the reverse strand, counting down.
CTCTAAATGTGTTCAATAATTATTCTGAAGGGATATACACTAGAAGCCTCGTTCACATGGTTATACAGAATGAAAAATCAGCCAGGAAGTGCAATCTCCCAAATTAAGAAAGTATGTGTTGTTTGGCGTGGATTAAGGCATCCTAACTGGGTCAGAGAGACATAGAGATGCCTTTACTGTGCATCACGTGACTCTCTGCCACTGTCCTACCCTCCAGCCACACATACAAACCCACAGTTGCAACCATCAAGCATCATAGACTTTAGCTCACAGCCACGCCTCTGGATCTGCTATTTCCTCTACCTAGGGTGACCTTCACCTTCCAGCCCAGCCTTTATTTTTGGCATCTTATTCTGTCATAGTTTGAAGGTCACCTTACTCTACCTGAAAAAGTTCTCTCTAACCCCGTCCATGATGCTAAGGTAAGGCAGGTGGTCTTCAGTAAGTTTCTTTATGGACACTATCTCTTGATAGCTAACAGTATTAAACTGAAGTCAGCAATGTTATCTTTCATCCATGCAATTCCAGCATCTGTCACTGTGTCTCATTCACAGTAGGTATTTGATAAATGTTTTTGTATTAAAAAATATACTAATTTGAACTAAAAATCTAGATAGCATATTAAAAAGCAGAGACATTACTTTGCCAACAAAGGTCCGTCTAGTCAAGGCTATGGTTTTATGGATGTGAGAGCTGGACTGTGAAGAAGGCTGAGTGTCTAAGAATTGATGCTTCTGAAGCGGTGTTGGAGAAGACTCTTGAGAGTCCCTTGGACTGCAAGGAGATCCAACCAGTCCATTCTAAAGGAGACCAGTCCTGGGTGTTCTTTGGAAGGAATGATGCTAAAGCTGAAACTCCAGTACTTTGGCCACCTCATGCAAAGAGTTGACTCATTGGAAAAGACTCTGATGCTGGGAGGGATTGGGGGCAGGAGGAGAAGGGGACGACAGAGGATGAGATGGCTGGATGGCATCACCGACTCGATGGACGTGAGTTTGAGTGAACTCCGGGAGTTGGTGATGGACAGGGAGGCCTGGCATGCTGTGATTCATGGGGTCGCAAAGAGTCGGACACGACTGAGCGACTGATCTGATCTGATCAAGTTTTAAATGAAGTTTTCTCTGGGGGCTTGGGGAAGGGGGATAAGGAAGACTGGCATTTTCTATCCTTTCTTTGTATTGAGTGTTTCTGAGTAAGCATGTATTGTTTTTTCTAAGGAGAAAAAAAAATGAAATTATGTTTTATAAATGCTAGTAGGGCTGTCTTGGTTCATTTAAATTAAGGTTTGATTTACACAGAAATAGTTATGGTCCCAAAAGTTCTCAAAGGAAGGGCTGACAGTTCTTTCAGACACCCACGGGTTCCGGATGGAATTTTCACTTTCACTTCCAATATCCTTACTCTGGCCTTCCAAGTTTGAACTCACGTTGTAAAAAGGAAGTGTACACGGCCCCCACAGCTGCTCCTGGGTTAAGAAAGGCAGCTCTCTGCACTTTACAACACCAGCTATTCAGAGGATACCGGCACTTGTTACTTCAGCAAGGACATTGAGTGATCCTGTCCCTTTATGTGGCACTCAAAAGGCAGGCCACGGGCTTACTCTGCAGAGCTGAGAGGAGCCCCTGTGCCTTTCTGGGACGAATCTACCTTTTTATCATAGTCCCGGTCCCACATGTCGTTAATAGTACAGCCGGCTCCACGCATCAGAACAGCTCCAGTGCCAAACAGGGATAACATGTACCAATCTGGGAGACAACCTGGGTCTGCTGCCAGACCGATGCTCCAAGTACACGGCAGATACAGCAGCCAGGTTCCTGAGCAAAAATAAAGAGACAAAAAAGGGTACAGATTCAAATTAGTCAACTGCTTTCATTTGCTTGAACGCTGCAGCCAAAAGAAGTAAGGAACACGAAGTCCAAACCACATGACAAAACTCAAAAATAAACTTGAAACTCATGTCACAGAGGACTATTCTCCCAAATAGGTAGGGTTCCCAGAAACTGGAGAGACATCACCAGCCCAACTGAAAAAAATGGACAAAAAACATAACGGAAAATGCAAATGGCTTTTATACCAATGAAAAGATACTCAACCTGATAAACACACATCAAAATTACATTGAGATAATATTTTTCACCCATCAGGTTGACAAAAGCCAAAGTCTGACATACTCTGGGGATTTGGATACTCATGTATTTCTGATGAGGTTACCAATGATCCTATGGAGGACAAGCTGAGAATTTTTTCCTATATATGTGTGTACGTGTATATATAGGCACATGCATACACATATTAAACAAATATATACATTTGAATGTATGTTCATAAACTATGCCAGGAAGGACACATTAGAAACTGATACCAACAACTGCTTTCATGGAAGAGAACTGGTACGGAAAAAGGAGTGGAAGACTTACTTTTCACTTTACATACACCCTTGTACCTTTTGAATCATGTCATATGCATTATTATATGCATGTATTACCTGCTCAAAAAAGTGAATAAAACTTTATTTATTGTTGTTAATACAATATAATAAAATGACTTGGGGAGAGAGGGATTAACCTACTTTTTTTTAAATAAAATATTTTGCTAGAACAATACATACACAGATGTGAGTAGTTCTGGTACTCAGCTCCTAAACTAGATGCTGCTGCTGCTAAGTCGCTTCAGTCGTGTCCGACTCTGTGCTACCCCACAGATGGCAGCCCACGAGGCTCCCCTGTCCCTGGGATTCTCCAGGTAAGAACAGTGGAATGGGTTGTCATTTCCTTCTCCAATGCATGAAAGTGAAAAGTGAAAGTAAAGATGCTCAGTCGTATCCGACTCTTTGCGATCCCATGGACTGCAGCCTACCAGGCTCCTCCATCCATGGGATTTTCCAGGCAAGAGTACTGGAGTGGGTTGCCATTGCCTTCTCCACCTAAACTAGATGCAATTAAGCTAAAATCAAGGAGACTATAGGGATGGAGCTTTCACAAATGAACTTTAGTAGATATCCAATTTTCAAAAGAATAGATATCCTATTTTCAAAATAAAATCTTTCAATGACTGGTTATAGTGCCTATTAGATAAGTGAGTTGGTGATGGACAGGGAGGCCTGGCATGCTGCGATTCATGGGGTCACAAAGAGTCGGACACGACTGAGCGACTGAACTGAACTGAGCAACTAACTCCTTGGAAGGAAAGTTATGACCAACCTACATAGCATATTGAAAAGCAGAGACATTACTTTGCCAACAAAGGTCTGTCTGGTCAAGGCTATGGTTTTTCCAGTGGTCATGTATGGATGCGAGAGTTGGACTACAAAGAAAGCTGAGTGCTGAAGAATTGATGCTTTTGAACTGTGATGTTGGAGAAGACTCTTGAGAGTCCTTTGGACTGCAAGGAGATCCAACCAATCCATTCTAAATGAGATCAGTCCTGGGTGTTCTTTGGAAGGAATGATGCTAAAGCTGAAACTCCAATACTTTGGTGACCTCATGCAAAGAGTTGACTCATTGGAAAAGACTCTGATGCTGGGAGGGATTGGGGGCAGGAGGAGAAGGGGACGACAGAGGATGAGATGGCTGGATGGCATCACCAACTCGATGGACGTGAGTTTGAGTGAACTCCGGGAGTTGGTGATGGACAGGGAGGCCTGGCGTGCTGCAATTCACAGGGACATGACTGAGAGACTGAACTGAACTGAATTGAAGCTTTCCTTTCTTATTGAGAATATAAGAATACAACACTGCCGCCCCCAACCTCAATTCCTCAAATGTGTCCCTCTGGGATGAGGATTAATTTAGGCTGATTATCTTTAAGAAACAGAAGACTGAGGAAGCTTTCTTGTTATAGAATAGTGCTATCATCAAATAACTGCAAAAAATATGGGCTATTGCTGTGGGAAACTTGGTAGGACCTGGAGACCAGAGATAACTGTTTATTAAACATTTGCTTTTCTATCTCCAGTGAATTATCTTCCTCCCCATCCCTTTGAGGTTCCAAACCACTACCCACAATATCCTGCCACGTCTTTAGCTGAAGACGGTATTTAAGATGAGGATATTTTGACCATTTTGGTGAGTTGCTCAGTCTTCTTGGGTCTCTCTCCAGCATTCATACAATTAAACTTTTGTTTGATTATCTCCTATTAATGTGTCTCACGTCAACTTAATTCTTAGACTTAGAAGGGTGGAGGTTAATTTCTTTCTCCTCAAAAAGTGAAGTAGGACACGTGGCTAAAGAAATCAGATACTACATGAAAATGGTCAGATGACAAAGTCCTTAGGATCATGTTTAAGCCTCATTAAATTTAAGCTTTATTCATCTGCAAATATTTATAAAGCACATGCTTTGTACCAGAGATGTTCCAGGAATTGGAAATACAATGCTAACTAAGAGAGAGATGGTTTCTCCCTTCTTACAGCTTGTAAATCAAAAGGGAGAAACCCAGTTAAGCAAATAATAACAATAAAATAGACCAATTCAACAATAGGGCAAGTACAGGATCCTACAAAGGCATAAGACAGTGCCACCCAAGTTCCTGGGGACGGAACAGGGAAAAATCAGGAAAGCTTTTCCAAAAGGGGTATAAACACACACTGCAGAAGAGGCAAGGCAAGGAGAGGCTAAGACACAGGAAGGAGCAGTCTAGAGCTGAATTTAGGGTGTCCTGGATAGACTCATTCAGTGTGTCCCATCTCAAACAGTATCAGCAATAATGTTCAGTAAATGTTTGTGCAGTGTCAGGCAGTGCTCCTGATGCTCTCTCTATACAGACTCATTTAATCGTCAAAGACACCCTTATAAAGCAGGCACTGTTATTAATCCCATTTTACAGATGAGGAAACAGATGCACAGAGAGGTTAAGTAATACACAGTGGGTTTCAGAACTTCCTTTTCCCTGCACCTACCAGTAGAGTTCAGAGGGACAGGAGTGGCTAGCTGAACCTATTCTGATAGCAAAGAAAGGCCAAAAAAAAAAAAAAAAAGAAAAGAAAGGCCACTACTTCACAGGCATTTTCCTGATGCAATAAGAACTGAAGGTTTTACTTTAAAAAGAATTCTAAAGACAAACATGTGTAACCACCTATAGCATTTCATGTTGGTGTCAAGACTTCCTCTGCCGTAAGTCTGTGTCATAGGTTGCGCATGCACTGATGGGAAGCTGTAGGGTACTCCTACAGATGAGGAAGCTTTCTGTAATGAAGGTTCTAGCGTCTGCTCCTAGCAAGGGATACCAGACACTCACGTATATTAAATTTGAACGTTCAGTCTTTCTTATCTACAAAAGAGGGGAAAGAACATCTACCCCTTAGAGTTGTTACGACAACGCTAATAACAGTGATAATGAAAAACAATTACAAATTCAGTGTTTACCTGCGACAGGTGCTGTCATATACTACTTTTGATTCTCACAATAAACATATGCAGTAGGCTATTATATTTACTTAACAAACACAGAAACTGAAGCATTGAGAAAGTAATTTGCCCAAGGCCACACGGATAAAGCTAGCCAAACCTGGAAGTGAAAGAGTTAGTCGCTCAGTCGTGTCTCTCTGTGACTCCATGGACTGCAGCCCACCAGGCCCCTCTGTCCATGAAAATTCTCCAGGCAAGAATATCAGAGTGGGTTGCCATTCCCTTCTCCAGGGGAATCTTTCCGACCCAGGGATTGAACCCAGGTCTCCTGCACTGCAAGCAGATTCCTTACCTTTTGAGCCCCTGCTGCTGCCACTGCTGCTAAGTCACTTCAGTCGTGTCCGACTCTGTGGGACCCCATAGACGGCAGCCCACCAGGCTCCCCCGTCCCTGGGATTCTCCAGGAAAGAACACTGGAGTGGGTTGCCATTTCCTTCTCCAATGCATGAAAGTGAAAAGTGAAAAGTGACAGTGAAGTTGCTCAGTCGTGTCTGACTCTTCGCGACCCCATGGACTGTAGCCCTCCAGGCTCCTCTGCCCATGGGATTTTCCAGGCAAGAGTACTGGAGTGGGTTGCCACTGCCTTCTAGGCAGCATATTAAAAAGCAGAGACAACACTTTGCTAACATAGGTCCATAGAGTCAAAGCTATGGTTTTTCCAATAGTCATTTACGGGTGTGAAAGTTGGACCATAAAGAAGGCGAGCGCTGAAGAACTGAAGCTTTCAAACTGTGATGTTGGAGAAGACTCTTGAGAGTCTCTTGGACTGCAAGGATATCAAACCAGTCGATCTTAAAGGAAATCAACCTTGAATATTCATTGGAAGGGCTGATGCTGAAGCTGAAGCTCCAATGCTTTGGCCACCTGATGCAAAGAGCTGACTCACTGGAAAAGACTCTGATGCTGGGAAAGATTAAAGGCAAAAGGAGAAGGGAGCGGCAGAGGATGAGATGGTTAGATAGCATCACGAACTCAATGGACATGAATTTGAGAAAACTCTGGCAGATAGTGAAGGACAAGGGAGTCTGGTGAGTTGCAGTCCATGGGGTCACAGACAGTCCAACACAACTTAGTGACTGAACAACAACATAGACAAAACACGGCAGAAGTCAACGTGGCTGGAATTCAAATCCAGGCAGTTTGCCTCCAGACTATCACTCTAAATCTCTACATAAATCTATCTAAATCTCTACATCTCTAGCTAAATCTCTACATAACCATGAATTATTTCTTTTTCTTTTGCCCTCCTGATACTCAGCAACATGTTTTTGTCTTCCCTACGACACTTTTGCGACTGGTTATCAACATGATATTTTCATTCTGTTCTCTTCCATGAAGACAGATAGTGAGAATACAAATAGGTTTTAGAAAGATATATTCATTACATAAAAAGTAAAAACTCTCTGCACAACAATGTGAATTTACTCAGTCCCATTGAACTATACAGTTAAATATGGTTAAAATAGTATGATTTATGTTATGTGACTTTTACCACAATAAAATTTTTTTTAAAAAAGAAAAACTCTCTGGGAAATTACAAATAAATTGAGCAAGCATTCTGAAAGGTGATGAGTGGACCAGGAGCTTGTATAAATTGAGTCTAAGATTCATGTACTAATACATACTATCTTCAAGGTAACACCAACAGCCATAAATGCAGTAAAAACCAGTTATACCACCAATTTAGTGGAAAGAGCGCCACCTGCTGAAACTTCCTGAAATAATGTAGTCTGTGACATGGTTGTAGGAAGTTGTAAGCCGTTCCGAAAAACAGTGAAACCCACTTGTTAACAATAGCAAACTTCAGCAAGTTAAAACATCACATATAGGGGCTTCCCTGGTGGCTCAGTGGTAAAGAATCCACCTACTAATGTAGGAGACATGGGTTCGATCCCTAATCCAGGAAGATCTCACATGCCACAGGGCAACTAAGCCTGTGTGCCAACTATGGACCCTGTGCCTAGAGCCCAAGAACTCCCACTGCTGAGCCCATGCGCCACAACTACTGAAGTCCGTGGGCCTAGAGCCTGTGCTCTGCAACAGGAGAAGCCACCGCAGGGAGAAGCCCACGCACCACAGCCAGAGAGCAGCCCGTGCTCGCTGCAACTAGAGAAAAACCCAGGTGGCAACCAAGACCCAGCACGGTCAAAAATAAATAAAATTATAAAACCATACACATAATACCCATAAAAGAAGAACTTAAGCAAAGAAAAATCCTATCTGGAATTCTGATACTGTCAATTTATTACTCCTGGCATACAGTAGGGGCTCAAAACAATGCTTGCTGGATGAATTCTAATAGTACTGAGACTGTCCAGGTGGGGCTAGTGGTAAAGAACCTGCCTGCCAATGCAGGAGACATGTTCAACCCCTGAGTCAGGAAGATCCCCTGCAGGAGGGCATGGCAACCCACTCCAGTATTCTTGCCTGGAGAATCCCATGGACAGAGGAGCCTGGCGGGCTACAGTCTACAGGTTCGAAAAAAAGGCAGACACGACTGAAGCAACTTAGCACACAGCACAGTACTGAGACTGTTAATAGGTTGTCTGAAAAGTCCTACAGTCATCTTATGTAGAACCAAAGCAAGCAGGCAGGTATCCTCCTAACATACTTAATACTATTTACCTAATCTTCTCCAATTCCAATTTCTCAAGTAATGGCTAACACTCTTGTGCATTTATTATGTCAAGCACTGTTCTAAGGACTTGACACTTATTAACAAATTCTCATGACAACTTTACAAAGTCAGTATTCTTAGTATCCTCATTTTACAGATGAGACATGAAGGCCCAGAGGGGTAAAGTAACTTACCAGAGGTCCCTCAAGTGAGCAGAGTGAAGATTCAAAGAAGTCTGGCTCTAGAGTTTTACTCATGTATAAACTCTTTACAGTCTCTTATTATGTGGTTGAGCCTCTAACGGAGAAGCCAGAGATTTAAGGAAATGGGACTTAGAGCAGTTGCTGATATTAGACGCTCATAAGCCTACACTACGTACGGCTCTGTGACACACATCACAACAATAACAACGATTAGGCTTCAGGTTAGAATTAGGCTTAAAATCTTATGCCTATCAACTTGAATCTGGCCCCAAAATGCCATGGGTCATGATGACAGGACTGTGCCTACCATTTAATCACTTTTTCACTTTAACTGCTGATTGTTATAAATTCTTAGTGCTCTGATCTCAAATTGGTAATGCATAAATTTAGAATACCAAAAACAAGGCCTAATTTGGGGGTCTTAGCTGAGCAAAGGTGGAGGGAGTATATCTAGGCATTTGAATGTATTTACCATCCACTGCTTAAAAAAAAAAAAAAAGAAAAGTTGGCTTAAAGCTCAACATTCAGAAAACTAAGATCATGGCATCTGGTCCCATCACTTTATGGGAAATAGACAGGGAAACAATGGAAACAGTGGCTGACTTTATTATTCTGGGCTCCAAGATCACTGCAGATGTGACTGCAGTCATGAAATTAAAAGACGCTTACTCCCTGGAAGGAAAGTTATGACCAACCTAGATAGCATATTAAAAACCAGAGACATTACTTTGCTAACAAAGGTCGGTCTAGTCAAGGCTATGATTTTTCCAGTAGTCATGTATGGATGTGAGAGTTGGACTATAAAGAAAGATGAGCACAGAAGAATTGATGCTTTTGAACTGTGGTGTTGGAGAAGACTCTTGAGAGTCCCTTGGACTGCAAGGAGATCCAACCAGTCTATCCTAAAGGAGATCAGTCCTGGGTGTCCATTGGAAGGACTAATGTTGAAGCTGAAACTCCAATACTTGGGCCACCTAATGTGAAGAGTTGACTCATTGGAAAAGACCCTGATGCTGGGAAAGATCGAGGGCAGGAGGAGAAGGGGATGACAGAGGATGAGATGGTTGGATAGCATCATTGACTCAATGGACATGGGTTTGGGTGGATTGCAGGAGTTGGTGATGGACAGGGAGGCCTGGCGTGCTGCGGTTCACGGGGTCGCAAAGAGTCGGACACAACTGAGTGATTGAACTGAACTGAACCATCCACTGCAATGGTACATGGCGTCAGCCAGATTACCTAGAGTTCAGCCTCCACCCCACCCTCCCCTCTGTCCATTCTTATTCCGTCCAGCTCTTATCCAGCCTTGACGCCCACTATTTTCTGTGCTCAACTGGGGTTCCAGACGAGCTTATATCCTTAGTGTACCAACACTCTACCCTTGAGTCTTTGCAAAAATAATTCGCTCACCAATGAGGAACTCTTTCCTCTGCAAAATCTACCTGTCCTTTGAGGCAGGGGTCCCCAATCTCTGGGATCTAATGCCTGATGACCTGAGGTGAAGCTGATGTCATAATAATAGAAATAAAGTGCACAATAAGTGAGATGCACTTGAAAAGTGAAATGAAAGTGAAAGTTGCTCAGTTGTGTCTACCTCTTTGTGACCCCATAGACTAAATAGGAAGCGACTTAGCAGCAGCAGCAGACTAAATAGTCCATGGAACTCTCCAGGCCAGAATACTGGAGTGGGTAGCCCTTCCCTTCTCCAGGGGATCTTCCCAATCTAGGGATCAAACCTAGGTCCCCACATTTGCAGCTGGATTCTTTACCAGCTGAGCCAGCAGAGAAGCTCAAAAGGCACTTGAATCATCCCAAAACCATGTCACTCCCCCACAACGCCCAACATTGGGAAAAACTGTCTTTCTTGAAACCAGTCCCTTATGCCAAAAATGTTGGGGACCACTGCTTTGAGGTACACTTTCTTCTCAACTTTTTACAGCAATGAACATTCACAATAATTACTCTTTTCCTGCTGTACTTACTATCTGTATCACTTATATTTGATCCCATACTTTCCCAATTCACCTAATACTTTCTTTTTTTTAACCAGACTGGGAGTTCTCTGAAAGGACAGAGTTGCCACAGCTCTTTCTAGCCCTAAGGCTAGGCGATGCAGTAGGACTTCAATCTCTGAATATTACTGCCAGGGTCTTCTAGACACAAGAAATAAAAGTCCCATATAAGTGGAGTTCATGCTGTATTGGAAAAGTGTATCAACCAATAAATGCATAAGGCTAGCGGCGAAGGTTATGAAGAAAAATGAGAGGTAAAGAGCTAGAGACTGCAGTGAAAGGTGAATATGTTACACAGAAAAGTCAAGGAAATCCTCCCTTATGAGGCAACCGCTGGCCGATAAGTAGGACACAAGTGCAATGCCTGCAGCATTCGAATGAATTAAATCTTTGTGTTACGAACAGTGCAGGGCAAGGAGCTAAGAAACTCAGCATCACCCGGTCTGGCTCTCCAGAGAGCCTTGGTTTCCTCTGCATTTGCTTTGGGAGCCTTGCAACATTATGGGAAAGATGAAACATAATGAATGTGGAAATGCTTGCACACTGTGCTACTGCTAAGTTGCTTCAGTCGTATCCAACTCTGCGTGACCCCATAGACGGCAGTCCACCAGGCTCCCCCGTCCCTGGGATTCTCCAGTAAGAACACTGGAGTGGGTTGTCATTTCCTTCACCAATGCAAGAAAGTGAAAAGTGAAAGTGAAGTCGCTCAGTCGTGTCCGACTCTTAGCGACCCCATGGACTGCAGCCTACCAGGCTCCTCCATCCATGGGATTTTCCAGGCAACAGTACTGGAGTGGGTGCCATCGCCTTCTCCGCTTGCACACTGTCAATCTGCGCAAATGCAGGGATGCGGGCACGGAATTTCTGCTCGATTACGAACACGGTCTGTGGGATGAGCGGAGTTTCTGCCCCGCTCAGGTGCTCAGGATTCGGGAAGGGGTGACAGCCTGCCGAACACTTCAGAGATCGCCCTGTTCGGGTTTCTCGAGGGTAACGAGCACCTGGAGGCCAAGCCGCGGCTTTCAGGATTCATTTCCATAACGCCAGCATTCCCGGACTGCCGCGTCCGTCCGCACTCACCTATGGGCTTATCCAACCGCATGAGGCGCAGGTAGGGCTGCAGAGGGCGGGGCGCCGATTTCACGACCGCGGCTGCCGACAGGCTCAGCGGACGCCCGCGCGGCCCCCGCCCGAACGAGGGCTGCCAGTTCGCCGCGTGGAACCCGCGGGCCGAGTGCACCCCGCGGGCCGCGTGCACCAGGGCCAGGGAGCGGCCGCGCGCGCCCCACAGCCATGCCTGAGTCCCAGCCCGCAGACCCCGCACGAGTCCCGCGCCGCACGCACCCAGCATGGCGCTCGGGAGAGCCTGGACCCGCAGGGGCCTGACGTCATTCCCGAGCGTCAGGTCAGCGGCAGGCTGCGCGGTGACGTCAGCGGAATGACCGTCCGCGCCGGTCCGGCCCCATGGTCCAGTGGCCTGATCTTTCGAGTAACGTGAAGAGTGTCGCGGTCACCTAGCGCTGTGAAGGAGTTCCTCAGAGAAAGGAATTCCTGGTATCAAAATACGTAGCAGTTGTTATAGGGAAAAATAAAATAAAACCACCAGAGAAAAACCTACTAAAGCCCAATACTGGTTTGCAGTAGAAACTTGTTTCCTTTTTAAAGCTAAAAGGTCACCAAACGGCCAAAAGCCAAGAATGTAAACTAAAGCCATATTCAGGGTTAAGGGACGTTCATTGCGCAAATGAAAACCTTAAATTTGATAGGCAATTCAGAGTTCGTAGGAGAAGGCAATGGCACTACACTCCAGTACTCTTGCCTGGAGAATCCCAGGGACAGGGGAGCCTGGTGGGCTGCCGTCTATGGGGTCGCACAGAGTCGGACACGACTAAAGTGACTTAGCATAGCATCAGAGTTCGTATAATCCAGAGGCAGCGAGTATGTGGGGTCCTGTGAGCTTGCAGCTGGAACATCTGGTCTGAGCACTTCATTCTAGTCAACTCCTGGGTGGTCCTGTGTGCCAGGCCCCTTAACAGGCACTTTACATGTATTATCCCATTTAATCATTACTGAGTGACTGTGGGCAAGTCTTGCATTTGAATTTTAGTGTTCTAGGGAATTAGGTTAGTCTTTAAGTGCCTGTCTTAAAAACCCCAATCAGTAATTCAGTGATATCTTGAGTCTCCAGTGGTGGTGGCCAAGGAAGTAGTCCTTAATAAATTTAGGAAACTAGTTCACAACTAGTTCAATAACTCCCGAAGCTTGCTCAAACTCATGTCCATTCAACGGGTGATGCCATCCAACCAACTCGTCCTCTGTTTTCCCCTTCTCCTTCCAGCATTATGGGAAAGAAGAAACAATAGGACACAGAATTTTATTTTTTTATTTTTTATTTAGTATCTCTGATTTTCTTGAAGAGATCCCTAGCCTTTCCCATTCTGTTGTTTGTCAAGGCTGTATATTGTCACCTTGTTTATTTAACTTATATGCAGAGTACATCATGAGAAACGCTGGACTGGAAGAAACACAAGCTGGAATCAAGATTCCCTGGAGAAATATCAATAACCTCAGATATGCACATGACACCACTCTTATGGCAGAAAGTGAAGAGGGGCTAAAAAGCCTCTTGATGAAAGTGAAAGTGGAGAGTGAAAAGGTTGGCTTAAAGCTCAACGTTCAGAAAACAAAGATCATGGCATCTGGTCCCATCACTACATGGGAAATAGATGGAGAAACAGTGGAAACAGTGTCAGACTTTATTTTCTGGGCTCCAAAATCACTGCAGATGGTGACTGCAGCCATGAAATTAAAAAACGCTTACTCCTTGGAAGGAAAGTTATGACCAACCTAGATAGCATATTCAAAAGCAGAGACATTCCTTTGCCAACCAAGGTTCGCCTAGTCAAGGCTATTGTCTTTCCTGTGGTCATGTATGGATGTGAGAGCTGGACTGTGAAGAAGGCTGAGCGCTGAAGAACTGATGCTTTTGAACTGTGGTGTTGGAGAAGACTCTTGAGAGTCCCTTGGACTGCAAGGAGATCCAACCGGTCCATTCTGAAGGACATCAGCCCTGGGATTTTTTTGGAAGGAATGATGCTCAAGCTGAAACTCTAGTATTTTGGCCACCTCATGCGAAGAGTTGACTCATTGGAGAAGACTCTGATGCTGGGAGGGATTGGGGGCAGGAGGAGAAGGGGACGACAGAGGATGAGATGGCTGGATGGCATCACTGACTCGATGGATGTGAGTCTGAGTGACCTCTGGGAGTTGGTGATGGACAGGGAGGCCTGGCGTGCTGCGATTCATGGGGTCGCAGAGTCGGACATGACTGAGCGACTGATCTGATCTGATCTGATTCTAGGCCTAATAGAAACTTAACCTGCATAAACTTCTTCATTCCTTAAAGAAACAAACAGGCAAGTGTTTGCAATCAGGTCACTAGACTCAGCTTAGGACATTTTCTGTGAAAATAAAAGACATGCTCCAAGGACGAGAGAGCAGTAGCCTGCTGAAGCGTACTTGTTCCAGCCAGCTTTGCAACTTACTCTTTCAGAAGCTGGAAACAGATGAGCTCACTGTTAAGGACACATAACTGGAGGGCAATGATAAAGAGTAACCTAGAGACTGCCATTCATTTGCAGCCAAAACAAACAGACTGAGACAGATAAGCACTTCAGGTAAAGGGTCATACGCCTGCCTCTGGGGATGAGGTATATTCTAAAGTGGCTCCCTTTGCTGGTCTAGCCATCCAAGGTGGACTTTTCCTACCTATCCTCCCCCAGTTATAAACGTTACAATATTTTGCCAGTTGGGATCTGCTACAGAGGAGCAGGCGTTCTTGCAACCCTGATTCAGTGGAGGACAATAGAGAGCTTCTGAGGATGCACTTCATTTTCTGAATGTTGAGCTTTAAGCCAACCTTTTCACTCTCCACTTTCACTTTCATCAAGAGGCTTTTTAGTTCCTCTTCACTTTCTGCCATAAGGGTGGTGTCATCTGTATATCTGAGGTTATTGATATTTCTCCCAGCAATCTTGATTCCAACTTGTGTTTATTCCAGTCCAGCATTTCTCATGATGTACTCTGCATATAAGTTAAATAAACAGGGTGACAATATACAGCCTTGACGTACTCCTTTTCCTATTTGGAACCAGTCTGTTGTTCCATGGCCAGTTCTAACTCTTGCTTCCTGACCTGCATACAGATTTCTCAAGAGGCAGATCAGGTGGTCTGGTATTCCCATCTCTTTCAGAATTTTCCACAGTTTATTGTGATGTACACAGTCAAAGGCTTTGGCATAGTCATGGGAAATAGATGGGGAAACAGTGGAAACAGTGTCAGACTTTATACTAAGGATAACCAGTCACAAATAGCCAAACTAAGTTTCAAATGATAACCAGATAATTTCTTTTTTTCCTGTTTCCACACTTCCTTTGTATGTCTTTCCCTTGGCTCCTGTCTGAAGAGAGTTCCTCACCACTTTCAGTTTGGCCTTAAAACTATTTTATGTGAAGCAGATGTTCTTTGTGAAAATTATAATTGACAATAAAGTGAGTATGAAATGATACCTGCTAAGAAACATGAGAGTAATAAGAGAAAAATTATGAAAGGCATCCATGTTTCTCATGGTACTGGTGGAACTGAACTCTCATTGCCTAGTGCAGCAAATTCAACAACAAACCTCAATGCTGGCTTTTCCTTTTCCTCCATCTCACTCTCCCTGATCTCTCATGCCTGCTTCCTGAGATCCCAAATATACTACTGGACCCCAAGTATCTCAGACTTTGCTTTAGATGACCCCAACATCTGCTACCTAAGCATAGGAAGGGATTGAACCCAACACACTGGTGGTTTCATATCCTGTTTCTAGATTCTCTAATCAAATGCTAATTGTTACCATACTTGGTATAGAGGCCCTGAACTGGTATTTCTGTTAATTCTGGCTAGGATAGTAAATTTGTAACTTTGGCATGAGAAAATGACATTTTTGTACAAATTGTGTTTATATAGGTTTTGTGATTAATGTTGTTTTTAAGGTGTTTAAATGCTTAGGGAACTTGATCTACTAAATTTTTGTGTGGTTTTTTTTTAGATGTATAAGAATTTTTTTGTATGTGTTTTACATTTTTTAAGGGATGTTTAGAAATATTATGTTAAATATGCAGATTTGCCTTATTAAGTTTGTTGTGCTGCAGTTTCAGGTAAACTAGCCTTGTTAGCGTCCTTTGAAAGGTCTATGGGAATGTAAATAAACATGTAAGTTGCATTTAATAAAGTAACCTAAGAACTAATTTAAAAACTAGTGGACTATCATCAACTGTACAAAAATAAATGTCTAAACTGCTATAGGAGCAAAGAAATATGACTAAAGCTGCTCAGATGATGGGGGAGGCATTGAAACTGCTGTTTGAGCTGGGTCTTTTCTCTTTTTTTAATATTTATTTATTTGGCTGATCCAGGTGTTAGCTGCAGCATGGGGGATCTTCCATCTTTGCTGTGACGTGTGGGATCTTTGGGGCTTCCTAGGTAGCACTAGTGGTAAAGGTTCAGCCCCTGGGTGGGGAAGATCCCCTGGAGGACGGAATGACAACCCACTCCAGTATTCTTGCCTGGGAAATCCAAAGACAGAGGAGCCTGGTGGGCTATAGTCCATAGGGTCACACAGAGGTGGATGTGAACGACTCTGAAGCAACTTAGCATGCTTGTGGGGTCTTTAGTTGCAGCATGTGGGATCTAGTTCCCTGACTAGGGATCGAACCTGGGTCCTCTGCAGTGGGAGCTTGGAGTCTTAGCCACTTGACCACCAGGGAAGACCTTGAGTCTTAATAAACATAAAAGTTTGCCGCATAGAGAGGATGGTTAGAAGAGTCCAGATGGAGAGCAGAAGGAGCAGCACTGAAGGTACAGAAGCAAAAGGTGAAAGAGGCTGTTTGTCCAGATCGTTCAACCAGCGTGTGGGTGGGAGAACAGAATTCATGGGGTAAGCAACAAGAATTGAAGCTGAAGAAAACAGCAGATGCTGTTTTGGAAGGACCTATATGCTAAGGGAATGGAGAGCCATTTTAGTTTTCAAGCACATTTTAAGCCAATTTAAGCCAATTAAAATTTTTAAGAATTTTAAGCAAAGTCAAAGAGACCAATTAGGAGGTTATAACAACACCAGTGAAAAATTGGGCCCTGAATTTATTAAGTGGCAGAGGGGACAGGGAGAAGAAAAATAGACTGGATTGAACTTTGATCATGATCTGATCTCCATGATGAGGGAGGAAATTATGTTTGTGCCTGATGGTCTCTTTTCTTCAAGGTCAACTTTTGGTGTAGGGAAGGCTGAAAGGACAAAAGTCAGGGTGTAAACAAAGTGGTGAAGGAAACAAAGGATCTGTAGGCTTACACTTTATTAAAAGAATAATCATTGTAATGTTAGGTTACAAAAATTACTTTATTTCAAATGTGAAAATATAAAAACCACTGACATATAAAATTTAAGAATATTAAAGCTTCCAAACTTTAGGTACCAGCTTTAGCTCCTTATAAATGTACTTAAATGAGACAATATTCATAGCTGGCATAAATATATTTCTTAGAATTAAGACACAGGAGAAAATAATACATTCTGTTACTGATAAAAGCAGGGAGCTGTAGTGGTCAGTGTCATTGCACTCATCTCACACGCTAGTAAAGTAATGCTCAAAATTCTCCAAGCCAGGCTTCAGCAATATGTGAACCGTGAACTTCCTGATGTTCAAGCTGGTTTTAGAAAAGGCAGAGGAACCAGAGATCAAATGGCCAACATCCGCTGGATCATGGAAAAAGCAAGAGAGTTCCAGAAAAACATCTACTTCTGCTTTATTGACTATGCCAAAGCCTTTGACTGTATGGATCACAATAAACTGTGGAAAATTCTGAAAGAGATGGGAATACCAGATCACCTGACCTGCCTCTTGAGAAATCTGTATGCAGGTCAGGAAGCAAGAGTTAGAACTGGACAAGGAACAACAGACTGGTTCCAAATAGGAAAAGGAGTACGTCAAGGCTGTATATTGTCACCCTGTTTATTTAACGTATATGCAGAGTACATCATGAGAAACGCTGGGCTGGAAGAAGCACAAGATGTAATCAAGATTGCTGGGAGAAATATCAATAACCTCAGATATGCAGATGACACCACCCTTATGGCAGAAAGTGAAGAGAGGCTAAAAAGCCTCTTGATGAAAGTGAAAGTGGAGAGTGAAAAAGTTGGCTTAAAGCTCAACATTCAGAAAATGAAGATCATGGCATCTGGTCCCATCACTACATGGGAAATAGATGGAGAAACAGTGGAAACAGTGTCAGACTTTATTTTCTGGGCTCCAAAATCACTGCAGATGGTGACTGCAGCCATGAAATTAAAAGATGCTTGCTCCTTGGAAGGAAAGTTATGACCAACCTAGATAGCATATTCAAAAGCAGAGACATTACTTTGCCAACAAAGGTTCGCCTAGTCAAGGCTATGGTCTTTCCTGTGGTCATTTATGGATGTGAGAGCTGGACTGTGAAGAAGGCTGAGCACCGAAGAATTGATGCTTTTGAACTGTGGTATTGGAGAAGACTCTTGAGAGTCCCTTGGACTGCAAGGAGATCCAACCAGTCCATTGTGAAGGAGATCAGCCCTGGGATTTCTTTGGAAGGAATGATGCTGAAGCTGAAACTCCAGTATTTTGGCCACCTCATGCGAAGAGTTGACTCATTGGAGAAGACTCTGATGCTGGGAGGGATTGGGGGCAGGAGGAGAAGGGGACGACAGAGGGTGAGATGGCTGGATGGCATCACTGACTCGATGGATGTGAGTCTGAGTGACCTCCGGGAGTTGGTGATGGACAGGGAGGCCTGGCGTGCTGCAGTTCATGGGGTCGCAAAGAGTCGGACACGACTGAGCGACTGATCTGATCTGATCTGTAGTGGTCAGTGTCATAGACTTCTCAACACCCTCTCCATTCCAAAAGATTATTAGGAGACAACTGGAGGAATCTCACTGATGTTGGCAGTTGGAGACAATGGCTATGCAGCCTGCTCCTGGCCAGTAGGACACAAGGACACAGGAAGAGAGGTTTGCTGAGAGCACCTCTGAGAAGTTCAGAAGTCTATGAAGAAGACAGAAAAAATGGCTCATCTTTCCCTGGCTACTGCCAGGTTTGAATGGGCCCATGGAATAGCTACAGACATTGTGCCTCCAGCTTGAGAATGAAGCTGGTGACAGAACAGAGAGATACAAGCAACCTGTTTCTTTGGTGACATTTTCAGCAGTGGAGCTCACCCAACTTGAACTTCTCATTATGTGGGATTATGAATGTCTGGTGGTTCAAGCCGCTAGAATCAGAGTTTTCTGTTACTTGCAGCCAACTAAAACAAGAATTTGAGAAGGCAATGGCACCCCACTCCAGTACTCTTGCTTGGAAAATCCCATGGACGGAGGAGCCTGTTAGGCTGCAATTCATGGGGTTGCTAAGAGTCGGACACGACTGAGCGACTTCACTTTCACTTTTCACTTTCCTGCGTTGGAGAAGGAAATGGCAACCCGCTCCAGCGTTCTTGCCTGGAGAATCCCAGGGACGGGGGAGCCTGGTGGGCTGCCATCTATGGGGTTGCACAGAGTCAGACACGACTGAAGTGACTTAGCATAGCAAAACAAGAATTTAAGGTA
Source organism: Tragelaphus eurycerus (assembly GCA_935064755.1). NCBI lineage: Eukaryota > Metazoa > Chordata > Mammalia > Artiodactyla > Bovidae > Tragelaphus > Tragelaphus eurycerus. Next base: position 20,756,109 of record CAKXYN010000033.1, on the reverse strand, counting down.
AATTAAAGGTGAACATGGGGCTTCTGGTGGCTTAGAGAGTAGAGAACCTGCCTGCAATGAAAGAGACCTGGGTTCGATCCCTGGGTCAGGAAGATCCTCTGGAGAAGGGAATGGCTACTACGCCAGTATTCTTGCCTGGAGAATTCCATGGACAGAGGAGCCTGGCAGGCTACAGTCCATAGGGTCTCAAAGACTTGGACACAACTGCGTGACTAACAGAGACAAACATGAACAGATGGTTGTAATGTATGGAGTTAAATTTTCTCCTCCTGGTAAATCAACTTTGTTTGCAGTCATTTTTTATTTCATTTGAAGTGTATATAATCCCTTCCCTCTGAATTGTCATTAATCTTTTTTTAAAATGCTATCACCTCTAGCCATCTGTCTTCTCAAATGGTATTACTGACAAAGACAAACAGAACAGAGGGAAGAGAAACAGCAACTGAACTCAGCTCTCTGTTAAGATGCAAAGAGATTGTCTCTCTTTCATAGACGATTTGGAGCTTGTGGTAGTAAACTTTTTATATAGCAGCCCATAGAGATAGCATATGAGGGAAGAATCTGACAGTTTTCTAGTAACTGTTTTATTTTAAATAAAAAAAACCAAATACTTTCCTGAAACTAATAATATATCCTTCACATACTTGCCTCCTGGCTGTATTATATTATGTACATTTTTAATAACCTTAAAATACTACATGCAAAAATATAACCATGGTGTTTGGCATTGGCTTATTATTAGCAGGGGTCCACTTAGAACAAAATTCTGTGCTAAATCTCATACTGAGAGTCTCCCAGGGACTCGAAATCTCCCACCCATTGGGTCTGTAATACATCTGCTTGCCTTCCTATAGTTTGAATTTTGCTTTCCTCATCAATACACTCAAAAATTCAATCTCCAGGCTAGTACATGTCTTTCATTTTCAGATACAAGCAGCAACTTTGGCATTTCTTATCACAAAAAATCCGTATGAGAAAGGTGGCATGCCCAGTGAACTTCCTGGGTGGAGAGGTTTTTCTGTCAAAGCTGGCAGGGTTTGTTCATCGACCATCTTCAAAATTTGATCATTGAGCTGGACAGATCTGCAAAGGGGAAAGATGCGTCCAGGTTAGCCAAGCTGTACATCTTCCATCTACTTTATAAAAGTCCTGAGAACTTTTTAAGGCCCCAATTTTTTTCCTGTGGCAGTTTATATTATGGAACTTGTATTTGAACACTATGTCAGGTAGGTATTTGACTGAGAGGACCTTTCAGCTACACTGGTAGAGCTGAACGGTTTTGACAGAAACCATATGGTCTGCAAAGCCCCCAAGTATTTACTATCCGGCCCTTTACAGAAAATGAAGCACAACAATCCATACTAGGCAAGATGATGGAGGTGTAAAAAGGATGAAGATGACATACTTCTGGATTTGTGGCATTTTTGAGGGGAATGGTAAGTAATTGTAAACATTTAGATATGAAGCAAATATAAAAGATGGAATATGAGTTGCATGAACTTAACATACAAAATGACCGTCAATTTCCCACTTGTAACTATGTCCATAAACCCTCTTACTCCCCTTCTCCCAGGAGATATGTATTCATTTTCTTAAGCTGTTAAGCTACTTTGGTAGAATATATATTGCTGTGGTGAAGAAAAATGATTTTCTTTAGCTAAACCACGGATTTAAAAAAATAATTATGTTTTCTTTGCACTATATATAGTGCACTATATATATATATAATAATTATGTTTTCTTTGCACTATGTTTTGCACTATGTTTTCTTTGCACTATTAAATTTAAAAACTGAGTCAAAAATAGAAAAAAAATCAAGGACAAGTGTTATGTATATTTATTATTATTGAAATCAAATTAATATATACTTGGCCTTCCCTGGTGGCTCAGACAGTAAAGAATCTGCCTGCAATGTGGGAAATTGCAACCCAACATCTCTGGATTGGGAAGATCCCCTGGAGGAGGACATGGCCAGTGTTCTTGCCTAGAGAATCCCCATGCACAGTGGGGCCTGGTGGGCTACAATCTATGAGGTCACAAAAAGTCAGACATGACTGAAGCAACTAAACATAGAAATATATTCTTACGGCAACAAATCTTATATAAGTAAGAGCTTAGGAAGAAAAGCTTTAGTCTACTTTTAGTTTTATTGATAGTTACTTCCATAATTCTAAATGATAATTTTATCTCTTTTATCTTTTTCATAAATGGTTTTTATGTTATGAAATTTTTATAAAGAAAAAGTTTTATACTGTTGAAAATTTAGATTAATTCCAGAGTTTATGTCATACATGTAATACATATATTATATGTAGAACACTTATAACAGTGCCTTGTACGTAGTAAGCATGTAAAAGTATTATCTATCATCATCCTTATTATGCAGATAAATAAATATAACAGAAGCAAACTATCTCATGACCATTTTTAAGATTTTGATGTCTATTTCTTCATCTCTTTTTTATGTGTGTATGGACATACATATTTTCATATGGACAAAAAGGAGCATACAGTATATAGTCTCTTAAAACTCCTAACATTTGCTTGCTCACACCATTAAACATTCATCCACTGCATCATTTTAATGACTGCACAAGATTCCATTGTATGAGCATATTAGTTTATTTACTTAATTGTCTAGTGTTAGACACTTGTTTGTTTCCAGTTTAGCATTGTTATAAAGTTTTCATTTTTAAAGAGCTCTCACACTCTATCCTTACAAAGTATCAGTCAGCAGAGAAATTAGTTTCCATTGCTCCTTGCTTAAATGCCCAGTTGTGGGCTCTGTACCTAAAGATGTAATAAGATAACCATAATTGTGCTGAAGGCTAACAAGCCTGCATTGCAGTTACACTCAGCTCACATGTACCCGAGCTTTGTCTCAGCACCTATATCACAGCACTTCCTGCAAGGGGTGGAGGAGGAAACGCCACAACCACCATCAGGAAACCGCAAACAAAAATAGGTCTTGACAACATCTCTAAACCGTGATAGTTAGAGCTCTTCTGCAAGAGATTGAGGACTGTGACAGGGGTGCAAAAAAGTTTCAGAAAGTCTTTGGGAGAGGTCACAGTGTTTAAAGGTAAGTCTAATCACTGTAAATCAACGCTACTCTGGGTTAAGATGATGAAACATGGGCAAGATAATATCTACTCTACCTGTCTACACTGTTTAATCAGCTATGAATAAAGCTAAAGGGTGTTATCTGTATACTGAGTGTAAGCTTAAAGCATGTGGAATATTTCCTCATTGGGCTGGCCAATAAGGGTAGGGTTTTATTTGAAGGTAGTATCTTATTTCCTATTTCTAAGTTAGTAATATGGTGACAAGAAGTAGAAGACATGCTTTCAAGTTTCAGACCAAATAGAGCTGGAAGGAAATTAGCAAGCAACAGATTTGGTAGAATTGGAGAATGTGGGCAAAATTCATCTGAGATAACTGTGAAATACTGCTTTTTGTTAACGTATATTCAGTTCAAATATTTATTAAATGCTTATGATACAGGACCTTCTATGGGCACTATACAAGTTATTTAAGTGAAAACTAACTTCTTAAAGGTAATCATTATTTAACCCCCTGAGGTCGTTAGCATGAGCATGTGTGCAAACTGTGCATTCATTAAACGTATCTGGGATACTTTTGCAACATTTTAAAGAGAGAAAAATATAAGCAATATATAGTCATCAAAAAGAACTTAGAGTAATACAACAATGTCCACAATTTCACCACTTTTCCAAGTATAAAGCATGAAATATATGCTCAGAATGCAACAGGGTCTGGTAAAAAAGCATAGAGAAGAATCACTGAAAAACCTGGGCATAGTGAGCCTGGAGAGAAGACAATCCAATTGTCCCTCAAATATTTGAGAGTTTTTCTGGAGAAAACAGAGCATTCTGTGTTGTTTCAGATTAAGAGTAGCAAACTCAAATGCCCTCGGGGTCAAGGAAGTGACATGTACCAGCAGTAGGACAGGCCTATGACAGCAGGGTCACATAGGGACTAGGGGGAACAGAGAGCCGGATGAGTCGTCTAAAGTGAATAATCCCAGTTCAGCTCCATTGAATTGGGAAAACACCCCAGAGTTGCCAGACCACTTATTTTCAAAGGAAAGCTAGAAATCCAGATATTTTAATACTTGTCAATTTTTACGACATTGACACCTAATTGGAAATAAAAATGAACAGAGAGTGTATGCTACCCTGCCCTACCAGAAAGAGAAAAAAAAAAAAGAATCCTCTAAACCCACTTGTACACAGGTATGAAGTGCAGATTCCATCCTCTGCTCCAGAGAATAGAACTAAGAGCAGCAGATGAAAGGCCCAAAGGCACCTTCTCCTTGCCACAGAGCAGTCACCAGCAGAGGCTGTGAGATCCAACAGAGAAGACACAAACCGGGCTGAACGGCCCTAGACACCCATCTAAGGCTAGATGAAAATGATCTCGAAGACTTTGCTTTTTGCTGTGCCACTCAGGATCTTAGTTCCCCAACCAGGGATCGATCCCGTGACACCTGTGTTGGACCACCAGTGAAGTCCCTCTTAAGATACATCTAACTCTACAACTATTATTCAGCTACTTCAGAGAAGTTTTTCCCTTCTCAGCCTCAAACACAAATACGCTAAGAACTTTAAAGAGTGTCAAAATCCCCAAAGAGAGAAGTATCTATTATTCAAGGAGAAAACAGTAGGAAAATGAGTAAGCAAGCCATGGTATTTTATAAAACGTGAAGCCCATTAAAATGTCTACAAGGACTATAAATGGAAAGATACTTGGGAAAACTTGTGGGTTCTCCTTCAATTTCTCCTATTAGAAGTTGTATGATTACAGTTGCTACTAAGTCACTTCAGTCGCATCCGACTCTGTGCGACCCCATAGACAGCCTCCCACCAGGCTCCCCTGTCCCTGGGATTCTCCAGGCAAGAACACTGGAGTGGGTTGCCATTTCCTTCTCCAATGCATGAAAGTGAAGTCGCTCAGTCGCTCAGTCGCTCAGTCAAGTCCAACTTTTAGCGACCTCATGGACTGCAGCCTACCAGGCTCCTCCATCCATGGGATTTTCCAGGCAAGAGTATTGCCTGGGGTGCCATTGCCTTATATAGTAAAATAAAGGACAGGAAAAAAATCATGGAATGGTACCCAGTGTTAATAATGTTTGTCTATGCGGATAGGACTTTGGAGAAAGCATGTTTATGGCACTTTTTCAGGTTCTGATGCTGTCACTGAAAACATCCACTCATAGAGCATTTGCAGAGATGGGAGATGCACTAGAAGAGGAACTGGTAACCCACTCCAGTACTCTTGCCGAGATAATCCTATGGACAGAGGATCTTGGCGGGCCAGAGCCCATGGAGTGGCAAAGAGTCAGACACAACTGAGCAACTGAGCACACACACAAATGGTGTGAGAACAGCCATGAAGAAAAGAGCTCCTTCCAACACACATTGGACAGAAATCTTACAATATTTGTTGTGCCTAACTCATTCTTGGGTATTCTGGTTTTATAAAAGTATTTATTGATTTGGCTGTGCCTTATTTGCACATGCAGGATCTTCAGTCTTTGTTATGCATGCAAACTCTTGGTTGCAGCATATAGGATCTAGTTGCCTGACTGGGAATTAAACCCAGGCGCCCGGCAATGGGAGCATGGAGTGCTAACCATTGGACCACGGGGGAAGTCCCTTGGGTATTCTGTTGAATATAAGCTTTTCAAGACATATTCAATCATGGGCTTTTAAAAGTAAACTGTTTAAGAACCAACTTTAAATAATTCACCTAAAAGGCATATTTCTGACCACTCTTTTTCTTCACTCTAACCAATAAAAAACTATTCTGATACTGTAAGAGAATCACATCCATGACACATGATAATTTATACCAACTCCTATGCCTTTATATAGCAATTACATACAGGTATTTTTGCTTTAATGACTGTATTACCTAGGATTATTTTTGAGGGAGCAAATAATCTCAGTGCATTGAGTGGATCCTGATATACATCAAGTTGTTTTGAAATGAAAACACTTCTGTAAGATAACTGCCATTTGTCTTCCCATCCTTCTGCTTTGGTTTGCCAAATGAGTTACATCTATATTAGTGTGTACTCACATATAACTTCCTGAATATTAAGAATTGTTAGAACTTGAAATAGTTGATTTTTTTTCTTTTGCTCCCTGTCAACACCCAGTATTCTGACAAATACCAATAAAATTCACTTAGGGTGAAAGTTTGAAATGAACCAAGAAAATTACTCACTTAGAAAGTAAGCCATCGGGTCCTGAAGGTTTTATGAGGTATTTATCCACTTGCTTGTTAAATAAGTGACTTGGTAACTTCAAGTGCTTGGTGACATTATGGAGGTTTAAGGCATAGAGAGTTAAATCTCCTTCTTTATACCTTGGGCTAAAAGCAAATACATGAACTCAATAAAAGTGTTTATTTAATTTAAGCAATTAAGTAGTTGGTTACAATATAATCACGGATAATACTAAATGTATTTAGTATTTATAGTGATGCTGCGCCCTCTTTGCATCTTCCAGTTATCATAATATCAGACTGCTGATGTGGTCCTGTTTTGAAAACGTGATTAAAATATTGCTCTTTACACAACCATTTTCTGGGCTTCAGCACTTTGTGATCTTTGCTGCTTTGCCAGACTGACTTGTGAGGAAGTCAGTCAGCTCATGTTCAAACTTAGGAAAGTTAAATGGTAAAAGGGAAATTTTATGGGCTCATATGAATTCATATTACAAACCATATAAACCGAGACTTTTTCTAACCTTATGAAAAGACCAACACAAACAAGAAAGTTAAATCTACTGACGTTTTACAGAGTTTATCCACCTAAATCATTCCCCACCATTTCTAATAGGGCCACTCAGCAGAAACAGAGTTCCCACTCAGTGAAATAGGAAACCGTGGATAGCCTTTGTAGCTAAAATTAATATTTTAGTATTATTCTATCAGGAAAGACAAACTGAAACTAAGAAGAGAAAATCTCAAACTTAGGAATATTTTTTGCTACCTAAAGCCAGAGTACTATACTATAAAAATCTCTATAGCCTCTCAATCCCAGAAACTGGGTTAAAACTTCTGAAAACATGAGAGTTGTTATCAGTCACCTTTTAATTTTTCTTCTTTATTAAATTAATCAGATATGATTCAAAATGATAAGTATAGTCATATAATTATTTACTCATATGAATTCATATTTATATTCATCCATAGTCATTCAATTGATTAATCATGCATATGCAATCTGTTTTATTGCTTACATTTGTACTATTCTTTATTTAAATTCAGGATATATTTTTATTATGTATTATGTTAAATCATTGTACAAATCTTTACTGGACTGTAAGTGCCTACATTTAACCTTTTTTTTTTTTTTAAGCTAGACTCTGGCACCATATTACTATGAGAATGAAAAAAAAATAAAGAACAATGAGACACCTTAGATCCACTGTATAGATAGAAGACAGCAGGGTGTTAGAGTAGGAAGTTGTGTGTTTACTTATTAAAACTTGTTGATTGGTAAAGGGTGTGTTACACACTTACTGGTTGGTGTTTGTGCAATGAAGATATACTCGAAGTTTGCTTCTGTCTGGACCTTTCACACTTGCCATTAACACTTTGTTGCCCACCAGTTTCTTGAACAGAAGAGAGAGCCAATAATCCTAGTTGGAGTGATTGGACAGGGGAGGGACAAAAATAGATCTTTACTTACTTTTTAACAAAAACAGTGTCAAGCAAATAGCTATCCTACAAACAGTATGATTGTTATCCTAGAGGTATTTAAAAAGGATTCATCTTTTGGTCTGTGTTGCCACCGTGAATCTGAGGGCAGTATCTTGTTTGCTGCTGCTCATCACCAGAGGACTATATTTCCATGATTCAGAGGGCTATGTCTGCTAGGAGATAGATTTGAAGAATATAACTGATTGCTCAGAGGCAGTTTAAATATTCTGTGTTGCCTGTCATCCAAGAATTCAAAACTCAAAGCAGAAATTTTAGATACACACACACTCACATACACATATACACATACAGAGCCAAGTTTGAAAGATAAAAACTTCTATCTGTTGAACAGATTAAAACAACTGCCTCTGAAACCTTAGTAAAATGCAGAATGTGGAAAACATTATAGAACAAATTACCTGGTTTGTTTAATTAATCAATTCCAAGAGACCAAAAAAAAAAAGAGGGAAGAAGAAGTTAAAGATGAACAGGCTTAAGAGATATAATAAATGCTTAAAAAAGAGACATAATATATGCAATATATGGACCTTGTTTGGATTCTGATGTGAATAAACCAACTGTTAAAGACAGTTGAGACAGTAAGGAAAATGAGAAACACTGACTAAATATTTAATGATACTGAGAAGTTACTGTCAATATTTTAAACTGTGATAATTATATTGTGTTATGTTTTTCCAAAGGAGAAACATACTGAAATACTTACAGATAAAAGGATATACCTGAGGTTTGCTTAGAAGTAATCCAGTAAGTGGGAGGTGAGGGATGGGTAGGATTATGGATTAAACAAGATTAGGGCTTCATATATTTTTCCCTTTACTTTGAAATTTTTCATAATAATAAAGTTATTTTTTAATTCACTAGATATATATACGTCAACCCTTCCTCCCATGTCTCCCACCTTGCAGGCAGATTCTTTACCAGCTGAGCCACAGGGAAGCCCTTGAACTGAGATAAAGCAGACTTAATAGGCAAACAGCTTTTGTTTCTCTGCTTAAGATTTTACACTTGGAGACTTAAGATTTACAGGGAAGAATCAATTAAATGGTTTCAAAAGAGACATAACTTAAGCACGGTTCTGTGAGGGGAGGTGGGTGGGTGGATAGAAAGCAAGCAGGTTCAGAGCCAGGATTTGTATAGGATTCTTTAGAATAACAACAAGACAGTGTGACCTCCAGCAAATCCCACAAACATCCCTTAATTTGAACATCCCCGTGTGAAAAATGAAAAAGCAAATCCACCCTGAATATTCATTGGAAGGACTGATGCCAAAGCTGAAACTTCAGTACTTTGGCCACCTGATGCAAAGAGCTGACTCATTAGAAAAGATTGTGATGCTGGGAAAGACTGAGGGCAGGAGGAGAAAGGGACAACAGAGGATGAGATGGTTGGACGGCATCACCGATTCAATGGACCTGAGTTTGAGCAAACTCCAGGAGATAGTGAGGGATAGGGAGGCCTGGCGTGCTGCAGTTCACAGAGTCACAAAGAACAGAAAATAACCTAGCGACTGAACAACATTTGAAAAATGGGGAGTCCAGCCTGGCATCTTGTGATGACCGAGAAGGGTGGGATGGGAGGAGAGAGGGAGGCTTAAAAGAGAGTGGATATATATACACACACATATATAAAATTATGATTTATTTGCATTGTTGTATAGAAGAAACCAGCACATTGTAAAGAAATTATCTTCTAGTTAAACAATTAATACATAGAAAAAGTAATCTAAGACACCTGTGTTGCCATCTTCCAGGACTATTATGCAAATCGAATAAGAAAACAGACATGTATAATAGGTTTAAGGCTGATTCCCTAGGATCCTGCAGATGTCAATGGTACCATTTACTCTTCCAAGTTTTTCTAGCTGACTTGTAAACCTTGAGGAAGAAATATATTTAGCATATATACAAAGAATTCTGAAGTCAAAAGTTTGTGTTTGAAGCTTTAGATAACATTATAAATAGCTGGCATTGTTTATAAAGAGTGACAGGGTAAGGTAGCTAATTTCTAGATATTGTACTTAGAGCACATTGTGAAGAAATTATTTACTTCTCTTCCTCGTTCAAGGTCCATTTAAGAAATGGCCAGTAGTAGATTTTGGATATTTGTTCAATGAAATGATCATACTTGGTTTAACTCATCTTATAAATGACTTGGGGAAGAGATTCCATTTTGTAGAAAGACATTTTGCTAAAAATTTTATTATGAACAGTGTGCTGCAAAAGCTTGGACCACTATAGATTAAATGCAATTTTAGGGGGGATATCTATAAACCACAAAAGCCTAGCTTATATTTGGCATGTGCTTTTTGCAGACCTTCTTAGCTTTCCTACAGTGTTCAAATAATTCCCATAGGAATTATTCTTAGAAAACAGATATTCTCAAATGCTATTTTAGACAACAAAAATCAAGGTCATATTTCTCAGAGCTATATCTATGGTATTCATATATATATATATCTTCAAGGTGGTTTTTATATGAAAGGCTACAGTCCCTGATTTAGCACCAGATGTAGTTGGAGATAGGATGGAAATGAGACTTTATTCATAAATATCTTGAAGATTATTAACAAAATAGCCAATCTTAGGGTGATATTTTTGAACAAATACATGGTACTAGCTTATCTAAAAGTTAAATAAATGATTTCATGACATTCTGAAAAACGTTTTGAAACTTTGGATACTAATGGCAATTTCAACTTTGATTTACTTTGAAAAATAGCTGATTCAAGTTTGTCATTATGTAAAACTGAAGTCATAAAATTTCAAATTACCCCTCTTTTTAAAAAAAATCTCATGCCATGGCCCCAGTGACTCACGTTGAAACCATTATTTCCGGGTCTCAATTTCTTGGAGAAGGCAATGGCACCCCACTCCAGTACTCTTGCCTGGAAAATCCCATGGATGGAGGAGCCTGGTAGGCTGCAGTCCATGGGGTCACAAAGAGTCGGACACGACTGAACAACTTCACTTTCACTTTTCAATTTCACGCATTGGAGAAGGAAATGGCAAGCCACTCCACTGTTCTTGCCTGGAGAATCCCAGGGACAGGGGAGCCTGGTGGGCTGCCGTCTATGGGGTCGCACAGAGTCAGACATGACTGAAGCGACTTAGCTGAAGCAGCAGCAATTTTTTGAGACACAAAAATGTTACAATGGGTTTCTTCTAAGATTTCTTCCAGTCCACCTTTCCATGGTTTGGCTACTTACTAAGAGCACTGAATTTAATGAGAAAATTGACTCCTCATAAAAGCGTAAAATGGGGGACCTCAGTAGACTTCAAACGACTCACAATAATAGGAAAATAATGGTCACTCACAGGCAAAGGTTCAAAATTTACATCCACTAGGTGGTAGTTCCCGGCTCCAAACAACACTTGCCTCATCACCACTTCTATGCCCATTCTGGCCGATAGGCCCAATTTATCCAGCCACCTGGAACAGAGTGAGGCCAAGCTTTCTTCAGATATGGAAAACAAAATAACTCAATTTTACCTCTACACTATTCTGATTTATTCCTCTGTGTGGGAAGAGTTGAGAGAAAACCAGAAAAGTGGTATTAGTCATGAATAAGACATTCTGATGAAATAGAGACTATCCTTTTCTTCATGTGCTCTCACACTTCTGCATGATAACAAATTCTTGAAGACTATTAATATGCCATAGGAGTCCCTATCAGGGTAGGACAACATCTACAAAGCCACAGATGCCCACAACTATAGACAGTTAGACAATATGGACAATTGTTCTCCATCCTGTTGGATCCATGCTCACCCTCCCACCTGCCACCTCTCCACTTCCATCCCCATTTTAAGGATGGAAGTAAAGGTTTCTGGTGGTCAGTGAAATGCAAAATAATAAGCTTCTATGGACACCTCTTTCCTCCATCTTTTTTTTTTTTAATGTGGACCAGTTTTAAAGTTGTTATTGAATTTGTTACAGTATTGCTTCTATTTTACATTTTGGTTTTTCTTTTTTTTTAATTTAATTTAATTTTTGTTTATTTTAATTGGAGGCTAATTACTTTACAATATTGTAGTGGTTTTTGCCATACATTGACATGAATCAGCCATGGGTGTACATGTGTTCCCCATCCTGAACCTCCCCTCCCACCTCCCTCCCCATCCCATCCCTCTGGGTCATCCCAGTGCACTAGCCCTGAGCACCCTGTCTCATGCATCGAGCCTGGACTGGCGATTGGTTTTTGATCTAGACATGTGGTCCCTAACCAGCTGATAGAACCCACACCCCCTGCATTGGAAGGCAAAGTCCTAACCACAGGACCATCAGGGAACTCCCCTCCATCTTTATTTAGTGGCAAAACAAACACCTCCACTCTTTTCTCTATTCCCCATGCCCCTACATAAGGATAAAGATGTGTGCTTTATTCAGAGCTTCTAAGAATGAGGGTAGGAGAGGAAAGAGAATAAAGCTCAGTGAGGATACAGAACGTTAGGTTAAGAGCATTAACCGAGTAATAGAATGTAAATAAACAAGTTGGTTTTCAAGCAATCAAGTTTGTGAGGTTGGACAAGGCGGTGATTTAGTAAATCTTTAAATTCATTGGCAGCCCCTCGGGTGTGACCTCCTACTTCCAGGCTCTAAACGGTCTTGAGAATCTATGAAAAGAGCTATAGGTACCCCGTATCCTTCTCAGGGTCAAGGCTCTTGATACACTCTTTTACCATGTACTTCTTTAGAGAAAGGAATGCTTCACATAGTTATGGGCCATAATTAAGGAACAAAACTTCTAAAGCAGTTCATTCATACAAGGATTAATCTGGGGCATGCATTAAAGATGTCCAACTAATTTGGTAAATCATTTTGTTGCAAAATCTGGCATGAATTTTGGAGTTCAGCCATAGAAACTGTCTTTGAGTTTTGGCGGATGAGTTATTTCAGCTGAATAGAAGAACAGGAGAGTGCTATCTGGTCCCTGAGACAAGTTCAGGCTCACTCACATAAAGCCAGCGGCAAAGGTGTTGGACAGGGAGGGCGCTCCACCCCCAAATGCAGAACTGGTCTCTCCTAACCAAACCTTCTTGTGGGGTCTGATCTTCTCAACAATCTATGGAACAGAAAAGTCTCCTTTGTAATTGCAAGCGAGAGGACCAAATATGATGCTAAAGATTACTCCACATTCAAAACCTTGCATTCCCAAGACCCATCATCCAATGCAGTTACAAAATATGTTCAGTCATTTAGGTTTTGGGCAATTAACTTTTATTCGAATACTAGGTGTGGAAGGAATGCAAATAACCCCATTCTTACAGACTATGAGAGTTTATTCTACCGAACAGCTGTGGGAAGTATTTTTAATTTCTAATCAATATACATGGGTAAGACCCAAGAGGAAGGAACTGAAGGTAAATAAGACCTAGTGTCTGTTCTCTAAAACTGGAAAAACATGTAAACTTATATACCCACAGAATTTAGGACTAGCTAGACTACAAAGTACTTTGGTTTTACATTAAAAAGAGAGGAGAAAAAAAAGACTATTACCTGGAAAGTTTTTCGCACAGATGAAATAAAAGTGTCCAGTATATCAGGGTTTAGGAAATCTTCTTTGGTAGCAATTCGCCCATTCACATAGTAGCTGAATTATTCAGAAAATATTCAGGAAGAAATACCAAAATTTACTTTTTGCTTTTAAGTTAGCTAGCAACCTTTGTCCTCCTTTCTACTTCTTCCCACCCTTGTGCTATTAAAAAAAAAAAAAAAGGCAGAGGTTCTACTAAGGAGAGAATAAGATAGGAGGAGACCAGTTACTCTGTCTTGAGAAAACACAGTCACTAGTGTAGGTATTGTGGGTTATCCATTCATTGGCAAGTATATTCATTTTAGACACTTATCTGTTCCATGACTTAAATGAAAGTGTGCTTTGATCTTGTAGAAACCACCGTATTACTTAAAATTAGTTAAAATCTTTGCTTTATTAATATTAAAATCCTAGTACAATGCTGCTTTAGACACTGCAAAGTCAATTAGCACTTAATGAAAACATTGTTTTGAAAACTAGGTCATAAGTAAAGCTAGCTGTACTTTCTTAGTATTAACAGTAGGAGACATACTTACTGATGCCATGTAACTGAATCAATCACTTCTCCCCCAGCCTTTAGGAAACTAGAAAAAAAAATCTATTGTATTATCACTTAACCCTTATATGGATAATAAATGCACACAATATATGCACACAGGTTATTTTCCCTAGAAATGGGCTGGTTACTACTTTAGGATAAAGCAACACAAACTTCCTAATTCTAATACAAATTTTTAATCACAGGTGCCATTTGCCCCAAAATCTTTGATATTCTGAGCCAGTCAGTGTTTGCTGTTTTGGTAAACCATCTAGTCAGGCAACAAATTGGATTACTTATTTATTGGTTGTACCATGTGGCACATAGAACTTCCCTGACCAGGGACCAAACTCGGGCCCCCTGAAATGGAAGCACAGAATCTTAACCACTAGACCACCAGGGAAGTCCAAAGATTATTTAATAACAGGTGGTTTATTGAGGATCCTTCACCAAAGAAAACTATTTTTAAGAAAAGTGGTTCTGCTCCTCTAGCTCTTACCTCTTCAGCATATCAACAGTGTTTCTTCTAGGCTGGCCAATATCAGGACCATAGAGTTTTGCATTTTTGAAAGCAGATTTTCCTAGAAGTTTATGCAACTCAATAAAATCTTCTCCTAACTGTTGTCCATTGATGAAAATACCAGCCTTCCTCTGGAAACTGTTAGGTTCTGAAAGAGCAATTCTCAAAATAAATGCTCACCTAGAATTTTTTTCTATTTAGAAGCCAACATAAAGCAACAGAGCATTTTTCACATTACAAAAACTTAGAATCCAAAGTCAAGAAAGGTAAAATAACTAGTTATAAAGAAGATATTATAAGAAAACAAAAATTTAAGTTATGTAACTGAAGTATGAGGAGTAATAAAACAGGTGGAAATTAACAATGGGTATATTAAACCAATGGATATTCAGGAAATAGTCTGCATCCAGTATTTAATAGCCTAATTTACTTTTAAAAAGACTGTGCTAGGAGAAGGCATTTAAAAACCCATTTCTACAATGTAATTAAAAGTCTTATTGAGCTTATATTGTTTATCTGTGAAATGCCATATGCATGTGTCATCTTCACTAATTAGAATTTTTTGAAGCTTCATATTGCCTCTATAATGTCAAAAGTTATCTTAATAGCAGATAAAAATTAAGATACAGTCTTAAAAAAACTCTTATTGAGAATTATAAGGGCAAATTATATATGAAGTGAATCTGGAAGTAACAAAACTGAAGAGATGGGAGGAAGGCACGGGAAATGTCTAATCTACTTCCCAAATTACTTTACTCTTCTCCTTTACCCTGAAAACCAGACCTTCTCTTTGCAAAATGGAGCCCAAGGAAGAGGGACACATGATGACATTACTGTTTTATCTTGACCTGAAGAGCAGAAGGACTTGGGGATGGGTTGGGTAGGGTAGAAAAGTTGGGAGGCAGGGATGTACAGAGACAGGTAAGGATGGTGCACATAATTGCTGCCGGAAGCCTGGATATGGTTGCCTCTATCCTTCCATTCTGCTTCAGTGCTTCACCTTATTAGTTATCCTTAGCCACTGAACCCCAAAATCTGTGGCTAGACTTTATCATAACACATGCCACTATAGATATGTATCACTTCTTTGCTTGCTTTCTGGTAGGTGTGGCTCCTTACCTCCAGAACAGAAGTCTCAAGAGAGCAATGACCTCGTTCTAGAGCCAGACTGCCTGGGTTCAAATCCTAACTCCTTTAAGATTTCTCTAACTCATAATTGCCTAGCATTATAAGTAAAGAATCTGCCTACAATGAAGGAGACGAGACATGGGTTCAATCCCCGGGTTGAGAAGATCCCCTTGAGGTGGAAATGGCAACCCACTCCAGTATTCTTGCCTGGAGAATCCCATGCACAGAGCAGCCTGGCAGGCTACAGTCCATGGGGTCGCAAAGAGTTGGATATGATTGAGCAACTAAGCACAGATGTACGCACACAGCTATATATTTAGCTAATGTTTTTTGTGCCTCTTTGGTCATCTATGAAATGAAGGTCAAAACTGTATTCACCATCTCACTTTCCATTTTCTGTTCAGTTCCATTAGCTGATGTATAGACAAAGCACTGCAAATGCTTCAGTGAATGTGGCTAATTAGCACTTTGAAAGTGAAAGTGTTAGTCACTCAGTTGTGTCTGACTCTTTGCAGCCCCATGGATTGTACCTGCCAAGCTCCTCTGTCCATGGAATTCTCCAGGCAAGTATATCAGAGTGAGTTGCTATTTCCTTCTCCAGAGAATCTTCCCCACCCAGATATTGAACCTGGGCCTCCTGCATTGCAGGCAGAATTCTTTACCATCTTAGCCACCAGAGAAGACCCACTTTAATTAGAATTTATAAGTTCCTTGCAAAAAAACGAAGGAGACACTCAAAAGCTTGACCCAGAGGGAACTCTGTCCTGGAACTTCTAGCTTGAACCTATGATGAATGTCAGGATGGGGTTGCTGAGATTAAATAACAAGCAGAGAACAGAGGAAGGGATGGAAAGGTAGAAGCAAACTGCTTGAGTCCAACCTGCCAAGCGACTTGCCAAGTGACCCTAAAGATCTCAAAGGAATCAGCATGCGTCCTAAGTTTCTTCAATCGTGTCCAACTCTTTGTGACCCCATGGACTGTAGCCTGCCAGGCTGCTCTGTGCATGGGATTCTCTAGGCAAGAATACTGGAGTGGGTTGTCATTTCCTCCTCCAGGGGATATTCCTGACCCAGGGATTGAACCCTCATCTCTTGTAATCTCCTGCACTGGCAGGCAAGGGAGCTGTGGAAGTGCCCAAATGTAAACTGGGATGAGCAATAACATCTGGGCTACATAAGGAGTCTTCCGCCACAATTCCAAACTTACACCATTGAACATTTATACAAATACTCCAAGACAAAAATCATATTTACTATTATTAAAAAGGTCATAAATAGGAACAAATAATGCCAAAGGGGAATCTCCTTATTATTGAAATGTTTCTGGAGGTGGGAGGCACTTACCGTTGCCTAGTTCCCAAGAAATGTTATAATTCTTGGAAGAGCAGTAGTCCAGGAGTAACTGAGCGTTGGAACTGTCCCAGTGCATATCTGCGGTTCGTAGTAATGCATTTAGACCAAAGATCAAGTTCAGTCCTGAGCAACTGGCAAAAGTGTACAGCATATCCACTGAGTGCTCTAAAAGAAAAATGTTGCCATTTCATGGTTAGGAAGGCACCTGAATGTCAACGTGATGAAGGCTTCCAGATTTTCTGGAAGGAAATTTAAATGGCAATTTAAATTCATTCCATTAAAATGGAAGAAATTCTAGTCCTAATTGGTGCTTATAATTATGAATCAGATCAGATCAGTCGCCCAGTCGTGTCCGACTCTTTGCGACCCCATGAACCGCAGCACGCCAGGCCTCCCTGTCCATCACCAACTCCCGGAGGTCACTCAGACTCGCATCCATCGAGTCAGTGATGCCATCCAGCCATCTCATCCTCTGTCGTCCCCTTCTCCTCCTGCCCTCAATCCCTCCCAGCATCAGAGTCTTCTCCAATGAGTCAACTCTTCACATGAGGTGGCCAAAATACTGGAGTTTCAGCTTCAGCATCATTCCTTCCAAAGAAATTCCAGGATTGATCTCCTTCAGAATGGACTGGTTGGATCTTCTTGCAGTCCAAGGGACTCTCAAGAGTCTTCTCCAACACCACAGTTCAAAAGCATCAATTCTTCGGCGCTCAGCCTTCTTCACAGTCCAGCTCTCACATCCATACATGACCACAGGAAAGACCATAGCCTTGACTAGGCGAACCTTTGTTGGTAAGGTAATGTCTCTGCTTTTGAATATGCTATCTAGGTTGGTCATAACTTTCCTTCCAAGGAGCAAGCGTCTTTTAATTTCATGGCTGCAGTCACCATCTGCAGTGATTTTGGAGCCCAGAAAAACAAAGTCTGACACTGTTTCCACTGTTTCCCCATCTATTTCCCATGCAGTGATGGGACCAGATGCCATGATCTTCGTTTTCTGAATGTTGAGCTTTAAGCCAACCTTTTCACTCTCCACTTTCACTTTCATCAAGAGGCTTTTTAGCCCCTCTTCACTTTCTGCCATAAGAGTGGTGTCATCTGCATATCTGAGGTTATTGATATTTCTCCCGGCAATCTTGATTCCAACTTGTGTTTCTTCCAGTCCAGCATTTCTCATGATGTACTCTGCATATAAGTTAAATAAACATGGTGACAATATGCAGCCTTGACGTACTCCTTTTTCTATTTGGAACCAGTCTGTTGTTCCATGACCAGTTCTAACTGTTGCTTCCTGACCTGCATACAGATTTCTTAAGAGGCAGATCAGGTGGTCTGGTATTCCCATCTCTTTCAGAATTTTCCATAGTTTATTGTGATCCACACAGTCAAAGGCTTTGGCATAGTCAATGTCTGGGGAGGCCTTACAAATAGCTGTGAAAAGAAGAGAAGCGAAAAGCAAAGGAGAAAAGGAAAGATATAAACATTTAAATGCAGAGTTCCAAAGAATAGCAAGAAGAGATAAGAAAGCCTTCTTCAGTGATAATTATGAATAGGAGTCCAAAAAAATTGGACTAAAAAAAAAAAGCCAATATGACTTTGTTTGCTTTAGCTGCTGAATCAAGTCCATGGAAGGTACCAGAGTCTTTGGTTTGACACTTGGGTTTTGCTCAAGTGACTTCAGGTGAACTGGGGAAACAGTGCTCAGCACGCACAGGTCAGACTTTTCATTAATCAACACAAATCTCACTCTTCATAACCTAAAAATCTCCACGCACAAACTTGAGAGTCCCTTGGACTGTAAGGAGATCCAACCAGTCCATTCTGAAGGAGATCAGCCCTGGGATTTCTTTGGAAGGAATGATGCTAAAGCTGAAACTCCAGTACTTTGGCCACCTCATGTGAAGAGTTGACTCATTGGAAAAGACTCTGATGCTGGGAGGGATTGGGGGCAGGAGGAGAAGGGGACGACAGAGGATGAGATGGCTGGATGACATCACTGACTTGATGGATGTGAGTCTGAGTGACCTCCGGGAGTTGGTGATGGACAGGGAGGCCTGGCGTGCTGCGATTCATGGGGTCGCAGAGTTGGACATGACTGAGCGACTGAACTGAACTGAACTGAATTGACTAAAATACAATATTTGAGAAAAACCTGCAGTAAAGAAATGATTGTTTATTTGAAATTAAAATTTAACCAGGCAACTCGACTTACAAGGGTACTGCAGGATCTTTTAAATTTGCAAGGGAATACATCAACATCTGTTGGACATGATGAAAACTATTACTATTAGGTTGTTCGAACCTAACAGTTTAATTGAAAACTCTTAAGCATTTCTTTTGGGCTGGATGTGATGTGAAAAAATTACGGGGTCACTAAGGGATTATTAAAGCTTTGGAACTTTTGAATTCAGTTTTTTAACCATTAGCTAGCCTCTGTTGGAGAAGACTCTTGAGAGTCCCTTGGACTGCAAGAAGATCCAACCAGTCCATTCTGAAGGAGACCAGCCCTGGGATTTCTTTGGAAGGAATGATGCTAAAGCTGAAACTCCAGTACTTTGGCCACCTCATGTGAAGAGTTGACTCATTGGAGAAGACTCTGATGCTGGGAGGGATTGGGGGCAGGAGGAGAAGGGGATGACAGAGGATGAGATGGCTGGATGGCATCACTGACTTGATGGATGTGAGTCTGAGTGACCTCCGGGAGCTGGTGATGGACAGGGAGGCCTGGCGTGCTGCAGTTCATGGGGTCGCAAAGAGTCAGACATGACTGAGCGACTGATCTGATCTGATCTGAACCTCTTTCTGAGAGTGGCAACCGTGTATTTATTTTATTTACTTATTTGTTTTTATTTTTGGCTGTGCTGGGTCTCTGTTGCTGTGTGGGCTGTTCTCTAGCTGAGGACAGTGGTGGCTACTCTCTAGCTGTGGTGAACTGGCTTCTCACTGCGGTACCTTCTCTTGTTGCGGAGCTCGGGCTGTAGAGAACTGACTCAGCAGTTGGTGCACGTGGACTTAGTTGCCCCGTGGCATGTGGAATCTTCCCAGACCAGGGATTGAATTCTGTGTCTCCCACCTTGGCAGGCAGATTCTTTATCATTAATCTACCAGGGAAGCCTGGCAACAATTTTTGAGTGTCATCTTTAAATCAGTTAGTATCTGCAAAAATCTGGTGATCTTAATGTATATTTAGAGTTATCTATTAGACAGAAATTCACTCCTTTGGTTCATTTTCCTTTTTTAAAATTTCTATCGTTTCTGGCCATGTCCTGTGGGTTCCTTGACTAGGGATTGAACCTATACCCCTATATTGGGGGCTTGGACTCTTAACCACTAGACTACCAGGGAAGTCCCTCCCCTAGCTTTAAAAAAATCTATATCTGGCAAATTTACCCCCTTTCTCCTTAAAAGCAGTTTTGTCCTGGTTTTGTTTCTGAGTCTTCAGCCTGAACTACTTGGGTTACCATAGCAGTGAAACCATAGATTTAATACCGCCCATAATAGCTTACAGAGAAGGCAATGGCACCCCACTCCAGTACTCTTGCCTGGAAAATCCCATGGACAGAGGAGCCTGGTAGGCTGCAGTCCATGAGGTCGCTAAGAGTTGGACACGACTGAGTGACTTCACTTTTACTTTTCACTTTCATGCATTGGAGAAGGAAATGGCAATCCACTCCAGTGTTCTTGCCTGGAGAATCCCAGGGACGGGGGAGCCTGGTGGGCTGCCGTCTCTGGGGTCGCACAGAGTCGGACACAACTGAAGCGACTTAGCATAATAGCTGAGGAGCGGTAATGACACTAGTAAGCTATTTTTGGTGTTTTTGATATTTGCTCTGTCACCCACTTCCACAAAACTACTGCCTGTCATCAAGGACTACAGACATTGGGGGCTGAAAAGCTCTCTGAGTCTTGCAGCTTCTTCCTGGGCTCTTAGGGCTGCAGTGGAGGACGGCGTGGGCCTTTATGGCCTTTATGGAGTCCTCCCCAAGTGTGGCAACATCTATGAGCTTCTTAGATACTTATTCCTACAATGAGTTGGTGCCCATCCTCATTTTTCTATGAGGAAACTGACACCCAAAGAAATAAAGAGCTTTGCCCAATATCACAGAGCTATTTGGTGACAGTGCCCTATTACTAGAGCCTGTTATAAAGGCCCTCTGACTGGCATGGTCACAGCTGTATTCTACACATCTATAGCAAATCGAGTTGAGAACGTGTCCTCAATCAAGAATCAGATATCTGAGTTTGGGCCTTACCCTCCCACTTACAGACTGAATCATCAGCGATGACCCTCCATCCTGTATGAGCCTCAGGTACTGATCTACAGACCTGGAACTAATAACATCAAGTTGAAATAGCACATGGGAAAACTAATAACATCAAGTTGAAATAGCACATGGGAAAACCCTCTGTAAACCATCAAAAACTCTTATAGATGTAAAGCACTGTTATTGCCTAGAACCACAACAAAGCTTATAGCATTTTCAAGAAACCTAGAATGTTTACATTTTTGAGTATTTATTCAGTTCATACCTTACTTTTCCTCTATCTCCTCATTTTTCCAAATACACTTCAAGTAGCTTCAAATTCTATAGCAGTAACATCTCCTAGGATAAAGGCTGTATCTTACAGAGTTCAAATCCACTCTTGACCAATAAACCTGCAGGACTTCTCTGGTGGTCCATTGGTTAAGAATCTGCCTGCCAATGCAGGAGACACAGGTTCCATCCCTGGTCAGGCAAGATCCCACACTGCTGAGTACACTTTTGAGTACGCTATTGAGTCTGTACTCTAGAGCCTGTGAGCCTAGACTACCGAGCCCCTACATCACAAGTCCTATAGCCTTCGTTCCTAGAGACTGTGCTCCCCAACAAGAGAAACCTCTGCAATGAGAGGCCCTCACACTGCAACTAGAGAAAGCCCTAGTAGAGTGACAAAGACACAGTGCAGCCAAAAATAATTAAATTAAAAAAAACCCACTAAGTGGCAGGGTGGGGGTGGGGGTGGGAGGGTTGTGGGGGATGGGGTGAATTAAGAGATTGAAATTGACATATAAACACTACTGATACTTTGTATAACATAGATAACTAATGAGAAAATATTGTATAGCTCAGGGAACTTGACACAGTGCTCTATGGTGACCTAGACGGGCAGGAAATCCAAAAAAGAAGGGATATGTGTATACGCATAGCTGATTCACTTTGCTGTACAGCAGGAACTAACACATTGCAAAGCAACTACACTTCAATAAAAATTAATTTAAAAAATAAAATAAAACTCACCCAACCTAGTCCCTCCTCAAAATAAGAGTAAGAAAACTCATAGTTAATTATCCAATTCCCAGTCGTTATCCAGTCTCTTATCTCTCACTGTCTGAGAGGGTGGAAAACTCCCCGGGACCAGGATAATCTAAATGAACCATTAAACATAGGCACTGACTATTGCACCATTTCCATTCATGTAAGTGTGTCCAGCATCCAGTCTGGGAGTGGAACAATGAGGAAGGAAGGTGGAGAAGAAAGAGGAAAAAAAAAATCGCTCATTAAATATGATTATTTTAATAAAGGAATCCTCCTTTCTGCAGTCACACCCAAAATCATACCTGTAACACTGCTTCCTTTTCCTGCCCAGACAGATTTACAATGTGAATTTATATTCTCATGACAAATGTTGTGGTCATCTTCTACTTAAGTGAAACATAGCATCCAATGTGTCCTGTCATTAGAAAACTTACCTAGAGCTTCTAGGACTCCTGTTTCAAAGGGACAGGCCATTAACTAAGCAAAGAACAAAACAGACTTTTGCTACCTCTTCCATCATATGATACCACTCTCAGTTACCCAGAAATTACCAGCCTTGGCCATGGATGCAGAACCAGGTGTGGCAATATCTATGAGCTTCTTAGATGCTTATTCCTGCAATAAGTTGGTGCCCAGACCAAATGCAGCAAATTTTCTATCTATATGTTTCTAAGACATGCAGATTAAAATAGAAATTTTCAACTCAGAAGTCAAAATATTTCCAAACACAATTAACTATCTGTAGTATTTGTCATACACTGTAGCACTGCCACGAGGGTGGCTGGGATTATACTGACCCAGCAACATAGTAAAAGAAGGGCTTTCCCCTGGTGTAGAAACTAGGAAGCTCCAAGTTCTAGAGGCGGGAAAAGATGTTGAAAACCTACCATCTTGGTTCTAAAAAGATCATGTGAGGCAGCAAACATTTTTAAAGAAAAATTTAAGGTACATTGGAATATGTTTAAGATGACCAAGAAAAAAATATGTGACTTTATATGCTTAATACCATGGCATCTTCTCCTAGCAGGCCTATATCAGATGATTTATTACAAATGAGACCTTACTGCTGTGGGCCTCTTGGACTTCTGTCATGCCTTTAATGGGATCTGAGAAGGCCCTGTTATGCCAAATTTTGTTCAACCATGGATCATTTTTTTTTTTTAATTTTTTAAAATATATTTTAATGTTTGGCCACACCATGCAGCAGGTGGGATCTTTCTTTCCCAACCAGGGATCAAACCAATACTCCCTCCATTGGAAGTACAGAATCTTAACTACTGGACTGCCAGGGAAGTCCCATAGATCATATCAGTAAAAGATTAGAGTATTTCCTCCACAGCCCTCTGCTTCAAAATGCAAAAAGTTATTTAGAGGACTACATTTTCTATTAGCATATAACCTATTTTCTGATTTTTTACATGTTACTTTCCTCCTGTACCTTATATTTTATTTTAAATATATTTTAAAAAATTCATTGGATACACTGGAATTCAGATAGTTTATAGTAAAATCTTACAAAGAAATAATTTAATGTCAAAAACACACTCTT
Source organism: Tragelaphus eurycerus (assembly GCA_935064755.1). NCBI lineage: Eukaryota > Metazoa > Chordata > Mammalia > Artiodactyla > Bovidae > Tragelaphus > Tragelaphus eurycerus. The sequence continues at coordinate 20,732,436 of CAKXYN010000033.1, read as the reverse complement.
AGAAATGTTGACTGCTGCTGCTAAGTCACTGCAGTCGTGTCCAACTTTGTGTGACCCCAGAGACGGCAGTCCACCAGGTTCCCCTGTCCCTGGGATTCTCCAGGCAAGAACACTGGAGTGGGTTGCCATTTCCTTCTCCATTGCGTGAAAGTGAAAAGTGAAAGTGAAGTTGCTCAGTTGCGGCTGACTCTTAGCGATCCCATGGACTGCAGCCTACCAAGCTCCTCCATCCATGAGATTTTCTAGGCAAGAGTACTGGAGTGGCTTGCCATTGCCTTCTCCGAGAAATGTTGACTAGCCCAATTTAACTTGGCATCACTGACTCGATGGACATGGGTTTGGGTGAACTCTGGGAGTTGGTGATGGACACGGAGGCCTGGAGTGCTGCGGTTCATGGGGTTGCAAAGAGCTGGACACAACTGAGCGGCTGAACTGAACTGAACTGAAGTTAAATTGGGCTAGAAATGTTGACTAGCCCAACTAAAGTTAAATTGGGCTAGAAATGCTGACTAGCCCAACTAAAGTTAAATTGGGCTAGAAATGTTGACTAGCCCAATTTAACTTAAGTTCAGTTCAGTTCAGTCGCTTAGTCGTGTCCGGCTCTTTGCAACCCCATGAACCGCAGCACGCCAGGCCTCCCTGTCCATCACCAACTCCTGGAGTTCACCCAAACCCATGTCCATCGAGTCAGTGATGCCATCCAGCCATCTCATTCTCTGTCGTCCCCTTCTCCTCCTGCCCCCAATCCCTCCCAGCATCAGAGTCTTCTCCAATGAGTCAACTCTTCACATGAGGTGGACAAAGTACTGGAGTTTCAGCTTCAATATCAGTCCTTCCAATGAACACCCAGGACTGATCTCCTTCAGAATGGACTGGTTGGATCTCCTTGCAGTCCAAGGGACTCTCAAGAGTCTTCTCCAACACCACAGTTCAAAAACATCAATTCTTCAGTGCTCAGCTTTCTTCACAGTCCAACTCTCACATCCATACATGACCACAGGAAAAACCATAGCCTTGACTAGACGGACCTTGGTTGGCAAAGTAATGTCTCTGCTTTTTAATATGTTGTCTAGGTTGGTCATAACTTTCCTTCCAAGGAGTAAGTGCTTTTAATTTCATGGGTGCAATCACCATTCTACAGTGATTTTGGAGCCCAGAAAAATAAAGTCAGCCACTGTTTCCATTGTTTCCCCATCTATTTCCCATGAAGTGATGGGACCGGATGCCATGATCTTAGTTTTCTGAATGTTGAGCTTTAAGCCAACTTTGTCACTCTCCTCTTTCACTTTCATCCAGAGGCTGACTAGTTCTTCACTTTCTGCCATAAGGGTGGTGTCATCTGCATATCTGAGGTCTGATATTTCTCCCAGCAATCTTGATTCAACTTGTGCTTCCTCCAGCCCAGCATTTCTCATGATGTACTCTGCATTTAAGTTAAATAAGCAGGGTGACTATATACAGCCTTGATGTACTCCTTTTCCTATTTGGAACCAGTCTGTTGTTCCATGACCAGTTCTAACTGTTGCTTCCTGATCTGCATATAGATTTCTCAAGAGGCAGGTCGGGTGGTCTGGTATTCCCATCTCTCTCAGAATTTTCCACAGTTTATTATGATCCACACAGTCAAAGGCTTTGGCATAGTCAATAAAGAGAAATAGATGTTTTTCTGGAAATCTCTTGCTTTTTCCATGATCCAGTGGATGTTGGCAATTTGATCTCTGGTTCCTCTGCCTTTTCTAAAACCAGCTTGAACATCAGGAAGTTCACGGTTCACATATTGCTAAAGCCTTGCTTGGAGAATTTTGAGCATTACTTTACTAGCATGTGAGATGAGTGCGATTGTGCGGTAGTTTGAGCATTCTTTGGCATTGCCTTTCTTTGGGATTGGAATGAAAACTCACCTTTTCCAGTCCTGTGGCCACTGCTGAGTTTTCCAAATTTGTTGGCATATTGAGTGCAGCACTTTCACAACATCATCTTCCAGGATTTGAAATAGCTCAACCGGAATTCCATCACCTCTACTAGCTTTGTTCATAGTGATGCTTTCTAAGGCCCACTTGACTTCACATTCCAGGATGTCTGGCTCTAGGTGAGTGATCACACCATTGTGATTATTTTGGTCATGAAGATCTTTTTTGTACAATTCTTCTGTGTATTCTTGCCACCTCTTCTTAATATCTTCTGCTTCTATTAGGTCCCTACCATTTCTGTCCTTTATCGAGCCCATCTTTGCATGAAATGTTCCCTTGGTATCTCTAATTTTCTCGAAGGGATCTCTATTCTTTCCCATTCTGTTGTTTTCCTCTATTTCTTTGCATTGATCACTGAGGAAGGCTTTCTTATCTCTCCTTGCTATTCTTTGGAACTCTGTATTCAGATGCTTATATCTTTCCTTTTTTCTTTTTTGCTTTTCATTTCTCTTCTTTTCCCAGCTATTTGTAAGGCCTCTTCAGACAGCCATTTTGCTTTTTTGCATTTCTTTTTCTTGGGGATGGTCTTGCTCCTTGTCTCCTGTACAATGTCACGAACCTCCATCCATAGTTCATCAGGTTCTCTGTCTATGAGATCTAGTCCCTTAAATCTATTTCTCACTTCCACTATATAGTCATAAGGGATTTGATTTAGGTCATACCTGAATGGTCTAGTGGTTTTCTCCACTTTCTTCAATTCAAGTCTGAATTTGGCAGTTTAAGGTGCTCATGATCTGAGCCACAGTCAGCTCCCGGTCTTGTTTTTGCTGACTGTATAGAGCTTCTCCATCTTTGGTTGCAAAGAATATAATCAATTTGATTTCAGTGTCAACTATCTGGTGATGCCCATGTGTAGAGTCTCCTCAAGATCATTTATTTTTCAGAAGTCCAAAGAAGATAGTTGTAGAGTATCTACACAGGACATTTTCTTAACTGAGATCTTGGGCAACATCATCCCTTAGTTGGGTGTAAAGCATCAACTTTCAGATAAAAGTATATTTCACAGTTAGATAAGGATTGCTTGCTTGTTTTAGAGACCTGTGTAACAACATCAGGTGACAGAGTGGTAAAGAATCTGTCTGCCAGTGTAGGAGATGCCAGAGACATGTGTTTGATTCCTGGGTTGGGAAGATGCCCTGGTTTAGGAATGACAACCTGCTCCAGTATGCTTACCTGGAGAATTCCACAGATGGAGGAGCCTGGCAGGCTACAGTCCATGCGGTTGCAAAGAGTCAGACACGACTGAGCACAGAGCACACTCACAGACACACGTGACAACATTATCCTGTTTAAACACTGGAAAACTGTTTCCAGGAATGGAAATAAATTCCTGGTTAGCTGAGCTAGTCTTATGTTTTCAAAGCCATGCAGGAAAGAAAATGAGAAAGCTGCCCTGCCAGGGATACACAGTTCATCACAGGGGCTGCTTCTGAGAGGGGAAACAGAATGGACAATGAGGTGTGAATGATTTCACATTTCACTCTTCACACTTTTGTATTTTATTTTTTCTCAAGAAATGTATTCATGTCTTCCTTGACTTCCTAATTCTTCAGAGCAGTTAAGGTCATTATTAGCTTGTGAATGAATGATTCTTTTTTGAAATTGCTATTGTTTTACAATGTTGTGTTAATTTCTGCTGTACAGCAAAGTGAATCAGCTGTATGTATCCATATACTCCCTCTTTCTTGAATTCCCTTCCTTTTAGGTCACTACAGAGCACTGAGTAGAGTTTCCTGAGATATACAGTAGGTTCTCATTAGTTATCTATTTCAAAAAACAATATGCCTGTGTGCACGCATGCTAAATTGCTTCAGTTGTGACCAACTCTTTGCGACCCTGTGGTCTACAGCCCACCAGGATCCTCTGTCCATGGGATTCTCCAGGCAAGAACACTGGAGTGGGTTGCCATGCTCTCCTCCAGGGGATCTTCCCGACCCAGGGATTGAACCTGAGTCTCTTATGTCTCCTGCATTGGCAGACATGTTCTCTACCACTAGCACCACCTGGGTAGCCTAGAAAAATGGCATAGATGATCTCATTTGCAAAAGCAGAAACTGAGGTACAGATGTAGAGAACAAATGTATGGAGAGCAAGAGGGGAAAGTTGGGGGTGCAGTGGGATGAACTGAGAGATTGGGATTCATATATATACACTATCGATGCTATGCTAAGTCACTTCAGTCGTGTCTGACTCTGTGCGACCCCATAGACGGCAGCCCACCAGGCTCCCCCGTCCCTGGGATTCTCCAGGCAAGAACACTGGAGTGGGTTGCCATTTCCTTCTCCAATGCATGAAAAGTGAAAAGTGAAAAGTGAAAGGGAAGTCGCTCAGTCGTGTCCAACTCTTAGCGACCCCATGGATTGCAGCCTAACAGGCTCCTCCTTCCATGGGATTTTCCAAGAGTACTGGAGTGGGAGTGCCATTGCCTTCTCCGATACTATGGATAAAATAGACTGAATGACTCCCTGGCTAGTAGGCAAAGTCAGGTAAAGAAAACAGAAACTTGGGATTCAAGATTGTCCACTAACTCTTGCTAACATTTGAGGATTATGCAGCCTTCCATGACTGCTATAGGGCCTCTTATATTTTAGTCCAAGTTCAAGCCATCCAAACATTTTGGGGGCTGGGATACCAGCAGAGTGCCTTTCATTTCTTACTTGAGTAGGTACTGTTTGTGAACTTTTTCTGATACTGTTCTCTGAGCAGCACTTGCTCCTGGAAGGGCCATTCCAACTGCAGCTTCTTCTCCACATCAGATGGGATGGATCCGGATTTGCAAATATCTGCAAATGAAATGAATAATTCAGAGAATCTACTTTTACAATGATAAGGTTGAAACCCCATATGCTTATTTATCTAGCTATATATGTGAGCTAAAGCAGGATAGCTGAGTTTCTGGTTTTGGGGTCTAAGATCAGAGAAAGATGTATTCTGTTATATATGTCAAATTTGCTGCTTGACCCAATCACCACCAAAAAACAAAACAAAACAAAACAGCCAAAGGGCATGTTTCCTAAGAAATACCACATGTACACTGGACACAGATACACTGCACGTGACTTCAAGTTATTTAGCAATTCAGGAGGCTCCTCTGAAACTTGAAATTACTAGAGAACCCCCGGAAGACAAAACATTCTTCAGTTCTCTTAAAGTTCACTTTCAAAATACATAGCAATTTGCTTTGCATGGACTATATCTGCTTTGTGGCAATCTCCTCTTGCCAACATGGTAGGACAGGGAATGCTGACTTATATTCCTTCATATCTGGTATCATCAAAGCTCCCGAGACCACAGCGTGTGTACTTGGACAAATCCACCCCATCCTGTCCAGCAGGACAGTACTTGTCATACTTCTTTATCACGAGGCAGCAAGGCTGCCAGGCTCAGGCTGCCAGGACTGGCTGGCCCCCTGTGACTTCCTTTCTCAGAAGCTTCACAGTCTGGCTTCCTGACAGGGGGTGCCTCATCCATCCTGTGTTCGTAAAAAGGATGTTTCAGAAAGCGTTGGTCGCTCAGTCGGGTCTGACACTGTGACCCCATGGACTGTAGCCCACCAGGCTCCTTGGTCGAAGGAATTCTCCAGGCAAGAATACTGGAGTGGGTTGTTTAGTTGCTAAGTCGTGTCCAACTCTTAGAGACTCCATGGACTGCAGCATGCCAGGCTTCCCTATCCTTCACCATCTCCCGGAGCTTGCTCAAATTCATGTCCATTGAGTCAGTGATGCCATCCAACTATTTCGCCCTCTGTTGTCCCCTTCTCCTCCTCCCTTCAATCTCTATCCCTGCCATAGTTTGGCCTCAGGCTGAACTACAGGGAAGAAACACAGCCCCAGCCATTGGCAGAAAATTGGATTCAAGATTTTCTGAGCATGGCCCTGCCCAACAGATTAAGACCCAGTTTTCCCCACAGTCAGTCCTTCCCATCAAGAAGTTTCCATAAGACTCTTATCCTCATCCATCAGAGGGCAGATAGAATGAAAACTACTGGAGTGGGTAGCCATTCCCTTCTCCAGGGGATCTTCTTGACCCAGGGATCAAACCTGGGTCTCCTGCACTGCAGACAGATTCTTTACAGTCTGAGGCACAAGGGAAGTCCCTCATAAAGGATATTTCAGAAGCACTGGGATAATCCCAATGATCCTGTCTCCTCACCAGGACGAAGAAAACTGATGAACGAAGGACAGGCTCCTATGTAAACTTTTGAGAACTTCAAAACACATATGACTGACTAGGGAGAAAGGGCCAGGTTTAAACATATTCCAATGTGTTATTCCAGGAAAACCCTCCTGGCTTTTGTTCATTTTTTCTAATTACTATTCTATCAACTTTGGCCCAGTTACTGATTAACTGTTCTAAATACTTCCTAACCACAAAAAAATGTAATATATGAAATAGCAAAATATTGTTCATTAATATATACATAATATATTGTTGTAATTCAGATGTATATGGTAGTTTCAATAATTGTTAACATACTAATTTAACTTCCATTTGATGTCTGTATAGCACTTATGAAAGACACAGGGCAAATCCTTGTGGTGCCCTAGCATATTTCTCAGATGAAGCCCACAAACTCCTAATATTTAGAATCACAAGGAAGAGCTTGCTCAACTTGTAATCTAAAGGTTGGCACCCAGGAATTCAAATATTCAAACTCCCCCTGGGTGACTGTGTATAGTAAATAAAGTCTGAGAACCACCGCCCAACAAATCAAGCCTTAAAATCCATTCTTAGATGCAGAGCATATCTCCACATCCCCTTATTACACCTTTCATCCACATTTTCTGGAATAAATGAGCTTCAATCAGTGCTGTCTCTTCAGCAGGGAATACTCTCTGTTTTGGTACATTTCTCCCCACAGCTTCCTCTACGCAGCTCTGCCCTTTAGCTACAATCTTCGTTCTGTTTACAGCACAATTAACTCTCTTAAGGGCTTCCTTGGTGGCTCAGATGGTAAAGAATTCTCCTGCAATGCTGCAGACCTGGGTTTGATCCCTGGGTCGGGAAGATCCCCTGGAGGGCTGCAGTCAATAGAATCACAAAAAGTCCTACAAGACTGAGCAAGTAACACTACTTAGTCTTAAAGCCTGTCCAGCACCTTCCCTGTGCCCACCATGTCTCACATTCCTGAGTACATCAGGAGGAAACATACGCACTGCTTCCTCCTTTTGTGTAGGCATCCCCACAGTTCCACTGGGAGCCCTTCATCTCTTATCAATTGGTGATGTGACAAACCGCTCTTCTCTGAGAATGCTCGTGACCGACTCAAGTGAATTCAAATAAATGGGTAATCTTTAAAAAACTTCACCCTGGTTGCCTTGAGGTAGCCAGTAACTTCTCTCTTCAAAGGCTGGTTCCTTCTTGGGGTCAAAAATGAGAAAGTCTGCCTTGTTGCCACCAAATCTTAGGTATGCAGGAGACAAACCTCTGGCCAAGGTACGAAGCTTTGAAGAACTGTTAGGAAGACAAGCAAGAAATTAAAATTATTTTTTTTCCCCAAGACAATGATGTCTACACATTGACTCCCTTCTCTTTTGGTGGACCCATTTTCTAACATCTAGCTGCAAGGGCGCTGGAGAGAGAAGTCATATCACTCTAACAGGGACATCGTCTCAACTGGAATCTTCCTAATTGCAAGGCTGCTCTTCTAGGCATCTGAAAGCAACTGGGAGTGCCGACTCAGCCAAGAGCTTATATTTCAACCTGACTAGCAGGATAGTGTTTAGTGCTTTCAGAGAATTCATAATCTTCTGTGACTGATGGAGGAAAAGACCTAAGAAAGTGGAAACTACAGGAAAGATGACTCTGTGTTTCTTTGAAAAATATATTGTCTTCAAAAATTTCTGTTCCCAGAGAAGTTCATAAATGACTTACGAGTCCTTTTCCTCTCCCTCACCAACCTCCACCTCCACCCCAAGGAAAACTATGCTTTTCAATATAAGTCAAATGACTTACAATGGTGTAAGATTCTAACTCCTATCCACCAAGGACACTTCCTATTCAAGCAATTCTAAAAGCATACGTCATCAAGCCAAAAATGCCCCTGTTAGGTGCTCAGAATAGTACAGAATGTTATAGAACCGAATTCAAATGATTTATAATCCATTCTCCTCAGAAAGATGAAGATGTCCTGAATACTTAGTGAACAATACTAAGAAAATAGAAGACGCAGGTAACAGGAACAAGCTGCCATGTATTTCTGAAGCCTCACACATGGGATCCTGGCCACCATGCTCTCTGGAAAGCTCTTAAAACACATGGGCCTGACGCTGTGTGTTTGCAAAATGGCCCAGTCAATTAGTTTACATGTGGGTTTGTTTCAAATTGGAAAATCATGCCAGAGAACTAATTGCCAATATTTCTTGACATCCTGTTTCCCCTTCCTACAGTTTAATTTCATCTGGGTTTGTAGCAAAGTGGAAACGACTTTCTTCTGAATCCTTACTTGGTTGGTCCAAGCTAACATTCCCATTTGTTTTCAAGAGGTTCTGAGGATTTCCTGGCAGATGCCACCATTCCCTGAGTTCTCTGGTGCTGTTGGGGATTTCAATCAATTCCTCACTGATAACATCCCTGAATGAATTTCACTGTGCGCTTCATCTCCTTGTGTCAGGACCCATCGTAGGTTCAGGGACCCTTGAAAATACTTCAAGTTCTTTTAAGATGCTCAAGGTGTGGCTTGAGCCTAGAGACTGGGTACAGGGAGGTGCTGGGAGAGGATAGACTGGTGAGGCAGGCAGGACCATATCGTGGATGGCTGGTGAGCTGCCATGTCCTGGAAGGAATTCCAGTTTATAAGATGGCGGCCATGGGAGGATTTAAAGCAATGGAGTTACTACACCAGACTTTTGTTTTAGAAAAGAATCCCAGGCTGCCACGTAAATCACTGAATAGAAGGACCAAGACTGTGGTCGTGTTAATGTTGAAAGAAAGTGATGGACTGAAGTCAGGCAACAAAAGTAGGGATGGAGCGAGGTGGATAAATTCAAGACACAAGTGGAGATAGAAATACTAGTGTGCATGCATGCTCAATCATGTCTGACTCTGTGACCCCACAGAGTATAGTCCACCGGGCTCCTCTGTCCACAGAATTTTCCCAGCAAGAATACTGGAGTGGGTTGCCATTTCCTCCTCTGGGGGATCTTCCCCACCCAGGAATTGAAACTGCCCGTCATGCATTGGCAGGCAGATTCTTTACCACTGAGCTACTTGGGAAACCCAGAAATACTAGCTTGAATATTTAATGGAATGTTGGAGAGGAATCCAAGATTACTCCTGGGAAGCATCTTGGAAGATGGTAATATCATCTGATGAGATGAAAAATAAATAGTCATTAGACTGGAGACAGAGATGAAGGCAGGCATGGGGCTCAGTGTCTCAAGATACCAGTGGTGTGCCAATAACCATTTCCATCAGGCCCCTGGCCATGTGTGTCTGGAGCTCAGAAGACACATAAAGGGGAGGGGAGGCCTCAGTCTAAAAGTCAGTGAATGCTTAGTGTGAACCACTAGTGTAGTTACCCTTTTGTTGTTGCTCACTCAGTCATGTCCAGCTCTTTGCAACGTCATGGATTGCAGCATACCAGGCTTCTTTGTCCTTCACTATCTCTTGGAGTTTGTTCAAACTCAGGTCCGTCGAGTCAGTGATGCCATCCAACCATCCATCCTCTGTCGTCCCCTTCTTCTCCTGCCTTCAATCTTTCCCAGCATCAGGGTCTTTTCCAGTCACCTCTTTGCATCAGGTAGCCAAAGTTTTGGAGCTTCAGCTTCAGCATCAGTCCTTCCAATGAATGCTGCTGCTGCTGCTAAGTCACTTCAGTCATGTCCAACTCTGTGTGACCCCAAAGACGGCAGCCCACCAGGCTCCCCTATCCCTGGGATTCTCCAGGCAAGAAGACTGGAGTGGGTTGCCATTTCCTTCTCCAATGCATGAAAGCGAAAAGTGAAAGTGAAGTCCCTCAGTCGTGTCTGACTCTTCGAGACCCCATGGACTGCAACCCACCAGCCTCCTCCATCCATGGGATTCTCCAGGCAAGAGTACTGGAGTGGGGTGCCAGTGCCTTTTCCGTTCCAGTGAATATTCAGGACTGATTTCCTTTAGGATTGACTGGTTGGATCTCCTTGCTGTCCAAGGGACTCTCAAGAGTCTTCTCCAGCACCAAAAGCATCAGTTCTCTGGTGCTCATCTTTGGTGCTTTGGCTTGTGTGGTTCCACTAATGTGAACCACTGGTGTGAACTAGTGAACCCCTAGCCCACGGGTAGAGTTGCAGCCCTAAACCTGATACAAGCAAACTTCTGCAGAGTCACTTTGGGCTGGCCCCGGCCCACTGCTTTTCGGCCAGGCACTGATACTGGTCCTTGATTTAGATTTTGGTTGTGTGTGGTGACAGAGGAAGTTCTTTTAGATTTGTGGGGCTGATGTCTGTAAGCAATTGAGATGGGAGAGCAATTGAAATGGCACTGTCTGGGAAATGAAGGGAACATGAGGGCAGGCAGGAGCTGTGGGGTCTCGAGGCAGGCGTCTGTGTACTGCCAGCCTCTGAAGTCGGAGCACCACAGCCTGGCTCCCGGAAGGGGTGGCTGTACCCCCTCAGGTCACTCTCGACCACATTACTCTGCCTTTGTTTTCTTCTGAGCATCCAGCAGTCTCTGAAATTAGCTTTCTATTGCGTTTCCTTGGTTTACTATCTATCCCACCCTCATCTCAAGCTAAGTTCTGTGAAAGGAGGGACTCTGTCTGGATCATCAGAATCTCCTCAGCGCCCAGATGAAACCTAGACAAGTACCTGGCACACAGCTGGTGCTTAATAAAGGTTCGTATTCTTGCTTGGGGAATCCCATGGACTGAGGAGCCTGGTGGGCTACAGCCCATAGGGTTGCAATGAGTCGGACACAACTGAAGCGACTCAGCAAGCACGCCCAAGTGTATGAACAATCGGGTCTAGCCGGACAACAGGGCATGAGGGGTCAGACATAGACCGTTTCCTGAACAAAATTAAAACCCAATGCAAAGTAAACGAAATCACATGTTTCAGAGTATTGTATCAAGGACCTTTTTGTCTGTCTCCTTTGCAATGGAATCTTTTCTTGTTTTGAGAAACAATACTGATGCTCTCTGACAAAAGCCAGATTTAAAACACCTGTGAGCTTGTCCTAAAAACAAAACTGAACAAAGGTACAGTATTTCTATCACACACGGAAAAAAGAAAGGAGGAAAATAATTCACCACCACCACCACAATGACATGGAAATAACCAAAGAACACACGAAAGCTGTGGCAGGTATTGCGTTTCTGGAACAGTTCGTTAGTGGAAAGAAAAGTCTGCAGGTATTTTTATTTTACTGTATGTGTAAAAATAAGTTGCTTATCTCTGACACAAAAGCGGAGGTGTGTGGGAGCCACCCTGCACTGGCTGGTACCAGCTTGTGAGAGCCAACTTTTATGTTTTGAGAACCAGTGTTTAACTGTTGGCAGTTTGAAATCAGCCATGGCGGGGGTGTTTAGACTACAGAAATCAAAAAAAAAAAAAAAAAAAAAACCCCACAAATCAGTCTCCTCTCAGAGAGCTAGTTGTGAAACATTGCTTGACACACCACTGCCTGAACAGTAATTCAAGTGATGAGATAAAACCACTCAGGAGATTATGTAAAATGAAAAAAGAAGGTCTCAGGATTTCCCTGGTATCTAGTGGCTAAGACTCCATGCTCCCAATGCAGGGCGCCCGGGTTCAATCCTGAAGAGTTTGCATGCCACAACTAAAGATACTGCATGCTGCAACTAAGACCCTGCACAGCCAAATAAATAAATCAGATCAGATCAGATCAGTCGCTCAGTCATGTCCGACTCTTTGCGACCCCATGAACTGCAGCACGCCAGGCCTCCCTGTCCATCACCAGCTCCCGGAGGTCACTCAGACTCACATCCATCGAGTCAGTGATGCCATCCAGCCATCTCATCCTCTGTCGTCCCCTTCTCCTCCTGCCCCCAATCCCTCCCAGCATCAGAGTCTTCTCCAATGAGTCAACTCTTCGCATGAGGTGGCCAAAATACTGGAGTTTCAGCTTGAGCATCATTCCTTCCAAAGCAATCCCAGGGCTGATCTCCTTCAGAATGGACCGGTTGGATCTCCTTGCAGTCCAAGGGACTCTCAAAAGTCTTCTCCAACACCACAATTCAAAAGCATCAATTCTTCGGCGCTCAGCCTTCTTCACAGTCCAGCTCTCACATCCATACATGACCACAGGAAAGACCATAGCCTTGACTAGGCGAACCTTTGTTGGCAAAGTGATGTCTCTGCTTTTGAATATGCTATCTAGGCTGGTCATAACTTTCCTTCCAAGGAGTAAGCGTCTTTTAATTTCAGGGCTGCAGTCACCATCTGCAGTGATTTTGGAGCCCCCCAAAATAAAGTCTGACACTGTTTCCACTGTTTCTCCATCTATTTCCCATGAAGTGATGGGACCAGATGCCATGATCTTCGTTTTCTGAATGTTGAGCTTTAAGCCAACCTTTTCACTCTCCACTTTCACTTTCATCAAGAGGCTTTTTAGTTCCTCTTCACTTTCTGCCATAAGGGTGGTGTCATCTGCATATCTGAGGTTATTGATATTTCTCCCAGCAATCTTGATTCCAGCTTGTGTTTCTTCCAGTCCAGCATTTCTCATGATGTACTCTGCTAAGTTGCTTCAGTCGTGTCCGACTCTGTGCGACCCCAGAGACGGTAGCCCACCAGGCTTCCCCGTCCTTGGGATTCTCCAGGCAAGAACACTGGAGTGGGTTGCCATTTCCTTCTCCAATGCATGAAAGTGAAAAGTCAAAGTGAAGTCGCTTAGTCGTGTCTGACTCTTAGCGACCCCATGGACTGGAGCCTACCAGGCTCCTCTGTCCATGGGATTTTCCAGGCAAAAGTACTGGGGTGGGGTGCCATTGCTCTGCATATAAGTTAAATAAACATGGTGACAATATACAGCCTTGACGTACTCCTTTTCCTATTTGGAACCAGTCTGTTGTTCCATGACCAGTTCTAACTGTTGCTTCCTGACCTGCATACAGATTTCTCAAGAGGCAGATCAAGTGGTCTGGTATTCCCATCTCTTTCAGAATTTTCCACAGTTTATTGTGATTTACACAGTCAAAGGCTTTGGCATAGTCAATAAAGCAGAAATAGATGTTTTTCTGGAACTCTCTTGCTTTTTCCATGACCCAGCGGATGTTGGCAATTTGATCTCTGGTTCCTCTGCCTTTTCTAAAACCAGCTTGAACATCAGGAAGTTCACGGTTCACATATTGCTGAAGCCTGGCTTGGAGAATTTTGAGCATTACTTTACTAGCGTGTGAGATGAGTGCAATTGTGCGGTAGTTTGAGCATTCTTTGGCATTGCCTTTCTTTGAGATTGGGATGAAAACTGACCTTTTCCAATCTTGTGGCCACTGCTGAGTTTTCCAAATTTGCTGGCATATTGAGTGCAGCACTTTCACAGCATCATCTTTCAGAATTTGGAATAGCTCCACTGGAATTCCATCACCTCCACTAGCTTTGTTCGTAGTGATGCTTTCTAAGGCCCACTTGACTTCACATTCCAGGATGTCTGGCTCTAGGTCAGTGATCACACCATCATGATTATCTGGGTCGTGAAGCTCTTTTTTGTACAGTTCTTCTGTGTATTCTTGCCACCTCTTCTTAATATCTTCTGCTTCTGTTAGGTCCATACCATTTCTGTCCTTTATCGAGACCATGTTTGCATGAAATGTTCCTTGTCTAACTCAATGAAATTAAGCCATGCCCATGGGGCAACCCAGGATGGGCAGGTCATGGTGGAGAGATATGACAGGGTGTGGTCCGCTGGAGAAGGGAATGGCAAACCACTTCAGTATTCTTGCCTTGAGAACCCCATGAACAGTATGAAAAGGCAAAATGATAGGATACTGAAAGAGAAACTCCCCAGGTCAGTAGGGGCCCAATATGCTACTGGAGATCAGTGGAGAAATAACTCCAGAAAGAATGAAGGGATGGAGCCAAAGCAAAAAGAATACCCAGCTGTGGATGTGTCTGGTGATAGAAGCAAAGTCCGATGCTGTAAAAAGCAATATTGCATAGCAACCTGGAATGTCAGGTCCATGAATCAAGGCAAATTGGAAGTGGTCAAACAAGAGATGGCAAGAGTGAATGTTGACATTCTAGGAATTAGCGAACTCAAATGGACTGGAATGGGTGAATTTAACTCAGATGACCATTATATCTACTACTGCGGGCAGGAATCCCTCTGAAGAAATGGAGTGGCCATCATGGTCAACAAAAGAGTCCGAAGTGCAGTACTTGGATGCAATCTCAAAAATGACAGAATTATCTCTGTTCGCTTCCAAGGCAAACCGTTCAATGTCCCAGTAATCCAAGTCTATGCCCCAACCAGTAACGCTGAAGAAGCTGAAGTTGAACGGTTCTATGAAGACCTACAAGACCTTTTAGAACTAACACCCCAAAAATAAATAAAGAAATAAAATAAAAAAGAAGGTGAAGGCCTAGGCCAGAAGCCTGGGGAACAGCACTGCTGAGACAAGCTAGAGGAAGAGGTGGTGAAGAACCCTGGAGTGGTGGGGGAAACCTCCAGACACGGCAGTGATTGATCTGAAGGGATGAGAAAGTGTTTCAGTTGTCACTCTTGCCAAATGCTTCTGGGAGACTGGTTTGCTAGGGCTGTAGTTGCAAAACACCACAAACTGGGTGGCTTAAACAATGGACTTGTGTCATCTTATAGCTCTGAAGGCAAGAAGTCTGAAATCAAGATGTTGGCAAGGTCATGCTCCCCCTGCAGGTGCTGGGGGAGGATCTACTGCAGGCCTTTCTCTCAGCTTCTGAAAGCTTCTCAGAGCAGTACAGCTCCAAGTACATGTGGTGTTCTCTGTGTGTGCGTGTCTGCTTCCAAAGTCTTCCTTTTTATAAGGTCATCAGTCATACTGAATGGGGGCCCACTCCATCCCAGTATGACCAATTCTTAACTAATTGTGTCTCCGTGTGTGCATGCTTAATTGCTTCGATTGTGTCTGACTCTTTGCGACCCTACCAGGCTCCTCTGTCCGTGGAATTCTCCAGGCAAGAATGCTGGAGTGGGTAGCCATTTCCTACTCCAGGGGATCGTCCCGACCCAGGGATCCAACCCAGGTCTCCTGCATTGGCAGGTGGGTTCTTTACCATTGCACCACCTGGGAAGCCCAATTGTGTCTGCAATGACATTATTTCCAAATAAGGTCACGGACTGAAGTACCAGGGATGAGAACTTCAACATAGGAACTGTAGGGGGGCCATCCAGACATTCAACCCATAATAGAGACAAGTAAGACAAGGATTGAAAGGTATTTATTGGATTTCTCAATAAATGAAGGTCAGTGATTATATATTGGACTTCCTTGGTAGCTTAGGTGGTAGAATCTGCTTATAATGCGGGAGACCTGGGTTTGATCCCTGGGTTGGGAAGATTCCCTGGAGAAGGGAATGGCTACCCACTCCAGTATTCTGGCCTGGAGAATTTCACGGACTGTATAAATTCCATGGATCTTATATTAAGTGAAACTTAAAAATGCATTCCAATATACATTATGTACAGACAAATGCTGCTTGAATCCACTTATACAAAGTACCTAGAATAGTCAAAATCATAGAAAGTACATTGGTAGATGCCAGGGGCCAAGGGGATGAGGTAGATGGGGAGTTAGTGTTTAATGGGGACAGTTTCAGTGTAGGAAGGTGGAAAATTTAGGAGATGGATGATGGGGAGAGTGGCACAACCACGTGAATATACTTAGTGCCACTGAACTGTGCAGTTAAACATGGTTAAAATTGTTGTTGTTTAGTCGCTAAGTTGTGTCTGAGTCTTTTTCGACCCCATGGACTGTAGTCCCGAAGGCTCTTCTGTCTTCTGGGATTTCCCAGGCAAGAATACTGGAGTGGGTTGCCATTTCCTTCTCCAAGGGATCTTCCCAACCCAGGGATCGAACCTGTGTCTCCTGCATTGGCAAGCAGATTTTTTACGTTTGAGCCACCAGGCAAGTCCCATGGTTAAAATGTGTGTGTTAGTCACTCAGTCGTGTCCAACTCTTTGCGACCCCATGGACTGTATGCCCACCAGGCTCCTCTGTCCATGGAATTCTCCAGGTAAGGATACTGGAGTGGTTTGCCATTTCCTCCTCCACATGGTTAAAATAGTATGTTTTATATGACTTTTACCACAATTTAAAAAAAAAAGCTTGAAAAAGTAAGGTCACAAATGGTGTTGGAGAGACTGATTTTTTGGCACGATGATGGGGTCATCATGCAGGTGGAACACAGAAAGCACTAACAGTAAGAAAGGCTGCAAATTGGAGAAAGAGCAGTGACTGCAGAGGTGCTTGAGAGGGGAAAGACTCGATGTTTCTATGCTGAGAAGGGTCCAATAATAAGGGAGAGGTAAAAGATATAGGAGAGAAAAGAGATGAGTGCTGGAGCAAAGTCCTTGGGGAGGCAGGAGTGGACGGGAGCAACAGCAAAGCTGGAAGAACTGGCCTGAGACGAGAGAAAGGAATAAAGCTAGACACATCCATGCTATACCTGCAGATTCGATGGCAAGAAGAAAAAGAAGCTCCTGTCTGAAAGTGAAACTTGCTCAGTCGTGTCTGATTCTTTGTGACCCCCATGGACTATACAGTCCATGGAATTCTCCAGGCCAGAATACTGGAGTGGGTAGCCTTTCCCTTCCACAGGGGATCTTCCCAACCCAGGGATCAAACCCAAGTCTCCTGAATTGTAGGTGGATTCTTTACCAGCTGAGCCACCAGGGAAGCCCAAGAATACTGGAGTGGGTAGCCTGTCCCTTCTCCAGCAGATCTTCCTGACCCAGGAATCAAATTGGGGGTCTCCTGCATTGCAGGCAGGTTCTTTATCAATGGAGCTATGGGAAGCCCAAGTTCCTGTCTAGTGACTTCATTTTCTTTGGGAATGAGAAATGTGGTCATAGGCTAAGAGTGATGAGTTGGAGGTGGGATCAGAGATTTGAAGGAAGTGGAGAATGAGAGAGGCAGGGAAATAGAGCATGGAGGAGTAGCATTGAAGACCAAGTTAGTCTGGGGGCTTCCCCAGTTGGTTCAGTGGTAAAGAATCCACCTGCCAATGCAAGAGACATCTGTTCGATTCCTGATTGGGAAAGATTTCACATGCCTCAGAACAACTCAGATCAGATCAGATCAGTCGCTCAGTCGTGTCCGACTCTTTGCCGCTCCATGAATCGCAGCACACCAGGCCTCCCTATCCATCACCAGCTCTCGGGGGTCACTCAGACTCACATCCATCGAATCAGTGATGCCATCCAGCCATCTCATCCTCTGTCATCCCCTTCTCCTCCTGCCCCCAATCCCTCCCAGCATCAGAGTCTTCTCCAATGAGTCAACTCTTCGCATGAGGTGGCCAAAGTTCTGGAGTTTCAGCTTTAGCATCATTCCTTCCAAAGAAATCCCAGGGCTGATCTCCTTCAGAATGGACCGGTTGGATCTCCTTGCAGTCCAAGGGACTCTCAAGAGTCTTCTCCAACACCACAGTTCAAAAGCATCAATTCTTCGGCTCTCAGCCTTCTTCACAGTCCAGCTCTCACATCCATACATGACCACAGGAAAGACCATAGCCTTGACTAGGCGAACCTTTGTTGGCAAAGTGATGTCTCTGCTTTTGAATATGCTATCTAGGTTGGTCATAACTTTCCTTCCAAGGAGTAAGCGTCTTTTAATTTCATGGCTGCAGTCACCATCTGCAGTGACTAAGCCACAACTATTGACCCTGTGCTCTAGAGCCTGGGAGCTATAACTACGGAAGCCCCTGCACCCTAGAGCCTGTTCTCTGCAACAAGAGAAACCACCACAATGAAAAGCCTTCACACAACAACTAGAGAAAAATCCATACAGCAAAGAAGACCCAGCACAGCCATAAATAAATAAATTAAATTATAAAAAAACTCAGCCACTCACTTAAAATTGTTTTTAAAAAAGAGCAATTAAATCTGGAGGCCACGAATTTCCAATGCAGCATCAATCCATGTGGCTGGGAGATTCCCCTTTGCCCCTAAGAGTATAATAGGCCAGCTACACAGGGTGTCCACTGAGACAGGAAGCAGAGGCAAATACCTAAAACTGGCTTATTAATACACATGACTACTCATGATTAGATAATATTTTCCATTTCCAGATTTTATGGCCACTTTATAGATTCCCAAGAGGGAAAATATAGCTAGACTAAGCTAGGTTTGGGTTTTAGCAAGAAGAAAAATGAGACAGGAGTTTGGGGAGTCATCATAAGAATGACTCATGGAATAAACCAAGAGGACTAAGTCAGATATGGAAGGAATAGAAAAAGAAAGAGGCTGTTCAGTAGAGGTACTTAAAAAATAGTTGTACTGGGATCCACAGACTCAAAAAAACCTAAGAGAGTGAGGAGTATAGTTCAAGAATAGAAGTTTTAAGGGATCAGATGTTGAAAGGTTCTTAGTGATGGAAAGAGTCAAGCCATGGACATGGCATCAGGTGTCTGAAATGAAGTGGTGTGTGCTAGGAAACTGGCTCCCACCTCCCAGAAAACTGCTCCCCACCCCCCCCCCCCGCCTTTTTTTTTTTTTCTTTTTTTTCATTTAACAATTGCCATGATGTAAATATTCCCTTCAGGGCTAATTTCAAGATAATGGTACAGATGTCACTGAATGTGGAGTTGGTAAGAAATGAACACATTTCACAAGCCAGTGGAAGCTGGTTCCAGTAAAACACCAAGTGAAGATATTAGAAAATGCAGATGTGAAGAAACTGAAAGACAGTATTCAAGTGGACTTGAAGTCACCTAGGAAGGTGGCGGGTGTGGGAGTGCAGAGGAAACTGAGATCAGTGCTGATCATCAATAAGGAGGAGTGAGTAAGAAGGGGAGTGGATACAGTGGCAAGGAGCAGACGAGGAGAGCCAGACATGGTGACAGTGAACCTCACATGGATCAGGACAGTCCTCTCCAGTTGGCAGCAATTGTCCAAACTGAATGCTTTATACACTTTGCGTAGATTATTTCACTTCATCCCCAAACAACCCAAAGAGGTAGGTGTCTTTATTACCTTCATTTTACAGACAAGGAACCTGAACAAAACGAGGCTGGGTCATCTGCCCAAGGTAACAAGCCAATGGGGATGTGAACCACAGCAACTGGAGTTCAAACCAGTGGGCAATGATCCAGAAGCTGCTCTGGGTAATGGGAAGGGGCTGCAGTGTTGGACAAGGCACAGCTTCTACCTCGGAGGGCTACTTCAGAGAAGAAGTGGCATCTATTTCTCCACTTGGGTCTTCAGAGAAGAGCTCATATGACCAACCTAGATAGCACATTGAAAAGCAGAAACATTACTTTGCCAACAAAGGTCCATCTAGTCAAGGCTATGGTTTTTCCAGTGGTCATGTATGGATGCAAGAGTTGGACTGTGAAGAAAGCTGAGTGCTGAAGAATTGATGCTTTTGAACTGTGGTGTTGGAGAAGACTCTTGAGAGTCCCTTGGACTGCCAGGAGATCCAACCAGTCCATTGTAAAGGAGATCAGCCCTGGGATTTCTTTGGAAGTAATAATACTAAAGCTGAAACTCCAGTACTTTGGCACCTTATGCAAAGAGTTGACTCATTAGAAAACACTCTGATGCTGGGAGGGATTGGGGCAGGAGGAGAAGGGAATGACAGAGGATGAGATGGCTGGATGGCATCACCAACTCGATGGATGTGAGTCTGAGTGAACTCCAGGAGATGGTGATGGACAGGGAGGCCTGGCATGCTGCAATTCACGGGGTCGCAAGGAGTTGGACACAACTGAGTGACTGAACTGAAGTGAAAGAAGCAGCAGGAATTTTCTCCAAGGAGGATGGAGCAGGGTTACCATGCAAAGGGCTCCAGGCTGCACGGTGAATGGTTTGGGAGGGAAGGGAGCTTAGTGAGCACTGTTCAACCAGAGGGGAGTCTCAGGGGTCAAAACGTATGAGCCTATGGCTTGTGATTGCCCTCAGTTGTTTTGCTGGCTGTGGTTCTTTCTTTCAGCAGCAGGAACACAGAGTGAAGTGTTAGTTGCTCAGTCGTGTCCGACTCTTGGCGACTCCATGGACTGGAACCCGCCAGGCTCCTCTGTCCATGGAATTCTCCAGGCAAGAATAATAGAGTGGGTTGCCATTCCCTTCTCCAGGGGATCTTCCCAATCCAGCGATCGAATCCAAGTCTCCTGCACTGCAGCAGATTCTTTACTGTCTGAGCCACGAGGGAAGCAAACATCAGTTATCCAAACATGCATTTGGCATTGCTGATAAATGCTTTTCCCAAGATGAAAAGCAACTTTGTCAATGAAGACAAAGGAATATGATTATTGAAAGTTACAAATAATAAGTATTTGTCAAATTGGCAAATGGAGATGTATTTTGCTGAAAGAAAATAAGCAAACCATTTTTCTTTTTTTGGTCATGCCATGAAGCATGTGGGATCTAGTTCCCTGATCAGTGATGGAACCTGGGCCCCCTGCATTGGGAGCTTGGAGTCTTAACCACTGGAACCAAAGTTCAAATCCTTTTGAAAAGCAAACACAGCTGCATTTTTACTGCATAGTCACTGTGTAGCACCACTGTTTTTTTCTCTGTGGCACTCCTGATTTCTACCACTGGCTCAGCACTCTAATTTTCATCTTGAATTAGTGAACTGTGCTTAATATGTGTCTTGATTGAAATGTGGCTGCACTGCCAAGATGGTAACCACATGCGGTTACCATGAAATGTGGCTAGTCTGAACTGAGACATGCTGTGAATATAAAATATACACCAGATTTCTTTGAAGACTTGGTTGGAAAATCAGTGTAAAATATCTCATTAATATTTTGTATGGATTGTATGTTGAATGATAATAATTTGGATACTTTTGTATTAAGCAAAATACAATATTAAAATAAGTTCTTCCTGCTTCTTTTTACCTTTTTAAAGTATGGCTACTAGAAGAAACTCCAGTACTTTGGCCACCTCATGCGAGGAGTTGACTTATTAGAGAAGACCTTGATGCTGGGAGGGATTGGGGGCAGGAGGAGAAGGGGATGACAGAGGATGAGATGGCTGGATGGCATCACCGACTTGATGGATATGAGTTTGGGTGAACTCCGAGAGTTGGTGATAGACAGGGAGGCCTGTCCATCATGCAATGGGGACTGCATGATGCAGTCTGCAACCCCAGGCTGCAATTCATGGGGTTGCAAAGAGTCGGACATGACTGAGCGACTGAACTGAACAAGAGAACTTTAAATTATATTACGAGGCTTGCACGTGAGGCCCACATTCTATTTCCATTGAGTTGTGCTGGTCTCTGTCCTCCCGTCTTTGAGAACCAGATCTTCGGGCTTAGGAAGTTTTCGCCTAGGTTGTTGATGAGTTTCCTCCGGGAAAAGGACACACTGAAAAGATGCTCCTTTCTGATTCTAGATCGTTCTTTCACTGTCATTGAAGTTCTATGTACTCCATGTTCTTTAATTGCAAATGTGGGAAACAAACAAACAAACAAACCCCAAAACACATCTGTTTGCCATTATGGGAAACTGGAACCAGAACCATCTGACTGAATTTGCTGAGGTCTTTTTTGAAGTACCATCGAGGTATGGGCCTTGAGTTTCCTATTCTCAATTCCTTCCATCAATTATCTCAGTTTGTTTCCAGACGATCTTTTTCTCCCATCCCTCCTCTGCTGCCTTTAAAAATATATAAAGCGCTTTACTTTCTTTTTGTGTCCTCGTGTCTGTGCAATTAGCATCTGGTTTCAAATTCTGCTCTTTCATCTCATAGCTGGCTGACCATGGGCAAGCTGTTTAATCTCCCTAAGATTCAACCTCTTCATTTTAAAAATGGGGATAATAATAGTCCTGACCTTAGAGTTTTGTAGCAAGGACTAAATGAACTAATACCCAGGAGATGCTTAGATCGGGGACTGGCCTGTGACAACGGTGCCATGAGTGTCAGCTATTTTTATAATCCTTTCCTTCTTAGTATTTCAGCTTTTATCTGCTCAGCTCTTCACCCAAGCAGTTAACTTTTGAGGAAATGAAATACAAAAATGCCCACGTGACTCTCTGCTTCTGTGACAGATAAGCCCTGGGTTGTCTTCCGAGAGGGAAGCTAAATGTTTTGTTTTTTGAGATGACAAGGTCACTTTGGGCACTGTGCCAACCCTCCTGGGGAGCTGGCCCCGCCAGAAGCTCTAATTCAGAAGCTCTGTCCTAGGTGAGAAGGGGAGGGAGCTTATGCCTCCTGAGCTGGAGTGTTTAACGTCTCAGATGAGAATTGCATGGACATTCCTGCAGATGCCTCTGGGAGTAGACATGGAAGATGAGCAGGCGCTCATCTGGCAGCCAGCCCTGGAGCCCTTGGGAACAACAATACTCTGTGTTTTGTAAGCAAACAGTGTTATTAATTGCACTCTATACTGTTTTGGTTTTCATTGTCCTCCAGCCTTTAACAAAAAGGTGGAGACCAGTGGGGAAAGAAAGAGTGCTATGAGAAATTAAGAGATGCATTTAAGAAGAGGAGAGGGTATCCCACTCACTGAATCACAGGATGGAAGTTGTGTGTGTGTTTGGGACTGGGGCGGGGGCGGGAGCGTGGAGCGGGGAGGGTGTTGCTTGTGAGTTGGTTAGCTTGATTGCAGAGTGATCAGACCTGAACCCCAAAAGTCATACTTCAGGGGTTTTTGGGACTTGTTTCCCCAGGAAGGGACCCTCAAATGCTCTTCTTTGGGGAGGGGAGGGGAGGGTATATGCTGGCCACAGTAGCAGAAAAGGACTTAAGTTCTCACATTTCAGTAAATGGTTATTTACTTAGTCTTTCTGTTTGCAGTATGGCACCTCCCATTCTCTCTTCCCCTATCACATCCTCCCATCCCCACTCCTCACATCCCTTCTAGGCCTGGGGTCCTCACATATGGAGCCCTGTAGCCCAGTGTTTCTCCAGAGTTATCTTTCTCTCAACCAGCACCAAGGGCTGCCCAGTATCAGCTCTCTATGGGTAAGGGGAAGGGCTCAAAGTGGGAACTCCTTCCCACCAGGAAATTCTTGATAGAGGTTAATGACCATCGAAAGAAATCCACAGAGAACTGATGAATGGTTAGCAAATATTCACCAATTTCTAGGAAGCAATTAACAAAAAAGCAATTAAACAAAAACCAATTAAACAAAAGAAGCAATTAGATTTTGAGCACAGTCAAACATTATGCTAAGTACTTATTTATTATCTCATCAAATGCTCATCACAATCCTACAAGAAGGTTTTAGAAGTTCCACTCTAAAGTTGAAGTTACCAAGCAACCTGTAAAAACCAAGCCACCGGTTTTTGACAGAGTTGGGAATCAAGGCTGCTCTCAGTGTCGGCCGTGCAACCATTAGGCTACGTGCTTTTATTTGCACAGTGCTGCTGCTGCCGCTGCTTAGTCACTCAGTTCGTGTCTGACTGTGCGACCCCATGGACTGTATCCTTCCAGGCTCTTCTGTCCATGGAATTACCCAGGCAAGAATACTGGAGTGGGTAGCTATTCCCTTCCCTAGGGATCTTGCTGACCTAGGGATCAACCAGGTCCCCTGCACCGCAGGCAGATTCTTTACCTCTGAGCCCTATTTGCATAATAAGTAACTAGAATTAGCAATGAAAAAGAAGGCCAGCCTGTAGGTGTTTGGTAATGGCAGGACTCCCAGTTTTGAGTTGGATGAGAGGTGTGGCATTTTCTGGAGGCTCACAGGACTCAGATGAATGGCCTAGATGACCTGGGTCTGGCAGTGCCCTATCTCAGGATCAGCCTGCACTCGCCGGCAGGGGTCGGGGAACCTGCCTACACCAGGCTCAGTATTCCCCAAAGCAGAAAAAAGTTCCAGCTGATAAAGCAACGCCACATTTTGCAGCCTCATCTTGGAGAGAGAGCTTTTTGTTAAGGCTCTGTGCTGCTGCTAAGTCGCTTCAGTCGTGTCCGACTCTGTGCGACCCCATAGACGGCAGCCCACCAGGCTCCCCCGTCCCTGGGATTCTCCAGGCAGGAACACTGGAGTGGGTTGCCATTTCCTTCTCCAATGCACAGAAATTAAAGTGAAAAGTGAAAGTGAAGTCGCTCAGTCGTGTCCGACTCTTAGCGATCCCATGGACTGGAGCCTATCAGGCTCCTCTGTCCATGGAATTTTCCAGGCAAAAGTACTGGGGTGGGGTGCCATTGCCTTCCCCGAAGTCACTATAATAATCTCCCAGGTATCACTGATGTAACATTAAAAATTTTTAAATGACTGTATTACGGGAAATCTCTGTACCTAGAGCACGATTTTGCTGTGAACTTAAAACTACCCTTGAAAAGTTTGATTGGGACTTTCCTGATGATCCAATGGCTAAGACAATGGAAGGGATAGGCTCACTCACAATGTAAGGCGCTGGTGTTCCATCCGTAGTCTGGGAGCTGGACCCCCACACGCAGCAACTAAAAATCCTGTGTGCTTATGCAGCCAAATAAATAAACATTAAAAAAATAAAAATTTTATTGTGAGATAATAAGTAAGCTTATTCTCCTTGATGACCTTTTCCACCTCCTCCTTATTTCTTTAACCTTCCTACTGAAGCAGGAAACAGAACAGGCTCCATCTTGAAAGCAGGACTTCATCTTGGGCTGGACTGTGGACTTTGAGCTATATGCCCAGTATCTATGGAAGGGACATACAAACTGGAAAACCAGGCCCCCTGGATGGAAGAGCCCCAGGGCTCATACCTAGACTCTCCATTGCCTAAAAGGATACCCTAATTATCTGTGTAACCAAATAGAATCATAAATTCTATTATGCTTATTGGGGTATGACCACAGGCCTAATTGTCCCCTGTTAACTTCCTAGGCTTAAGGCATATAAAGCACGGGTTAACTTTGATTGTATCTTTCTTTTCCTTTGTTCAGACTAGTTTCAGGGAATTTGGGGAGGTGGGTTTGGCACATATACTTAGGGTATATAAGGTTTTCAGAAAAACTGGTCAGGGTCCTTGGCTAAGAGGAGACACCACCTTGGGCCTGCCGGTGTAATAAACCGGACTCCACTATCTGCATTGTCCTTCTGAGTGAGTTTGTTTCCCAGACGCATGGCTACAACATTTGCTGCATGGGCTGGGAAATTCCTCAGTTTGAGGAGATAAGTCCCATTTTGGACTACTCCAAGGCCTTGCAGCTGCAATGTTCTAGAGGGGGGAAGGCGCCTCGCCCTTGTGGACGGATTCCGCTTCTCAATGCCCAGACCTTTCATGTTAGCAGGTAGTGGACGGCAGCAGGGGAACTGAGCGCTCAGGTGAGGAGGAACCCACCTGGCAGGGTGAAAGAGGGGGCTTGATCACCCACCCTGGGAGGGATTAGAAGGGGCATGGACCCACAGGAGCCTGGAATAGGCAGGGGGTAGCGATTGCTTGGTACGCAGGTTGACGAGTGTGTTAGGGCTTAGACAGGAAATTTGTGAAGGTCATTTAGGAGGTGGTGTCCATGCCGTCTTGGGGAAAATTATTACCAAGCAATTGCCAGGGGATTTTTAGGAGAAGAAAGTTGGTTTTTGTGTGCTCATATTCTGCCCTCCCCAAGTGGGTGTCGCATCTGCTATGAAATTTTTGACCCCCTTGGAATTGTCAGGCTAGAAGGAGGGGGATAGATAAATGCGTACGAACTGGCTTTTCTGGAGGTGGCCTGGAACGTGGGATATTTAACCCATCTGTATTTTCATCCGCATTTAATCAAGCCCACCAAGACAGAATGGACTTTAAAAGTTAAGGGAGAAACAATCTTGGATCACGTGGTGTTCTGGTTTGGCTGTGCTGACTGGCAGGTGAAGACATGCCGATCCCCCTTCTCCCTCTGGGATCTAGCAGGTAAGGCTCTTCTCACCCCAGTTAAGAAGGAGGCAGAATGGCAATTTAAGTGTCTTGAGTGGAAATATCAGAAGTACATAGGGTACTGAGAACTTCACAGACAGAACGAAAAGGAAAAGTAGAAGAAGGTCTGAGAAGGTAAGCAAGATCGGAGGAAGTGATTCTAAGGCAACCGTATTGGAGTGCATGATTAAAAATTTTAAGAAGGGATTAGGAGAAGACTATGGGGTGAAGATGAAGCCTAACCTCCTCCATATACTCTGTGAGGTCGAATGGCCCCCTATGGGAGTAGGATGGCCACCAGAGAACACCATGAACTTAAAAATAGTGGAAGCACTCTATACAGTAGTCACAGGAGAGCCAGGACACCTGGTTCAATATCCATATATTGACTTATGGCTAGGGTTAGCTCAAGACCCTCCTACTTGGACAAGGTTCTGTATCCAGAAGGAAAGGGGAAAAATATTAATGGCACAAAAATTCACTGATGATAAAAAGGGAAATTCTACAGGATTTGGATGAGGATGACCCGACCCCTCCCCCATACTGGATAATGACACGCCTGCCTCCCAGTGCTCCACCGGGACCAGAGGCCGCCTCACTCCCCAATCTGGGGCCAGCTGAAGTTCCTGCAGCAGCCACTGCTCTCCCACCAGCTCTCCCGGAGTTCA
This sequence comes from Tragelaphus eurycerus, assembly GCA_935064755.1. Lineage (NCBI taxonomy): Eukaryota > Metazoa > Chordata > Mammalia > Artiodactyla > Bovidae > Tragelaphus > Tragelaphus eurycerus. Next base: position 20,705,882 of record CAKXYN010000033.1, on the reverse strand, counting down.
TAGAGCCACTGTTTCGGCAGGCTCCAATCCCAGCAATGGAGACCTCTGGTCAATGGCCCCAGAATTCCACCTCAGCTGGACCTCCTAGATTGTATCCACCTTTCCCGGTGAGTACTGATGGGAAGGGGGAAGAATACAGAGCAATTAAACAGAAGCTGTGCTCCGCCAAGGAACAGGGGGAAAGAACCCCACTGCAGATGCCCCTCAGAGAGCTACAACAGCCTCCAGTTCAGGACGCAAGGGGCACTGCCATCAGCCCCCTGCAGCCTAGTATTACCAGCCATTTTGCTCTACAGATATATTAAACTGGCAGAGACACGCTCCACAGTCCTCGGGGGAGCCACAAGCCACGATTAGGCTAATGGAGACTATTTTTCGAACCCACCGCCCTGCATAGGATGACATAATCCAACTACTCGGCTCCCTTCTCAGCACTGAGGAAAGACAAAGGATCCTTTCTTTTTTTTTTTTTAAAGACACAGGATCCTAACTGAGGCCAAAAAATGGTTTAGAGAAATGGCACCTGAGGATACGGCAGCAGTGGGCAGAATTAGCCACTCCTGATGAGAGGCCCAATTGGGACTGTAACAGAAAAAAGGAGGGGCCACTTGGAGAGATATTGGGTGACTATTTTGCAAGGTCTCAAGAGGGGGGCTGGAAAAGCTGTGAGTATTGCAAAACCCTCCGAAGTGATTCAAAGGAAAGCGAATCACCCTCTGAGTTCTGTGAAAGACTGTGCGACCCTATACACTTTATATGCCAACAGACCCAGCCAGAGGCTGCTGGGTCTCAGATGGTGATAAATGCAGCCTTTGTGTCTCTAGCCTATCCTGAAAATGTCAGACGGGGGGACACCAAGTGGCTCATGAATTTTTATACATCCCTGAATGCCCAGTACCTTCGTTAGGAAGAGACTTGCTGTCTAAATTGGGGGCACAAGTAACCTTCTCCCCCACGAGAGACCCACAGTTCGAGATGGCTCAACCACCTATTACTCTTCTCTCAGTAACCCCTCAAGATGAATGGAGGTTGCACGATCTCTGGGAAGGGAAACCTAACGGGCTAAACAGTTGAGAGAGAAAGTTAACTCAACAATTCCCTGAGGTCTGGGTGGAAGACAACCCACCCTACTGTTGCAAAACAAGTCCCACTGGTAATAGAACTCAAACCCAGTACAATTATGTCAGCACCCACCTTGGGCCTGCCAGACCTCGCTAAGCTGTTTACTCTTTGTGTGACTGAAAAAGACAAGGTGGCTATGGGAGTGTTGTCCCAGACTATGGGGACACAGGACAGACCTGTGACTTATCTCTAATCCACTGGACAATGTTGCTACTGGTTGGCTGGGACGCTTACGGGCAGTTGCTGCGGTTGCCTTACTGATCCGGGAGATAACCAAGCTGACTTTGGGTCAAGATTTGTTCATAAAAGTCCCGCATGAGGTCAATACTCTCCTACCAGGGGACCCCCATAAATGGCTGTCAACATTCCAGATTACTCAATACCAGGGATTGTTATGTGAGAACCCCCATGTTACTACTGAGCCTTGTCAGGCCCTGAATCTGGCCACTCTCTTTCTTGTGGGAGAAGGTGGGCCCTCACATGATTGCAAGGAAATATGCCAGCAGATCTGACTTGAGAAACCAGCCAATCCCAGACCCAGATTTGGTCCTGTACACAAGGGCACCAGCCTTGTGAAACAAGGACAATGACTGTCGGGATATGGAGTAGTCATGGAAGAAACCATCGTTGAGGCTCAGATCAGATCAGTCGCTCAGTCGTGTCGGACTCTTTGCGACCCCATGAATCGCAGCACGCCAGGCCTCCCTGTCCATCACCAACTCCCGGAGGTCACTCAGACTCACATCCATCGAGTCAGTGATGCCATCCAGCCATCTCATCCTCTGTCGTCCCCTTCTCCTCCTGCCCCCAATCCCTCCCAGCATCAGAGTCTTCTCCAATGAGTCAACTCTTCGCATGAGGTGGCCAAAATACTGGAGTTTCAGCTTTAGCATCATTCCTTCCAAAAAATCCCAGGGCTGATCTCCTTCAGAATGGACTGGTTGGATCTCCTTGCAGTCCAAAGGACTCTCAAGAGTCTTCTACAACACCACAGTTCAAAAGCATCAATTCTTTGGCGCTCAGCCTTCTTCACAGTCCAGCTCTCACATCCATGCATGACCACAGGAAAGACCATAGACTCAATGGCCGAACTATATGCTCTAATCCAGGCCCTCCAGCTGTCAAAAGGTAAGAAGACAAACATTTACACAGACTCCAGGTATGCTTTTGCCACACTACAGGGCTCTGTATAAGGAGAGAGGCCTTTGACAGCTAGTGAAAAAGATATTAAAAATAAGGAAGAAATTAAGACCCTATTACATGCTGCCTGGGAACCAGAAAGGGTTGCAGTTGTACACTGCCGAGGACATCAAAAAGAGGATACCCCCCAGGCTCAGGGAACAGACTGACAGATAAGACTGCTAAACAAGCAGCTTAGGGCTTGGGGGTGACAAGAGAAGCCCCTGTTAAAGCTCTCTTATTGGCGGAGCTGCCTGAGCTAACACTAGACTCTCCAAAATACACTGAAGCCCAAAACCAACTAGCCAAAGCAAAAGGGGCCATCAAGGCTGAAAAGAGATGGTGGGAATTGCCAAGTGGCAAATTATTGGTACTGGAGAAGCTGGCACCCACTCTGGTAAGCCAAACACACCAAGCGACCCATCTAGGCCATGATCAACTGGAAGAGCTAATTGGAAAATATTTCTTGGTTCCCTGCCTCTCTTCCCTATGCAGGACAAAATCTCAGAACTACACCGCCTGCTCACAGGTTAATGTTGCCTCTCGGCACAGACAGAAACCTCCAGGGATTCAGGTAAAAGGCACGCTGCCCTTTGAACACCTGGAAGTGGACTTCACTGAAATGAAACCTCGCCGACACTACCATTACCTGCTGGTCATAATATGTGCCTTCTCAGGATGGGTAGAGGCTTTTCCTACCTGGACTGAAAGAGCATCAGAAGTAGCCCGGTGCCTGCTTAGGGAGACAGTTCCCAGATTTGGACTTTCTACCGGTAGATTGGTCCGATCTACCAGCATTGGATCGGACAATGGCCCAGCTTTTGTAGCTGATTTAGTATAACAAGTAAGCAAAACTTTAAACATCAAGTGGAAATTACATACAACATATAGGCCCCAGAGTTCTGAGATGGTGGAAGAAACTAACGGGGCACTTAAAGAGACACTCTCCAAGTGGATCTTAGAGACTAACTGTTCCTGGGTGGACTTGTTTCTGACAGCTCTGCTCAGGCTCAGGATGATCCCACAGTCCCATGGCTGTTCTCCGTACAAAATTGTGTATGGGAAGCCCCCTCCCATAATAAAACAGGTGTCAACAAATTTGCCTCAGGTAAGGGGAGATGAGATTTCACAGCAGATGGAACAACTGGGTAAGGTAATAAATCAGGTAATTAATTTTGTACAAGAAAGGGTGCCATTCCGAACCCTTGGGGAACAGATTCACGAATTTGTGCCCAGGGATCGGGTGTGGTCAAGGACTGGAAACACGACTCCTTGGCCCCACATTGGAAGGGTCCATATACTGTTGCTCTAAGCAGCCCTACTGCAGTTAAAGTTGCAGGTGTCACTCCCTGGATCCACCACAGGAGGGTGAAGAGAGCATACCACGAGACCCGGAGGACGCCGAGCGGACTACACAAAAGGATCCCACTGATCCCCGTGAAACCAAGATCATCTTAAAGAAGAAACAGAGATGAAGCTCTACGATCAACTGCTGGTATAAGGACTTGCTGGTATCATCTTGAGACTAACCATAGTTTCAGAACAAAGAGGGACCTGTGCTCTAATTAAAGTTGAATGTTGTCTATATATTCCTAGTTTATCTGGCTATATATCAGCCACTCTAGATGACATGAAAGGTCAGGTAAAAGTTACATCTGATGATAATCTTCCTTTTTGGACTTTGGTCCTGTCTTGGGTGAAGGGTGACTGGTGGAAAACTATATTTACCATTGTTATATTTGCTCTGATAGTTCTGCTTTGTGGACCCTTTATTTTACAACGTATCATGAACTTTGTAACCCAAAAGTTGATGTCATTCTCCCAAATTAGAGGTCAGAGAGTCAGGGTGCAATATATCCCTATGAATGATGCTCATACTATGAGTTAAGAGCATCAAGGCTGGGGTGGGGTGGGGGGGGGGCGGGAATGAAGGAGGAAACAGAACAGGCTCCATCTTGAAAGCAGGACTCCATCTAGGGCCTGACTGTGGACTTTGAGCTATATGCCCAGTATCTATGGAAACGACATACCAACTGGAAAACCAGGCCCCCTGGATGGAAGAGCCCAGGGCTCATACCTAGACTCTCTGTTGCCTAAAAGAATACCCTAATTATCTGTGTAACCGAATAGAATCATAAATTCTATTATGCTTATTGGGGTATGACCATAGGCCTATTGATAATGTCCCCTGTCAACTTCCTAGGCTTAAGGCATATGAATGACGGGTTGACTTTGATTTTATCTTTCTTTTCCTTTGTTCAGACTAGTTTCAGGGAATTTGGGGAGGTGGGTTTGGTACATATACTTAGGGTATATAAGGTTTTCAGAAAAACTGGTCAGGGTTCTTGGTTAAGAGGAGACTCTGCCTTGGGCCCGCGGGTGTAATAAACTGCACTCCACTATTTGCATTGTCCGTCTGAGTGAGTTTCTTTTTCAGAACGCGTGGCTACAACACTTCCAGCGTGTAAGAGACTGGAGCCTGGCACAGAGTTACTTGTTCTACACTGGGCAGCAAATTCAAGCGCTCAAAGCCCTCCAGGTGCGCTTGGTGGGTACCCTCCTGCAGGCAAGTTTCTGGGGCAGTTGTAAAGTTTCTTTTCTCAATTTCTCCCCTAATATCTAGCCGTCAGTTGGCGCTCAGGCACCACTTGCTGAATGAATGAAGGCGGGAAAGGGCGGTTCGGGGGACCCAGCAGCGGGGGGTGGGCTGGGGAGAGACAGAGAGAGAGAGAAAGGAGAGACAGATGGTGAGAAGGTCCCGGACTAAAGAGAGGAGGAGTGGCCGGCGGGCCGGCCGTGGACGTCAGGAGATCAGGAGCGAGGAGGCCAGGAACCCGCAGGCCGGCACTTACCCCAGGAAGGTGAAGAAGCGCGGGTTCGTGGCCAGGTTGGCGTCGATGGTGAAGGACAGGAACGCGGGACTCACCAGGTGCAGCAGCCGCTCGGTGGAGAACTCGAGCTTTGCCGCGTCGTCGGCCGGCGCGGCTGCGGCTGGGGCGCCCGGGGAGCAGGGACCCAGCGGCCCCAGGAGCAGCAGCAGCAGCGGCGGCGGCGGCCGCAGCCTCGGCTTCCTGCACGCGAGCATCCCCCTGCTCACCTGGCCGCCCCTCCAGCCGGCCGCAAGCAGACAGCGCCGGGATCTTGTGCACTTCCTCACGCCAGGGGCTCGGCGTCCTTTCAGCGGTCCTCCCCGTCTCCCTCCTCCCCTCCCCCTCCCACCGCGCCGCCTCCCGACTCACTCCAGCTTCCCGGTAGGCTTTCCCCCACGGAGGCTGTGTCACGTCCACTTACGAAATCACCCACACCCGTTCGAAGGGTGCGGACGTGGCCCGGAGCCAAGCGTCCGGGAGGCCCGGGGAGCTCTGGGGGCGGAGCGCTGGGCACCCCGGACCTGGCTCCCTGAAGCATGAAGTCAGTAGCGAAAAGGCCAGCGGTTCCTCCTTCCAGGTCCTCCCCATGGCGCCCACCGGGTCTTCTGACTTCAACTAAAGCCTCCAGTGAGCTTTACTCTCGTCTGGCGTTTAGAACACTTGCCTGTCCCTCCGTGTCCCACTCTTTGGGGCCCCATAGCCTGGGGCCCGCCAGGAACCTCTGTCCTCCGTCCATGGGATTCTCCAGGCAAGAATAACTGGAGTGGGTTCCCATTCTCTTCTCCAGGGGATTTTCTGCACCCAGGGATCAAACTGGGGTCTCCTGAATTGTAGGCGGATTCTTCACCAGCTGAACCACTCAAAGTGAAAGTTGCTGAGTCTGTGTCCTACTCTTTGGGACTCCCATGGACTCTACAGTCCACGGAATTCTCCAGGCCAGAATACTGAAGTGGGTAGCCTTTCCCTTCTCCAGGGGATCTTTCCAACCCAGGGATGGAGCCCAGGTCTCCCGACCATCTGAGCCACAAGGGAAGCGCAAGAATACTGGAGTGGGTGGCCTTTCCCTCCTCCAGAGAATCTTCTCCAAGGCCTGAATCCAACGGGGGTCTCCTGCATTGCAGGTGGATTCTTTACCAACTGAGCTATGAGTGAAGCCCTTGCTACTGCTGCTGCTAAGTCTCTTCAGTCGTGTCCGACTCTGTGCGACCCCATAGACGGAAGCTCACCAAGCTCCCCTGTCCCTGGGATTCTCCAGGCAAGAACACTGAAGTGGGTTGCCATTTCCTTCTCCAATGTGTGAAAGTGAAAAGTGAAAGTGAAGTCGCTCAGTCGTGTAGGACTCTTAGCGACCCCATGGACTGCAGCCTACCAGGCCCCTCCGTCCATGGGATTTTCCAGGCAAAAGTACTGGGGTGGGGTGCCATTGCCTTCCCCGATGAGTGAAGCCCTTAGAGCTTGCCAAAATCTGATGCACTGTGTGTTCTCTGGCCGGAGTGCTGTTTCCCAGTCATCTTACTTTTGCCTGAAAAAAACCTGACCTTGGCATTAGCTAACCTACACCTGAAAATAGATCAAAACTCCAAACAGTTCTTATCAATTTATCATGAAAACAGTATTTAGCAGAGCATTGCTCCAACATCTGAAACTCAGGATATAAAGCCATACAACATGTTCAACATCGAAATCAGATTGATTATATTCTTTCAACCAAAGATGGAGAAGCTCTATACAGTCAGCGAAAACAAGACATGGAGTTGACTGTGGCACAGCTCATGAACTCTTTATTGCCAAATTCAGACTTAAATTGAAGAAAGTAGGGAAAACACTAGACCATTCAGGTATGACCTAAATCAAATCCCTAAGGATTATACAGTGGAAATGAGAAATATATTTAAGGGACTAGATCTGATAGACAGAGAACCTGATGAACTATGGACTGAGGTTCGTGACATTGTACAGGAGACAGGGAGCAAGACCATCCCCAAGAAAAAGGAAGGCAAAAAAGCAAAATGGATGCCTGAAGAGGCCTTACAAATAGCTGGGAAAAGAATAGAAGTGAAAAGCAAAGAAGAAAAAGGAAAGACATATCCATTTGAATGCAGAATTCCAAAGAATAGCAAGGAGAGACAAGAAAGACTTCCTCAGCGATCAGTGCAAAGAAATAGAGGAAAACAATAGAATGGGAAAGACTAGAGATCTCTTCAAGAAAATTAGAGATACCAAGGGAACATTTCATGCAAACACGGGCTCAAAAAAGGACAAAAATTGTATAGACCTAACAGAAGCAGAAGATATTAGGAAGAGGTGGCAAGAATACACAGAAGAACTGTGCAAAAAAGATAGTCACGATGGTGTGATCCCTCACCTAGAACCAGACATCCTGGAATGTGAAGTCATCCACACTGGATGACTTAGGAAGCATCACTATGAACAAAGCTAGTGGAGGTGGTGGAATTCCAGTTGAAGCTATTTCAAATCCTAAAAAATGGTGCTGTGAAAGTGCTGCACTAGATACGCCAGCAAATTTGGAAAATTCAGCAGTGGCCACAGGGCTAGAAAAGTTTTCTTTCCAATCCCAAAGAAAGGCAATACCAAAGAATGCTCGAACTACTGCACCATTGCACTCATCTCACAGCTAGCAAAGTAATGCTCAAAATTCTCCAAGCCAGGTTTCAATAATACATGAACTGTGAACTTCCAGATGTTCAAGATGGATTTAGAAAAGGCAGAGGAACCAGAGATCAAATTGCCAAAAGCAAGAGAGTTCTAGAAAAACCATCTATTTCTGCTTTATTGACTATGCCAAAGTTTTTGACTATGTGGGTCACAATAAACTGGAAAATTCTGAAAGAGATGGGAATACCAGATCACCTGACCTGCCTCTTGAGAAATCTGTATGCAGGTCAGGAAGCAACAGTTAGAACTGGACGTGAAACAACAGACTGGTTCCAAACAGGAAAAGGAGTACATCAAGGCTGTATATTGTCACCCTGTTTATTTAACCCCGACCAGCATTTGTGAAAATATTTTATACCCCATGTGTACATGTCCAAACCCACCACCCCAATTTCCTTGGATTTTCACAAATGCTGGTCGGGGTCCTTGGGTAAAAGGAGACTCTGCCTTGGGCCCGCTGATGTAATAAACTGCAAGAATACACAGAAGAACTGTACAAAAGAGATCTTCCCTACCCAGATAATCACAATGATGTGATCACTGACGTAGAGCCAGACATACTGGAATGTGAAGTCAAGTGGGCCTTAGAAAGCATCAGTATGAACAAAGCTAGTGGAGGTGATGGAATTCCAGTTGAGCTATTTCAAATCCTGAAAGATAATGCTGTGAAAGTGCTGCACTCAATATGCCAGCAAATTTGGAAAACTCAGCAGTGGCCACAGGACTGGAAAAGGTCAGTTTTCATTCCAATCCCAAAGAAAGGCATTGCCAAAGAATGCTCAAACTACCACACAATTTCACTCATCTCACATGCTAGTAAAGTAATGCTCAAAATTCTCCAAGCCAGGCTTTAGCAATATGTGAACCGTGAACTTCCTGTTGTTCAAGCTGGTTTTAGAAAAGGCAGAGGAACCAGAGATCAAATTGCCAACATCTGCTGGACCATGGAAAAAACAAGAGAGTTCCAGAAAAACATCTATTTCTGCTTTATTGACTATGCCAAGGCCTTTGACTGTGTGGATCACAATAAACCGGAAAATTCTGAAAGAGATGGGAATACCAGACCACCTGACCTGCCTCTTGAGAAACCTGTATGCAGATCAGGAAGCAACAGTTAGAACTGGACATGAAACAAAAGACTGGTTCCAAATAGGAAAAGGAGTACATTGAGGCTGTATATTGTCACCCTGCTTATTTAACTTACATGCAGAGTACATCATGAGAAACGCTGGACTGGATGAAGCACAAGCTGGAATCAAGATGGCCAGGAGAAATATCAATAATCTCAGATATGCAGATGACACCACCCTTTTGGTAGAAAGTGATGAAGAACTAAAGAGCCTCTGGATGAAAGTGAAAGAGGACAGTGACAAAGTTGGCTTAAAGCTCAACATTCAGAAAACTAAGATCATGGCATCTGGTGCCATCACTTCATGGGAAATAGATGGAGAAACAGTGGAAACAGTGTCAGACTTTATTTTTGGGGGCTCCAAAATCACTGCAAATGGTGATTGCAGCCATGAAATTAAAAGATGCTTACTCCTTGGAAGGAAAGTTATGACCAACCTAGATAGCATATTCAAAAGCAGAGACATTACTTTGCCAACAAAGGTCCATCTAGTCAAGGCTATGGTTTTCCCTGTGGTCATGTATGGATGTGAGAATTGGACTGTGAAGAAAGCTGAGTGCTGAAGAATTGATGCTTTTGAATTGTGGTGTTGGAGAAGACTCTTGAGAGTCCCTTGGACTGCAAGGAGATCCAACCAGTCCATCCTAAAGGAAATCAGTCCTGAATATTCATTGGAAGGACTGATGTTGAAGCTGAAACTCCAATACTTTGGCCACCTGATGTGAAGAGCTGACTCATTAGAAAAGACCCTGATGCTGGGAAAGATTGAGGGCAGGAGGAGAAGGGGACGACAGAGGATGAGATGGTTGGATGGCATCACTGATTCAGTAGACATGGGTTTGGGTGGATTCCAGGAGTTGGTGATGGACAGGGAGGCCTGGCGTGCTGCGATTTATGGGGTCGTAAAGAGTCGGACACGACTGAGCAACTGAACTGAACTGTTGTAGGTTAGGCTTTTGTTACACTGGCATTTATATCAAATGTAACTGCATGATCCAAGTCTATTGACTGTAGGTCTTATACCAAGAGAGCAAGGAGAGGTTATGATTGATAAGAGAGAGGAAAGTCTCTTTTTGTCATCCCAGAAAAGAGCAGAGTGGCTTAAAATCTCCTTGGCAGAGCAGTGACCCCCACCAAGGAAATCTATCCATCACTTACGGAGGCATAGCCCTACATACCCAGTAGTTGGAAGTGTTGTGGAAGTCTGCATAAGAATGTGCCCATGAGATGAAAACATTGTCCTGAGTTGAAACGGAAGTTAAATTAAAAATCACGTTGATGAGGCCAAACAGCAGGAGTTGATTGTGTGGCTTCATCCTGAAGGGGCTCGTCCAGGATCTTCTATTCCTTCTTCTTAAGGATGGTCTTAGTCTCTTGAGGGTCAGCGGGGTCCCTCTGTGCAGTCCACTGAGCATGTTTTGGGTCTGCGTGGTATGTTCTCTTCACTCTCGTATGATGGATCCAAGGGACAATGCCTGCAACTTTAACTGCGGTAGGGGTAGTTAGGATAACATAAGGGCCCTTTCACCAAGGGGCTAGCAAATCATGTTTCCAATCTTTGACCCATACTTGGTCACCAAGCGTAAACTCATGAATCTGTTCCCCAAGGGGGAATGGCACCCTTTCTCATACAAACTTAGTTATCCGATTTATCACCTTACCCTGTTCCATGTGCTGTGAAATCCTATCCCTCCTTACCTAAGGCAAATTTGTTGACACCTGTTTTATTATGGGAGGGGGCCTGCCACATGCAATTTCTTTTTTTTTTTTTATGTATTATCCTAAGATAAAACTCTTTTCAGAATTTCATCACTTTTTATTATACACCAACTAGTTTATATTTTAGTTCTTTACAAAGAAAATGCTAAGAAAATTATAACCACATGTTAAATAGTTTTAAAATCATAATTCCAGATTTTTTACATATAAGATGGAATGGTCCAGCAGCTATGTCCACTGTCACAGACTTTAGTTCCATTCAATGATATGGCACATCCTGCAAAATTAACTAGTCACACACAAAAAAATGTCTCAATTACAGTAAAAATGTACACACAATAAAGGTAATTTACAATGACAAATAAGGAATGTAATTTATCTTGGCTGTGCTTCAGAAATTTAGGGTCAATAGCCTTAGTCAAGGCACAAAGCAGGAAGAGGTGAGCACAGCTGTTTCTAGAAGTGGGCAAGGTATGTACAATCACTGATGAGGTATGCATGCACGCAAAGGGTTTAAAACTGCTCAGTCTTGCTAAGAAAACTGAACTGAGTCAAAAGGAAATGCTGTGGCTTCCCCTTACTATTCACCTCTGGATCAAGTCCACAATCTTACTTCATCATATAGAAAATAAAATCGGCAAGGATCTCCAAAAGTAACTCACTATCTGGGTAAATGAAACAAAATGCTTCACTATTCCCAAATCTTGGTTGTGCCTCTTGACTAGAAGCATCTTGTAGACAAAAGAGTGTTTCACAAAATTGAATTGTCATTCAGGTGAAGGGACAAGACATTTTCCACAGACACTTAAGATTTCAAACTTTCAAATGGCCCTTACAGCTGAACCACTGTTATGTTACAGTAGCGAGGGTTCTGGGGATCCTTTAGCAGCAAATGCTGATTTAAAGGGCACGGGGTCTCTTCAGGTTGATTTGCTTGCTGGCCTGTTCTTCTTCCAGCAGAGCTGCGCGAAAAGACTTCACTTTATTCCGCAGTTCAGTTAAAATGTCTATTTTTTGCTCAAGAATAGCTTCAAGTTGCGTGGCGTATGAATCCACATCATAGTCTACTTCTTCAGTCATCTCTAGGAGAGCCTTTTCATCTTCTAACCATCGGATAGATTCCTGGAATACTGCCCTGTGATCTTCTACAACTTGTTCTTCCATTTCTACCATTTGTGAGACAGCTTCGTGGAAAGTAAACAACTGTGGGGAAACCTCTTCCTCATTCTGTTCACAAAGAAGTTTTAGATCATCCCTCTGAGGGGAACTGCCCACACCCCACTGTGCCTCTAAGTCATCAATCTGATTTGGGGGATGGTGCATTATTGGACGGACATCACCAGCAGCAGTTGGATCCACAGTCAGTTCTTTAACCCTATTTGCATATCTTAACGTATTGAGGGTATTTTCACAGGATGCCATTCCTGGAGAGATTGTAGCAATCATGCAGGTACGAGAGTTTTCACCTATGAATGAATCTCTTAACACCTGAGTGAGTTTACTTGCTCGGAAAGGAGTATGAGGTTTATTTCTACCTAAGGCTCTGATGCACTCCTTGAGTGCTAAAAGGCTTTTATTAATTTCAGCACCTTCAAGCCTAGTCTGCCTGTCTGCACTGGAAGTATCAGCTCCTCTTTCATTTCCAGCCAAATCGATGAGAGAAAATTTGCCATGTAGTTTTCCTTTCCTTCTAAGGATAATCTGAAACACTGCATGGCTTCGAGATGAATGTGCATTTGCAGATGTCTGACCAGACGTTCTGCAACTGTTGCCTATGTCAATGAGTTTTAGTACATCTTCAACACATTTGACCTCCCGTTCCTGTAATCCCACCACTTGAACCTGCTGTTTTCCATCTTCAAGCACTCTTAATTTTGTTTTCCTATTTAGCAAGTCAAACACCTTACCACTATAAATTTCAAAAAAGGTTGCATACACTTGAAGTTCCAACTTCTTATAATTCGGCGTCTTTAGCATTAAAAATACATCCCGAGCTGCTAATGCATAAATTCCTCCATCATAAATTCCTTTAGAACAATCTTGGTTCTTGCCTGAAAAGTCACCTCCCATTGTATGAGTCTTTCCACTTCCAGTCTGCCCAAAAGCAAAGCATGTAGCCATTCCCCTCTCAAATATAGTTTCCACTAGTGGTCTAGCTGTAAACCTGTAAACCATTTCATTAGGAGCTGAGTCATCAAAGGCATAATCGAAACGAAATGTTTGGTTTTCTAGGTACCTTGTTAAATCTACTTTTTGTTTTGGTTCATGTACCATCACAACATCTTTACTAGGGATCGTGATTACATCAAGATCTTTCATTTGAGTTTCTTTTTTATTGAGTGGTCGTTTTCTTACACAAACACATATCCTGTGTTCATCAATAGGATCTGCTGTTGTTAACGGTCTATAATCCAAACTGCCTCTAAAGTCTCTGATCATACACATAATTTCATAATTTGGGTTTGTAGCATCAACATCCTTAATTGTCCTAGAAAACTGAGCAAGAGAAACAGTACTCATCCTGGGCTCTTTTTTCTCTAAGTTCTTGCTGTTGCAGTCTCCTTTTTTTCTCGTTTTTCTTGCAATTTCTCTACCTCTTTCACACAATTAGATTTTCTACGTGAAGGGGGTCCAAATTCCTTTTTTGCAGCTTGAACTGGAGATATATCTGAAACACTACCATTCTGTTGTGCAGAGGAAGACTGTTCAGGAAGCTGACTAAGCCGTGCACGTGCAGAACCAACCACTCTATTATCTCTTGGAGGAGGCTCATGCTTAATAGAAGCCACAGTCCGTCGATTCTTTACAATTTTGTTTACTTTGGCTGAGGATGTTGGAGGTGGGGGTGTCTCTGGACTGGGCTCAATTTCTTCATCTGGTACAAGGTCAGGGTTAAGTGAAAAAATGCTCTCCAGGTCAATCTCTTTGCCTTTTGTATCTCCATTTTCTATCCACTCAACAGTTACACTTTCGTTATCTTCATTTAAAGATGTTACCATTGCTTGATGTATTTGGCCATCGCTCCGCTTGATCTCCACGTAAATCCCGATCTGGATCTTGCCGAAGTTGGCCGTTGCCATCACCTCATCTGGAGCCCACACGCAATTTCATATGGAGGAGAGCCATGGGACTGTGGGGTCATCCTGAGTCTGAGCAGAGCTGTTGGAAGCAAGTCCACCCAGGAGCAATCAGTCTCTATGATCCACTTGGAGAGTCTCTTTAATGTCCAGTTGGTTCATTCCACCATCTCAGAACTCTGGGGCTATATGCAGTGTGCAGTTTCTATTTGGTGTTTAAAGTTTTGCTTACTTGTTATACTAACTGAACTGAACTGAAGTCGCTCAGTCGTGTCCAACACTTTGCGACCCCATGGACTATAGCCTACCAGGCTTCTCCATCCATGGGATTCTCCAGGCAAGAGTACTGGAGTGGGTTACCATTTCCTTCTCCAGGGGATCTTCCCAACCCAGGGATCGAACCTGGGTCTCCCGCATTGGAGGCAGACGCTTTAACCTCTGAGCCACCATAAAAAAAAGCCGGGTCATTGTCTGAACCAATGCTGGTAGGAAGTCCAAATCTGGCAACTATTTCCCTAAGCAGGCACCAGGCTACTTCTGATGCTCTTTCAGTCCAGGTAAAAAAGCTTCTACCCATCCTGAGAACGTATATACCATGACCAGCAGATAATGGTACTGTCGGTGAGGTTTCATTTAAGTGAAGTCCACTCCCAGGTGTTCAAAGGGCAGCTTGCCTTTCAGCTGAATACCCAGAGGTTTTTGTCTGAATACCCAAGAGGCAGCGTTAACCTGTGAGCAGGCAGCATGGCCTAGGTGGGTTGCTTGGTGTGTTTGGCTTACCAGATTGTGTGCCAGCTCCTCTGGCACCAATAATTTGCCACTTGGCAATTCCTACCATCCCTTTTCAGTCTTGATGGCCCCTTCCGCTTTGGCTAACCCAACAGCCATTGTCCTTGTTTTATCAGGCTAGTGCCATCAGTATATAGGACCCAACTGGGGGCTGGAACCTTGTGTCCTTTAAAACAAACCCCAGATACCTTACCTCCTCCTTGCAGATCTGTGCCTTCTTCTTCGACACCTGGTAACCTGCTTACATCAGCGGCTGGAGCAGTGCTTTTGTCCCTTTCTAGCATTTTTCCTTGTCTCTGCAGCCAGCAGCAGGTCATCCCCGTATTGCAGGAGCCAACATCCATACTCTTCCGGATGGAATGAGTTCAGGTCAGAAGCAAGGCTTCCCCAAAGATGGCTAGGGAGTTCTTAAACCCTTGTGGGGGAGTCCAGATGAACTGTTGTTTGGTGCCCCCGACTGGATCTTTCCATTCAAAGGCAAAGATGGGCTGTGACGCTGGGGCGAGGCGTATGCAGAAGAAGGCATCCTTGAGATCTAGCCGAGTATAAACTTTAGGCCTCGGCGGGAGGAGGCTAAGTAAGGTATAGGGGTTTGAAACAGTGGGGTGTAAAGTCACAGTAGCCTGGTTGACTAGCCTGAGATCCTGTACAGGCCTATAGTCTTGTCCTGCTTCCTTTTTGACTGGCAGGATTAGCATATTCCAAGCCGACTGGCACTTGACTAGAATGCCCGCTTGTTTCAATCCATTGATGTGGGGCAGTATGCTGGCCAGGCCTCTATCGGTAGTGGGTACTGGCACTTTCTAACCAGGATGGTGCCTGCTTTGAGTTCTCTTATCACTGGGGCTTGATGTTTAGCCAGCCTGGGGGGAGGGGGTTTGTCTTCTGCCCAGACCTCAGGGAATAATTGAGTTAGCTCTCTCTCACGCTCTTCTGGCCCACCTGGTTCTTCCTATGGAGGCTCAGGCAACCTCCACTCATCTTGGGGTGGTATTGAGAAAGACAGCAAATAAGTCATAGTGTCCATCTGGAAGGTGAGCCTCTCCTCAGGGGAGAAAGTCACTTGTGCTCCTAGTTTGGAGAACAAGTCTCTTCCCAACAGGGGTACTGGGCACTCAGGAATGTAGAGGAATTCATGAATCACTTGGTGCCCCCCATCTGACATTATCTGGGCTGGCAAAACGATTTAATCATCACTTCTCCCGATACCCCAGTTACAGCGGTAGTCTTTTTGGACAGTGGTGCCACAGGTTTTGTTACTACTAACAGTTCTGCTCCTGTATCCATCATGAAGTCAATGTTTTGGTCCCCCACTTTTAAGGTTACCATGGGCTCTCAGGGACCTGATATCTCTGAGCTCCAGCAGCCCTATTTAATTTTCAAGTCAGTAAGCTCCACAACTGCTGGAGCTTCCTCTTTCTTCCTTGCCTTAGGGCATTCATTCTTCCAGTGGCCAAAAGCTTGGCACCAGGCATACTGGTTTGGCTATAACGGGGCCCAGGGCCTCCGTTGGGACCCGTTGAAGGACTGTCCTGTCCCTGGGGCAGATGAGGTTTTCTGGAGGGCCAAGATAGACTTTCCCAGAGCAGCAGCTAGCATTGCAAATCTTTTGTCTGTTCTCTTTCGTTCCCTCCGGCTCTCTGGCAGAGCGCAGTCTCTGCTTAATTCCAACATCTCCCTCCCCTTCTTGTCAGTACTCACCGGGAGAGGTAGGGGTATAGCTTGGGCAGTTCAGCTGGAGCTGGATCCTGGAAGTGTTGGCTAGAGGCTTCTGTCACTGGGATCGGAGCCTGCCAAGGTGGCGGCTCTACGACCTTGAGGGAGAGCTGGCGGAGGAGCAGCAGATGCTGCAGGACTTCACCTGGTCCTGGATGGGGCATTAAGGCGGCCTCCGGTCCTGGTGGAGCACTGGGAGGCAGGTGCGTCATTATCCAGTATGGGGGAGGGGTCAGATCATCCTCGTCCAAATCCTGTAGAATTTCCCTTTTTATCATCAGTGAGTTTTTGTGCCATTAATATTTTCCCCCTTTCCTTCTGGATACAAAACCTTGTCCAAGTAGGAGGGTCTTGAGCTAACCCTAGCCATGAGTCAATATATGGATATTGAACCAGGAACCAGGTGTCCTGGCTCTCCTGTGACTACTGTATAGAGTGCTTTCACTATTTTTAAGTTCATGGTGTTCTCTGGTGGCCATCCTACTCCCATATGGGGGCCATTCGACCTCACAGAGTATATGGAGGAGGTTAGGCTTCATCTTCACCCCATAGTCTCCTCCTAATCCCTTCTTAAAATTTTTAATCATGCACTCCAATATGGTTGCCTTAGAATCACTTCCTCCGATCTTGCTTACCTTCTCAGACCTTCTTCTACTTTTCCTTTTCGTTCTGTCTGTGAAGTTCTCAGTACCCTATGTACTTCTGATATTTCCACTCAAGACACTTAAATTGCCATTCTGCCTCCTTCTTAACTGGGGTGAGAAGAGCCTTACCTGCTAGATCCCAGAGGGAGAAGGGGGATCGGCATGCCTTCACCTGCCGGTCAGCACAGCCGAACCAGAACACCACGTGGTCCAAGACTGTTTCTCCCTTAAAGTCCGTTCTGCCTTGGTGGGCTTGATCAGGTGTGGATGAAAACACAATTGGGTTAAATATCCCATATCCCAGGCCATCTCCGGAAAAGCCAATTCATACTCACTTATGTATCCTCCTCCTTCTAGCCTGACAATTCCGAGGGGGTCAAGAATTTCACAACAAATGGGACACCTCCTGGGGGAGGGCAGAATATGAGAATACAAGGACCAGTTTTCTATCCTAAAAATCCCCTGGCGATCGCTGGTAATAATTTTCCCTGAGATGGCATGGACACACCTCCTAAATGACCTTCACAAATTTCCTTCCTAAACCCGAGCATGCTCGTCAACCTGTGTACCAAGCAATCGCTGCTGCCTGCCTATTCCAGGCCCCTGTGGGTCCGTGCCCCTTCTAGTCCCTCCCAGGGGGGTGATCAGGCCCCCTCTTCCACCCTGCTAGGTCGGTTCCTCCTCACCTGAGTGCTCAGTTCCCTTGCTGCTGTTCACTACCTGCCAAAGTGAAGAAACTGGGCGTTGAAAGGCTGAATTCTTCCAGAGCGGCGAGGTGCCTTCCCCCCTCTAGGAGATTCAAGCCACAAAGCCACGGGGTGGCCTCAAATGAGACCTGTCTCCTCAAAGTGAGGAGTTTTCCGGCCCATGCACCAAATGTTGTAGCCACGCACTCCGGAAAACAAACTCACTCAGACGGACAATGCAGATAGTGGAGTGCAGTTTATTATACCAGCAAGGAGAGTTTATTATACTTCTCTTAGCCAAGGACCCCGACCAGCATTTGTGAAAATCTTTTATACCCCATGTGTATGTGTCTGAACCCACCACCCCAATTTCCTTGAGATTTACATAAAACAAAGGATTGGTAAATAAAATCACAATAACCCCATCATTCACGTGTTATGTGTTCAAACAGTTAATAACCAATAAGAATTTATGACCTGTCCGGAGGCAGGGAGGGGTGATTAGAGAATGTTTTCTCTTAGGCGATGACTAACCTGGACGTGATCTTCAAGATTCCCTGTCCACGTTCTGGCTATTTTAAACAGTGCTGCTATGAACATTGGGGTAGACGTGTCTCTTTCAATTCTGGTTTTCTCAGTGTATATGCCCAGCAGTGGGATTGCTGGATCATAAGGCAGTTCTATTCCCAGTTTTTTGAGGAATCTCCATACTGTTCTCCATAGTGGCTGTACTAGTTTGCATTCCCACCAACAGTGTAAGAGGGTTCCCTTCTCTCCGCATCCTCTCCAGCATTTATTGCTTGTGGACTTTTGGATAGCAGCCATTCTGACTGGCGTGAAATGGTACCTCATAGTGGTTTTGATTTGCATTTCTAGATGTCCGTCTAGAAGCAACCTAGATGTCCATCCACAGATGAATGGATAAGCAAGCTGTGGTACATATACACAATGGAGTATTACTCAGCCATTAAAAAGAATACATTTGAATCAGTTCTAAGGAGGTGGATGGAACTGGAGCCTATTATACAGAGTGAAGTAAGCCAGAAACAAAAACACAAATACAGTATACTAACGCATATATATGGAATTTAGAAAGATGGTAAAAATAACCCTATTTACGAGACAGCAAAAGAGACACTGATGTATAGACCAGACTTTTGGACTCTGGGACCGGGAGAGGGTGGGATGATTGGGGAGAATAGCATTGAAATATGTATAATATCATATCTGAAACGAGTCGTCAGTCCAGGTACGATGCCCGATAACAAAAGCCTGGGGCTGGAGCACTGGGACGACCTGGAAGGATGGTGTGGGGAGGGGAGAGGGAGGAGGGTTCAGGATGGGGAACACGTGTATACTGGCGGCAGAACCATCTTGATGTATTGTAAAAGCAATACAATATTGTAAAGTTAAGCAAAAAAAAAAAAAAAGATTCCCTGTCCAGAGGGCGTCTTATCCTTCTATTGTAGTTTCCATAGGCACTAAGCACAGAGTTCAGAGTCCATTGGAGAGGTGGCCGAGCATGATCAGCATGAACAGGCCGAAGATGGAGTCCAGCTCTGTCTGTTTCCTCCTTCACAACCAGTCCATCCTAAAGGAAATCAGTCCTGAATATTCACTGGAAGGACTGATGCTGAAGCTGAAACTCCACTATTTTGGTCATCTGATGCGAAGAGCTGACTCATTGTAAAAGACCCTGATGCTGGGAAAGATTGAAGGCGGGAGGAGAAGGGGATGACAGAGGATGAGATGGTTGGATGGCTTCACCAACTCAATGGACATGAGTTTGAGTTAACTTTGGGAGTTGGTGATGGACAGGGAGGCCTGGTGTGTTGCAGTCCATGGAGGTCGCAAAGAGACTTGACTGAGAGACTAAACTGAACTGAAACCCTTACAAATAAGGGGTAGCGACTGTCCCTTGAATGTGGATCCTTTGCCAAGTTTCCTCCTGATGCATTTATCTTTAGCTGTCGGCCAAATTTTTCTTCAGTTTTCCTTTGATCCCTACACTGATAATTCATTATTTAAGGAGGAAACAGAACAGGCTCTCTCTTGAAAGCAGGACTCCATCTTGGGTCGGACTGTGGATTTTGAGCTATAGCCCAGTATCTATGGAAACGACATACCAACAAGAAAACCAGGCTCCCGGAACCCTCACCTAAAAGAATACCCTAATGATCTGTGTAACGAAATAGAATCACACATTCTATTATACTTCTTGGGGTATGACCACAGTCCTATTGATAGCTGTCCACTGTTAAATACCTGGGCTTAAGGCATATGAACCATAGGTTAACTTTGATTGTATCTTTCTTTTCCTTTGTTCAGACTACTTTTAGGGAATTTGGGGAAGTGGATTTGGGCACATACACTTAGGGTATATAAGGTTTTCACAAAAACTGGTCGAGGTCCTTGGCTAAGAGGAGACTCTACCTTGGGCCCACTGGTGTAATAAACTGAACTTCACTATCTGCATTGTCCTTCTGAGTGAGTTTATTTCCTGGAACGCATGGCTACAACATTATATAACAAGCACCACGTGCTTGGGGGGTGCCTGCTCAGTTGTTGGACTTTTTGTGACTCCATTGTCCTTCTGAGTGAGTTTATTTCCTGGAACGCATGGCTACAACATTATATAACAAGCACCACGTGCTTGAGTGGTGCCGCTCAGTTGTTGGGCTTTTTGTGACTCCATGGACTGGTCTTCTCAGGCAGCACAGTGGTAAAGATTCTGCCTGCAATGCAGGTGTCTTGGGTTTGATTCCTGGGTTCAGAAGATTCCTTGGAGGAGGAAATGGCAGCCCACTCCAGTATATATGCCTGGAAAATCCCATGGACAGAGGAGCCTGGCTGGCTACAGTCCATGGCGTTGCAAAGAGCTGGAGGTGACTGGGCGCACCTGGGAAACCCAGCCGTGCACTTGGGATTGACTGTGCCTGGTACCAAGAGAGATGCTTTACCTGTCTTCTCACTTACTCCCACAACACTGATAAGTGGGTATTATCCTCATTTTACATGTGAGTACCCAAGCTCTGAGACATTGACATTTCCAAGTGTCAGAATCCGGATGGGAAAGCAGTTATAGAACCCAGAGGAAACAGCAGCCTGTCTCAGCTGAAATGTTAACTTCCTCAAAGACTCTTTGCCTGAATCTCCAGGCAGCTGAATTCCCCCATGACACACTCTCACAGCATCCTGAACTTGATAGAACTCGAACCATATCTGCTAGTATTGCTCCCCTGTTGGCCTCACCTGCTGGATTATAAACTCCAGAGATGGGGTTTATACTACTACTGCATTCATGGAAGCTCAAATTATCCTCACATCAATCAACGTTGAGTAAGCAAATGACATCAAAACCCTTAGAATTTTCTGCTTAGATTGTGCCTCCAATAAAGCAATAAGTACAAATGAATTATTCTGAAATTTGTATCTAGTTTTCACAGATCTGTCTATTCTTAAGTAATTTAGAAGTTTTTTTTTCTTTTTTTTTCATCCACACCACAGAGCTTGCAAGATCTTAGATCCCCAACCATAGATGAAACCCAGGCCCCAGTCGCAAAAGTTCTAAGTCCTATCCACTGGGCCTCCAAATTCTCATTAAAAATTAAATGTATAGTTAATTGAGGAAGGTTACAGTTTGGATATTTTACATATGTATGTATCCGTGACTTAGTAATCTTGCAATCTGAATCAGGTTTATATCCTTCAGCAATCCATAAGAAAAAAATTCCTGCATAACCACCAAGTTCCCAGGAGATCATATGGCCACAGACATGGAGGTGGAAAAGCAGATGTCTGGGCTCTTTTTCTGCCTCTGTCATGTCATTGCTTCTACAACCACCCCACCTCACCCATGCCCTTGTTGTCATGGGGCAAAAGTCACACCGGTTTCTCTGGAATATGTGGGCAATTTGAAAAATTGATCAGTGCAAGTTTCCTAAAGAGTAAGTTCTCGTGACATCCTGAGATGTGGGTCAGTGTGGTCCACATGTGAGTTACTAATATGGAAACTGGGAAAACATAAATGAGGAAGTGAAGAAAATGGACTTGCAAAAATGATGGTTGAAATCCGATGAGTTCCTGGATCCTGATCTCAGTTGGTTTGATCCACTATGCCAGATAAAAATATATTAACAACATAAGAGTATACAGGCACACAGGAGGGAAGCTATATGGTGATATTAATAGATCTTGTCATTTCAGAGACACTTTATAATTAGACCTCTTTCCAGCTTACATACATCCTAGCTAGAGTGCTTAAACTGGGTTGGCCAAAAAGTTCGTTCGGAGTGTTGTGTTTTTTGGTTTTTTTTTTTGTGAACCCCTGTCTTACAGAAAACCCCAAGTTAACTTTTTGGCCAACCCAACACAAGTATTCTAGCCCTGCAATTTGGGAGGATGTGAAAGTTTGAGCCAGTTTTTCAACTTCCCAGAGCCTCAACTTCCTCATTGGGAAACTGGGTGTAATAATGCGTAGTTCACAGTGCTTGTTTTGAGACTCAGCTGACCTTATACATGTAACACAATCTAGCTCCATATGCAATATGAGGTACGTGTTCAAGAGATGAGTACTTATTATTATGACTCATTTAATCTTCACAATAATCTTATAAAGTAGATTTGGACCCAGCTTTCTAAGTCCAAAGATTTCCCCCTATTTTCTCCCAGATTCAGTGACTCCCAAATTTTGTGATGATCATGATTTAGAAATAAAAACTTTCAAATAAACTAGGACCAGTACGTGTGAATCTCAGTAATTATGGAGGGGCATCATTTCTATGTGACCTTGGATTGACTTCAGTTGTGACACTGGGTTTTTAGGGACTCAAAACAGCTGATTTCAGAGCATCATCAGAAAATAATATTTTCACTTGTCTGTCTAGAAAAATTAAGATTTTCCTAATGCAGAAATCCCTTAGTGAGAGCAGTCTCCCAGGCATTTGTGGCTCCCTTCAGATTGTGGTGCATGCATGCTAAGTCACTTTAGTCGTGTTTTTGCAACACTATGGACTGTAGCCCGCCAGGCTCCTCTGTCCGTGGCATTCTCCAGGCAAGAATACCAGAGTGTGTTGCTGTGCCCTCCTCCAGGAAATCTTCCCAACCCAGGGATGGAAGCCATTTCTCTTTATGTCTCCTGCATTGGCAGGCAGGTTCTTTACCACTAGCATGGTACACAGCTACTGTGTTGTTTTCAGTTATTGGGTTAAGACTGACCGAAATTTAAAAAAATTTTTTAGTGATCCCACTGTAGTATAAAGCAAAGAGAAACTAAAAGCAAGTATATGCCAGAGGTTGGAAAGAAGGACGTTAACATGTACTGAGCATATGTTATTCTTCAAGGAGCTCTTACATGTTTATTAATTTATCTAGTGATTCCAAGTTGTGCGTGCATGCATGCTAAATCGCTTACTGTGTTCAACTTTCTGCAATCCAATGTACTGTAGCCCACCAGGCTCCCCTGTTCATGGGATTCTCCAGGCAAGAATACTGAAGTGGGTTGCCATGCCCTCCTCCAAGGGATCCTCCCAACCTAAGGATCAAACCTGCATCTCTTATGTCTCCTGCATTGGCAGGTGGGTTCTTTACCCCTAGCCCCATCTGGGAAGCCCCTCAAAGATGCGTTGGGTGCCTATAACGTGTCAAGCACTGGGCTGGGCAGTAGGAAGCAGCAAGCAGAAGGAGTCCCTGTGTTCTGCAACTCTCAGTCTCCCAGGGGAGGCAGATGGTATTAAAAATAAAAATCTCACAGAAGTGAAACTGCAAGTGTGGCAGATGTTTCCAAGATGATCATGGTGCTTTACATGTGTATGTTGAAAGATTTGAATTTGGGTGGGTAGGGTTGTTCCAATGGAGGTAAAACTTAAGTTGAAAAGCTGAGTGATGAGTAAACAGCATGGCAAAGTTGGGGAGTGGGAAGCATTCGAGGCCAAAGAGATGGCTTGTGCATGGGTGAGGATGCTGGACTGAGAGAGTGCGGGGACTGGCATTGCAGGGTCTTGAAATATCCCTGTAGCAATGGGGCTAGAGGGGGCACGGGAAGGGCTTCAGACTTTTGGCAGGCAGAGAAGGGATGTGATATGACAAGATTTATATTTTATATAATATTAAAAAAATTAAATATTTTGGTCTTCACTGCTGCATGGGGGCTTTCTTAAGTCGCAGCAAGTGGGAGTTCCACTCTAGTTGCAGTGCTTGGGCTTCTCACTGAGGTGGTTTCTTTTGTTGCACAGCATGGCCTCTAGGCATGCAGACTGTAGTAACTGTAGCATTGTACTTGTGGGCTCAGCATGTGGGATCTTCCCAAAACAGGGATTGAACCGATGTTCCCTGCATTGGCAGGCAGATTCTTAACCACTGACCACCAGGAGAGTCCTAGATTTATATTTTAAAAAACAAACTGTGGATATTCTGGATTTCCACTCTTGGGTGGACGTCTGTTTATACAACATGGATGTGCATCTCTCTACAGCTCCAGACTAGGTTCCCAGTTTGTCTCTATTAGCTTTATGTCGATGTATACCTGTAAATGTGTATTTCACTCTATGTCTATAGGAAAGTAGGTACTTGGAGCCAGAAAGTAAGCCTAGGGGTGTCAGAGAAAGCAGGAAGTATTCCTAGAATAAGGACCTATAAGTTGCAGTGGTCACTCACAATAACCAGGTAGGTTATTGTGGTGTGAGCTGAGGATTTATTCAGAGGTCCCCAGAGAAAACAGACTGCTCAATTTTGGTCCCCTGTCTCTGGGATGATGAAGGCCCTGGGTGTGCATGCATGCTCAGTCGCTTCACTGGTGTCCAACTCTTTGTGATCTCGTGGACTGTAGCCCACCAGGCTCCTCTGTCCATGGAATTCTCCAGGCAAGAATACTGGAGTGGGTTGCCATTCCCTTCTCCAGGGCATCTTTCTGACCCAGGGATCGAACCTGGGTCTCCTGCACTGCAGGCAGATTCTTTACCATCTGAGCCACCAGGGAAGCCCGAAGAGCCTGGAAGACCCTGATAATTATTATGCTGCTGCTACTGCTGCTAAGTCACTTCAGTCGTGTCTGACTCTGTGCAACCCCATGGACGGCAGCCCACCAGGCTCCTCTGTCCATGGGATTCTCCAGGCAAGAACGCTGGAGTGGTTGCCATTTCCTCTTACAATGCATGAAAGTGAAAAGTCAAAGTGAAGTCGCTCAGTCGTGTCCAACTCTTAGCGACCCCATGGACTGCAGCCTACCAGGCTCCTCCATCCATAGGATTTTCCAGGCAACAGTACTGGAGTGGGGTGCAATTGCCTTCTCCGATAATTATTATACTCATGCCAAAAAAGCACAATAAAGTGAATTAAGTGGGACATTATTCATTGTTTTCTCTGGTTCTATAAACAGTATAAACAATGCAAATATGGGCAAAGAAGGAAATTTCCTGCAAATGCCCTGGAAATAGGGAAGTAGTTGGGGAGATAGGGAGGAGGTGTCCCATACCATATTACATGTAGCATTCGCTATCTATTGTGTTCTTGGTTTGGGTCCAGGCATCAGGTAACTGCCAATGCAAAAGACTTGGGTTTGATCCCTGGGTTGGGAAGATCCCCTGGAGAAGGAAATGGCTACTCACTCCAGTATTCTTGCCTGGAGAATCCCATAGCTTAGTGACTGAACAATCAGCTAGCTTGGGACTCCCTTAAGAAATAAGTGCTATGAAGTGGAGTGGAAATATTGTCTGCTTTGTTGACTCCAGATAAGGAGTTAAGGTGGCCTGTGTAGGAAACAGGCCTTGTGGTGGAACTGATTTAGTGCTGGTGACTTGGGCCTTGTAATGGTAATTGTTTGCATCCAGATTGTGGCCAAAGTGCATGTTGGAATGCTCAAGGAGCTGGATGGTCAGTGGCTTCTACAACTCTCATTGAACAGTTATTTGGGCATGATTGTGCAATTATTTGAATATTGCATTAGACTTTGTCATCTATTCACAAAATGAATAGAAAATGGAAAACACTAGGCTGAGAAACTTGGGTCTTGTTAACTTATTTCATTTGCAACCAGGTGGGAAATCGTTAGGTGTGGTGATAGAGGCAAACTTTTTTTTTTTCACATTTTTAAAAAAATTGAAGTACAGTTCACTTACAATGTTGTGTTAATTACTGCTGTACAGCAAAGTGATTCAGTTATACATACATACACACACATATATTCTTTTCCATTATGGTTTATCATAGGAAATTGAATACGGCTCTCTGTGCTATACAGTAGGACCTTGTTTATCCATTCTACACATTGAAAGCTTACATCTGCTCACCCCAACCTCCTCCTCCGTCCCTTCTTCAACCTGCTCCCCTTTGGCAACCACCAGTCTACTCTCTCTTTCCATGATTCTGTTTCTGTGTCACAGGTTGATTTGTACCATATTTTAGATTCCACATAAAAGTGATATCATATGGTATTTGTTTTTCTGATTTACTTCACTTGGTATGACAATCTCTAGTTGCATCCATGTTGCCATGATGGTATTATTTAGTTCTTTTTTATAAGTGAAATGAGGTCGTTCAGTCGTGTCTGACTCTTTGCAACCCACTGGAGTGGGTTGCCATTTCCTCCTCCAGGAGATCTTCCCCACCCAGGGATTGAACCCGGGTCTCCCACATTGTAGACAGTCTCTTCACCATCTGAGCCACCGCTGAGAAGTATTCCATTTATATGTGTACCATATCTTCTTTGGGGCTTCCCAGGTGGTGCTAGTGATAAAGAATCCACCTGCCAGTGCAGAAGATGCAAGAGATGAGGGTTTGATTCCTGGGTTGGGAAGATCCCCTGGGGTAGGAAATAGCAGCCTGCTCCAGTATTCTTGCCTAGAAAATTCCATGGACAGAGGAGCTTGGTGGGCTACAGGCCATACGGCTGTAAATCATCAGACATGACTGAGCGACTAAACACACACACACACACACACACACACACACACACCCCACACACATTTTCTTTATCCAGTCATCTGTCAGTGGACATTTAGGTTATTTCCATGCTTTGGCTGTTGTATATAGCTCTACTCTGAACACAGGGGTGCAGGCATCTTTTTTAGTTATAGTTTTCTCTGGGTTTTATGCCTGTGAGTGAGATTGCTGGATCATATGGCAAGTCTATTTTTAGTTTTCTGAGGAACATTCATACTGTTTTTCACAGTGGCTGCACCTAGAGACAAATGTTTATCCTCAATCTGAAGTTCTTCAAACATATGCAGGCCAAATGTGCATTCATACTAAATAATCTATCCAAAAATGCTAGAAATAACTTTATTCCAATCCCAATTCAAACAAAGAAACTTTGTTTTAAAACATTTGTGAGGCAATTAGTGAAATACAGACTGGATATTTAATGATATTAGACAAGTTGTCAATTTTTTTTTTTTTTTTTTTTAGTAGGACAGTGACATTGTGGCTATTTTTCAAGAATCTTTATCTTTTACAGGTGTATGCTGAAATGTTTATGGTTACTGTGATATGATGTTTGCTATTTGAGGGCCAGCGCACTAAGCACGGCCGAGAAGCGCTACCCCACGACCGAGGTCAGGAAGGGCGGCGCTGAGGAGAGACCTCTCGTCCAAGGTAAGGTGCGATGGCTGTGCTTCGCTGGCCGGGAGCAGCCAGGAGCAGCCGGGATGAGATACCCCACGCCCAAGGTAAGAGAAACCCAAGTAAGACAGTAGGTCTTGAAAGAGGGCATCAGAGGGCAAATACACTGAAACCATTCTCACAGATAACTAGTCAATCTAATCACACAAGGACCACACCCTTGTCTAACTCAATGAGATTAAGCCATGCCCGAGGGGCAACCTGGGATGGGCGGGTCATGGTGGAGAGATATGACAGGGTGTGGTCCGCTGGAGAAGGGAATGGCAAACCACTTCAGTATTCTTGCCTTGAGAACCCCATGAACAGTATGAAAAGACAAAATGATAGGATACTGAAAGAGAAACTCCCCAGGTCAGTAGGGGCCCAATATGCTACTGGAGATCAGTGGAGAAATAACGCCAGAAAGAATGAAAGGATGGAGCCAAAACAAAAAGAATACCCAGCTGTGGATGTGTCTGGTGATAGAAGCAAAGTCCGATGCTGTAAAGAGCAATATTGCATAGGAACCTGGAATGTCAGGTCCATGAATCAAGGCAAATTGGAAGTGGTCAAACAAGAGATGGCAAGAGTGAATGTTGACATTCTAGGAATTAGCGAACTCAAATGGACTGGAATGGGTGAATTTAACTCGGATGACCATTATATCTACTACTGTGGGCAGGAATCCCTCAGAAGAAATGGAGTGGCCATCATGGTCAACAAAAGAGTCCGAAATGCAGTACTTGGATGCAATTTCAAAAACGACAGAATGATCTCTGTTCATTTCCAAGGCAAACCATTCAATGTCACAGTAATCCAAGTCTATGCCCCAACCACTAACGCCGAAGAAGCTGAAGTTGAAAGGTTCTATGAAGACCTACAAGACCTTTTAGAACTAACACCCAAAAAAGATGTCCTTTTCATTATAGGGGACTGGAATGCAAAAGTAGGAAGTCAAGAAACACCTGGAGTAACAGGCAAATTTGGCCTTGGAATACGGAATGAAGCAGGGCAAAGACTAATAGAGTTTTGCCAAGAAAATGCACTGGTCATAGCAAACACCCTCTTCCAACAACACAAGAGAAGACTCTATACATGGACATCACCAGATGGTCAACACCGAAATCAGATCGATTATATTCTTTGCAGCCAAAGATGGAGAAGCTCTATACAGTCAGCAAAAACAAGACCAGGAGCTGACTGTGGCTCGGACCATGAACTCCTTATTGCCAAATTCAGACTGAAATTGAAGAAAGTAGAGAAAACTACTAGACCATTCAGGTATGACCTAAATCAAATCCCTTATGATTATACAGTGGAAGTGAGAAATAGATTTAAGGGCCTAGATCTGATAGATAGAGTGCCTGATGAACTATGGAATGAGGTTCGTGACATTGTACAGGAGACAGGGATCAAGACCATCCCCATGGAAAAGAAATGCAAAAAAGCAAAATGGCTGTCTGGGGAGGCCTTACAAATAGCTGTGAAAAGAAGAGAAGCGAAAAGCAAAGGAGAAAAGGAAAGATATAAACATCTAAATGCAGAGTTCCAAAGAATAGCAAGAAGAGATAAGAAAGCCTTCTTCAGTGATCAATGCAAAGAAATAGAGGAAAACAACAGAATGGGAAAGACTAGGGATCTCTTCAAGAAAATCAGAGATACCAAAGGAACATTTCATGCAAAGATGGGCACAATAAAGGACAGAGATGGTGTGGATCTAACAGAAGCAGAAGATATTAAGAAGAGGTGGCAAGAATACACAGAAGAACTGTACAAAAAAGAGCTTCAAGACCCAAATAATCATGATGATGTGATCACTGACCTAGAGCCAGACATCCTGGAATGTGAAGTCAAGTGGGCCTTAGAAAGCATCACTACGAACAAAGCTAGTGGAGGTGATGGAATTCCAGTGGAGCTATTCCAAGTCCTGAATGATGATGCTATGAAAGTGCTACACTCAATATGCCAGCAAATTTGGAAAACTCAGCAGTGGCCACAAGATTGGAAAAGGTCAGTTTTCATCCCAATCCCAAAGAAAGGCAATGCCAAGGAGTGCTCAAACTACCGCACAATTGCACTCATCTCACACGCTAGTAAAGTAATGCTCAAAATTCTCCAAGCCAGGCTTCAGCAATATGTGAACCGTGAACTTCCTGACGTTCAAGCTGGTTTTAGAAAAGGCAGAGGAACCAGAGATCAAATTGCCAACATCCGCTGGATCATGGAAAAAGCAAGAGAGTTCCAGAAAAACATCTATTTCTGCTTTATTGACTATGCCAAAGCCTTTGACTGTGTGGATCACAATAAACTATGGAAAATTCTGAAAGAGATGGGAATACCAGACCACCTGATCTGCCTCTTAAGAAATCTGTATGCAGGTCAGGAAGCAACAGTTAGAACTGGTCATGGAACAACAGACTGGTTCCAAATAGGAAAAGGAGTACGTCAAGGCTGCATATTGTCACCATGTTTATTTAACTTATATGCAGAGTACCTCATGAGAAATGCTGGACTGGAAGAAACACAAGTTGGAATCAAGATTGCTGGGAGAAATATCAATAACCTCAGATATGCAGATGACACCACTCTTAAGGCAGAAAGTGAAGAGGGGCTAAAAAGCCTCTTGATGAAAGTGAAAGTGGAGAGTGAAAAGGTTGGCTTAAAGCTCAACATTCAGAAAACGAAGATCATGGCATCTGGTCCCATCACTTCATGGGAAATAGATGGGGAACAGTGGAAACAGTGTCAGACTTTGTTTTTCTGGGCTCCAAAATCACTGCAGATGGTGACTGCAGCCATGAAATTAAGAGACGCTTGCTCCTTGGAAGGAAGGTTATGACCAACCTAGATAGCATATTCAGAAGCAGAGACATTACTTTACCAACAAAGGTTCGCCTAGTCAAGGCTATGGTCTTTCCTGTGGTCATGTATGGATGTGAGAGCTGGACTGTGAAGAAGGCTGAGAGCCGAAGAATTGATGCTTTTGAACTGTGGTGTTGGAGAAGACTCTTGAGAGTCCCTTGGACTGCAAGAAGATCCAACCAGTCCATTCTGAAGGAGATCAATCCTGGAATTTCTTTGGAAGGAATGATGCTAAAGCTGAAACTCCAGTATTTTGGCCACCTCATGCGAAGAGTTGACTCATTGGAGAAGACTCTGATGCTGGGAGGGATTGAGGGCAGGAGGAGAAGGGGACGACAGAGGATGAGATGGCTGGATGGCATCACTGACTTGATGGATGCGAGTCTGAGTGACCTCCGGGAGCTGGTGATGGACAGGGAGGCCTGGCGTGCTGCGGTTCATGGGGTCGCAAAGAGTCGGACACGACTGAGCGACTGATCTGATCTGATCTGAGAGGAGGATTTGGGTGTGGATGAAACAAGATTGACCCTGAGTGAACAGTTACTGAAGCTGGGTGATGAGGATGCGATTTTATTTTCTAAATATAGAAGTAACAGTATTTCCCAAACCACATGTCCTCTGTAACTTGACCTTTCCATCCTCTCATAGAAAGGTGAGGATCTATGCTTCTTCCCTTGAATATTCAGATCAGATCAGTCGCTCAGTCGTGTCCGACTCTTTGCGACCCCATGAACTGCAGCATGCCAGGCCTCCCTGTCCATCACCAGCTCCCGGAGGTCACTCAGACTCACATCCATCAAGCCAGTGATGCCATCCAGCCATCTCATCCTCTGTCATCCCCTTCTCCTCCTGCCCCCAATCCCTCCCAGCATCAGAATCTTCTCCAATGAGTCAACTCTTCGCATGAGGTGGCCAAAATACTGGAGTTTCAGCTTTACCATCATTCCTTCCAAAGAAATCCCAGGGTTGATCTCCTTCAGAATGGACTGGTTGGATCTCCTTGCAGTCCAAGGGACTCTCAAGAGTCTTCTCCAACACCACACTTCAAAAGCATCAATTCTTTGGCGCTCAGCCTTCTTCACAGTCCAGCTCTCACATCCATACATGACCACAGGAAAGACCATAGCCTTGACTAGGTGAACCTTTGTTGGCAAAGTGATGTCTCTGCTTTTGAATATGCTATCTAGGTTGGTCATAACTTTCCTTCCAAGGAGTAAGCATCTTTTAATTTCATGGCTGCACTCACCATCTGCAGTGATTTTGGAGCCCAGAAAAATAAAGTCTGACACTGTTTCCACTGTTTCTCCATCTATTTCCCATGTAGTGATGGGACCAGATTCCATGATCTTCATTTTCTGAATGTTGAGCTTTAAGCCAACCTTTTCACTCTCCACTTTCACTTTCATCAAGAGGCTTTTTAGTTCCTCTTCACTTTCTGCCATAAGGGTGGTGTCATCTGCATATCTGAGGTTTTTGATATTTCTCCCAGCAATCTTGAATTCCAACTTGTGTTTCTTCCAGTCCAGCATTTCTCATGATGTACTCTGCATATAAGTTAAATAAACATGGTGACAATATACAGCCTTGACGTACTCCTTTTCCTATTTGGAACCAGTTTGTTGTTCCATGACCAGTTCTAGCTGTTGCTTCCTGACCTGCATACAGATTTCTTAAGAGGCAGATCAGGTGATCTGGTATTCCCATCTCTTTCAGAATTTTCCACAGTTTATTGTGATCTACACAGTCAAAGACTTTGGCATAGTCAATAAAGCAGAAATAGATGTTTTTCTGGAACTCTCTTGCTTTTTCCATGATCCAGCGGATGTTGGCAATTTGATCTCTGGTTCCTCTGCCTTTTCTAAATCCAGCTTGAACATCAGGAAGTTCACGATTCACATATTGCTGAAGCCTGGCTTGGAGAATTTTGAGCATTACTTTACTAGCGTGTGAGATGAGTGCAATTGTGCGGTAGTTTGAGCACTCCTTGGCATTGCCTTTCTTTGGGATTGGGATGAAAACTGACCTTTCCCAATCTTGTGGCCACTGCTGAGTTTTCCAAATTTGCTGGCATATTGAGTGCAGTACTTTCACAGCATCATCTTTCAGGATTTGGAATAGCTCATCTTTCAGGATTTGGAACATCTTTCAGGATTTGGAAAGCCTGCCTTGAATATTAGGCAGGCTTATAATGACTTTGATCAATATGGCATAAGATAGTTGATCCACTTTGCTGTATAGAGGAAACTAACACAACATTGTAAAGCAACTATATGCCAATAAAAATTTAAAAAGAAAGAAATATAAAGGTGAATGGGAAAGTTTCACATTTCCTTTAGGTGTGAAACTGATTGAAGAGTATAGTGACTTCCCTATTCAGAGCAGATAAGAATTGTCAAATACAGTTAACTATGTAAAATATTCTAATTTTCAATTAACTAAGAATGGAAATTGGAGAAGGGAATGGCAACCCACTCCAGGATTCTTGCCTGGAAAATTCCATGAACAGAGGAGCCTGGTGGGCTACAGTTGATGGGGTTGCAAA
Organism: Tragelaphus eurycerus; assembly: GCA_935064755.1. Classification (NCBI taxonomy): domain Eukaryota; kingdom Metazoa; phylum Chordata; class Mammalia; order Artiodactyla; family Bovidae; genus Tragelaphus; species Tragelaphus eurycerus. Next base: position 20,673,277 of record CAKXYN010000033.1, on the reverse strand, counting down.
GAATTGGACATGACTGAGTCACTAACACACAAGAATAGAACTAACCTATTTCCTTTCGTCCAAAATTATTGTGATTTTCATTTTTGGCCTTCCCTACTTTCATAAGGATTTAATGATTGTCAATAGTGTGACCAATTTATAAAAAAACATGGCATAAGAGAAATGACGGAAGGTGACTTCTGAGGCTAGGTCGTGAAAGCCATGCAGCTCCCACCTGATTCCCTTGGTTGTCTTGCTCGATTGGGATGCTCCCTCTGGGAACCCAGTTGCCACATTAGGAGAAACCTAAGTCAAAGGGACACACTCCAGTCGACAACCTCAGTTAATTTCAGCCTTGCCGTCACCCCAGCACAGGGACAGAGCTGTGAGTGAAGAAACCTCCAAACGATTCCAGCTTGGATGATTCAAATCACACCACTCATTTTGCTCTTTTCAGTTGAGGCCCCAGACACTGCGGAGCAGAAACAAGCCATGTCTGCCACGAGCTGTCCAAATTCCTGATCTTTAGATGCCAGGAACGTAATAAAGTGGTTCTTGATTTATATCACAAAGTTTGAGGTTATATAACAACAGAGGAATGAAATAGAGGGGCGTTTGGCTCTTTATCTACTTTCGTATATATTTGAAACTGTCTATAACAAAAAGTTTTCAAAAAATGTGTATGGGCATCAAAAAGAATGCTCAGAGGGACTTCTCTGCTGGTCCAGTGGCTAAGACTCTGAGCTCCTAACAGGGGACCTGGGGTTTGATCCCTGGCCAGGGAACTGGAATCCACATGCTGTAACTAAGACTTGCAGCCAGATAAATAAATTTTTTAAAAAATAAAATGCTAGAAATACAACATCAGGTTGTCTAAAAGATATGATGCCATGAAGGGTTTTACAATGGTTTTAGCTCCCTGGGGATAGAATATATCTTACAGTATGGTAAATTTTCAGATTTCTTGATCATGTGCATGCAGCCTATGAGAAAGTCAGAGAGTGTCTAGATGAGATTTCTTGTATAAATTTGGAGAGGAGAGAGTTTGGGGAGATAGTGGGCAGAGGAGACTCTAGTGTTCAGAGTAAAAGGGTCAAATTAGAGTAAATTGCAGCTTCTAGATAGATTTCTACATTTTATGTGCAGAGAAGCTGTCCAAACCCATATTTCTTCTTCATTAATATTTGGATTATGAAGTAAAATTCACATTTTATGGCAAGACAAGAAAAATATAAACATGAAAAATGTTATCTACCCTTTAGTTTCCTCTCTTCCCACACTGTGTATTGTGTATCTGTGTTACTGCATTGAGCAAACCTCCCCTGTAGACAGAAATATCTGCTCAGCCGTAAGGTACAGCATTCTTCCAGCATTAGTAAGACAACTCCTTAAAAGGTAGCATTCCTTCTTGATCTTATAAGGGGTCATGATGACACTTAGATCTGGATTGTGTAAACTGTCAATACTACATCATCCAGAGAAAAATAGATATCATATGATATCCCTTATATGTGTAATCTTAAAAAAAAGCTACAGACATACTTATCTACAAAATTGAAATAGAGTTACAGATGTGAAAAATAAACTTATGGATACCAAGGGGTAAGGGAAGGAGGGATAAATTAAAAGATTGGAATTGACATAAACACACTACTGTATATAAAATAGATAACTAATAAGAACCTTCTGTATAGCTCAGGGAACTCAATACTCTAAGGTCCATATTACGAAGAATCTAAAAGAGAGTGGGTATGTGTATTTGTATAACAGAATCACTTTGCTGTACACTTGAAACTAACACAACACTGCAAATCAATCATACTCCAATAAAAATTAAATAACTGAGACATAAACACACAAAGAAAGTAAATATTTGACAATTAAAAAAATATGTCATCTAATGTACAGCCCTCTGTCTCAGAAAGCTGATACAGCTCTGCCTTGCCTTTTTTTGCTTGGCTTCACCACAAGCTGGAGAAGGAAATGGCAACCCACTCCAGTACTTTTGCCTGGAAAATTCCATGGGCAGAGGAGCCTAGTAGGCTATGGTCCATGGGGTTACAAAGAGTCGGACACGACTGAACGACTTCACTCACCACAAGCGGCATGTGGGATCCTAGTTCCCCTACCAGGGGTCAAACCTGTGTGCCCTGCATTGGAAGTATGGAGTCTAAACCACTAGACCATCCTCTGCCTTGACTTCTAAAAGGAGGAACAGTTTTTGGAGCTTTTTGAAATTCTCAAATTTAGTTCAAATAAAAATTTCCATTTCTTTCTTTCTTGATTAGTTTTTCAGTGACAGGATTATGGATAATCTTTTCTTTTCCTTAACAGGTGGTTAAATTCCCAGGAGTGTTGCATAACAGGCTGATGAACTAAATTAAGGAATTCTGAAACCTCCCTTTTCCTCTCTCTGTTCCCTACTTTGTAAGGGAGAATGTGTCATCTTTTTCCAAAAATGGAAATAGCCTTATTTTATTTCTATTTCTAAAGTGAATTTATGTTCTTTAAAAAATCAAAAAGTTAATTAAAAAGTTAGTATGTTTAGAATCAAAACTCAAATCAAAACTCAAATGCCTACGGTGAATAAACATGTAAACAGATGTAGTATATACGTACAGTGAAATATTTTTGTCTTAAACAGGGAGAAAATCCTGTCACAAGCTATAACATAGATGAATCTAAGGGATATGGCTCAGATGGTAAAGAATCTGCCTGCAATGCAAGAGACCTGGTTTCAGTCGTTGGGTTGGGAAGATCCCCTGGAGAAGTAAATGCACTCCAATATTCTTGCCTGGAGAATTCGATGGACAGAGGAGGCTGGTGGGCTACAGCCCACCAGCAGTCAGACACGACTGAGCAACTAACACTTTCGCATTAAGGAATATAATTCCATGTAAAATAGGGCAATCACACACAAACACAAATAAATACTGTGTGTTCTATTTATATGAGGTTCCTAGATTAGTGAGATTCATATACAGAGAAAGTAAAACAGTAGCTGCTAGTGGCTGGTAGTTTGCTGGATGGGGAGTGGTTGTTTAATGAGTGTAGAGTTTCAATTTGCAGGATATAAAAGATCTGGAGATATGGTTCACAACAATATGAACATAGCACTGGATTGTACACTTGAAGGGGCTGAGATGGGGAGTTGGAAGTTATGTATTTATTACCACAATAAAGTGTTTTATATTAGTCCATAAAGAAATGAAGCACAAGCTGGAATCAAGATTGCCGGGAGAAATGTCAATAACCTCAGATATGCAGATGACACCATCCTTATGGCAGAAAGTGAAGAGGGGCTAAAAAGCCTCTTGATGAAAGTGAAAGTGGAGAGTGAAGAAGTTGGCCTAAAGCTCAACATTCAGAAAATGATCATGGCATCTGGTCCCATCACTTCATGGGAAATAGATGGGGAAACAGTGGAAACAGTGTCAGACTTTATTCTTTTGGTCTCCAAAATCACAGCAGATGGTAACTGCAGCCATGAAATTAAAAGACACTTACTCCTTGGAAGGAAAGTTATGACCAACCTAGATAGCATATTCAAAAGCAGAGACATTACTTTGCCAACAAAGGTCCATCTAGTCAAGGCTATGGTTTTTCCATTGGTCATGTATGGATGTGAGAGTTGGACTGTGAAGAAGGCTGAGTGCTGAAGAATTGATGCCTTTGAACTGTGGTGTTGGAGAAGACTCTTGAGAGTTCCTTGGACAGCAAGGAGATCCAACCAGTCTATTCTGAAGATCAGCCCTGGGATTTCTTTGGAAGGAATGCTGCTAAAGCTGAAACTCCAGTACTTTGGCCACCTCATGAGAAGAGTTGACTCATTGGAAAAGACTCTGATGCTGGGAGGGATTGGGGGCAGGAGAAGGGGACAACAGAGGATGAGATGGCTGGATGGCATCACTGACTTGATGGATGTGAGTCTGAGTGAACTCTGGGAGTTGGTGATGAACAGGGAGGCCTGGCGTGCTGTGATTCATGGAGTCGCAAATAGTCAGACATGACTGAGCAACTGAACTGAACTGAACTGAAAGAAATGAATAAAGAAAATAGGTGTCTTCATAAGCTTACAGCATAGAAATAATTAGCATTAATCAACATATATCCTTCTGTACATTTTTCCTATGGTGATACACATACAGTTATTTTAATTAAGTATGGGATCACAGGACTTTCCTGATGGTCCAGCAGTTAAGACTTTGTCTTCCAATGTAAGGGATATGGGTTTGATCCCTGGTCAAGGAGCTATGATCCCAGGGCTTGTGGACAAAAACCCAAAGCATAAAACAGAAGCGATACTGTAACAAATGCATAAAGACTTTTAAAATGGTCCACATAAAAAACGCTTTATGTAAATAATTATGGAATCACATCATATCCATTTTAACAATAAGCAGGCTATCTTTTCATTCAATAGATAGGTTTCCATGTTCCATTTCAGTGGTTGCAGAGCTTTCTGTCATACTAGATGGTGTGACAGAATAAAACTTTGTCAGTGATTCTCAAAGTTTTTGACCTCAGGACCCCTTTACACAATTAAAATTTATTGGGAAGTCAAAAAACATTTTTGTGCATTATTTCTGTGATATTTAATGTACTAGGTATTAAAACTGAGGAATTTAAAATGTTTGTTCATTTTAAAATGATTATTATAAACACATTTAAAATGAATATAAGTAACACAATTGTGAAAATAATTATATTTTCTTAAGTAAGACACCTAATATGAGACCAGACTCATTGGAAAAGATCCTGATGCTGGGAAAGGTTGAGGGCAGGAGGAGAAGGGGGCAGCAGAGGATGAGATGGTTGGATGGCATCACTGACTCAGTGGACATGAGTTTGAGCAAACTCTGGGACACAGTGGTGAGCTGCAGTTCACGGGGTCGCAGTCAGACATGACTTAGCATCTGAACAATAACAAAGCAAGACAATTAGTGAGAAGGGTGGCATTGTTTTACATTTCTGCAAATCCTTTTCATGTCTGGCTTGATAGAAGACGGCTGGATTCTCTATCAACTGCTAAAGTCAGTCTATTACGATATTACATGTGTAGCTTCTGGAAAACTGTACTGTTATCTCCTAAGAGAACGAAGAGAGCAAATAACATTTTAGTATTATTATGAAAAGAGTTTTGACCTCATAGACCTCCCGCCAGGATATTGGGATCCTTTATGGACTATGGGCTGCATTTCAAGAAGAGTTATTTTATCAATATTATTCTGGGTCTTTTAAAGAATACTTTTAAAATTTCAGCTTTATTGAAGTATACTGACAATATGTTAAGATTTTTAATGTGTACATAATGGTGCTTTGAAATATATATGCATTGTGAAAAGATTTCTCAGTCTTGTTAATTAATATATCCATCACCTCATATATTGTGTGTGGGTGACAGAAAGGACATTTAAGTTCTACTCACTAAGTGAATTTTAAATATACAATACAGTGTCATCGACTATAGTCATCATGTTTTACATTAGATCCTCAGGCCTTATTCACCTTAAGGTTGAAATTTTGTTTTACCAACTTATGCTTTTTTCTTTCTTGTCTTTCCTTTGTAACAAGTAGTCCGCCAGACTCATTGTCCCATGGGAAGGATGTAACAAGGCAAAAAAAGGAGAAAAAAATTTAAAAAATAAAAAACCTTTCATTTCCAAAAGCCTAATCCTCTAAGGAGATTGTGTGAGGTGCATCAGAGGTAACATGTCACCAGAGTGCAGTTGCCCAACCTCGTACGCTTGGTGAAAAAAGTCATTCCATTTTGTGTATTATATAATTATGATAAGAAAAATAAAATACAGAGCATGTAGTTGCTAAATATTTGATTTGTACACAACTTCTAAATACTGTCTCTTCCATTTTCTTAACAAAAGACTTGAGCTTGATTCCATGAACAAAACTTTTTAATATCCAGTGTTGTGATTGAAATGGTTGACCATCATCTTGATTCAGTTCTTTGTTCATACAAGTATACAATAAACAGCAAAACAATTTTAATAGTTATAATTCTAAGAATCTTACAGCAATTCCTTTTTAATTTCATGACAAAAATAATGTTGAAGTCTGCTGTGATAAAGTGAATATACTTTTAGATATAATTGAACTTTTTCACAGTAAGTATTTCAGAATTACTGATGAAGTTGTAGTTGGCAGAAAGGTCTTGACAATGACCAAGAGGCAGGTGGGCCGATAGGTGTCCCAGCTGACACCAGAGCTGATGATTACCTGGAAGCTCAGTTCGGTCCGTTACCTGCCTGCTCCTTACATATACTACCGCTTGGCACCATGCAAGTGCCCCTCCTCAAACTCAGATATAATCCCGCAGGATAGGAAAATTTTCCTTTTTTTTCCATATTGGGGTATAGCCCTATACAGACTTGTGATAGTTTCAGATGGAAATTTTTTTACAATTTTTTTCTATTTTAACATGTTTTTCTTTTCCATTTCGCTTTATTATAAGATATTGAATGTAGTTCCCTGTGCTATACAATACGACCTTGTTGTTTATCTATTTTATGTAAGTAGCTTGTATCTGCTAAGCCCAGACTTCCAATTCATCCCTCAGCCCACCTCACCCCCAATCCCTGGCAACCAGAAGCCCACTCGCTCTGTCTGTGAGTCTATTCCTGTTTCATACATGTATTCATCTGTGTCATGTTTTAGATTCCATGTATAAGTCATGTTATAGGGTATTTGTTTTTCTCTGTTTGACTTACTTTGCTTAGTCTGATAATCTCTAGTTGCATCAGTGTTATTCCATTATTTAACTCCTGGGTAATATTCATATATATATATATATATATATATATATATATATATATATACCATACATTCTTTATCCATTCATACGTCAATGGACATTTAGGTTCTTCCATACCTTGGCTATTGTGAATAGTGCTGCTATGAACATAAGGGTTCATGCATCTTTTCAAATTAGAGTTTTGTCTGGACATATGTGCAGAAGTGGAAATTCTAGATCATATGGTGGCTCTATTTTTAGTTTTTTGAAGAATCTCCACACTGTTCTCCATAGAGGATGTACCAATTTACATTCCCACCAAAAGTGTAAAAGGGTTCCCTTTTTTCTACACATGAAGAGGGAAAATTATTAATTGACTGAGATTGTGTCTACTCTTCTTATGGAATGGGCTCAAAGTAAAAATTGAGTTGTCATAGAAAAGGTATTTACAGTTTTATACTTAAGGCATACCTCAATTTGAGCTCTGAGATTCATCTCTGCCACAGTGTTTATTTACTGTGTTTCCAAAGGTTGTGTTATGATAAACAACACTTTGGGAAACTTCTTCCCACATCCATTTTTTTCAGCTAACCGTTGTCATTATTTCCTTAGATTAATTTGCTGAAGCAGACTTGCCTTGGGTCTCAGGTTTGCAACACTTGTTATTTTCTGTCCTATTTAAAAATTATTATTATTATTATACTTATCCTAGGAGCTGTGAAGTGATATTTTATTGTGATTTTGATTTGCATTTCTCTAACGAGAAATGATGTTGAACATCATGTTCTTATTAGTCATTTGTACATTTTCTTTGAAGAAAAGGCTATTTAAATTCTTTGCCCATCAGCTTATTTATTGATATTGCAATGTAAGCTATAGACAATATACCCTTAAAGACTTCAGTTCAGTTCAGTCACTCAGTAGTGTCTGACTCTTTGCAACCCCATGAACCGCAGCACACCAGGCCTCCCTGTCCATCACCAACTCTTGCAGTCCACCCAAACCCATGTCCACTGAGTTGGTGATGCCATCCAACCATCTCATTTTCTGTCATCCGCTTCTCCTCCTGCCCTCAATCTTTCCCAGCATGAGGGGCTTTTCAAACAAGTCAGGTCTTCGCATCAGGTGGCCAAAGTATTGGAGTTTCAGCTTCAACATCAGTCCTTCCAATGAACACCCAGGACTTATGTCCTTTATGATGGACTGGTTGGATCTCAAGGGATCCCAAGGGATCTCAAGGGATCCCAAGGGACTCTCAAGAGTCTTCTCCAACACCACAGTTCAAAAACATCAATTCTTCGGCGCTCAGCTTTCTTTATAGTCCAACTCTCACATCCATACATGACCACTGGAAAAACCATAGCCTTGGCTAGACGGACCTTTGTTGGCAAAGTAATGTCTCTGCTTTTGAATATGCTATCTAGGTTGGTCATAACTTTCCTCCCAAGGAGTAAGCATCTTTTAATTTCATGGCTGCAGTCACCATCTACAGTGATTTTGGAGCCCAGGAAAATAAAGTCTGACACTGTTTCCACTGTTTCTCCATCTATTTCCCATGTAGTGATGGGACCAGATGCCATGATCTTCGTTTTCTGAATGTTGAGCTTTAAGCCAACCTTTTCACTCTCCACTTTCACTTTCATCAAGAGGCTTTTAGTTCCTCTTCACTTTCTGCCATAAGGGTGGTGTCATCGGCATATCTGAGGTTATTGATATTTCTCCTGGCAATCTTTGATTCCAACTTGTGCTTCCTCCAGCCCAACGTTTCTCATGATGTACTCTGCATATAAGTTAAATAAACATGGTGACAATATACAGCCTTGATATACTCCTTGTCCTATTTGGAACCAGTCTGTTTTTCCATGTCCAGTTCTAACTGTTGTTTCCTGACCTGCATACAGGTTTCTCAAGAGGCAGGTCAGGTGGTCTGGTATTCCCATCTCTTGAAGAATTGTCCACAGTTTATTGTGATCCACACAGTCAAAGGCTTTGGCATAATCAATAAAGCAGAAATAGATGTTTTTCTGGAACTCTCTTGCTTTTTTGATGATCCAGCGGATGTTGACAATTTGATCTCTGGTTCCTCTGCCTTTTTTAAAACCAGCTTGAACATCTGGAAGTTCATGGTTCACGTATCGCTGGCTTGGAGAATTTTGAGCATTACTTTACTAGCATGTGAGATGAGTGCACTTGTGTGGTAGTTTCAACACTTCAACATGAAAATTATTACTTATCGTTCAATATTTGTTTACGGTTTCTTTGTTTCTAGGAAAAATTTACATACAGTGTGTTAAAAACAAGACAATAGGCCCCAGATGGAGTCACTTAGGCAAAGATTCCTGTCACTAAACTGAGATAGGACAGTTTCAGCACGGAAATGGAATCTTCAACCAGTCAATCAGGAATCACTTGATCAGCACTAGTTAGGTAATTGGCCTGTTTGACCCCTGCCGTCCTCTAAGGCAAGTGACCCTGCAATAACCACTCTGCTATTTTGCCTGCTACAATTTCCTCGTTCCATTCCCTTCTACCTATAAAAGTCTTGCCCTTTGTCCAGCTCCTCAGAACTCCTTTCTGACTGCTACACTGGATGCTGCCTTATTCATGAATCACTGAATAAAGCCAATAAAATCTTTAAAATTTACTCAGTTGAATTTTGTTTTTAACAAGTCAAAGTGCACAAATTCTACATGTAACACTGGATGACTTTTGACAATGTGTGAATCTAAATCTCTATCACTCTGGAAACTTTCTTTAAGTCCCTCCCCAGTAAATCCCTTCCCCCATCCCTCAAAGCAATCACTGTTCTGACTTCATTCATCAAATATTACTTCAGCCTGCTCTAACTAAAAAACACAAACAAAAACCCCTAGAATCATGCATTATGTACAGTTGCATAATACTCCTTTCAGTCAGCATGATGTCTTCAAGATTAATTCAGGCTGTTGTATGTATCAGAATTCATTCATTTTTTTCTAGGCAGTTTCAATCCTATGTAGAGAAGGAAATGGCAACCCACTCCAGTACTCTTGCCTGGAGAATCCCATAGACAGAGGAGCCTGGTGGGCTACAGTCCATGGGGTTGCAAAGAGTCGGACACGACTGAGTGACTTCACTTTTATCCTATGAATACACCACTGGTTGTTTATCCATTTTTCTATCAATGGGCATTGTCAGTTTTGGGCTAGTATGAATAAAGCTACTTACAAGATTCTCTTTTCTTTTTTAAAAAAAACTTATTATTTTAATCTTTTGACCATGCTACAAGGAATGTGGAATCTTAGCTCCCTGACCAAGGATTGAACCTGCGCCCCCTGCATTGGAAAAGCAATCTTAACCACTAGATCACCAGGGAAGTCCCCAGAACATTCTTATCCTAGTCTTTCTGTGGACATATATTTTCATTTCTCCAGGGTAAACATCCAGGAGTAGAATTATTTGGGTCATAGGACCTGCCAAATTTTTTCCAAGTGACTGTACCATTTCACACTCCTATAAGCCATGTTTGGAGTCTTGGTGTTTCCATACCTTCACCAACATTTAGCATTGTCAGTTTAAAAAATTGTACCCATTATATGTCCATATAGGGCATTAAAAACCTATCTCATTGTGGTTTCAATGTTCATTTTGCTGATGACTAATGATGTATTTTATATGCTCAATTGCCATTTGAAAAGCTCCTTTTATGAAATGACTGTCTAAAAGTTTGTTAATTGTATAGTGTTTTAACATATGTAAGGGTTGTATGTCCTTCAAGATAGTAAAAATTTAAAAAGAACACAGAATTCTGACCCTTAAGTATCTTAAAAGCCAAGGAAATGCACTGGCATGAGGGATGCATCTAGGTGAGGTGTGAAAATTCTGTAGATTGATTTAAGAATGAGAGCCTGATAGAGTTCACACCCAGGGAAGTGGGCTAAGGGGCCAGGGTCGCCTGATGATTTTTACAAGCTTTGGGCACTTTTGCCTTTGTAGGAAAAAATCTTATTGTATTTTTACTACTGCGTCAGAATAAAGATGAATATAATCCAAACTTGATTTGGTATTATATATACATTGTTATCATATTAATGTTTTCTTCTGATTTTAAAAGAAATTAAAATTAGAATATATTTGTGGGCACCAGTTTGATCCTGGGTCAGGGAGAGCCCCTGGAGTAGGAAATGGTGACCTGCTCCAGTATTCTTGTCTGGAAAAATTCAATGGACAGAGGAGACTGGTGGGCTACAGTTCATGAGATTGCAAAGAATTGGACATGACTGAGCGCAGGCACACACACACCAAGTCCTAGACACTGTGCCACTTGCTTAATGGATGTCAGCCTTGCTGTTCACTACTCACTCCCTTAAATTATGGCACAAAAAACTATAGTAATTAGAGGTGGGAACTCAGCCTAGGCCGGGTTGTGAGAAAAGCTGGTCAGGCTGAAACTTCTGGCTGTTCTGCAATGTCTCAAGCACCTGAGAAGATAATTTCCTGGGTGTGGGATGACATCATCTTTTCCTTGGTGGATAAGCACCTCTCCACCTTGGAAGGCAACTAGTAAAAGAGTGTTTAGGAAAATCACACGAATATCTTTTGGTTAAAGAAATTGTACATATTTGATTTTTAAGTCTTTAAGAGAATTTGGCTTGTTTTCATAATATTTTAGCTTTGTAACTCCCAGTTAAATGTATAACTGAGCAACTGATTTGGCTCCTGATTTTAAGTTGAGGTGTTATAAGTTTAATTTATGAGATTTTAACATATTAAAGTTTTGTTTGTTTCAATGGTACTTGAAAGGTAAATCAAATATGTTAAAAGTATAAACATAGTTGGAAATATTTAAGGGAATCTACTCACTTAAAAAATTTATCCTTAAGGGGAGCGTTAAAATTGTCCAGATATATAAAAAGAATTATGTGTTTTAAAAACTGTGGGACTTCCCTGATGATCCGGTAGTTAAGAATCTGCCTGCCAAATGCAGAGGACATGGGTTTGATCCCTAGTCAGGGAACTAAGATCCCACATGTCATAAGGCAAATAAGTCCACCGTCCACAACAAGAGAAGTCACTGCAGTGAGAAGCTTGCACAGAACAGCTAGAGAGTAGCCCCCACTTGCCACAACTAGAGAAAGCCCACACGCAGCAATAGAGACCCAGCACGGTCAAAAATAAATAAATAAAAAAATTTAAAAAGACTGTGACTTATTAAAAGCTTAAGAAATAATCAGGTTTTAAATAACTGAGATACTAATTTAAAAAAAAATTTTTCTGTGCATAGACACTACCTATGAGGACATTAAAATAAAATTTAAAAAAAGACGTTGACAGAATCTATTGCTGCAGTGGAGGAATCTTGCTTTAGATGAGGGTTGAAGAGAACAGGTTGTGAAGGAGGGGAAGCCTGGAAAGCAGTCATAATAGGAGCCTGCTCCTCTTACAAAACTTCAGATACGACATTTTGGGGCTTCGGCTCCGAACTCAGATGTGTATCTACAATGGTATATGTGCTAGATACTGACACCCCAATGTCAAAGCCTCATGTCAATCAATTTGCTATGGTCACCAAGGGTTTCCCCAGTGGCTCAGCTGGTAAAGAACCTGCCTGCCAATGCAGGAGATGTAAGAGATGCGGGTTCAATCCCTGGGTCAGGAAGATTTCCTGGAGAAAGAAATGGCAACCCACTCCAGTATTCTTGCCTGGAAAATTCCATGGACAGAGGAGCCTAGTGGGCTACAGTCCGTGGGGTCGCAAGGAGTCGGACGCAACAGAGTGCAGGCACACACACCTTTCTATAAAACATACTTTAAATCTTTCCATCAGTACCTGACTTCTGAAATATGACTTCTACCTTGGCCCAGACACTCTGCTTTTGCATTGTTTATCTGGCTATTTATTCCAATCAGATTCTTCTTTGTACTCCCTGGGTGCAAATTAGAGCTTTTGGAAGCAGTCTCAAATTTTTCAGTCACTAGGGTCCTTTTTAACCTGACTTCCCAGAATAATAATTCCTCCAATGATGCTCTGGTGGCCTGAATAAATGGATGTCCCTTCCAAATGGCCTAATTTGCACCCCCAGGATGACTTAGCCATCCAGCAACACCCACGAATTCTGCTTTTATTTATGTCATTATATACTTTTTCTAGTTACTTTGATAACTATTCTCAGAGCCATCCCATACTGCTTAGATAAGGGATATACTAAAGTGACCGAGCTAATGTGGTTTATTTTAAGTGGCCATACACAAACACACTTAAAATGCAAATGCACATTCACATGCAAAGAGCATAATTTTTTAAATGTGAAGCAGGATACTACTATATGCAGGCAGTATAACAGTTACATCAATTTCACATTAAAGCGACAAAGCCCTTGTTCCCTGTGAAAATGAAAGTGAAAGTTACTCAGTCGAGTCCGACTCTTTGTGACCCCACAGAATTTGCCAGGCCAGAATACTGGAGTGGGTAGCCTTCCCTTCTCCTGGGCATCTTCCCAACCCAGAGGTCGAATCCAGGTCTCCCACATTGCAGGCAGATTCCCTACCAGCTGAGCCACAAGGGAAACCCAAGAATACTGGAGTGGGTAGCCTATCCCTTCTACAGAGGATCTTCCCAACCCAGGAATCAAACCAGAGTCTCCTGCATTGCAGGCAGATTCTTTACCAACTGAGCTATCAGGGAATTGTTACCTGAGACATTGTCAAATACACAGGATGGTGTGTTTACCTACTCTCTGTGCCTCCAAGAACTGCCCCTCCCACCTGTCCACAGAGCTGATTCTACAGGAAACTTGTATTACGTGATGGCCACTGTTTCCTACTACAGTTGATTGACCAAGGTTGGGAATGCAAACCAAACTTGGTCATTTCTTTCTAGGAAGTTGAGACTTAGAGATGTGGGAGAGTGTCTGCTGGTCTGTAAATGGGAGGCCCTGTGAAGAGGGTTGTGAAGCTACTACGGTGGGGCAGCCATCTTGCACCTCACGTCTGTGGAGCTCAAGGAGCTTGTGTGCAGAGAAAGAGAGAAATGAAAAGAGAGAGAGAGGCAGGAGTGCTGGGCGAAGCAAAGGAAGATATGAGCTAGGCAGCATGGGAGACACACAGAGCAGCTATCTGGTCGCTTTCTGGCTCCTGGTTCCGTCCCCTGCGAGCCCAAGGGCACACATCCTGTCCTCTGAGTCTGTGCAGTGACCCTGCATTTTAGAATAAAAATCCCCCTAGTCACCCTACCTTCCTCTGCTTGGTTCTCTCTAACTTGTAACCCAAAGAACTTTGTCTAAGAAATAAAGACCACTTACTAAATAGTAGCCACAGAATCTGAATATCTTTTTAAAAATTAACTTATTTAGTTAATGCAATTTTAAATGAGAAAGGTATCATGGTTTCAGTAGTTTCATTAGGTTCTACTGTGTTAGGACTTCGATTCTCAGTTCAGAGCAAATAAAATGCACAGTAAATTCAATCTAAAATACCAACCTAAAACATGCATGGAAATAAGCACACCGTCATTTTCCCTTGATTTCCTCAGAAACTTAGTTCTCAGTGGAGATGTGGGGGATTCTGTAATATGCCCTGTTCAACAGCTCAATTCAGATATATAACAAACATGTGATAAACAGAATAGATTGTGCCAGTACTGGGGCTACAAGATGAATACAATTGGTCTTTTGCCTCCAGAGGTATGTCCAACACAGAGGGGATATCAATAAAGGATAAGTTCTCTTCCCCCTTCTCTGCTGTTGGCTCTGTGGGGAGGTAGGGCATGATCTCTAGAGCCAGTTGGCGGCTCTAGACAGGACGTCCTCCTTGGAGTCCGATCGAGCAGAACAGTGCTGAGCAGGACCCTTGGGTTCCAGACTGGGCTTTGCAAGACAGCTCTGTGACGCCTTCTAAGCCAGTTATCCTGTTCATTTTCAGAACTCTGAAAATGGGCAAAGGGACACTGAGAAAGGCACATTCAACTGTGGCAACAG